>JAWIIG010000037.1:0-1200000 GCA_033557465.1 Ichthyophis bannanicus | reverse complement strand
TATTCCACCCAAACACGAAAGCCAGAACTCAATCTCACAGACATTCCAGTCCAACTGTGCATTAAGCCCTGCTGAAGAAACTGTCCCTAGATGAAAAATTAATTTCTGTTCACACATTAAAATATGTTCATCTCTGCTCCGGTTCCCATACCCTTTACACACCTGGTCAATACAAAAGCAGCACAAGTCAGTGAATGAATGAACCAAATCCAGACAATGTTGAACTAAAGGGGTTTCCTGCCGCCGACACTTCACCCTACTCTTATGCTTCTGAAGCCGTGTTTTTGACGGAAAGCGGTTTATCAAATTTTAAATAAAGATAAAGATAAAGATAAGCAGATCTGTCCCTCCCTACTCTAACATCGCTTCGGAGGAGGGAGGGACCAGACCTGCTCAAAGTGCTGTAAAAAGGCTTTGGGCACGCATTTCGGCTGCCTGCTATTGTCCTGCCAGCGGCGGCAGGGCAACAGCAGACAGCCGAAATGTATCCCCCAAGCCTTTCCTCCCTGTGCGGCTGCATCGCTTACACAGATTTAGGTAAGGTCCCGTTTGCACATCAAGGAACTAAAAGACAGTAAGAACCAACAGCACAGTTTATAAAACTAAATTATAACTCATTTTTATTTTGTTGTTATAAACTGCGTTATGGTTCTTGCTTTTTCTTTTTCAACATATATTTTGCATTCACAGTAGGTGCAGAGCAGAACCAGGACATTCACCCACAGAACTCAATATTAAAAAAAAATCTGATTCTGATCATCTCACTAAAAACAACAACAACCACTATTCTCCAGTACCAGGCATATTGTGAACTAATACAAAACTCTACAACAAAGAGCAAACCTACCATACCATATCAGTACAAACTTCCAAAACTCACATAAGGAGCCCATCCAAAAGAAGCGTCACTGTAAATACTACAGTGGGCCCTGGAACATCCATACACCTATTTGAAAAGCTGAACAGGTCAAATTACTACAGTACAGTATAGATCTTTATGTACAAACTACATGTTAACGGAACACCTGGCCTCAGTCACACACTCAGAACATCGACCCTCACCAAATACAGAAGAAGTAACCACAATCTAAAGTAAAAATAAAAATATGTAGACAAAATTTAAATTGAAACCCCAAGAAGCCAGAGTCCACATGCAGTGCAACAGCAGATAAATAAGAGATGCAGTTCCCCAATATTGTGGAAAATATAAAAATAGCACAAAGTCCAATCACTAAAATGAAATAAAAATTTTTTTTCTACCTTTGTTGTCTGACCATTTTATTCTCTGATCATGCTGGTCCCGATCTGAGGTTTCTGCTTTCCTGTCTTCTCTTAGCTCTCTTTCTGTGGTCTATGGTCCATGGTCCATGTGCCGTTTCTTATCTCTTCTTCTGTTTTCTTCACGTTCTTCCATCAGCCCATTTCCAGTAACCCTCCCCAGTATCAGCCCCCTTTCCAGTTCTCCCCTCCCAGTACCTTCCAATGTCAACTGCCTTGCATTCCCACGACTACCACTGGTGTCCATTCCCTTCCAGTCCCCCTCCTTCCCCACTGTCCAGCGCCTTCTAGTCCAAATACCATCCCAGATATCAGCTTATGTCCACTCTCAGTGCCACCCCGCAGCCAGCTCCCTTCCAGTCACCCTACCCTCTGTCCATCCCCCTCCCAGTGCCATTTGCATATCAGCTCCTTCCAGCCTCCTCCCCATTACCTAGCCACCTACCACTCCCATCCCCAAGTGTCAGCTCCCTTCCAGTCCCTTTCAGTACATCCCAGGTGTCAGCTCCTTTCCAGCCCCCCTTCTTCCCCCCTGTCAGCTCCCTTCCTGCCCCCTCCTTCTCCTGGCAGACCCTCTCATTATCTGCTCCCTTCCAATCCTATTCTAGAACTCCCGCATCAGCCCATTTGAACTGACTCCTGGTTTTATTTATTGCATGCTTATCAGCTGCTACACCATCCCCCACTCACACAGTCCCATCTGGGTCGCCAGAACTATGTAGCAGCGGAGTGTATGCAACCAAATAATACCAGGAGTCACTTCAGGATCCAAGCCAATTTATTGTGCATAAGGCTCAGAAAGTCAAGCTTCAAAAAGGACTGAGCAATGGAGAACAGGAAATGCCTGTTTCCCATCAGCGCCGGCTGGCTTAAAAGAGCCGCGAGAAAGGGAAACTCTCCCTTCGCGGCTCTGTAAAGCCGGCGGCGGCGCTGAGAGAGAGAAGAGGGTTCTGCTGGGGCATGCCGCGGCAGCGGCTCTTCCGATCGGGTTTTTTTTGTTTTGTTTTGTTTTTTTGAAGGCAGAGTGAGGAGGGCTTTTTGGGGGCAATTTTTGCCGCCCCTAAAAAGTTGTCGCCTGAGGCCACCGCCTCACTTGGCCTCATTATAGAGCCGCCCCTGCAATATCAAATAACATATACTACATTGTGGTAGGCTATGGCCTAGCATGGCCTGCTACTATGAAAAGCCTGTAAGTTAGGCCTGGATCCTAACTCCCATTATAGCTAGAAAAGAACCAGAAATCTGTGAAAAATGAGAAAACTGTTTTAAACTGCTTAATAAGAAGTTTTTATGAATTCATAAGTCTTTCATTATTCTCTTGTGTGTGAAAGAAAAGAAATGTTTCAATACATGCATTCCTGGAGCTAGGGATAACCTTGCAGTAGAGAAGTAACAAAATCAAGAACTGCACCATTGTTAGAGCAATCCTAAGGGAGGGGGCTGGTTGCTAGGCTCTGGAGGGATTTCTAATTGGACAGGTGCAGGGAATGTAAAACCAATGAGAAGTTTGCATGTATCGAGTTGGAACCAATAGAAAGTTCTCATGTATCAAACTGAAAAAGAGGTATAAATGGTTATGTCTCTGTAAAAACCTTTGCTCAGTTCCTTTTGAAGCTTTGACTGACTGGGCCTGTGCACAATAAACTGGCTTGGACCCTGTCAATTGACTCCTGGATTTATTCATTGACTGCACTTTGCTACAGCATATTCTTGGTGCGTTGGCCGGGAAGTGCGAGTGAATAATCCACGCAATTCGCCTTGAGGTTTGGCCCGGTTGGAACCGTGTCTGTCCAACCGCGGGGGAAACCTCAGGCGCCGCAGGCCCCTTTGTGCCGGAGAGGGTTCCGCCTGCCTCGGCGGGCCATCGGGTCCAGCTGGCCAACACCTCCGACCCGGGGAGTCCAGGTTCCAACTCAGAAGCTGGTGTTGTATCGGGGACCGGATCCGGTGAGTAGACATTTTTGTGATTCGATAGTCAGAAAGAACAGCCTGGGACAACGTCTTGCGTGCGCAGGACTGATCTGCTATATTTGGTATAGACTAACTGGGAAATCTCGCATGAGCGTGTGCGAGACAAGGGAGCCTGATCACCCCTCATAAGGGCGGTTCTAGTAAGCTCCGCGTAAGAGAAAGCGGAAGCCGAAGCCATCGACCCTTCTTGTTTGAACTAGTCAGTTAGTCAGAAAGCCTGGGACCCAAATGATGAAAGGGGGGCGGCGGCCCTAACCAGATTTCGCCAGGCCTTATTGCAGGGCCTGAAGAAGGGAGGCCAGAGGGCCATGAATATCGGGAAAGTATCGGAAGTTCTCCAAGGTCCAGATGAGAGCCCAGCGGCCTTTTATGAGCGGTTGTCTGAAGCTTATAGATTGCATACCCCATATGATCCCGCCGCTCAGGAAAATTTACGCATGGTAAATGCGGCCTTTGTTAGTCAGTCCCAGAGAGACATAAAACGAAAATTGCAGAAATTGGATGGATCTGCGGGCATGAATACAGCACAGTTAATGGAAGTCGCTCAGAAAGTATTTGTGAATCGTGAAAATGAACGAGACAGAGAAAGTGAACGAAAGATGAAGAAGGCGGCAGATCTTCTTGCTGCTGCTATAACCGAACAACGTGGAGGAGGTTTTCCTAATCAAAGGACCAGAGGCCGTGGAAGTGAAAGGCCTCAACTGGGTGCAAATCAGTGCGCCTACTGCAAAGAAGAAGGACATTGGAGAAATGAATGCCCGCATCTGGACTCCGCCCCCGTGAGGGGAGGAGGGAGTCCCTGGAGGCCAGGAGGACGATTTTGAAGGAGGGGAGGAATGAACCGAACACAGTTCCAGCAAGAGAGAGAGGGAGGAAGCCATTGAGGGAATGGCAGTAGCAACGGGCTATGACCTGGATGACATAGATGAAGACTAGGCCAGACTGGGCTCCAAGTTCACCCTGGGTCCCCAGGAGCCTATGGTCAGTTTAAAGATAGGGGACCAATACATGGAATTTATGATAGATACAGGAGCAGAACATTCAGTAGTAGCCAAGCCAGTAGCTCCTTTGTCCTCACGATCTGTCACTATTGTTGGAGCCACTGGAAATAAAGCCACAAAGTCATTCTTACAGGACCGCATGTGTGAACTAGGGAGACAGAAGATAACACACCAGTTCTTGCATATGCTTGAGTGCCCTATTCCACTACTGGGCCGAGACCTGCTTGCAAAGCTCCAGGCACAAATATCCTTTGCTGAAGGGGGAGAAATGAAAATGACTGTGAACCCAAAGCCTGCTGGATTGATGGTGCTCACTGTTCTCTGAGAAGAAGAGTGGCAATTCTATAGTGCACCTCCAATAAAGTCAACTAGTCCCTGTATACCTACCAACCTCATAGCCCCACCTGAAGTATGGGCAGAAGATAATCCACCTGGCCTAGCGAAGAACATAGCCCCTGTCATTGTCACCCTCAAGCCAGGAGTGGAACCAGTGCATGTGAAGCAGTATCCTCTCCCTCGACCAGCCATTTAAGGAATCCACTGCCATTTGATGAAACTGCTGAAGTATGGACTTCTCAAGGAATGCCAGTCACCTTGAAACACCCCCCTTCTCCCAGTAAAGAAACCTGGGACGGGACTACCGCCCAGTACAAGACCCAAGGCGAGTAAATGATGCAGTTGAAACTATGCACCCTGTAGTACCAAACCCTTATACTCTCTTGGGACTGATCCCCGCTGAGGCTACTCATTTCACTGTCCTGGACCTGAAAGATGCCTTTTTCTGTGTGCGCCTAGCCCCAACCAGTCAACTTTTATTCGCTTTTGAATGGCAAGACACCACAACAGGAAGGCGGGGCCAGCTCACCTGGACCAGATTACCCCAAGGATTCAAGAATTCACCTACTCTCTTCAGTGCTGCCCTGAATCAAGATCTCTCAAATTACCCAGTGGACCCAGGAAAGAGGGTTCTTCTTCAGTATGTAGATGACTTGCTCATAGACACCAACTCAGAAAGTGAATGCCTACAAGCTACTAGTGAACTCTTGTACCTTTTCAAAGAGGCTGGATACAAAGTCTCAAGAGCCAAAGCACAACTATGCCAAACTGAAGTCAAGTATCTAGGATTCCAGTTGTCCAGTGGGATCCGACGTCTGGGACCAGAACGCAAAGAAGCTGTATGTAGTATCCCTACTCCAACCACCAGGAGGCAAGTAAGAGCCTTCCTGGGGGCCGCGGGATACTGTCGCATATGGATCCCCAACTTCGCGCTGATTGCAAAACCACTGTACCAAGTCACCAAAGGAATGGAAAAATCCCCACTAGAATGGGGACCTAAACAAGATGTAGCATTCCAGATTTTGAAAAATGCTCTGATGTCATCCCCAGCTTTAGGTCTTCCAGATGTTCGGAAGCCTTTCCACCTTTTTGTCCATGAGTCACAAGGAAACGCATTGGGAGTATTGACTCAATCTCTTGGATCCTGGCAAAGACCTGTAGCCTATCTGTCAAAACAATTGGATGTAGTTGCAAAAGGATGGCCCCCTTGTTTGAGAGCTGTTGCAGCAACAGCCCTCCTAGTGGGTGAAGCAGATAAACTCACACTAGGACAAACTCTTCAAGTCACCGTGCCACACTCTGTTCTGACTCTCATGGAACACAAAGGAAACTTCTGGCTAACCAATGCACGAATGTTGAAATATCAGAGCACGCTGTGCGAAAACTCCCGGATACAGTTGAAAGTCAGTCAAGCTCTGAACCCTGCTACGTTGTTTCCAATTGGTCCTGGGCCCCCTGATCATAATTGCTTAGAAACCATGGACACTGTATTTTCAAGTTGCCCTGATTTGACCAATGTCCCTCTAGAGGACCCTGAACGGACATTCTTTGTGGATGGAAGCAGTTTGGTCATCAATGGACATCGTTGGGCTGGATATGCAGTGGTGACCCTTGATCTGGTAGTTGAGTCCTCAGCCCTGACCCCAGGAACCTCTGCACAGAAAGCTGAATTAATAGCCCTCACCAGAGCCTTGATATTAGGAGAAGGACTCCGCATAAATGTGTACACAGATTCCAAATATGCTTTCACCACTTTGCATGCACATGGAGCCTTGTATAAAGAGCGAGGGTTGATCACCTCAGGGGGTAAGGCCATTAGGTATGGGCCCGAGATATTGATGTTATTAGATGCTGTGTGGGCCCCCAAACAAGTAGCAGTCATGCACTGCCGAGGTCATCAGACAGGAGCAGGAGAAGTCACCCGAGGGAATAGATTTGCAGATGCCACAGCCCGGAAGGCAGCCACCACAGGACAAATTAGGGCCCAAGATACTGTAATGCAAGCAGCTCTATTCCCTGTGCCCCTCAGTTCCTGGGCACCCCGATATACTACAAGAGAGTTAGACTATTATTGTGAAAAGGAGGGAGGAGTCTTGACAGAACAAGGATGGATAGTGTTGCCACCCCCAGAAGGTAGTCCACCCCCAGGTCCTACAGTCATCCCTGAAGCATTAGGGCCAGCCTTTGTTCAAGCTTTTCACCAGGCCACACACTATGGAAAAACAGCTATGGAAAAAGCCCTGAGACCCCATTTCTGTATTTCACTGCTAGGATCCCTGACCGCTTCGGTGGCACAGCAATGCCTGATATGTGCCAAAAATAATGCCAAGCAAGGTCCTGTTCCACCCCCAAGAGTTCAGTCAGTAGGGGTGACCCCAATGAGTGATATACAGGTAGACTTTACTGAAATGCCCCGTGCAAATGGATATCACTATATGTTAGTGTTAGTCTGTACATTTTCGGGATGGGTGGAAGTCTATCCCACCCGAACTGAGAAAGCCCGAGAAGTCACTAGGGTATTGCTTCATGAGATCATTCCCCGATTTGGAATACCATCAACTATAGGGTCAGATAATGGTCCATCATTTGTATCCCAGGTGACCCAACAGTTAGCTCAAGCTCTGCAAATAAAATGGAAGTTACACACTGCTTACAGACCCCAGAGCTCAGGAAAGGTGGAACGTATGAATAGAACCTTGAAAACTCAGTTATCCAAGCTTTGCCAGGAAACACACCTGAAGTGGCTCCAAGTTCTCCCTATAGCCCTTCTTAGGATATGTTCAGCTCCCACCAGATCCTTAGGAGTCTCCCCTTTTGAGATTTTGTATGGGCGACCTCCACCCATAGTGCAGGGAATAAGGGAGACATGAGACAGATAGGATCTGAAATAACTAGACAAGCACTATTAGCTTTAGGTTCTGTCTTGCAGAATCTCCAAACGTGGGTGCAAGATCGACTACCCATCAACCTGACTGAGCCTCTGCATCCCTTCAAGCCAGGAACATCCATGTGGGTGAAAGAGTGGAAAAAGACCCTGCTGGCGCCGCATTGGAAGGGACCATACGTCGTCATCTTGTCAACCCCCACCGCAGTGAAAGTTGCAGAATTTGAACCCTGGATCCACCACAGTCGAGTGAAGCCGGCAGCTACTCCTAATCCTGGCAAATGGATGTCCGTGAATGATCCTGAGACTCCATTGCGACTCACCTTGAGGAGACAGCCAGCATTATAGAAAATCCTCAGAATCTACCTTCGTCATGTGAGAGTGACCATCACAGCAGAAACAGAAGAAAACTCAACAAGTACATTATACCCAACTTTCCAGTTAACCTCCAAAGACTGAAATCACAATGTTCTTCCACTGTTGCCTTGTGGGAGTGGTGATATTGGTAATCCTGGAAAAGACTTTTGCCCTACCCCCTTGTGCAGCCTGCATAACTACCACCCGAACAGGACAGAAGATTACCCAGACTTTACTCTATCACTCCTACTATACTTGTACTGGTACAGTCAGCCGGTGTATTTATAATGGCACCAAACTGAATATTTGCACAAAGGGGAAAAGCAAGACTTGTTATAACCCCCAACAAAACCCTTCATATTATACATTTGAGATACGTTGGAATGATGAAGATGGAGCCATCCTGAATGCGACAAAACCCCTTACAAACCCTATAAAACCTATTATCTTGAACTTTGATGCTTGTGATGCAATTAACAGAAATGCTTACCACAGATGTGGGTCATGGGAGCGAGCATATTACTATGATGATAAATATATGTGTCCAGAAGGAGCCTATGGATGGGGACGGTGTACAGGAAAGAGTTCTACAGCCACCACTTACACCACTACATCTAAACATGATTACTTTTGCCCAAAATGGGACTGCGTATATTTTTCTACCTGGAAGAATGCACCTATGGGACGAGATGGTGATCACCGCAAAGGCAGCTTGACAAAGATCAGACTACCAGAGCCCAAGAAATGCCAGAAAGGTGCCTGTAATCCCCTGCAGCTTCTCATAGTCAATCCCAGCCAATGGAAGCAAGGATATAAGTTTGGGTTGCGTATAGCAGGAGGTGGTATAGATCCTGGGACTATCTTATATCTGCAATTAAACACCAAGACCCATGTATCCTCACCCTATCGTATACATCACTCCTATGAAGCCATGAAAGCAGAGTTTGAAATTCCTCCTGCCTCCCAGAACTTGTTTCTTGAGTTAGAGGGAGCAGTTACATCTAGTCTCCACGTTTCAGACTGTTTATGAGGAACTACGATGGAAGCCAAATGGCCTTGGGAGGCACAAGAACTGAACTATTCTATTCCATATAATCAGACTAATATACATAATACCACAAGTGAATGGGTATTGGCTCACTCCATTGTGGGTAACTTATGTTTTTCTCGCTATGGACCATTGTTTAATATGGAAGTGGGGCAGCTGGTCTGTCTCAATCAGACGTTTTACAACAGTACCACTAAGAAGACGTCTTGGTGGTCAGGAGTCAACGCTACTGAACCTTCTAATCCTCTAATTCAGTTTCCCAAACTTGCCAGTATCTGGACTAATTTAGCAGCATATAATTCCTGGCAAGCACCACCTGGACTGTACTGGATTTGCGGAACCCGAGCATATGCTAGGCTCCCTCACCATTGGGGAGGCGCATGTGTATTGGGAACCATACGACCTTCCTTTTTCCTTTTGCCTACATCCCAGGGAGAACAACTGGGATATCCTGTGTACAGAAGTCGACAGCTGAAGGAGGTCTTGAAGATAGGCCAATGGGACAAATGGGATGCGATATCTGAAGAATGGCCACCTGAAAGAATTATCTCATACTATGGACCTGCTACTTCGGAGCAGGATGGGACATGGGGATATCGTACCCCTGTTTATATGATTAATTGAATAATACGTTTGCAAGCTGTTGTTGAAATAATAACTAATGAAACTAGTAAAGCACTAACTCTTTTGGCTAAGCAAAGTACGCAAATGCGCACAGCCATTTATCAAAATCGTTTAGCTTTAGATTATTTGTTAGCAGCTGAAAGTGGGGTATGTGGAAAGTTGAATTTATGAAATTGTTGTTTACAGATTGATAATAATGGGCATGTAGTTGAAGATCTAGCCACCCAGATTGTGGTAGGCTATGGCTTAGTATGGTTTACTATTGGGAAAGGCCTATAAGTGAGGCCTGAGTCCCAACCCCCACTTGTGAATACTGTAGCTATAAGAATCGAAACTTAACTCAGTTTAACTGAACATAGCTAAGCAGAAACGAAACTTGGAAAATAGAAGAAAAACAAGTTTAATTGGTACTGATAAGGTGTGCTATGCTTCTATGGAATTAATTAACTCTGCAGAGAGCAAGGTCACAGTGCCTCTGCTTCCCATATGTTTTAACAAGCTCAGCGACCTTGGAGGAGAGAAGTAACAAGTTGGAGACACTGACCATTGTAATTGGGACTAGAAGGGGGGCAACCAGGTGCTGGGCCCAGACCAGAGTCCCGATTGGGTAGCCATATCAGTACCGGGACCAATAGATGGGTGAGAGGGGTACTGGGACCAATGAAAAGTTTGCCTATGCTTAGAATGGACAAGAAAGCTATAAAAGTTGTTGTTTTACTAGAAGCCATTGCTCAGCCATTTTGAAATTGCTTATTGCTTGAGCCATGTGCACATTAAACTGGCTTGGATCCTTGAAAAGACTCCTGGATTTATTTATTGCATGCTTATCTGCTGCTACATTCTTGGTGCGTTGGCCGAGAAGTGCGAGTGGTGGATAGTGTTCAAGTGAATAAATCCACGTAATTCGCCTTGAGGTTTGGTCCAGTTGGAACCATGCCAATCCGACGCAGGGGAATTTCCCTGGGCCCACCGATCCTCTTGTATCGGAGGGAGTTCTGCCTGGCCTCGGCAGGCACTGAGTCCAGCTGGCCAACACTTCCGACCCGGGGGAGTCCAGGATCCAACTCAGAAGCTTGGGAACCAGATCTGGTAAGTATAGTTTTGAAAACCTGTCTAGACAGATGAGTTAGAACTGCAGTTTGAAAACTTTGGTAAGACTTAAGTCTTTGTTTGAAAATCCTTGCATGAGTATTCGCGAGGTACAGCTGTTTAAAAAAAAAAAATCATGATTTAGTCTAGTCAGAACAGACAGGAACTTGGAATTTGTAATCTCGAGATATTGGGAATTGGTAAGAGAGCATGATCACCTCTCAAGGAAGGGCCGAGTAACCCCGCATGGGAATTCGCCGGGTGAAACCCTCATCCTTTTTGTAATTGGGAAAAAGACTAGTCAGAATAGATAGAAAGGAATGCATTCTGAGATACGTTGCTAGCATGATTGTGTGAATGAAGTGTGAATGAGAGGTCTGGCAGCACGGACCAAGCGAGAGTGGACTCTGGACTAGCGCAGTTCCTAGTCGGGTGACTGCGTCTAGGTCGCGAAACGGATGAAGCGTTTGGTGTATTGTCTGTCCTGTGTATTTGATTTTTGCTATCTGTTGAAACTGCGAGTTTCCCTTCTGTATAAATATGAGATTATTCTGTTGAGTAATTTGTGACAGTTCACTGGTTAAGAAATTGTATTAATAGAGCAGAATGAAGACCCAAAACACCTACGGTCATTTTTAAAAATCCAAAAGCTGGTCTGACCCAGTTTGCCTTCCTACTGCACAGTGTGAAAAACTGACAGGGGGCGTGTCTGAAGGAAAGAATGTGCAGTGTCTTTCTAACTCTGTTCAGGTTTAAATCTCAATGCTGTTAGTTTAATAATAATGTTCCTTCTGCTGTGGTTATGTAATATATATCATTTATATATCATTTAATAAGAATGTTTAGTCAGGATTATGGGTCCCGATAGTTTTGGGGCTTAGCCTGGAATGCCGGCATGTCTCTGTCTCTGTGTGTGTGTGTGTGTGTGTGTGTGTGTGTGAACAGCTAAGCTGTTTCCAACGAGCCACACAGCAAGAGGACAGAAAAAGAAAAAAAAAATATGAAACCGCAGTTCCCGATTGAAAAGTTTCTTGCTTGTTTAAAATAAAGGATTCATTCAAAGTGTGATAGGAGATGAATTTATAATTAGTTTTCTAGTGATTGCTTTAAATTGTACTTAGCCGGGAAAGGGTTAAATTCCTGCTCGAATTCCCGTACAGATCAAGCGAGCAGAAATCATGTAGGTCTCCGGTTTCAATAGGAAAGGATGTTTGTATTTTCCCTTTGCCCCACAAAGCCGTGGTTAAGAACACTGACAGGACTTTGCAGATCGCAACTTAAAAAGTGCTTTGAATCCTGAGTGAATGAGGGGTTAATCGTGTATGAGTTTTTCGTTCCTGATACAGCAAGCGCCTCATAGAAGACATGTTTATTGTTAATAAAATGAACTAGGAAGGAAAATGTGTATTTGTGTTCTAGATGTCCACCCGCTTTATTGAAAAAAGTATCCGGAATGTCTTTTGAATATCTCCTTCCTAAACTGTAATCTTTTGCAGAGACGTTATTCACCTTAAGTGCAGATTACGGCTGGCAGCTAGTTTCTTCCAGCCATACGTAATAGTTCTCTCTGTTGGGATTGTTGTTTATAACATGTTGCAAAAAAATAGTTTTATATTTGAAGGAATTTATCTAAATTGTATTTATTTAGAATGAGATTATTATGCCTAGTCACAGGAAAATGCAGCCTGACAGACCGCCTTCTGTCTGTTGTTAACTACGTCACCATGGGGGGAGGAAGGGGGGTCAGAGTCCATGCAGATTCCAGAGTTACTTCATGGCCCCGTAGTTTCCCGTGTTTATCAGATTGTACAGAGAATAGTTCCCCTACATAGGATTCTTGGTTAAATGTTTAAAAAAAAAAAAAAAAAAATCCTGCCTGTTTATTTCCCTGAGCTCTGCCATCATCCCGGGCAGAGCCTGGAACAATGGGGGGGGCGGAGGGGGATGACTTCTCCCTACAGATTCCCAAGTAGTTTGCTAGCCACCTCTGCAACAGGGGAATGTCCACCCCCTCCGGACTAGAAGTGAAAGTCAGCTGACCAGACTTGTTTAGAACTGAAAAAAAAACTGCATTATACACTGAGAAGTTTTAGGACTTGATTGAACTAATGAACGGAAATTGCAAAGAACTGGATGAATTTGCGGGCATAATGGTTAAATGAAAGTTAATCAGAGGGTGTGTGAATTGTGAAAATAAATGTAACAGAGAAAGTGAATGATATTTTAGTTGAATGATGTGAGGAGATTATCCTAATCGAAGGAACAGAGGAAGTGAAAAACTGGGTGTGAGTACGCCCATTATAGAAAAAGAAGGACATTAGAGAAGTGAATGCCCATATCTTGACTCCCGAGGGAGTACTTGATTGCAAAGTCATAAAACAATAAACCAAGCACAGTGTTTCAGCACGAGAGTGAAGCAGCTATAGCGTGAGTGGCAGCCGAAGAGGGCTACAGCATGGATGAAGACTAGGCCAGACCGGACTCTCCAGTTTCCCTGGGTCCCCAGGAGTCAGTCTGAAAAATAGGGGACCAATATATGGACTTTTATGGGGGATACAGGAGCAGAATACTAAAGCCAGTAGCCCCTGTGTTTTTCTCGCAAAGCCTTTTCTGCAGAACCACATGTGTGAACTAGAAAAATAATAATAATAATAATAATGTACCAGTTCCTGTATATGCCTGAATGCCCTATTCCATTTTTGGGCCGAGACCTGCTTGCAAAGCTTCAAGCACAGATATCCTCTGTTGAAGGAAGAAAAAAATGAAACTCAAAATCTGCTGGCCTGATGGTGTTAACTGTCCCCAAGAAGAAGAATGGCGGTTCTATTCACCTGCATCCAAAGCAACAAGCTGTACACTTACCAACCTCATAGCCCCACCTGGAGGATGGGCAGAAGATAATCCACCTGGCCTAGCGAAGAACATAGCCCCTGCCATTGTCACCCTCAAGCCAGTCAAGAAGCCTGGGACAGGTGATTACCGCCCAGTGCAGGATCTAAGAAGAATGAATGATGCAGCTGAAACTATACAACCAGTGGTACCAAAATCCTTATATTCTCTTGGAACTGATCTCTGCTGAAGCTATACATTTCATCATTCTGGACTTAAAAAGATGTTTTTTTCTGTATACGCTTAGCCCAAGACCCCACTACAAGGAGGTAGGGCCAACTCACCTAGACAAGATTACCACCAACTCAGAAAGTGAATGTCCACCAGCCACCAGTGAACTCTTGCACCTTTTTAATGAGGCTGGATACAAAGTCTCAAGAGCCAAAGCATAATTATGTCAAACAAGTTAAATACCTAGGATTCCAGTTGTCCAGCGGAATTCAACGCCTGGAACCCTTACCAGAACGCAAAGTAGCTGTATGCAGTATTCCTACTCCAACCACCAGGAGGCAAGTGAGAGCCTTCTTGGGTGCCACAGGGTACTGTTGTATATGGATCCCCAATTTTGCGTTGCTAGCAAAACCATTGTATCACATTGTATCAAGCTACCAAAGGAATGAAAAAGTCTCCATTGGAATGGGGACTTGAATAGGAATGCAGTCTTTTGATCTTTGAAAACCCCTCTGATGTTATCACCAGTTCTGGGTCTACCCGATGTCCAGAAAACCTTGCAGTCTCTATGTTCATGAGTCGCAAGGAAATGTTCTGGGAGTGTTGACTCAATCTCTTGGACCTTATTTGAGAAGCTGTTACAGCTACAGCCTTCCTAGTAAGCAAAAACTAAAAGAAAAATCCCTTTGAGACAGGATCTTCAAGTTACTGTACCACACTCTGTTCTAACCATTATGAAACACAAAGGAAATTACTAGCTAACAAATCTATGAATGTTGAAATATTAGAGTATGTTGTGTGAAAACCCCAGATACAACTGAAGGGTCAGTCAAGCTTTCAATCCTGCTATGTTGTTATCAGTTGGTCTTGATCCCCTGATCATGACTGTTTAGAAATTATGGACACTGTATTCTCAAGCCGCCTGGATTTGACTGATGTCCCTATGGAGAACCCTGAACAGACTTTCTTTGTGGCTGAAGGCAGTTTCATCATCAATGGACATTGTTGTGCTAGATATGCAGTGATGACCACTGATTTGGTAGTTGGGTCCTCAGCCCTGGCCCCAGAAACTTCACCACAGAAAGCTGAACTGATAGTCCTCACTAGAGCACTAACAATAGGAAAGGAGCCCTGTCTAAATGTGTACCCAGATTTCAAGTATACCCTTACAACCTTGCATGCATATGGGGCCCTGTACAAAGAATGAGGGTGGATAACCTTAGGAAGCAAGTCCATTAAGTATAGCCCCAAGATATTGATATTAATAGATACATACTGCCTATAGATCTCAGAATTTAGGAAAAGTAGAATGTATGAATAGAACCCTGAAATCTCAGTTGTCTAAACTTTGCCAAGAGGTTTACCTGAAGTGGCTCCAGGTTCTTCCCATAGCCCTTCTTAGGATATACTTAGCCCCTGCCTAAGTCTTTAGGAGTTTCCCTTTTTGAGATTCTGTATGGGCAACCCCTGCCTATTGTATAGGAAATAAAAGGAGATATGAGACAGATAGGATCTGAAATTATTAGACATGAACTATTGGTTTTAAGTTCTGTTTTGCAGGAGTCTTCATACCTGAGTACAAAATCGATTACTCATCAATTTGCCTGCACCCCTGCATCCTTTCAAGCCTGGAGTCTCGGTGTGGATCAAAGAGTGGAGAAAGATACTGTTAGCCCTGCATTGGAGGGGACCCTATGTCGTCATCCTGTCAACAACTCCAACTGCAGTAAAAGTCGCAGAATTTGAACCTTGGATCCATCATAATCAAGGGAAGCCAGCAGCTGCTCTTGAACCTGATCACTGGACTACTGTACAGCATCCTGAGACTCCATTGCACCTCACCCTACAACAACAACCACGGACCTAAGACTTATTGGTCCCTCAGAAACTGCACTATTTCAAGACTGTTTGTTTATCTGAAGGTAAGCCTCGCATCTGAAAAAACCTGCAATCATCAGAAAGAGACTGTGTTGTGTTAAGAAATTGAATCTTCTAAGAGACTGTGTTTAAATACTCTGAAAAGACTGTTTTGATCTCCTAAAGAGTGAACTGCTCTAAGGAAGCAATAATAGCCTAAGAGACTATGCTATGATATTTTAAGAAATTGAGACATCCCAGAGGACAGTGATACTTTGGAATCTACAGCCCTACTCCTGCCAAAAAGCTGGTAGGTCTACGTACGGCAGAAGCTTGAGGATCTACAATCAACCCTACATCTGTTATCTGTTGTGGAAGTCGACAGTTCCACCAATTTTCCAGAGACTATGCCCATTATGAATTATTATTATTGCTTTATTTTGGCAGCAGCCTTGGAGTGCTTTGAAATGACTTTTGCCTTATCTCCCTGGGCAGCCTGTATAAGTACAACATGAACTGGACCGAAGGTCACTCAGACCTTGTTTTATCATTCTTCCTATACTTGCATTGGTATACTCTCCAATCCAAAAGTTGTTCTAGATCTTGACTTTCTACAAGGCTATGCAAGCCACCGTTGCAATTCCTCATACCACCACCAGAACTTGTTTCTTGAACTTACTGGAGCAATAGCATCTAGTCTCCACACTTCTGACTGTTTCTATTGTGGAGGAACTAAGATGGGAGATCAGTGGCCCTGGGAGACGCAAGAACTGAACTATTCTATCCTATACAATCAGACTGATTTACATAATACTACTAGTGAGTGGGTATTGGCCCACCCCATTGTTGACAGTTTGTGTTTTGTTTGGACTGGACCACAATCTACTACGAAGGATGGACAGCTGGTCTGTCTAAATCAGAAGCTTTACGACAGCACAACAAAGATGCAACTGAACCTTCTAATCCTTTAGTTCTTTTTCCCACTCTTGCCAAACTATGGACTTTGACTATCTGCTTGTTGCTCCCTTGTTTCTTGCCATTTTGCTTGCAAATGATCACTTCAGTTATTAATAACACTGTAGAGCGTAAGACAGCTACAAAGATGCTAGCTATGTGAACTTACTACCCTATACCACAGAGTGACACCTTTACCTAGTATTATGTGATTTGATTCTCACCCTTTCTCACTTGCGGGTGAGAATAATCAAAGGGGGGAATGTGGTAGGCTATGGCCTAGTATGGTTTACTATTGGGAAAGGCCTATAAGTGAGGCCTGAGTCCCAACCCCCACTTGTGAATACTGTAGCTATAAGAATCGAAACTTAACTCAGTTTAACTGAACATAGCTAAGCAGAAACGAAACTTGGAAAATAGAAGAAAAACAAGTTTAATTGGTACTGATAAGGTGTGCTATGCTTCTATGGAATTAATTAACTCTGCAGAGAGCAAGGTCACAGTGCCTCTGCTTCCCATATGTTTTAACAAGCTCAGCGACCTTGGAGGAGAGAAGTAACAAGTTGGAGACACTGACCATTGTAATTGGGACTAGAAGGGGGGCAACCAGGTGCTGGGCCCAGACCAGAGTCCCGATTGGGTAGCCATATCAGTACCGGGACCAATAGATGGGTGAGAGGGGTACTGGGACCAATGAAAAGTTTGCCTATGCTTAGAATGGACAAGAAAGCTATAAAAGTTGTTGTTTTACTAGAAGCCATTGCTCAGCCATTTTGAAATTGCTTATTGCTTGAGCCATGTGCACATTAAACTGGCTTGGATCCTTGAAAAGACTCCTGGATTTATTTATTGCATGCTTATCTGCTGCTACAAGATGAGAGAGCAGACATTTGTGCCTGTCCAGACCTGGCACAGTTTGAAGATGGATGGGTGGTTTGGTTCATTATTCTCATAGATTGGTGGTCTAAAAGCCCTTATGTTTATTGTACTATTCATATTAGCTATGTGCTTATTGCTCCCTTGTCTCCTACCCCTTTGCTTACGCATGGTAACTTCAGCAATTGATAACATTATAGAGCGGAAGGCAGCCGCGAAGGTATTAGCTATGTGGCAATATTACCCTATACCCCACGATGATGCTATTACACCAGTATAAATGTGCAAAATGACCAATGAGTGATTTAATACTTAACCTTTCTTACTTGCGGGTGAGAATAATCAAAGGAGGGAATGTGGTAGGCTATGGCCTAGCATGGCCTGCTACTATGAAAGGCCTGTAAGTTAGGCCTGGATCCTAACTCCCATTATAGCTAGAAAAGAACCAGAAATCTGTGAAAAATGAGAAAACTGTTTTAAACTGCTTAATAAGACGTTTTTATGAATTCATAAGTCTTTCATTATTCTCTTGTGTGTGAAAGAAAAGAAATGTTTCAATACATGCATTCCTGGAGCTAGGGATAACCTTGCAGTAGAGAAGTAACAAAATCAAGAACTGCACCATTGTTAGAGCAATCCTAAGGGAGGGGGCTGGTTGCTAGGCTCCAGAGGGATTTCTAATTGGACAGGTGCAGGGAATGTAAAAACAATGAGAAGTTTGCATGAATCGAGTTGGAACCAATAGAAGGTTCTCATGTATCAAACTGAAAAAGAGGTATAAATGGTTATGTCTCTGTAAAAACCTTTGCTCAGTTCCTTTTGAAGCTTTGACTGACTGGGCCTGTGCACAATAAATGGCTTGGACCCTGTCAATTGACTCCTGGATTTATTCATTGACTGCACTTTGCTACAGCAACATAACTCGATGTACATGTAGTAGTGCAACGAATCACATACCAGCAGCTACTGTAAGTGAAAAAGCTAACATTCTCAGATACCGCACAGATGGCACAACTGCCGCACAGCACATGTTACATAACAAAGCTGGACTCAAAAGTCCCTTCAAATTACGATTCCAGGTCCAGACACACCGTGTTTTTTTACCCTGTAAACCCGGATCAACCTGAGTGACTCGAAATATTTACAAATGATCCTTTGCAAGCGATAACTAAGTGTGGAAAATTGTGTCACAAAATGGACAAACTCACTCTCATCATTTGAAGAACCCGCCATGTCTTGTTTTGTTGTTGGTGTCTCATGTGCGCTGGGGTTTTGTGTGCCTTGTTTCTTTCCTGCGGGTCTGCTGCTTCGAATGAGGAGGGGATTCGCCGATGTGTTTCCCGGTGATGTCATGGCTTCTCCTCCTTTAATGCGACGCATGCGTGGTGTTTTTCTGGTAACGTCAATTGCTGTGTTGGTGGTGTGTCTGTTTGGCTTCTTGGGGTGTCGGCTGGAATTGGTATGCCTCTTCCTTTTTGCTGTTTGGGCGTTTAGGGATTGTTTTTCTGATGGTACTGATTTTTTGAGTTTGATTTTGGTTGCTTTTTCTCTCGTAGCATAATGAGCACGGTATATGCAGGGCCGGCGAGAATGTTGTTCGCACAGGGCTCCGCGCGAACCACATTCTCCCTCAATGGACGGCTGCAGAAGGAGCCGGGGAACCCTCTGCACAATCTCTAACGTGAAGAGCCTTTTCCTTCACGCTGGCGGCTGTTTCGATGAAGCCGCGAATTCTCGCGGCTTCATTGAAACAGCCGCCAGCCTGAAGGTAAAGGCTCTTCACGTTGGCAGTTGTGCAGAGGGAGCCGGGGCATCGCGTGGGCTTACCCGGCTTCCTCTGCAGGACCCTAGATGGTGCGGGACTCTTCGGGGGGGGGGGGGGGCCCGACTGCAGTTGGGCTGTGATGGGGGGGGGGCCCGACTGCAGTTGGGCTGTGATGGGGGGGGGCCCGACTGCAGTTGGGCTGTGATGGGGGGGGGGGGGCCGACTGCAGTTGGGCTGTGATGGGGGGGGGGGGCCGACTGCAGTTGGGCTGTGATGGGGGGGGGGCCCGACTGCAGTTGGGCTGTGATGGGGGGGGGGGGGCCCGACTGCAGTTGGGCTGTGATGGGGGGGGGGGGGCCCGACTGCAGTTGGGCTGTGATGGGGGGGGGGGGCCCGACTGCAGTTGGGCTGTGATGGGGGGGGGGGGCCCGACTGCAGTTGGGCTGTGATGGGGGGGGGGGCCCGACTGCAGTTGGGCTGTGATGGGGGGGGGCCCCCACAGCAGTTGGGCTGCGATTGGGGGGGGTGCCCCGGCTGCGATTGGGGGGGGGGGGCCCGGCTGCGATTGGGGGGGGGGCCCCGGGAGGTATTGGGGGGGGGGCCCCCGGGTCGATTGGGGGGGCCCCCCACAGCAGTTGGGCTGCGATTGGGGGGGGGTGGCCCCGCCTGCAGTTGGGCTGTGATGGGGGGGGGCCCCCACTGCAGTTGGGCTGCGATTGGGGGGGGTGCCCCGGCTGCGATTGGGGGGGGGGGCCCCGGCTGCGATTGGGGGGGGGGCCCCGGCTGCGATTGGGGGGGGCCCCAGCTGCAGTTGGGCTGCGATTGGGGGGGGGTGGCCCCGACTGCAGTTGGGCTGCGATTGGGGGGGGCCCCGGCTGCGATTGCGGGGGGGCCCCGACTGCAGTTGGGCTACGATTGGGGGCGGGGACCCGACTGCAGTGGGCTGTGATTGGGGGGGGGCCCCGGCTGCGATTGCGGGGGGGCCCCGACTGCAGTTGGGCTACGATTGGGGGGGCCCCGGCTGCGATTGGGGGGGGCCCCGGCTGCGATTGGGGGGGGCCCCGACTGCAGTTGGGCTGCGATTGGGGGGGGCCCCGACTGCTGTTGGGCTGCGATTGGGGGGGCGGCCCCGACTGCAGTTGGGCTGCGATTTGGGGGGGCGGCCCCGACTGCAGTTGGGCTGCGATTGGGGGGGGCGGCCCCGACTGCAGTTGGGCTGCGATTGGGGGGGGCGGCCCCGACTGCAGTTGGGCTGCGATTGGGGGGGGGCCCCGACTGCAGTTGGGCTGTAGTGGGGGAAATGGGCTGTGATGGTGGGGGGTGAACTTGGACTGGACATGGACTGATGGGGGGGCTGGAGTAGGACTGGACATGGGCTGATGGGGAGCTTGGCGTGGAAATGGGCTGATGGGGAGGGGGCTGGAATGGAACTGGAAAAGAGCATATGGGGTCTAGGACTGGAAATGGGCTGATGTGGAAGCTTGGGAGACTGGGACTAGAAGGGGGCAGATGCTGGGTGGGCCTAGAACTATAAGGGAGCTGATTTTGAGGGAGGACTAGAAAGGGATGGGGAATGAGAATGGAGAGGGGAAAAGATATTTTGTGTGGGAGGGGAGGGAAGGAAAGTCTACCATGGGCCGGGTATTGGAAGAGTAAGTGGAGATTGAGAATGGAACGGTGAAATTTGAGTGGATGATAAAGGAATAAAGAAAGAAATGGGGGGGGGGGGGAGAGCAAAAGGGGAAAGATCAGTATGTTTGTTTATTTATTTAGCGTACATTTATATCCCGCTGCTTCCAGTGATCAGCAGCGGTTGTTACACATGGTGATGTTGGCTGTACTGGCCAGGAATTAGATTATAACACTCTGATTAGAGGGGGGGGGGGACACAGCAGAAATACAGATTACAGGCTTACAGTTGATTGCTATATACATATTTACACATGATTGTTATATACATATTTACAATTGACTAAACTGTAGAACTTTATAAGTGGTCTGCATATGTATATGTATATTTACACGCGGTTGCGTGTAGCTCATGATGTTAGGTTGTAATGGGACTTGAAAAGGTGTGTCTTAAGCTCCTTTCTAAAGTCCTTTAGATCATAGATTTCACGCAGATCACTTGGTAACCGATTCCAGAGTGTAGGAGCTGTAAACGAGAAAGCTCTGTTAGTGGTACAGGCATTAGCCTTTGTGAATGATCTCGGGAGGCAGATGGTGTTGAGGTTCGCTGCTCTCCTACTTCTGTTGTTGGGTGGATTGGAAATCAAGCTGTTGAGGTGAGAGGGTGCTATATTATGGATAAGTTTGAATGTAGTGACTAGTAATTTGTACTGAATGCGGGCCGTGATGGGGAGCCAATGCAGCTCAATTAGGGTGGGTGTAATGTGGTCAGAGTTTTTTTTGCATGATGAATCTGGCTGCAACATGTTGTGCCATTTGCAGAATATTTGTAGTTTTCTTTGGCAAGCCTTGCAGTATGGCATTGCAGTAATCTAGGTGTGGAATGATGAGGGCCTGAGCGACAGATCTGAAGTCATCATGATCAAGGATGTTACGTAAAGGCTGCAGTATTCTTAATTTGTGGAATATGGCTCGATTGGTGTTTCGCAGGTGCCTGTCCATATTTAGGTTGTTGTCAAGCATCA
The DNA here is from genome assembly GCA_033557465.1 of Ichthyophis bannanicus. Taxonomy (NCBI): domain Eukaryota; kingdom Metazoa; phylum Chordata; class Amphibia; order Gymnophiona; family Ichthyophiidae; genus Ichthyophis; species Ichthyophis bannanicus. The sequence goes on along the minus strand of JAWIIG010000037.1, from coordinate 1,178,246 downwards.
CACCTAAGTATTTTATTTCTGATTTTATGTTGTAAATGTTGTTGTTCATGGTGACATTTTTAGGGGGCTCAAAACCTGGTTTCCTGGAGATGCACATTGCTTCTGTCTTCTTATGGTTAATGAGCATGTTATTTCGTTGGAGCCAGATTTGAAGCTCGAGAAGGCAATTTTCAAGCTTACTGATGTTCGGGTTGTTTGCATCCAGTTGTGTGTAGAGCATTAGGTCATCAGCGTAGATATGGTAGTTGATGCCGTGGGTCTGGAATATTTTGCACACTGGTTGCAGGTATAGATTGAATAAGAGAGAGGAGAGGGCGGAACCTTGCGGAATGCCCTGGGTTTGTGGGAAGGGAGTTGCTTTGTCGTTGTTGAAATTGACCTGCTGCATTCGGTTTGTTATATAGGAGGAGAACCATTTTAGTGGGGTCCCTGCAATGCCTATGGACTCAAGTCGTTCCAGTAGTGTTGAGTGGTGCACTGAGTCAAAGGCAGCTGAGATATCAATGAAGATAAGCATATACATCGTGTTCTTGTTCTCCAGCCCCTTAAGTAGATTGTCCAGCAAGGCTAGCAGGAGGGTTTTCACACCATGATGTTGTCGAAACCCGTATTGATGCACATCCAAGGCATTTGTATCATCAATGTGGTCTTGCAGTTGCTGCTGTACTGCCTTTTCAATGATTTTGGCGAGGAAGGTTATACTTGAGATTGGGCGGTATGAGGTAGGGTCATCTTTGCTGAGTGTTTTGTTCTTCAAGATGGGGCGTATAAGTGACTTCTTGAGGAGTGATGGCATGAGACCTTGCAGCAGTGATAGGTTCACTATATGGGAGATGTGCTGCACTATTTCCTCTTTGGTTGCCTTGATCCAGGAGGCTGGACAGGGGTCAAGAGGGGAGGTGGTGGTTTTTAGGTTGGTGATGATGGCTTTTATCTGTTGATTGTCCACCTTCCGGAAGGTTAACCATTTTCTGCTGTGATCGGTCCTTTCCTGTGTGCTGCTCTCTTGATGGAAGTTGGTTGGGTCCAGCGTGGGGGTGATGAGGGTAGGTGCTGCAGGATTGAGTTTGCTGGCATAGTGATCTGCCAGTTGTTGAGCTGTTATGGAGCCGCTGGAATTGTTGTCTTGTGGGGCTTTTGTGAGGGATTTGACAAGCGCGAATAGTTCTCTGGGCCTGTTGAGGGCTTTATTGAGAGTGATCGTGTGGTGCGTTCTCTTTGCTTGGTTTACTTCATTCCTGTAGGTTGATAGGCGGTCGAAGTAGGACTTTTTGCATTCCTCGGTTTTGTGCTTTCTCCATCTTCGCTCATGCCTTCTCAGGTCCTTCTTCAGTTCCCGTAGCGTTGAGGTGTACCATGGTTCAGTCTTGACCCTGGTTAGGTGCCTTGGGTGACTCCAGGTGGGTTTTGAGGCAGCCTCGATTCCTATGTTCCATTGGTTCGCCAGTGTCTCGAGGTCTGAGCAATCTGGGTGGATATATTTTGCTATGGATTCAAGGAGGTCCTCTTTGATGAGTTTTTGGAAACATCTCCGTTGGGGTGGTGCTTGATCTGGTTGAGATTGGGCAGGAGCTGAGGGGGGGAGTAGGGTGAGTTCAATTTGGTGATGATCTGACCATGGTACTTGGGTTATTCTAGGTTTGGATTTCAAAATCTTGGGGTGTTCGGTGGGTAGGAACACCATGTCTAGTGTATTACCCTTGATGTGGGTTGCGTCTTGGATGACTTGCTCATAGCCCAGATGTTCCATAGCTTCGTGGAAAATGTTTGCTTGCATTGCGGTGGTGGAGGGTAAGTTCAGGTCTCCTAGGATGACCTGGGTCTTTTTGGGCGCTGTGGCTGAGATGATTTCCAGCGCTGCTGCCAATGATTCATGTGGTGACGTTGGTGGTCTATAGATAAGACATATGGCTAAGGTTCTATTTTCAACTTTAAGTATGTCGATGCCTTCGGGTATGCTTATCGGTGTACTTGTTAAGGACAATTCAGTTCTGGCCAAGATTAAGACCCCTCCTCCTTTTCTCTTATTGCGAGGGCAGTTATACGCAGTATATCCGGGTTTGCTTATTTGATTGATGATTACAGGGTCTGTTTCGGTTATCCAAGTCTCGGTGATGCAAAGTAAGTCAGGCTTTGCATCTGACAGGAGGTCATATATTATATGAGTTTTGTTTCTTATGGATCTGGCATTCACAAGTATGATGGAAATTGTGGACTGCGTTGTGTAAGTCATTTGCATGTTCTTGCCCCCGCTCTTGCTTATCTTGGTGGGTCTTGGTTCTTTCGGTCTGTGAGCTTTTCTTGATTTGTGGTGGTGACGGGGTTGCTGCTTTTCGTTGCATGCATTGCTGGGCTCGATATGGGGTAGAGTGGTAGCTTGAGGGAGTGGGTGCAGATAGATATTTTGAACTGCAAGGACTGGGAGAGGGTTGCAGAAAAGTAATGGCTGCCAGGTATAGGGGGTGTAGATGTGTTGGATAGTATTTCCTATGCATGTGGCCAGGCATGCGGCTAGGCAAAGCAACCAAAGTATTGAGAAGTTACCAGGATCCATATTGCTTCGTTGGGTAAATGGAGGGGTGCGCACGAGGAAACGCTTGAGACTCAAAACTCAGGGAGGTGCACTCTAATAAAGGAGCGGCTACCTGGTTTTCCGTATTTGATTCACAAACATTTATATTTAGAAATATGCAGTTATTTAAGACGTCACGTTTGCCTGATATAACCCGATGTAACCAGGACGGACTAAAGCACTATGCAAAGCAATTTCTAATGTGTAGTACTTTTGAACGTTGCTAGCAGTCTTGATTTATCACCTTAGAAAACTAGTGCAGTGCGGGACATTTTTACCCTATATAACTCGCTACATTTAAAACAACCATGAAATCAACAATTGCATTATAACATCTATGTAGATTGTTTAACTTAGAGCACTTAGATTGGTTATGCTAGTAGGCAATCTGAGAACGGTTAGGCATGGATTACCAAAACAATGACACGCTTTTCATTACATGTGGCAAGGTACAGTGCACATTATAGAGTGGATTTGTAGGTTTCCGTTCCGTATGGTGACTGAGCGGGGTATAACGGTATAGTCTGTGGATAAAAGTTACCTGGGATCGTCGCAGACCGCTGAGAGTGGACGTTTCAGCGAGCTCTACCTGTCCTGGGAGCTCAAGCTGTGCTGTGGTGCTGCCGTCGCATAGCCAGTAAGCGTGGGACTTTTGTACCTTTACAACCCGGCTATTTTTGTATGTTAAAGCAGATATAGAGAAAATTTTGGAAAAAAATCTAAAAGAGAAGAGAGGACAAATGGGTAGCTCGCAGAATACATGAAGAAACCAGAAGAAAGTGATTGGAGCAGTTGCAACTGAAAAAGAAAATGCACAAGCAACAAAAGGTAGAAAAATACACTTTTATTTTGAATTTATTAACTGGAATATATCAGCTCTGGGAAATGTGCATTGTTAACGTCTTTTGTGTTTTGTTTAATACAAGAGGAAATTAATTTATAGTTTTAGTTCTCCAGTGTTGTTGTACATCCCAGGTTTGGCTTTTAGGGTTCCCAGTTTAATTATTGTCTTCCTATTTCTAAATTGTGATCCCTTGTTCTTTGGTGACGGTCTATGTTCTGCATTTTAACCAAGCTGAGGTATTCTGTTCATGTAGTTTCTGTCTGACCGTGTCACTTGTTCTCTTTCCCCAGTAGGAGATGCATTGGTATTCTCTGAGATGTAGTGGTTTAATATTTGCAGTGTTGCCTTTTGATAGGTAGGGTTTGGTGCTTTGTGAGTCCTGGCAGAGCTGTTATGATATGGTGGATTTGCTATGAGTTCTAAATGGTCAGTGTTTATAGTACTTCCTAATGGGCCTGGCAGTTGGCACTGGAATATAGTAACTCAGAAATCTGTTACTTTCTTTATCCAGGCACTCATTAAGAAGCATGTTTACTAAAAACGCATGTTAACATTAAGCAAATATTTACGCAAATGAGGCTCCCTATGCAAATGAGGCCACACAATTAATTTCCACACATAGCCCCGCATCCCCCTAGGGCTGCTCCTGGGCAGGGGTATCCGCTTGAAAAAGCTTTTTCTAGCGAAACGCTTTGGCGGCCAATATGTGGCATCGGGTGTGTTTCCCTTGCTACTGTGTGTCTGTTCTACGGCATGTTTGGCTATCAGTGATGCTTTTCACCACCCAGATAAGTGCTTTTTAAGGCTCTGTGTTTATGCCATGTTTTTTGAGAGTTTAAAACTGTGATAATGGATTATTGACAAAGAATGTAAGTAAGATAATTTAAGGGATGAAAGGAGTTTTTTCAAAGCCTGTGATGTTCTGGGAGGTATGTTTCATGTTTCTGAAGCATTATTTATTGTACCTCATTGGATTCTGAGGCTTTTTTTCTCCTTTCATGCTTCTTGTCAGTACCTGATGTGTGTGTTTTTTGATACATTAGTAGAGTGACTTTGGATATTTTTTGCCAATAATCCTGTCTTGGCAGTGTCCTAGTTTTTATACTGTTTCCTACTATTTTCTGTTTTCACATAGTAACATAGTATATGATGGCGGATATGGTCCATCTAGTCTGCCCAACAAGGCGGCAAGAGTAGGTGTACTTGCCGCTCAGTGCAGGTCACCCCTCCCCATGCCTTTGTTTAGGGGTGTACCCACCACTCCGTGTAGGTCACCCCTATTTGTTCAGATATAAGAGATAGTTATACTAATTTGATTTTATCCTGTTACTATAAAATTGAAATAACCCATTGTTCCTTATTGTTCCTCCAGTTTAGTCCTCCACCTCTGGGTAGTGAACCTCCTCCTGCAGCTTGGAGACTGGGCATGTCAAAACTCATGACATCACTGGATATAGCCTGCTGGTCTCTCCCATCAGCCCCCGGTGTGTCCAGTCTCCATGCAGCAGGAGGACGTAGTGAGCCTAGCTTCTGGACTCACTTGGGGGAACAGATAAAGAGCATTTAGTGTGACAAATTCTATTCTGATTTTATTTTTAATTCAGTTACCTTTGGTTAATTGGCAATCGAGGATTAGTTCCCTTTAGTTGTTAGGAGCAAATTTTCCTTATATTTACAGTAATTTTAAATTTGAACCTGGCTCTTTAAATTTGTAGCAGCTCTCGCCTTCCCTCCTTGTCAGTTATTTTCACTTGCTGCAGGCATTAGCCGGTGTGGATCTCTCTCCCTGGACGGTACGGGAGAGAGCTCCAGGACCCGTACAGCCACACTGAAGCTGTGTGAGACGGAGCCTCTCCGCTGCTGCGGGATTTTAATTTTACTCTGTGGAACTGGCTGAGCGGTCCTTGCCACGGCTGCCTGGCGCAGCAGCGCGGCTTGAGGATCGGATGAATTCAAGGCGGTAGGAGCAGGCTGCGTGGCTTTTGGCCCTGCAGGTAAGGCCTTCAGGCTCTGTCGGTCTGCTGAGACCTCCTTTTTGCAGCAGCTGTTGTTCTTGGCACCAAAATTCATTGGCAAAAGGGCGGCCATTTTCTCTCTAGGTATTTAGACCGCATGGCGAGAGTTGCAGTGAGCTGCCTGTGTGAGGAAGACGACAGGCAGAATAGCTAGATTTTTAGGTCTAGTGTTTCTTTCTTTTGTTTGTAGGTTTTTTTGAAGCTGGGGGGGGGGGGTCCTCAGCCTTAAGGTGGCTGCTGTCAGTCCTCTTTATTTTTAAGTTTATTCTTAGTTTTATAGGACAGCAGTTTTGGCATTGATCTCTGATACCACATGTTCTTTCCCTCCTAATCATGTCTCTGAGGAGCATCTGTTAAGTCCCAGGATATTAGGCAAATTGCCACCTTTTAGGTTCTTCAAGAGCAGAGCCCTAACGTAGGTGGAACGAGGGACAGGCTGGAAGTGTGTTTTTGTGTATTCTGTAGTGAAAGTTGCCCAAACGCCTGTGGTTTCACAGGGACAGGTTTTAGAAACCTTAGAATATAAAAAAAATATATAATAATGACAGTTAAACTGTCAATCAAAAAGTGCCTGTGCTACGGTCTATGGCCACCAGAGGGCAGCTGGTACACTCAATAGTGCCTTTCTGTGACCCTGTGTATGCAGCCATCATCAGATTGATCTTTGCAAGTCAGGGAAGAAATAACCACAGGGCCACCTCATGGGCACTCAGGGGTTAGTGATTAAACAAGCAACTGTAATGTTTTGCAAATCAAGATTATATGACCAAGATTTAAAGATCTTAACTTATGTATCATTTGTAGGGCTCTGGTGCCCTAAAGGCCACCGGATGGCAGTGCTGCTCATGAATCACATATAGTATTCAGTGCCCCCATCCCTGGGGGGGGGGGTAAAATACGAAATCGTATTCCTCATCAGGTTCACACAGGCAGCAACATCTAAGACCTCCACTTGCAAGGTTGTCGGTGTATCCCACTGCTCGCTCTTTGACTACAGGATGGTTGGAGGGGGGGGGGGGGGGTTGCCTGTGTGTTTTCATAGCTCCACTTAGCATGCCCTTCCCAGGAAATTCTCATCTATTTCTAGAGCCTGTGCTGTCAGAGCAGGGCTTTAAGCACTTAGCAGGGGCACTGACCCATCTGTGCCATCTTGTTAAAGGGCCCATGCTGAGGGTGAAGAGAAGGATGTTTAGGTAGCACAGTCTGGGGCTTAGCGCTCCAGGGCACTGGAAGGTTTCATAGAGGAAGTCAATACTCTGTGTATGCTCCATGCATTCAGCCTATGTTCAAGCATGCTCACTGCACTGTGTTTGGGTGACAGGTGCTGGATCACCCGTATATGTAGATTATGTGCTCACAATTGCTTAGGCATGATTTTTGGGTGCACTCTTTGCAGAGTGAGACTGCATTTCTTTGCTCAGACTGTATTATCAGACTAAGGTAATTTCTCTAGTAATGGGGGGGATATCGATTGTAATAAAGTGCGTGAGGTCCGCATGGTGTTAAATGGGGTTGGAGATGCAGTCGTGGGATCTGCTGTGGAGTGAGCCGTCCGGAGGAGCAACAGTGTCAGAGTCACCGGTTTCCCTTTCTCTTTGGGCTTTGCTCCCAGATCCTAGCCCCTCTTTCTCTCTGATGTCCAGGACGTAAGGTCCCCGGCCCACTGGACAATCTGTTCTCAGCCTTTTCTCAATGCTGGCAGAAGGACTGGGAGAGCGAGAAAGGAAGACCAGGAACCAGCACCAGCTCTGGTGTCTCTCCGCTGCCAGTGTTTGCTACGGTCACATATTCCCAGTCAGTTATTTATTTGAGTATACTGATTGCCTACAGGTCAGGGTGGCATACAGTCAATTATGGTATTTCTATTTCCCTTGTCCCTGAAGGGCTCACAGTTTGTTTTGGTACCTGAGGCAGAGGGTTAAGTCGCTTAATGAAGGCCAGAAGGACCACCTGTGGGACCTGAAACCCCAGTTTTTATGGCCCAAGTTTGGTGGTCTCGATTGGAATTCAAACCCTTGGTCCTCTGGCAACTTGCCTCAACCACTAGGCCGCACTGCTCCGTGTGAGCTAGCCATAGGACCAGGCGCAGCCTGTTACTTCCAAGGCAGAGACCTTGGGGAGGTTCCGTTCATAAGGACACGAGAAATGCCATATTGGGTCAGACCAAGCTCTTTCAGGTCTAGTATCTTGTTTCCTAGGGTAGCCAATCCAGGTCTTAAGGACCTGGCTGGTTTCCAAAAAGATGAATAGGCTACTCAATGCTTGTATCGGGGCAAGCGGTGGATTCATGTATGCTCATATTTTAAGGGTTCCGTTGCATGTACAACAGATGTGATGCTCTGTTGGGTTGTGTGCCTTGTAGAACATCTTGAATTGGTGAAAGTTGGTATAAAAAATATATATAATTTTTCCAGCTTCTCTCTAATAAAAGGTTATGGACCTTTCCTCCAGGAGCTCGGCCAAAAACTTTGTTAAACTCCGCTACGTTCGGAGATTGTTTCGCGCAAGGCTGTTGGAGTACACAGGAGACCCAGTGGTCAATCAGCCGACTGGAAATGTGAGCAATACGCCGGGCGTTGCAAGCGTTCAAAGCTACGGTGACAGGTCAAGCAGTGTGAGTTCTGTCCGACAACTCCGTGGCGGTGGCCTACATCAATCGGCAGGGCAGAACCGGAAGTGTTGCCATAGAGGCCGCGGCAGAGGGTCTGTGTGTGTGGATAGAGCTTTGGCTGCCAGAGTTTTTGGTGGCGCATGTTGCGGGTAAGGACATTGTGATGGCGGATTTCCTCAGCTGGGTCCGAGTAGATGCCAGAGAATGGGAGTGGCATCCAGAGGTGTTCGCACAGATTGGTCGCATATGGGGACAGCCAGTAATGGACCTCATGGCGGCGTATCACTCTGCGTAAACGGGTCGCTTCTTCAGCAGACGACGCGAAAGGAGGTCGGAAGGCATTGGTGCACTGTTTCAACGGCAGCCGTCGTCCGGTCTACTCTGTCTTTCCACCGGGGGGCACTCGTAGGTCGAATGGTTCTGCGTATCGAAGGGCTTCGGGCTGGCCAAGGCGCCCGTGGTATGCCTGCCTCATACGGTTGCTCGATGGGAATCCATGGAGGTTTCCGACATTGAAGATTCTGTTGCTACGGAGTTCCCTTCGAATGCCTCAGGTGCATCGGTTTTTGCTTACGGGGTGGCCATTGAAAGGGCAAGCTTAAGGAAAAAGTGTTGCTCGACAGCAGTTTTTGCCACCTTGCCGCAAAAAGTCTACGCCCCTTGCATATGTGTGTATATGGCGCATCTTTGAGGACGGATGCTCATGGAGGCATGCTCGCTCGACAACAGTGTCAGTTCCCTTGGTATTGAATTTTTTCTACAAGACGGTTTTGGTAAAGGCAGGTCCTGGAGAGTTCAGTTAGCAGCTCTGTCTTGCTATAGGGGCAAAGGACAGGGAGTGGCTCTCATGCACAGGTCAATGTGGTATGCTTTCTCAGGCGGTTACCAGACTGTAGCCCTGTCATAGGATATTAATTCCATCGAGGAAGCTCAAGTTGGTTTTAGGAGCATTAGCTAGCGTGCCATTGGGGCCCTTGCAACAGGCATAGGTTAAGGGTTTTGCCTTGAAGACGGTATATTTGATGGTCATCTGTTCGGCGAGGTGATTTTCGGAGTAGCAGGCCTGTCAGGAATTGTTGTTTTGTCTGTCTCCAGACAGAAGGTGGCCTGGTGGCTGGTTCCGCCGTTGTTGCCAAAGGTGGTTTCTACGTTCACCTAACTAAAATAATCTCTCTTCCAGCGCTAGGTGCGGCGGAGGGGAGCGTTTTGAACCATAGCTTGCGCTGTTTGGACGTCAAGAGAGCGCTGCGGCAGTGTTTAAAGGTTTCAGAAACTTTTGCAAGGCGGATCGTCTCTCTTCGGGGTGTTCAGAGGGCCCCGCAAAGGGAGGTGGCGGCGAAGGAGTCCATTTCTGGATGGATTGGAGCGGCGAGTGCGTCGGCATATCTTCTGCGGGACCGTACAGTCCCAGGGAGCTTACGAGCTCACTCTACCAGAGTGCAAGCGTCTTCTTGGACAGAGCACAGTTTGGTTCTGCCAGTGGACATCTGTAGGGAGGCCTCTTGGTTGTCTCTCCATACTTTCAGTAAGCACTACCGTCTAGATGTTCTGGCAGCTAAGGATGCCGTTTTCAGGGAGGCGGTGTTGAGATCTGGCTGGAAAGGTCCCTCACGATGATTACTGCTCTGATACATCCTAGAGGTTGAGGACTAAACTGGAGGAACGATAAGGAAATAGGAATTACTTACCTGGTAATTGTGGTTCCTTGAGTGACTCCAGTTTAGTCCTCATTCCTGTACTTACCTGGTAATTGTGGTTCCTTGAGTGACTCCAGTTTAGTCCTCATTCCTGCCCGGGGATGGGGTCTTAGCAGTGTTTTTTCTGCTGGGGAAAGTGCAAGGCTAAAAGTGGATATAGGCCTTCACTGGTGTTCAGTTGTTTTGATGCTTCCATTTGTTTTGCGCTATATTGTTATGTTATTATATTATGATATTGTTATATATATTGCTATATTGCTCTGGATTGTTTAGGGCTAGGCATTCAACGGAAAGGAGAGCATGCAGGAATAGTACCTTTCCTTCTGGAAGGGGAGGGGAGTAGTAGGTAGATAGGTTAAATGTTCTGCGTGCCTTTGAATATCATAAGTTAAAAAAAAAATTACTGATTTTTTGCTCCTTTGAGTCTGCTTTGTCAGTAGTTCACTGGGGGCTGATGGGAGAGACCAGCAGGCTATATTCAGTTATGTCATGAGTTTTTGACATGCCCAGTCTCCAAGCTGCAGGAGGAGGTTCACTACCCAGAGGTTGAGGACTAAACTGGAGTCACTCAAGGAACCACAATTACCAGGTAAGTGTAATTCCTATTTACTGTGTGTTAACTTTTGTTAGCTTCTCTTTTTCCTTTTAGCATTTCATTTGTTTATTTTGGCCAAGTGAACATAAGAACATAACATAAGAACATAAGATATGCCATACTGGGTCAGACCAAGGTCCATCAAGCCCAGTATTCTGTTTCCAACAGTGGCCAATCTAGGTCATACGTACCTAGCAGTTTCCCCAAGGGACACAGGTTCCACAATGCTTGTATTGGTTCAAGCATTGATATCCTGGGTCCCTTCTTAATAATGGTTTATGGACCTTTCCTCCAGGAACTTGTCCAAACCTTTTTTAAACCCAGCTACACTAACAGCCTTTACTACATCCTCCGGTAACAAATTCCAGAGTTTGATTACACGTTGAGTGAAAAAATATTTTCTTTTATTAGTCTTAAATAGTTTACCCTGTAGCTTCATTGCATGTCCCCTAGTCTTTCTATATTCTGATAAGGTAAACAATCGATCTACGTTTACCCGTTCCACTCCGTTCATTAATTTATAGACTTCTATCATATCTCCCCTCAGCCGTCTCTTTTCCAGGTTAAAGAGCCCCAACCTTTTTAGCCTTTCTTCATAGGAGTAGCCTTCCATCCCCTTTACCATTTTGGTGGCTCTTCTCTGAACCTTTTCTAAAATTGCTATATCCTTTTTAAGATATGGCGACCAGAATTGCACACAATATTCAAGGTGCGGTCTCACCATGGAACGATATAGAGGCATTATAATATCTTTTGTTTTATTTTCCATTCCTTTCCTTATCATACCTAGCATTCTATTTGCTCTCTTGGCCGCCGCTGCACGCTGGGCCGAGGGTTTTAACATGGTATCCACAAGGACGCCTAAATCTTTTTCTTGGGTGGTGGTTCCTAATGTGGAACCTTGCATCGTGTAACCATAGTTTGGGTTGTTCTTCCCTAGGTGCATAACCTTGCACTTCTCCACATTAAATTTCATCTGCCATTTTGATGCCCAGTCTTCCAATTTATCAAGATCCTCTTGCAATTTTCCACAATCCTCCTGGGTTTTAACAACTTTAAATAGTTTTGTGTCATCAGCAAATTTGATAACCTCACTCATTATTCCACTTCCAGGTCATTTATGAATATGTCAAAAAGCAGCGGACCCAGCACAGATCCCTGGGGTACACCACTATTCACCTTTCTCCATTGGGAAAATTGGCCATTTAGCCCTACCCTCTGCTTTCTATCTTTTAACCAGTTCCTGATCCACAGTAGTACACTGCCTCCTATCCCATGACTCTTTAGTTTTGCCAAAAGTCTCTCATGAGGGACCTTGTCAAAGGCTTTCTGAAAGTCCAGATACACAATATCAACCGACTCACCTTTGTCCACCTGTTTATTCACTCCTTCAAAAAAACATAACAGATTAGTAAGACAAGATCTTCCTTGTCTAAAGCCATGTTGGCTGTCTCCCATTAGGTCATGACTATCTATATGCTGAGTAATTTTATTCTTTATGATGGTTTCTACCATTTTTCCCGGTACTGATGTCAGGCTCACCGGTCTGTAGTTTCCCGGATCACCCCTCGAACCCTTTTTAAAAATTGGTGTTACATTGGCGATCCTCCAATCCTCAGGTATTAGAGATGATTTTAATGATAGTTCACAGATTACTGATAGCAGGTCTGCAATCTCAAATTTCAGTTCTTTCAACACCCTTGGATGTATACCATCCGGCCCAGGTGATTTGCTACTCTTCAGTTTATCTAATAGTTGTAAGACATCTTCCCGATGTATCGATATTTCCTTCAATTCTTCCACACCTTTAAATACCACTTCAGTCGTGGGTAACATCCCTACATCTTCCTCAGTAAAGACCGAAGCAAAGAATTCATTCAGTCTCTCCGCTATCGCCTTGTCGCCTCTTAGTGCTCCTTTAACCCCTTTATCATCTAATGGACCAACTGACTCTCTCTCACGGGTTTTTTGCTACGACTGTACTTGAAAAGGTCTTTATTTCGCGTTTTTGCTTCCGCAGCAAGCTTCTTCTCAAATTCTCTCTTTGCCTGCCTTATCAATGCCTTGCATTTGACTTGCCAGTGCTTGTGCTGTTTCCAGGTTTCATCATTTGGCTCTTTTTTCCATTTCTTGAAAGATGCTTTTTTGGCAACAACAGCCTCTCTGACCTCAGCTTTAAACCATGCTGGCAATTTTTTGGACTTCCTTCCACTTTTCTTAAAGCGTGGAATACAGCTGGTCTGGGCTTCCAAGATAGTATTTTTCAACAACACCCAAGCTTGATGTACGTCTTTAACCTTTGCAACTGCTCCTTTTAGTTTTTTCTTAACTGTTTTCCTCATTCTATCATAGTCTCCCTTTCGAAAGTTAAAGGGTAGTACTGTGGATTTCCTTACTATCCCTCCTCCACTAATTAAATCAAAGGCGATCATGCTATGATCACTATTGCCAAGTGGCCCCAACACCCTTATCTCTTGCACTACATCTGGTGTTCCACTAAGGACTAGGTCTAATATTGCTTCCCCTCTGGTCGGTTCATGAACCAGCTGCTCCAAGAAGCAGTCATTTATTTCATCTAGGAACTTTATCTCCCTAGCATGTCCTGTTGTGACACTGACCCAGTCGATGCCGGGGTAATTGAAATCACCCATTATTATTACTGCACTGTAACTTTTGCTAGCTTCCTTGATTTCTTTGAGCATTTCATCATCCATTTGTTCATTCTGGCCAGGCGGACGATAGTACACCCCCACTGCCATCGCCTTCCCCTTTTTACATGGAATTTCAATCCATAGAGATTCTACAGCAAATTTTGTTTCTTGCAAAACTTTAATCCTTTCTGACTCAATGCCCTCTCTAACATAGAGCGCAACCCCTCCACCAATTTGATCAGCTCTATCATTTCGATATAGTTTGTACCCAGGTATCACAGTGTCCCACTGGTTGTCCTCCTTCCACCATGTCTCTGATATTCCAATCATATCTAACCTCTCGTTTAGTGCTATATATTCTAACTCTCCCATCTTGTTTTGTAGACTTCTAGCATTTGCATACAAGCATTTTAGAGACTGTATTTTATTCATATTAATTTGGCTATTGGTAGACATGGGTAATTTGGGATCTTTAAGTTCTGTCTGCTCCATACTCGAGGGCATTTGGGCTACTTTACTCTTTTTTGGAACCTCTCTGCTTTTTGTAGTATCCTTCAAGGATACATTCTTCCGAACCATGCGCTCTTGGGCGACTGTCGGCTTTCCCCTATTATCTAGTTTAAAAGCTGCTCTATCTCCTTTTTAAAGGTTAATGCCAGCAGCCTGGTTCCATCCCGGTTAAGGTGAAGCCCATCCCTTCGGAAGAGCCCCTCCTTTCCCCAGAATGTTCCCCAGTTCCTAACAAATCCGAACCCCTCATCTCTGCACCATTGTCTCATCCACGCATTGAGACTCCGGAGCTCTGCCCAATAGGGTCCTGCGCGTGGAACGGGAAGCATTTCGGAGAACGCTACCCTGGAAGTTCTGGATTTCAACTTCCTACCTAAAAGCCTAAATTTAGCTTCCAGAACCTCCCTACCACATTTTCCTATGTCATTGGTACCAACATGTACCAAGACAGCAGACTCCTCCCCAGCACTATCTAAGACCTTATCTAGGTGGCGTGTGAGGTCCGCTACCTTCGCACCAGGCAGGCATGTTACCAGGCGATCCTCACGTCCACCAGCCACCCAGCTATCTACATGCCTAATGATCGAATCACCAACTATAACTGCTGTCCTAATCCTTCCCGCATGGGCACTTGGCCCTGGAGAAACCTCCTCGGTGCGAGAGGGGTTTACATGACCTGGAGGACAGGTCCTAGTTACAGGATCACTTCCTGCCACACCAGGGTGATGCTCTCCTGTCACGTGACCTCTCTCCTCCATGGCAACAGGAGTACACCCCCACAGCCAACGCCTTCCTCTTTTTACATGGAATTTCTATCCATAGAGATTCTACATTGTATTTTGTTTCCTGAAAAACTTTAATCCTGTGCGACTCAATGCTCTCTCTAACAGCACAACCCCTCCACTAATTTTGATCTACCCTATCATTGTGATAGTTTGTACCCATGTCTCACAGTGTCCCATTGATTGTCTTCCTTTCACCAGGTTTCTGAGATGCCACTTATATCTATCCTTTAATTTAGTGATATATATTCTAACTCTCCCATCTTATTTTTTAGGCTTCTAGCATTTGCATACAGGCATTTTAGAGGTTGTATTTTATGCATATTAATCTGGTTATCAGTTGATATGGGTAATTTAGAATCTTTTAGCTCTGTCTTCTCTGTACTTAAGGGTATCTGGGTAACTTTCATCTTTATTGGAACCTCTCTATTGGGGTGCCCTAACTTCCCTCTTTTGCTAGTATCCTTCAGGGATATATCCTTCTGAACCATGTGCTCTTGGGTTACTATCAGTTTTCCCCTATTATCTAGTTCAAAAGCTGTTCTATCTCCTTTTTAAAGGTTAATGCCAGCAGCCTGGTTCTATCCGGTTAAGATGGAGCCCATCCTTTTAGAAAAGCCCCCCCCCCTTCACCAGAATGTTGCCCAGTTCCTAACAGATTGAAACCCCTCTTCCTCACACCATCGTCTCATCCATGCTTTGAGACTCCAGGGCTCTGCCTGCCTTTTGAGTCCTGCATGTGGAACAGGAAGCTTTTCAGAGAATGCTACCCTGGAAGTTCTGAATTTCAACTTCCTACATAAGTCTAAATTTGGCCTCCAGAACCTCCCTTCCACACTTTCCTATGTCATTGGTACCAACATGTATCAAGACAGCAGGCTCTTCCCAAGTCCTATCTAAAACTAAAATTATGAAGGGCAATTAGTAGCATGAGAATAATAGAATGGACACACTGAAATTGGCAAAAATGAAAATGGCAATTTTGCTTTCCTCTTTGTTTCTCAACTACTGAAAAGTTCTGTTCTTTTGGAAATAATTAATACAGGTCTGTTAATTGAAAACCATTTAATGTCACTCCTCTCTGATTTGTTGGGTCAGGAGTTCTATCATGAGAGAAAAAAGCATAGTACAGGGTCTGCGCCTCCCGCATGGGCAGCACTAAGGAGTTTGTCCTGGAGTGGAGGAGTGGCCTAGTGGTTGGGGCAAGGTACTTTGGGCTGGAAGGTCGGGGGTTCAAATCCCACTAGAGGACAGCAACCTTGGGCCGGAAGGACTGGGGTTTCTAGTCCCACAGGTGCTCCTTGTGGTCTTGAGCAAGCCACTTAACCCTCCATAGCCCATGTTCCCTGTAAAATAGTTCTCTGTGTGCTGTGCTTTCCTGTCTAATCAATGTGTTTATACCTCAAAAATTTCCTGTCATTATTTGACAATTTCCAATCTGTAATCAAACCGCTGCTGATCGCTGGAAGTAGCAGTATACAAATGTATACTAAATAAATAAATAAATAAAAAATAAATAAATACTTTGCCTGCTTTAAGGCAGACACAACCACAATGGAATTGTGGGATAATTGAGGCTTCTCAAACCCCAGAGCCTTTTGGACCAGTACAGGAAATAGAGATAGCAGCTGATGGCCGGAAGCATGAGCGGTACCTCCCAGAGCCACAAAAGCAGCCTCTGCAGGACATGGTGAACGGGAACAGTCACCGCCTTACGAAGGGCTTAGGGGTATTGGAGGAGTTCCTGTTCTTCCACTCTTAGTTCCTCTTCCGATTCCAGAGAAAAGGGGATGGCCTTGTCAGGTCCCGAACAAATTCCTGGAAGGACATGTCTTCCTTAGGCAACTTCCACCGATCCGGAGTAGGGGATGGTTGGACAGGAAATCGTGGGCTCAAAGGTCCGACATGGTCGATTCTGCCTTAGTCTCCCATTCCAATTTGAGTTCCGAGAGGAAGTCGAAGTAATGCCGAATCTCCTCCAAGCGCCAACTGCATGGCTCAGGAGAGACCGAATGTCGATGGTCCCCTTTACGCCCAGCATGCCGATATGATTACCCAAGGGCCTTGGATTCTCACTGGAGAGGGAGATGGCTCTTGACACTGGTGTGGATACTGGTCTCCTACCCGATACCTCAGCCACAGTGGGCAGGGCAAGGGTTTCCAGGATTGGCTGGAAGGAGTACGGTGACAAGGTGCTCTGCGCCATGAAGCCTGTGTTCTGCAGGGCTTCCACCACCGTTAGGTGAGCTTCTGAGGCTCAGAGGCATTCCTCCAGAACCATTACTGATGAGGGCATCGATGTCCCCCTTGGGTGGGGACTCCACAATGATAGCAATGCAAGACATCAGCAGCCCTCCTGGGCACTGGAAATGGACACCGCCATTCGGGTCAAGTCAAGTCCTACCATTGGGCAAACTTGGTCAGCCGTTCTTGGCCCTCACTGTCCATCTCATGTCTAGAGGGACTGCGATGATGCTGCACATGGATTTTCTCCTTGTGCTCTCCTTTCGACGTAGAGGGATGCCTCTCTGCTCGAACCCAGGGACAGAACTAAGCCCGTAGCTTTCCTGCACTAGCAGCAATTGATTTTATTTATTAGTTTACTTTTATTATTTTCTGGAATTAGGCTTATGATTTTTTTATGGTTTTTATTCTGGGTTTTTATAGATTGTCCTCATTTCGCCTTCCCTGAGCTGGGTCTCTATCCCCCGGCCATTCAGTCTTTATGGCTCTGTGGATAGGTATTTGGATCCAGGCAATTTGTATAGGATCATCAGTAGCCCAGCAGGTCATTTTTGATTCACCACCGTTTTCATGTGCAAAGCATGTGGCAATTTTTTCTTCTCTATAATTAGGACAGTATTGGTCTTATATATTTTTCTCTGTGTTCACTGGTGCAGTATCTTGTGTATAATAGGTCTGCTATTGCATCTTGACACTATTCCCTTGACACTTTTAGATATTGAACAATTTTGTTTCTCATGTAGGATTAGTATGATTTTACCATTCTGCCCATGAAGAATACAATTGTATATAGTTATATAACTTATATGTACAAAGTTCTCCCCTATGTTGTATCCAATTAGATTTCCTGTTATATGTAAACTCAGACAGCCTGTTGCTATCGGTGAGTATTTTATGTTTACTGTAAACCGCGCTGATGATAAAAGTGCGGTATATAAGAACGTTAAATAAATAAATATAGAAGATGGTATGATTGGGTTCGGTTTTTAAATAAGGGTCACTGAGGTTTTATGCGTTAACATACTGTGGCGCTCACACCCCTACCAGGCGGTTGCCTAGTAGGGATGGGAGACCATCTTGTATTCCTTTTCCAAAGGGTTGTAGTTGTGTAGTCAGAAATGAACCAAGTGGATGTTTCAAAGCGCACAGGAATTTTTATTAGCTTCCTTTAGGTAAGATGGTAACAATCTTCAAAGCAACTTTACACTCAGGACAAAGAAACAAAGGATAATCTTCTCCAATTAAAGCAAATGTCAAAACAGCGTTTCCGTGGAATTATTTACAATGGCTTTCCTTCTCTTTTCCTTTAAGAAGCTTCTTACTTCAGCTATAATAAAGGCACATGTATTTACAACTTACAGTCAAAGCCAGTAGGGCTGTTAGCTCCTTCTTTGCTGTTTTGAGTTTAAACAGTTCTCTGCTGTCTAGCCCCGCCTTGGTTGCACTAGCCACTTCTTTAGGAAAGAACCTTAGTGCTTCAATATAAGACTCATTCTCTCCTTTACTTCAGGCTTTCAGCTATAACAAAGTTGTAACAGCTTTCTTAATTTTTTTCTGCTATTTGGCTTCCATTAATTAGCATCAATACAAACAGCACAGTCCATCTCAGAACAAGAAGAACCCATGTCAGTTCCTCTACCATCCACTTCCATACTTTCTTCTGAGCTGCATATTGGAAACGTTCAGGCACTTTTTCCTTTAAGTCATTTAAAAGCTCAAATAGCCTATTCCACTGCACTGCCCCCTTCTCTTGGCAGAACTTCAACAGGCTTCTCCTGTTCAACTTTTCTTGAAAACCCCTTCTTTCTAATCTGGGTTTTCCCAGGTACAAATTTCTCTTCAGAATCAGAGCAAGAGATAACAAGCCTTAGGCTTCACTGCTTTCTTTCTCCTACCTTGGAGTTTTACTGCAGGACTTCCATACCTGGGGCTTCTGTTGGCCATAGCTATCTCTGCCTCAAAGCCAGTTAGGGAATCAGGGTAAGATTTCCTCTCCACTTCCTGGGGCTTCTTCTGCCTGAAGACACACCCTTCACCCGAGGAGTCTAGGCTCTCTTGCCTTAGCTTTTCCAACGCCAGCTCTCTCTCTCTCTCTCTCTCTCTCTCTCTCTCTCCAGTATGCTTGGTCCTCTCCCTGGAACCTTCTCTGTAGCTCTCTTGGCTGCAGTCCTGGCTGCTCTGGCTCTCCTTGCACTTGTCCTTGTTCCTGTTTCTCCTTCCGTCTATCTCTCTGTTTGTTTTCTCAAACTTAAACGTGGAGCAGGGCACCTCCCCTTCTGACTCCACCCCCATGTACCTCCTACTCTTACTTAGGGTTGCCATGGAGTCTGGTTGTGGCTTTAGCCTAGCTCTACCCTCGTGGTTTCTCTCCCTGGTTTTACTAGGGTGTATGTGTTCTGGTGCACCCATCCCCCGCAAAGAAGAAAAAGTTCCTTTTCCCTTTATTTTTTCATGCTGGACTGCACTCTCCTTACCACAATACCTCTTATTGGTTGAACCTTGCTCACCTTCCATTTTAGCACAGCAAGAGTGAGTGTTTGACCTTTCAACCTGTTTTGGCGCGAGTCGCATTGCTTAAGAGAAACCGCTCTGAACGCCAGCACTCATTGCAGCTAGTTCAGGAACGCTACGGGCTTACCTCTGTCCCTGCTCCTGCTTTGCCTTCACGTTTGTTCTTGTTCTTTTGGCAACTACATGGTACCTCTTTGCTAGGTATTATGTACTTTGGTTTACTGAAGCTGGCAAGAGGTCAGGGGATGATAGTTTTTCAGGATATACATTGTCAGGTAGGGTTACTTCATTATAAGTTTTCCCGTTATCCTGGGGCTCACGGCACTAAGGAGTACTGCAAACACAGTTTCCTCCTTACCATGCACATCATGTTTAGATAGTTTCTATACACCTATATGGACAAACTGCTACTCATTTATAATAAGATGTATTTTTAAATGTATTCCATTTATTTTGCCATGGTAGGCTTTTATTGAAGCGTGGCTATTTTTTGACGGTGGTTCCCTATACAGTGCTTATAACTAACCAGGTGATTTGTATTTTAGCCCATTCTGGGTCAATTGATAGGTCTCCTCTCTCTCACCCTATATCTGTTCCACGCAGAATGTTGCATATGACTCCCACTTAGTGTATGTGATCCTCCTCCATCCACATTTGTATGTGCACAAATGTATATGATGTTCTCTTTATGCCTGTTTGGAATCACTTTTTATCAGCCTTGCATTCTAGTGTTTTATTAATTTATGCTATGTTATTGTTTTTACATGATGTTTAATATTTATTACTCATATAAGTATAATAACGTTATATTAGTTTGTACAATGTGCTAAATATTTAATCTTGTGTCCTTTATTTATATTATTTGTAGTATTTATTTATTGATTTTTATGCTGGTTTTGTATTTTCCGTTTGAGGTTTTGTACCCCCTGAAGAAGGCCCATGTGGCCGAAACGCATTGGGGTTGTTTCTTCAATAAAGTGCTTGTGACTATTGTCTTTGCACCTGCTGTTTCTTGCCAAATTTGCTGCATTTTTTAAAGCCGCTTAGACATGCCAAAAAATACTGCCTCAGCAAAATTAAACTGAAAAACGTCTGTGGGCAGGAAAAAACCCCTAAAGCAAAAGAAGACACCGAAAAGGCACAAAAACTATAGAGAAAAGCACCCAGAGGGTGAGAAAAAAGCTAACAGATGACAGGCGGGTGAAAAGTGAGAAAAAGCTCGGCCACAAGGGCAAGAAATTCAAACTTTTTTTCCAGACTGAAGGAACATATCCTAGGGGGTCCACAGGAAAAAGAAGACTGGAGAATATGGCACTGTGGTTGGCAGGGAAAGCAGGCGCGCATGTGCGGCATACCTCCCAAAGGTTTGCTGTGGAGCACTTCATGCGGGGCTCCGTTGATGTCATCCATATGTGAGGACTTATTTCCTGCTTGTTCATGGAGAAAGAAGGGGAAAAGGGGACCCCCTCCTGTCTCATCCTTCTTTCCAACTGACACACAGAGGTGATAGTGCAGTTACTCACCTTTAACAGGTGTTCTTCAGGGACAGCGGGAATCTGTCCTGACATCGGTGACATCAGCACAGACAGAGCCTGCGTGGAGTATTTCCCCAGCTTTCAAAGAAAGCCCCTGGGAATACCACTACACATACGTGGTCCCCTTCCCTGCCCAAGGGTGCCATCTTACTCAGTCAGATGCCATAGCTAGAGCCCCACCAAGAAGATGGCAAAAATGGACAGGGGAAGAGGGAGGGTTGTGAGGATTGAATCCTGCTGTCCCTGGAGAACACCTGTTACAGGTGAGTAACTATGCTTTCTCCAGGAACAAGCAGGAAGTCAGTCCTCACATATGGACTCCCTAGCTACAGGCTAGCGAGGACCTGTAGGAAAAGAGTATGGTAGAGCCTTAAGCAGCCGCAAGCAAATCTGAAGACAGACCCGTTGACCCTGTCTATGGAGAGCGACGTCTCCAGTAGCCTGAACAAGAAGGCTCAGAGGGCAGGAGGAGTTTAAACTCCGAACAGATTGCGAAGTACTGCCTGGCCAAAGGCGCTGTCCCAACGGTATTCTCTCTCCAGGCAGTAATGGGTCATGAAGGTATGAGCAGAGGACCAGGTGGCGGCCCAGCAGATGTCCACCAGGGGCACCAAGCAGAGACTCGCAACCGATGTCGCCATCGCTCGGACATTGTGCGCCGTGACCAGAGGTAGCTCAGCCTCTTGGGGTTTTTTTATTTTATTTGTCAAATATATGTGCATATATAGTCCAAACCCAATTTCACTGGCCACTTGTTTTAGGAAATATTAGACATTAAGGGGTTGAACTCCAAGGATGCCAATAATGTTGATCATAACTGTATTTAATGTTTTACTTACCTGAGGGCATTTATTTACTTGGGGGCACTCTTAACCTATCCCCAGTGAATCTAGTTTAAAGCCTTCTTAAGTAGGTTAGCCAGTCTGCTGCAGAAGACACTTTGACTCTTCTTAGATAGGTGGATGCCATCTCTGCTCAGCATGGATGAGCATCATTGGATAATAGTCAGTAAGCTTGATGAGTTTCAGCAAACTCTCTGTAACATCTCTTATTTTAACACCTGGCATACAGCAAACCTCCTTGGACTTCAAGGGATATGTGTACTAAAGGGCAGTAAGGGAGCCAGTGACCTGTTAACCTGTTTTATCAGTGGCCAAGAGCGGTTAGCACTGCAGGAAGCACTGATAATGCTGCTTTAATGATTGGAAGAGGAACTTGCAGCATTAAAGGGAAAGTAGGTGGAGAATCAGCATTAATGGGGTATAGTGTTAGCAGGGATAGCATGTGCTCCCATACCGCCAGGTTGCGCAACTGCACGCTAGAGGTCCCAGCACTGGGAACCCTAATACTAGCTGAAAGCTCGTGGAAAGAGGTATTTCTGAAACATTGCAAGTGTAAGGGTTAATAAAGCTGTTTTGGACTTTAAGAGGTGTTTAGACTCTGCTCTGCTGTTCCTTGCTTTGCTTGTGGGTGGTTGTGCCTATGCTGACTTCTCTTGCATATGTCTGTACAGTGTTGCATATGAGGTGTAGTATTACACAAATGATAAGACGTAGTAGTAGTATATGGCGACCATATGTCAATATACTACTTTGATCCCTGTCTGCTTTTATCTCTGCGGTTTCTCTGCCATACCTTTCTGACAGACTGTATCAGGCTGCTATTGGTGAGGGATACCCTGTAGGTTTGGGATGTGGAATTGCATTGATGAACTGCTGCTTGAACTGATGTTCCTGTCTCACCTGTGTCATCTTTCCTGCCAGAGGGGAGGGCATGAGACATGGGTGACCTACCAGAGTGAACAGTGTAACCAATGAAGGGGTTAATAAAGCTATTTTAGACTTTAAGAGGTGTTTAGACTCTGCTCCGCTCTTTGCTGTTCCTAGACACATGCAAGAGACAGTTCCAGCTCATCAGAGCTTACAGTCTAGTCAAGACAGACAGTACAACTGGAGAGTAGAATATATCTAGGGGAATGTTAAGGAAACACATAGGAGATGAATAGGAGGCTGAGGAGATCAGGATCTGAAATCGGCATATAAGCCACACAATTAATAGAATTTATAGGAAATGTAATTAATAAACCTATATTCTCCAGGAACAAGCAGGAAGTTAGCCCTCATTTATGGGTGACGGCACCAACGGAGCCCGTGCTGAGCAATTCCCCAGCTTTCAAAGAAAGCCTTTGGGATTGCTGCCATACATGCGTGGTCCTCTTCCCGCCCAAGGGTGCCATCTTGCTCAGTCTCCCTTTTTTCCGCGGAGCCCTTCGGACTCACGTCCTCGTCCCTCAGAAAAAGCATTTCTTTTTTGAACCTTTGGCCTGTTATTTTTCCAGTTGCACCAGTCCTCTACCCATCCTTCCCTTGCTCTTTTCTTTGAGCAAGGGGATGTTTTTGTAGCATTTTTTCCCCTTTTGCGGGCTTTGCACCCTTTTTTTCCCCAACCGCTGGCCGCGTGGGTCTTCGACCTCACGGGGGCCCTTTTTGCCCTGATGACCACAGGTTTCAAAAAATGTGACAGGTGATCCAAGAACATGTCGCTTATGGACACCCATGACTGCTGTCTGCAGTGTCTCAGGGCCGACCATGATCCGGAGCTCTGCCCGCTTTGTAAGAAAATTGTCCTCCAAGGCCCTGCTGAGTCGTAAGTAAAAGTCCGACAACATTTTCCGTAAGGCTGCCTCAGAATCCCCAGTGGCGCCCCCGGTCGTCTCTCCGTGGGTGGGATCCCCTACCTCCGCCCCGCACTCGAGGCGGCACTCTGACCAGGAGTCCCCTGAAAGGGAGCGGCGTAAGAAGAAGACGACCTCGAAGTTGCTGTTGGGGGCTCCAGACAAATGTGAGCACTCCTGAACTCGGTTGCTCAGCCCCTCGCAGCGTTCACGAGAGTTGGACAAGGAGCAGCCTCGAAAGGTACCTCTGTAGAGATTCAGAGGCCTCCGGCGATGGTGCCCGGTCTCCTGAGGGCTGTCCCAGCGAGGACCCCTCTCCTCCGATGCCCGACCCGGTGACCCCAGTATCGGCGTTGCAGGCCCCACACCCGCATGGGAATCCTATATGCTGGCTCTAGAGTGCAGCGTTTCTGCATTCTTGGCTGCCCAGCAGATGCTCACGCCCAGCTCAGCTGGTCCGCGCCTAGAGACTGAGACTCCCTCGAGAGGGATGTCAAAACCCTCCCTGGAAACCCCTGAGAGCTGCAGGCCTCGTGAGGGTCCTTGGTGTCGGTCTTGCTCACCTTCCTATTCCTCAGGGCTGAGATCCTCCAGGGCTTTGGGCTCCATACGGACCTCGGCCTCCGGATGGGGCGACCAACCCGAATCGGATTCCTCCTCGGATCTCTCGGGTTGGGAGTCAGATGGGGATACTTCCCCGGAGACCCGCACCCACAGAGACCTCCCTTTGGACCCATCCCAGCCCGCCGTACAGAGGCATTTGCCGCCCAAGGACACATCCTTCCTAGTGTTCGTGCGGGACATGGCGTGGGCCCTCAACCTGGCTACCCAGGCTGAAGAGGAGCCTTGAGCTGAAGAGCTCTATATCTTGCAGTACGAGTCCCTGTCTCGGGAGTCTCTCACTGTCCCAGTTCCTCCCATTCTGTCCAGGCGTCTTCTCTGCATGTGGGAAACACCTACCTTGGTTCCCATTGTGAGTAAGTGCCTCAACACGATGTATAGGGTCCAACATGGCTCCGGGTTTAGGAAAATCCAGCTTCCCCACACCTCCCATGGTGGTGGAGTCAGCAATGCCGGAAGCAAAAGAGCCTGAAGTCTCATTCTTCGGTTCCGCCAGGTAGGGAGTCGAGAACCCTCGACACTCTGGGGCAAGCTCCTGGATGCCCCTGCCTCAGCAAACAGCTTTTCGGTAAGCCCATGGAGGACAAGGCCGCTGAGATAGAGACTGAGTTCATAACCCATCTCTCGCACAAGACCTCCCTCCCTCCCTCCCTCAGAAGAAACAGCAGACTAAGAAGCTATTCTTCCTGAGGAAAGGTCTACCCTACCGGGGTTACCCACCATAGCCACCCACTTCCAGGCCGGCCACAGTTGACACAGGGGAAAGCACCCCGGACCCAAGGTACAAACCCCAGCGCCACCTCAACCCGCTCAGGATTTTTGATGCCAGCAGTATAGCCTTTCGCCCTACAGCAGCTTCGCAGCTGGTAGTTGAAGCCTGTCCCTCTTCGCTTCTCAGTGGGCATCCATCACGTCGGACATCTGGGCCCTCCGAGTGATCCGAGATGGGTACCGCCTCCACCTGGACAGGCTTCCCCCTCCCTTCTCCATAGCGGAGCCTTCTTGACTCCCCGCGCACCAGACATATCTGCAGCAGGAGCTGAAGAACCTTCTCACCCAGCGGGCGGTCGAGAGGGTACCAATGCACCTCCGAGGTCAGGGCTTCTATTCCCGGTACTTCCTCATCCCGAAAAAGATGGGAGGTCTAAGGCCTATCCTTGACGTCAGAAAGTTAAACACGTTTTTGGTGTGGGAGAAGTTCAAAATGCTATCGCTTGGTTTCCTGCTGCCCTTCTTCCGGCAGGGCGACTGGCTATGCTTCTTGGATCTCAGGGATGCTTACGCCCACATCTTGATTCACCCCCAGCACAGACAATATCTGTGCTTCAGGGTGCAAGGGGAACATTATAAATACAGGGTGCTCTCCTTCGGACTCGCGTCTGTCCTGCAGGTCTTCACGAAGTGCCTCTCCGTGGCAGGGTGTCTCAGTCTTCTCTTATCTCGATGACTGGCTCGTCACGGGGTCCTCGGCCGGAGAAGCTCAATCGGTGGCATCCCACATGATTCTCCTCCTCGAATGTCTGGGGTTCCTGGTCAACTATCCGAAGTCCCACCTCAAACCCGTGCAGGCCTTGGAGTTCAATGGCGCACACCTCAACACCCAGCGAGCGGCTGCCTTCCTGCCAGTGGACCGGGCGGCCCGCCTCCAAGCCCTGGCAGCTCAGGTCCAGAGCAGCACTCGGGTCACGGTGTGTACTATGCTGCGCCTCTTGGGGCACATGGCCTCCACCGTCCATGTCACCCCCCCATGCCCGCATGCAGATGCAGATGACCCAGTGGTGCCTCAGTGCTCAGTGGAGCCTGGCCTCAGGTCACCTCGGAGATCCTATCCGGGTCTCCCACAGCCTTCGCAGGTCTCTGGACTGGTGGCAGGACCTCTGCAACCTCCTCTAGGGGCTGCCCTTCCAAACCCCACAGCACAAGCTCGTCCTGACAACGGACGCTTCCCTGCTGGATTGGGGAGCCCACTGCAGTGCGTTGTGCAGTCAGGGGCATTGGTCACCCGAAGAGTCCCAACAGCAAATAAACTTGCTCGAGCTTCAGGCGGTCCGATGGGCCCTGAAGGCCTTCGAAGAACATCTGAAGGGGAAGTCGGTACTCGTTCAGACCAACAACTGAGTAGCGATTTGTTTTACATCAACAAGGAGGGGGGGCACAGGCTCCCACCTCCTCTGCCGGGAGGCGGTCCTCCTCTGCCACGAGAACGTCCTCGCAGACAGGTTCAGCAGGATCCTCCGCCCTCACAAGTGGCGGCTGGACCCGTAGGTGGCTGTTTTCTTGTTTCATCGGTGGGGGACCCCGAAAATGGACCTGTTCGCCAGCCTGATGAATGTGTAGCTTCCTTGCTTTCTGCGGCCCGATTCTGCACCCAAGCAGAGAGGCCCCGGATGCATTCCTCTTCAGTTGGACCTCCGGTCTTCTATACGCGTTCCCTCCCACTCCTTTCATCGCGAGGACCCTCCACAAGGTTCAGTGGGATCAGGCGTCAGTGATCCTCGTCGCTCCTTTGTGGCCTCGACAGCCGTGGTTCCCACTCCTGCTGCGGTTCTCGTCCGAGCCCCCAGTTCCCCTGGGCTGTGCCCCGGACCTGCTAACACAAGAGGAGGGCCAGGTGTTCCTCCCGAATCTGGCCTCGTTGCGCCTCACAACCTGGCAGCTGAACGAGTATCCCTAGCCCTGCTGGGTCTTCCGGAGGAGGTCCTCCTCGTATCGAGGAAAAATTCGACGAGACACGCATATGCCTTCAAGTGGCAGCGCTTCTCGATCTGGTGCTCTGGGCTCCAGATCGACCCATTTTCTTGTCCTACCCGATGGGTCCTCCAATACCTCTTTCACCTCTCAAAGGCAGGGCTGAAGTCGATCTCGATCAGGGTGCACCTGAGTGCCTCCTCGTCGAGGGTAAACCCCTCTCCAAGCATCTCCTCGTCTCTTGCTTTCTAAACTTCCCATCCAGCCTCCCCTGGCGGAGTGGGACCTGAACGTAGTGCTCGTACAGCTTACGCGTCCACCTTTTGAGCCGATGGCAACCTGCTCGCTTCGACACCTTTCCTGGAAGGTGATCTTCCTGGTGGCTTTGACCTCGGCCCATTGAGTCAGTGAGCTCCAGGTCCTCATGGCTGATGCCCCTTACACCAGGTTCTGTAGGAACAGGGTGGTCCTCTGTACCCACCCCAATTTCCTGCCGAAGGTTGTATCGGATTTCCATATCAATCAGGAGATAGTCTTACCGACCACCTTCTTCCCGAGACCCCATGCCGAGCAGGCATCGGCGGTTTTGCAAATACTCGACTGCAAGAGGGCTCTTGCCTTCTATCTGCAGCGCACTTGGCCTCATCACAAGTCTGGCTGGCTCTGTGTCCTATGATCCCAGTTGCTAGGGGCAGGCAGTCACAAAACACACTCTCTCCATCTGGGTGGTGAACTGCATCACCTTCACTCATGTGAAGGCGGGCGCCCTGATGGATCAAAGAATCACCGCCCACGGCATCCAAGCCAAGTCGGCCTTGGTGGCTTCACTGCGCTCAGTGCCTCTGACAGACATCTGCCAGGCTGCAACCTGGGCTTCGACGAATACCTTCGCTTCACATTACTGCCTGGAGAGAGAGTCCTGCCGGGACAGCGCCTTCGGCCAGGCTGTAATCTGTTTGGGATATAAGCAACTCCTGACCCTGACCACTGGCCCCAGACGTACAGGGTGGACATTGGAATCTGCCCTGTACTTCCGGGGCTGATGATCGCCCACTACCTGCCCTAACGCCAACCCCACTTTGCCCCTTTCCCGCCCCTTCTAACTTCCCTATACAACAAGTGGGGAAGTTAGTCGGGGTCTGAAGGGGCCTCGGAATGACCTTCATAGTATTTAAACCAGAAACATGACAGCAGAAAAATACCATATGGGCTATCCAGTTTTCCCTTCCATACCAACTACTATAGTCCCTTTGTCCCATGCTTTCTTGAATTCAGATACTGTCGTGGCCTATACTGCTTCCACTAGGAGACTATTCCATGCATCTACCACTTTCTCTTTCCATAAAGAAATATTTTTGCATATTACTCCTGAGTTTATCCCTTTTAACCTTACTCTGCAACCAGGGGACATAGGATTATCTCCAGGAACAAGCAGGAATGTAGTCTTCACATATGGGTATCGTCGGTACTGACCAGAGCCCGCGCGGGAACACTCCCCAGCGTCCAATAGGAATGCTTTTGGGAGCATCCAACAGCGCATGCATGCTGCCTTCCCGCCTCTGTACCTCTCTCACTTCAGTTCTTTGTTTTCCTTTTATTCTTTGTTTTCTTGTGGTGGCGTCTGCCTTCATTCGACACCTACCGGTACTGCCCGTTCTTCTTTTTTGTTGAGGTTTTTTTTGAAAAAAGAAAGCTTGTATTTCTTCAGGGGTCTTTCCCCTGTTTCTGGTGCTAGGCGCCATTTTGGGCACTAGGCCCACTTTTCTTCAGGCATGGAGAAACCAGCTAGTGGTTTCAAAAAATGCTCAAAGTGAGGCGGTGACATTTCCGTCACGACACCCATAATTGATGTCTAAAATGTTTAGGTCTTGAACATTGTCCAACGGAGTGTCTCTCCTGCACAAGGATGACCAAAAGGGGCCTGCAGAATAGAGCTGCAAAACTCTGTACCCTTTTTGCCGCGGCTACGATGTCAGTTGCATCGACATCTTCCAGGGCTTCATCTTCCTCCCATGGATCTCACGTAACTAAACTTCCTTATCGTTCCTCCAGTTTAGTCCTCCACCTCTGGGTAGTGTACTCCTCCTGCAGCTTGGAGACTGGGCATGTCAAAATCGTGACATCGCTGGATGTAGCCTGCTGGTCTCTCCCATCAGCCCCAGTGTGTCCAGTCTCCATGCAGCAGGAGGACGTAATGAGCCTAGGTGCTGGGCTCACTAGAGAAACACATAAGGCGCTGTCAGACGGCTGCCTGGGTGAGAATGTTCACAGTCTTGGCAAGTGCATATATCAATATGATTTGCAAGGGATTGTGGGAAATGCAGTCCATTCACACCAGACACAGCTGCTCACAATAATTAGTTGTGCTTAAGTGTAAAGCCAATAAGATATTTATTTATGGGGTTATTTCTCCCAACACAGATATGCTTGGTAGCACATAAAACAGGATACTTGCTTTCAGTGTTAAACTTAGAAAAACAAAATCAGGAAAACAACAGTTGAACTTGTCAGGCAATCAAATCAAAAGAATAAAAACCTGGTTGGTAACAAACTGGTCTTTTCTGTAGGCTTTAGCTAATATTTTCTTAGCAGTGTTTCAAACAACAAGCAAAACCCACAAAGAAGGGAAAAACTGTTCTTTTCAGGTTAACTTCTTATATCTTCACACATAGATTCAGAAGTGATTCCCTCAGAGCTCACAAGCAATTAGGTAAGGCTCAATTGCTAGCAGTTACCCAGCTGAAACCCCTTAGCCGGCTTGCTTTCTACTGCGTGGCTCAAATCCTACTTCAGGAGCTTTTCTGAGTAGATTAAAGAACAAGTTTGTATTTCTTTGTGATGGTTGTTGTACTTTGTAACAGAAAATTACCAAAGGAGTTTAGACAGAGAGCAATCCATATATTCACAGCCTGTATCTAATACCGCTCCCCCTTCTTCAACAATCATGGGTTCAATATCATGGATTGGCACAGAGGAATTTCTCAATATAGCACTCTCAGGAGAATACTTGTTTCCCTGCTGTCTTTCAAGGTTATAGCTAGGGCATAGATCAGTGTTCATACCTGAGCTTCCATTGCTGTTAGAGTTCCTCTCTAAATAGCCTGGCCAATATGTAGTCCAGTTCTTATGTCCAGCCTTCCAATCCAGATCCCTGGACACTGGATCTCTCTTCACATACCTTCTGCCATGGGTCTTAGGGTCCCTTCCACGTGCAGCCGTCTCCCTCACAGGTACCGTCTGGAGATTCCTAGCTCTGCAGCACCATTCCTCTGGCTTTCCCCAGTCCAATGGTGTATGCTGGCCTTTTGAATGTCTCCCAGTATACGTACTGCTCTGGACTCCTTTAGACCTCCCAAATGCTTTTCTCTTCTTTCTTCCAAAGGGTTTCTTGCCCTCTCTGTCCGTCCGGTCTGGCTTCTGCTTCTGATGATCCTCCAGATGATGAAGATGTCCAAGATGAGGATATCCAAGCTGATTCTGAGGATCTCTCAGATGAAACTGAGGATGAGGATAATTCTCTGTAGAATAAACTCTACCTTTATTCTGCTTTGAGTGCTCCACCCTAGCACAGCGCAGCTGTGCTGAATCAGGCCCTGCCCTTTGAGATGAGTGCTTGGGGATTACCTCATAGCCCTCCTTATTGAACACACGTTTCTCCACTTCAGCTCCTCTAATAGCTGTTGGAAACCTGGTGCATTCTGGGACTGGTAGTCTTTTATAGAAAAATTCTGTTTTCTTATTTCTACCAGAACTGACAGGTTGCTTGTTCAGAGTCACTTCACCTTTACTATAGCTCCTTCCTGAGCTATGATAAGCTTCCTTATCACAGAGCATGTAGTTAGGTTTTTAGGGTTATAATTTGATTTGGTCACTTTCAACTTCATTTTTTTTTTCATTCTGGGGGTATATATACCTTTAAATAAAAAAAACAAACAACAAAAAAAAAAACAGAGTTAGCAGCCGACTACAGCCTCTCCTGTCCCTTTGTATCTTTCTTCATACAGGGACAAGATGAGGCTCAGATCTTTCCCCCTAGGCTATACGGGAGAGAGCTCTGTCTGCTTCATTCACCCGCAAGTGCTGTTGGGAGGCTGAGCAGCTTGTTCCTACGGGGCATCGAGGAGCCCGAGGATCATGGTCTCGCTCCCGGCCAGCAGAACAGCTCCCACCGTGGACGTCGCTTGCAGCAGTGCTGAGCAACGTCGCGGCTTGCAGGGCTGCATCACTAAGGTAGGAGAGCGTTTTGGCTTTGGCTCCAGCAGTGCGCCGATGGCAAGGGCTTCGGGGGCTGCACGGCGATCGCTGACCAGGCTTGTCACAGTTTGGGCATTTTTGGTGCCAAATGGACCGAAAAGCAATCGCGGCCATCTTCTTTGTTTCCCACACATGGCGAGCCGCGTGGCGGGCCTAAACAGCGTTTCTCGCTCCGAAGACTGCAGCTTGGAGCGGGCCCGGATCAGCGGGGTTCCTTCCTGACTCGTTGGGAAAATTTATAATTGAAGTTTTTATTGCTGTTGGGTGTCAGCCTGTTCGTTTTTAAGCCTTTATTTTGGTGTAAAAAAAAAAAAGAGGAACGGTGTTTTGTTGTTTTATGTTTCTGCTACTTTTCTGAACAAGGATTTGCGGGGGGTCCATACTAATGTCGTCTCGCCCGCAGTGCATGGTCTGCGGTACCTGTAGAGGCACCGTATCTGACACGGGTATCTGCCGTGGCTGCTCTACTGTGTCTACCTGTATAGAACAGCAAATTGAAGATAAAGTGCTTCCAGAGTCGCTGGGTATCTCTCCAGCGCGTGAAGGGGAATTTCTGTTGGAGGCCCATTCAGTACCCAGATCGGATATTCCTATCGGCCGGACCACTGCACAGACAGCATCGGTTACGAAATCCCCGCTTGGGGACTTTTACCCTGATTTTGTTTTTAATTATGCATCAAGCCGCCTGCTTGAGGCGCCAGGGGAAGGTCCCTGAGCCCTTACAGCCTACACAGACAGCACAGCTAGCCAAGGTTGTAGAAGTGGATAGCATGTCCTCGAGACCCTTAAAAAGGGCACGGTCAACTGGCCATTCGTCTTCAGAGTTGGAGTGGAAGGACACGGAGGAAGCAGATTTGGATCTAGAGTCAGGCTTAGAGGAGCTGGAAGAAGGTGAAATATCGGAGCCTGAGGACCAAGTGAAAATTATTTGAGTATTCCGTAAAGATGAACTTGTGGCTCTTATTACGGAATCACTGCAGACGCTCAATCTCGCTACGGCACAGCCAGCAGAGGAGGAGCAGGTCGAAGACCCTCTTATTCGGGAGGTGAGGCAATCCCAGGTGGTGGTCCCAGTTCACCGGGTGGTAGACCGGATGATACAAGACGAATGGGATCAGACGGAAGTGGGGCTAAGGGGGGTCAGAACAATGAATAGGCTTTACCCTTTAGCGGATAAGGACAAGGAAAAGTTTTGTTCACCTCAGATAGATGCAACAGTGTCAGCAGTTACAAAGAAGACGACGATACTGGTGGAAGGCAGTGCAGCATTGAAAGATGCGCAGGACAGGAAAGTGGATAGTTTGTTGAAACAGACATTCGAGGCTAATGCGTTGTCCTTGCAAGCTTCCATCTGTGGGGCCTGGGTTGCAAGAGCTTGTCTTTGATGGTTCCAGCATTTAAGACAAACTAATCAACTTGGGCAGGACAGTTTGATGCAGGTGAATCGACTTGAATCTGGGTCAGCATATCTGGCAGATGTGCACTATGATTTGATCAGAGCGTTAGCGAATAGTATGGCTTCAGTGGTAGCCGCCAGGCGATCCCTGTGATTGAGGAACTGGGCGGCCGACGGTTCGTCTAAGTCACGTTTCAGTAAGCTTCCCTTTAAAGGCAAACTGGGTAAGATTTGGACAAACTGGTTAAAGATTTGGGGGAGTCCAAGGGTGGTAGACTCCCAGAGGTGGTAAACAGGGGAAGTCCATGCCGGGGTCTCGGGGCCAATTTAGGGATTTCAGGAGATTTCGTGCTACTCGTCTAGGTGGTTTTCAAAGAGGGAGGTTTGCTTCAAGAGCCCAGGGGTTTCGAGGAGCAAATAGAGGTTTCGCAGCTGCCTCCGCAGCCACGTCGAAAACAACAATGAAGCAAGGCGGGTCCAGGTAGGAAGCCAACCGGTAGGGGGGCGTCTTCGGGAGTTCCTTCCTGCCTGGGCCCAGATACTGTAACATCCGATCAATGGGTGATCGAAATAATTCGGGATGGATATGCTCTAGAGCTGGCATGTCCAGTCCTGGATTCCTTTGTACTCTTGCCCTGCAGAGGTAAACGGAGAACGCTAGCGGTATGTCAAACGTTAACTCGACTCGTACAGATAGGAGTGGTATCCCGGTTTCATACAGGGGAGTATGGCGTAGGTTGTTACGCCATATATTTCGTGGTGCCAAAGAAAGACTGGTCCCTCCGACCTATTCTGGACCTCCAAGGGCGTAAATCGCTGCCTGCGAGTACTTCATTTTCGGATGGAAACGCTAAGTTCGGTAATCGTAGCTGTCCGACAATGGGAGTTCTTGACTTCCCTCGATCTCATGGAGGCATATCTGCACATCCCCATCAGGGCAGCTCATCAGAAGTTCCTAAGGTTCGCCCTTCCCTGGGGACATTTCCAATTCCAGGCATTGCCCTTTGGCCTAGCAGCGGCTCTGTGCACTTTCACCAAAATCATGGTGGTACTGGCCACAGCATTGATTAAGGAAGGCATTCTGGTGCTCCCTTATCTCGACGACTGGTTGATTTGGGCAAAATCCGAGACCGAGAGTGTTCAAGTGACGAACAGAGTGGTGAACCTTTTTGCAAAGTCTAGGCTGGGTGGTCAATCCGGCCAAAAGTCGATTGGTCCTGTCACAGAATCTTGAATACTTAGGGGTACGCTTCGACACTTGAAAGGACGCCATTTTTTTGCCGGCTTGGCGAGCTCAAGCACTTCGACACACAGTATGCCAGTTCCTGTCCACACCGGCGCCATCGGCGTGGAGCTATCTTTGGGTGTTGGACGATGGCGGCGACCCTGGAGGTGGTGCCATGGGCCAGGTTTCACATGCAACCGTTGCAGAGTGCGCTATTTCGCCGTTGGTCGCACCAGAACGATTCATTAAACAAGCATCTACCCTGTCTGCTCCAGGTCCGGAGGTCCCTTCAGTGGTGGACTTACCTGGATCATCTGGAGGTGGGCTTACCCTTGGAACAGCCGCTGTGGCTCCCGTTGTTGACAGACGCGAGTCTTGCAGGTTGGGGAGCACAGTGCGGACATCTTTATGTGCAGGGCACATGGACAGCTCAGGAGAGCCAATGGTCGATCAACTGCCTCGAGCTTTGGGCCGTAGTGCTAGCGCTTCAGTCGTTTGAGACCACGGTAAAGCACCAGGCGGTGCGAGTATTGTTGGACAATGCCGCGACGTTGGCTTGCATCAATCGGCAAGGCGGAACGGGAAGCGTAGCCATGGCAGAGGAAGCAGAGGCGTTGTTCGAGTGGGTGGAACCCCGGCTACAAGCCATATTGGCGGCGCACATTGCGGGAAAGGACAGTGTGACTGCGGACTACCTCAGCAGGGTCAGGGTGGATGCCGGAGAATGGGAGCTCCATCCGGATGTGTTTGCCCAAACAGTCCGCAGATAGGGGCGTCCGATTATGGATCTCATGGCGGCGACCTTTCAATCAGCAAAGACAAGTCGTTTCTACAGCAGACGCCAGAAGAGATCGATGCTCTGATGCAGCGTTGGCCGACATCGGGCCTACTCGGTCTTTCCTCCGTGGGTGCTCATAGGGCAAGTGGTTCAACGCATTGAGGCCCATCCAGGAAGAGTACTATTGGTGGCTTTGGATTGGCCGAGGCGCCTGTGGTATGTGGATCGACTTCGACTGCTAGATGGAAATCCATGGAGATTGCTGGTAAGGGAGGATCTGTTGCTTCAGGGTCCACTTCAAATGCCTCAAGTAGATTGGTTCTCGCTTACGGTTTGGCCATTGAATGGGCAAGGTTAAGGAGGAAAGGATACTCTGAAGCAGGAAAATAGTTCACATCCCTCGCTTATGTGTGCATATGGCGTATATTTGAGGATTGGTGTTTGCGATGGCAGGTTCGCGCATCGATGGCCTCCGTTCCCGTCATGCTAAGTTTCCTACAGGATGGTTTCGAGAAGGGGCTGGCAGCCAGTTCTTGAGGGTACAGCTAGCAGCCCTGGTGTGCTATAGAGGAAAAGTTCAAGGACTGGCCCTGGGTTCGCACGGCGACGTGCTCTGTTTTCTGAGGGCGGTGTCTAGGTTGCGGCCGGCTCGCAGGATATTGGTGCTGCCATGGGATCTCAATTTTGGTATTAGGGGCATTGACTAAGGAGCCTTTTGAACCTTTTACACCAGGCTTCGGTGAAGGATCTGACTTTAAAAACAGTATTTTTGTTGGCCATTTGCTTGGTGAGGCGAGTTTCGGAGTTGCAGGCGCTGTCCTGTCGGGAGCTGTTTTTTGTCCTTTTCTAGGGAAAAGTGGTGTTGCACCCAGTGCCGGCGTTTCTGCCTAAGGTGGTTTCTCCATTCCACTTGAATCAATTGGTTTCTCTGCCTGTATTGGGTTCGGCAGAGGAGAGTGTCTCGGACCGTTGTTTGAGGCGCTTAGACGGAAAGAGTGTTGAGGCGATATTTAAAAGTCTCAGAGCCTTTTCATAAGTCTGATTGGCTATTCGTTCTGTTCAGGGGTCCCTGTAAAGGGGTAGCAGCGGCTAAGGTATCTATTTCCAGATGGATCCGGGAAGCTATTGCATCAGCATATATTTTGCAAGGGCATTTAGTGCCAGCCGGGTTGCGGGCTCACTCTACTAGAGCACAAGTGACGTCATGGGCGGAGCATTCTTTGGTTCCCCCGGTGGAGATCTGCAGGGCGGCCACTTTGTAGTCTCTGCACACTTTCAGCAAACACTACCGGCTTGACGTCCTGGTGGCGAATGATGCTTGTTTCGGGTCGGCGGTGTTGCGATCCGGATGGAAAGTTCTCTCCCAATGATTACTGTTCTGTTACATCCCAGAGGTGGAGGATTAAACTGGAGGAACAATAAGGAAATAGAAATTACACTTACTCAAGGAACCACAATTACCAGGTAACTCCAGTTTAGTCCTCAATCCCGCCTGGGGTGTGGATCGGTAGCAGTGTTTGTTCCGTTGGGAGAAGCGCAAGGACGACAGGTGAGTTTAGATATGTATAGGATCAGAATTGTGCTGATTCTTCCTATTTCTATCTTTGCCCCTCCTCTCTATTGGCTGTAGCCTGGCAGAGGGGGGGAAGGGGATACTGAGAGAAGCAGTCCTTCCGGTTTGGAGGGCGGATGCATTATTGCACAAGTTATTTGTTATGGTTAGTTTGAGTATAAGCTTGAGATTAATATTATAGCTTCTTATTTGTTGCTCCTTTTGAGTCTGCTTTGTCAGTAGTTCACTGGGGCTGATGGGAGAGACCAGCAGGCTACATCCAGTGATGTCACGATTTTGACATGCCCAGGCTCCAAGCTGCAGGAGGAGGTACACTACCCAGAGGTAGGGGACTAAACTGGAGTTACTCAAGGAACCACAATTACCAGGTAAGTGTAATTTCTATTTAAGTCTTCTAAGACTGGCTGGTCTTCGAAGGGTAGATCTCCTTCAAAGTATCAAGATGCCTCTGGCGTTGCCCTCGAGGATAGTTCACCGGCAAAACAGCCCCAGCGGGAGTCTTCGGGCTCCAAAGCATTAACGGGGCTACAGGATGTTCCAGAGGCTTACACCTCTGCAGAACTACTGGTGCCATGTTCTGGAGTCGTAGCCGCTTCCACCAGTACCGACACCCAGGCATCGGCAGGAGCGATGGATAAGAGAATCCTCGCTATTGAACACAGTCTAGCATCCTTCTTAGCAGCTTCGGTACCGCTAAGACCGCTGCAGACGGTTCAATAGGTATTGGTATCGGTATCGATAGTACCTGCTTCGTCAGGGCTGCTTCCCCCCATGCCAAGCCTTGAGTCTATCTCGGGTATCAGGGATCGGGAACAGAGACATTTCGGTACCGACTTCGAGCGGTACCGATACCATGCGTTACAGGAGCACCCAGTACAGAGTGCCCTTGAGTCTTCCGATTCCGATGACTGACGATTCTACCGGTACCAGAGCGAACCTACTAGAGGATTCAACTCCTTCTCCTCAACACAGAATGTCTCCTCCAGAAGATATGTCCTTTCAGGATTTCATACATGATTTGGCAAAGGGTCTTGCAATCACTGTGATTCCAGAAAAGGAACTGAGGGCAGAAGAATTAAGAATTCTACAATACCCTATGGCTCCCAAGGAGGCAGCTATGCTTCCCATTCACAAGATCTTACATGATCTGATGTTGAGAATGTGGGGAAACTCCTTTTAAACGGTATCTTCACATTCCCAATGCCTTAACACAATGTACCGAGTGCCAAGTTGTCCTGGTTTTCAAAAAACTCAGTTACCACACCATTCAATGGTAGTGGAATCGGCCATGCGAAGAATCAAGAGTGCTAAAACACATTCTTATAATTCTCCAGGCTGTGAATCCAGGACACTCGATGCCTTTGGGCGTTGATGCTTTCAATCCTCCATGCTATCAGCCAGGATCAGTTCCTACATTCTTTACATGGGAATGTTCCTGGAAGAAGTCACAAAAGACTTAGAGCTCATTAGCCCTTGTGTCTCTGAGGAAAAAAGAGCAGACTACCTTATTCTGGTCAAGCACACCCAGAATGTCTCTAAATTCATGAACCGTGCTACCTTTGATTGCTTTGAATGTATTAGCAAAACCTCTGCTATATCCATAGGAGCACGTCGTATTGCTTGGCTTCAGGCATCAGACTTAGAACAGTGGGTGCAAGAAAAGCTGGGAAACATTCCTTGTACAGGAGAAAATTTCTTCGGCAAGACCTGGCAAAACAAGGCTAATCAGATTTGAATCTGATAATACTACTTTGAACAGATTGTCAAAGTCCACAGCCAACCCAGCAAAGAAAAAAACATTCAAAAAAACCTTTTTTCAGTAAGAAAAAAGTTTTACCCATCTTACACCCATCAAAGCCACTGTCCGCTTCATGTTCCCCAGAAGGGGCAACAACAGAACAGAGAGCAAAGAAAGCTGCAATCTCAAAGAGCTCAACCGGCCCAACAGACCCAGCCCCCTCAGGGTCTTTAACTTCTCCTTAGAGAACTTAGTAATTCTGCTCCTGAAAGGTCCAGAATCCTTAACCATTCCCGTAAAACTATGCTATTTTGCCAAAAGATGGCAACAAATAACATCAGAAAACTGTCCATTGTACGACTGGGGTACAAGCTTCATTTTCTCAACTTGCCCCCACCTACAAAAATAAAACAGTTCAATTCTTAGGCCCCTGCCACCAACCTCTTGTGGCAGGAGGTCGCATCACTTCTCGCTCAAGGAGCAATCAAAAAAGTACCCATACCCAACAGGGTTTGGGGTTTTACTCCCCCTATTTTCTTATTCCAAAGAAGACAGGGGGACACAGGCCTATACGAGACCTCAGGAAATTGAACAAATATTTGTTCCGAGAAACGTTCAAAATGATCTCCCTTGGGACACTCCTACCATACCTTCAAAGTCAGGACTGGCTATGTTCTCTAGATATAAGAGATGCGTACACGCATATTCTCATCCACTCAGATCACAGGAAGTTCCTTTGATTCGTGGTCCAAGGAAGACACTTCCAGTACAGAGTTCTTCCTTTCAGACTGGCCTCTGCTCCAAGAGTCTTCACAAAATGCATGGCAGTGGTAGCTTTTATGAGGACTCTGTGAATATTCGTCTTCCCTTACTTAGACGATTGGCTCATTCGAGCATCGCCAGCTTCACTCTTGCTCGAGCAATGAGAATTCTTCAATACTTGGGACTGGTCATAAACCTCCCAAAATCTTATCTCACCCCTCCTCAATCTCTCAAATTCATAGGGCTTGTCTAGACACACTGCAGTCAAGGGCTTTCCTGCCACAGCCACGCTGTCTATGGATAATACAACTGGCATCTCAAGCATCTATGAAGGTGTTCCTTACTGCTCGGGAGATGCTTCGACTTCTGGGACTCATGGCATCCACTGTCCATGTGGTTCCCTATGCTCTCCTCCACATGCGAGCAGCCCAGTAGACCCTATCCTCTCAATGGTCACAGGCCACGGGTCAGCTAATGGACAAGATCAGAAACACCACACGTCTGATTTCGTCCCTGCAATGGTGGCAATCTCTAGAAAACCTCCTCCATAGAGGCTGCTGGAAAGGAGAGCCTACATCAGGCCACCCTAACAACAGATGCGTCCAAGATGGGTTGGGGGGCCCACTTGCACGATCTCTCCACTCAGGGTGTTTGGACCTCACAGGAGGTTTCCCTTCACATAAACCTACTAGAGCTGAAAGCCATTTTCAATGCTATTCAAGTCTTTCAGACCCATCACAGCAACAAAACAGTTCTGGTCCAAACCGACAATCAGGTAGCTATGTTCTATGTGAACAAGCAAGGCGGAACAGGCTCTCTGTCGCTATGCTATGAAGCTTTGCGACTATGGGACCTCGCCAGAGTTGCAAATTCACCTGTTTGCGGTATACCTTCCAGGCATTCAAAACTTATGGGCAGACAGACTCAGTCGAATACTGCTTCCACACGAGTGGTCCCTCCACTCATACCAGCTTGCTGGAGTATTTCAAATCTGGGCAACACCAGATATAGACCTCTTTGCAAGTTCACAGAATGCCAAACTTCCCCGATTCTGTTCCAGAATCCCGGCTCACAACTGTCAGGCAAGAGATGCTTTCCTACTCCACTGGGGTCAGGACTTCCTCGATGCCTTCCCACCCATACCCCTCAGTCCCAAAACTTTATTCAAACTTCAGAGAGACAGAGGTCGTATGATACTCATAGCTCCATGTTGGCCACGACAAACGTGGTATCCTCCTCTTCTGCGTCTCTCTCAAACCACTCCTCTGGAGTTAGGGAATGCTCCAGATCTTCTGTCTCAGGAGGATAGATGCTTACTGCATCCCAATCCCCAGTCCCTACATCTCAGGGCCTGGTTACTGAAAGCCTAGAATTCCAGGATATTAACAAGTAAAGGATATCCTTCTAGCTTCCAGGAAACCTTCCACAAGACGTTCCTACACTTTTAAGTGGAAAAGGTTCTCTGTCTGGTGTTCACAAAAGGGACAACCCCATTTTTGGTACCTGTAGAGTCTCTACTAGAGTATCTCCTCCAATTATCAACTTCTGGACCATACTGGACCAATTTTAGAGAGTCCATCTTGGTGCTATTGCTGCTTTTCATAAACCTTTCGATGGACAACCTATTTCCTCTCATCCACTTGTATGAAGATTTATGAGAGGCCTACTCTTAACAAACCTCCCATTAAACCATATGGGATCTTAATCTTGTTCTTGGTCAGCTTATGAAACCGCCCTTTGAACCTTTAGTCACTTCAGACCTAAAGTTTCTTTCATGGAAAGTTATTTTCCTAATTGCCATCACTTCTGCAAGACGCATTAGTGAACTACAGGCGTTAGTAGCTGACCCTCCTTATACAAGGTTCCACCATGATAAAGTAGTCATCGAGGCTCATCCTCACTTTATGCCAAAGGTGGTTTTGCCTTTCCATTTAAACCAGTCGGTTTATCTTCCTATATTCTTCCCTAGGCCTCATGCCTCTAGTGCGGAAAGGAATCTTCACACATTGGATTGTAAAAGAGCCTTAGCCTTTTATCTCCAAAGAACTAAGCCACATAGAAAATCTTCTCAGCTTTTTGTGGCTTTTGACTCCAGTCATTTGGAACTTCCAGTTTCCAAAAGAACTCTGTCAAATTGGATTGCAGATTGCATATCCTATACATATTAGAGTAAAGGACTTTCTCTCGAGGGCCATGTCACAGCTCACAATGTGAGAGCAATGGCAGCCTCAACGGCTAACCTTTGTTCTGTGTCTATTGATGACATCTGCAAAGCAGCCACTTGGGCTTTGGTACACACCTTCACAGCCCACTACTGCTTAGACAAGGACTCTCTTCGGGATGCCTCGTTTGGCCAGGCTGTTCTCCAGCATCTCTTCCATACTTAACACAACTCCTACCCACCATCCACGGTTTGGATGCCAGAGGTCCATGGGAGGAAGCATGACCCATCTCATCTGGGTTCGCAGCTTGCTGGGGTCACCCCTTGGCATCTTTAGCTGGGGAGTCCCCATATATGAAGACTACATTACTGCTTGTTTCTGGAGATAGTGTAGTTACTCACCTGTAACAGGTGATCTCCGGGAACAGCAGGAATTTAGTCTTCACAACCCACCCACCTCCCCTAGGAGTTGTCTCTATCTCTTTCTCTACTTCTTTTGGTCTCAGCTATAAACTCAACTGAAGTGAGAGAGGTACAGAGGCCGGAAGGCAGCACGCATGTGCTGTGGGATGTTCCCAAAAGCGTTCCTATTGGATGCTGGGGAGCGTTCTCGCGCGGGCTCCGTCGGTACCGACGATACTCTTTTATCTCCTCTCTCCCACCTTTTCTCCAAAGTATACATATTGAGATCTTTGTTTGTCCCCATATGCCTTATGACAAAGCCCACTGACCATTTTGATAGCCACCCTTTGCACTGATTCCATCCTGCTTATATCCTTTTGAAGGTGGTGGTCTCCAGATCTGCACATAACACTCCATAAGAGATCTCACCAAAACATATACAGAGGCACAGTCACCTCATTCTTCCTGATGGCCATTCCTCTCCCTATGCACCCAAGCATTCGTCTGATTTTTATTGTCATCTTTTCTACCAGTTTGGCCACCTTACAATTATCAGATATGGCCATCCCCAGGTCCCACTCATCTTTCATGCTCAGAAGTACTTCACCCCCCCTCCCATACTATACCATTCCCTTGAGAATTTGCATCCCAAATGCATGACCTTACATTTTTTTAGTATTAAATCTTATTTACCAAATTCGAGACCATTCTTCAAGTTTTATGAGCTCCTTCCTCATGTCCTGCTTGGAAAGGAAAGCACTACTCTTGTATGCCCCTTCCAACAGGCCGTTTTAATTATTACAAATGAACAGGGGATGTGTTTCACTGTTCCAAGTGACCCATCCCTATTCCTGCAGCTATTTCTTCTAGTCCAGTGATTCACATCCTTTTTACTGTTGGGACACACCTGACGGTCAATATTCACACAACTGTCTCAGACCTTTGGTCTGACACAATATACAACAGATGCAGATCAAAACCAAGATATTTCTCCATGGAAGTAACCATACAAAAAATATTTGAGTAACAGCTACATAACTCTTCTCACTACTGGACACATTGTAAAAGAACACAAAATCTGAAAATAAACCCCACCACTCACATGTAGCAAATGTGCCATACCATTCCAGTACTAATTCCTATGATTCAAGCAGCTATTTTTATTTTAAAGCTTTTTATATATACCACTAGTATGTGACACATTCTATGCAGTTCACAAACTCTAGAAAAGAAAAGGCAGCACTAAAAATGTTACATTAGACTGTAGAACACCAATATACAGTACCTACTTCTGGTAAAACAGAACTAGTGGAACTGCTGAAGATTTCTATAGAAACTATGCCCTAATGCCACCACACCTTGGTCATATGTAAAACTCCCACAGAATCTCATCAAATACAGAATAAGTGACCATTAAATTAGAACTATAAGGACAAAAATTGAACTGGGAATCCCCAGAAATCAAACTCAGCAGACACTGCAAAACTGGAAACTAAAAATAGAAATGAATTTCCTCTTGTACTGAACAAAATACAAAAACATCTGCAATGCACATCTCCCAAAGCTAACACATTCATTAGAAAAAGTATTTTATTTTGAAGTTATTATCTTTGTTTGGGTATTTTATTTTTCCAATCATGTTGGTTCTGTTTTCTGTTTTCTGCTTCCTTTGTCTATATTCTGCCAACTCTTTCGAGTGTTTGCTGTCCATTTATCCTTTCTCCTCTCTCCTCCATTCCCTCCCTAGTTGTGGTCAGCATTATTGGCACCCTTGCAGTTCAACCCCTTAATGTCCAATATTTTCTAAAAAAAGGGACCATTGAAATGGCTTTGCAGTATATATGCACACTTCCATTTCCTCCCTCCAGTCCAAGTCAGACGTTTCGGTTATGCTCATCCACCAGTAGGGGGAGACTGAGAAAAGGTAGCTCAAAACGTTTCTCATAAGTAGCCCGTGCTTCCTTGCAGATCCACTATTTCTCCTAGGACAAGCAGGATGAGTCAGCCACACCTGGTGATATCATACGACGGCGCTGAGACGGAAGAACTCTCTAGCTCAGAAGGGCTTTTAGCCCTTCTGAGCATGGGACAACTGGCCCCACCTCGGGTCCCGCCCCTAGCCGGTCAGTTTTTTACTTCTTCCGCCTTGCATCAAGACGTATCTCTCTCTCTCTCTCTCTCTCTATCGATTTACAACGAATTTAACTACAATCTTACCTGCAACTATGCCAAAACCAGGATTTAAGAAATGCCCAGCATGCTCAAGGAAGATGAGCCTCTCCGATGCCCACCAGATGTGCCTCTGCTGCCTGGGTAAGGATCACCCGGTGCAGGACTGCCCCCTCTGTGCCAAGATGTCACCCAGAGCACGAAAATCACGCGGACACGCTCTCCAAGAATTCCTGGAGCAGTCTAAGTCTCCCAGACGTGACCAGCATTCTCACCGGGGAAACGAGGCTGGTAAGCACAAAAAAACTACCTCCAAAACATGCCTCAAGCCATCCTGAAGCCGGCCTCTGTCCACAGGGGGCATCCCCATTGCTCTCCGTCCACCGGAGCCTTCCTGGGAACCAGCACACGTGGGAGCTCAGCAGGAGGCAGCCATCTTGTTCCCAGCAACACTTGGGCTCCCTCCTCTGCGATTCGATCGGCGACTGCAAGCTCTGCCCCTTCGAGCGTGATTCGTCCATCCACTTCAAGCTCCACCCCTCCTGTAGAGATCAGCACCGGCTCAGCTCCAACAAATCTCCCTGCCCTTGGGACTGCTTCAACCAGCTCCGCCCACCCGGATTCGATTGGTTCCTGCTCTCCAGCCCCGATGGAGTCCTTCTCCACCCCATGAAGCCGGCGACAGACCCGATCGCGCTCACACTCTCAGTGCTGACATTCGGAGCAGACAGAGCGCTTCTCCTGGGGGACTCCACAACGGCAGACAGCAAAAAAGGGCCAGACGCAGCCACCGGCACAGACATCGGAGCTGGCCCTCACACAGACACAGACATCACAGCTACAGCTCCTACTTCAGTTGCGAGGAACACAAGCACAGGAGACACGGAGACTCGCATGGGACCTCATCTCCAGGACATCCACAGACGCTCTCCAGGCACAATATGCTTGATTTTCTCCAGGGAAGAAGAGCTGAACTGGGCAGCCTTTCCCTCTTCTCCAGTGGCAGCTCTTCAGGCGCCCCCTGCGGTGGGACTCCAAGCTCACAATGATTTTTTCCAACTCTTCTCGGAATGCTTCAATAAATGGTCTGCAAATCTTAGGGCTCAGGAAGCGCCAGAGACTACCTGGCACCCCCGAACAGCACGGACCTCAGTAAACACAACCCTGGGGACTCCATCTCGACTGAAGAGGAGGACATCATCTCCCAGGAACCCCCTCATCTGGAAGAGACCCCCAGCTTCGCCGGAGGCTAACACGGCATCGGACCCTACACCGACCAACCCTGAAGACCTAACCTATCTTAAATTTATTCGGAAGGTCACCTCTGCTCTCAGAATTGCCACCTTGCAGCCCACAGACCTACGCCCGGAAACTCAGGCGGCGCTAAAATTCCTGGAGACCCCAAAGAATTCCACACTCCTCACAATTCACCCTCTGCTTAGGGAGAACCAGATGAAAC
This sequence comes from Ichthyophis bannanicus, assembly GCA_033557465.1. Classification (NCBI taxonomy): domain Eukaryota; kingdom Metazoa; phylum Chordata; class Amphibia; order Gymnophiona; family Ichthyophiidae; genus Ichthyophis; species Ichthyophis bannanicus. The sequence goes on along the minus strand of JAWIIG010000037.1, from coordinate 1,133,779 downwards.
TGTGGCAGAACCCAGCCACTGGCCTGGCCGCCCCTAAGAAGCTAGACTCCAAATACCAGGTACAGCCAACTTCAGGCTTTGACAAGAGCCAACTCCCACACACTTCCATAGTGGTTGAGTCTGCCCTTAAAATGGTTAAGTCAGTGCGAACCCACGTGAATAGCCCTCCTACAAAGGACTTAAAACATCTAGACGATATCGGAAAAAGAACCTTCCAGGGAGCTATGCTTTCATCAAGGGTAGCGGCCCACCAACTACAGCACGCCCTTTACCAGGATGTCATCGAGAGGATAAAATCCTCACTTGGCACCGAGGCTCTGACATTCATCGCTGGGCCAATCGCAGACCTGCAAGAGTGCACAGAACACCAAGTCAGGTCGACCTTTGCATTCGAATCTGCAACCCGCACCGTGGGCACCACCATATCTGCCCGGCGGCTAGCATGGTTATGCTCCTCTGGCCTTTGCGATGACATGCACGACCGCATCGCAGATGCATCCTGTGCGGGCGATACCCTCTTTGGCGAGAAAGTTGACGACACCGTCGGTGCCATGAAGGATCGCTGCGTCACCCTACAGACATTAGCAGATGAAGGTCTGGAACGAAAACTACCATCCTCCTCCAACCGCAACTACAACTACCACCAAAAAGGTAACTCAAAACATATCCAACTACAGCTCCTACCGCAAATGGCAAGCTCCTCGATATAAACAGCAATACCATAACTCCTACCGACCCAAACCCCGCCAGCAAAAAACCACCCCATCTAATGCTGGAAAATCCAACCCTTCCTTTTGACGGGACCTACACAGCCAACCCACCCACCGGGGGTCGGCTGACAGCCTTCTTATATATGTGGGAGTCCATCACCACAGACAAATGGGTTCTAAGGATAATTTCGGAGGGATACAGTATCAAGTTCTCCTTCCCACCCCCTCAACGCAAACCACCAGCCTTCACCTTTCCTCCACCATCCCTCTTGGCCCTCTCCTCAGAGGTATGCTTGCTACTAACCGCGAAAGCAATAGAACCAGTACCTCTCAGCGAGATCAACACAGGGTTCTACTCCAGGATCTTCCTAGTCCCCAAGAAGTCGGGCAGAGTTTTCCCTATCCTCGACCTACGCGGACTAAACAAGTATATCAAAAAGGAAAAATTCAGGATGTACTCCCTGGGCTCCATTCTTCCACTCATACAACCAGGAGAGTGGCTCGCATCCCTAGATCTACACAATGCCTATACACATGTCCCGATACATGTTGCGTATTGGAAATACCACCACTTCCAGATACTGGACAACCATTATCAATACAGAGTTCTGCCTTTTGGCCTCTCCCCGGCTCCCCGGTTCTTCACCAAATGCGTAACGGTAGCTGCTGCACACCTATGAAAGCAAGACATTTGTGTGTTCCCATACCTGGACGACCGGCTAGTCTCGGGCACATCATCGCACGAGACAAGCACCGCGGTCGAGAGTACAATCAGCCTACTGTCCTAGCTAGATTTTTGAATAAATCTCCAGAAATCACACCTAGTCCCCATGCAGCGCCTGGAGTTCATCGGAGCCATAATAGACACAGTCTTGGCAAAAGCGTTCCTCCCAGCTCACCGGAAGGACACGATCGCCAGGCTTGCTATGTGTCTCTCCGCAACCCAATAGACATCCGCTCGGAGCATATTCCAACTTCTGGGTCACATGGCAGCATCGACCCAGGTTCTACCTCTTGCAAAATTGCACATATGCCACCTACAGTGGCACCTGCGCTCCCATTGGAATCGGCATCCCCAGCCACTCTCATCACGCAACCCCATGGACGCTGCAGTAAACTGCTCCCTGCTCTGGTGGTCACAGGCCGGAAACCTGGCGGAGGGTCGCCCACTACTACAAAACCTCACCAACTTATCACGTCAGATGCCTCACTACCAGGCTGGGGAGCCCACTGCCTGCAACTATGCTCCCAGGGAACCTGGACGGAGCAAGAGTGCTCCCTACACATAAACCTGCGGGAGCTCAGGGCACTCTTCTATGCCTTCAAGGCCTTCCAGAACCTCATTCAAGGGAAGACTGTTCTCCTGCAGACAGACAACCAAGTAGCCATGTTTTATGTCAACAAACAAGGAGGGACGGGGTCCCACTACCTCTGCAAGGAAGCCCTCAGGCTCTGGAGTTTTGCCCTCTCCAGACACTGCCTCCCGTGGGCCTCCTACCTGCCTGGGACAATGAACGACCTAGTGGACAGGCTCAGTCGCCATATGGACCCACACGAATGGTCACTCAAACCCCACATAACCACCTCACTGTTTCGGAGGTGGGGGTCATCCGCAGATTGACCTCTTCGCGTCCGAGGACAACAAGAAGTGCGCCATCTTCTGTTCGAAGCGCCCCTCCAGCCACAGCATCGCCTCGGATGCATTCGACGTATCATGGGGGGAGTGGTCTCTGATATATGCCTTCCCCCCATTTCCCCCTCATCTCGATGACCATCCAACGCATCATTGCCAGAAAGGCACAGGCCATCCTGATTGTACCTCACTGGCCACGCCAGGTTTGGTTCCCCTACCTACACCGCCTTGCGCTGCAAAACCCGGTGAGACTTCCGCTGATCCCAGACATGATCACATCCCAGCAAGGGAACTGTCTCCATCCCAATCTTAGGACCCTTGCTCTTACAGCCTGGAAACTGAAAGGTTAACATTAGCCTCCAACCTGTCCAGAGAAGTTCAGCAAGTAGTTCTTGAGGCACGGCGGCCCGCAACTCGAAAGTCGTAAATGGAAACGCTTCAGCAAGTGGTGCTCACAATGCCACCTTAACCCGTTCTCATGCCTAGTACCAGCGGTACTTCAATACCCCACCTCCCTATTCCACAGCGGACTGAAAGTGACTTCATTTGAGTTCACTTCCTCTGCGATTGCGGCATTTCACGATCAGGACGGTGGCAAGACCATTGCAAAGCTGCCGATAGTTGCAAGATTCTTGAAAGGACTGGTTAACCTACGACCACAAATCCGAGATCCCGTACCCCACTGGGATCTCGACATTGTCCTCCATGAGCTAACACAACCCCCATTTGAGCCACTAAGTTCAGCAGAACTGAAGTATATCACATGGAAAACTGTGTTCTTAGTAGCCATCACCTCAGCCAGGAGGATTGGTGAGTTACAAGCCCTGGTGTCTCACCCGCCCTACACCATCATTACCACGGACCGGGCTACATTACGGACACACCCCAAATTTATGCCAAAAGTGCTTTCTCCCGTCAACATCAGTTAGGCGATTGAACTCTCCTGTTTCCTGCCTGAACCTCACACCTCAACTGAGGAGCAGCGACTACACACTCTAGACCAGTGATGGCTAACCTTTTTGAGCCCGAGTGCCCAAACTGCCGCACAAAACCAAAGAATTTCCTCAAAGTGCCAGCACGTCATTTGCATAAGTGGTCTTATTTGCATAAATATTTGCATAATGTTACCATACACTAACTTTTAGTAAACATGTCTCTTAATGAGTGTATGGATAAAGAAAGACTAAAAGATTTCTACATTACTATAATCCAGTGCCAACCGCCAGGCACATTAGGAACTACTACAAACGCTGCCCATTTAGAACCCATAGCAAACCCGCCGTATCCTGACAGCATTACCAGGACTCACAAAGCACCATACCCTACCTATCAAAAGGCAACACTGCAAATATTAAACCAATACATTTCAGTGAATACTGGGGAAAGAGAACAAGTGGCAACGTCAAATAGGAATTTCCTCTTGTACCAAACAAAGCGCAGATGTTAATGATGCACATTTCCCAGAGCTGACATATTCCAGTTAATAAATTCAAAATAAAGAGATATCGTTCTACCTTTTGTGCATTTTTTTTCAGTTGCAATTGGTCCAGCCATTTTCTTCTGGTTTCTTCATGTTTTCTGCTAACTCTCCATCGTCTGCTGTCCATTTGTCCTTTCTTCTCTCTTCTAGTTTTTTTTCCATTCTCTCTCTCTCTACATCTGCTTTAACATACTAATCTTTCTCCTTTTGCTCTTTCCTCATTCCTATTTCATCCACACAAATTTTACCCCTCCATCCTCAATCCCCAATTACTCTCCCAATACCTGGCCAATTGTAGATTTTTCATCCCTCCTACACAAAATATTTTTCCCCTCTCCATTTTACTCTCCCAGCCCCATCCCATTCTAATCCTCCCCCAACATCAGCTCCCTTCTAGTTCCAGTCTCACCCAGCATCCATTCCCTTCTTCAAGCCCCCCACTTCCCCTCAGCCCATTTCCATTCCAAGCCCCGTCCCCATCAGCTATTTGCAGTTCAAGCCCCCCACTTCCCCTCAGCCCATTTCCATTCCAAGCCCCATCCCCAACAGCTATTTGCAGTTCAAGCCCCTTCCACTCAGCCCATTTCCAGTCCTAGCAACCCCCCAACCCATTACCAGTCCTAGCCCCCATAGCCCACTCCCAGTCCTAATCCCACCAGCCCATTTCCAGTCCTAACCTCCCCATCAGCCCACTCCCAGTCCTAATCCCCCATCACTCAATTTTTAGTTTAAGCCCCCCCAGCGCCTATCACCACTCCTAACCCCCCAGCGCCCATCACCACTCCTAACCCCCCAGACAGCCCAGCGCCCATCACCACTCCTAACCCCCCCAGCCAGCCCAGTGTCCATCACCACTCCTAAACCCCCCCACCCCAGCCCATCACTACTCCTAACACCCCCCAGCCCAGCCCATCACTACTCCTAACCCCCCCAGCCCAGCCCAGCCCATCACTACTCCTAACCCCCCCAGCCCAGCCCAGCCCATCACCACTCCTAACCCCCCCCCAGCCCAGCCCAGACCAGCCCATCACCACTCCTAACCCCCCCAGCCCAGGGAAAATTAAAAAAAAAAAGAAAACCTGTCTACTGCCGCTGTCGGGGCCGCCGCGGCAGAATCGAGCGTGCCGCGGGGCCCCCCAGTACCCACCCGGCCGAGCCAGCCCACCCCGTAGCAGCTCGCGCTTGGGAGCTGCAGTCAGACGCGCCGGCTTGCAGTGCGCGAGGGAAGAGTTCCCTCGCTGCTCTGTTAAGCCCGCGGGGGCTGATGGGAAGTCCCATCAGCCCCCGCGGACTTAACGGAGTCGCGAAAGGGAAACTCTTCCCTTCGCGCTCTGCAAGCCGGCGCGTCTGACTGTAGCTCCGAAGAGAGAGCTGCTACGGGGAGGGCAGGATCTGCCGGGTACAAGGGGGCCCCGCGGCACGCTCGATTCTGCCGCGGCGGCCCCGACAGCGGCAGCAGACAGGGTTTTTTTTTTTTTTCGATTGCGGACCTTCCCGCGTGCCAGCTGCAAGGCCTTCGCGTGCCACAGCTGGCACGCGTGCCATAGGTTCGCCATCGCTGCTCTAGACTGTCAGGGCACTACGCACCTACCTCTTCCAGACTAATTCTCTGTGAAAAGGAACACAGCTGTTTGTCTCCTATGACCCGAACAAACCAGGCCGTCCGATTGGCAAGCGGACGTTATCCACATGGATCTTGACATGTATCGCCTTCTGCCTAAAACAGGCTGGGACACAGGAACAACCAAGGATCCATGCTCATCAGCTCAGAGCTATGGCGACCACTATCGCCAACCTGCGCGGCGTACCCACAGATGATATCTGTAAGGCCGCAACCTGGTGGTCCTCCCACACCTTTCAAAGACACTACTTCCTCGATAGGATAGTGGGCTGTGACTCTGTTTTTGGACAGGCGATTCTAACCACCGCCCCGGCTCTTGCAAGGAGCAGAAGCCTAGAAATGCTGCTCTGCAACGCAGGGGCTTCCGCAGAATAGCCCCACTATCTGCGTTCTGCTATTTACATGGCACTGTTTGCACTGTTTGACTGCCCTGTTGCCTGCACTGTTACCTGCACTATCACGGTTAGCTACACTACCTCTGTTAGTATGGTATTTTTACAAGTGTTGTATGGTATACAAGTGTTGTTCGTTACACTAATGTAATCACTGTTAAGAAGCCACGAGGCTGAACAAAGTCTCATAATAAAATTTGAGCAAGTCTTAGCCTCCGGCTCCCTTCATCCTCATCAGGGCCTCCTTTCCACAGCACACTCAGCTTGGGAGGCACCAGGTGTGGCTGACTCACCCTGCTTGTCCTAGGAGAAAGCGAAGTTACTTACCAGTAACAGGGGTTCTCCGTGGACAACAGGATAAGTCAGCCACACCATCCCGCCCTCCTCCCCTATCAGGGTCGGCCCTTCGGCCTAGTTCAGTCCCGCTCCCTACCGGAAGTGACCGGCTAGTGACATACTGACCGGCTAGGTGCAGGACCTGAGGTGGGGCCAGTTGGCCCATGTTCAGAAGGGCTAAAAGCCCTTCTGAGCTAGAGAGAGTTCTTCCGTCTTGGCGCCGTCGGATGACGTCACGAGGTGTGGCTGACTTATCCTGCTGTCCACGGAGAACCTATGTTACTGGTAAGTAACTTCGCTTTCTCAGTCTCCAGCAGGTGGATGAGCAGTTCCTGGGATGGCAAGGAAGGGGATATAGGCTCTGGAAGGCCTAGCGAGACCCCCTTCTGAACCTCTAATCCCTCCTCCAAGGCTTGCTCCATAGAGGCTGCCTCCTGAGTGCACCCTTGCTCCCCGAGGTGTGTTTGGAGTCCTTGGTAGGGGGGGGGCTTCACATAGTGCATAGGCAGTGTTGGGGGGGGGGGTGTAAAAAAAAAGACTGGTTGAGATGAGCTCATGCTGGGAGACTTGTCAGTTTCAATTGCAGGACAGTCTCTGTCAGGGCGGTTGAGTCTTTCTGGAGGTTCCTAGCTTGCTGGGCGGGATGCCATCTAGACCTCAGTGTTTGGTGTGTGGTACTTGACGGGGGCAGTGTCAGAGACTGGGGTTTACCTTTTTCTGTCTCCAAAGGTAGATGCAGCAGTGTTGGCGGTTACCAAGAAGACTACGATTCCGGTGGAAGGTAGTGCCACTATCAAGGATATCCAAGATAGGAAGTTGGACACTTTGTTGAAGCAGGTTTTTGACGTCAATACCCTATCATTGCAAGCCTCCATTTGTGGAGCGTGGGCTCTAGAGCCTGTCTTCGTTGGTCACAGCAGATTCAGGGAGGACAGGTTAGAGAGCCAGCAGGGGATGTGGCCCGGCTAAGAGTCTAGGGCCGTGTATCTGGCAGATATTCATTACGACCTTATTCGGGGTCTATCAAAGAATATGGCTTTGGTAATAGCGGCGTGGCGATATTTCTGGCTGCGTAACTGGGCGGCAGAAAGTTCCTCAAAGGCCCGGCTAAGTAGGCTTCCATTCAAGGGTAAACCTCTCTTCGGAGAGGACCTGGACAAGTTGGTGAAGGACCTGGGAGACTCCAAGGTTGGGTGCCTGCCTGAGGATAAGCAGAAGCAGGGTCGTCCCACTGCGGTGCCCAAGGGTAAACAAAGGGATTTTTGATGTTTCCAGTCTCCTCGTTTCGGTCAGTATCAGAGGGGAAGGCAGAGGATTTGCTGCTTCCTCTTCCTTGGGCCTCAGAAAATCACAGTGAAGCAAGGGGGGGCCCAGGTAGGGATGGAACCCGTAGGAGGGTGGCTACGGGAGCTTTACCCTGCCTGGGTCCAAATCACATCAGATCAGTGGGTGTTGGAGGCCATTCAAGAAGGGTATGCCCTGGTATTCCAATGCCCCGTGGTCAGTTTCTTCGTTCGATCTCCCTGCAAAGCGCAGTCCAAGTTGGAGGCGGAGCAGGAGACGTTAGAGGCTACTGTGCGTCAAAGCAGTGGTGCCGGTGCTGCCAGACCAGTGTGGCTGCGGTCGGTACTCCATATATTTTGTGGTGCCAAAGAAAGAAGGGTCTTTTTGCACAATCTTAGATCTCAAGCAAGTAAATTGCTGTCTCTGGGTATCGCATTTTCACATGAAAACTCTGAGGTCGGTCATAGTGGCGGTCAGAAAGGAAGAGTTCCTTACTTCCCTAGACCTGTCGGAGGCTTGCCTACACATTACGATTCAGCTGGAACATCAGCAGTTTCTCAGGTATGCAGTACCTGGGGGGCATTTTTAGTTCCGGGCGTTACAGTTTGGGTTGGCTAAGGCTCCACGAACCTTCACCAAGGCGATGGTGGTGGCGGTGGTGTCGGCAGCGTTGCACAAGGAAGGAGTGCTAGTTCATCCCTACGTAGATGACTGGTTGATTCGAGCAAAGTCGGAGAGCAAAAGTGAGTCAGCCACTGCCCAGGTGGTACAGTTCCTTCAGAGTCTGGGCTGGGTGGTCAATATGGCCAAAGCAGGCTGACCCCTTTTGCAAAGCCTGGAGTACCTGGGTGCTCTGTTTGATATGTGCTCGGGGAAGGTCTTTCTTCCAAGACTGTGGGCGCAAGTGCTACGAAGACTCACGCGCAGGTTCCTGGACAAGACGTACCATACAGTGTGGCATTATCTGCAGCTTCTGGGGACCATGGTGGCTATACTTGAGCTAGTGCCATGAGCGAGGGCCCATACGAGGCCGTTGCAGAGGGCCCTGCTCCGGAGATGGTCGCACCAGACGGACTCTGTCGCAGAGGCTTCCCTGCCTGCCGGAGACATAAGAACATAAGATATGCCATACTGGGTCAGACCAGGGTCCATCAAGCCCAGTATTCTGTTTCCAACAGTGGCCAATCTAGGTCATATGTACCTAGCAGTATCCCCAAGAGACACAAGTTCCACAATGTTTGTACTGGGTCAAGCATTGATATCTTCGGTCACTTCTTAATAATGGTTTATGGACCTTACCTCCAGGAACTTGTCCAAACCTTTTTAAACCCAGCTACACTGACAGCCTTTACTACATCCTCCGGTAACAAATTCCAGAGTTTGATTACACGTTGAGTGAAAAAATATTTTATTTTATTAGTCTTAAATAGTTTACCCTGTAGCTTCATTGCATGTCCCCTAGTCTTTCTATATTCTGATAAGGTAAACAATCGATCTACGTTTACCCGTTCCACTCCGTTCATTAATTTATAGACTTCTATCATATCTCCCCTCAGCCGTCTCTTTTCCAGGTTAAAGAGCTCTAACCTTTTTAGCCTTTCTTCATAGGAGTATCCTTCCATCCCCTTTAACATTTTGGTGGCTCTTCTCTGAACCTTTTCTAAAATCGCTATATCCTTTTTAAGATACGGCGACCAAAATTGCACACAATATTCAAGGTGCGGTCTCACCAAGGAACGATATAGAGGCATTATAATATCTTTTGTTTTATTTTCCATTCCTTTCCTTATCATACCTAGCATTCTATTTGTTCTCTTGGCCGCCGCTGCACACTGGGCCGAGGGTTTTAACATGGTATCCACAATGACGCCTAAATCTTTTTCCTGGGTGGTGGTTCCTAATGTGGAACCTTGCATCGTGCATAACCTTGCACTTGTCCACATTAAATTTCATCTGCCATTTTGATGCCCAGTCTTCCAATTTATCAAGATCCTCTTGCAATTTTTCACAATCCTCTTGGGTTTTAACAACTTTAAATAGTTTTGTGTCATCTGCAGATTTGATAACCTCACTCGTTATCCCACTTTCCAGGTCATTTATGAATATGTCAAAAAGCAGCGGACCCAGCACAGATCCCTGGGGTACACCACTATTCACCTTTCTCCATTGCGAAAATTGGCCATTTAGCCCTACCCTCTGCTTTCTATCTTTTAACCAGTTCCTGATCCACAATAGTACACTGCCTCCTATCCCATGACTCTTTAGTTTTGCCGAAAGCCTCTGATGATGGACCTTGTCAAAGGCTTTCTGAAAGTCTAGATACACAATATCAACCGACTCACCTTTGTCCACCTGTTTATTCACTCCTTCAAAAAAACATAACAGATTAGTAAGACAAGATCTTCCTTGTCTAAAGCCATGTTGGCTGTCTCCCATTAGGTTGTGACTATCTACATGCTGAGTAATTTTATTCTTTATGATGGTTTCTACCATTTTTCCTGGTACTGACGTCAAGCTCACCGGTCTGTAGTTTCCCGGATAACCCCTGGAACCCTTTTTAAAAATTGGTGTTACATTGGCGATCCTCCAATCTTCAGGTATTAGAGATGATTTTAATGATAGTTCACAGATTACTGATAGCAGGTCTGCAATCTCATATTTCAGTTCTTTCAACACCCTTGGATGTATACCATCCGGCCCAGGTGATTTGCTACTCTTCAGTTTATCTAATAGTTGTAAGACATCTTCCCGATGTATCGATATTTCCTTCAATTCTTCCGCACCTTTAAATACCACTTCAGTCATGGGTAACATCCCTACATCTTCCTCAGTAAAGACCGAAGCAAAGAATTCATTCAGTCTCTCCGCTATCGCCTTGTTGCCTCTTAGTGCTCCTTTAACCCCTTTATCATCTAATGGACCAACTGACTCTCTCACAGGTTTTTTGCTATGAATGTACTTTAAAAGGTCTTTATTTCGCGTTTTTGCTTCCGCAGCAAGCTTCTTCTCAAATTCTCTCTTTGCCTGCCTTATCAATGCCTTGCATTTGATATGCCAGTGCTTGTGCTGTTTCCAGGTTTCGTCGTTTGGCTCTTTTTTCGATTTCCTGAAAGATGCTTTTTTGGCAACAGCCTCTCTGACCTCACCTTTAAACCATGCTGGCAGTTTTTTGGACTTCCTTCCACTTTTCTTAAAGCGTGGAATACAGCTGGTCTGGGCTTCCAAGATAGTATTTTTCAACAACACCCAAGCTTGATGTACGTCTTTAACCTTTGCAACTGCTCCTTTTAGTTTTTTCTTAACTGTTTTCCTCATTTTATCATAGTCTCCCTTTCGAAAGTTAAAAGGTAGTACTGTGGATTGCCTTACTATCCCTCCTCCACTAATTAAATCAAAGGCGATCATGCTATGATCACTATTGCCAAGTGGCCCCAACACCCTTATCTCTTGCACTAGATCTGGTGTTCCATTAAGGACTAGGTCTAATATGGCTTCCCCTCTGGTCGGTTCATGAACGAGCTGCTCCAAGAAGCAGTCATTTATTTCATCTAGGAACTTTATCTCCCTAGCATGTCCTGACGTGACACTGACCCAGTCGATACCGGGGTAATTGAAATCACCCATTCTTATTACTGCGCTGTAACTTTTGTTAGCTTCCTTGATTTCTTTGAGCATTTCATCATCCATTTGGTCATTCTGGCCAGGTGCTCGATAGTACACCCCCACTGCCATTGCCTTCCCCCTTTTATATGGAATTTCAATCCATATAGATTCTACAGCAGATTTTGTTTCCTGCAAAACTTTAATCCTTTCTGAGTCAATGCCCTCTCTAACATAGAGCGCAACTCCTCCACCAATTTGATGAGCTCTATCATTACGATAAAGTTTGTACCCAGGTATCATAGTGTCCCACTGGTTGTCCTCCTTCCACCATGTCTCTGATATTCCAATCATATCTAACCTTTCATTTAGTGCTATATATTCTAACTCTCCCATCTTATTCTTTAGACTTCTAGCATTTGCATACAAGCATTTTAGAGAATGTATTTTATTCATGTTAATTTGGCTATTGTTAGACATGGGTAAATTGGGATCTTTAAGCTCTGTCTGCTCCATTCTTGAGGGCATTTGGGCTACTTTACTCTTTTGTGGAACCTCTCTGCTTTTGGTAGTATCCTTCAAGGATACATTCTTCCGAACCATCCGCTCTTGGGCGACTGTCGGCTTTCCCCTAATATCTAGTTTAAAAGCTGCTCTATCTCCTTTTTAAAGGTTAATGCCAGCAGCCTGGTTCCATGCCGGTTAAGGTGAAGCCCATCCCTTCGGAAGAGCCCCTCCTTTCCCCAGAATGTTCCCCAGTTCCTAACAAATCCAAAACCCTCATCTCTGCACCATTGTCTCATCCACGCATTGAGACTCCGGAACTCTGCCTGCCTTATGGGTCCTGCGCGTGGAACAGGAAGCATTTCGGAGAATGCTACCATGGAAGTTCTGGATTTCAACTTCCTACCTAAAAGCCTACATTTTGCCTCCAGAACCTCCCTTCCACATTTTCCTATGTCATTGGTACCGACATGTACCAAGACAGCAGACTCCTCCCCAGCACTATCTAAGACCTTATCTAGGTAGCGCGTGAGGTCCGCTACCTTCGCACCAGGCAGGCATGTTACCAGGCGATCCTCACGTCCACCAGCCACCCAGCTATCTACATGCCTAATGATCGAATCGCCAACTATAACGGCTGTCCTAACCCTTCCCTCATGGGCACATGGCCCTGGAGAAACGTCCTCTGTGCGAGAGGGTTTTACATCACCTGGAGGACAGGTCCTAGTTACAGGATCACTTCCTGCCACACCAGGGTGATGCTCTCCTGTCACGTGACCTCTCTCTCCTCCATGGCAACAGGGGTGCTGCCAGACTGGAGGTGGGACTTCAGGACTATATCCCTGTAGGTCTCGTCTATGTACCTCTCTGTCTGTCTTATGTTTTCCAAGTCTGCTCCTTTAGCCTCTAGAGAACGGACTTGTTCCCTGAGAGCAAAGAGCTCCTTGCACCTAGTGCACACGTAAGACCTCTCACCAACTGGGAGAAAATCATACATGTGACACTCAGTGCAAAAGACTGGAAAGCCGCCATCCTGCTGCTGGACTGCTGTCTCCATCTTAGTTTTAAGTTTGTGTCTAGATCTTTAAGTTCTTACTTACTAGGGGTTGCTATAGGTATTTATACCAATAAAACTGTACCTAATACGTTTAATATACCTTGTTCACCTGAAGCTTAATTAATCTCAGGTCCTTAGTGTATGACTGATTTGGGTAATGAGCTTCACCTGAAAGCACCTCCTGTCTTTTAAGATGTGTAAGTACCTATAAAGCTACCATTATCCCAGGGGAGGGAGGGAAATAACACTTATTAAAAGAGGGCTGCTACACAGTACCCCGTCTTGTGCTGCTGATGTAAGCTAAATTCTGATTTGATTTAAATTATAGCTCTTAGCTGCTGCTAGGCTCTAACTTCTTATGAAATTTGAACTGCAAGCTCTCTGCTGGGTTTTAAATTTAACCAGAAAGCTCTCTTCTGTGTTTTAAAACTAAAAGTACTTTTCTGATTCTGGGCCCTGAGTGACTATTAAATTTAAACTACAAACTCTCTGCTGGGTATGAAATGTAACCAGAAAGTTCTCCTCTGTGTTTTAAATTCAAACTTTAATTGCTGCTACTAGGCCCTAACTGATCCAACAAAAAACAGTGGGTTCACAGATTAAGTAGCTGTAATACAAAGAATTCTTTTTAGAAAATTACCAGAAGTATATACTCACAGTTGCAGATTTCTCTCCAGAAGTAACACTCCCCCTTTCTAGTCCTTCAAGACCCGGCTGGCTCTGCAGTGATGGCTGATTCCAGAGTGCCTGGAAAAGGGGATACCTCTGGACTTGCCGTCGTGGATGCTGCTGACAATGGACGCCAATCTGTCCGGCTAGGGAGCGCATTTCGAAGGGCATTTTGCCCAGGAGCAGTGGAGTGACCTGGAGAAAGATTAGTCCTTCAACAGACTGGAGATGTGGGCGGTAAACTTGGCACTCCGAGCTTTTTGGTCCTGGCTGCAGGGGAAGGCAATTCGGGTGCTCTCAGACAACGTGACCACAGAGGCCTACATCAATCGCCAGGGGGGGTACGAGCAGTGTACCCTTGGAGGAGGAGGCCGCTGATTGGCTGTTAGCTTGGTCCGAGGAAAACCTAACTCTTTTGGCGGCGCATGTGACAGGAGTAGACAATGTAGAGGCTGACTTTCTAAGTCGGGTTCGAGTGGATCCTGGAGAATGGGTTCTCAATCCGGAGGTGTTCTCCCTGATAGTATGCCGCTGGGGAACTCCAATTATGGATCTGATGGCAACATTTGAGTTGGCAAAGGCCAGCTGCTTCTTCAGCAGGAGGCGAGAGAGAATGTCGGAGGCCCTCGATGCTCTAATGCAAAGGTGGCCCGAGGAAGGGCTCCTGTACGTTTCCCCGCCGTGGGCCCTGATAGGGTGCATCGTGCAGTGAGTAGAGGTTCACCGAGGTCTGGTGGTTCTGATCGCGCCAGATTGGCCAGGGAGACCATGATATGTGGATCTGGTTTGGCTTCTGGTGGACCATCCGTGGCGACTGCTGGTTCGGGAGGACCTGTTATTACAGGATCTGCTGCACATGCCACAGGTGGATCGATTCTCGCTTACGGTCTGGCTCTTGAAAGGGCGTGGCTGAGGACGAAGGGGTACTCAGCAGCAGTGATTCCCACCTTATTGAAGGCCAGGCGCAGGTCTAACTCGCTGGCATATGTCTGTGTCTGGTGTATTTTCAAGGCATGGAGTGCAGGCAGGCAGGTTCAGCCATCGAGGCCATCAGTGCCGCAGGTTCTGGCTTTTCTGCAAGATGGTTTCAAGAAGGACCTGGTGGCCAACTCCTTGAGGGTGCAGTTGGCAGCGCTTACCTGTTATCAGGAAAGGTACAAGGAGAGACTGGGAGCGCACCTGGATGTTAAAAGATTCTTAAGAGCGGTGTCTTTTCTTATGGCCACCATGTAGGGCGACTGTACCGACGTGTGATCTCAATTTGGTTTTGGAGGCGTTTCTGCGGGAACCCTTTAAACCTTTGGGCAACGCTTCGTTAAAGGATCTTACTCTCAGGGCGGTGTTCCTTGTGGCCATCTGTTCCGCTCGGCGTATGTCTGAGTTGCAGGCTTTGTCTTGTCAGAAGCAGTTTGTCGTTTTCAGAGCAGAAGGAAGTCTTGAGGCTGGTTCCCTCCTTTTTGCCCAAGGTAGTATCAATGTTTCATGTGAATCAAGCAGTTTCTTTGATGGTTTTCAATGGGGGTGAGGGGGATGCGGCCGGAGGGAGGTTGTATCTTTTGGATGTTCGGACACTGAGGAAGTATCTGAACAGGACAGCGCATTTCTGCAAGTCGGATCGGCTGTTTGCGTTGTTTGGGGGGCCGAGATAAGTGGAAGCAGCGATAAAGGCTTCCATTTCCAGTGGGCTCAAAGAAGCTATAGCATCAGTGTACATTTTGAAAGTTAAGCCCGTTCCGGAGGGACTGAGGGCTCATTCAACCAGGGCGCAAGCGGCATCATGGGCGGAGCATAGCTTGGTACCGGCCGTTGAGATTTGTAGGGCTGCTACTTGTTCGTCTTTGAATTCTTTTGTCAAGCATTACCACCTGGATGTTCAGGCGGTGAGGCATGCCTGTTTTGGATCGGCAGTGCTTCAGGCTTGTCTAGCAGGTCCCTCCCATTGATATTTACTGCTCTGTTACATCCCCAGAGGTTTGGGACTGAACTGGAGGGACGATAAGGAAGGTGAAGCTAGACTTACCTGATAATTGTTGTTCCTTGAGGAATTCCAGTCCAGTCCCAGATCTTTCCCTCGTGACAATTTTGGACTGGTGCCTGAAGCGGGGTTGGGCTAAAGTTAAGGTTAAGGCTCAGCCTCATGAGATGGTACCTGGCAGGGGAGTTGGGTTTTAGAATGGGGGTTCTTGAGGGGTCTGTGTCCTGAGTGGGGGTGAGGGCAGACCTGAGCAGTGGAATGCCTGGTACGTTTTCATGGAATGGAGGAAGGGGTGTTAAAAGTTAATATAGATTAAAGTTTAGTGTTTTGTTGCACATGTTTACTACTTATTTGTTGCTCCGGTGAGTCTATTTTGTCAATAGGTTACTGGAGCGGAGAAGCAGTCCCTGGGCTATTTATACCAGAGTCATCAAAAGGATGACGTGCTCAGTCTCCAAGCTGCTGAAGGAGGTGTTAAACCCCAGAGGTTCGGTACTGGCTGGAGTTCCTCAAAGAAGAACAATTAGCAGGTAAGTCTAATTTCACCTTTTCCCCTGGAGTTTGTATTATTGCTGCATCAAGTCTTTCTTAATGCAGCAAGGCCTTGAGGAGGGGTACCCTGATTGGGGGTCTACCTCCTTGTGGGGGGGGGGGGGGACTGTTGGTCCTGGTAGTGGGGAACTGTTGGTCCTGGTAGTGGGGAAGTGCCCATGCCAGGAGAGATCCCCGGACTTTGATAATGGGACTTTGATAGGGTCCTGACGGGTCCTCACGGGCCCTAGAGGGTCCATCTAATTATATGGAGGATCCAGACACTGAGGAGTTGGAAGAGAGGGGAGGATTCCTTCTCCATTCTCATATTTCATAGGGATGAGCTCCCCTCTCTTTGTCAAGACTTTGGCAGCTTTGCGAATCGCGGATGATCCACTGCCAGACCCTGCAGAGCAGGCGGAGGATCTTTTCCTCGAGGGTATTCAGAAGCCCCCTCGCTCCTTTCTCATCCATCGGGTGCTCAAAGCAAAGGTGGTTGAGTGGAAGGTCCCGGTTGCTGACTTGCGAGTTGGTAGGAGAATGGGTGGGCTCTACCCCAACCCTCCGGAGGACAGGGAGCGCTTGCGCCTCCCCGGGTGGATGCACTGGTGGCGGCAGTCACCAGAAAGATTACCATTCAGGTGGAAGGAGGGGTGGCCTTGAAGGACCTGAAAGATCGGCGTATGGAGGCGTTGCTTAAGCAGGCCTTTGAGGTTTCAGCACTGGCCTTACAGGGAGCCATCTGTGGCTCCTATGTGTCGCAGACCTGCCTACTTTGGTCACAGAGGATTCTGGAGAATTCGCTTCCTGAGATGGCAGTCTGGGACTGCTTTTTAGGTGGATCTCCTCTACAACTTGCTTAGGGCCTTGGCCAAGTCAATGGTGACAGTGATGACCGCTAGGCGGTTCTTGTGGCTACGGAACTGGTCAGTAGATATCACCTCCATAACGGTTGAGCAGGCTTCCCTTCTCAGGGAGGGTCCTGTTTGGGGAGGATTTGGAGAAGCTGGTAAAGCTCATCCTGCAGTACCTGCTGCATCTCTCCCACTCTGGGTTGAAATCTAATTTGGTCAGGGTGCATCTCAGCACCATAGCAGCTAACCATCACCCTATGGAGAGGAGGCCCCTCTCCAGCCAGCCCCTGGTCTCCAGGTTCCTCAGAGGCCTTCTGCTGTCAAAGCCCCCCCTCCGCCCACCTTCACCAGTGGGATCTCAATGTGGTGCTTTCACAGCTCACCAGACTGCTGTTTGGGTCCTTGGTGACTTGCCACCTGAGAGATCTCTCCTGGAAGGTGGCCTTCTTTGTGGCTTTGACATCCGCCTGGAGAGTGAGCGAGCTGCAGGCCCTGGTGGCGGATCCACTTTATACCAGGTTCTATACGAACAGAGTTGTGCTTCGCATGCACCCCAAGTTCCTCCTGAAGGTGGTGTCGGCTTTCCACCTCATTCAGGAGGTGGTCCTCCCCACCTTCTTCCCACAATCTCTTGCTGGTAAGGCAGAGTTGGTCCTGCATACGTTGGATTGTAAGAGGGCCCTGTCCCATCTACAGAGAATCCAGGCCCACCGCAAAGCTCCTCAACTCTGTCTCCTATGACCCCAGCAGGCTGGGGCTACCTGTGACCAAGTGAACCCTGTCCACTTGGGTGGTGGACTGTTTTGCCCTCGCTTATGAGTGAGCTGGCCTCTCCCTAGAGCACCGGATCACTGCTCATTGTGTGAGGACTATGGCCAAGTCGGTGGCCAACCTATGCTCAGTGCCGGTGACAGAAATTTGTAAAGCCACCACATGGTCTTCAGTGCATACGTTCACAGCTTATTACTGTCTTGAGAGTTAGTCCCGCAGGGACAGTGCTTTTGGCCAGGCAGTAATCTGAAGCATTCTCGGTGTATCGGCAACTCCTGCCCTCTGACCCTTCTGTGTTCAGGCTACTGAAGTAATGGTGATGCTGGACGCTGGTGTCTGCAGAATCTCTTGGTAGGGACTCACCTTTTCTAACTCATGGACTCCTTATTGGTAGTCGTTGGTGCTGTCATGGTTCAGTCCCTGGCAGCCTGGAGCTAGGGAGTCCCATATGTGAGGACTGACTTCCTGCTTGTTCCTGGAGAAAGTGTAGTTACTCACCTGTAACAGGTGTTCTCCAGGGACAGCAGGAATCAGTCCTCACAACATCCCTTCTTCCCTGGGAGTTGCCTCCTTACCTTCTTTACCTTTTCACCATTGCCTAAGCTAGGTCTTCCTACTGAATAAGATGGCACCGTTGGGCAGGAAGGGGACCACGCATGTGTTGTAGCATTCCCAAAGGCTATCTTTGAAAGCAGGGAAATGCTCCACGTGGGCTCTGTTGGTGCCGATGTCGCCCATATGTGAGGACTGATTCCTGCTGTCTCTGGAGAACACCTGTTACAGGTGAGTAACTACGGTTTTGGGGAAGCCAGGGACAGCCCCAAATTGGAGGAAGAAAGCATTTTGAGCATAGTGGCGTGCTTGGTTGATGATGGCTGCCCAGCAGTTTCAGCGGGAACCTCCACCATCTTGGATTCTTCCCTGTGACCCTCTGGGATGGTTTTAGGACCTCAGGGGCATGCAGCACTGCAGGATTTTGGCATGGCCAAAAAGAAGCAACAAGAGTATCTATAAAATACGTGAGAACAAAAGAACAGATACCAAAATTGGCAGATATTTTTCAGGTTATGCAAACCCCTTTTATTGTCCCCTATGCGTTTCGGCCATTGGCCTTCCTCAGGGGGGTATCAGGTGAGGGAGCAAACCTCGAAAGAGCATAATCATAAATTAAAAACAAAATTATAGATATCATAATCAAAATTAAAAATATAATCAAAGTTAAAAAT
Organism: Ichthyophis bannanicus; assembly: GCA_033557465.1. Lineage (NCBI taxonomy): Eukaryota > Metazoa > Chordata > Amphibia > Gymnophiona > Ichthyophiidae > Ichthyophis > Ichthyophis bannanicus. The sequence continues at coordinate 1,115,136 of JAWIIG010000037.1, read as the reverse complement.
GCTGTCAAAAAGATACATTATGAAATAAATAATAAAATAAAACTTACAAATTGTTATAATAAATAGAAATCTATTCTTTTGTTCTCACGGATTTTGGCATGGGACAGATCCCCAGCAGGTCAAGAAGAACAGGGATGGCGAGTGCTGCGCCCTTCTCCCCAGACTTTGTGATGAAGCAGGGTGCAGTGGGAATCGTCTTCCCTTCTCCCCCCCCCCCCACGAGCCCTGATGGGGCAAGGGAGAGGTTTAGTGTCGAGTAAACACCTCAGAATGGACTGTGGGAAGATGGAGCAAGATTTGGGCTCGGTTGCCTTCATTGATTTGTTAAAGCCATTGAAGGGCCTGCAGATCTCCTCAAGCAGCTCCAGGAGAACCTGCAGGAGGAATAGATCCCGGGATCCAATGATCCATCAGCAGTTAGGATATTCAACTGGGATGAGCTCCTACTGTTGATATCTGAGTCACTCGCTGTTCTGCGGATCATGGAACCAAGCCAGCCAGACTCGGAATCTAATGAGGACCTCCTGATGGAGGGGATCCCTAAACCCTCATGGGGCCTTCCTGGTGCACAGGGTGCTCAGAGCTATGATTGATGAGGAGTGGAACACTTCTGATTCGGGACTGCGGGTGGAGGACAGCATGACTTGTCTCTAGCCTCTCTCTCCAGAAGAAAAAGAGAAGCTGCGCCTTCCCAAGTTGGAAGCCTTAGTGACGGCAGTCACGTGTAAAACCATCATTCCGGTCAAAGATGGCTTGGCCCTCAAGGATCTGCAGGACCGGCGCCTGGAGGTCTTCCTAAAACAGGCCTTTGAGATGTCAGCATTGCAGGTGTCTGCTAAAAGCATGGCCATGGTGGTGGCCGCTAGGTGCCTCTTGTGGCTGTGCAATTGGTCGGCGGACATAGTCTCTAAGACAAGGCTTAGCAAGCTCCCCTTTGCAGGCAAGTTGTTCTTTGGGGAGGGTTTGGAGATGTTGGTGAAGTTCCTGGGCGAATCCAAGGTGCCTCGCCTGCCAGAAGACAAGCCCAAGGCAGGCAGAGGCAGGCCCATTCGGGGCCATTGTCAGGACTTCCAAGGATTTCACCTCTCCTGGGCAACCAACCCCCAGCAGACCCAGTTTCTTCAGTGAGGATCCTCCTTTCGAGGGGGAGCATGGTGTAGTTGAGGTTTCTCTGCTACTGCCCCAGTGCCCTCCAAGCCCCCAGACTGAGAAGAGACGAAGAGGATTATAGGGTGGGCTATGTGTACCATTGGAGCAAAAAAATAGACAATGACAGACTTTGGTTCAAGAGGAGGACCACCATTTTTGATCGGAAAGACAGTATAATAGAGGAAGGTAATAACGACGGTCCCTTAGAACAAAGGAAGAAACGCAGTAGGAGTGCGTCGGGAGAGTTCGACACCTCTGCTTCACTCTTTTCCACAAAAGAGTCTAGTAGGTCCCAAAGAGTAAACAAAGTTAGAGAGGAACATTGTTCAGAAACCCCTAAAGAACCTTTTTTCAATATGGATGCTTTATGGAAGGGAGGAGGTCAGGAGAATTCATGCACACGCCAAAGCAAAAAGAAAACAGACAGAGACATAGAACAAGATTATGGGGAGCAGTACGGCCAAGTTTCATATCGCAGAGGCCAAGGCCAATTTCACAGGGGCCGAGGCTGAGGCAGAGGGAGAGGGAGGGGTCCTTGGAACCCGGACCAATCAGAGGAAAGGAGATATTGACTAACCAGGAAGAGTCTAGTGTGATGAGTAATGTTGTTAATATCTCCCATTACAATCTCACTAAAGATGAAGAATCTATTCTTAGCAGAGGATTAACATTCGTTCCTAAAAATAAAGCCGACACTTTTGAAATACAAGTAGACCTATATAAATTCTTTAGGAAACTAAAAATCAAACAGTTCTTTTCAGAATGCCCACAAGGACCGGGTGACATCTCGGTCATTAGCAAAAAATCATCTTGGATGCCACCTCCAAGAACTGATCCTATTTTAGAAACATTTGAAAATAGTTCTCAAACAAGTCTTAGAAATTACCAAAGAGGTTCCATCTTCCTATCAAAATATTTCCCAAGGAGAGAGATTGGCCATCTTATCTCTTCAGAAGAACAACCAGATTATTATAAAACCTGCGGACAAGGGTGGAGCCATTGTGGTTTTAGATAAAAATGATTATATAAACGAAGTTAATAGACAGTTGAATGACAAGACTTTTTATCAGAGATTAGATAAGGACCCGACTAGTGATATCAAAAAAACAATAGACAACATTGTTCTCTCTGGGTTCGAAATAGGCTACATCACAAAGAAAGAAAGGGATTTTCTGACAGTTGTTTCACCCGTGACTCCCACTATTTATATCTTGCCTAAGATCCACAAATGCCTTGAAAAACCACCCGGGCGACCTATTGTATCATCTATTGGCTCCATCCTCGAACCCCTTTCCAAATTCCTAGACATATTTTTACGTCCATTCATTAAACAAATGTGGTCGTATGTACGCGACTCAGCACATGTGATTGAGATTTTATCTACTTTCGAGATTTGTACCACCGATATTATCTTAGTGACTCTAGATGTCGAGTCACTGTATACGAATATACCACAGAAAGAGGCTTTAGAAATAATCACGTACTATTTTTTGAAACGAACAGAACAACGCATTCCTACTACCTTTCTTCTCTCTTTAGCACACATTGCACTTTTTGAAAATTTCTTCTGCTTTAGAGATCTATTTTATAAGCAGATCAAAGGGGTAGCCATGGGGTCAGCTATGGCCCCTGATGTGGCCAATTTATACGTGTACAATTTTGAAGAAAGTTTTTTAAAAGAACATCCATTTCAGGATAATGTGGTTTTATGGATAAGATACATAGATGATGTTTTAATACTTTGGAAAGGTACCGAGGACCTTTTAAGGCAGTTCAACGCATGGATTAATCAGTTAGACAATAACCTAAGATTTCAGTTGACTTACGATTTTTATAAAATTCCATACTTAGACCTCTTGATCCGCAAAGAAAATATTGGTTTTTCAACAACTCTGTATAAAAAACCAACAGACAAGAATCATTTTTTGCACTATAATAGTTTCAATAATTTATCTCTGAAAAATAATCTTCCGGTGAGTCAATTTCTCAGGGCTAGAAGAGTATGCTCAGATTTGCAGGATTTTGAAAAAGAGGCGGTCAATATGAAGAAAATTTTTTTGGAGAGAGGATATCCCATCAAATATGTTGACTCCGCATACAAAAGAGCTAAGAACACGTCGCGTGACCTACTCTTGAAACCTAAAGATAAGAAACCCAACATAGGGTTAGTTTACCCTCTACTATACTCTCAATTTTCTGCTAAGATAACCACCATCCTTAAAAAAGAATGGCACATTCTTCAGTCTTTGCCGGCCTTTCAAGATCAGAATCTCATCGTTGCACACAAACGGAATATGAATCTACGCAATCTTTTGGTGCCCTCAGCGCTTACAGAGAAGAGACTTCTAACGCAATACAGAGGCCAATTTCAGTGCGGCAGTTGCGCTGTCTGTTTGAATGTTCTTCCTGTTAGGAATTTTTTCCTCCATCCAATCACACGCAAAAAGTTTCCGATTAAAGATTTCGCGAATTGCGAAACACAGAACGTTATCTATGTGATACAATGTCCCTGCAGATTGCTTTATGTAGGCAAGACTACCCGTAAGATCAAGACTAGGATCATGGAGCACAAAAGTTGCATCAAGAGGAATGTAGAAGAAAAACCCCTAGTCTCCCATTGGCAGACATTACAACATAAAGTTACCGATCTAAAGTTTTTCGTGATAAAACAAGTCAAAACCAATTGGCGAGGGGGAGACGTGAACAAGACCATTCTCCAGCTCGAACAGAGATATATTTTTCAGTTGAATACTCTTGCTCCACATGGTCTTAATTTAGATCAAGATTTCTCTGTCTTTTTATAATCAGAATATTTTCATCCTCTCCATAGCCATAAGACAACCAACAGATATACTAATGAATGGATACTGTAATTTTTATCTTACCTAAATGTCCCTGAAGTGGGTTACCATCCCCAGTTTATTATTATTTCCATAGTATTTTTATTTTTATATTTATATTTATTTTTATGGATATTATTTATAAAGTTATTATCCATCATTTTTATTTAATTTTTATGATTTTTTATATATTTTAATTTTCTTATTTATATTTTTATATGTATATATTTTTAATACATATTTTACTTATTTATTATTTTTATTTATTTTTTAAATATTTATTTTTTAATTTTTGATGGTGCTTTTATTAAATTCTTGAATTGTAACTATCGTTTTTTTATCTTTTTTTTTATCAAATTTTTTTTGGTTTCTATTTATTATTTTTATCTACAAGTTTTATATGGTCTATTATCATACATTCAATATACTACATAACCATATTAATTTCTATAGAAATTATGATACAATTTTAACTGTCCCATTTGGTTTGATGAGATGGTAAGCTTTTTGAGTGACACGAAAAAGGAGAACAAAATAATAATAAAGAGGGTCCCAATTGCTATAATAAGCACCTTTACAGATGCGGTTACTGATGACTTGATGCCTCGGGTTGTTCTTGTGTTGGCAAGTTACAGAGAGAGTGCAAGGTCACGCATTTTTCTTTTTTACTTGAGTGTTGCAGTTTGAAGGCTAGTATGAAGTCAGGTTTGATGATTGGTTCTGTACAATTGCCTCGGGTTTAGCCATGCCCCCTCTGTTTCCCGCTCTCGGGACGAACAATAGGCCCGCGCATGTGCCGGCGTTTTTTTGGATAGTTAAATGAGCTGACAGTCTGAATGACGACTCTCAGTTATCAACGTCCGTGAGATTGTTTCCTGTCAGCGATCCAAAACGGTAAGAAAGAATATCCACAATTCTAAGGACTCCCGATTTAATATGAGCTCAAAGTGGTGATTTTACATAACATCGGGTTAAAATCGGCAAGGGATAGAAGTTTGAAGTTAGCGGTGTATAAATATTCTTATATTTCTGAGAATCACCGATTGGATATGGGCAATGAGTTATAGAGCAGCGTTCCATATAATATCCGTTCAACATCGCTATGAGCCTTTGAGATATCTTAGGAAGATACAACAGTTTAGTACCTCTTTATTTGTACAGATCTCTCTGCTTCCCCATGTTTTTTAAGAATCCCCTAGCAAATTGATGTTAGGTTTTTCTTCCCGTACACTATTTAGATTTATGTGAATGGTTTTGGCCCTCCGATGAAACTTGGGCCCCGCCCCACCTTTTTTCTGCAATTTCTATAGTATATTTTTGTTTTTTACTGTTATTTTTGACAAAAAGTTTTTTTAAAAAATAGACTATATTATTTTATTATATTATATATTTTTTTTAGCTATAGTAGAAGAGTAATCAATACCTGTGTCTTTCTTGGCTGTGCCCTCCTCCCCCATCCATGCCTACTGCGTTTTAATTATATTCCAGTCTTCAAGCTTCTTTTTGGATTTAGGCTCTGATTAAACTATCTCCAATGGTATACATATGCTTTACCTTGTGTCTTCTTCATTTTAGTTTTTTACCACCTTGCAAGTGTTTATGCCATCGCCTCTACAAATAAGTTTGTGTGCCTCCATGTGAGGTTTGCATATCATCGTTTCTACAAAGAAGGTAGCAATATCACAATTATATGCTTGTCACCTCCTATAAGGATTGTATTTGATTGTGTCTCTATGGATATTATTTGTGGTCTACTAGTTTCATTTTATTATATTATTTATTTATTTATTCTTTTATGGTTTAATTACAATTGGGTATCGCATTTTGAGCATTAGAGTTTTATTATTATTACTATATTTATTATTATTATTAATTTAATTCATAATTATTTATTATGAGATATTTATTATTATTTGATTATATTATTATTACTACTATTATTATTATTATTATTATTATTTTTATTTTTGTATGTTTAGAGCTAAATGTATGTCCATGCCTATTTGTTCTTTCACTTTTAAATTGTTTTTTAATATTGTTTGTCTTTATGTTTATAGTACCTATTCAGACAACCCCTGATGAAGGTCTCCGAAACACGGCCTGTGTCGGGTTGCTAGGTCCGAGATTTCAAATAGTGTTTTTCCACCTTATCACGTTTTGTACTGTAGACTTACGAAAGGTGTCTGAAACTTTCAAATATTGATGCAGAACCCTTTTTATGTCCAAGTGATGTAGACTACAGTTAGAGGAATACTCTTCCAACGCTCCTAACATTGGTAACAAAACTGACTGATTCAAGTGAAAAGGAGAAGAAACTACCTTTGGCAAAAAAGACGGTACCGGTCTCAACACCATCTTTTCCCTAGAAAAGGACAAAAATGGCGCTCGACAGGACAATGCAGCTTCGAAACTCGCAATGCTGAACACTGTCTTTAAGGTTAAATCCTTGAGAGAAGCCGCCTGCAAGGGTTCAAAAGGCTCCCTAGATAACATCCCTAAAACCAAATTGAGATCCCACGGAGGCACTGTCACTCCGCGGGAAGGCCGTAGCCTAGATAGCGCTTTTAGAAAATGCACCATGTCGACAGAGCCCAGGGCCACTCCCTGGACTTTACCTCTATAGCAAGACAGCGCTGCAAGCTGGACCTTTAAAGAGCTGGCAACCAAGTCCTGCAAGAAACTTAACACCATAGGCACAGATACCATGGATGCCTGGACCTGTCGTTGTGAGCACCAATCCTCAAAAATATGCCATACTCGCACATATGCCAAGGAAGTGGACCTCTTTCTGGCCAGAAGTAACGTCGCAATCACCGCACCAGAATAACCTTTTCTTCTTAACCTCGCCCTTTCAATGGCCAAGCCATAAGCGAGAGCCGATCCACCTGAGGCATTCGAAGCGGACCCTGTATTAGAAGACTCGTAGTCATGGGCAGTCGCCAGGGCTCCCTGTCGAGAAGCCGGATCAAGTTGGTGTACCACAGCTGCCTTGGCCAATCTGGCGCCACTAACACTACTCTCCCCCAATGAGCCTCGATGCGCTGCACTACTCGTCCTATGAGCACCCACAGAGGAAAGACATAGAGCAGGCCTGGTGAAGGCCAACGCTGCATCAGGGCGTCTATGCCTTCCGACATCCTTTCTCGCCTTCGACTGTAAAACCGACTCACCTTGGCCGACCAAAAAGTCGCTATGAGATCCATTATCGGAGGACCCCCATCTGCGGACTATCTGCGCAAATATCTCTGGATGAAGCTCCCACGCTCCGGCATCCACCCGGACTCTGTTGAGAAAATCTGCCGTCTCATTGTCCATTCCCGCAATGTGTGCCACTGAGAGTGCCTGTAACCAAGGCTTCACCCAGGTGAACAGAGCTCCTGCTTCTTCCTCCATGGCCGTGCTTCCTGTTCCGCCCTGACGATTTGAGGTAAGCCACCATCGCGGAGTTGTCCGACAGGACTCGCATTGCTCTCCCAATCAGCGCGGCCTCGAACGCTTAGAGAGCCAGAAATGTCGCACACAGTTCCAGACTGTTTATTGACCACTGAACCTCCTGGTCGTTCCAAGTTCCTTTTGCGAACAGTTCCCCGCAGTGCGCTCCCCAACCTGCGAGACTCGCATCTGTCAACACTGGAAGCCACTGCGGCTGCTCCAATGGCATGCCCGCCGCCAGACTGCCTGGGCAAAGCCACCACTGAAGAGACTGCCTGACCCGCAATGGACAGGGCAGACGCTTGTTTAAAGAATCGTTCTGATGTGACCAACGTCGGGGCAGCGACCTCTGCAATGGATGCATGTGAGCTCTGGCCCATGGTACTACTTCCAGGGTTGCCGCCATCGTCCCCAGAATGCGATAGAACCAAGCTGACAGAGCTGGAGTCGAAATAAACTTGCACACTAACCGCTGAAGAGCCAGAGCCCATCGATCCAGTAGAAAAACCGCTCCCCACTGGGTATCGAACTGCACTCCCAAGTATTCCAGGACCTGAGATGGAACCAACTTGCTTTTGGCCGCATTGATTACCCAGCCGAGGCTCTGAAGGAACTTTACTACCCTGTTTGTAACTTGGATGCTCTCTGCCTCGGATTTTGCCCGAATCAACCAGTCATCGAGGTACGGGTGAACCAAAATTCCTTCTTTTTGCAGTGCTGCCGCCACCACCACCATCACCTTGGTGAAGGTACGCAGAGCCGTCGCTAACCCAAAAGGCAATGCCTGAAACTGAAAATGCCCCCATGGAAGAGCAAACCTTAGAAACTGCTGGTGAGCTGCTCTGATAGGAATGTGGAAATACGCCTCAGTAAGGTCTAGGGAAGTCAAGTACTCTCCGTGCTGGACCGCCACTATTACCGATCGCAAGGTTTTCATTTGAAAATGAGACACCCGCAGACAGCGATTTACTCCCTTGAGGTCCAGGATAGAACGGAGAGCCCTGTCCCTTTTTGGTACTATGAAATAAATAGAGTAACGACCGACGCTGTAGAGCTGCTGTGGAATCGGCACAACCGCTCCTAACTGTAAGACGATCTAGCGTCTGCCGAACCGCTATCGTTCTCTGCTGCCCTCTGCAATGGGAAAGGACAAACGAGTCTAGTACCGGCCGGGCAAATTCTAGAGCGTAGCCTTCGCGTATTACCTCCAACACCCATTGATCGGAGGTTATTTGGACCCAGACAGGAAAAAACACCCGTAGCCGCCCCCTATGGACTGAATTCCTGCCTGGGCCCACCTCATTTCATTGTGGTTTTCGGCTTGCTGCAGAGAAGGAAGCCGCAAAACCTCTACCTGCACCTCAAAACCCCCGAAATCTTTGCACTCTGGGGAAGAATCTTCCTCTTTGAAAACTTCCCAATTGGGAGGTTCGAAAATGCCTAAAGTCCCTGAACTGACCCTGCGAAGACGGCAGGGTCCTCCTTTGCTTAGGCTTGTCCTCCGGCAGCCTTCCGCCTTTGGACTCTCCCAAATCCTTAACCAACTTGTCCATATCTTCACCAAACAACCACTTCCCCTTAAAAGGAAGTTTGCTAAGACGCGACTTGGAAGACCCATCTGCCGCCCAATTTCTTAACCACAGAGAATGGCACGTGGCTACCGGGGAAGCCATACTATTCGCCAATGCCCTAATCAAATCATTGTGGACATCAGCCAAATATGCCGAACCTGATTCTAGTCAAGTTCACATCCATTACGTGCTCCTGCGACAGTTGAGGCGGCTGCTACAAGCGTTGTGACCACCTGAGACAAGCTCTCGCTACCCAAGCTCCGCAGATGGAAGCTTGCAAAGCAAGGGCATTAACCTCAAAGGCTTGCTTCAACAAGCCGTCCACCTTTTTGTCTGGGGGCATCCTTTAAGGCCGCACTGCCTTCCACCGGAATAGTCCTCTTTCTTGACCGCCGATACCGCAGCATCTACACGTGGTGAGCGGAACCTCTCCTTTTCCTTGTCTGCTAAGGGGTAGAGCCTATTCATAGCTCTAACCCCTCGCAGCCCAAACTCTGGTAAGTCCAATTCATCTTGGATCATCTGGTCGACCACTCAGTGAACAGGAAAAACCGCCTGAGTTTGTCGCACTGCCTGAATGGGAGGGTCCTCCAGCTCCTCTCTTCCGCCGGCTGGCTAGGAGCAAGATTGAGTGCTTGCAGAGACTCCGTAATGAGAGCTGTAAGCTCCTCCTTCCGAAAAACTCTTATGATTCTAACCTGATCTTCAGGCTCCGGAATCTCCCCTTCTTCCAGTTCTTCCATGCTTGATTCAGGCTTGTACTCTACTACTTCCATCTCGGGCCACTCTGAATCCAAAGGTTGTTCCTCCAGAGGTCGGGTCCTCTTGAGAGGCCTTCCTAGTGTGCTACCAGGCCTTTCTGAAGCTGACTGCTGCACTCCAGACCCAAACGGCAACTGGTCCGGCACCGTCCTCTGCTACCGCATACAATAAGCTTGATGCATCACTAGTACAAAGTCAGGGGAAAAGATCCAAAGAGACACCCCCGGGTCCTGCGGGAGCCGCCTGGCTATCCAAGGGGGATCCTGACGGAAGGTTTAGCAGAGCCTCTCCTTCGTCCATTGGTGGTGGAAGTTGAGGTCCCTTGCCTGGTTTACCTTGAATCTCCTGTTCCATTGAGATTGAGATCGCAGCGCAGCCCCTGCAAATTCCGGCCTCCAATACCACGCCTCTGTGAGCGCCACACACTAAGCACCGCAGACGAGAAGGCATGAGCCCTAAGACCAAAAAAAAAGAAAGGAAGGGTGTGTTTTTAAACTGAAACTAAGCCAAACTCAGCTGAATCCCATTAAGGCTTGAATTAAATTAAATTATACAAAATTAACTGAATTCTAAGAATAAGCAGCCTTCCATAAGGCTTATGAACGCCTCGTTGAGCTGCTGTCGGCCTGCGACCTCCCCCCCGCACGGTCCAAATTGCACGGGAAGAGCTGCCTGCCGCCGCTGAAGCCCCCAATTAGGGATTTTAGCCTTCGCGCCTGAACGCGGCTCGCCAGCTCACTCACCCGCTCCACCGGACTTCAAAGCGCCCTCAGGCGATCTCTTGCGCCGCCGCGTTCAAATGCACTGCAATTTGCGACGCTGCTTTCCGGAACGTACAAGCAGCGACCGCGGAGAGGGCTTGCCGGTCTTGGATGAACTGACCCTTTCCACCATGTGGCAATCTGAGCCTCACCGTCCAAGTTATTCAACCGCTGCTCAACTCCCCTCCATTCGAACCAGGAGCGGAGAGCAGTTCCCGGCACCCAAGCAGTCTCATTGGGAGAATCTGAAGGCCCAAGAAGCTGGTTCAAATCCTAAAGTTTTTTTTTTTTTTTTTTTAGAAACCACTCCAAAATTAATAACGGTTATAGGGGATAAAATAAACCCTTAAGATAAACCCCCTAACACAAACTATTCTAACTAATGCTCCTTATCCTTTCTCTAGTGAGCCCAGCATCTAGGCTCACTACGTCCTCCTGCTGCATGGAGACTGGACCCACTGAAGCTGATGGGAGAGACCAGCAGGGACATCCAGTGATGTCACGATTCTGACATGCCCAGTCTCCATGCTGCAGGAGGAGGTGCACTACTCAGTGGTGGAGGACTGAACTGGAGGACCGATAAGGAAATATTTTTGGGCTGAACAGAAAATCATCCAGGTATGTCATGCATACAAGACAGAGAAAAATTAGCTAACGTAATTAAATTATTACCGACATGTTAATTCTGAAATGATAGTGTTATAAAAAACCTGTTAAATAAAAATAAGTTCTGTGTGGGAAATATGTTCAAGTCAGAGATTTTGCACGGGGTTCCAGAGTATCCAGGTTACTCCAGGAAGCTTAGATATGGATCACTCATTACAATCGATATCGGGGGAAAATAAAATGTGTTTCCATATCATCCTGCTAGACCAGTCCAGACAAGTGGATTGTGTTCCCCTACCAGCATATTGGTGGAGACAAAGACCAATGAAAAGCCCAGGTTTCAATGATGTTATTCCATGCTCTATCAGCCTCAGCCACCAGAGTTCCCTTCAGTATTTCTTTGTCTCCAGCAGATAGTGGATGGATTTTCTCCTCTGTAGAAAATCTGAAGATAGAGAGGAATATACATTGATTAAACACTCGTGAATGACCATCTCAAGCTCTAAAGGGATGACTCTCTCTCACTTGAACGTGATGTGGGGAATGCTCCACTAGACTGTGGTCTTTTTGGTAGCCATAGGAGGAGGGAAAATTGGTTCATCTCCACACCCATATGATAAGGGCCTGTTGAGCAGCCACAAATTGGAAGGATCTGGAAGTCTGAAGCAGCCTCACACAACCTCCGCACCCCCCCTTGCTCTTTCTCGAAGATTACAGAAGGCTGTCAGAGGGATCTACCTGCCTGCCACCTTTCACACGATGCTGCTAAAATATAAACCCAGCAAGTGGAGCAGTTTTAGGGGAGTAGAGCTGAGCCTGGCACGGATCCTCTGCCCAAGGCTCTCGGGGGGGGGTGAGTACCAAGGCTTGACCTTGTCATTGTCTTTTTTGGGGGTTGCTGGTTCCATCTCTGAAGGACATGATTTGGGGTGAACTGCTAGCGACTGTTGGTGCTGGGTGGTGGTTTCCTGCCGTTTTCTGCACGTGTTAGTAAACATTTTTGCCTATTGTGTGCCTGTGGATCGTGCAGTCCTAACGAGTGTTCCACCCAAGCGGCTCCAACACGTGTTCCTTCCCTAGTGCCTTTAATGCACATTCTGTAAAAGCACAGTTAATGCACACTTGTGGGCCAATGCATCCTTAACATGCACTCTGATACCCTAACTCTCTGTCTTCCTCCAGGAAATGTTTGATCTGTGGCAAGTGAGGAGCCTCATCCTTGGATTCTGTACTTTGCCTTTCCTGTACAGCAGCTTCTGCATATTTTCCCCCCTCTCAGAAGGGGAACAGTTAGTCTCCCGTTTCCTATCTCAGGAGGTGCAGGATGGTGCTAAGGGTAAGAATGCTCAGGTCAGAGGCTCCAGCAACCATGCTTTGAGCCATTCTTCATCCTCTAGGAGGTCTATGGTGGCTGTGCTCCCTGGTGTTGGGGAGCCTTTTCTGAGAGGAGACCTTCTGGAGTCCGGATTGGCTTCCCTGGAATTCTTTTTCTCTTTGCTACAGGCCTCATCCTTCTGGCATGGAAATTCAGACCCTGCGGCCTCTGGATGCCCCCAGACACAGTCTCGTCCCAGGCAGGCTAGACTCGGAAGTCCTGCTCAATTGCCTTTGGCTAAGCGGGACACTCCTTGAAGATGAGGAACACTTGGAAGCTGTCTGTCTGAGATGTTGACTATGCCTCAGACCCTGATGAATCAGCGTTGGACTCTGATGTGGAGGAGGACCTCCTATCACCTTCAGAAGACTAAAGAGGCTGGCGAGATCCACCTGTTCTGGAAGGAGGAACTGGCAACATTGATTTCCAGGGTCTTATCCACCTTGAACTTGGCAGATGCTTCTGGCGTGGAGCAGAACGTACACCTGCTTCTTCAAGGGTTATGGAAATCCACTACTGTTGTCTCGTTCCCGGAGATGATCAAAGGTATGATCCGGTCCGAGTGGGACTCGCCCAACTCCCTGCCTAAAGGGTTAAGGATCTATAAGATCATCTATGCTCTACCCGAGGAGGAGCCTAATGAGTGATTTAACATTCCCAAGGTGGATGCACAGGCCATGGCAGTTACCAGATGGATTGGCCTTAAAGGATGTCCTGGACTGCAAGGTTGATTCCTTGTTGAAGAGTCAGTTTGTCATGTCTGCGGCTATTCTGCAGCTGGGGGTTTTTACCAGCTTGACTTCATGACCCCTGCTCCAGTGGATTCAATATCTTCCGCCTGATGATAATACTTCTCTCTTGGAGTCAGCTTCGGCCTTCCTTTCTGATGCCATGTATAACCTGGTGTGCCTGGCGACCATGGATGATGCCTAGACTACTGTGTCATGGCAGTGGATTTGGCTCCATCACTAGGCAGTGGACACATCATCCAAAGCCTAGTTGGTTCATCTGGTCTTTAGGGGAAGCTCCTGTTTGGAACAGATTTGGAGAAACTGGTGAAGGACCTAGGTGAGACAAAATCTTACTGCCTCCCATAAAATAATTACTCTGTAATTAGTTACCCCTGTTACCTCCAGGTTATCTCGTCCATGTTCAATGTAAAAACTCAATTGTCGTGTGGCATTGCAGTATGTTTTTTGTTCAGTTGTAAACCGCACTGATTTTAATAGCGCGGTATATAAGAGAAGTAAATAAATAAAATAGGTCCAGGGGGACTGTGAAGCGGGCAAGTGCCCCTTTCTGTTAAGCCACCTCCTGACCATCAAGAGCATGGTGACTGGATTCCTGGGGGTCTCGAGACTATCCTCACTACCGACCTGGAAAGCTTTTCTTCCCCTCTGTTTTAGGACCTTGGGTTCATTCTCAGTCCTTTCATAGAGTGTGTGGACCTAAGGATGCAGCCTCTACCAGAGGAGGACCCTCCTGGGCTACATAATGAAGATTTGGGGGCCCATTCCCCGGTACCTCCAGTGGGCGGCAGGCTTTGCCTTTTCTTTCAGAAATGGGCTCAGATTACCAAGGATTGCTTGGTGCTAGACATTCAGTTTGGCGCTGTCCTGGAATGCAAGGAGCCAATTCCCGATGCCTTCATCTTGCCCTGTGGATCTGTGATCAAAGGTTCCATGGTACAGACCACCTTAGACAACTTGTTTTACCTGAAGGCAGTGGTACCTGTCCCCCCAGTCGAGTGGGTCAAGGGCAGATACTCCTTTTTTATTCCTTTTGTTATTCCCTTTTTAGTCAAAATTTACTCTTACTTTACTTTCGTTTTTTAATTCTTTGATTTACCTTTTAGTTGTTGCAGGTCCTGTGCCTTTAATTCTCCTGCTTGCTCCCCCCCCCCCCCCCCGACTGAACGGGCCGGGGATCGGAGGTGGTTTTCCCGTAGGCGGCAGTGGGGAGGACCTTGCAGAGCTTCTCAGCTGTTTATCCGGCCGGCTCCTGCACAACTTCTTTGCAGCCCTGCCCTGCCTCGCCTCTCGCCGAAGCCCTCCTGGTGGCTGAGCGCTAGAGGCAACGCCGCGATTCCATTCTCACCGCCGGCCCCGTCCCGGAGCAGAGGGACGCGGGGGCGAGCTCAGGAGGCCGCGACTCCAGCGGGAAGCTGTTTTTAAACGCCGGTTTTCAGGCTCTTCAGGAATCGCGGTGCTCAGACCTGATCCTGCATTCGGAAGGAAGATCGAGGCTGTGAGCAGACTCGTGACTCCCGTTTAGGCTCCACGTGGTGCGGCCTACCACGTGTAGAGCCAACGGTTGCAGTTCGCGGAGTCGGGCCCAGACATCTCAGCTGAAGAATTCCTAAACCGCAAGTACTGGGGATTGGTTTTAAGGGATGTGTATTTCTTTAATTATTTTAGTTTTGGTTTTGATTTAGTTTTGGTTAATTTATTTTGATTCAATTTTGATGCAATTTTGTTTCACTCGTTAAAGGGGAACTGCTAATTTTGCAACTAGTGGAGAGCATACACCCTTAGTAAAGGAACGGTTTAACTCTGTATCAGAGCGCTACAGTCTCTCCTGGGTTAGACCCAGCGTTTCAGCCTCAAAGCCCAGGAGGGGCTCCTGTAACCTTTTCAAGGCCATGGCGGCCAAGTCTCGGTGTCCATCCTGTGGCACCCGGCGAGGTACTTCCTCAGAGGCAGGGATCTGCAGGGGCTGTGCTGCAGTGGCTACCTCCGTGGAACAAGAAATTAACTTGGCCATGTCGCAAGCTTCCCAGGGCTCCGGAGATCCCCCTACAAGGGGAGGGGGGTTCCCAGCCTCCTCCTTCTACGTCCTCTCTCTGTGATGTCTTGTATTTCATGAAGGCCTCCCTCTTTTTCTTCACTTTTTCAGCTACTTCCTTCGAAAACCATAACTGTCTCCTGTTCCTTTTGCCTTTATTTACCATTTTAACAAAAAGGTTGGTTGCCTTTAAAATACCCCTTTTCAGTTTTGCCCACTGTTTTTCTACATCCCCCAGCTGTTCCCATCCCACTAACGACTCCCTGAGGTATTGGCCCATCTTCGCAAAGTTAGTCTTCCTAAAGTCTAAGATCCTCACCTTGGAATGGATTCTAACAGCCCTAGTCCTAATACTGAACCACACCATCTAGTGATCACTGGATGCAAAATGATCTCCCACTACAACATCAGAAACACTTTCACCATTGGTAAGCACCAAGTCCAGTATGGCCCCTTCACGTGTGGGGTCTGTTACCAATTGCCTGAATAGTTCTCCCTGTAGAGAATCCAGGATCTCCTTACTTCTATATGATACTGCAGCAGGAATGTGCCAATCAACATCTGGCATATTGAAATCTCCTTTCAGTAGCACTTCCCCTTTCCTAGCAATGCTGTGTATGTCTTCAATTAACTCTCTGTCCACCTCTTCCTCTTGTGAGGGAGGTCTGTATATCACACCAATGCAAATAGATTTCTCTTTCCCTCTTTCTAGTTTAACCCACAATGCCTCCTCTCTCCCTTTTAAGCTCTATAATTCCAAAGCTTTAATAGTAGTTTTTACATATAGTGCCACTCCTCCTCCCCTTCTTCCTACCCTGTCCTTTCTGAATAAAGTATAGCCAGGTATAGTTACATCCCAGTCATGGTTTTCTGTGAACCATGTTTCTGTAACTGCCACTAAATCCAAGTCAGCTTCTTCTTTGCTCTGTCTGCTCTAGGCTCGCCCTTCCCCTCCTGGTCTCTGCATTCTCCTTGGGGGGAAATAAGTCTGAGCCATAAGCAGGTGGCTATTCTCAGAGGTACTGTCCATTAGAGATGTTTCAAGCTCCTCATAAGCCCTTGCCGAGCCATACCTTTGGTTGTTATTACCAAGACACAGTATGGACTTTCCAGAAGCAAATGGTTGAGAAGCACTGAATTAGAGAACTGCAGATAGAGGCCTTGATACAGAAACCTTGTGGTAGTGCCAAGCTCTAAGGTTCTAGCGCAGGGTTTCCTAATACAAGTTTAATGTGGAGGTTTGCTCAGTGATGCTGTAAGCAAATGGCCTGCTAATGAGTTACTGTATGCACAAAATAAAATATGAGCTAAATAAGGAGAGCAAGCCAGGCACAGGCAGGCGTATGAGGATCTGTGACACTACATGTGTATTGCGCAGAAAAAAGGAAAAACAATTTGGCACGTGTGCATGCGCTGGACTGCTACCTGATCCATAATTATCATCATTCTGTGCAGAATTATATTGCCAATTATGAATGCCAGTATTTGAGCAGAAATAATATTTCTGGAATGCTGTCTGGGACATAAAGCAATATTATTTTGCACAGAAATTCTGCTCGGACAAATAAAAAGGTTGCAGGAGCTGTATGCTCAAGAAACGGGCATGAATTTCCCACCAGCTCTGATCGCAGACCTATGAGCTAACCCTTAATGTTGCCTCAGACATCACATTAAAATGCTAGTATTGAGCTCAGCTTTCTGGTCTTCTGTGCAGTTCTCTGCATCTGTACTGCATAGCTAATTGCTTCATTACCACCCATGTAAATGGATTTAAATGCGCTGTTGCGCTGCTGTTAGCCCAGCCATTTGTGTGTATTGATTATGGTGACATTTACTTGCCACATAATGTCCTAGCTGCATGAAGGATTACCATGAGGATCAGGGGCCTCGATCTGAGCTGCCCTGCCAGAAAGACCATGCTTGCAGGAGAAAGGAGTGGACCAGGGCTGAAGAATGTGGACCAGGGCTGAAGGCTCTTTGTTGCTTCTCGATTCTCCACTGGAAGGGATTGCCCTTGCTCCCATAGGCTTAGTCTGAGGAAGAAGAAGAAGTTGAGGGGAACAACCCAGACTGTGAGATAAGATGAGTCCGAGGTCAGGGCATTGTCCTTTTCAACATCTACCCTTGCAGTTGTCCATCTCGAAAGCATATGTGAAGGGGTGCCTTTGCCAGGGCCCCGGGAGATCCACTCCTGAAGAGTCCTTGGGTTCCTCTGTACAGTACCTACAGAGGGAATCCATTGAACCAACCCAGCGTTTGCCTCAGGTCAAGCAGCGCTTCTTCAGAGTTGACATGCGAGTGTCTAAGGCACAGGCTTCTTAAGTGGCACACTAACAATCATAGCTGAGTACGCAAACCAAACATACCAAGCCTCACAGCTCCTGCATGCAGACACCATGCATAGTCTTGGCACACACTGTGGCTGTTCACAGACCCCATGTGTAGTTGAGGCATAGACAGCCTCTGTATGGTGGAAAGGTATAGAGCTCTCCGTGTGGAACCAATGCATAGCATACGCTTAACTAATGCAGATAGTAAGCGTGAGCACTTTTCAGCACAGACTCAATGCTTGTGTAACCATGGCTTGATTTAAAGGCTGGTATCAAGGCGGCTACCGGATGTGACCATCAGACCACTCAATGGACGAGATTGGGCCACCCCCTCCATTGCAGTGGCTGCAAGAATGCAGAAGCTAAAAAGAACAAAACAGTATACGCATCGGGGGAGCCTGAGAAAGGCAGCCCATGCTGTGCTTCAGGCCACTCCCCTCCTGTCTAGGCCTCCATACACACAGCTGTCCTGGGGGAGCTGGGAGAGGATGGGATTATGGGGCACTAAGGCGGTGCAAAGCAAACAGTTTTGATCCAGTAGAAATCTTGTGCTGCTCAATTGGTCAATTAAAACTTTTGGGGAGCTCATCCTTATTCTCCTGGCAACATCTACTGTTTGAGCTCTACTGAGAAAGGCATCCCCCTTAGGATGGCTACTCAGGAGCTAAAACAGTCTTCAACAGAGTTGCATCAGATTGCATCCACCATCTGCTAGAGACAGAAATGTGCCCCTAGCTGCATCAGTAGCAGCAGCAGTGATGTCGCCACATTTATTTTATTTATTTATTTACATTCTCTTATATACCGCGCTTTTCTGCATCAGTGCGGTTTACATTGAACAAACTGAAATTACATTGAACAGGGCATTATAACTTGGAGATAACTATTTTACAGGGAACATGGGCTATAGAGGGTTAAGTGGCTTGCCCAAGACCACAAGGAGCACCTGTGGGACTAGAAACCCCAGTCCTTCCGGCCCAAGGTTGCTGTCCTCTAGTGGGATTTGAACCCCCGACCTTCCGGCCTGAAGTACCTTGCCCCAACCACTAGGCCACTCCTCCACTCCACATCTATTGGTAAAGCAGTAAAACCCATTTGTCTGGACTGGTCTAGCAGGACAACCTGGAAGTTCACATTAGATCCCTTCTTGGATTCTGTACTTATACTAGTGCAGAAAATTGTGCGAAAACACTGCATTGTCATCTGTGCTAATGGCAGCACATTTTGCTGCATGGAGCTGAGAGGTTTTAAACTCTGAAAAATATCAGGGCATGTTACCCATGCTTCTAGCATCGGGGCTTTAACATAAAAATTAGTACAATCCTGAAACAAGTCAGACAGTTGTCAATGCTAGCCTTTCAAATCCTGAACACATTTTACAGGCCTCCCTAAATTGTTGCCTAATTTGGCAGTACTTTATTCTAGTACTTAAGCTAAATTATCAAAATGATACCTATTTACAAGTCATTTACAGTACAAGTTGATATACTAATGATGTGTAAGTGTCAGAAGTTATCTTTCCAAGTTTGAACAGAGGGAGGAGTGGTCTAGTGGTTAGGACAAGGTACTTCAGGCTGGAGGGCTGGGGGTTCAAGTCCCACCTGGGGACAGCAATCTCAGGCCGGAGGGACTGGGATTTCTAGTCCTATAGGCACTCCTTGTGGTCTTGGGCAAGCCACTTAACCCTCCATTGCCCATGTTCCCTGTAAGTATTAACGTATGTGTGTCATATCCCCTCGTGTTAAATGTATCCTCCAATTGACCGCTTTGACCCGGTGAAAAGCGGAATATAAATACAGCTAAATAAAAAATAAAATAAAAATAAATAAAACGGATAGCTTCTGTGTTTTCTGGAAACAAGCAGTAAGTCAGTCTTCACATATGGGTGACTTTGACTCTGACGGAGTCTGCATGGTAACCTCTCCCCAGCTTTCAAAGAAAGCCTTTGGAAGATCCACCGCACATGCATGGCTGCCTTCCCACATAAGGGTGCCATCTTGCCTTAGTCTCCTTTTTTTGCAGAGCCCATCGGACGTTCGTCTGCACCCCGGAAACGGTTGATTTTTCTTTTCTCACTCTTTTGAATTTTTCCTACTTCAGTATGCGTACCAGTGCCTTCTCGCCCTCCTGAGTCCACTGCTGCCTTGGTGCTGTGTTTTTCTTGGGTCTTTTCGCCCTTCGGGGTCTTTTCTCAGTGCTCATGCGCTCCCTGGCCAGGACACCTGAGTTTGATCTTGTGTGCGCCATCTTCTCTGCTATGTTCTCGGCCAGTGGGTTCAAGCAATGTGACCGCTGTGGTGCACCATTTCCCACTCGGACCTGCATGGTTTTTGTCTCCATTGTCTTGGTGTGGACCACGATGATTCCTCTTGTGGGCTCTGTCAGTAAGTGATGAACAGGGGATGGAAGAACCATGCAGTGCAACGAGAGTGCATGTTCAGGAAGACCTCCATTTCGGCTCTAGTGTTGCTCGCATAGTTGGTGCCCTTGGGAGCTGCCATGGTGGCCTCGGCCTTGAATCATGGCCGTGCCCATTCTGAGCCCCAAGGTCGTAGGGCGTAGGAGAGGGGATCCTCTTCCGAGAGCTGTCCCCCGAAGAGCCGGATGTCATCGGTGTCATTAGGAGATGATGCCGCAGCTGTGGGTAAGTCCCATGGTCACCCATGTCAGAGCTCTTGGCCTGATGCTGAGGGCGATGGCTGGGAACGGTCCTCCAAGGTGCTCCAGCGTGAGAATATGTCATCGGTGTTTGACTCCAATCTCTCATGCATTGGTACCCAGGCTGCTGTTGGTTGTGGAGCCTCGTGACCTCAAGGTCAGAATGATGGCCCTCGAACGCAACATCACTGCCTTCTTGACCCAGCAGCACAGACTGATGCCCGGTTCCTCCAGGTCATGGGTCCCGACCACTTGCCCTTCCACCATGAGGGTGTTTCCGGAGGTCGTGGAACTAGTCTTCAAGTGCCATCGGCCTCGAGGCGATTTCAGGCCCCATTCATGGTCCCACTCAGGGCGGAGGATTTCCCCATTTTCCCCAGCCAGCATATCCAGTTCTGATCGCAGGGGCTCACGGGGCCTCGTGGCACCGGTGACTTGGCATGGCCCTGAGGGTTCTCGAGGTCTTCTCTGACTCGGTCAGACTGGAAGACTGATGACGAGTCCCTCGACACCTGCCTCCATCGGGATGTCCCTTTGGACTCCTTCCCTCCAGAGGATTGGCACAGGTCCTTTCCTTCTTGGAGTTTGTCCGGGACATGGCAAAGGCCATGGCCTTCACCACAGAGTCTGAGGGAAGCATTCATGGTGCTGGTTCGGCTTTTTTTCCATATGTGGTAGACCCTGGCCTTGGTGCCAATTGTGAGCAGGCGGCTTGATGCCATGTTCCGAGTCCGCAGGAGCCTCGGGTTGCAAAAGGCACAGCTGCCTCATAACCTCTTGGTGTTGGAGTCGGCCATGCACAGGATTAAAAGCCAAATGATGCACTCCTTAGTGCCCCATGGATGCCTTGGCAGAGAGTGCTACAGGGCTCGATTATCATTGGCTGGATCCAGGTCCACCAGCTCTGTATGGGCATGTACCTGTGAGACATGGCGAGGGAACTTGCTTGGTTCTTGGCTGGACTGACAAAAGAGCCTCTTCAGCGGTTTCGGACCCTGACCTTGATGGTCAAGGAGTGCTCCAAATTCATCACTCATGCAGCCTATGACAGCTTCGAATTGGTGGCCAGAGTAGCTGCAGTGGGCATTAGTGCCCACTGCCAGGCCTCCAACCTGGAGCAATGGGTGTAGGGAAAGCTGGTCAATGTCTCATGCCGGGGGAAGAATGTCTTCGGCAAGTCCATGACAGACAAGGCCGCCAAGCTGGAGTCCAAGTTCCTGACCAGGGCCAGGCTCGCTAAAAAAACCCACTGACCCTTTCCGATGGAAGGCTTTGGGCAAAAGAACTCTTTACCCAAAGAAGAGGAAGGCTATTGAAAACTACTTCCAGTACTTGGAATAGGGTAAGCAGGCTAAGGGACAGGGGCACGGCCCGCATAAGCCTAAGGCCCCCAAACCCAAGGCGGCACTCCAGCCGCAACCTGTTGGGTTTTTTTGACTCCTTGGGCATAGCCTCTCCTCCCCTGGAGGCCTAGTCTCCAGTGAGAGCTCGCCAGGCTTCTAGCCAACAAGGCACTAGAACTAGTCCCGGCCCACTTCAAGGGTGTGGAGATCTACTTCTTGGATCCCAAGAGGGCTGGCGGCTTTCACCCTTTCCTGGATCTTGGAGATCTCAACAAGTTCATGGTGAAGGAGATGTTCAGGATGCTCTCCCTTGAAACATTGCTGCCCTACCTCTGCCAGAGAGATTGGCTATGCTCCTTGGATCTCAAAGACGCGTACACGCACATTCCCATCCATCCATGCCACTGGCAGTACCTCTAGTTTGTCATCAGAGGAAGCCACTATCAGTACAGGGTCCTGCCCTTCGGCCCCAAGGGTGTTCATCAAGTTTCTAGCGGTGGTTGCCTCCCATCTGTAGTTGCAAGGAGTGTTTGTTTTTCCCTATCTGGACGACTTGCTGGTCAGAGGTGGCGCAGCAGGCAGCATGCTGCACCATTCTCACTCTGGAGCACCTGGAGTTTGTCATCAACTGCCCCCAAATCCCACCTGTAACCGACCCAAAGCCTGGAATTCATAGGGGCATTGCTAGACAGGGTCCAGGCCTGAGCTTTCCTCCCCATCGACAGGGCCCAGCATCTAGTGACCTTCACAAGGGGAGGTTCAAATTCAACCTCTGCCTGGCTCATACTGTGCTTTCTAGGGCACATGGCCTTGACATTGCTTGTCACGACCAACACCTGTCTCCACATGTGGCCGACCCAGTGGTCCCTCTGCTCCCAGTGGTCCCAGGTGGCAGTGCACATGCAGGTCAGGGTGACCATCACCTATACCCTTGCTGAGTTCAACTGATGGCAACAGTCACCGAACCTGCTGGCGGGGATGCCCTTTAAGGCCCCGACTCCTCAGAGGGTCCTCCAAGTTGGGCTGGGGAGCCTATTATGGCAACTTTCGCACTCGGGACCTGTAGTCGGCATTGAAGAGTCTTCAACAGATCAACTTCCTAGAGCTCTGAGCAATCACCTGCGCTCTCTGAGCTTTTCAGCACCACATGCAGAACCAGGCTGTTTCTGATCCAGACAGACAATCAGGTGGCGATGTTCTACATCAACAAGCAGGGAAGCACTGGATCGTCCCTCCTGCGCTCAGAAGCGGTCCATCTCTGTACGTTGTCAGACGGCTTCCTAGGGTGAGAACTTACACAATCTTGACGATGCATATATTCATATGATTCTTGCAAGGTATTGTGGGTAATGTAGTTCATTCACTCCCAAAGACAGCTGAAGACAATAATTGAGTTGTGAAACCAGTGGTAAGGCCAATAAAATACTTCTTTTATTGATGGGGTTTAATTCACCCAGCACAAATATGCTTGGTAGCAATATAAATGAGGTTACTTGCTTGCAGTGTTTAAATGGATAACATAAAGTCACAAAGCAAACCAGAAAACAACCTTCAGCTTGTCAGGCAATTAGCTAATGTTTTCTTAGCAAATAATTACCAAATAAAAAGGCACAAAGAAATGAATAAACTTTGCTTGTTAGGTTAACTTCTGCTTATTTTCCACACAGATCCTGCAGTGATTCTTCCTTGCTCACACACACAATCAGGTGCCGCTTTAATTACTATCAATTGTCCAGCTGAAACCCTTTAGCTGGCTGGCTGCTACTGTGTGAACCCAAAATCCTGCTTTAAGAGCTGTTTGCAGTGGACATAAGGACAAAGTTAGGTTTCTTTGTGATGGCTTATGTGTTTGCTCACAGAAAGCTAGCAATAGCATTGGGATAGAGAACAGTCCATGTAATAGTCTCATCTGCTGTAATTTCCCCTTCATCAATCAGCATAGGGTCACTATCATACATTGGCACAGATGAGTCTTTCAATAAGGCACTATCATGAGAATGCTTATTCCCTTGCTGCCATTCACTATTATAGATAGGGTCTGGATCAGTGTTCATACCTGAGCCTCTCCTGCTATCATAATTCCTCTCTGTATAGCCTGGCCAGTATGTAATCCAGTTCTGATGTCCAGCCTTCCAATCTTGATCCCTGGACACTAGATCTTCTCTCACATACCTCCTGGCATAGGTCTGAAAGTCCTTTCCACGTGCAGTCTTCTCTCTTCCAGGTAGCCACTGGTGATTCCTATCTCTGCCATTCCATTCCTCTGGCTGACTCCAGTCCAATGGACTCTGCGGGCACTTGGAATACCTCCCAGTATGGGTACTGCCTTGGACTCTCCCAGACCATCCAATGGGCTTTCTTCTCTTCCTTCCAGAGAGTTTCCTTCTTTCTCTATCCGCTTGGCTTGGCTTCTGTTTCTCCAGGTGATACTGGTGCTTGAGCTTGAAGCTGTTGCTGTCTCCTTTCCTGAAGCTCTTCCTGAAGCTGTTATCTGTAGAATAAGCTCTATTCTTATTCTGTCCTAATGTGTGCTCCTCCCTAACACAGCGCAGCTGTGTTGAATCAGGCCCTGCCCTTTGAGATGAGTGCTTAGGGATTACCTCATAGCTCTCTTGATTGCACACACGTTTTCTCACTTCAGCCCCTCTCATGGCTGCTGGAAACCTGGTGCATTCTGGGACTGGTAGTCTTTTATGTGAAGACTCTGTTTTCTTGCTTCTACCAGAACTGACAGGTTGCTTGTTCAGAGTCACATCATCTTTTCTATAGCTCCTACCTGAGCTATGATAAGCTTCCTTATCACAACGTTCGCCAGCGAAAGCGGGATGCTGCTCTGGGCAGTGTACCTCCCTGGCCAGGACAATGTTCTGGTGGACCGTATGAGCCGGGTTCTCCAGCCACATGAATGGCGGCTCAACCTGTGGGCAGCCCAACTGACTGTTCTGCTGGATCTCTTTCTAGCCCAGCCCATGCTCAGCTGGCCCGCTTCTGCTCCAGAGTATTACACCCCTCCTGGATGGCAGCCAGTGCCTTTCTTCTTCTGTGGACAGAAAAGACCTCCTTTATGCCTTCCCTCCCACACCACTCATTGCGAAGACCTTCTTCAAGGTGCTCCATCTGTCTGGAACACTCTCCCGGAGAAAATGAGAACCACCACAGACATTAAGGAATTTCGGAACAGCTCAAGACCTTTCTATTCATCGAGCACTTCAGTGAAACCTGATGCTCCCCCTCATGAACTCCTACATAGACATCACCTTGTACATAAGTTATAATTAATGATTCCCAGTTTCCCCCCTCTCTGTTTGCTAAGAAAGTTTTTTATATATTGGATTAATGTTTTAATTGTTACTATTGAAAGTTCTCTGTAAATTGAAGTTCTTTGTAAACCGCCTTGATTTTAAGATAAGGTGGTATAGAAAAATTGTTAAATAAGGTCCAGCTCGACTGGGCCATCCCAGTGGCCCTGGCAGCACTGGTTTCCACTGCTCCTCGGCCTATCTCGGGCACCTCCTGGCGCTCTCCTGCACTCCAACCTGGAGTCCTTGACACTGACAGCTTGGCTGCTAAAAGGGTAGCCCTGACCCATGTTGTCCTGCCCAGGAAAGTGGAAGAGGTCCTGCTGGCGTCCCATATGCCTTCAAGTGGCGTCATTTCTCGGTTTGGTTTGTGGAGAGGGGTGCCAACCCCCTTCTCCTATTGTGTCCAACTGGTGCTGCAGTAGCTGCTGCACCTATCTAATACTGGTTTGAAGTCTTACTCCATTAGAGTTCATCTCAGTGCGCTCTTAGTGCACCATCAGCTCATTGAGAGGAAGCCCCTCGCCACCCAGCCTCTCATGACTCCGCTTCCAGAGGGGCCTCCTGCTCTCTCTTGACCACTCATTTGTCCACTGGTGGTGACATGAATTTCAGTGTGGTCCTCTCAAAGCTCATCGCTCCACCCTTTGAGCTGCTGACTTCCTGCCGTCTCAAGTATCTGTCCTGGAAGATGGTCTTCCTCGTGGCATTCACGTCTGCCCACAGGGTCAGCGAGCTCTAGGCTCTAGTGGCTTATGCCCTCTATACCAGGTTTTACAGGAATAGGGTGGTGCTCCGGATGCACCCTAAATTCCTCCCTAAGTTGGTAACCCACTTCAACTAGGAGGTGGTTCTTCCCACCTTTTTCTTACATCCTCATGCTAATAGGGCAGATGCCGCTCTCCATACACTAGACTGTAAACGGGCACTGGCCTATTATTTAGAGCAGACCAAGCCCCATCGCCGCTCTTCGCCGCTCTTCATCTCCTATGACCCTAATTGCCTGGGCATAGCTGTCTCAAAGCATATGCGGTCCACCTGGATGGCAGACTGCATTGCCCTCACTTATGATCAGGCCGGTCTTTCGCTGGAGCGTCATGTCATGGTGCACAGTGTCCGGGCTATGGCAGCCTCTGTGTGAACCTCCACTCAGTTCCCTTAAAAGAGATCTGCCTGGCCGTTACCTGGTCCTCAGTTCACACCTTCGCAGAGCATTACTGCCTGGAGGAGGAGTCCCAGCAGGACAACGCTATTGGCCAGACAGTATTCCATCATTTGTTTGGCTTTTAAGGCAACTCCTGCCCTCCAGCCCTTCTGTTTGTCCAGGCTACTGGAGAGTGGTTTCCTTGGTTGATGCTGGGTTTGCTGCTGAGGTCTTGCACTTGTACTCTTATTGTTCGTCATGTTTTGATTTTTGGGGCCATGGTTTTTCATTAGCCTGTAGCTGGGGAGTCCCATATGTGAGATCTGCCTTCTTGCTTGTTCCTGGAAAACGCTTAGTTACTCACTTGAAATAGGTGTTCTCTGGGGACAGCAGGAATCAATCCTCACACCCTCCCTCCTCCCCGTGGAATTGCTTTTGGTTTTGTTGCCGTCTTGAGCTATGTCATCATACTGAGGCAAGATGGCCCTCTTGTGTGGGAAGGCAGCAATGCATGTGTGGTGGATCTCCCAAAGTTTTGTTTTTTTTTTTGAAAGCTGGGGAGAGGTTACCGTGCGGGCTCTGTCGGTGCCGATGTCACCCATATGTGAGGACTGATTCCTGCTGTCCCTGGTGAACACCTGTTACAGGTGAGTAACTACACTTTACTTTTGGCCACAGTTCCCCATGACTGGAGAAACCAGTTCCTTACAAGTGTCCTTTTGATAATTTTGCTCGTTTAAAAATTGATATATTGTTCTCTCTCACTGTATAAAGGCATGCACACACCCTTTCTGCTGTTCACCATGCTGGGAGTGAAACGCAAGTCCTACAGTGCCAACTTCAAAGTGAAAGTCGTTATAAGAGCGGAAGAAGAAAGCAACAGAGTGGCAGCAAGCGAGTTAGAGGTTAGAGAGATGTCTATTTGGAGATGGAGAAAGGAGAAAAAGGAGCTTGGGAATATGTTCCTCTGTAAATGCTCACGACATGGGCCCAAAGCTAAATGGCCTCATTTGGATAATGACTTGAGAGATTGGGTTTTTTCTCGAAGGGAACAAAATCAAGCTATCTCTACTGTTGCAATTCAGAACAAAGCGAAGCTTCTGGCAAATGAAAGAGGAATCACTAATTTCAAAGTAGGTTTTTCCTGGATTTCTAAATTCATGAAAAGAAATGGACTTTCAGTGGGAATGAGAACCACTTTAGGCGAACAACTTCCAGACAACTGCAGAGGATATTAAAATATGGGCAAGGTTCTAATGTCTTTTGACCACCATGACTGTAGCTGCTTCAGATAGCCTGGGCCTGCTTCACTGTAGTCCATGCCCCTTAGAAACTGCCCACTGGTGTGGTTGTCCATTGCAATAGGAAGGGATAGATAGGATGGGTTGACAGATGTTATAGGGCCATGCAAAAGAGCACCTGCAGTTGGTTCTTAGTTACTTCGTTACAGAAGGGTTCAAGGAGTTAGGTGATCATGACGTGGAGTGAACTGGGATTGACTGCATTAGTCCCATTGAAATTCAGCCGAAATAAATAAGTTATAAAAGACATTTAAAAACTAGTTTGATTTTATTTGCGAGTTGTTTTCATAAGTATGTATTTAACACGCCTACGCATATAACGTGCAGGTGGGTCTGGCAGAATTTAAAAAAGTATTACACATAATATGCGTAAAAATTCGCTATTTGTAATCCTTGTGTGTGATGTGAAAGTGTGTGTGTGTGTTTGTGTTTGTGTTATGCATGTGTTGCATGGAGCAAGATGGGGGATGTGCGCGTTATATTTATTTTTTTTTAATCTTATATTTATGACATTTTACAAATTAAATCAAGAAAGTTTCCAAAACATTCTTGCAGAGATAAGAGCAGATACTTTATATCCTGTATACTTGTAATTGTAGATTTGCTAATTATCTACCTACCCTAGCCCACAAAACATGAAAGGGAAGATATCACACAAAAGAAAAGATAAATTTCAACCCGATATACCAAGAAAAATAGGCAGCAGCTAAATCCGGATTCTTATTAAGCGAGCTCGGGTAAGGCATCAATGGAGGACTCCAAACGCCGGGCATTAATGAAAGCTGTTAATTGAGAAGGCTCAAAAAAATATAAGAAATGGTGTGATACTTCACTAAACATTTACAAGGATGCTTTAAGGAAAAAAGCCCCCCCAATTGTAGAACACCAGGATGCAGTAGGAGAAATTCCCTGTGGCGTCTGAGTTTCCCTAGCTAAATCCGGGTAAATACGGACCATTAACCCTCTAAACAGTAAATTCTGTTTCCGAAAGAAAAGCTTTAACGACCATTTGTTTATTTATAGTTTTTTCTATACCGCACTATTTGCCATCCACACGGTTTACAGATAACAAAGATTGTGCAATGAGGAAGGTATGTTAACATGAAAAACGGGAAAACTATATACAGATTGCGAACTATAATACAGGATGATAACAGTCGGTGGGTCGCCTGACTGGGCGTTAAGTATAAGGAGTACAACATAAGTTATATACAGAGGGAGAACTATAATACAGGGTGATGATAATAGGTGGGTCACCTGGCTAGGCATTAACCATAAGGAATACAGTGTCAGTAACAGGGCAACTATTTGCATGTTGCAGGCTGGGAAATCTAAGAGAACGAAGTGGGAATAGTAGGAGAAGGGGGAAGAGCAACGTGGGTAGTTTTTGTGATGTCATCTGAGTTGGGGAAGAACTGAAGGAAAAGATAGTGTTTCAGCGCTTTCCTGAACTGGGAGAGATTGTTTATTGCACAAATGTTTGCTGGTAGAGTGTTCCAGCAGTGAGGGGCATAAAATGCAAATGCATGATTTCCTGTGGCTTTCGAACATCTAGTGAATGCCTCCGGGAGCCGCAAGGTATTGATGGTGGTGGATCTTCTCATTCTGTTGGAGGGGGCAGTCTGAATAAGATCAGAGAGGGAGCTAGAAGTGCTTTTGTTGATGGCTTTAAAGATTGTTGTTAAAATTTTGAAAGTAATCCTACAGTGAACCGGAAGCCAGTGTAGTGCTTTTAGGATGGGTGTAATATGATCTCTTCTAGCTGCTCCGTAGAGAGTTCTCGCTGCAGTATTCATAGCAATCTGCAGGGGGTGAAGTGTACTCTTTGGTAGACCATGTAGGATGGAGTTGGCATAGTCGAAGTGGGGCATCACAAGGGCTTGGAATACTGTTCGGAAGTCTTTTGGTTCAAGTAGTTGCTTCATGTGACGTAACATCCTGATTTTGAGGTAAACCGCTCTTACCATGTTACTTATGTGGGCATTTAAGTCTAGATGTTGGTCCAGAGTTACCCCCAGGTATCGAATTGATGTTTTAGTCGGGAGTTCTGCGTCGCGTACCTTAAGTGAGGAGGGCGGAGTGAATGAGTGGTCTCTGCTGATGAAAAGAACATCCGTCTTTTTGAGATTTATTCTTAGCTTCTGTGATTGCAGCCAATCAGTGACTGCATTGAAGCAGATGGACAGGTGAGAAAGGTCTGGGTTTTCTGTTGATATTGGGGTAAACATGAGGACGTTGTCGGCATAGATTAGGCAATTGATGTTAAAGGACCTGATAATGTTGCAGATAGGTTGCATATAGACTTTGAAGAGTAGTGCCGAGAGAGACGATCCCTGTGGGACCCCCTTGGCTTGGGGGAATAGGCTGGATGAGGAGGAGCGGGACCGAACTTGCTGCCATCTGTCATTCAGATATGAGGCACACCAGGCAAGTGCATTTCCATGTATTCCCTTCTCAGTAAGATGGAACAAGAGTAACTCATGGTCGACGGAGTCAAAGGCTGCTGCGATGTCCAGGAAAACAAGAGCAAAGCCTTGTCTGATGTTATCAAGACCTATCATTAGGGTACTGAACAGGGTTGTAAGCAGTGATTCAACACCATGACACTCCCGGAATCCATGTTGGCAGGGGTCAAGGGGAGCGTTGTTCTCTGTGTGGTTCAGTTGACGGAGGGCTATTTTTTCCATGATCTTGGCTAGGAGTGGAATGCTGGAGATGGGTCTGTATGACTCCATCATTGCAGAGTCACGTTTGTTATTCTTCAGCAGCGGTCTGATTGAAGTTTGCTTTAGGTTGTGGGGGAAGGTCCCGGTCTGGAAAGAGGTTCCTTTCAGTTTGGCTAGGAAGAGACTGAGCTCATTCCGTAGGGAAAAGCTTTAACGACCATTCTTTATCAGAAAGTAAAGCAAACGTTATTAGTAAGGTAGAGGGAACCTGAGAGTCAAAATCAGATTGCTCTAATAAATCCGTAACATTCTAAATATTCCCTTGATCCCGGTCCACCCCCCCCCCCCCCTAAATTAACCAAACCAGGTGCTAATTTTGCCTTGGGTAAGTAATAAATCCTAACCAAGGATGGAATCGATTCCGGGGAGACCCCCAACACGTCCACCAAATATTGTTTAAACATATCTCTAGGAGACACAGTAACAAGCCTTGGAAAGTTAATTAATCTTAGATTATGAGTTCTAGACACATTGTCCAAACGTTCCAACTTAGCTTGCACAGAAGAAAAATTATTTTTAAATGCATCAGACTGATCTTCAAGAGCAGCAACCTTTCTCTGAGTCTCCACTACTTCAGATTGTATATCCATGACCTTCCGTTCAAGTCCCTCCACCACAACCGCTGAATTATTCACCTTCTGGGTCAACAATGTAATCTGTAGCTCCAAAGCTTCTCCCAAGGAAACGATTGCCTGCCAAATGGCCTCCAAAGTGAAGTTAACTGGACGCTGAAGGGAAAAAGCCAAACCTGGGTTTGCAGATATCGGAGCAGCTTCCATTCTCGACGGCGTCTCTCCTCCACGCCACACAGGAAACTCGTGCCCTGTATGCGCCTCACTACTCGGCACCGATGATGATGAGTCGTGCTGTACACTGGCTACACTCTCTGGCTTCCACTGCTGGCCCTCAAGCCACCAGGCACTCCCTGTTTCGAAGGAAAACCGAGCACCAGAAACCCCTTAGGCAGGGGCTTCCTCCGGAGTACTTTCGGCACTGGACTCGCTGGGGAGAAAGATGATGCCAACGCAGCCGCTGAGTCACCTGACTCCGGTAAGGCTGAAGCTCGGCGTTCTTCCCCAGCATCTACTGAATCCTGGGCAGCACGTAGGACATAAGCGGCTATCGGACTGAAGGAAAACGGTGTGGAGAATAAGGGGGGGGGGTGAGAGGGCAACGACCCACCTTTCCCCTTGCGTTTCTTTCCCATTAAGAAAAACGTGCTCACCAAGAGCACGCCGCCATCTTGTTGGACACTCAGGTGTGCGTTATTTTTGATGGGTCATTTTGAATTGTGGGACAGTTTGGGGGATTTGATGGTCATGACCTGAAATGGGAAGTGAAACAGATACTCTGTTGGTGACCTTCCTTAATTTAGGTTTGCATTAGTGCACTTCTTTAGCTTAGCAAGTATATTTGAGAGCAAAACCACTTCAGTATTAGTAAAGTGCTTAGACAGATAGCAAGACTTTTCTGATTCCGAATTGAGCATCTCAGATCATTAGCTGCTGGTTCTCATATCAGGCTGCTTTGTATGCAATGTAAACAACTTTTATAAAGCAGACTATAGGGAATTATGTGTAGCACCTTAGAGGGAAACATCCTTGTTTGCTTTCTTGTTTTTGAATGCTTGTGGCATATGAAATGAACTCCCAAGGATAGGCTTTGCCTCTTGGGAGTCAAACTTTCTCTTTGGCAGACTTTGCCTATTTTTGTAGTGTGACGACAGACTTAGGGAGGCTGAAGCAGTGCATGTGCTGTGCATATTACTCCATCATATGATTTCTACAGAATGGCCCTTTCATTTTCTGGTTATATTCTGTTGAAAAACACTTAATACATATTCATTTGTCCAATAACAGTGGTAACAGAATTATTACGGATGCAAAGACTTTACTGTCTCTTGGTACTTTTGGGGGGCAGTTTCTCCAAAAGGGTTGATTTTGTGCATACCATGACAGCAATGAACATTACTCCTAGACCAGGCTATGTGGAGTATTATCTCAGTCTTTCAAATTTACTGATGACGCTCGGCATAATATTTGCATCATACCAAAGTGAGCCGCCTCTATAGCACATTATCTCCATAAGCTTTTCATTAACTTCTGTGGTTTATCTCCTGTCACAGTGAGTCCACGACCTTTATTTGATGCAAGAATGTTATTTTCATTTGCAATGTGTGTACTATAGCTACCACCATCTCTAGCCCTAGTGCACAAGCTAGGAGTGGGCATATTTTTATTCCTGGCAGTGTGGCCAGTATATATTCTTCCTTTTCTTTTCTACTATACTTCAATTGCAGTATCACTTTGCTGAAATTTGGTATAGGAGTTTTACAATAGAGTCACCACATGAAGGTACTCAGCAAGACTTGAGAAGAAAACTTTATTCTCTCTCTGTAAGAGATGCACAGCAATTCACTGGCTGCTTCTGGTGAATTTTATCCTGTGCTCCCTTTTGACCCCTTTTTGGTGATGTGGTGGTTTTGCTTTTCTTTCTTTGATGCTAATAGTGCTCTGTATTCTTTGCAACCTAATGAAGAATTCCATGAACTGTGCTCTGCATGTTTTCCCCATTTGATATTTTAGGCTTCCAGCTGAATAGGAATTAAACCATACTGCGGCTGTGGCATCATAAACCTCCATTAGCAAATACTACTACTACTTATTTCTGTAGCACTACTTGATGTCCGCACCAGTGCACATATGAGAGAGTCTCTGCTCCACAGAACTTACAATCTATTAAAGACAGACAAACAGGACAGATAAGTAGGCCAACTAGAGCTCAGTGATATTTAGAAACATAGAAACATGACGACAGAAAAAGACCACATGGCCTATCTAGTCTGTCCTTCCATAACAACTACAACAGTCCCCTTTTTACCTTTTAGAGATCCTCTGTATTTAGTATTGAAGGACTGCTGAGAGAGGAGCTGTTACTGCTGGAAACAAATCTGTACTTGTAAGTGTTTACCTGCTTAGAAATTCTCAAAATCTGGGGGAAAAGGAATTCTTAGGGATAAGCTGATAAAATCTGGGTCTATTTAAAACTTTGTGTTTAATGTAAGTGAAAGTTTGCCTGTTAAACTATACCCTAAGAGGCCGATTCTATAATGTGCACGTCCGGTTGTCAGAAATGTCTAAAGTGAAAATGGGTACGTAATATCTCCGATTCCAAAACCGCAGAGATAGACGTACCCGTGGTTCTGGAATCAGGAAGATATACGTTCCTTATCGTTCCTCCAGTTTAGTCCTCGACCTCTGGGTAGTGAACCTCCTCCTGCAGCTTGGAGACTGGGCATGTCAAAAACTCATGACATCACTGGATATAGCCTGCTGGTCTCTCCCATCAGCCCCCAGTGTATCCAGTCTCCATGCAGCAGGAGGACGTAGTGAGCCTAGCTTCTGGGCTCATTTGGGGGAACAGATAAGGAGCATTTAGTGTGACAAATTCTATTCTGATTTTACTTTTGATTTTTACCTTTAATTTTGCTTTTAATTCAGTTACCTTTGGTTAATTGGCAATCAGGGATTAGTTCCCTTTAGTTTCCTTGTTTTTATAGTTTTATAAATTTCCCTTGTACTTATAGTAATTTTACTTTTCTCAATGCTGGCAGAAGGACTGGGAGAGCGAGAAACGAAGACCAGGAACCAGCACCAGCTCTGATGTCTCTCCACTGCCAGTGTTTGCTACGGTCACATATTCCCAGTCAGTTATTTATTTGAGTATACTGATTGCCTACAGGTCAGGGTGGCATACAGTTGATTATGGTATTTCTATTTCCCTTGTCCCTGAAGGGCTCACAGTTTGTTTTGGTACCCGAGGCAGAGGGTTAAGTCGCTTAACGAAGGCCAGAAGGACCACCTGTGGGATCTGAAACCCCAGTTTTTATGGCCCAAGGTTGGTGGTCTCGATTGGAATTCATACCCTTGGTCCTCTGGCAACTTGCCTCAACCACTAGGGCGCATTGCTCCGTGTGAGCTAGCCACAGGGCCATAGGGCCAGGCGCAGCCTTTTACTTCCAAGGCAGAGACCTTGGGGAGGTTCCGTTCATAAGGATACGAGAAATGCCATACTGGGTCAGACCAAGCTCTTTCAGGTCTAGTATCTTGTTTCCTAGGGTAGCCAATCCAGGTCTTAAGGACCTGGCTGGTTTCCAAAAAGATGAATATGCACCCAAACATCCTTCTAGCTTTTGCTGTTGCCTTTTCTACCTGTTTAGTTACTTTAAGATCATCAGACACAACTATGCCGAGGTCCCGCTCTTCTTTAGTGGACAAAAGTACTTCACCCCGTACACTATAGTGCTCCCTTGGATTGCTGCAGCCCAAATACATGACTTTGCATTTTTTAACATTAAATCCCAGCTGCCATATTCTAGATCATTCTTAAAGCTTAGCTAGATCCCCCCTCATGTTATCATACCTTCCTGGGTATCTACTCTATTGTAGATTTTGGTATCATCCACAAAGAGGCAAATCTTACCCGACAGTTTTGGACTGTGTTCAGTTTTGGAGAACATATCTTGCAAAGGATGTAAAAAGACTGGAAACTGTTCAGAGGAAGGCGACCAAAATGATTTAGAGCCTGCGTCAGAAGCCTTAAGAGAAGAGACTTGAAGACTTAAACATGTACACTTTGGAGGAGAGGACGGACAGGGGAGATATGATTCAGACCTTTAAATACTTAAAGGGAAATAATGAACAAACCTCTTCCAAAGGCGGGGAAGCTGTAAAACTAGAGGGCATAACCGGAAGCTGCAAGGTGGTAAATTGAAAGCCAATGTCAGGAAATACTTTTTCACAGAAAGGGGTGGTGGATGCTTGGAATGCCCTCCCGATGGAAGTGGTGAGGGCAAACACGGTGACGGAATTCAAAATGGCATGGTACGGACACAGTGGATCCCTTTTACAGCAACAGGATAAAATCAAAATAAACTGAACCACCTAATTTTTCAACAAATAGTGGTGTCCTACATGGAGTGGTGGGTTCACCCCTAAACAAACACATGGGGAGGGGTGGCCTGCACAGAGCGGCAGGTGCACCTATTCTTGCCATCGTACTGGGCAGACTAGATGGACCATACTGGTCTTTATCTGCCGTCATTTACTATGTTACTATGTATGACAGCCCTTCAGCCATATCACTAACAAAGATGTTAAAAAGAATCGGACCAAGGACAGATCCCTGGGGCACACCACTGGTAACTTCCTTCTCCTCAGAGTGAGCTCCATTTACCTTTACTCTTTTTATTTATTTATTTATTTCAATTTCTTATATACCGCA
Source organism: Ichthyophis bannanicus (assembly GCA_033557465.1). Lineage (NCBI taxonomy): Eukaryota > Metazoa > Chordata > Amphibia > Gymnophiona > Ichthyophiidae > Ichthyophis > Ichthyophis bannanicus. The sequence continues at coordinate 1,079,772 of JAWIIG010000037.1, read as the reverse complement.
CTATTTGGCATCAGCACGGTTTACAGAGAACACAATAAAACCAGAACAGGCTGTTTGGTGTTACATAGAACAGGAGTATCAACTTGGAAAACATGGGTGAACTATTTACATAGAATAGATAATCTAACAACTAGGTAACATGTTTGAACTATTTACATAGGTTAGCAAGAGTGCTAGGATAATGGAGAAGACTGTGGTTGAATTTGTGGTGGGACTATTATCTTTCACTTCATATGGGGTAGTATTTGATAAATAGGTTAAACTTAAGGGCCTTTCTGAACTGGGCTAAGTCGGTTATGGCACGGATGTCAGGAGGTAGAGAGTTCCAGTATTTTGGGGCGCAAAAGATGAAAGCTCTGTTCGCTGTTGATAGGCTGCATGTTGTTATGGCCTTAGGCATTATTAGGGAGTTTAATGCTACCTGTCTTCTATGTCTGTTTGGTGGTACAGTTTGGATGAGCTCAGTAAGTGAGTTGGCTGATAGACCATTGATGGCCTTAAATGTGAGAATCAAGGTCTTGAATAGAAGCCTTCCGTGTATAGGGAGCCAATGAAGCTGCTTGAGGATAGGTGTGATATGTTCACTTTTGGACGCTCCTTGTAGAACCCTTGCAGCAGTATTCATAGCAAGCTGTAATGGTCTCACGGTGGATTGTGGGAGTCCTTGCAGAATGGAGTTGGCGAAGTCGAAATGCGGTAAGATTAGTGCTTGGTAGATGGTTCTGAAGTCCTCTAGGTCTAGTAATGAACGCAAATGTCTGAGTGTGCGTATCTTGAAGTACATGGCTTTTACAACATTACTTATGTGAGATTTCATATCGAGACGATGGTCCAGTGTGACTCCGAGGTATCTTATTGTTTCCTTAGTACATAGATCAGCTCCCTTAACACTTATGTGTGATGGTGGGATGAAGTTGGGGTCTCTTGTGATAAAGAGAACCTCAATTTTCTTGTGCTGAATGCGGAGGTTCTGTGACAGGAGCCATTCGGAGACTGCGTCAAAGCAATTTATTATGGGCAATAAATCCATTTGTATTGTGGAAAATGGCATGTAAAGTTAGGATATCGTCTGCGTATATCATACATTTTACATTGAATGATCTGATGATATTGCAGATAGGCTGCATATATATGTTAAACATGAGAGATGAAAGAGAGGATCCTTGCGGAACGCCTTGTTTTTGATGGAAGAGTTTTGATTCTCCTGTTGCAGATTTTACGTATTGCATTCTAGTGTCCAGGTATGATTTACACCATTCAAGTGCTGAGTTGCAGATGCCTTTTTCTTTCAGTTGTCCGAGGAGTATCTCATGATTTACCGAATCAAACGCTGCTGCTATATCTAAGAAGATTAGCACAACGCCTTGCCGGATGTTGTCGATGCTGGTGAGAACATCATTGAAGAGGGTGGTAAGCAGTGTTTCAAAGCCATGATATTCTCTAAAGCCATGTTGAAAATGGTCTAGAGGGGCTGCTGAATCTATATGGTCTTGGATTTGACGTTGTACCTCTTTTTCAAAAATCTTTGCTGAGAGGGAGATGCTAGCTATAGGCCTGTATGAGTCCGGCCTTTTTGGGTCTAGTTTGGAGTTTCTTAACAGTGGTTTAATGGAAGTGAGCTTTAGTGCAGATGGGAAGGAGCCGGTTATAAATGAGAGGTTCATGATTCTTGAAATGAAAGGGCTAAATGTACTTCGAAGATCCTTTATCCAAAAGGCTGGGCAAGGATCGGTTTGTTTAGTGGTAGTATTGAGTGAGGTGATGGTGTCTTCAATGTGTTTAGCAGAAGGTGTGGTAAGTGTAGATAGGGATAGTAGGCAGGTTGTTTCTTGTAAATTGGTTTTTGAGAGCTCGTTTGTAGAAGTTTTGATTGCAGGTAATCAGCAAATTCTTGCGAGTGGATATCTTCCTTTTGTTCAGAGGATGGTTCCTTTGATAGTGATTTGACTAAAATGAAAAGGTCACGATGTTTGTTCAATGACCTTTTGAGCGTATCGGTGTGATATTGCTTCCTTTTGATTGTGATTGCCTCGCGGTGAGTCGCTAAGTGGAGATTGTAGGCTGTATGATCATCAATGGATAGTGATCGGCGCCAACGTTTTTCGAGTCTTCGTAGGTGTGTAAGAGAAGACCGCAGGTCGGGAGAAAACCAAGGAGCAGAGGTTCTTTTCCTTGATATGTTCTTTTTGTGTGGTAGTTGAGCAACGGTCAACTTTGTCTTTGTCGCCTCCCACTCAACCAATTTCTAACCCAAGCAGTAACTAGGGTGCTCAGTTTATAAGTCGCCTGTGAGGAATGGTGTCGAAGGCTTTACTGAAATCTAAATAAACCACATCTAGGGCTCTCCTGTCTAACTCCCTGGTCACCCAGTCAAAGAAATCAATCAGACTTGTCTGACAGGACCTGCCTGGTGAATCCATGCTGCCTCGGATCCTGTAATCTACTGGACTCCAGAAATCTCACTATTTTCTCTTTCAGCAGCGTTTCCAATAATTTACTCACTACCAAAGTTAAACTAACCAGCCTGTAGTTTTCAACCACATCCTTACTTCCGCTTTTGTGTAAAGGGACCACATGAGCCTCTCTCAAGTCCTTTGGCACCATTCCCGACTTGGAGGCATTGAAAAGGTCAGTCAGTGGAGCTGCTAAAACGTCCCCAAGTTCCCTCAGTATTCTAGGGTGTATCCCATCTGGTCCCATTGCTTTCTCTATTTTAAGTTTAGCTAGTTTCTCACGAACACAGACTTCTGAAAATTGTTCAATATGCCCCTCGCTTCTGTTCCTGTTTGTGGGTGTTTTCTGAGGTCCTGTTCCTGGTTCTTCATCTGTGAACTCAGAATGAAATATGTGTTAAGTAATTCCGCTTTATAATCATCACTTTCAACATATTCCTCTCCTTCACCCTTGAGTCTGACAATACCACCTTTGCCCTTCCTCTTCTCACTAACATCTGAAAAATGTCTTATCCCCCATTTAACTGTATTGGCTATTTCCTCCTCTTTTTGAATCATTGCTTTCCTGACTACTTTGCTAGCTTCTCTAAATTTTTCCAAATATAGATGCCTGTTTTCCTCTCTCTGTGATCTCTTGTATTTCATGAAGGCCTCCCTCTTTTTCTTCACCTTTTCAGCTACTTCTTTTGAAAACCATAGCGGTCTCCTTTCCTTTTACCATTGGTTGCCCTTAATATATCTCCTTTTAGTCTTGACTACTGTTAAGAACATAAGAACATAAGATATGCCATACTGGGTCAGACCAAGGTCCATCAAGCCCAGTATTCTGTTTCCAACAGTGGCCAATCTAGGTCATATGTACCTAGCAGTTTCCCCAAGAGACACAAGTTCCACAATGCTTGTACTGGGTCAAGCATTGATATGTTTTTCTGCATCCCCCAGCTGTTCCCATCCCGCTATTACTCCCTGAGGTATTGGCCCATCTTGGCAAAGTTAGTTTTCATGAAGTCTAAGACCCTCACTTTTGAATGGATTCTAACAGCCCTAGTCCTAATACTGAACCACACCATCTTGTGATCACTGGATGCAAAATGATCTCCCACTATAACATCAGAAACACTTTCACCATTGGTAAGCACCAAGTCCAGTTATGGCCTCTTCACATGTGGGGTCTGTTACCAATTGCCTGAATAATTCCCCCTGTAGAGAATCCAGGATCTGCTTACTTCTAGATGGTACTGCAGCAGGAATGTGCCAATCAACATCTGGCATATTGAAATTCCCTATCAGTAGCACTTCCCCATTCCTAGCAATGCTTCTTATGTCTTCAATTAACTCTCCGTCCACGTTTTCCTCTTGTGAGGGAGGTCTGTATATCATGCCAGTGCAACTAGATTTCTCTTTCCCTCTTTCTAGTTTAACCCACAGTGCCTCCTCTCTCCCTTTTAAGCTCTGTAATTCCAAAGCTTTAATAATATTTTATCTCCAGGAACAAGCAGGAATAAGTCCTCACATATGGGTACGTCGGTACCGACGGAGCCCGTGCGGGAAAGCTCCCCAGCTTCTTAGAATAGAAGCTTTTGGGACCTCCCACTGCACATGCGCACTGCCTTCCCGCCTTCCTGAACAGCTCTCCTCAGTTTCTCTTTTTCCGCGGAGCCAGCAGGTCGTGTTCCTGTCACCGCTGAAGAAATTGTTATTTTATTTGTTTCTTTAGACCGCGTACCTGCCTTCCCCATACCGATACCGGTATCGCCGGTCTTTTCTTTCTTTCTTTAAAAAATTATAATTCTTTTTTCTTATTTTTTAGCTTTTTGGTCACTTCAGAGAGGCCTCTCGGCCTACTCAATTTCTCCTCATGGAGAAGCCAGCCCCTGGATTTAAGAAGTGTACCAAATGTAATGCTGTTATTTCAGTCACAGACACCCATGAATGGTGTCTGAAATGTTTGGGGCCTGACCATTCCATACCGGACTGCCCATCTTGCTCCCACATGTCTAAACGTGGGCTGCAGAACCGGGCCAACAAATTCCATGTGCTGTTTGCTTCAGAGAATACAGCATCACAGTCATCCAGGTCTTCTTCTCCGGATGGATCTCAGGTAACCAAACCTTCTGTGGGCAAGTCCTCAAAGAGCAAATCTCCTTCAAAGCATCGAGAGGCTCTTAGCTTAGAACTTGAGGACCCTGCCCCAGCCAAACAACCCCGGCGGGAAGTCCAACTTCCAAAAACGCCAATTCAGGGGTCTCAGGTTGATATCGATGCTACGGCCTCGACAGATCACCTGTTAGCCTGCTCTGGGGTACCGGGTCACTCCGGTACCGACATCCAGGCAGCTATGGCGTCCATGGGCGATACTGTACAGTCCATGCAGCAGGCCGTCATGGCTTTCATTAAAGCTGCAACGCCATCGGTTCCGCTTTCAGCGGTTCCGGGCCCGATACCGGTATCGTCCGCCATGCCGGTATCGAGGCCGTCCACCTCTAAACGCAAGTCGGTACCGTATGGGCTTTCGCTCCATACCGGTTCCATACCCGATACGCCCGATATCGATACCGATCGGTACGCGTATCGTGCGTTAGAGGAAAGCACCGATTCCTCTGAGGATTTTCACTCCTCTGATGATTCTGCTGAGTTTTCACTCAACTTACCTGAGGAGCCCTCTTCTCCTAAAAGGAGAATGTCCCCTCCAGAGGATTTGTCCTTCCAGGACTTTGTTTTAGATATGGCTACAGCCCTTTCTATTACCACATCCTCTGAAAAGGAACCCAGATCCAAAAAACTGGATATTTTGGGATACTCAAAGGCCCCTAAGGAGGCAGTTACCCTGCCTATCCATGAAATCCTTCAAGAACAACTGATGGATTTCTGGGAAAATCCTTTGACTTTGTCTCCTTATTCCCGTAGGTTGGACACCATGTATAGGGTCCCTCCTTCTCCTGGTTTCCAAAAGACTCAATTGCCCCACCACTCTATTGTGGTGAAGTCTGCAATGAAGAAGATTAGGAGTACCAAAAGGCACTCTTCCACCCCTCCAGGACGGGAATGTAAGACTTTGGACTCTTTTGGTAGGAAAATTTTCCAGGCTAGTATGCTTATAGCCAGGATTAATTCCTACAGTCTCTATATGGGCATGTTCCTGGAGGAACTTGCCAAAAAGGTGCGGCATTTTGCCCCCTTTATCCCTGAGGATAAAAAGCAGGGATTCCTTTCCCTAGTGAAACAACTCTTAGAGGTTTCTAAGTTCTCTAATAGGGCAGCATATGATTCCTTTGAGGGAGCCAGTAGGGCTTCGGGCATTGCTATTGCAGCCCGACGTCTTGCTTGGCTCCAGGCCTCTGATCTGGAACCTTGGGTTCTAGATGGCTTACGGAATCTGCCCTGTACAGGTGAGAACTTATTTGGGGAAGAGTGGCAAATCAAAGCCACCCAGATGGATGCTGAAAATGCCACCTTGGAAAGACTTTCAAAGTCCACTTCAATTCCTACTAAGAAAAAGTCTTTTAAAAGGCCTTACTATAAGAAGGCCAGAGTTGCTTCAAATACTGGCCAGCAGTCTTCTCAACCTCGCTATACTGCTAAGCGTCAGCAATCCAAACAAGCACGAGCTAAGCCTGCAGCAGCTACTGTAGCTCAGCAGGCTCCAACCCCTCAGGGGTTTTGACTTGCTCCTAGGGAACTTGCCACTTCTGGTTCTAACACAACCAGAACCTCTCACCATACCCGGAAGGTTGGTTCACTTTGCTCCCAGATGGGAACAAATCACAACAGAACAATGGACCCTCTCTATCATTCGAGAGGGTTACAAACTTCATTTCTCCAGCCTTCCTCCCCATCATATGGTGAGACCATTCAATTCTCCCCCATCTCTCCTAACCCTGTTGGGTCAAGAGGCTTCTTGCCCAAGGGGCCATAGAAGAGGTTCCTCTTCCTCAACAAGGGTCCGGTTTCTACTCCCCTTATTTTCTCATTCCAAAGAAGACAGGGGGATTCAGACCAATCCTAGATCTGAGAGAATTGAACAAATTTCTCTTCAAGGAGAAATTCAAAATGCTGTCTCTCGGCATTCTCCTTCCTTACCTCCAGGGTCAGGACTGGCTTTGTTCTCTAGACCTACAGGATGCGTATACACATATACTCATCCATCCATCCCACAGAAAGTATCTTCGCTTTCTGTTTCAGGGAAAACATTTCCAATACAGAGTACTCCCCTTCGGTCTAGCCTCTGCTCCAAGAGTATTCACAAAATGCATGGCAGTCGTAGCCGCATTTCTAAGAGGCATGGGAATCTTTGTCTTCCCATATCTGGACGACTGGCTCATCCGAGCTCCAACTCAGTCACAGGCCCAGATTTCCCTGGACCACACAAGGAGCCTTTTGCAGTATCTGGGACTGGTAGTAAACCTTCCCAAGTCCCAACTCATCCCTACTCAATCTCTAGAATTCATAGGGGCCCAGTTGGACACCATCACTGCAAGGGCCTACCTTCCACATGTTCGAGGCCAGCGCCTCCTGAGTTTGGCCTCCCAAGCTCAGGCCAGCACTCACTTGACAGCCAGGGAAATGCTACGCCTACTGGGTCATATGGCCTCCACAGTGCATGTGGTGCCCTATGCTCGTCTTCATATGAGAGCAGCTCAATGGACCCTGGCCACTCAGTGGACTCAGGCGTCAGGAGCGCTCTCAGACCAAATACAAACCTCCGATCGTCTGTTTTGGTCCCTCCACTGGTGGACTTCCACCAAGAATCTGTTGTTGGGGGCTCCATTTCAACCATTGCTACCCCAAGCAACCCTCACAACAGATGCCTCCCAAACAGGGTGGGGAGCCCATCTGCAAACTCTCTCCACTCAGGGCACTTGGTCTCTACAGGAGACCACCCTTCATATCAATCTTCTGGAACTGCGAGCAATTTACCTTGCCCTCAAGGTCTTCCACTCCCTCCTAGCCAACCTCACTGTCCTAGTTCAGACGGACAATCAGGTGGCCATGTTTTACATAAACAAACAAGGAGGGACGGGCTCTCTGTCGCTTTGCAACGAAGCTCTAAGACTATGGGCCTTCGCCAGAGAGCATCAGATTCACCTGCTAGCAGTGTATCTCCCAGGAGTTCAAAACTCTCGGGCAGACAGGCTCAGTCGAGTTCTGCTGCCACACGAATGGTCCCTACATTTGGACCAAATAAACCGAATCTTTCAGGAATGGGGGACCCCGGACATAGACCTCTTTGCAAGTCCGTGGAATGCCAAACTTCCCCGGTTCTGTTCCAGAACTCCGTGTCAGGGAGCTCAGGCTACGGACGCCTTTCTCCTGAATTGGAGTCAGGCATTCCTATATGCCTTTCCACCCATTCCTTTGATTCCCAAGACTCTGTTCAAACTCCAGAGGGATCATGGAACTATGATCCTCATAGCTCCACGCTGGCCACGCCAAGTGTGGTTCCCTCTACTTCTACAGCTCTCCCAGGGATCCTACTTGGATCTGGGAGCTGCGCCAGACCTCCTGTCTCAGGAGGAGGGGACTTTGTGGCACCCAAACCCCAAATCCCTTCACCTCAGTGCTTGGTTACTGAAGGCTTAAGCCTTCAAGACTTTCATCTTTCCCAACCAGTGAAAGATATCCTTTCTGCCTCTAGGAAACCCTCTACCAGGCGTTCCTATGCTTTCAAATGGAAACGTTTTTCCATTTGGTGTGCTCAGCAGGGTCTTGACCCTCTGGCACTTCCTTTGAATTCTCTTCTTGATTATCTCCTGCATCTATCCAATGCAGGCCTCAAGACGAATTCGGTAAGAGTCCATTTAAGTGCTATTGCAGCATCCTTGCAACATATAAATGGACAACCTATCTCCTCTCATCCTCTTGTTGCAAGATTCATGAGAGGCCTGACTCTCACTAAACCTCCCATCAGACCACCCCCGGTCGCATGGGATTTGAATCTAGTGCTCGGTCAACTTATGAAGCCACCTTTTGAGCCAATGTTTTCCACCTCCTTGAAATTTCTTTCCTGGAAGGTCATCTTCCTCATTGCAGTCACTTCGGCTCGCCGCATCAGTGAGCTGCAGGCTTTAGTGGCTAATCCACCTTACACAAGATTTCATCATGATAAGGTGGTCCTTAGGACGAATCCCCACTTTATGCCTAAAGTGGTCTCGCCTTTTCATCTTAATCAAGAGGTATATCTACCTGTCTTTTTTCCAGCTCCTCATGCATCCAATGCAGAGAGGAACCTTCATACTCTGGATTGTAAAAGAGCTCTCGCTTTTTACCTTAATAGGACTCAGCCACATCGAAAGTCTTCTCAACTTTTTGTGGCCTTTGATCCTTCCCATTTGGGACTTCCAGTCTCCAAGCGTACACTTTCCAATTGGATTGCTCAGTGTATTTCTTTTGCTTACCAGAGCAAAAACATTTCTCTGGAAGGCCATGTCACTGCTCACAATGTGAGGGCCATGGCAACTTCTATGGCTCATCTGCACTCTGTTTCCATAGATCAGATCTGTCGAGCCGCTACCTGGGCCTCGGTTCATACCTTCACAGCCCATTACTGTTTGGACAAGGACTCCCGCCGGGATGCCTTGTTTGGCCAGGCTGTCCTCAAGCACCTGTTCCATTCCTAAACAACTCCTGCCCACCTTCCCAGAATGGATGCCTGAGATCCATACGAAGATGGCGAACCTTTACAGGGGATCCCATGCATCTAAGCTAGGGAGTCCCCATATGTGAGGACTTATTCCTGCTTGTTCCTGGAGATAGCACAGTTACTTACCTGTAACAGGTGATCTCTGGGAACAGCAGGAATTAGTCCTCACAACCCACCCACCTCCCCTAGGAGTTGTATCTTTTATCTATCTATCTTCCTGTCCTCTCTCTGTTGACTCAGCTATAAACTCGAAACTGAGGAGAGCTGTTCAGGAAGGCGGGAAGGCAGTGCGCATGTGCAGTGGGAGGTCCCAAAAGCTTCTATTCTAAGAAGCTGGGGAGCTTTCCCGCACGGGCTCCGTCGGTACCGACGTACCCATATGTGAGGACTAATTCCTGCTGTTCCCAGAGATCACCTGTTACAGGTAAGTAACTGTGCTTTACATATAGTGCCACTCCTCCTCCCCTTCCTCCTACCCTGTCCTTTCTGAATAAAGTATAGCCTGGTATAGTTACATCCCAGTCATGGTTTTCTGTGAATTCTTTAACTGCCACTAAATCCAAGTCAGCCACTCCCGTTTAAAGCTTCAACACCTGGGATCTTATTTTCCATTCTACGAGCATTTATAATACCTCTTTCCACATGATTAATGCCGCTGAATATCTCTGGGTGCTGCCACTGAACACCCTGATGCTAGTTAGCTAACATCGGAATGTTCTGGGGGTGGTTTGGAAGTGGTACCTAGGAATAACTGGCTGGTGATGGTGATCAGCCACTAGCTGGTTATCCCTCAGTGGTGAAAGTTAGGCCCCTGAAAGGCTGTCCTAACTTTCGCCGCTGATGCTAACCGGGCCGTAGCTGAATAATGCAACTGCCTAGATAGCTTTATTGCTATCCAGGTGACCCGGATATTTAGTGCTAGTGGCCGGATATGACCCCGACATTGAATATTTGAGTTTAAAGTTCAGTGCTGATGGTTGGCCACTGTAGAAGTCTAGCCACTGCTGCTGAAAAAATCCCCCTATGTGTCTGACCTATATGGCCCCCACTGGGCATTATTTTACAACAGAACACCTGCATGAAGAGTCCATAAATGTGCCTATTTATAAAGGCAGTATACGTGCTTATGCATTTTTATATGATAGTCTCCCAGAATGAGCACCTTTAGTGCGCAAATGCTCATGTACAAATTTACACCTCTGGAATGTATGCATAAAAATATTTATTTAACATGTTTCTTTATGACATTTTATAATTAAGTCAAAGTGGTTTACATTGTAACTTAAACTTAGTATATTAAACAGAGCCATTTGATAACTTGGATTTTTTCAGGCAATGGAGGTTTAGATGATTTGCCCAAGGCCACAAGGGGTAGTAGTGGGAATTGAACCCTCATTTCTTGGCTCCCACAGCAGTGTTCTAACCATTAGGCTACTCTTCCACACTTTCAGCATGCTTACTTTTAATATGTGTATGCAGTGACACAGTTTTACAAGAGTTTTTTTCTGCATATAAAATAGGCTTTGCATGCTGGAAAGAGTCTATAAAATAGCCCTCACAATGTGTATTCATGTATACTTGTTGGTGAAGGATTTTGATTTAATGCAATAGCTGGTCTTAACATAGCGGCCAAATTTGCATAGCAGAGTTCAGTGGGGTAACTGTGGCATATTGGTAGAAAATAATTAAAGTACCTACCTCTGCCATCCTGAAAATTTAAATCTGCTAAAGTTAATGAGCCCGATATTCAGCTGCTGTGGCTAGCTGTTGCCACTGAACTTAAGACCCAGATAGTCTATGCTGGGGCCATATCTGGCCACTGACATTGAATAGCTGGGTCGGCCATATTTATTTATTTATTTTATTTGCAGTCTCTTTTATACCGCGCTATTCGACATCAGTGCAGTTTACAATGAACATAAGAGTTGAACATCTCAATTTCGTGATTTGTGCTTACAGTGAAACAGGTATAATAACTTGGGTATACATATAGCGGCAAACTAACCAAACAGCAATATTCAGCCACTGCATGCAGGGGCAACTCAAGACAATCTGTTGCCTGAGGTGAGAGATGAGCTGGTATCCCTCCATCCCACTGTCAGCTAAAATGGAGGGGTCCCTCAAAGCTCCAGTAATGAACCAGGGGATCCCCTCATAGATTAGGTGGTTGCCCCAAGAATAAAGAAATCAATATATTCCCAGGACATATAGGACCTTATATTCCAAGGCATTTACACGGTTTACCCTGTTTTGCTGCCTGAGGAACTGGAGGCCTAGAACGTATTAAAGGAATCATAAAGTCGGAGGATTCCCAAGGTATTTTGGATCGAAATGTGCTAACTAGTGTCAGAAAACTAGGTTTGGGTCGAAGGTCATGGGTCCTCCAGCAAGAAAATGACCTAAAACATACATCTAAAAGTACAAAAGAAAGGTTAAAAAGGAGCAAATGAATTGTTTTAAACAGGCCAGCAATGAGTTCTGATCTCAATCCTATAGAGAACTTTTGGAAAGAGCTGAAATCTACTATTTGTAAAAGGAATCCTGAAAACATTCATGAGCTGAAAGATATCACAGTTGAAGAGAGGGAGAAACTACCAGCAGACAGAAGGACAAAACTTATAGATGGCTACAAGAAACATTTGGAGGCTGTCATCACTGCCAAGGGTTGTGCAACCAAATATTAGTGAAGGGTGCCATTAATCCTGCCAGGTCATATTTTGTTTTTTTTCTTAGAAATCATTGTCTAAGTTGCACAGACATCCTTTTTTTTTGTTGTATACCATTGAACATGCTCTTAAAATATTATGAAGACATACAGTTGGAATATTTCCAATTATATCTAAGAATTTGTACACAACATACCTAAAACGCAAGGGTGACAATAATGTCGACCACAACTGTATAAACCTGGATACAACTCCGGTGTTTCTGAAATTGGGTGAACACATCCAAGTTCTGGGAGCACTCTGGAAATGTCTACTCCACGCGTTCGTTCAGACTTGGATGTCCTCGCCTCGGAGGGCCAGCTTATAAAATGTCTCTGTGGACATCCCAATGCTAGTTTTCAGACATCCAAAGCACGAAAGGACTTCTAAAATAACCCTGATATTCTACATCCAAAGAAATCCATCTTCCACAATGGGTGCAGAGGACATTTCCCCATTGAAGTCAACATACAAAAAATAATTTGTGATTCTGATGTCATCTCAGTAACAGCAATATAAACCCTCACCAGTACTGGGCATATTGTGAAGTAATACAAAACTCTGTAAGAATCACTCACGACCTGTAGATAAAATCTATCATACCATAACGGCATTAACTTCTAAAATTCACCCAAGGAGGCTACCCAGAAAATAGAAGCACTGTAAATATTGCAGTGGGCCCTAGAACATAGATAAACCTATTTGGAAACTGAAAAAGTTTGATTGCTACAGATCCTTACATAGAAACTCCATTCTAACTGTATATCTGGCATCAGTCACACACTCAGAATACAGAAGATCCTCACCAAGTATGGATTACATTACCAAAAATAAAAATTATGCAGACAAAAATTAATTGCATCCAATACAACACCAGAGAAACAGAGGTTTGCAGATGTGCAAAGATAAAACATGTACAGCCCAATACTCAAAGGGGTTTATCCAGTTAGCAGCAGAACCAGCCCAACTACTAGGCAAACTAGGTAGCCGCCTAGTATGGCAGCTTCTTGGGGACAGCAAAGAGCAAGGCATTCAAAGCTAAACTATTCTGACAGCCAGGGGGACTTAAGGCTTAAAGTATGCCTATGGCATCAACACCTTGAGCAAACTCGGGGGCCGGCCCTGCTAACCAGATAAAGCCCGCTGACAGAGATTTATAGGGCACTACTCAGCCAGTGCTGCTGAATATCTTCTATAAATGCCATGGCAGTCTAGTGCCGGGGTGGTCCATGGGCACACCAAGAGTAATCCCAGCACTTAGCTGGTTAGCAGCGATTTTCAGTCTGCTAACTGGAAAAGTGCCTGTACAAAGTCAGGACATTTCAATAACTGTCCTAACTTTATGCAATTAAGCAATCTGGACAGCAATTGAGTATTGCCACTGTCTGGATAGCTGTGCTGGTCGGCACTAACACTGGGTATTTAGTGCCAGAGGCTATCCGGATTCCAGCACTAAATATCTGGTTTCTCCATGAACAAGCAGGAAATAAATATTTCTGTTTCTATGACTTATTTATTTATTTTATTTATATTCTCTTATATACCGCGCTATTCTGCATCAGTGCGGTTTACATTGAACAAACTGAAATTACATTGAACAGGGCAGGAAATTACATTGAACAAACTGAAATTACATTGAACAGGGCAACTTGGAGATAACTATTTTACAGGGAACATGGGCTATGGAGGGTTAAGTGGCTTGCCCAAGACCACAAGGAGCACCTGTGGGACTAGAAACCCCAGTCCTTCCGGCCCAAGGTTGCTGTCCTCTAGTCGGATTTGAACCCCCGACCTTCCGCCCTGAAGTACCTTGCCCCAACCACTAGGCCACTCCTCCAATCCATATGATGACAGAAAAAGACCACATGGCCCATCTAATCTGTCCTTCCATATCAACAACTACAACAGTCCCCTTTTTTCCTTTAGAGATCCTCTGTGTTTGTCCCATGCTTTTTTGAATTCAGTTACTGTCCTCATCTCTACTATCTCCTCTGGGGGACTATTCCACGGATCCACCACTTTTTCTGTAAAGAAATATTTCCGCATATCGCTCCTGAATCTATCCCCCATCACCCTCATCCCATGTCCCCTCGTAGCAGAACTTGCTCTCAATTGAAAGAGGCTGTCCCCCTGAACATTTATGCCACGGAGGTATTTAAACATCTCAATTATATCACCTCTATCCCGCCTTTCCTCCTAAGGTTTACATATTAAGATCCTTAAGTCTGTCCTCATATGCTTTATAATGAAGACCACTAACCATTTTAGTAGCCACCCTCTGCATCGACTCCATTCTGTTCACATCCTTTTGAAGGTGCGGTCTCCAGAATTGCACACTATATTCCAAATGAGGTCGCACCAAAGACTTATGCAGAGGCACTATCACCTCCTTTTTTCTGCTAGCCATTCCTCTCCTTATGCACCCAAGCATCCTTCTAGCTTTTGCCGTCACCTTTTCTACCTTTTTAGCTACTTCAAGATCATCAGACACAACCACGCCTAGGTCCCACTCTTCTTTAGTGGACAAAAGTACTTCACCCCCTATACTATATTGCTCCCTTGGATTGCCGCAGCCCAAATGCATGACCTTACATTTTTTAACATTAAATCCCTGCTGCCAAATTCTAGACCATTCTTCAAGCTTAGCTAGATCCCTCCTCATGTTATCTGCACCTTTCTGGGTGTCTACTCTATTGCAGATTTTGGTATCATCTGCAAAGAGGCAAACCTTACCCGACAGCCCTTCCGCCATATCATTAACAAAGATGTTAAAAAGAATCGGACCAAGGACCGTTCCCTGGGGCACACCACTGGTAACATCCTATCTCCAGGAACAAGCAGGAATGAGTCTTCACATATGGGTACATCGGTACCGACGGAGCCTGCGCGGGAACGCTCCCCAGCTTCCCAAAAAGGAAAGCTTTTGGGAGCATCCCACAGCGCCTGCACGCTGCCTTCCCGCCTTTCCTAACCGCCTCTCCTCAGTTCTTCTTTGCCGCGGAGCCAGCAGGTCGAGCCCTGTCACCGCTGAAGAAGTTCTTTATTTTATTTTATTTCTTTGGTCGCGTGTCTGCCTTCCCCGACTCCGGACCGGTACCGCCGGTCTTTTCTTTCTTCTTTTAAAAAAAAATATATACATATCTATACTTTTCCTCACTTAGTGTATTTTTTCTCTTTGGGCCTCAGGACCCACAAGAAAATTTCCCTCATGGAAAAACCAGCCTCCGGGTTCAAGAAATGCACTAAGTGTAGCGGTACTATTTCTGTTACAGACACCCATGAATGGTGTCTTAAATGTTTGGGTCCTGAACACTCCATTCCAGATTGTCCGTCCTGCTCTCTTATGTCTAAACGGGGTTTACAGAACCGAGCAGCCAAGCTCCATGTGCTGTTTCCCGCCGATGCAGCTTCGGTAGCATCGACATCTTCCAGGTCTTCTTCTCCTGATGGATCTCAGGTAACCAAACATAAATACAGCAGGTCCTCGAAGGGTAGATCTCCCTCTAAGCATCGAGATGCCTCCGGGCTAGCCCTCGAGGATCCTGCACCAGCTAAACAACCCCGGCGGGAAGCTCCGGCTTCCAAAGCTCCTCCTATGGGGTTACAGGTTGACATCGATGGCACGGCCTCGACCGATCACCTGTTAGAATGCTCTGGGGTACCGGCACAATCTCCCGGTACCGAATTCCAGGCATTCATGGCGTCGATGGATCAGACTGTTCTGTCCATGCAGCGGACTATCACGGCCTTCATTCAAGCTGCGACGCTGCTGGTACCACAACAAACTCCGTTGTCTGTATCGGCTTCGGTACCGGCACCGACTACATCGGCATCAACCAGGATACCGACTGCAGCGGTTCCTTGTCCAGGGCTGCTTATCGGTACCGATCCGGTACCGAAGACGCCCGATGTCGATACTGCTCGATACGCGTATCGAGCATTAGAAGAGCACCCTGACAGACGGTACTTTGATTCCTCTGATGATTCTGATACATCAGAGGAGTCTCCTGAAGTATCCATAACCCTTCCTGAAGAGCCTTCTCCAAAAAGAAGAATGTCTCCTCCAGAGGACTTGTCCTTTCAAGACTTCATAAGAGAAGTAGCTAAAGGACTTTCTATTTCAGTAACCTCTGAATCAGAGCCTAGAGCAAAAAAATTAGATATTTTAGGTTATTCTAAGGCTCCTAGAGAGGCAGTCACCTTACCAATTCATGAGATTCTTTATGAACACATGATTGATTTATGGGAGACTCCTCTCACTCTCTCTCCTCATTCTCGCAGATTGGACACTATGTATCGTGTCCCTCCCTGTCCTGGGTTTCATAAAACTCAGCTTCCTCACCATTCCATTGTGGTGCAGTCAGCTATGAAGAGGATAAAGAGTACAAAGAGACACTCTTCTGCTCCTCCAGGAAGAGAATGCAGGACCTTGGATGCTTTTGGTAGGAAAATCTTCCAAGCCAGTATGCTTATTGCCAGAATCAACTCATATAGTCTTTACATGGGTATGTTTCTAAAAGAAGTTGCAGAAAAGCTGCACACTTTCCTCCCTTTTCTTCCAGAGGATAAAAGGGAAGAATTCCTCATTTGGCTTAAGCATACCCAAGACATTTCAAAGTTTTCCAACAGGGCAACCTTTGACTCCTTTGAAGGTGCCAGCAGAGCTTCAGGCATTGCCATAGCTGCTCGCAGAATTGCTTGGCTCCAAGCTTCTGATTTAGAACCCTGGGTTCAAGATGGCTTAGGAAATCTTCCCTGTACAGGTGAAAACCTATTTGGCAAAGAATGGCAAATAAAAGCCACTCAAATGGATGCAGAAAACTCTGCTTTGGATAGACTTTCAAAGTCAACCTCCATTCCTGCCAGGAAAAAGCCCTTTAAAAAATCTTTTTTTTCAAAAAGGGCAGATTTCCTTCTACTTCAGGCCAACAGTCTTCTACAGGTTGCTTTGCCACTAAGCGTCGGCAACCTAAACAGGCCAGGCCTAAGTCTACAGGGGCTGCTGCAACTCAACAGATCCAACCGCCTCAGGGTTTTTGACATGATGCTAGAGAACTTAGCCTTTCTGGCTTTAAAACAGCCAGAACCTCTCACCATTCCAGGAAGGTTAGCTCATTTTGCTCCCAGATGGGAGCAGATTACATCAGAGCAGTGGACCCTCTCCATCATAAGAGAGGGTTACAAACTTCATTTCTCAGACCTTCCTCCTCACACCATGGTGAGACACTTCAATTCTCCCACATCTCTTCTCGACCTTCTAGGTCAAGAGGTGACTACCCTTCTTGACCAAGGGGCAGTAGAAGAAGTTCCCCTTCTTCAACAAGGGTCAGGGTTTTACTCCCCCTATTTTCTCATTCCAAAGAAGACAGGGGGATACAGACCCATATTAGACCTCAGGGAATTGAACAAATTTCTATGCAAGGAGAAGTTCAAGATGCTTTCTCTGGGCACTCTCCTTCCATACCTTCAAAGTCAGGATTGGCTTTGTTCTCTAGATCTCAAGGATGCGTACTGTCAGACGGGTGCCTGGGTGAGAATGTTCACAGTCTTGGCAAGTGCATATATCAATATGATTTGCAAGGGATTGTGGGAAATGCAGTCCATTCACACCAGACACAGCTGCTCACAATAATTAGTTGTGCTTGAGTGTAAAGCCAATAAGATATTTATTTATGGGGTTATTTCTCCCAACACAGATATGCTTGATAGCACATAAAACAGGATACTTGCTTTCAGTGTTAAACTTAGAAAAACAAAATCAGGAAAACAGTTGAACTTGTCAGGCAATCAAATCAAAAGAATAAAGACCTGGTTGGTAACAAACTGGTCTTTTCTGTAGGCTTTAGCTAATATTTTCTTAGCAGTGTTTCAAACAACAAGCAAAACCCACAAAGAAGGGAAAAAACTGTTCTTTTCAGGTTAACTTCTTATATCTTCACACATAGATTCAGAAGTGATTTCCTCAGAGCTCACAAGCAATTAGGTAAGGCTCAATTGCTAGCAGTTACCCAGCTGAAACCCCTTAGCTGGCTTGCTTTCTACTGCGTGTCTCAAATCCTACTTCAGGAGCTTTTCTGAGTAGATTAAAGAACAAGTTTGTATTTCTTTGTGATGGTGGTTGTACTTTGTAACAGAAAATTACCAAAGGAGTTTAGACAGAGAGCAATCCATATATTCACAGCCTGTATCTAAGAACGCTCCTTCCCCCTTCTTCAACAATCATGGGTTCAATATCAGGGATTGGCACAGAGGAATTTCTCAATGGAGCACTTTCACTTGTTTCCCTGCTGTCTTTCAAGGTTATAGCTAGGGCATAGATCAGTGTTCATACCTGAGCTTCCATTGCTGTTAGAGTTCCTCTCTAAATAGCCTGGCCAGTATGTAGTCCAGTTTTTATGTCCAGCCTTCCAATCCAGATCCCTGGACACTGGATCTCTCTTCACATACCTTCTGGCACGGGTCTTAGGGTCCCTTCCACGTGCAGCCGTCTCCCTCACAGGTACCGTCTGGAGATTCCTAGCCCTGCAGCACCATTCCTCTGGCTTTCCCCAGTCCAATGGTGTAAGCTTGCCTTTTGAATGTCTCCCAGTATACGTACTGATCTGGACTCCTTTAGACCTCCCAAATGCTTTTCTCTTCTTTCTTCCAAAGGGTTTCTTGCCCTCTGTCCATCCACTCTGGCTTCTGCTTCTGATGATCCTCCAGATGATGAAGCTGTCCAAGATGAGGATCTCCAAGCTGATCCTGAGGATCTCCCAGATGAAACTGAGGATAATTCTCTGTAGAATAAACTCTACCTTTATTCAGCTTAGATGAGTGCTCCACCCTAGCACAGCGCAACTGTGCTGAATCAGGCCCTGCCCTTTGAGATGAGTGCTTGGGGATTACCTCATAGCCCTCTTGATTGAACACACGTTTCCCCACTTCAGCTCCTCTAATGGCTGTTGGAAACCTGGTGCATTCTGGGACTGGTAGTCTTTTATAGAAAAATTCTGTTTTCTTATTTCTACCAGAACTGACAGGTTGCTTGTTCAGAGTCACTTCACCTTTTCTATAGCTCCTTCCTGAGCTATGATAAGTTTCCTTATCACAGTACACACATGTCCTCATCCATCCATCTCACAGAAGATTCCTCCGTTTTCTTTTCCAAGGAAAACATTATCAATACAGGGTGCTACCTTTCGGTCTGGCCTCTGCTCCAAGAGTGTTCACCAAATGCATGTCAACAGTAGCTGCATTTCTACGCACTCTGGGAATATTTGTATTCCCATACCTGGACGACTGGCTCATCTGAGCTCCATCTCAGTCAGAGGCCCAGATTTCCCTGGACCGCACAAGACGTATTCTGAAGTATTTGGGACTTGTGGTAAACCTCCCAAAGTCTCAGCTCACCCCTACTCAGTCCCTAGAATTCATAGGGGCCTGGTTGGATACTACCACTGCAAGGGCCTACCTTCCTCAGGCCCGTTGCCAACGTCTAGTGCAGTTAGCCTCCCAGATTCAGTCAAAGAGCCACTTAACTGCCCGGGAGATGCTGCAACTGCTAGGCCACATGGCTTCCACAGTGCATGTGGTACCCTATGCTCACCTACACATGAAAGCAGCTCAATGGACTTTGTCCACCCAGTGGACTCAAGCATCAGGAGCTCTCTGACCAAATAGCAACCTCCAGATGTCTCTTTTGGTCTCTCCAATGGTGGATGTCCACTCAAAATCTGTTGCTGGGGTCCCCCTTCCAACAGTTGTTGCCCCAAGCAACCCTCACAACAGATGCCTCCCAAACAGGTTGGGGAGCTCATCTACAGGACTTCTCCACTCAAGGTACTTGGTCCCCACAGGAGACCTCTCTTCATATCAACCACTTGGAGCTTCGAGCAGTTTTCTAGCTCTCAAGGTCTTTCATACCCTCCTCAGCTACAAGACAGTCCTCATTCATACGGACAATCAGGTAGCCATGTTTTACATAAACAAGCAAGGAGGAACTGGCTCTCTGTCGCTTTACAACGAAGCTTTAAGATTGTGGGCCTTCGCCAGAGAGCATCAAATCCATCTCCTGGCAGTATATCTCCCAGGAATCCAAAACTCTTGGGCAGACAGACTCAGTCGAGTTCTGCTTCCACACGAATGGTCCCTGCACATGGATCAGGTACTCAGAATCTTCCAAGAATGGGGAACCCCGGACATAGACCTCTTTGCAAGTCCGTGGAATGCCAAACTTCCCCGGTTCTGTTCCAGAATTCCGTGTCAGGGAGTTCAGGCCAAGGATGCCTTCCTCCTTCATTGGGGTCAGGGCTTCCTGTATGCCTTTCCACCCATTCCCTTGATTCCCAAGACTCTGTTCAAACTCCAGAGGGATCAAGGATCTATGATCCTCATAGCTCCATGCTGGCCACGCCAAGTGTGGTACCCTCTACTTCTGCATCTCTCCCAAGCCCCCTCCCTGGACTTGGGAGCTGCTCCAGACCTTCTGTCCCAGGAGGAAGGGACTTTGTGGCATCCAAACCCCAAGTCCCTTCACCTCAGAGTTTGGTTACTGAAGGCCTAGACCTTCAACGCTTGAATCCTTCTCAGCAAGTGAAGGATATCCTCCATGCTTCCAGAAAACCTTCCACTAGGCGTTCCTATGCTTTTAAATGGAAAAGATTTTCCATTTGGTGTGCTGAAAAGGGTCTTGACCCTCTAGCACTACCTTTGAATTCTCTATTGGAATATCTCCTGCATCTTTCCAATGCAGGCCTTAAGACAAATTCAGTAAGGGTCCATTTGAGTGCTATTGCAGCATCCCTTAAGCCTATCAATGGACAACCTATTTCCTCTCATCCTCTTTTTGCAAGATTCATGAGAGGCCTAACTTTGACTAAACCTCCCATTAGGCCTCCTCCGGTGGCATGGGATTTAAATCTGGTTCTTGGTCAGCTTATGAAGCCTCCTTTTGAACCCTTAGCCACCACCTCCTTGAAATTTCTTTATTTTCCTTATTGCAGTCACCTCAGCTCGCCGCATCAGTGAGCTGCAGGCCTTAGTGGCTAATCCACCTTATACAAGGTTCCATTATAAGGTAGTCCTTAGGACCAATCCACACTTTATGCCTAAAGTGGTCTCACCTTTTCATCTTAATCAAGAGGTATATTTACCTGTCTTTTCCAGCTCCTCATGCATCAAGTGCAGAGAAGAGTCTTCATAATCTGGATTGTAAAAGAGCTCTTGCCTTTTACTTACAAAGGACACAGCAACATAGGAAATCTTCTCAGCTCTTTGTTGCTTTTGATCCTTCTCATTTGGGACTTCCAGTCTCTAAGAGGACACTGTCCAATTGGATTGCTCAGTGTATTTCTTTTGCCTACCAGAGTAAAAACCTTTCTCTGGAGAGCCATGTCACAGCTCATAATGTGAGGGCCATGGCCACCTCTATGGCTCATCTAAATTCTGTGTCCATCGACCAGATCTGTCGAGTAGCCACCTGGGCCTCAGTTCATACCTTCACAGCCCATTACTGCTTGGACAAGGACTTCCGCCGGGATGCCTTGTTTGGTCAGGCTGTTCTCAAACACCTGTTCCATTCTTAATCAACTCCTACCCTCCTTCCCTGGATGGATGCCTGAGATCCATAGGAGGAGGTAGAACCCTTCCCAGGGTCTCATATCCTTGGGGATCTCCCAGGCATCTTTAGCTAGGGAGTCCCCATATGTGAAGACGCATTCCTGCTTGTTCCTGGAGATAGCACAGTTACTTACCTGTAACAGGTGATCTCTGGGAACAGCAGGAATAAGTCTTCACAACCCTCCCACCTCCCCTAGGAGTTGTACCTCTCTATCTATTTTTCCTTTCCTCTCTCTCTCTATTGTCTCGAACTGAGGAGAGGCGGTTAGGAAAGGCGGGAAGGCAGCGCGCAGGTGCTGTGGGATGCTCCCAAAAGCTTTCCTTTTTGGGAAGCTGGGGAGCGTTCCCGCGCAGGCTCCGTCGGTACCGACGTACCCATATGTGAAGACTTATTCCTGCTGTTCCCAGAGATCACCTGTTACAGGTAAGTAACTGTGCTTTTCCTCAGTGTGAGCTCCATTTACCTGTACTCTGTCGCTTCCCACCCAACCAATTTCTAACCCAAGCAGTAACTTTAGGATCCATCCCAAGGGTGCTCAGTTTGTTTATAAGTTGCTTGTGAGGAACAGTGTCAGAGGCTTTATGTTTATGTTTATTAAAACTTTATATACCGCCCAATACAATTAGCATCCACCACATCTAGGGCTCTCCCTCAGTCTAGGTCCCTGGTCACCCAGTCAAAGAAATCAATCAGATTTGTCTGAGAAGACCTGCCTCTGGTGAATCCATGCTGCCTCAGATCCTGTAATCCGCTGGACTCCAGAAACCTCACTGTTTTCTCTTTCAGAAGCATCTCCAATAATCTACTCACCACCAAAGTTAAACTAACTGGCCTGTAGTTTTCAACCACATCCTTACTTCCGTTTTTGTGTAAAGGCACCACATGAGCCTCTCTCCAGTCCTTTGGCACCACTCCTGACTCCAATGGGGCATTGAATAGGTCAGTCAGTGGAGCTGCTAGAACGTCCCCAAGTTCCCTCAGTATTCTAGGGGGTATCCCATCCGCTCCCATCGCTTTGTCTACTTTATGTTGAGCTAGTTTCTCACGAACACAGTCTTCTGAAAATTGTTCAAGATGTCCCTCGCTTCTATTCCTGTTTGTGGGTGTTTTCTGAGGTCCTGTTCCTGGTTCTTCATCTGTGTACACAGAACAGAAATATTTTTTAAGCAATTCTGCTTTATCCCCAGCTTCTACATATTCCTCCCCTTCACCCTTGAGTCTGACAATCCCACTTTTGCCCTTCCTCTTCTCACTAACATATCTGAAAAATGTCTTATCCCCCCATTTTATTGCATTGGCTATTTCCTCCTCTCTGAATCTTTGCTTTCCTGACTACTTTGCTAGCTTCTCTAAGTTTTTCCAAATATAGATGCCTGTCTTCCTCTCTCTGTGATCTCTTGTATTTCATGAAGGCCTTCCTCTTTTTCTTCACTTTTTCAGCTACTTCCTTCGAAAACCATAGTGGTCTCCTGTTCCTTTTGCCTTTATTTACCATTTTAACAAAAAGGTTGGTTGCCTTTAAAATACCCCCTTTCAGTTTTGCCCACTGTTTTTCTACATCCCTCAGCTGTTCCCATCCCGCTAATGACTCCCTGAGGTATTGGCCCATCCTGGCAAAGTTAGTCTTCCTAAAGTCTAAGACCCTCACCTTTGAATGAATTCTAACAGCCCTAGTCCAAATACTGAACCACACCATCTGGTGATCACTGGATGCAAAATGATCTCCCACTATAACATCAGAAACACTTTCACCATTGGTAAGCACCAATTCCAGTATGGCCCCTTCACATGTGGGGTCTGTTACCAATTGCTTGAATAGTTCTCCCTGTAGAAAATCCAGGCTCTCTTTACTTCTAGATGATACTGCAACAGGAATGTGCCAATCAACATCTGGCATATTGAAATCCCCTATCAGTAGCACTTCCCCTTTCCTAACAATGCTGCGTATGTCTTCAATTAACTCTGTCCACCCTCTTGTGAGGGAGGTTTGTATATCACGCCAATGCAAATAGATTTCTCTTTCCCTCTTTCTAGTTTAACCCACAATGCCTCCTCTCTCCCTTTTAAACTCTGTAATTCCAAAGCTTTAATAGTATTTTTTACTTATAGTGCCACTCCTCCCCTTCTTCCTACCCTGTCCTTTCTGAATAAAGTATAGCCAGGTATACTTACATCCCAGTCATGGTTTTCTGTGAACCATGTTTCTGTAACTGCCACTTAAATCCAAGTCGGCCACTCCCACCAAAGCTTCAACATCAGGGATCTTATTTCTCTTGCTACGGGCATTTATACACACTGCTTTCCATATGTTACCCCTGTTACCCATTTCCATAAAGGTATTTTAATGTATTACTTACCTGGGGGGCTTTCTTCACTCATCCCCAACGCATTTAGTTTAAAGCCCTCTTCAGTAGATTAGCCAGTCTACTACTGAAGACACATCAACCTTTCTTGGACAGATGGATGCCATCTCTGCTCTGCAACCCTTGGAACAGCATCCCATGGTCTAGGAAACCAAAACGCTTTCGATGACACCATCCATGCAGCCATGCATTCAACTCCAGGATGCGAGCCTCTCTGCCTTGACTTTTACCCTCAACAGGGAGGATTGAAGAGAACATCACCTGTGCACCTAACTGCTTCACCCTCTGTCCCAGAGCCATGAAGTCATTTTTGATACGCTCAGAGGGATACCTGGCAGTATCATTTGTTCCGACATGGATTAGCAACATTGGGTAATAGTCGGTGGGCTTGATGAGTCTCGGAAAACTCTCCGTAACATCTTGGATTTGGGCACTAGGCAGACAGCATACCTCTCTGGACATCAAGTCTGGTCTGCAGATGGACACCTCAGTACCCCTCAGAAAAGAGTCACCAACCACCACTACCCTTCACTTCCTTGTGGTCACTGATTCTGCAACTTTGGGGTACTTGAGCTCTGGTTCTTCCCTTTCCAGGGATGCTTTCACCTCCTCCACTTCCAGGGCTGCATAATGGTTCTCCAATTCATGGGCTGGAGAAGTTGGATTGGTGATTCTGCAGGCCTTGTTGACTTGTGTCCAACCTTCGTCATTCTGTTGGCACCCATCTTCTCCTCTGCTGGAGAGCTTGGTTGCTGCAAGAAGCATCTCATCAATGTACTTCTCACTGTCTTGAATGCTCCTCAGCCTCGCCACTGAGTTGCTCCACTTGTTTCCTCAGATTTTCAGCATGCAGGCACCCTGCACATGGAACCGGTCCTTCAACTGGCAAGGGACCTCTGTCTGGACAGAGGCAGAAGCTGTAACGGAGGCAACAGCTTTAGCGATACGATTTTCCCAGCCATTGTTCTGTTCGTGGAGCTTAGGTATCTGTTAAAGCAAAGAGAGAGATCTACCAAAGTACCAGCTGGTTTCCCAGCTGTCCTTTCAGAGAAACAGCAGTTAAATCTCCTTAATTATATTCAAAATGTGCTGTTCCAAGTCCCTGTACTTTGTTAAATGGGGAGTTGCCCTATAAAGCAAGACTGCCCACTAGGGGTGGGTAGGGAGGGAACTAACACCTGATTAGGTGTCAGTAGTTTCACAAAAGCTGAAAAGGTTATTAGAGTTTAAACCTAGTCCAGCAAAGAAAATAGTTCTACTAAAGCACCACAAAGAATGTAACTATGCTTTAAAAATATACCAAACCCCTTTTAAGAGCTCCCAGTCAGAGAGCTAGCAATTTAATAAGTCCTCACTTATGGGTGACGTCACTGACGGAGACCCGCATGGAATGCTCCTCAGCTTCCAAAGAAAGCCTTTGGGAGGTACACTGCATTTGTGCGCCTGCCAATCATACCCACCGTGGCGCCATCTTTTTCAGTCTTCTTTTTTTTCTGCGGAGTCTCTAGGAGGTGTTCCTGCAGTCCAGAAAAAAGTTTGAATTTCTTGCTCCTGTGGCTGAGCTTTTGTTCGTTTTTTTTTTTTCGCCCTCCTGTTGTGAATTAGTTGTTTTATTTACCCTTTGGAGTTTTTTCTGTAGTATTTTGTGCCTTTTGGGTGTTTTTTCCCCTTTGGGGGCTTTTCCCCACTCATGGCTGTTTTTCAATTTGATTTTGCTGAGGTGGTATTTTTCAGCATGTCCAAGCAGATTAGCAGCTTTAAAAAATGCACCAAATGTGACAAGACCATTTCTGCCACCAACCACCATAATTGGTGCTTGCAATGCCTTGGACCCGACCACCAGCTGGGGTTGATGGTCCTCCAATACCCCTCAGCCCATCATGAGGCAGGGATGGTTCTCATTCACTTTGTCTTGCAGAAGCTACTACTGTGGCTGTGAGAGGCGACGCTTACGCTTCCAGTTGTCAGCTGCCGGCACAGCTCTCTGTACTGGATCCAGAAAGCCCCGGGGTTCAAGAAGCCTCAATTGCCCCACAAGTCCATTGTGGTCGAGTCTGCCTTGAAAGGTGCAAAGAGTGTCAAAACTTCTCAGTGCCGTCCACATGGGAGGTGAGGACCCTGGACTCCTTCGAGAGGAGGTGCTTCTAGGGCTTCATGCTGCTAGCCCGGAATTCTGGCCTACCAGACTTACATGGTTATGTTCCTCAAGTATGTCATGCTGGACATTGAGGACTTTGCTTCCCTTGTTCCCGAGGACCACCACAAGACTTTTCAAGACCTTGTAGCTCATGGCAAGGATTGCTTGAAGTTTATGGTCCAGGACGCCAATGATGCCTACGAATCTGCCAGTAGACTGGCAGCGTGGGTGGGTATCACCAGGTGACGGATAGGCTAGTTACAGTCCTCTGACCTGGGTCCAGGACAAGATTGCCAATGTCTCCTGTTGGGGTAAGAACCTCTTCGGCAAGCTTGTGAGGAAAAGGCCGAGGAGCTGGAGAAGAAGCAGGTGATCTTTATTAGGCTTTCCAGAAAGACTGTGGACTCCTTGCGAAAGAAACAACAAGCTAAAAAGGCTTTCTTTTCACACCCCCAGCAATACTTTCTGTCCCAGCTGCAGGTGCAGCCTAAGGCCCATGCTCCCCGCTTGCAGCAAAAGGAGAAAACTCCAAAGGTACAGCCCACCCCCTAGCCCAAGCCGGGTGTGGGTTTTTGATGGGGTTTTCAGGAGCATAGTCAGCCGACTGTTGTCCGCTGAGATCCTCTCACAGGTGAGGGGGCAGCTCGTCTACTTTGCCCATCAGTGGCTTCTTATCACTTTGGCTGCCTGGGTGCTACAGATCATCCAAAGTAGCTATCCATTGCATTTAACCAAGCTGCTGCCCCCTGACAATCTTGGGGTGTACCCCATGGACCCCGCTCACTGTTGCCTCCTGCAGACTGAAGTTGTAGCCCTTCTGGCCGACTTCACCATTGAGCCGGTTCCATCGGCCCAAATCGGGCAGGGCTTTTACTCCAGATGCTTCCTGGTCCCCAAAAAGACCAGCGGGTTCTGCCCCATTCTGGATCTGTGAAACCTCAACTGGGTTCTTGGTGTGCGAAAAGTTCAAAATAGTCTTAGTGGGGACACTGCCCCCATTCTTCCTACAAGATAACTGTCTATGTTCCTTAGATCTGAAAGATGCATATGCACATATTCTGATCCATCCGCATCACAAGCAGTACCTTTGGTTCATGCTGGGCGGCTAGCACTATCAATACTGGATGCTATCTTTCAGGCTGGCTGCAGTCCCCAGGGTATTCTCAAAGTGCCTTGCGGAGTCTTTGTCTTCCCATACCTGAACAACTGGCTCATCCACTGAGTTCACCATTCAGTTGCCTGAAGGGCTTGGCTTCATGATCAACTATCCGAAGTCCCACCTTCAGCCGGTACAGCAATTGGAGTTCATTGGAGCCCTCCTCAATACCACTCGGGTGAGAGCTTTTCTGCCGGCAGACCGCCTGCAGCATCTCATCGAGGTGGTGAGCAGTTTGCAGTGCCAGTGCCACACCAAGGGCCATGGGTTGCTGAGAGCCCTCAGACACATGGTGGCCACGGTGCATGTCACCCCTCATGCTCTCCTGTGCATGTGACAGGCTCAGTGGATCTTGTGAACGCAATGGCAGCAAACCTCAGGCTGCCTGTGGGACAGGGTTGCCGCTACGCTACTTGCACAGTCCCTGGAATGGTGGCTCGTGCCCAGAAACATGTCAGGGCCTCCTGTTCCAACCAGCAGCGCCCTGCAGGCTGCTCACGACACATGCCCCCAACTCGGCTGGTGGTACGTACCTGGACGCTGAGGGTCTGTGGTCTGAGAGAGAGCCACCATCAGATCAACTTCC
Organism: Ichthyophis bannanicus; assembly: GCA_033557465.1. Classification (NCBI taxonomy): domain Eukaryota; kingdom Metazoa; phylum Chordata; class Amphibia; order Gymnophiona; family Ichthyophiidae; genus Ichthyophis; species Ichthyophis bannanicus. The sequence continues at coordinate 1,052,131 of JAWIIG010000037.1, read as the reverse complement.
TCAAGCAAATGCTCTCTGTGCCTTTTGGACCCACCTGGCAAATCAAGTGGTTCTGATCCGGATGGGCAATCAAGTGGCCATGTTTTATGTGAACAAGCAGTGGGGCATGGGTTCATACCTTCTGTGTTGGGAGGCTCTTTGCTCTGGAAGTTTGCCCTGCTCCACGGCATTGACCTGAAGGTAACTTATTTGCCTGGCGAGTGCAACAGCCTATTGGATCGCCTCAGCTGGGTTCTTCATCCACATGAGTGAACCTTCGAGAAGGAGGTGGTGGACCGAATCTTCTGGGCGTGTATTTCTCCCGACATGGATCTCTTCGCTACAGCTCAGAATGCCCAGGTAGCTCAGTTCTGCTCTTGGAGGCCGGCCAGTGATCGTCTAGCTTCAGACGCCTTCCTTCTCTACTACTATTACTACTACTAATCATTTATGTAGCTCGGGGGGGGGGGGGCAGCCTGCTCTATGCCTACCCACTGATTCTGCTCATTGTAAAGATGCTCCTGAAGCTCCAGGCCAAGAGGGGATCCATGATTCTCATCGCTACTTTGTGATCTCGACAACCGTGGTTCCCACTACTGCCCATCTGGTGTGCTAGTCGGGTTCTGGACCCCTTTGTCTGTCCTGTGGACCAGCTGTTGAAGAACCTCTTGCACCTCTCCTATTCGGGGCTCAAGGAAACCTCTGTGCGTGTTCACCTCAACAAGATAGGAGCATTCCATTGTGGTTGCGAAGGGAAACCCATGTTGGCTCAATCTCTGGTAAGCCGATTCATACGGGGCTTGCGTCTTTCAAAGCCTTCAATTAAGCCCCCTACGGTCACTTGGGATCTGATTGTGGTCCTTGGCCAGCTCATGCATGCTCCCTTTGAGCCGCTGGACATGTGCCCTCTAAAGTTCTTGACCTAGAAGGTCCTCTTTCTGGTGGCCATCCTGTTGGCCTGATGTGTGAGTGAGCTTCTGGTTCCAGTTGCACACCCCCCATACACCAGGTTCCACCAGAATTGGGTGTTGCTTCGCTTGCACCCCTGTTTTCTGCCAAAGGTAGTCTTGGCTTTTCACCTCAACCAGTTCATTGTCCATCTAACATTCTTTCCCCAGCCTCACACCAGTCACAGTGAGGCATCATTACATCGGATTGCAAGCATGCAGTGGCCTTCTACCTGGAGCGTATGAAGGCGTACCATCAATCCTCTGTTGTTCATCTCCTTCTACCCCAATAGCTAGGTGTTGCTGTTTTGAAGCATACGTTATCCCTTTGGCAACGCTTATTACAGCGTCCTTGACTGGTCTGAGCCTTGAGGGACATGTCACGGCACACCTTGTCTGTGCAATTATCTACATTGGTAGCCAACCTTTGCTCTGTCTCTGCAGAGGAGATCTGCATGGCTTCGACATGGTCTTCGGTCCATACCTTTGCAGCCCATTACTGTCTGGATGGGGATTCCTGACTGGACAGCAATTTTGGCCAGGCCATGCTCTTGCATCTCTTTGGGTTTTGAGGGTCAGCTCCTACCCACTGGCCCTTCTGTCTATCCAGGCTACCTACTGTGGTGGCGAGACTGTAGTAGAACCTGAGAAAATGGTGAAAAAAAAGTCATTTTCCTCTGAACAAGGAAATAGTTCAGGGAGTTTTAGGGTTAAAACTCCAGCTAAAGAGAAAAGCTGCATTCACAGAGCTGTTGATAGTGAGCCACGCCCCAGCTCCAAGGTGACCAGGGGAGGTGATGAGGATTACCCAGGGGTGGAGCTTGAGGCTATAGGGCATTCACACTCATATAAGCTCAGGGAAGCAGGAAGGAGGTGTGCATCCACCGGGGAGGAGGTTTCCACCAGGAAGAGAGAGACCCCGTGTGAGAGAGTGATCACCAGGGAAGGTGAATCCAAGAGAGGAGACTCTTGCAAGGAAGCAGGAAGTAAGGAAACCAGGAGGAACCCTGTTAGAGGAAGGTGTTTCAGCAGCTGTCTCAGGAGGAATCCCTATTGCACGCAGCATTCAGGAAGCTCTAGTTCTGAAGGTAGTTCAGCTTGTAAGAGAATTATAGCTGGCTGGGAGGATGGGAGAGTTTGCCCTGTGGAAGATGCTGGTTATGAGCAACGTATGGGAGTGTCCTTAGGAGAGCCGGTAAGAAGTGTGTCCTCTTCAGCAAAGTCTGGGAAGAGACTGGGTGCTAGAAGAAAGGTGAGCACATTGGAAACCTTAGAAAGTTTGATAAAGGATAAGGATCTCCTCAAGCCTTCCAGTGTCCCTCAGTGTGGAGAGGAATCCCAGTAGGGAAAGGTTTAAAGTTGTTACAGAAACTAAAACCTGCAGTTCCAGACGCTGAGTCCAGCCAGGTGCCAATTGACTTAGATGATGAGGGCATGCAGATAGATGAATGTGCTTCAGATAATGTTTCCTCGGTTTCAGAGATGGACTGTTCATTCTGTGTGTGCCAGAAGTGAGAAGGCTCCAAGGTTTTAAAGTTATAGAAAACCCAAAGAAGCTTATCTAAGTGCTTAACCTGCTGGAGAATTATGCAAATGAAGTGCTAATGTTCTTGTGCTAGCCAGGAAGATTCAAAGGACTGATTTGAAGGCTTGCAGCCTGGAAACAAATGTTTAGCAGCTTGAAGGAAAGGAAGCAAATGTTTAGCAACTTGTAGAAAAGAAGTGAAGTGCTGTACAGAGCTCAGCTGAAGTAGAGGTTTGTGCTGAACCAAGCCAGGAACCTAAAAGCTAAAATCTTTAATGAAGGAAAAGATTTTACTGCTGTGTTAAACAAGCTGAGAAACAGTGCTGCTGTGTTTGCTATAACAGTTTGCTATGAAGTTTTTGTTTCCTTTTTCAACAGAGAAGCATCCAATTTATGTTGTTGTAATTGTGAACTGCTGAAAAGAAAAGTTCATTGGCTAAGAAGAAAAAAAAAATAAATTTCCTGTTTGCCTTGAAAACCCCGGCTATTCTTTATTACACAACTACACTACACAGCAGCCTTGGCTCTGGGAATCCAATTAACAGAAAAGGGACATTAAGAGGTGACGCCCTCTACTCCTAGGCAACCGCCTAGCCAGTAGTAGGCGTGACACTACTCAAAATTCTCTTGGTCAGTGTCAACTGTGGATAGTGTATCAGATGAGTCCCTTGACAGGACTGCCTCGCATGTCTTTCTGGCTTCTCCATTTCTCGATGCCTGGTTGGACTATTCTTCTCCTTGGGTTCTGGTAGTCTGGAGCTTGGGAGTCCCATACATGAGGACTTATTTCCTGCTGCTTCATAGAGAAAGAGTAGTTATTCGCCTATAGCAGGTGTTCTCCATGAATAGCAGGAATAAGTCCTCACAACCCTCCCACCTCCCAGGGAGTTGCCTTTGGCTCCTGCTCTGTGAGTATACTGGAGAATATGGTGCTGCAGCGGACAGGGAAGGCATGTGTGCATGCGTTGTGTACTTCCCAAAAGCTTCCTTTGGATGCTGGGGAGTGTTCCATTCGGAACTCCATCGGTGACATCACCCATATGTGAGGACTTATTTCTGCTATTCATGGAGAACAACTGCTACAGGTGAGTAACTATGCTTTCACTTCTGCCCACGGTGGTCAGGCACTTTAAAAATTCTGATTGCCACAGGTTGAATTCAGGCCTATAAAATCCAAAGTAGACATATTTCAATCACTGATTTAAAAATAAAATTAATTTTTCTACCTTTGCTGTCTGTCTGGCTTTTTTATGCTCTAACCCTGTTGATCCCAGCCTCTGGTTTGTTTTCCTTGATCTTCTCTCAATTCACCTTCTAGGGTCTCTGGTCCATCTGTCACTTCTCTCCCCTTCTGTCGTCTTCACTTCCTTCCAACTCTGACACTGATGTTTTCCTTTCACCTTTCTTCCATTTATTTTTCTCTATCAACTCAGATTTCACATCCTTGTCTTACCATCCAATCCTCAGTCTCCCTCTTTTTACTGTATCTACCTACCATTTTTCAACCTTTAACTCCTCTTACTCCCCATCTCTCTATCTTTCCCCTGCCAGTTATTTCCCAGTCTTTAATTAACTTTCCTTTCTCTTTCTGTCTTTCACCCTCACCGTCCAGCATCTCTCTTTTCCTATCCTGTGTCTCTCTCTCTCACACACGATCAGCGCTTCCCCTCATTTTCTCATCCTATCCCCCACTATGTCCAGCATCCCCTGCTTTCCCTATCCATCATCTATGTCCAGCTTCCCCCATCTTGCCTCACTCTATGTCCATCATCTCCTCTCTATTGCCCCATGTCCTGCATCTGCCTCCCACTTTGTGTCCAGCATTTGCCCTCTGCCCTCCATCCCCTATCCCTCAGCTTATGTCTAGCATCTGCCCTTCATCTCCCTATGCCCCCACCCAATGTCCAGCATTTGCCCTCAATGCCCCATGACTATACCCTATGTCCAGGGTCTGCCCTCCATCTCCTTCCCTCTCTCCAGCATTTATCCCCCCACTCCCCCATCCTGTATCCACCATCTGCTTTTAATCCCCTTATGCCCCTCACTCCATTTCCAGCATCAAACCTCCACCCCCACCCCATTTGTGGCCAACATCTGCCCCACCCCCCCAACTTGAGTTTAATATCTTCCCTTCACCCCTCTCTTTGTGTTCAACATCTACCGTCTGCTCCCCCCCCCTGCCATCGTGTCCAACTTTTGCCTCTGCTTCCCCAGTTTTTGTCCATCAGTCCTTGGCTCCCCAACTTGTGTCCAAATCTGCCCTGCTCCCCCTCCACACCTGTCTTCCATCTCCCTTTCAGCCCCAGCCCCTACCACCACCACCCACTGCTGCTTCTCCAGCAGCAGGCCTCTGAGACTGAAACACCCCCCCCCCCCAAGGTCTGCGTTGTTCTGCTCTTGTGTGCTGCACGGTCGGTCCCGCCCTTTGAGACGATGTCTTGTGGCACACAGGAGCGGAATGAAGCACTGATCTGAGCTTTTTTTCTTTCAGTCTGAACTTTTCAAGGCCTGCTGCAGCCACTGTTACTGAAACAGGGAAAGCGACAGCAGCAGCAGCATGCAGGAGATGCTGAATTCATAATCTTCTGTTGGTTTTTTTAGACAGTCTGAGGTGGCCACTGGTGACATGATTTGGGGGCATTTTTTTGCTGCCCCAAAAAATCTGCTGCCTGAGGTGGCCGCTTCACCCTGCCTAATGATAGAACCGCCCCTGTCTGCCTAGTTAGCTTCTGTGGTGAAAGTTAGACCAGCCTTTAAGGAACTTTCGCTGCTTAAGGATGACCTCGCAGCGGCTGAACATTACTTCTGGAACGTCCCAGTGCTAACCAACTAGCTTCGGGGGGCGTTCAGTGGCAGTGTTAGTGCTGCTGAATATCCCAGTCAACGGTTATTTCATGTTAATTATGTTAAATATTGGACCCAATATTTTTAAATATTTATAGATAAACTGCATCATGTGCTACTTACAGAACATCAAGAGGTTCATATTCAGAAGATTGATCCGAGTAACTCTAGGAGCTGAACAGACACATTTTTGTGGTTAGAATCTATCCCTCCTCCATTGCCCATATGAGTGGCAAAATTTAGTGCTGGAAAATCATTGCATGCACAAAATGTAGTTGGTTAAAAAGAAGGCAGCGCTTGGGGGGCGAGGGGAAATTCCCAAAGTTGGTGTAATTCTGGATGGCCCATGTGAGGTTGGCTAGAATATCTGAATAAAGTTAACCAAATAACTTTAGCCTGTTGGCTACTTATCGACTTTGGAGCCACCAGAGGTAGAACAGGGCAATTTATCAATCTTTGTATAAGTAACAAAATAGGGTAGGTCATTGGAGTAATGACCTGACTAATATTTTGCCCACACAGCATCAGAAAGAGAGCTTGGGGTGGGGTGGGGGGGCAGAGCTTATTGGTCTGTTTGTCTCCTTCAGCCATAAAAAGTGTTCGCTGCATTTAAAAAATTATCTATCTTGAAATATTTTTCAACCTTCTGGCATTTAAGGAGATTTCTTTTCCTTGTTTCATGTAATCTTAGTTACTGTTTCTTCTCATTTTAATTTTCCATCTTTCACCACCTGTTCTCTTCTTTCAATCTTTTTCTAAGGTTTTTGTTGGTCTCTTGTTCTGTTTTCTTCTGTTGATCTGTCCTGTGAATATGAAATTCCCACCAACTCCAAGGCTAGTCATAGCAAGGCATATTCTGTTCCTGCAGCCATCCTTCTGCCTTTTTATCCTTTTCTTCTTTGCATTGCATATCATAAGAAAGGAGAATGAGGAGCGAGGGCCTTGGGGTAGCTCTTGCCTTACTATTACTTCTTTTCAAGAGCTTCTGGGTTGGAGATCAGAAAGAGAAAGATGCTAGACAGCCAAGGAGTCTTCTGGAAGATGCCTACTCTTAGTTGCCTAGTTTTATTTAAAAGGAAACCAGTGTCCTTAACAAACTGATTTGACTGTATTTTTGTGTTTTGCAGTACAAGGTGTGAACACAAGAAAGGAGATTTTACAAATAAAATGTGGTCCCAATAAAAGACACAGACCTCTCTTCCCAAACAATAATTTATTTAAAGGACAAAAAGAGACATGAGGCCAAGAAATAAGATCACAAGAGGAAGCAGTATAGAGCCATGAAACAGGCAAGTTGATATTTTGAGGAGTCTTATTAGTACTGTTGCTAAACAGCGTATTGTTTGAAAGAACTGATATGGTTGACATGATACCTGTGGTCTATTGCTCTAAAATATGAGTGGAAAAATTAGCTTTTTTTATTAAGCTGTTTATATATCTATTTTTATATTTTGTCAGTGGGGGGGGGGACCCATGCCAGAGAAGATGATCAGTGCACAGAGTCACTGGAAAGCCACAGCAGGAGTCTGGAGCATCATCCTGTCAAGGATTAAATATCAAACACCTACTAGGAAAGAAAGAAATACGTTCTTGGTGTATAGTGGTATTTGTTGGTGCTCTATGCTCTTGGGGATATGTTTTGAACTGAACAAGTTTATCTTGAGTCTCAGGCTTTCTGGTTTAAGATAGATGCCTATTCACAGAGAGCTTTCGCAAAGTAAGAACCTTTCAGTAAGCAACTGTCTGCTTTTACTCATTTTTGAACAGAGTTGGGCCAAAACTCAAAAGATGAGGCTGATATTCAGAGGATTTGTGAACCTAAATTGGCCTCTATGATGATTCACTAGATTTAGGGGTTAGTAAAAAGTTTGGGCCTGATATTTAAAAACCAAGCAGCATCTATTACCTGGATAAAATGGCACTGACTGGGGTCAGCCACTAATTTTCAGTGGTGTTATCCAAATAATGCTGCTGAAAATTATTACAGACTGTCGTGGCTTTATGTAGTTAATGCTGGGGTGGTCCGGGGGGTGGGGGGGTGGTGGTGGTGGTGGTGGTGAAATCAGTTCTGAGCAGCAACTTATTTGGGTAGCAACGATTTTCAGTGCTGTTAAAACCCACAAAACATTGGAGAGCAAAATAGATATCCTAAGTTATGTGGATGGCTAGCTGGATAACAGTGCTGAAAATTGCCATTATCCAGATAACTACAACTGTTGGTGACAATCCTGAATATTCAGTGCCAATATCTGGATAGCAGTAAAGGCTGAATATTCAGGTATATCTTTAAACACCATGTTTAAAGGGAGCACCAACTGCAGAGTTTAAAAATTGACCCATTTGAGTATAAATTTCACTAAACTCCTAAATTTAGGAGCGTAAGAAGTGGGTGGCAATGGGATGATTTTAGGACGGGAAAAAGTTTGGAGCTTAGCACTACTTTTTAGCACTAGTCTCAAATCTAGGAAATTGAATTGGCAGGCCTAAATTTATAAGCAGAATTTATAAGATCCTAAATTAAGGATAATTTTCAGCTGAACACTTAGGTTCCTAAATGCTGCTAAAATAGGGCAAAAACTAAGGAGCTTAAATTTAGGTGCTGATCTTTTTTTTGAATATCGAGCCCCCCTATGTCTAGTAACTGCTGCAAAATGTGCAAGTCCCCTAACTGTGAATTTTCACCAGCACCGAAAAGTCCCTCTAAACCTTCAGAAATATCCGGATAGTGTAGAGGTGGAGTGAGGACGGAAATGAGGACGTTTTGCCTGGTTTAATTTAGGACAGGAAAAAGCTGTTCTAAGTTAAACTGCTCAACTATATGTTTAGCATCTGAGTATTGTCACTGTATGAATAGCTGTTGGTGGTCAGAATTCTATTCATATATAAAGTACTACTGAATATATGAGTTTCTAAAAATGCCAAAGCTAATGTTTAAAAAACCCACTAACTGCTATAGCTGAACATTTACTCTCAAAGTTAAACTTGTTTTTAATCCTGAAAAAGAGGCAATGCTTAATGCTGTTATTGAATACAAGTGTACCAAAAAGTATATACATAATTTTCAAGCTGAGAAGTTAAAGTCTTTCAAATTTAGAAACGTTGGGAGGCATATCCCAAGGCATTTGGAATATCTACTACTACTACTGATTTGTTTATTTATATAGACTGACGTACAGACTGGGGGATATTCAGCGGCACTAGTATGGTTAGTGCCACTGAATATGCCCGGCAGCCTCCATGTCATGCCCTGATGCTAACCAGTTAACATCGGGGCATTCTGGGGCAGCACGTGTTACTAACTGGGCAGCGGCAATATTGAGCTGCTGCTCAGTTAGCAAGCCGCATGTAAAGCAAGATGCAGAAAATGCTGGCCTTTTGCTATAGAAGTTAACTTGGGAGAAGCTGAATATCACCGCTGCCCAGTTAGCTTCTGGGTTCTGCAGCTAAAATTATTACTGAAAGAATACTAGCAACTAAAATATAGGGTCAGAATTAAAAAAGGACAATGACAGCTCCTCCTTGGAAAAAGCATATCAAAGGAAAAATTAATTCTCCGGGACCAAGCAGGAAGTCAGTTCTCAATTATGGAACGTGCACCACGCAGGCATGCCAGTCTTCCTACCTGAAGGAGCCATCTTTTCCTCAGTCGTCTTCTTTTCCTCAGTCGTCTTCTTTCCATGGAGCTCTTCGGATGTTGTCTGACACTCCGGAAAGATGACTTTTTTCAATGGCACTTTTTCCATTATTTTCCATTTCTTTTCCATCACGTACCTTCGGTACAGTTTTCCTGCCTGTCCCGGAGGTGTCGGTGCCTCGGCGCTGCATTTTCTTCAGGTTCTTTTTCTTTTTTGAGGTGCTAGGGCCTTTTTTCTTGCATCCCCTGTTCGGCCACGGCATTGGAGTCGTTTGATTTGGCGGAAACTGTCTTCCCCATGTCTAAGCTGGCCAGTGGTTTTAAAAAATGCACTCATTGTAGTCGGACGATCTCTCTTACTGACCCCCACAACTTGTGTTTGCAATGCTTCAGGCCTTACCATCAGCCCTCATCCTGCATTCTCTGTCTTCAGATGACACTCAAGGCCTTTGGAACCGAGAAAAGCAGAGGGAATTGCTATTTGGTTCCTCGGAGTCCTCGGCATTGGCACTGACCCCCTCGAAGGCCTCTGCTGAGACTTCGGCCTCGTATGGGGGCCATGCTCATTCAGAGCCAAGGGGCCGTGGTGCATCGGACCAGCTCTCTTTCTCTGAGGAGGGCCAACTTTGATGTCAAAGGGTGATGCCGAGTGCTGGGCGAAGTCCTACTTGCACCGGCATTGGAGCCCTCGATGCAACTCGGAGGGAGAGGGCCTGGAGTAGCCAGCCAAGCTGCCCCAGTGAGAGGAGTGACCTCTTAAGGCCTAGGAAGGCCGACAAGTGACTCCTAGCACTGTAACTATCGGAGTCCTTGCTGCAGGAACCAGCATCGGTGCCGATGACTGTGGCGTTGGCTCAGACCCCATCGGAAACTGAACTGTTGGCTCAGCATATGGAGGCACTTGAGCAGGGCCTCTTGGTGTTCCTCGCCCAGTGGGCTCCCAAGGACAAGGGGACCTGAGGTTTCCTGGTCTCGGTGATGGCCCCATCCATAGAGGCAGCCTCAAAGCGCATGCCATGCCCCAGAAGGATAGTGCCTCATAGCGACATTCAAGGTCCCTCTTAGCACACCACGTTTCCCCACCAAGTGTGTCAGGGTCAGATCATTGGTGCCCTCAGACCTTTCTGTGCCATCAGCGCCGGAGGTATCGAGACGAATTGCACCGTTACTTCGAGTTCCTCTCAGAATCTGAGTCTGAAGACTGGGAGATGGAAGAAGAGTCAGCCGAGACCATCCAGCATTGGAACATCCCATCAGATCCCTCACCGCCCCACGCGTGCCAAAAGTCCCCACTAGAGGATTTGTACTTCCTGGACTTTGTGAAGGATATGGGGGGGGGGGGGGGGGAGGCTTTCCCTTTTCCTATCTAGGCTGATGAGAAGCCTCGCACCAAGGAACTGGTGTACCCCAGGGATCTGTGCTGGGTCCGCTGCTTTTTGACACATTCATAAATGACCAGGAAAGGGGAATAACGAGCGAGGTTATCAAATTTGCAGATAACACAAAACTATTTAAAGTTGTTAAAACCCAAGAGGATTGTGGAAAATTGCAAGAGGATCTTGATAAATTGGAAGACTGGGCATCAAAATGGCAGATGAAATTTAATGTGGACAAGTGCAAAGTTATGCACCTAGGGAAGAACAACCCAAACTATGGTTACACAATGCAAGGTTCCACATTAGGAACCACCACCCAGGAAAAAGATTTAGGCGTCATTGTGGATAACATGTTAAAACCATCGGCCCAGTGTGCAGCGGCGGCCAATAGAGCAAATAGAATGCTAGGTATCATAAGGAAAGGAATGGAAAATAAAACAAAAGATATTATTATGCCTCTATATCGTTCCATGGTGAGACCGCATCTTGAATATTGTATGCAATTCTGGTCGCCGTATCTTAAAAAGGATATAGCGTTATTAGAAAAGGTTCAGAGAAGAGCCACCAAAATGGTAAAGGGGATGGAAGGATACTCCTATGAAGAAAGGCTAAAAAGGTTAGGACTCTTTTAACCTGGAAAAGAGATGGCTGAGGGGAGATATGATAGAAGTCTATAAATTAATGAACGGAGTGGAACGGGTAAATGTACGAGGGTCATTTTTAAAGTAAGAACCGATTGCGCATCGTGTCCGCGCGATCTGTCAAGTGACGTCCGTTCAAGGTCAGCCACTCTTGGCCAGTCTCTCACTATGCCGCCATTATGTTTCACGTCTCTGCCAGTGTTGGTTGTATGGTTATACTGCTTCGTTTGCCGCCATGTCAATCAGTAATCCCTCCGATTGTGAAGTGCGCTCGGTTATCTGTTTTTTAAATGCAAAACAAGTTCGTCCAGCTGAAATTCACTGGCAGCTTGTTGAAGTGTATGGGGAAGGTGTAATGAATGATGTTTAAGGAAGGAAGGACAAATGTTCATGATGAAGAACGATCTGGACGGCCTACTGTCATGAATGAAGACCTGACACAAGAGGTTGATGAGGAAATTCGCCAAAACAGGTGCTTCACTATAGACGAGCTGCATCAGACATTTCCACAAGTTTCAAGATCAGTAGTTTATCACATTGTTATTGACAAGCTGCACTACAAAAAAATGTGTGCGAGATGGGTGCCGAAAATGCTGGATGAACTTGTTTTGCATTAAAACTGGATAACCGAGCGCACTTCACAATCGGAGGGATTACTGATTGACATGGCGACAAACAAAGCAGTATAACCATACAACCAACACTGGCAGAGACGTGAAACGTAATGGCGGCATAGTGAGAGACTGGCTAAGAGTGGCTGACCTTGAATGGACATCACTTGACAGATCGCGTGGACACGATGCGCAATCGGTTCTTACTTTAAAAATGACCCTCGTAGATCGATTGTTTACGTTATCAGAATATAGAAAGACTAGGGGACATGCAATGAAGCTACAGCGTAAACTATTTAAGACTAATAAAAGATTTTTTTTCACTCAGTGTTTAATCAAACTCTCTAATTTGTTACCGGAGGATGTAGTAAAGGCTGTTAGTGTAGCTGGGTTTGAAAAAGGTTTGGACAAGTGCCTGGAGGAAAGGTCCATAAACCATTATTAAGAAGGGACCCAGGATATCATTGCTTGACCCAGTACAAGCATTGTGGAACCTGTGTCTTTTGGGGAAACTGCTAGGTACGTATGACCTAGATTGGCCACTGTTGGAAACAGGATACTGGGCTTGATGGACCTTGGTCTGACCCAGTATGGCATATTGTATGTTCTTATCCTCCAGTATTCTTTGCTTCCAAAGGAGGCCGTAATGGTGCCAGTGCACTACATCTGGCAATGGTTCCTTTTTTGAATGTGGGAGGATCCATTCTCAGTGCCCATTGTCAGTCAGTCAGGCTCAACTCCCAAGTATTGGGTTACCAAGAGCCCTGGGTTTGAATAGCCACAACTGCCACACAATTCGATGGTACATTCGGCTGTGCATCAAATAAAGAACTGGAAGACTCATTCCTCTGTGCCCCCGGGCTGGGAAGCCCATAACGATGGATGCCTTTGGCTGCAAGTGTTACCAAGGCTCCATGTTTGTGGCCCATATCCAGGCATATCCACTTTATATGGGTGTGCTCTTGCAAGATCTCACTGGGGATCTTGCCAAGTTCTCCTGAGAGATCTGAGGATCACTTGCAGAGGTATCACTCCTCAGTCTCCAAGACCAGAGTGTTCTCTAAGCATGTCACCAGTATGGCCTATGATGGTTTTGAATCTATGGCTTGAGTGGCAGCATTATGTATTAGCATCTGTCGCCTTACTTGGCTTCAGGTGTCGGACCTAGAGCAATGGGTCCAAGATAAGCTGGCGGACATACCCTGCAAAGGTGAGAACCTTTTTGGAGCACCCATGCGAGAGATGACAGGTGAACTGGAGCAAGACCAGCTCACAATGACCTGCTTCTCTCAAAAGACTTCTGAACCCTCCAAGAGGAAATCTGCTGGTAAGAAAAACCAGATATCCTATGTATAACCGAAACATGGGTCACGGAAACAGATTCAGCCATATTAAATCAGATCAGCAAACCTGGATATAACATCTATAACTGTCCCCGATCCCATAAAAAGGGTGGAGGTGTACTCATAATAGCAAAAGAGAACCTGAATCTCACCAGCACGTATCAGAACTCAAATCCAGACATAGACATACTCAAGATTGAAAACCCCGCTTTATCCATCTGCTTGATATACAGACCCCCCACACAGCAATATGAGATACTAGCATCAGCATTGGAAATAATTTCATCAACTCAACCTAGAAAATTCCAAATTGTACTAGGAGACTTAAACCTAGCAACAACATCTGCCACAAATACAACCACCTTCCTGGAAGCCATGTCCCAACTAGGCTACCAGCAACAAATCACAGAACCTACCCATGATAAAGGTCATACCCTAGACATGGTTTTCACACCCAAAAATGCTCAGGCCAAGGACGAGAAGCCCAAGATAGGGATCAACCCGCTACCCTGGTCAGACCACCACCAAATCAATATACAGTTAAACTTGCCGAACCTGTCTAAAGACACCAAAGCAAAAAGAACAGCACAACAACGACGGTTCAACAAACCAAACATGGAAGGTCTGAGTTCATCAAATCACATATAGACCTCGGCAAAACAAACCTCGATGACTTAGCAAATGAATGGGACACCGGAATCCGGACCATAGCAACTCCCAAAGAGACTCAGTCGCCAAACGCATCGAAACATCAAAATGAACCTTGGTACACCAGAACGTTGACCAAAATGAAGAGGGAGCTCAGGAAGCATGAAAGAAAGTGGAGACACATCAAATCCACTGAACTCAGGACAGTGTACCTTAATCTCCTCGCAAACTACAAAGAGGAAATAAACACAGCAAAAAGGTTACACCATACCAACATACTGAACAAAGCCATTAACAAACCACGGGAGCTTTTCGACCTAGTAAAATCACTTACAAAGACAGCCCTCCCTGAACCTCAGGATAGCTCAATACATCCACAAACACTAGCAGATCACTACGCAAGCAAACTGAATACCACCACCCCCACATTTGCCCTAGAAACCCCACACCAACGAACGAAGATGAAGCCAGAATCTACATGGAGCAAATTCCGCAACATTGACAAACAACAAACCACCAACATCTTAACCTCCATAAACACCACCACCTCACCACTTGAACCCTGCCCAACTGCTTGGATCAAAGCGGCAAAAAATGAGATAAACCAGCAAATAGCCCACATTGTTAATCAATCACTAAGCCAAGGAGAAATGCCGGAGAAACTAAAACAATCTATAATAAGGCCGATCCTAAAGAATAATTCACTCAACAAAGAAGACCCATCATCATACCGCCCCATATCAAGCATCGCATTCCTGGCAAAAATCATAGAAAAGGCAGTACTCTTGCAACTACAAGACCACCTCGATGAACAGGATGCCCTAGACAAACAACAATATGGATTCAGAAGAAACCATGGAGTGGAAACACTTCTAATAGCACTAATGAACAACCTACTTAAAGGACTAGAAGACACAAAGAAAATGTTCATACTCATTTTCATTGACATCTCCGCCGCCTTTGACACGGTACATCATGAGATACTCCTTAGTAAACTAGAATCCATAGGAGTTGAGGGAACCCCCCTCAAATGGTTCTCCTCCTATATATCTAACAGAAGGCCTCAAGTACAATTTAATGGGGAAGAAGCTATTCCATTCACTCAAATGCAGGGCATACCACAGGGCTCAGCACTCTCAGCACTGCTGTTCAATATCTACATGCGACCCCTCTGTGACATCTTTAAAAGGCATAGCATCAACTACCACATCTATGCAGATGATATTATGCTCTACACGCAACTGGACGTCGCCGACCCCAAATATGCACAGCTCGAAAACTGCCTGAACGAGATGTTGCTATGGCTACAGAAAAATAACATGACGATAAACCACAAAAAAACGGAGGTAATGTACATGTCCAACAAACCCAACTTCAAGTCACCTGACTCAATCACCCTGTGCAACAACACATACAAAGCAAAAGAAGAAATCAAATATCTAGGTGTCACACTCGACTGCAACCTAAGAATGGAGAAACACCTGCGTAAAACAAACAAAGCCATCTTCTATAAACTTAGGGTGATACAACCTCTAAGGAAAATAATAGCACCAGGCGATTTCAGGTCAGTGGCTCAAGCACTAGTCATGCCGCACCTCGACTACTGTAATGCCATCCTCCAAGGTCTACCCAAAAAATCACTGGGTATCCTTCAAATGGCCCAGAATGTCGCAGCTAGGATAATAATGGGAACGAGAGTAACTGACCACATCACCCCAATATTGATCGACCTTCATTGGCTTCCAGTTGCTGCTAGGGCACAGTACAAGATGATAGTAACAACGTTCAAGCTGATCAACAACATAGCCCCCTCATTCCTGTCCTCTCTTATCAACACACAACCAGCAAATAGGAATAGAAGAACTAACAACTTGGGCACCCTGCAGGTCCCTAACGCAATACGAACTGTGAAAACAAGTACAAGTCGCAGAGCCTTCTCTTTCGCTGCGCCCACTATATGGAATCAGCTCCCTGTTGACCTGCGGCTAACCCAGGACATGAAAAGTTTCAGGAAAGAGTTAAAAACCCACCTATTTAAATGCTATTACAACCAGCCATAAGTCACAAAATCCAGGAAAACGTAACAAAGTAAACTGATAAATACGTACATTGTAAATCCGCCTTGTGTAACCATGTATAGCCAAGTAAAATGTGATTTCCTCAATCTGTAAATATGTATTATATAAATGTAAATATGTTTACCCCCAAAACTTTAACCATGTGTGCCGTGACCCCCCCCCCCAGTCCTCTATGTATATACTCCCCCACCCTGTCCTGATCGACTTCCCCAAAAGAAGAATCAAACCGCTACTGATCGCTGGAAGCAGCGGTATATAAATGTGTTCTAAATAAATAAATAAATAAAATAAAGAAACCTTTCTTCTTTTAAAAGAAGTTGTCGTATAGTGCTTATACTCCATACCACTCCTACCAGTCCCTACAGCAACCTCCTCGGCAGAAGAGCCAGGGACACAGCACCAACACTACGGACCTAAGCAGCAGAAGTCTCAACCAGCACCATAGCTACAACTTGGTGCTGTTTTTTCACTACTTCCTCAAGGATATGGCCTGTCTTCCTCCCAGACACCATCCCATCGCATCCCATCCTATTTCGTCCATCAAGACTGATTGTTCCACTACACACAGATGGTGACTGTTTTTAAAAGTAAGCAACATCGTGCTGGAGCAGGGCTGAAGAGTGACATCACTACTGCCTTTAGAATCAGCTGTAATCTGTGCTGATTGAGCAGAACAAGACTGATTGCTCCACTACACACAGCTGGTGGCTTTTTAAAAGTAAGCAACATCGGGCGGGCCCACGCCTGAAGGTCTCGCTAGAAGGTCCTTTGGCGTGGTCCTTAGGCGCGGGACGATTTGGCACGATATCGGAAGCTCTAACTGACTTGAATAACCCTCTGGAAACCTCAGGGTAAGCCATTAAGATAATATCTTTTATATAACATATTCGGCTTTCCTTTGTACTGGAACTTAAATAATCCACAATCTCCTGTATCTAAAGAACCCACAGTAAGAATATAAACCACAATAATATCTTCTGCTCAAAGTCTTAATAGTTACAAGTAATCTGCAGAAAATAATCTGTCTTGATAACTTCATACTTTAAATAGTTTTAATAGCTGCAAACATGCATAAATTTACCAATTCGTTCTTCTATATTTTAGTATGATATTCCTCACCCAACAGACTCTACCCAACAATTTAATACCAAACCCTTTAATGCCTATGCACGCGAGTAATAATAACCTCAATAAACAGAAACTCTATAGAAATAAAAACAAAAGACAAACCAAGATTTCTTTCCCCCCATCCAAACCTACCAAAAATAATCCAACTCTTAATTCCCCCATTTGTTTTGTACTAATTAATGCAAGATCTGTAAAAAAACAAGCTAAACACTATATATGATTACATCATAGACCAAAAAATTGATGATATGTGCATAACGGAGACTTGGTTAAAAGATACAGACCAGGTTATTATCAATCAAATTACTCCTCATGACTTTGAAGCATTTACTTGTCATAGAGAGCACAAAAGAAGTGGTGTAATTCTAATCCTTGCACGTAAAACTTTCAAATTTACAACTGTTATAATCAATAATTCATCTGATACAAATTCAATGGTGATATCTAATCACCATCTCAGTATTTGTCTTGCTTACAGACCACCCAATGCCACAAAAGATCAACTGTCAGCAATCCTTGAATGAATTTGTTCACACAGCTTGCCCCGTAAACCATTAATTGCTTTGGGTGACTTCAATTTAAGTTCCTTATTGCCTAAGGAATCTAAAGCCTTCCTAAAAGCTTTGGACTCTTTAGATTACAAACAGGCAATTACTCTACCAACACATCAACATGGTACTATTCCAGATATGATTTTCCACCCAAAACGTCTTACTGCTCTAAACCAAATCTCAATTCCAAAAATATCTCCTGTGCCATGGTCAGATCATTATGTGATATCTATTACTTTACATTTAAAACCTCCTTCTCACCAATTAGAAACAAGAAAATTTAGAGCCTTTCATAAAGAAAATTTCATAGCAGATGTCATTCCTCACTTGCATCAGGATTGTAGTAATTTAGATGCTGCAATAGACAACTGGAATAAAGTCATTTCTGATGCCTCAGTAAATCTCAACAGAGGCAAGGCACAAGTGCGTAGAAAGAATAACGCACCATGGTACTCAAATGATATCAGAGAGGCAAAACGTATACTAAGAAATTTGGAACGTAAATGGAGACAGAACAAATCTCAGCATACAGAGTTTTTATATAAGGTGAAGCTAATTGAATATAACAATTTGATAAATAATCGCAAACAACAATACCATACAAACTTAATTTTGAAATCTGCTAATAAACCAAGGGAATTATTTTATATTGTGAAACGGCTTACCAAAAACAACTCTCCTTGTCAAAATCACCAGAATAGATCCTCAAGAATATGCAAACTACTTAATAAATAAAAACGGAAATCAATTAACCTCTATAATATATCTTCACAGCCTAATCAATTAACGACAAAGATATTCTCTGATTCCAGACACCTTTGGTCTAATTTTTCAATGCTAACAAAAAACCAAATTGAAAATATAATAAATACAATTAATACAACAACCTCCCCAACTGATCCATGCCCAGTAGAATGGATTAAAAGTGCAAATTGTCAATTAAGTTGCCATCTAGTCAAATTTGTAGAACTTTCACTAAAACAAGGTTATTTACCTCCTGTCCTCAAAAGAGCCTCAATTAGACCAGTCTATAAAGGAAATTCATTAAGCACCTCTGAACCTAAATCATACCGTCCAATTTCTAATTTACCTTTTATCTCCAAGGTTATAGAGAAAGTAGTACAGGGGCAATTACAAGATCACATAGACTCTTCCTTTTCGTCCCTCTAGTCCAGTCCCGGAACCATTGAGTTTAGAATCTCCTCCAGCAGCTTTGGAGACTGAAACATGTCATCGCTTTGATGACCTCAGCATACATATAGGCAAGGACTGCCCCCTCACCTCCAGTACTTCAATCTCCAAGCAGCTGGAGAAGCTTCTGAGCCTTTGGCGCTCTCAGCACAAATAAGCAGAGCTAGGAATTTAGCTTGATTTGTTTTAAAAGATTTCTTTTGCTGTTTCATGTGTAGTGACTAGTGTTCTGGTTTGTTTCAGGGAGAGGTGCTGCTGCTGAAGGGGTCCCTTGGCTACTGCTGCTGCTGCCCGGATTGTCTCCCTGCTTTGTCCCCCCTCCTCCTCTCTCCTCTGAACTGGCTTTCCCCTTCACTTTAACGAGCATTTGGGGGGACTTGTGCAGCACTGACACCTCCCTGCTCCCGAACCCGCTGTAACGGGTGAGGAGCAGGTGGTAGGCTCCGCTTCTAAGCGCAGGGAGAAGACAAGGCTGGAGACGTTGGAAAGCGCTGTATGCCGCCAGAGCCGAAGCCGCGATAAGGCTGAGCTCCGGCGCGCTTAAAGAACTACTCCTGTTCACTCCGGGCCTGGAGGTGAGTCGGGGAGCGAGGTACAGCGCAGGAGAGCCTGTGGGTGAGCGGCAGAGGGGGCCGTGATCGTGCGCCCAGGCGCCGTGCCTCATTTTGCGCGGGAAAAGTTCCGGCTGCCATTTTGGGAGGAACAGCTGCACTAGAGAGCTGCTTTCTCAGGGCGGTCGAGTTTCAGAGGTTTTGGGGCCTCGTTTTTCAATTAGTTTGGCAGGGCCCGTCCTGGCAGTTTATTAGGACTACAGATTTATTTAAAAAAAAAAAAAAAAAAGTGGATCAGGTGGCCGGCGGGGTTCTTGGTGTAGGGGGGCATGCTGGCTAAACCGCGTTGCCTGGTGTGTGGCATTAAGAGAGGGGAGCTGATGGAGTCTGGGGTGTGTAGGCCCTGCACCCGGGAGGCATCCCTAATGGAGGACCCTCTGGAGGGGACTAGCGGAGTCCATTTGGGGGGGGATCGGGAGAGGGGGAAATCCCTGCCCTCCTCGGGTGTTTCCGCAGAGCAATTGTTGAGTTCAGCCTCGGGGGAAGAGGCCTCCTCTCCTCCATCTGTGAGTCAAGCGAGGGCTCCGGTGGGGATCCCGCCGGACTTCTTTCCTCTTATGCAACAGGCCTTTGCTCTGCTGCAGCCAGCGATGGAGGTCCCCCCTCTGAGCCCACGAGGTCAGAAGCGTGGAACGACAACGGAGATGGAAGCTCCTCCGCTCAAAAGGGCTAAAGCGGCTAGTATAGTGGATCCTGGGTCTCCACTCTGGGCAGCCCTAGATACAGAGGACGGGGATCGCGTAGGAGCCTCAGAGGAGGAATTGGAAGAGGGGGAGTTGCCCGATGCGGACCAGCAGAGTAGGGTGGTCCAGGTGTTTTCAAAGGAGGAGCTGCCAGCGTTGATTTTGGAGACTCTGAAGACGTTAAACATGCCGTCGGTGGAACCGGCCTCAGAAGAGGTGCTGGAGGATCCACTGTTGCAGGCAGTCCGCACCTCCCAACAGATGTTTCCCGTGCATAGGGTGTTTAAGAATATGATTCAGGAAGAGTGGGACGTGCCAGAGTCGGCCCTGAAGGGTTCTAGGGCGCTAGCTAGGCTGTATCCGCTTTCGGACCAGGATAAGGAGCTCTTTCGCTCGCCAAAGGTGGATGCTGCGGTGTCAGCGGTCACAAAGAAGACGACGATCCTGGTGGAGGGGGCCGCGGCCTTGAAGGATGTTCAGGACAGGAAGTTGGATACCTTGTTGAAGCAAGTGTTTGATATTAGTGCCCTCTCCATGCAGGCCTCGATAGCAGGGGCGTGGGTGGCGAGAGGGTGCTTAAGATGGTCCCAGAGGTTGCAGGGGGAACAGTTGGGGGACCAGGAAGCGGAGGTAGCGCGGCTAGAATCCGGAATGGCGTATTTAGCAGATATTCATTATGATCTTATCAGAGGGCTGGCTAAGAGTATGGCGTTGGTGGTAGCGGCGCGTCGCTACCTGTGGTTACGAAACTGGGCGGCAGACAGTTCGTCTAAAGCGCGTCTCAGTAAGCTGCCCTTCCGGGGTAGGCTGTTGTTTGGAGAAGATTTGGAAAAGTTGGTTAAGGATCTGGGAGAGTCTAAGGGGGGTCGTCTGCCAGAGGATAAGCCCAAGCAGGGCCGCGGGACTCCCAGTTCCAAGGGGACTTAGAGGGAGTTTCGTAGGTTTCGGTCCTCACGATTTGGCCAATCACAGCGTGGAAAGTTTCCGGCGCAGAACCAGGGGTTTAGAGGATTTCGGGGCACAGGCAGGGGGTTCGTGCCTTTTCAGGCCTTAACTGTTAAGTCGCAATGAGCTGGGCTCAGGTAGCGGTGCTTCCTGTGGGGGGGCGGTTACGGGAGTTTTACCCTGCCTGGGTCCAGCTTACTTCGGACCAGTGGGTCCTGGAGGTTATTCGCGAAGGTTATGCGCTAGAGCTTCACCAACCCGTGTTAGATTCCTTTGTCATGTCGCCTTGCAGGGCTCCCCTCAACCGGCGCGCAGTGGTAGAGACGTTGCGCCATTTGCTGGCTTTCAAGGCGGTGGTTCCGGTGTCCGCGGATCAATGCGGGTCCGGTTGGTACTCTATTTATTTTGTAGTGCCAAAGAAGGAAGGCACGTGCGGAGAGGAGGGTGCGTCCATTAGGGGCGTCCCTTTCTCAGATCCTTTCCTTCTTGTAAGCGGGAGTAGAAAAGGGCTTAGCGGCGAGTTCCTTACGAGTTCAGTTGGCAGCGCTTTCTTGTTTCCGGGGCAAGATACAAGGCCAAGTGTTGGGAGCGCATGGCGATGTCAGGAGGTTCCTGAGGGTGGTGGGGGTCATGCGACCTCCGCGTAGATGCTCAGTCCCGGCGTGGGATCTGAACTTGGTGTTGGAGGCTTTGGTTAAACAGCCGTTTGAGCCATTGGGAAAGGCCTCTGTTAAGGATCTGATGCTGAAGACGGTATTCCTTGTCGCCATTTGCTCCGCGCGTCGGATTTCGGACTTGCAAGCCTTGTCCTGTAAAGAACCGTATTTGTCCTTTTTTGATCATAAGGTAGTGCTGCGGACGGTGCCAGCATTTTTGCCTAAGGTGGTCTCTGTGTTCCATGTTAACCAGGTGGTGTCTCTTCCGTTTTTTTCGAGGGATCAGACAGCGAGGTCTGATAGTAGATTGCACTTTCTGGATGTGCGTCGGGCACTCCGAAAGTACCTCCGTGTTACTGCGGCCTTTCGGAAGTCGGACAGGTTGTTCATCAAGTTTGGCGGTCTGAGGAAAGGTGAGGTGGCGGCGAAGTCATCTATTTCCAGGTGGTTGAAGGAGATGATTGCGGCGGCCTACATTTTAAAGGGTAGAGTGGTGCCAGACGGTCTCCGAGCTCATTCCATTAGAGCGCAGGCGGTGTCCTGGGCGGAGTTCAGCCTGGTGCCTGCAGTGGACATTTGTTGGGCGGCGACTTGGTCATCTTTGCATTCCTTCGCGAATCATTATCGGCTTGATGTGCAGGTGTCGGAGGATGTGCGTTTTGGGTCGGCGGTTCTTCAGGCTGGACTTGCCGTTGATCTTCACTGCTCTGGTATCTACTCAATGGTTCCGGGACTGGACTAGAGGGACGAAAAGGAAGGGTAAATTAGACTTACCTGCTAATTGTTCCTTAAGGAACTCTAGTCCAGTCCCGGATCCCTCCCGATGGTTTGTTTCCAGCCTGAGGGGCGGTGAGAGTGTTAGCAAAGGGTTTCTTTTCCCGACTAGAGCGGAGGGAGTTCTTCGCAGCAATACCTACTTCCCTGGTAGGCTCCTGCCCTTCACTCGGTGAAAAAAACAAAAAACAAAAAAAAGAAGAAGAAAAAAACCCCCCAACATAAGGACACGGGTGGGAGACCATAGCAGAAAGATGGGGTTTTCAGTCATCTCTAGCTACTGTAGGATTAGTTGTGGAGTTCTGTGTTCCCTTGTTGGTTTAACTACTTATTTGTTGCTCTGCTGAGTCTGCTTTTTCAATAGGTACTGGAGGTGAGGGGGCGGTCCTTGCCTATATGTATGCTGAGGTCATCAAAGTGATGACATGTTTCAGTTTCCAAAGCTGCTGGAGGAGATTCTAAACTCAATGGTTCCGGGACTGGACTAGAGTTCCTTAAGGAACAACAATTAGCAGGTAACTCTAATTTATCCATATGCTCCACCGGATCTACACCAACATGGTTTCAAACCATTTCATAATGTAGAAACTCTTCTTATTTCTTTATTTAATAACCTCTTAACGGGTCTAGATAAGAAAAAGTGTTTTTCTTTTAATATTTATTGACATTTCAGCAGCTTTTGACACAATCTCTCATCCTTTAATGCTTCAACGTTTAGAAGATATTGGACAATGCGACAACACACTTAAATGGTTTACATCCTACCTGAATAATCGTACGCAAATAGTAAAATGTGGAGACAAAAAATCATCTCAAATCCCAATTACACAAGGCGTACCACAAGGGTCAGCATTATCATCAATCCTTTTTAACATCTATATTCAACCTATATGTAAAATTATTCAACAATATGGAATAAATTACCATCTATATGCTGATGATGATATGATCTACATTGCAGTTAACCAGAATACATTTGACACAGAAATAATTAATAACTGTTTGACTGATATGAACAATTGGCTCACAGCTAACAACTTTAAAATAAACCCAGATAAAACAGAAGCGTTATTCGGTTTATCTTAGTCTTCTTTCCTAGGCCTCATGCCTCCAGTGCGGAAAGAAATCTTCATACCTTAGATTGTAAACAAGCTCTTTCTTTTTATCTTCACAGAACTCAGCCATTTAGAAAGTCTTCTCAGCTTTTTCTGGCTTTTGACTCTAGTCATTTAGGACTCCCAGTCACAAAAAGAACTCTCTCAAAGTGGATTGCAGACTGTATTTCCTTTACCTATCAGAGTAAAGGAATCCCTCTTGAAGGCCATGTCGCGGCTCACAATGTTAGAGCCATGGCAGCCTCAACAGCTAATCTTTGGTCAGTTGCTATTGATGAGATCTGCAAAGCAGCAACTTGGGCTTCTGTTCATACTTTCACTGCCCACTATTTGGACAAGGACTCCCGTCGGGATGCCTTGTTAGGTCAGGCTGTTCTACAGCATCTCTTCCATTCCTAGATCAACTCCTTCCCACCATCCACTCTTGGATGCCTGAGGTCCCTGGGAGGAAGCATGGCCCATCTTACTTAGATCCACAACATGCTGGGGTCATCCCTAGGCATTTTTAGCAGGGGAGTCCCCATATGTGAAGACTACATTCCTGCTTATTCCTGGAGATAGCGTAGTTATTCACCTGTAACAGGTGATCTCCAGGAACAGCTGGAATAAGTCTTCACAACCCACCCATCTCCCCTAGGAGTTGCCTTTCTCTATTTTTCTTCTACTTCTCTTCTTTGGTCTCAGCTTTCAACTCAACTGAAGTGAGAGAGGTAGCTGGGTGGGAAGGCAGCACGCATGCGTGGTGGATGTTCCCAAAGGCTTTCTTTTTGGGATGCTGGGGAGCGTTCCTGCGCAGGCTCCGTCGGTGCCGATGGTACCCATATGTGAAGACTTCTAGAAAGGCCAACGCATCTTCAGTAGTAGACTGGCTAATCTACTGAAGAGGGCTTTAAACTAGATTCGTTGGGGATGGGTGAAAGCCCCCAGGTAGGTGATACATTAAATAACTTTATGGAAATGGGTAACAGGAGTAACCTATGCAAAGCAGTGTGTATAAATGCCCGTAGCATGGGAAATAAGATCCCTGATGAAGCTTTGGTGGGAGTGGCTGACTTGGATTTAGTGGCAGTTACAGAAACATGGTTCACAGAAAACCATGATTGGGATGTAACTATACCTGGCTATACTTTATTCAGAAAGGACAGGGTAGGAAGTAGGGGAGGAGGAGTGGCACTATATGTAAAAACTACTATTAAAGCTTTGGAATTACAGAGCTTAAAAGGGAGAGGGGAGGCATTGTGGGTTAAACTAGAAAGAGGGAAAGAGAAATCTATTTACATTGGTGTGATATACAGACCTCCCTCACAAGAGGAAGAGGTGGACAGAGTTAATTGAAGGCATGCGCAGCATTGCTAGAAAAGGGGAAGTGCTACTGATAGGAGATTTCAATATGCCAGATGTTGATTGGCCCATTCCTGCTGCAGTATCATCTAGAAGTAAAGAGATCCTGGATTCTCTACAGGGAGAGCTATTCAGGCAATTGGTTACAGACCCCACACGTGAAGGGGCCATACTGGACTTGGTGCTTACCAATGGTGAAAGTGTTTCTGATGTTGTAGTGGGAGATCATTTTGCATCCAGTGATCACCAGATGGTGTGGTTCAGTATTTGGACTAGGGCTGTTAAATCCATTCAAAGGCGAGGATCTTAGACTTTAGGAAGACTAACTTTGCGAAGATGGGCCAATACCTCAGGGAGTCGTTAGTGGGATGGGAACAGCTGAGGGATGTAGAAAAACAGTGGGAAAAACTGAAAGGTGATATTTTAAGGGCAACCAACCTTTTTGTTAAAATGGTAAATAAAGGTAAAAGGAAAAGGAGACCGCTATGGTTTTCGAAAGAAGTAGTTGAAAAAGTGAAGAAAAAGAGGGAGGCCTTCATGAAATACAAGAGATCACAGAGAGAGGAAGACGGGCATCTGTATTTGGAAAAACTTAGAGAAGCTAGCAAAGTAGTCAAGAAGGCAGAGATTCAAAAAGAGGAGGAAATAGCCAATGCAATAAAATGGGGGGATAAGACATTTTTCAGATATATTAGTGAGAAGAGGAAGGGCATGAGTGGTATTGTCAGAATCAAGGGTGCAGGGGAGGAATATGTAGAAGCTGATAAGGATAAAGCGGAATTGCTTAACAAATATTTTTGTTCTGTGTTCACAGATGAAGAACCAGGAGCAGGACCTCAGAAAACACCCACAAATAGGAACAGAGGCAAAGGACATCTTGAACAATTTTCAAAAGACTGTGTTCATGAAAAACTATCTCAACTTAAAGTAGACAAAGCGATGGGACCGGATGGGATACACCCGAGAATGCTGAGGGAACTTGGGGACGTTCTAGCAGCTCCACTGACTGACCTTTTCAATGCCTCGTTGGAGTCGGGAGTGGTGCCAAAGGACTGGAGAGAGGCTCATGTGGTGCCTTTACACAAAAGCGGATGTGGTTGTGGTTGAAAGGATGTGGTTGAAAACTACAGGCAGTTAGTTTAACTTCGGTGGTGAGTAAATTATTGGAAACGCTGCTGAAAGAGAAAATAGTGAGGTTTCTGGAGTCCAGCGGATTACAGGATCCAAGGCAGTATGGATTCATCAGAGGCAGGTCTTGTCAGACAAATCTGATTTCTTTGACTGGGTGACCAGGGAGTTGGACCGAGGGAGAGCCCTAGATGTGGTGTATTTAGATTTCAGTAAAGCCTTTGACACTGTTCCTCACAGGCGACTTATAAACAAACTGAGCAACCTAGGGATGGACCCTAAAGTTACTGCTTGGGTTAGAAATTGGTTGGGTGGGAGGCGACAAAGAGTACAAGTAAAGGGAGCTCATTCTGAGGAGAAGGATGTTATCAGTGATGTGCCCCAGGGATCAGTCCTTAGTCTGATTCTTTTTAACATCTTTGTTAGTGATATTGCGGAAGGGCTTTCAGGTAAGGTTTGCCTCTTTTCGGATGATACCAAAATCTGCAATAGTGTAGACACCCAGGAAGGTATAGATAATATGAGGAGGAATCTAGCTAAGCTTGAAGAATGGTCTAGAATTTGGCAGCTGGGATTTAATGTTAAAAAATGTAAGGTCATGCATTTGGGCTGCAGCAATCCAAGGGAGCAATATAGTATAGGGGGTGAAGTACTTTTGTTCACTAAAGAAGAGCGGGACCTAGTCGTGGTTGTGTCTGATCTTAAAGTAGCTAAACAGGTAGAAAAGGCGACGGCAAAAGCTAGAAGGATGCTTGAGTGCATACGGAGTGGAATGGCTAGCAGAAAAAAGGAGGTGATAATGCCTCTGTATAAGTCTTTGGTGTGACCTTATTTGGAGTATAGTGTGCAATTCTGGAGACCACACCTTCAAAAGGATGTGAACAGGATGGAGTCGGTGCAGAGGGTGGCTACTAAAATGATTAGTGGTCTTCATTATAAAGCATATGAGGACAGACTGAAGGATCTTAATATGTACACCTTAGAGGAAAGGCGGGATAGAGGTGATATGATTGAGATGTTTAAATACCTCCGTGGCATAAATGTTCAGGGAGAGAGTCTCTTTCAATTGAAAGCAAGTTCTGCTACGAGGGGACATGGGATGAGGGTGAAGGGAGATAGATTCAGGAGTGATATGCGGAAATATTTCTTTGCGGAAAGAGTAGTGGATCCGTGGAATAGTCTCCCGGTGGAGGTGGTAGAGATGAGGACAGTAACTGAATTCAGAAAAGCATGGGACAAACACAGAGGATCTCTAAAGGTAAAAAGGGGACTATTGTAGTTGTTATGGAAGGACAGACTAGATCGGCCATGTAGTCCTTTTTTTTTCTGTCGTCTTATTTTTGTTTCTCTGTTTCTATGACTTATTCCTGCTGTTCCGGAGATCACCTGTTACAGGTGAGTAACTACACTTTACATTGGAGTGATGCTTACTTCTCATTCGCACCGGTTGGATTCTAGGGTTCATATAGCTAGTGTTACGAATAATAGGTATAGGATTGGAATCCAATACAAAACATTGCGTTTTGAGCAGTCAGCGACAGCAGGAGAGCTATGAATAGCATTAGATATAAATGATTTCGGTACTTGATGGTAATCGGTATAAAATACTACTCAACATTCAGCTTACAAATTTAAAGGTTTAAAGGTGCGGTCAGAGAGGCTGTTGCTGCCAAAAAAGCAACCTTCAGGAAATGGAAAAAAGAGCCAAATGATGAAAACTGGAAACAACACAAGCACTGGCAAGTTAAATGCAAAGCATTGATAAGGCAGGCAAAGCGGGAATTTGAGAAGAAACTTGCTACGGAAGCAAAAACACAAAATAAAGACTTTTTCAAGTACATTCGTAACAAAAGGCCTGTGAGAGTCAATTGGACCGTTAGATGATAGAGGGGTAAAAGGGGCAGTAAGAGGAGACAAGGCTATAGCAGAGAGACTGAATGAATTCTTTGCTTCGGTCTTTACTGAGGAAGATGTAGAGATGTTACCCATGACTGAAATGGTATTTAAAGGAGATACTGCAGAGGAATTGAGAGAAATATCACTACATCGGGAAGATATATTACAACTATTTGATAAACTGAATAGTAGCAAATCACCTGGACCGGATGGTATACATCCCAGAGTGTTGAAAGAACTGAAATATGAGATTGCAGACCTGCTATTGGTAATCTGTGAACTTTCATTAAAATCATCTGTAATACCTGAAGATTGGAGGGTCGCCAACGTAACACCAATTTTTAAAAAAGGTTCCAGGGGTGACCCGGGAAATTACAGACCGGTGAGCCTGACGTCAGTACCAGGGAAAATGGTAGAAACCATCATAAAGAACAAAATTACACAACATGTAGATAGTCATGGCCTAATGGGAGACAGCCAACATGGCTTTAGACAAGGAAGATCTTGTCTTACTAATCTGATATGTTTCTTTGAAGGTGTGCATAAACAGGTAGACAAAGGTGAGTCGGTTGATATAGTGTATCTGGACTTCCAGAAAGCTTTTGACAAGGTCCCCCATCAGAGACTTTTGGCAAAGCTAAAAAGTCATGGGATAGGAGGCAGTGTACTATTGTGGATCGGGAACTGGTTAAAAGATAGAAAGCAGAGGGTAGGGCTAAATGGCCAATATTCCCAATGGAAAAAAGTGAATAGTGGAGTACCCCAGGGATCTGTACTGGGTCCGCTACTTTTTGACATATTCATAAATGACCTGGAAAAGGGAATAACTAGTGAGGTTATCAAATTTGCAGATGACACAAAACTGTTTAAAGTTGTTAAAACCCAAGAGGATTGTGGAAAACTGCAGGAGGATCTGGATAAATTGGAAGACTGGGCATCCAAATGGCAGATGAAATTTAATGTGGACAAATGCAAAGTTGTGCACCTAGGAAAGAACAACCCACACTATAGTTACACGATGCAAGGCTCCACATTAGAAACCACCACCCAGGAAAAGGACTTAGGAGTCATCGTGGATAACATGTTAAAACCCTCCGCCCAGTGTGCAGCGGCGGCCAAGAAAGCAAATAGAATGCTAGGTATCATAAAGAAAGGGATGGAGAATAAAACAAAGGATATTATAATGCCTCTGTATCGCTCCATGGTACGACCGCACCTTGAATATTGTGTGCAATTCTGGTCGCCGTATCTTAAAAAGGACATAGCGTTATTAGAAAAAGTACAGAGAAGAGCCACCAAATTGGTGAAGGGGATGGAAGGCTACTCCTATGAAGAGAGGCTAAAAAGGTTAGGGCTCTTTAGCCTGGAAAAGAGACGGCTGAGGGGAGATATGATAGAGGTCTATAAATTAATGAATGGAGTGGAACGGATAAACGTGGATCAATTGTTTACGCTATCAGAATATAGAAAGACTAGGGGACATGTAATGAAGCTACAGGGTAAACTATTTAAGACAAATAAGAGAAAATATTTTTTCACTCAACGTGTAATCAAACTCTGGAATCTGTTACCGGAGGATGTAGTAAGGGCTGTTAGTATAGCTGGGTTTAAAAAAGGTTTGGACAAGTTCCTGGAGGAAAGGTCCATAAACCACTATTAAAAAGGGACCCAGGATATCAATGCTTGACCCAGTACAAGCATTATGGAACCTGTGTCTTTTGGGGATATTGCTAGGTACGTAGGACCTAGATTGGCCACTGTTGGAAACAGGATACTGGGCTTGATGGACCTCGGTCTGACCCAGTATGGCATGTCTTATGTTCTTATGTTCTTATGTTCTTAATGTTATTTGACTGGTCTCTGGTGCAATCAAATAGAATTTCTAGATATATATCTGTCCTTAATAACATTTGTCCGTGATAGGGTGCCATCTAGTGGCATCTAGTATAGTTGTGTTATTATGTTGAACCTTTTTTAAGTGAACTGTAGCAATTAAATGGATGTAATGCAATTGATTTATTTTTAGTTATTAGTGGGAAAGGAGGTGAGGGCATTCGCGATTTGTATCATTTGCAGGAAACAGATAGGTATACGTATGCGCAATGGGGTCACTGATTAGAAAAAAGAAGAGGGGGCAGGATAGTAGGGGGGGGGGGGCGGCGTGGAATGGTTTGAAGGGGCATGTCTGGGTTCCATGGGGCAAAAGGACATGATCTCTAGAATCTACAAAGGGTTAATAGGAAGGGGAGGTAGGAAATTGAGTTATATGGAAGCGTGGGAAAAGGATTAAGGGGGGGAATGGGAGGTAGAGGAGTGGGAGGAGGTGGCGAGGGGTATAGCGAAATTTACTATGGCCTCAGCGCTACGCGAGAATGGGTTCAAGGTGCTGAGTAGGTGGTATCTCCCTCCGGAGAGACTGTATAAAGTGGGAGTTTTGAAGACGAATGAATGTTGGAGGGAGTGTGGCAAAGAGGGCACATGAATGCATATTTATTTATTTTTATTTATTTGTGTGCTTTTCTATACCGCCCCTTCCAGAGATCAGGGGCGGTTTACAAGGAACTTTAAAACAACAATATAGCAAAACAGTGCAATATTGCATTACATTAAACATTAGGTGAACATAAAACTAGATTACATAAGAACTAGGTTACATGGAAAACAATGTGTGGGTTATTAACATAAAAGGAAACATAAAACTATGTTACAAAGAACCAAAAAGTAGCTTTACATGGTTAGCAAAAGATTATAATAGTTATTTGTGATCATAATATGTGGTGGTCATGCCCATTGGTTTAAAGGTATTGGGGGAAAGTTGGGGATAACATTGAAAAAATTGTGGGAGCAAGAATAGACTTCTGAAATGTCTCCTGCAAAAGGATGGGCAGTGGGAAGGAGAGTGGAACATCATTTGGTTTTGTCACGGTGGCCAGATGCGAAATAGCCTGGCACTGGAATAGAATGATTCTACCATCTATGGACAGTTATGCTAAGAGAATGTCGGACATTTATCTTATGTAAAAAATCACGGGGGAGAAAAAGGGTAGGGGGGGGGGACAAATGGAGAAATGGTGGGTGGGGGTATGGAGATGGTTGAGAGAGAGTTTGTGGAAGGAAGGAGAAGCTGAGGAGAGGGGGGAAGGAGAGGAGCGGGGGTAGGGGGGAGAGAGCTAGGGTAGTGATAGGAGAGGGTGTATATAGGAGGGAAGTAGGGGGAGGGTAGGGAAGGGTTGTAGGGTGAAGGGGAGGGGAAGGGAAAGGGGGGGAAGGGAAATGTAAGAAGGGATGCTAAGGAGTGAGGTAAAGGATGGTGGAGTATAGGTAAGGGGAGGATAGGGAGGATGCAACGGGTAAGTGTGGGGGCTGATGTTATAGGTTAAATTCATGGTTGATTATCATTGCTGAATGTAATGAGAGTTTTTTTGCCTGATGTATGTTGGCTGGTGAAAAAAAATTTAATAAAAACTCAAAATTAAAAAAATAATAATAAAGAACATAAGAGATGCCATACTGAGTCAGACCAAGGTCCATCAAGCCCAGTATCCTGTTTCCAACAATGGCCAATCTAGGTCATAAGTACCTAGCAGTTTCCCCAAAAGACACAGGTTCCTCAATGCTTGTATTGGGTCAAGCAGTGATATATTGGGTCCCTTCTAATAATGGTTTATGGACCTTTCCTCCAGGAACTTGTCCAAACTTTTTTAAACTCAGCTACACTAACAGCTTTTACTACATCCTCTGATAACAAATTCCAGAGTTTGATTACTCGTTGAGGGAAAAATATTTTCTCTTATTAGTCTTAAATAGATTACCCTGTAGCTTCATTGCATATCCCCTAATCTTTCTATATTCTGATGACGTAAACAATCGATCTACGTTGCCCGTTCCACTCCATTAATTTATAGATCTGTATCATATCTCCGCCAAGTCATCTCTTTTCCAGGCTGAAGAGCACTAACCTTTTTAGCCTCTCTTCATAGCTCTCTTGGCCGCCCTGTACACTGGGCAGAAGGTTTTAGCATGTTATCCACGATGACACCTAAATCTTATTCCTGGGTGGTGGTTCCCAATGTTGAACCTTGCATCGTGTAACCATAGTTTGGGGGGTTCTTCCCTAGGTGCATAACTTTGCACTTGTCCACATTAAATTTCATCTGCCATTTGGATGCCCAGTCTTCCAATTTATCAAGGTCCTCTTGCAATTTTCCACAATCCTCATGAGTTTTAACAACTTTTAAATAGTTTTGTGTAATCTGCAAATTTGATAACCTCATTCATTATTCCCTTTTCCAGGTCATTTATGAATATGTCAAAAAGCAGCAGACCCAGCACAGATCCCTGGGGTACTCCACTATTCACTTTGCTCCATTGGCAAAATTGGCCATTTAGCCCTACCCTCTGCTTTCTATCTTTTAACCAGTTCCTGATCCACAGTAGTACACTGCCTCCTATCCCATGACTTTTTAGTTTTGCCAAAAGTCTCTGATGAGGGACCTTGTCAAAGGCTTTCTGAAAGTCCAGATACACTATATCAACCAACTCACCTTTGTCTGCCTATGTATTCACACCTTCAAAAAAAAATGTAACAGATTATTAAGACAAGATCTTCCTTGTCTAAAGCCATATTGGCTGTCTCGCATCAAGCCATGACTATCTACATGTTCAGTAATTTTGTTCTTTATGGTGGTTTCTACCATTTTTCCCAGTACTGACATCCCAGATCACCCCGGAACCCTTTTTAAAAATTGGCGTTACATCGGCCATCCTCCAATCTTCAGGTATTACAGATGATTTTAATGATAGTTCACAGGTTACTAATAGCAGGTTTGCAATCTCATATTTCGGTTCTTTCAACACCTTTGGATGTATACCATCCGGTCCAGGTGATTTGCTACTCTTCAGTTTATCAAATAGTTGTAATACATCTTCCCGGTGCATCGATTATTTCTTTCAATTCTTTCCCAGTATCACCTTTAAATACCACTTCAGCCATGGGTAACATCCCTACATCTGCCGCAGTAAAGACTGAAGCAAATAATTCATTGTTTCTCCACTATGGCCTTGTCCCCTCTTAGTGCCCCTTTTACCCCTCTATCATCTAATGGTCCAAATGACTCTCTTGTAGGTTTTTTGCTACAAATGTTCTTGAAAAAGTCTTTATTACGCGTTTGTGCTTCCATAGCAAGCTTCTCAAATTTTCTCTTTGCCTGCCTTATCAATGCCTTACATTTAACTTGCTAGTGCTTAAGCTGTTTCCAGTTTTTGTCATTTGGCTCTTTTTTCCATTTCCTGAAAGATGCTTTTTTGTCAAAAACAGCCTCTCTGACCTCACCTTTAAACCATGCTGGCAGTTATTTGGACTTTTCCACTTTTCTTAAAGCATGGAATACAGCTCTTCTGGGCTTCCAAGATAGTATTTTTAAACACCACCCAAGCTTGATGCAAGTCTTTAACCTTTGCAACTACTCCTTTTAGGTGGTTTTTTTTTTTCAACTATTTTCCTCTTTTTATCATAGTTTCCCTTTCGAAAGTTAAAAGGTAGTACTGTGGATTTCCTTACAATCCCTCCTCCATTAATTAAATCATACGCGATCATGCTATGATCACTATTGCCAAGTGGCCCCAACATCCTTATCTCTTGCACCAGATCTGGTGTTCCACTAAGGACTAGGTCCAAAATGGCTTCCCCTCTGATCGGTTCATGAACCAGCTGCTCCAAGAAGCAGTCATTTATTTCATCTAGAAACTTTGTCTCCCTAGCATGTCCTGCGTGACACTGACCCATCAATACCAGGGTAATTGAAATCACCTATTATTACCGTTCTGTAACTTTTGTTAGTTTCCTTGATTTCTTTGAGCATTTCATCATCCATTTGTTCATTCTGGCCAGGCGATCGATAGTACAACCCCACTGCCGTTGCCTTCCCTTTTTTACATATAATTTCAATCCATAGAGATTCTACAGTAAATTTTGTTTCCTGCAAAACTTTAATCCTTTGCGACTCAGTGCCCTCTCTAACAACCCCTCTACGAATTTGATCAGCTCTGTCATTACGATATAGTTTGTACCCAGATATCAGTGTCCCACTAGTTGTTTTTCCACCATGTCTCTGAGAAACCAATCACATCTAACCTCTCATTTAGTGCTATATATTCTAACTATCCCATCTTATTTTTAGACTTCTAGCATTTGCATACAAGCATTTTAGAGACTGTATTTTATTCATATTAATTTGGTTATCGGTAGGCAGGGGAAGTTTGGAATCTTTAAGCTCTATCTGTTCCGTAGTCAAGGGCATTGCGCTATTTTTGTCTTTATTGGAACTTCTCTGCTGATATGCTCTAATTTAATTCTTTTGGTAGTATCCTTCAAGGATACAATGTTCTGAACCATGTGCTCTTGGGCGACTGTTGGCTGTCCCCTATTATCTAGCTTAAAAGCTGCTCTGTCTCCTTTTTAAAGGTTTATGCCAGCAGCCTGGTTCCATCCTGGTTAAGGTGAAGCCCATCCCTTCAGAAGAGCCCCTCCCTTCAGAAGAGCCCGTCCTTTCCCCAGAATGTTCCCCAGTTTCTAACAAATCCAAAGCCCTCATCCTTGCACCATCGTCTCATCGATGCATTATAAATAATCATACTAATAAAACTATTGAGACTCCGGAGCTCTGCCTGCCTTTTGGGTCCTGCGCATGGAACAGGAAGCATTTCAGAAAATGCTACCCTGTAAGTTCTGGATTTCAACTTCCTAACTAAAAGCCTAAATTTAGCCTCCAGAACCTCCCTACCACATTTTCCTATGTCATTGGTACCGACATGTGCCAAGACAACAGACTCCTCCCCAGCACTATCTGAAGACGTTGTCTAGGTGGCATGTGAGGTCTGCTACCTT
Source organism: Ichthyophis bannanicus (assembly GCA_033557465.1). Lineage (NCBI taxonomy): Eukaryota > Metazoa > Chordata > Amphibia > Gymnophiona > Ichthyophiidae > Ichthyophis > Ichthyophis bannanicus. The sequence continues at coordinate 1,017,600 of JAWIIG010000037.1, read as the reverse complement.
CGCACCAGGCAGGCATGTTACCAGGCAATCTTCACGTCTACCAGCCACCTAGCTATCTATATGCCTAATGATCGATTCACCAACTATAACGGCTGTCCTAACCCTTCCCTCATGGGCACATGGCCTTGGAGAAACGTCCTCGGTGCGAGAGGGTTTTACATCACCTGGAGGACAGGTCCTAGTTACAGGATCAGTTCCTGCCACACCAGGGTGATGCTCTCCTGTCACATGACCTCTCTCCTCCAAGGCAACAGGAATGCTGCCAGACTGGAGGTGGTACTTCAGGACTATATCCCTGTAGTTCTCTTTGTTCCTTTCTGTTTCTTATGTCCTCCAAGTCTGCTACTCTAGCCTCCAGAGATCGGACTCATTCCCTGAAAGCAAAGAGCTCCTTGCACCTAGTGCACACATAAGACCCCTCACCAACTGGGAGAAAATCATACATGTGATACTCGGTGCAAGAGACTGGAAAGCCCCCATCTCGCTACTGGACTGCTGTCTGCATCTTAATTTTAAGGTTGTGTTTAGATATTTAAGTTTGCTTACTAAGGGTTTCTGGGGATACTCATACTAATAAAACTATACCTAATACGTTTAATGTACTTTGTTCACCTGAAGCTTAATTAATATCAGGTCCTTAATGTATGCTGATGAGAATAAACATCTGCACCTGAGAGTGAATATGGTACCTCCTATCTTTTAAGAGGTTTAAGCACCTTGAACAAGCAGAGGGGAGGATCAGCTGCGTTGAAGATGAACAGCTGGCCCATACAGGGGACATCACGAAGCGCAAAATGCAAATTTCTCGGCTAAATGATACTCAAGGACTATGACAGGAGATCAAATATAAGGATCTTTGGGATCCCTGAAGGGGCAGAAGGACAGAACCCGGTAACTTTTATCCAGGAGCTGCTGCTTGACTGTTTTCTGGGCTCTGCTTCCCTGATTGAATTTGACCTCGAGAGGGCATACAGGGAGTCCCACCCTCAACCGAATAAGGACTCACACCCCTCAGCATTTATCGTAAGTATGCCGTGCTTCCAAGATCGAGAGCTGATAATCAGGGCTGCAGGAAAATCCAAGGTCATCAACTACAAGAATTGTCAGGTTCTCATTTTCCCAGACATGGCAGTTGAGACCGTTCGGTATAGAAAAGAGCTCCTAAAATGCCGAAACACATGAATAGAAAAGGGATACAAAGCAGTGGCCTGGTACCCTGCCAAGCTAACTTTTGTGGAGGATGGAACCCGGGGGTTCTTGACATCGAAAGAGGCAGTTTGACAATTCCTAGCCTCTAAACAAATAAGTCCGCATGCGACTAACAGGAAGGAAGCTTTGGAGCATCAGGGCACTAGGCATCCGCAGCAAGCACCACAAGGATTGAGACAGGCCACCCAAGGGGAGCGGACAGAGCAGGAAAAGATCCCACCGACACCTGGATCAGTTAATGCAAAAGCAGCCAAGACAGATGAAACCCTGCAGAAGTTCTTTGTTCAGTCAGCCTGCCCCTGAAAAGAAGTTTCATCTGTCTTGGCTGCTTTTGCTCTTTTCTATACCTGGGCTCTTAAATTCTTGTGTTCCATTTCCATTAAATGTGTTTCTTGTAGCAATGCCATGTCTACCTGGGCTCTAATTAGAACGTTCAGTACCTTACGTTGTTTGCCTGAGTGGTTTATCCCCCTGACATTCAGGGTGCCAACCTTAACTCCCCCATCAGAAATTAAGTACGGAATATCTAGAACATTTCTCCTGTCAGCACCTTTGCCTGTAACTAAGTTCTCCCTTTGGCTCCATTTGTCATTAACAATTACAGCATCTGAACAAACTAAAACCAAATAACTTCTCAACAACCAGAACTGATATTTATTTATTTATTTATTTATTATTTATTTTATTACAAGTTCTTATATACCGCACTATTCGGCATCAGCGCGGTTTACATTATAACATAAAGACCATAACAACAAGCTGTTTGGTTTACATCGAACAGGAGTACAAACTTGGAGAACCGGGGTAAACTATATACATGAGATAATTACATAGAACAGAATAGAGTCTTAATAATATAAAGTATTTTTATTTATTACAATTTACTCTTTATTTACTCTTCTTCCTTTTCTTTTTTTCTCATAGGCTTCCTCTGTGTTTCCTTGAGACTTAGTAAGTGCCAACTTCTCCCTCCCTCCCCCCATAGCCTCCTGCTGCCTTCATCTAATTCCTTCTTTCGCCCCCTTTCCCCATCCCAGCACATCCTACCCTTTGTATTAAATGTCCGCTTCTGCTCCCCAGTTTGTGTGCGAGTATGGAAATGGAACATAAGAAATTAAAAGCCCAGGGATATGAGAAAATATTTTGCTCGGCCTTTAATTCTAACCCAACCGAACACATCATACCAACACTCCAGACACTCCACTGGGTACCTATACAAAGTCGCATTATATGCAAAATCCTTGTCACTACTTTCAAATTAATTAAACAGATTTCCCCATCTTACCTTTCAATATTTATCACCAAAGAAAATAACCATCGCAATCAACGCAAGGGAAACAAAAACAAACTTTTGATACCAAGTGATTTCAGGAAAGCTAGACAAATAACTAGCAACAAGACCTTCTTTCATGTGGCCCCTCACCTTTGGAACACCCTCCCAAACTACCTCAGAGAACAAACTGACTTAATAACTTTCAGAAAAAAAACTCAAAACACACCTATTTACCCTACACTTTGACAATCATGACCAACACGATACACCAGCAACACCCCCTCCCACCCCCGCTGCCACCCCAATCTAAAACATTCCACTCTACAAATGAACTGTAAATAGTTAAGTTGAAATTGTTTTATGTTTGTTGCCGTCACTGTTAAGCACGCAACTCATTTAAGCTCATGTACATAGTTCTCCTCTGTTCCATGTACTCTTCAAAATGTTTATTGTAAACCGCATTTGGTCCTTGGAAATTGCGGTAAAGAAATTGTTTCTAAATAAATAATTAATTAATTAAAATAAAAAAAAAATAGGAAGTGGCTATATTACATAGTAACATAGTAAAGAGAAGGGGATGGGGCTGGGGGGAGGAGCTTGTTCAAGATGGCTGCAGCGTTGTAGATTCCTTGAATGTCTATGCCTAAGAGAAAGGGGAAGTTGAGGGTTTTTCCCTCTTAGCCTCAACAACCCAGTGACGGTCCGATGGATCGTTTTGTCACCTTGTCCTCGGTGGAAAAGCAGGAGATTCGAGCTGGCTTGGCCGCGCCGAGCACAGAGGCTATGACGCGGCCGCTGGAATCTGAAACTTCTCTCTCTCCTGTAGTGAGGACTCCACCACCGCGCCCTGCTGCGTTGGAATCCACCTCAGTTTCTGCGACATCGACATCTCCCGAGGTGGGGGCGCCAACTTTGGAGAGGGCGCAGGCTGAGCGGCTGGGTTCCTTGACCCCCGACAGTCTTGGGGCAGCATCGGGTGGATGTTTGGAGCTGGGTACTTTGGAGGAAATTACAGCCCCACCGTTAGTTTTGACGCCGTTGCTGGCACCACCAATTTTGATTCATCCTCAGGTTTTCTCTTTGGAGACCATTTGGGAGGCGATTTCTTCTTTATTGGTTTTTATCAATGCACAATCTGCAACGTTGATGGCCCGCGTTCAGGAAAACGCGGTTAGCATCCAGAAGAATGTTATGAGTATTGATATGGCTTTGTCTACATGTGAGCAACTTAAGGTACAAAATACTGTCTTCAGTTCTCAGCTAGCTACAGTTTCCGATGTGTCCTCGGCCTTGAGTAAGGAGAACGGTTTGTTGAAGTACAAACTGGAGGTGTTGGAAAATGCCTCCAGAGCGGCGCATTTGCGCGTTTTGAACTTTCCATGTCTCCCTGGGGTCACGGCTTTGGATATGTTTAAACGTTATATGCTGGAGGTGTTGAAGATTCCTGCTGATTTGATTCCACCTCTCACCAAGGTGTATTATTTACCGCGTCAGAAGAAGAAAGCTGAGACTGGAGTCGGTGTCTAAGGTGAACTTTAATGTTCTGGATGTTACTGGTCTTCTTGAGGACACTGGGGGAGAGGGATCAACTGTTATTGCTTCAACATTGTTAGTTCAGTGTGCACTGATATCTGATAAAGATTGGCTTCTGAAAATGTTTTTCAAAAAACGATTGGAAACCTTCCTAGGGTTTAAGTTGTCGATGTTTCCTGACTTAGTTAAGGAAACGCAAAGGAGGAGAAAGCAATTTTTGCTCTATAATCTGGTGTCTTACAAATTGGGGGGACTTTCTTTCTTCGATATCCCTGCAGATGTTTAGTATTTTATAATGATTTGAAATATGTTTTTTCTGATCCTAATGATTTAAATGCTTTCATTAATGCTAGACTATCTGCTGTGGTTTTACCCGCGTAATCCTGGCTACTAGAACATTATATTATCAGCATATGTCCTCTTAGATTTGAGCCGAGGTCACATGCAGTCATCTGGTTCTCTATTGTTATTACCTTTTGTTGATTTTAGTCAAAGGCTCTGATTTGGTTAAAGTATTCTTCTTTTCTCCCCCCATTATATCAAACTACAATTGTGTATGATTAAATTGTTTTTCCTTTTTCTGTTTACTTAATGTTCTATTTTCTGTCATACCCAGTAATCTGTGCAAGGAATATTTGTTCTTTTGCTGTATAATTAAAATTGCATAAATTAAAAAAAACAAACAAAACCATAGTAAATGACGGCAGATAAAGACCAATATGGTCTATCTAGTCTGCCCAGTAAGATGGCAAGAGTAGGTGCACCTGCCGCTCCGTGCAGGCCACCCCTCCCCATGTCTTTGTTTTAGGGGTGAACCCACCGCTCCATGTAGGACACCCCTGTATGTTGAGAAGTTAGTTAAGTTTATTTTGATTTTATCCTGTTGCTGTAAAGGGATCCATTGTGTCTGTCCCATGCCATTTTAAATTCTGTCACTGTTATTTGCCCCCAACACTTCCATCGGGAGGGCATTCCAAGCATCCACCACCCTTTCAGTGAAAAAGTATTTCCTGACATTGCCTTTCAATTTACCCCCTTGCAGCTTCATGTTATGCCCTCTAGTTTTACAGCTTCCCCATCTTTGGAAGAGGTTTGTTCATTATTTCTCTAAGTATTTAAAGGTCTGAATCATATCTCCCCTGTCCCTTCTCTCCTCTAGAGTGTACATATTTAGGTCTTCAAGTCTTTTCTCATAAGGCTTCTGACGCAGGCTCCAAATCGTTTTGGTCGACTTCCTCTGAACGGTTTCCAGTCTTTTTATATCCTTTGCAAGATATGGTCTCCAGAACTGAACACGGTTCCAAGTGAGGCCTCACCAGTGACTTATACAGTGGCATTAGTACCTCTTCCTTTCTGCTGGTAATTCTTCTTTGTATGCAACCCAACATCTTCCTGACTTTTGCCACTGCCTTGTCACACTGTTTTTGCCACCTTGAAATCCACAGAAATAATCACACCAAGGTCCTTCTGGTCTGTGCACACCAACCTCTCGCCCCCTATTGCATACATTTCCCCTGGATTTCTGCTTCCCAAGTGCATGATGCTGCACTTCTTCGCATTAAATCTTAACTGCCAAGCATTAGACCATTCTTCCAGCTTTTGTAGATCTTTCCTCATGTTATCCACTCCCTCAGGGGAGTCCACTCTTGCAAAATTTCGTGTCATCTGCAAAAAGAGAGATTCTTCCATGCAGTCCTTCAGCAATATCACTCTCAAATACATTGAACAGTGCCGGGCCCAGGACCGAACCCTGTGGCACCCCGCTAATCACCCTCCTTTCATCCGAGTGAGCTCCATTTACCATCACCTTCTGTCGTCTGTCAGTCAACCAATTTCTGATCCAGTTCACCACCTTTCAGGCCTTTTACACAGAACTATATAGATCCGAAATCACAGAGTTAGAAGTGGAGTTTGGTAATTATCCTACATCATAAAGGTTCTGCAACTTAGGGAGGAGGTAGCAGCCATGTTGGGGGCACCAATCACGGATGCCGAGGTCCAAGAAGCAATCAGACCCATGCCCAAGGGTAAGACTTTGGGGGGAGATGGCTACCCGGCAGAATACTATCAAAGTTTGAGAGCAGTACTATCCCATCTCTTTAGCAAGAATATTCTCGGGAGCTTTGGCAGTTAAACCACCCAGGTTCAATGGATCAAGCAAATGTTATTGTCCTACCAAAAGAGGGAAAACCCCCTCACCTTTGCAGCAGCTATAGACCCATAGCCCTAATTAACATGGAACAAAGCTCTTTGTCAAAGTGCTTGCCAAATGCATTGAAGGTATCCTCCCAGACCTGATATACCCTGACCAAACAGGCTTTATAAAAGGGCAGTTAATATCGGACAATGTAAGGCGAGCCGTAAACCTCCTCCAAGTAATTAAGCAGAGAAAGCTTTTGACCATGTGGAATGGCAGTTCTTATTCAAACTGATTATGAAATTTAATTTGGGCAAGGGATTTCTGAATGGGGTGAAGGTACCCTTTGGCACGGATATTGGCCAATGGCGATAAATCTGAGTACTTCAATTTGCAGAGTGGAACAAGGCAGGGCTGCCTGCTCTTCCCCATGCTTTTCTCTATAGTAATAGAAGCCTTTGCGGCCAGAATCCAAATGAACTTGGACATCCACCCAATAAAAGTAGGCAAGCTAGAACACAAAGTATTATTATATGCGGACAGCACTTTGCTCTTTGTCTCAAAACCTAAAGAATCTCTCCCGCACTTACTCTAGAGAACCTCTTGATTTCAGATAGTATCGGGCTTCAAAGTAAATCTACGTAAGACAGGAGCGTTAAATTTGGGTGGAGTCTCTCATGAGGACTTTCAAAAATTTCCCTTTAAATGGGCGACCTAAAAAATCAGATACTTGGGAATTCACATAGACAAAGACTCGGGGGACCTCTTCAGATTTAATTATGCCATAACACAAGTAGACAGTGACCTGGTCCACTGGGCATGCCTAACTTTGAGCTGGTTGGGAAAACTAGCAGCGTTAAAAATGAGCATTATTCTGAAGTTCAATTTCCTTTTTAACCAAATTCCCATAACTCTCTGCAGAGACCTTCTGAGAAAGTGGGAAAAGAAACAGCTAAAATTTGTCTGGGGAGGAAAAAGAGCACAGATAGGCACTCAGACTGTCTAGAACGAAGGAAGAGGGGGGGGGGGGTTAAAATTCTCACTCCTACAGTTGTACTATCAAGCTGTGATACTAAATGCTGTCAAGGTGCATCAAGACCATCCGGAAGAGGCTCTCCGGGCAGACATAGAACAATAGACAATCTCACCCTCCTCCATAGTGGAGAGCTCGGAAGCAAATGTGTGGAAGGGAGAAGAGAAGGGGGATAGTGGAAGGTGGGAGCAGCACCCATTTCTAGGCCCCCATACAATGAATAGGGAAAATATGTTGTATTAGAGGTTTCATTTCAGGAACAATTTCTAAATGGTCCCATATTAGGGCCCACAGATCCTTCTTGGGACCAGAATTTGCATCACTTATAAAAGATCTTTGGCGGGTGGGGATAAGCCAGTTCTCTGATTTATTGCAAGGGGGCTCTTGTATTTATTTTTATTTATTTAGCTGTATTTATATCCCGCTTTTCACCGGGTCAAAGCGGTCAATTGGGAGATACATTTAACACGAGGGGATATGACACACATACGCTAAATACTTACAGGGAACATGGGCAATGGAGGGTTAAGTGGCTTTCCCAAGACCACAAGGAGTGCCTATAGGACTAGAAATCCCAGTCCCTCTGGCCTGAGATTGCTGTCCCCAGGTGGGACTTGAACCCCCGGCCCTCCGGCCTGAAGTACCTTGTCCTAACCACTAGGCCACTCCTCCCACATATGGAACATAAGTAACTAGAAGTCAAAGTGGGTAAAAAAAATTCCCCTTCTACCAATACTTCCAGCTGTGCTTTTATATCATGCGCCCCGGGGTAGTCCCCCAGCTAGGGAAGAAACACACATGGCTAGAAGACTTAATACTGGGGGGAGGCAGAGACGTATCATCTCTAAGCTTTATGGAGGGCTCCTCGGGGAGGAACACAAAGACCCTCTCAATCACGCAGAAAGATGACATAAGTGGTTGGGGCACCCTCTAACGGACCGACAGTAGGAGAATGTCCATGTGGGAACCCACAGGAAAGCTAAAGTGACAGCTTGGCAACAGACTCAATTGCAAATACTACACTGCACATACCTATCCCCAATGGCTATACATAGGTTAGGCTGCACAGCAGATGGAAAATGCTGGAGAGGGTGTGGTAGTCAAGATCTCCAGGAACAAGCAGGAATGTAGTCTTCACATATGGGTATTGTCGGTACCGACTGAGCCTGTGCGTGAACGCTCCCCAGCGTCCAATTAGAAAGCTTTTGGGAGTATACTGCAGTGCCTGCGTGCTGCCTTCCCGCCTTTCCCAACTGCCTCTCTCCAGTTTTTTGTTTTCCGCGGAGCCAGCAGGTCGTCGTTCCTGTCACCGCAGAAAATTTTTCCTTATTCATCTTTTTGTGGTCGCGTCTGCCTTCCTCGATGCTATTTCTTTTCAAAAAAAAAAAAATTGAGTTCTTTTTTCCAAATTTTTTCTTCCTCAGGTGCAAGCGCCATTTTAGGGCCTTAGGCCCAAAATTTCCTCCATTATGGAAAAACCTGCTTCGGGTTTCAAGAAGGTGCACCAAGTGTGGAGGTACCATCTCCGTCACCGACACCGACACCCATGAGTGGTGTCTTAAATGTTTAGGTCCTGACCACTCCATTTTGGAGTGTATGGCCTGTGCCATGATGTCCAAGAGGGATCGACAAAACCGGGCTGCTAAGCTTAGCACCCTTTTTCCCTCCGATGCAGCCTCTGTGGCATCGATGTCTTCCAGGGCCTCGTCTTCCTCCCATGGATCTCAGGTAACTAAACATAAGTCCAGCCGGTCCTCAAAGGGTAGATCTCCGAAGCATCGAGATGCCTCTGGCGTTGCCCTTGAGGGTTCTGTACCGGCAAAATTGCCCCAGCGGGAGGCTTCGGCTTCCAAAGCATTATTGGGGCTCCAGGATGTTCTCGAGGCCTCAACCTCGGCAGAACTACTGGTGCCATGCTCTGGGGTACTGGCTGTTTTCTCCGTTACCGATACCCAGGCATCGGCAGCGTTGATAGACCAGAGGTTCCTGGCTATTGAACACAGTCTGGCGGCTCTCCTTGCGGCATCGACACCCTCGGAACGGAGCCGGCATCGATACCGATAGCATCGGCATCGACATCGATGTCTGCATTGCTGGCACCCAGTCAAGCCATGCCTTCCAGTACCGATACACCGGTACCGATCCCCCCGGCACCGACTTCAGTCGGTACGGGTATCGTGCTCTACAAGAGCATCCGGACAGAAGGTACTTTGAATCCTCGGAGGAGTCTGAGGATTCTGACAGTTCTGTCGGTACCGGAGTACTTCTCCCCGAGGAGCCTTCCAAACAAACGTAAGATGTCTCCTCCAGAAGATATCTCCTTTCAGGATTTTATCAGGGAGGTGGCTCGAGGTCTTTCCATTACTGTGGCTCCTGAAACAGAGCCCAGGGCAAAGGAGTTGGAGATTCTACAATATCCCAAGGCTCCTAAGGAGGCAGCTACCTTGTTTATCCATGAGATCTTACATGATCTCATGTTAAGAATGTGGGAAACCCCCCTTACCATCTCTCCTCACTCTCGTCGACTGGATACCATGTATCGGGTTCCTCCGTGTCCTGGTTTCCAGAAGACTCAGCTGCCTCACCACTCTATTGTAGTGGAGTTAGCTATGAGAAGGATCAAGAGTGCAAAGAGACATGTCTAATCCTCCAGGACGTGAGTGTAGAACTTTGGATGCCTTTGGACGTCATACTTTCCAGGTTTCCATGCTTTCTGCCAGGATCAGTTCCTATATTTTATATATGGGAATGTTCCTTAAAGAAGTCACAGGAGATTTAGAGGTTTTGAGCCCTCTTCTTCCTGAAGATAAGAGGCAGGATTTTCTCACACTGGTTAAACATGCCCAGGATGTTTCTAAATTTGTCAATCATGCAGCCTTTGACTGTTTTAAGTGCATAAGCAGAACCTCTGCCATTGCCATAGGTGCACGTAGAATTGCCTGGCTCCAGGCATCCGATTTGGAGCTCTGGGTGCAGGACAAACTGGGCAATATTCCTTGTACAGGTGAGAATCTATTCAGCAAAAATTGGCAAGAAAAGGCCAATGAGTTGGATGCTGATAACTCCACTTTGGATAGATTATCCAAAGCCACAGCTGATCCTGCAAGGAAGAAATCTTTCAAGAAACCATTCTTCTCCAAAAAGAAGAGGTTTTATCCCTGTTATCAGCAGGGACGTTCTGCAGGTCAGCCTGTCTGGAAGAGTCAGCAACCACCTAAACAAAGGAAAGCAAAGACTGCCAAGCCTCAATTGTCTCAGCAGTCTCAGCCTCCGCAAGGCCTTTGACTTCCATCTAGAGAACCTAGCCTTCCTGGCCCTCAAGGGACCAGAACCTTCCACCATTCCAGGAAGGTTATGTCATTTTCCCCCCAGATGGGGGCAAATAACAGCAGAATATTGGACTCTCTCCATTATAAAAGAGGGGTACAAGCTTCACTTTATCCGCATGCCCCCTCCCACAATGGTAAGACAGATCAATTCCCAGACATCTCTCAACAACCTGTTAGATCAAGAGGTCACTATGCTTCTTGCCCAAGGGGCAATAGAAGAGGTACCCATTCCTCAACAGGGTACGGGATTTTACTCCCCCTATTTCCTTATCCCAAAGAAAACAGAGGGACACAGACCTATTTTTAGATCTCAGAGAATTGAACATATTCCTGTTCAAAGAGAAATTCAAGATGATTTCTCTGGCAACCCTGCTGCCTTACCTTCAGAGGCAGTATTGGTTTTGTTCTCTAGATCTCAAGGATGTGTACACTCATGTTCTCATCCATCCAACCCACACAAAGTTCCTTCGGTTCCTTTTTCAAGGAAAGCACTACCAATACAGGGTGCTTCCTTTTGGCCTGGCCTCAGCACCAAGGGTGTTTACGAAATGCATGGCTGTGGTAGCAGCATTTCTTCGCACTCTAGGAATATTCGTCTTCCCCTACTTCGACGATCAGCTCATTCGAGCCCCATCAGAGTCAGAGGCCAGGATTTCTCTATCTTGCACAATGCGTATCCTTCAGTATTTGGGTCTGGTCATAAACATCCCAAAATCCACCCTAGCTCCCACTCAATCTCTAGAGTTCATAGGAGCTTTGTTGGATACCACGGCAGCAAGGGCCAGTCTTCCCCAGACCCGTTGCCTTCGCATGGTGCAGTTAGCTTCTCAAGCAATGCTAAAGCCTCATCTCACTGCTTGAGAAATGTTACAACTATTAGGCCCCATGGCATCTACCGTGCATGTGGTCCCTTATGCTCGCCTACATATGAGAGTGGCCCTGTGGACTTTATCCACTCAATGGACCCAGGCATCAGGGTGCCTGTCAGACAAAATAGCAAACACAAATCACCTTATTTTGTCCCTCCAATGGTGGCAGTCCAATCAAAACCTGTTGGTGGGGTCCCCTTTTCAACAACCCTTACCCCAGGCAACTCTCACAACAGATGCTTCACCAATGGGTTGGGGAGCTCATCTGCAAGACCTCTCCACCCAAGGCACTTGGACTCCACAGGAGACCCATCTACACATCAGTCTCTTGGAGCTCATAGCAATCTTCCTTGCTCTGCGAGTGTTCCACACCCTGCTCAGCTACAAGACAGTCATCATTCATACGGACAATCAAGTAGTCAGGTTCTACGTGAACAAGCAGGGAGGAACAGGCTCTCTGTCGCTTTGCAACTATGGGTCCTTGCCAGAGAGCATCAGATCCATCTCCTGGCAGTATATCTTCCAGGTATCCAAAACTCTTGGGCAGACAGACTCAGTCGAGTTCTGCTTCCACACATATGGTCTCTACATGCAGTCCAAGTGGCCAAGATTTTTCAAATTTCGGGAACCCCGGACATAGACCTCTTTGCAAGTCTGTTGAATGCCAAACTTCCCCGGTTCTGTTCCAGAATTCCGGCTCAGGGCTCTCAGGCTAGGGATGCTTTCCTCCTTCATTGGGGTCAAGACTTCCTTTATGCCTTTCCACCCATTCCCCTGATTCCCAAAACCCTATTCAAGCTTCAGAGAGACAGAGGCCGTATGATTCTCATAGCTCCACATTGGCCACGGCAAGTGTGGTACCCTCTGCTTCTACATCTCTCTCAAGCGCCCTCTCTGGAGTTAGGCTCTGCTCCAGATCTCCTGTCTCAGGAGGACGGAATGTTATGGCATCCCAATCCCCAGTCTCTGCATCTCAGGGCTTGGTTGCTGAAAGCCTAGATCTTTAGGATCTTAACCTTCCTCAGCAAGTAAAGGATATCCTTTATGCTTCTAGAAAACCTTCCACAAGACGCTCTTATGCTTTCAAGTGGAAAAGGTTTACCATATGGTGCTCGCAGAAGGGTCTTAACCCCCTTGCGATACCTCTGGAAACATTACTGGAGTATCTCCTTCATACCCATCAGCCGATGCTTCAAGAACAGTAATATAGCCGACGCTCCTTCCTCTAGAACCCCAACAACAAGATTTCGACCCTTTGTTAAAGAGGAAGTCCTTGAGAAGGTCCTCCCCCTCCTTTCTGTCATGACCCTTGACCCAGATGAATTGGTAGCTAACTGGAACAACAGCCTCAGCCTCAGTGCCATAGCCTACCTCCCTTCTGATAGCAAGGTGCCAAGGAAGCGTGAACATGCCCCATGGTACTCTAAAGACCTACGAGCATCCCTCCTACACCTACGTAAGCTCGAGAGGCAGTGGCGCTGTAAGTACTAGCGTATGTGTCTCATATCCCCTCATGTTAAATGTATCCCCCAATTGTGTTGTGACCACTTTGATTGAAGGATAAGGTGGTATACAAAACTGTCTAAATAAATATTGACAGAGGTTCCAATACAAACAAAAGTAACCCAAATGCAGATAGAGCTTAAAATTTTCAAATTATCCCTGCCTACAGATAACCAGATTAATATGAATAAAATACAGCCTCTAAAAAACTTGTATGCAAATAAGATGGGAGAGTTAGAATACATAACGCTAAATGAGAGGTTAGATATGATTGGTATCTCAGAGACCTGGTGGAAGGAGGACAACCAGTGGGACATTGCGATACCTGGGTGCAAACTATCGTAATGATAGAGCAGATCAAATTGGTGGAGGGGTTGCACTTTATTTATTTATTTACATTCTCTTATATACCGTGCTATTCTGCATCAGTGCGGTTTACATTGAACAAACTGAAATTACATTGAACAGGGCATTACAGGGAACATGGGCTATGGAGGGTTAAGTGGCTTGCCCAAGACCACAAGGAGCACTTGTGGGACTAGAAACAACAGTCCTTCCGGCCCAAGGTTGCTGTCCTCTAGTGGGATTTGAACCCCCGACCTTCTGGCCTGAAGTACCTTGCCCCAACCACTAGGCCACTCCTCCACTCCACTTGTTAGAGAGGGCATTGAGTCATAAAGGATTAAAGTTTTGCAGGACACAAAATACACTGTAGAATCTCTATGGATAGAAATTCCATGTAAAAAGGGGAAGGGGAAAGCGATGGCAGAGAGGGTGTATTGTCAACCACCTGGCCATAATGAACAAATGGATGATGAAATGCTCAAAGAAATCAGGGAAGCTTAAGAAAAGTTACAGCACAGTAATAATTATGGGTGATTTCAACTACCCTGGTATCGACAGGGTCAGTGTCATGGCAGGGCATGCTAGGGAGATAGTTTCTAGATGAAATAAATGACTCCTGCTTGGAGCAGCTGGTTTGTGAACCGACAAGAGGGGATACCATTTTGGACCTAGTCCTTAGTGGAACATAAAATCTGGTGCAAGAGATAAGGGTGTTGGCAGTAGTGATCATAGCATGATTGCGTTTAATTTAATAAATGGAAGAAGGACAGCAAGGAAATCCACAGTACTATCTTTTAACTTTCAAAAGGGAGACTTTGATAAAATGAGGAAAACAGTTAAGAAAAAACTAAAAGGAGCAGTTGCAAAGGTGCAAGATTTACATCAAGTTTGGGTAGTGTTTAAAAATACTATCTTGGAAGCCCGGACCGCTGTAATATATGCTTTAAGAAAAGTGGAAGGAAGTCCAAAAAATGGCCAGCATGGTTTAAAGGTGAGGTCAGAGAACTGGATGCAGAAACGGATAGGGAGCCAATGAAGTGACTTGAGAAGAGGAGTAATATGGGCATGACAAGGCTGGCGGAAGATTAGCCGTGCAGCAGAGTGTTGAACAGACTGAAGGGGAGAGAGATGATTCAAAGGGAGACCAGCAAGGAGTAGGTTACAGTAGTCAAGACGGGAAGTGAACAAGGAGTGGATAAGCGTCTTAATAGTGTGTTCAGAAAATTTCTTTGGGAAGTTAACAGAGATTTGGAACTTATGGCTCCACTCCTTCCCGATGACAAGAGGGCTGACTTTCTCACTCTGGTCAAACATACCCAAAATGTATCTAAATTCATGAACCGTGCAACCTTTGATTGCTTTGAATGTATTAGCAGAACCTCTGCTATCTCCATCGGTGCACGTTGCATTGCCTGGTTACAAGCATCTGATTTAGAACAATGGGTGCAAGACAAGCTGGGGAACATTGCTTGCACAGGAGAAAACCTCTTTGGCAAGGATTGGCAGGGCAAAGTTAATCAGCTTGAGACCGAAAATACTACCTGAACAGATTATCAAGGACCACAGCCAATCCAGCTAAGAAAAAGACAGTTAAGAAACCCTTTTTCAACAAGAAAAAGAAATTCTACCCATCTTACACCCAGGCTGTCCACTGCCCCGTTCATGCTCCCCAAAAGGGGTAACAGCAGCCCAGACAGCAAAGGTAGGCCCAAGTCCCCAGAGCTCAACCAGCTCAGCAGACACGGCCTCCTCAGAGGCTTTGACTCCTTGCTAGAGAACTTAGTCATCCTGCCCCTGAAGGGTCCAGAGCCTCTCACCATCCCAAGCAGACTGTCATTTCGCCGAGAGATGGCAACAGATAACATCATAACACTGGACTCTCTCTATTGTAACAGAGGGGTACAAACTTCATTTTCACAGTATGCCCCTCCCACCATCACAAGACAGTTCAATTCTTGGGGCCCTTTCACCACTCTCTTGTGTGAAGAGGTCATCTCACTACTTGCTCAAGGAGCAATAGAAGAGGTATCCATATCCCAACAGGGCATGGGTTTCTACTCCCCCTACTTCCTCTTTCCAAAGAAGACAGGGGGATACAGACCCATACTGGACCTCAGAGTTGAACAAGTATCTGTTCCGAGAAAAATTCAAAATGATCTCCCTCGGAACACTTCTTCCTTACATTCAGAGTCAGGATTGGCTATTCTCTAGATCTAAAGGATGCATATACACATATTCTCATCCATACAGATCACAGGAGGCTTCTTTGATTCCTCTTTCAAGGAAGACATTACCAGTACAGGGTTCTACCCTTCGGACTAGCTTCCGCCCCAAGAGTCTTCACAAAATGCATGGCAGTAATAGCAACCTTCCTGAGAACTCTGGGGATATTCGTCTTCCCCTACTTAGACGACTGGCTCATCCGAGCATCAACAGCTCCAGCCAGTTCCGCGCTCTCCTGTACAATGAAAATCCTGTAGTACCTGGGACGGGTCATAAACCTCCCAAAATCTCATCTCACCCCTTCTCAGTCTCTAGAGTTCATAGGGGCTTTCCTGCCACAACCACATTGTCTTCGAATACTCCAGCTGGCCTCTCAAGCAGCTATGAAAACCTTTCTAACTGCTTGAGAAATGCTTCAGCTACTGGGGCATATGGCATCCACTGTCCATGTGGTTCCCTATGCTCGCTTACACATGTGAGCAGCCCAGTGGACCCAGGCCTCTCAGTGGACACAGGCATCGGGTCGCTTGGGGGACAAAATCAGAAACTCGACATGCCTCATTTTGTCCCTACAGTGGTGGCAATCGCTGAAAAACCTTCTTGTAGGTTCTCCTTTTCAGCAGCCACTACACCAAGCCACCTTGACGACAGATGCGTCCAAGTTAGGTTGGGGGGGCTCACTTGGACAATCTCCACTCAAGGTCTCCGGACCGAGCAGGAGGCTTGTCTTCACATAAACATCCTGGAACTCAGAGCCATCCTTTATGCTCTTCAGGTTTTTCAGAACCACCTGAGATACCAGACCGACAACCAAGTAGCCATTTTCTACATGAACAAGCAGGGGACGGGTTCTCAGGTGCTGTGCAACGAAGCTCTACGCCTCTGGGCCTTCACCAGAGATCTTCAAATCCACCTACTGCTGCCACACGAGTGGTCTCTTCATCCAGAGCAAATTGCTAAAATCTTTCAGATTTGGGGAACTCCAGATATAGACCTCTTTGCAAGTCCTCAGAATGCCAAACGTCCCCGGTTCTTTTCCAGAATTCCGGCTCAGAACTGTCAGGCAAGGGATGCCTTCCATCTCCATTGGGGTCAGGACTTCCTCTATGCATACCCACCCATTCCCCTCATTCCCAAAACTCTATTCAAGCTTCAGAGAGAGAGAGGCCATATAAGAACATAAACATAAGATATGCCATTCTGGGTCAGACCAAGGTCCATCAAGCCCAGTATCCTGTTTCCAACAGTGTCCAATCTAGGTCATACGTACCTAGCAGTTTCCCCAAAAGACATGGTTCCACAATGCTTGTACTGGGTCAAGCATTGATATCCTGGATCCCTTCTTAATAATGGTTTATGGACATTTCCTCAAGGAACTAGTCTAAACCTTTTTTAAACCCAGCTACACTAACAGCCTTTACTACATCCTCCGGTAGCAGAGTTTGATTACACGTTGAGTGAAAAAATATTTTCTTTTATTAGTCTTAAATAGTTTACCCTGTAGCTTCATTGCATGTCCCCTAGTTTTTCTGTATTCTGATAACGTAAACAATCGATATACGTTTACCCGTTCCACTCCATTCATTAATTTATAGACTTCTATCATATCTCCCCTCAGCCGTCTCTTTTCCAGGTTAAAGAGCCCTAACCTTTTTAGCCTTTCTTCATAGGAGTATCCTTCCATCCCCTTTACCATTTTGGTGGCTCTTCTCTGAACCTTTTCTAATAACACTATATCCTTTTTAAGATACGGCGACCAGAACTGCACACAATATTCAAGGTGCGGTCTCACCATGGAACGATATAGAGGTATTATAATATCTTTTGTTTTATTTTCCATTCCTTTCCTTATGATACCTAGCATTCTATTTGCTCTCTTGCAGCCGCTGCACACTGGGCCGAGGGTTTTAACATGTTATCCACAATGACTCCTAAATCTTTTTCCTGGGTGGTGGTTCCTAATGTGGAACCTTGCATCTTGCAACCATAGTTTGGGTTGTTCTTCCCTAGGTGCATAACTTTGCACTTGTCCACATTAAATTTCATCTGCCATTTTGATGCCCAGTCTTCCAATTTATCAAGATCCTCTTGCAATTTTCCACAATCCTCTTGGGTTTTAACAACTTTAAATAGTTTTGTGTAATCTGCAAATTTGATAACCTCACTTGTTGTTCCCTTTTCAAGGTCATTTATGAATATGTCAAAAAGCAGCGGATCCAGCACAGATCCCTGGGGTACACCACTATTCACCTTTCTCCATTGGGGAATCGACCATTTAACCCTACCCTTTGCTTTCTATCTTTTAACCAGTTCCTGATCCACAATAGTACGCTGCCTCCTATCCCATGACTCTTTAGTTTTGCCAAAAGTCTCTGATGAGGGACCTTGTCAAAGGCTTTCTGAAAGTCTAGATACACTATATCAACCGACTCACCTTTGTCCACCTGTTTATTCACACCTTCAAAAAAAAAAAACAGATTAGTAAGGCAAGATCTTCCTTGTCTAAAGCCATGTTGGCTGGCTCCCATTAGGCCATAACTATCTACATGCTGAGTAATTTTGTTCTTTATGATGGTTTCTACCATTTTTCCCGGTACTGACATCGGGCTCACCGGTCTGTAGTTTCCCGGATCACCCCGGAACCCTTTTTAAAAATTGGCGTTACATTGGCGATCCTCCAATCTTCAGGTATTACAGATGATTTTAATGAAAATTCACAGATTACTAATAGCAGGTCTGCAATCTCATATTTCAGTTCTTTCAATACCCTTGGATGTATACCATCCGGCCCAGGTAATTTGCTACTCTTCAGTTTATCAAATAGTTGTAATACATCTTCCCGATGTATTGATATTTCCTTCAATTCTTCCGCACCTTTAAATACCCCTTCAGTCATGGGTAACATCCCTACATCTTCCTCAGTAAAGACCAAAGCAAAGAATTCAGTCTCTCCGCTATTGTCTTGTCGCCTCTTAGTGCCCCTTTAACCCCTCTATCAGCTAATGGACTAACTGACTCTCTCACAGGATTTTGCTAGGAATGTACTTAAAGTCTTTATTTCGTGTTTTTGCTTCCACAGCAAGCTTCTTCTCAAATTCTCCCTTTGCCTTCCTTATCAATGCCTTGCATTTGACTTGCCAGTGCTTGTGCTGTTTCCAGGTTTCGTCGTTTGGCTCTTTTTTTCCATTTCCTGAAAGATGCTTTTTTGGCAACAGACTGTGACCTCACCTTTAAACCATGCTGGCAGTTTTTTGGACTTCCTTCCACTTTTCTTAAAGCGTGGAATACAGCTGGTCTGGGCTTCCAAGATAGTATTTTTCAACAACACCCAAGCTTGATGTAAGTCTTTAACCTTTGCAACTGCTCCTTTTAGTTTTTTCTTAACTGTTTTCCTCATTTTATCATAGTCTCCTTATAGCCCCACGCTGTCCACGACAGACGTGGTATCCACTGCTTCTACATTTCTCTCAAGCCAAGCCTCTGAAGTTGGGATGTGCTCCAGATGTTCTTTCTCAGGAGAATGGGATGCTTCTGCATCCGAATCCTCAGTATCTCCAGGAACAAGCAGAAATGAGTCTTCACATATGGGTACGTCGGTACCGACGGAGCCTGCGCGGGAACGCTCCCCAGCTTCCCAAAAAAGGAAAGCTTTTGGGAGCATCCCACAGCGCCTGCGCGTTGCCTTCCCGCCTTTTCTAACCGCCTCTCCTCCGTTCTTCTTTGCCGCGGAGCCAGCAGGTCAAGCCCTGTCACCGCTGAAGAAGTTCTTTATTTTCGTTATTTCTTTGGTCGCGTGTCTGCCTTCCCCGACTCCGGACCGGTACCACCGGTCTTTTCTTTTTCTTTAAAAAAAAAAAATAATAATAATCTATACTCTTCCTCACTTAGTGTATTTTTTCTCTTTGGGCCTCAAGGCCCACAAGAAAATTTCCCTCATGGAAAAACCAGCCTCCGGGTTCAAGAAATGCACTAAGTGTAGTGGTACTATTTCTGTTACAGACACCCATGAATGGTGCCTTAAATGTTTGGGTCCTGAACACTCCATTCCGGATTGTCCGTCCTGCTCTTTAATGTCTAAACGGGGTTTACAGAACCGAGCAGCTAAGCTCCATGTGCTGTTTCCCGCTGATGCAGCTTTGGTAGCATCGACATCTTCCAGGTCGTCTTCTCCTAATGGATCTCAGGTAACCAAACATAAATCTAGCAGGTCCTCAAAGGGTAGATCTCCCTCTAAGCATCGAGATGCCTTCGGGCTTGCCCTTGAGGATCCTGCACCAGCAAAACAACCCCGGCGGGAAGCTCCGGCTTCCAAAGCTCCTCCTATGGGGTTACAGGTTGACATCGATGGCACGGCCTCAACCGATCACCTGTTAGAATGCTCTGGGGTACCGGCACAATCTCCCGGTACCGAATTCCAGGTATTCATGGCGTCGATGGATCAGAATGTTCTGTCCATGCAGCGGGCTATCACGGCCTTCATTCAAGCTGCGACTCTGCTGGTACCACAACAAACTCCGTTGTCGGTACCGGCACCAGCGCCGATACCGGTACCGACTGCATCTGTATCGACCAGGATACCGACTGCAGCGGTTCCTTGTCCAGGGCTGCTTATCGGTACCGATCCGGTACCGAAGACGCCCGATGTCGATACTGCTCGATACGCGTATCTAGCATTAGAAGAACACCCTGACAGACGGTACTTTGATTCCTCTGATGATTCTGATACATCAGAGGAGTCTCCTGAAGTATGCATAACCCTTCCTGAAGAGCTGCCTTCTCCAAAAAGAAGAATGTCTCTTCCAGAGGACTTGTCCTTTCAAGATTTCATAAGAGAAGTAGCTAAAGGACTTTCTATTTCAGTAACCTCTGAATCAGAGCCTAGAGCAAAGAAATTAGATATTTTAGGTTATTCTAAGGCTCCTAGAGAGGCAGTGACCTTACCAATTCATGAGATTCTTTATGAACACATGATTGATTTATGGGAGACTCCTCTCACTCTCTCTCCTCATTCTCGCAGATTGGACACTATGTATCGTGTCCCTCCCTGTCCTGGGTTTCATAAAACTCAGCTTCCTCACCATTCCATTGTGGTGCAGTCAACTATGAAGAGGATAAAGAGTACAAAGAGACACACTTCTGTTCCTCCAGGAAGAGAATGCAGGACCTTGGATGCTTTTGGTAGGAAAATCTTCCAAGCCAGTATGCTTATTGCCAGAATCAACTCATATAGTCTTTACATGGGTATGTTTCTAAAAGAAGTTGCAGAAAAACAGCACACTTTCCTCCCTTTTCTTCCAGAGGATAAAAGGGAAGAATTCCTCATTTGGCTTAAGCATACTCAAGACATTTCAAAGTTTTCTAACAGGGCAGCCTTTGACTCCTTTGAAGGTGCCAGCAGAGCTTCAGGCAATGCCATAGCTGCTCGCAGAATTGCTTGGCTCCAAGCTTCTGATTTAGAACCCTGGGTTCAAGATGGCTTTGGAAATCTTCCCTGTACAGGTGAAAACCTATTTGGCAAAGAATGGCAAATAAAAGCCACTCAAATGGATGCAGAAAACTCTGCTCTGGATAGACTTTTTAAGTCATCCTCCATTCCTGCCAAGAAAAAGCCCTTTAAAAAGTCTTTTTTCAAAAAGGGCAGATTTCCTTCTACTTCTGGCCAACAATCTTCTACAGGTCGCTTTGCCACTAAGCGTCAGCAACCTAAACAGGCCAGGCCTAAGTCTACAGGGGCTGCTGCAGCTCAGCAGACCCAACCTCCTAAGGGTTTTTGACTTGATGCTAGAGAACTTAGCCTTTCTGGCTCTAAAACAGCCAGAGCTTCTCACCATTCCAGGAAGGTTAGCTCATTTTGCTCCCAGGTGGGAGCAAATCACATCAGAGCAGTGGACCCATCATAAGAGAGGGCTATAAGCTTCATTTCTCAAACTCGTCACCTCCCCCATCTATCCCCCTTAGGGCCT
Source organism: Ichthyophis bannanicus (assembly GCA_033557465.1). Lineage (NCBI taxonomy): Eukaryota > Metazoa > Chordata > Amphibia > Gymnophiona > Ichthyophiidae > Ichthyophis > Ichthyophis bannanicus. The sequence goes on along the minus strand of JAWIIG010000037.1, from coordinate 996,183 downwards.
GTATCATAAACTTAGATGTGATGCAATCCCTGTGTATATAATGTATAAAGTTCACCTGTTACCCTTGCTTAAATCTCCCTTTGTTTGCTATGTATAAAGTTCACCTGTTATCCATGTTTAAACTCCCTGTTCTATGTAAGTTCAATGTATGGCTGTTCCTCATTGTACAAACTTGTTTATTGTAAACCGTGCTGATGCTGAATAGTGCGGTATAGAAAAACCTTAAATAAATAAATAAATAAATAAATAAATAAATAAATAAACCTTCCTCCCCACACCATGGTGAGACACTTCAATTCTCCCACATCTCTTCTCAACCTTCTAGGTCAAGAGGTGGCTACCCTTCTTGCCCAAGGGGCAATAGAAGAAGTTCCTCTTCTTCAACAAGGGTCAGGGTTCTACTCCCCCTATTTTCTCATTCCAAAGAAGACGGGGATACAGACCCATCCTAGATCTCAGAAAATTGAACAGATTTCTATGCAAGGAGAAGTTCAAGATGCTTTCTCTGGGCACTCTCCTTCCATACCTTCAAAGTCAGGATTGGCTTTGTTCTCTAGATCTCAAGGATGCGTACACACATGTCCTCATCCATCCATCTCACAGAAGATTCCTACGTTTTTTTTTCCAAGGAAAACATTACCAATACAGGGTGCTTCCTTTTGGTCTGGCCTCTGCTCCAAGAGTGTTCACCAAATGCATGGCAATAGTTGCTGCATTTCTATGCACTCTGGGAATATTTGTCTTCCCATACCTGGACGACTGGCTCATCCGAGCTCCATCTCAGTCAGAGGCCCAGATTTCCCTGGACCGCACAAGGCGCATTCTGCAGTATCTGGGACTAGTGGTAAACCTCCCAAAGTCTCAGCTCACCCCTACTCAGTCCCTAGAATTCATAGGGGCCTGGTTGGATACCACTACTGCAAGGGCCTACCTTCCTCAGGCCCGTTGCCAACGTCTAGTGCAGTTAGCCTCCCAGATTCAGTCAAAGAGCCACTTAACTGCCCGGGAGATGCTGCAACTGCTAGGCCACATGGCTTCCACAGTGCATGTGGTACCCTATGCTCGCCTACACATGAGAGCAGCTCAATGGACTTTGTCCACCCAGTGGACTCAAGCATCAGGAGCTCTCTCAGACCAAATAGCAACCTCCAGACGTCTTTTGGTCTCTCCAATGGTGGATGTCCACTCAAAATCTGTTGCTGGGGTCCCCCTTCCAACAGTTGTTGCCCCAAGCAACCCTCACAACAGATGCCTCCCAGACAGGTTGGGGAGCTCATCTACAGGACCTCTCCACTCAAGGCACTTGGTCCCCACAGGAGACCTCTCTTCATATCAACCACTTGGAGCTTCGAGCAGTTTTTCTATCTCTCAAGGTCTTTCATACCCTCCTCAGCTACAAGACAGTCCTCATTCGTACGGACAATCAAGTAGCCATGTTTTACATAAACAAGCAAGGAGGAACTGGTTCTCTGCCGCTTTGCAACGAAGCTTTAAGATTGTGGGCCTTCGCCAGAGAGCATCAAATCCATCTCCTGGCAGTATACCTCCCAGGAATCCAAAACTCTTGGGCAGACAGACTGTCGAGTTCTGCTTCCACACGAATGGTCCCTGCACATGGATCAGGTACTCAGAATCTTCCAAGAATGGGGAACCCCGGACATAGACCTCTTTGCAAGTCCGTGGAATGCCAAACTTCCCCGGTTCTGTTCCAGAATTCCATGTCAGGGAGTTCCTCCTTCATTGGGGTCAGGGCTTCCTGTATGCCTTTCCACCCATTCCCTTGATTCCCAAGACTCTGTTCAAACTCCAGAGGGATCAAGGGTCTATGATCCTCATAGCTCCACGCTGGCCACACCAAGTGTGGTACCCTCTACTTCTGCATCTCTCCCAAGCCCCCTCCCTGGACTTGGGAGCTGCTCCAGACCTTCTGTCCCAGGAGGAAGGGACTTTGTGGCACCCAAACCCCAAGTCCCTTCACCTCAGAGCTTGGTTACTGAAGGCCTAGACCTTCAAGGCTTGAATCTTTCTCAGCAAGTGAAGGATATCCTCCATGCTTCCAGAAAACCTTCCACTAGGCGTTCCTATGCTTTTAAATGGAAAAGATTTTCTATTTGGTGTGCTGAAAAGGGTCTTGACCCTCTAGCACTACCTTTAAATTCTCTGTTAGACTATCTCCTGCATCTTTCCAATGCAGGACTTAAGACGAATTCAGTAAGAGTCCATTTGAGTGCTATTGCAGCATCCCTTTAAGCCCATCAATGGACAACCTATTTCCTCTCATCCTCTCATTGCAAGATTCATGAGAGGCCTAACTTTAACTAAACCTCCCATTAGGCCTCCTCCCGTGGCATGGGACTTAAATTTAGTTCTTGGTCAGCTTATGAAGCCACCTTTTGAACCCTTAGCCACTACCCCCTTGAAATTTCTTTCCTGGAATGTTATTTTCCTCATTGCAGTCACTTCAGCTCGCTGCATCAGTGAACTGCAGGCCTTAGTGGCTAATCCACCTTATACAAGGTTCCATCATGATAAGGTAGTCCTTAGGACCAATCCACACTTTATGCCTAAAGTGGTCTCACCTTTTCATCTTAATCAAGAGGTATATTTACCTGTCTTTTTTCCAGCTCCTCATGCATCCAATGCAGAGAAGAATCTTCATACTCTGGATTGTAAAAGAGCTCTTGCCTTTTACTTACAAAGGACACAGCAACATAGAAAGTCTTCCCAGCTTTTTGTTGCTTTTGATCCTTCTCATTTGGGACTTCCAGTCTCTAAGAAGACACTGTCCAATTGGATTGCTCAGTGTATTTCTTTCGCCTACCAGAGTAAGAACCTTTCTCTGGAGAGCCATGTCACAGCTCATAATGTGAGGGCCATGGCCACCTCTATGGCTCATCTAAATTCTGTGTCCATCGACCAGATCTGTCGAGCAGCCACCTGGGCCTCCTTTCATACCTTCACAGCCCATTACTGCTTGGACAAGGACTCCCGCCGGGATGCCTTGTTTGGTCAGGCTGTCCTCAAACACCTGTTCCATTCTTAAACAACTCCTACCCTCCTTCCCTGAATGGATGCCTGAGATCCATAGGAGGATGTAGAACCCTTCCCAGGGTCTCATATCCTCGGGGATCTCCCAGGCATCTTAGCTAGGGAGTCCCCATATGTGAAGACTCATTCCTGCTTGTTCCTGGAGATAGCACAGTTACTTACCTGTAACAGGTGATCTCTGGGAACAGCAGGAATAAGTCTTCACAACCCTCCCACCTCCCCTAGGAGTTGTATCTCTCTCTCTATCTTTCCTTTCCTCTCTCTGTCTATTGTCTCAGCTTTAAACTCAAACAGAGGAGAGGCGGTTAGGAAAGGCGGGAAGGCAGCGTGCAGGCGCTGTGGGATGCTCCCAAAAGCGTTCCTTTTTTGGGAAGCTGGGGAGTGTTCCCGCGCAGGCTCCGTCGGTACCGACGTACCTATATGTGAAGACTTATTCCTGCTGTTCCCAGAGATCACCTGTTACAGGTAAGTAACTGTGCTTTCTACATCTCAGGGCATGGCTGCTGAGAGCCTAGAATTCCAGGATATCAACTTTTCTCAAAAGGTTAAGGCTATCCTTTTAGCCTCAAGAAAACCTTCCACAAGATGCCTTTAATTGGAGAAGGTTCTCTATCTTGTGTTCAAAAAAGGAACTTAATCCCTTTTCTGTTCCTGTGGAGGCATTACTGGAATATCTCCTCCATTTATCATCCTCTGGTCTTAAGACCAATTCAGTAAGGGTCCACCTTAGTGCCATTGCTGCTTTCCACAAGCCCCTCGATGGACAACCTGTCTCCTCTCAACCGCTAGTAGTGGTTTATGAGAGGTCTACTCTTAACCTAATCTCCCATTAAGCCACCATCCGTGGCATGGGCTTTGAATCTTGTCCTTGGGCAACTTATGAAACCGCCCTTCGAACCGTTAGCCGTTACATCTCTGAAGTTTCTTTCTTTTAAGGTAATCTTCCTAATTGCACTCACTTCTGCAAGACACATCTGTGAGCTGCAAGATTTAGTGGCTGATCCTCCATATGATATTCACCATGATAAAGTAGTTCTTAGAACTCACCCACTCTTTATGCCTAAGGTGGTTTTGCCTTTTCATTTAAACCAGTCGCTTTACCTGCCTTTATTCTTCCCTAGTCCTTACGCCTCTAATGCAGAAATGAATCTTCATACTCTGGATTGTAAAAGAGCTTTAGCTTTTTACCTTCAGATAACGAAGCAACATAGAAAAGCTTCTCAGCTTTTTGTTGCCTTTGACTACAGTCATCTTGGATTACCAGTTTCCAAGTGAACTTTGTCTAAATGGATTGCAGATTGCATATTCTTTGCCTATGAGAGCAAGGGATTTTCTCTCGAAGGGCATGTCACAGCTCACAATGTGAGAGCAATGGCAGCCTTTATGGCTAACCTTCGCTCGGTGTCCATTGACGACATCTGTAGAGCAGCCACTTGGGTTTCGGTACACATCTTTGCAGCCCACTACTTCTTAGACAAGGACTCCCATTGGGATGCCTCATTTGGCCAGGCTGTTCTCCAGCATCTTTTTGAGACTTAGAACAACTTCTACCTGCCGTCCCGGGGTGTGATGCCAGAGATCCATGGGAGGAAGGATGACCCATCTCAACCTGGGTTTCGCAGCTTCTGGGTTCATTTCCCTGGCATCTTTCAGCTTTGGGAGTCCCCATATGTGAAGACTACATTCCTGCTTGTTCCTGGAGATAGCGTGGTTACTTACCTGTAACAGGTGATTTCCGGGAACAGCAGGAATTGAGTCTTCACAACCCGCCCACCTCCCCTAGGAGTTGTATTTATCTCTCTTTTTCTCTTCTTCTCTCCTTTGCCTCAGCTATAAACTCAATTGAAGAGGGAGAGTTGGAAAGGCAGGAAGGCAGCGGCGTAGGCGCAGTGGGTTGCTCCCAAAAGCTTTCCTATTGGATGCAGGGGAGCGTTCCCACGCAGGCTCTGTCGGTACCGACAATACCCATATGTGAAGACTCAATTCCCGCTGTTCCTGGAGATCACCTGTTACAGGTGAGTAACCACGCTTTTCTCTTATTAGTCTTAAATAGTTTACCCTGTAGCTTCATTGCATGTCCCCTAGTCTTGCATGCAATGGATAGGAGAATCAGGGGAATGCTATCCCGCCGATGAGCAGCGGTGTATCTCTTAGAGGGCTGACTCCCAGGCATGACGCAGAGACCTTCCAGGCACCATGGGTATACCTTACTGCAAACAGTCATCTGGAGGAAAGAAGAGCTGACACGGCCAAGGGAGCAGCTGCAATGCAGACCCAGGATTTTGGATCAACATCTGCTGAGGTTATGGCGTGCGCAGCAAGCTATCCTACCCTCAACAGACCATCTTTCTCCCTGATATACCCTGAGTAATTTACCCTGGAATCGATTTGGTCAGCTATATTAAAACTGGGTGAGTATTGGTGCCGCAAATGCAAGCCCGACTGGGTTGCATTACAAAAAATGTAGAAGATTTAACCTTGACCAGCATTGTCTGGTCAAGGTTAAATCTCAAGCTATGTGCCTTGAGGGGCTTTCAGAAGCCCGTGTGAAGGATATTTCTGCAATTAAAGTCAACGTAAAACATTCAGAGAACTGCTCTAGATCAGCTAACTTAAGACTGGTTAATATTCCTAAGTCATCATAGGTCTTTGTTTCAGTCTTTTCTGACTGAGGTTCTGGGGGTCTCCCCTGATTTGCATCCGCCTATGACGTGTATTTGGCATCGGCTAAGAAAATTCCTGGGGGACCACTTGTACCAGGTTTGCAACAGGCAGACTCGCTGAATATATTTGCTATTTTGGAGAATTCTTATTTAGAGACATTAACTACATCCATGTTGCTAGTTAACATTTACTTTAATGACTGATCATGAATAGATCTTGAAGATGTTTTTCAAGAAGAGAAGTGTACTGTTCAAAAGTTATTTGGTATGAATTTTTCCTGATTTATCTAGGGACGCTCAGCAGAGAAAGAGGGAGTTTCTTCTGCAGGGTTTGGATGTCTTGCAGCTGGGAGCTTTGTTTTTCCTTAAATTCACATGTAAATGTTAAGCTACATTCTGTTTCCTTTGGGGGGGAGGGGGGTTTGGAACCCCCTCAGCTGCTTTCCTTTGTTAATGCATGGAGATCCATGGTAACTGAGGTCCCTGGCCCCAGTATTCCATAAAAAATTAAATTAGCTAGCTGTTTTGCATGCTTTGTTTCCTTGATGTAGTATTTTGTAACATTTTTCTTATAGGGTCTTCCCTCAATGTGTGGGCTAGATGGCAGAGAGCAGGTGATTATCGTCATTTTTTTCCTTTTTTGTTTTTTCTTTTCATTTTTGTTTATTCTTTCTGCTCTTCGTGTTTTCTATACAAGTTGTGTAAATTTGGAAATGCTTTAAAATTTGCATAAATAAAAAATTTAAAAAACAAGAAATGTTGATACCATTTTCTTTCCCATTTCTTTGCTCTTTCTGTGAAGAAATACTTTCTTTCTTAGCACCTGAATTAACTCTTTCCTTACCTGCTTCTTTCCTAGCCTCATGATCTACTTTCTTTTTACACTGAATCTGATTCTAAAATGTATATTGAAACAGGTATAGATTCCTTTTAATTCTGATAAAGGACAAGCACCAGCTGCAGAATGTTGAAGATATTGCTATTTCAAGTAGTAAGCATGGCTGTCCAAGAGAAATTATAAAGGAAGTGAGAAGCAGAATGTAAAACTTGCATATAAGAGACTGCTGCTGTTGTGGTTGACATCTCATATTTGTGTTCTGCAATCTCTAGGTGACTATGGAAATCAGTGGCCTCCCAGTGGAATTGTGGCGCCTGATCTTGGCCTACCTGCCTCTCCCTGACCTCGGTCGCTGCAGTTTGGTGTGCAGATCTTGGTATGAACTCATCCTTAGCTTGGACAACACCAGATGGCGACAGCTATGCCTGGGATGTATTGAATGTCGACACCCAAACTGGCCAAACCAGCCAAATGTAGAACCAAAATCCTGGAGGGAAGCTTTCAAACAGCACTATGTGGCATCCAAAACTTGGGTCAAAAATACCCAGGAGCTGGAATCCTCCAATTGTTTCTACTTGTTCCGGAGGAAAAAGGATCAAAGAGTCCTTTCTGTTGGACCTGGTTGCGAGTATGACACTCTCAGGAGTGCCTTGGCTTCAGCTAACACTTATGATCGAATCTTGCTGTTTCCAGGGGTATATGAAGAGCAAAATGAATTAATTTTGAAGGTCCCTGTGGAGATAGTAGGCCAAGGAAAGCTTGGAGATGTGGCGCTGCTTGTATGTATTGATCAGCAGTGTCCAACTGCACGCCTATGCAACTTGGTCTTTATGCCAGCATGGTTCACTCCAGTTGTGTATAAGGTGGGTATTACGCATTTGTCTATTTTAGTTAAAAATGTATAGGAAAATAGATGAGCCGTACAAAGAAATTAAAATAATGCCTCTTTGTAAAAATTAATTCCTTTCCTATACAGTAAAAGTACAGGGAAAAGCAGAATTAAAAATGCAACTTGCACTTATGATGTTTAAGCCTCTAACAAATAATTTTCACTCCTACATTGTTGCATTATAAATAAATAATGATAAACTACCCTGACAGTGAAGGAAAAACTGAAAAGATATTTGCTGAATATTCTATCATTCATTTTCTACTTTAATCTGGATCTCTTCAGACAGTTCACAAACATCAAGAAAGGTTGGGAACCTTGCAGTCAAAGGAGTGACGTGAATAGGACAAATTCTGCTGTTCACACAACACATTAAGGGGGTCTATTACTACACACTGCTAAGGTTTCTCACTTTAAAAAAGCATTCCATTTCATCCTGCTAGACCAGTCCAAACAAGTGGGTCGTGTTCCCCTTCCAGCAGATTGCTGGAGACAAAGAACCAATGAAAAGCCCAGATTTCAATGACATCAAGTCTATGCCTCAGCCACTAGAGGTTTCTTCAGTATTTCTTTGTCTTCAGCAGATGGGGAATGGATTTTCTTCTCTCTGAAGATTGAGATTGATTAAACGCTTGTGAACAATCACCATGACTCTCTCACTTGAGTGCAACGTGGGAGGCTCCACTAGACTGCAGTCTTTTTGGTAGCTATAGGAGGAGGGAAACTTTCATAAGAGCCTGTTGAGCAGCCAGAAATTGGAAGGATCTGGAAGGGTGCAGCAGCCTCACACAACCTTAATGTCCCCTTCTCCCTCCTCTGTCTCCCCTGCTCTCTTCTGAAGATGGCAGAAGGCTCTCAGAGGAACCTGCCTGCCAGCCATCTTAAATGCAGTGCCTGCAAAGCCAGTGAAACAGTTTGAGGAGTAGAACTGAGCCTGGCATGGATCCTCTGGAGGTGAGTACCAAGGCTTGACCTTGTCATTGTCCTTGTTGGGGGCTCCCGAATCCGTCTGCCTGGGTCACAATTTGGGGTGGACTGCTGGCGACCATTGGCACGGTGTGGGATTTTCCCGCCTTTTTCTGCATGTGTTAGTAACATTTTATCTATTGTGCGCCTGTCAGTCAGGTGGCCCTAGCGCATATTCTGCCCAAGCTGCTCCAACATACGTTTCTACTCTAGCGCTTCTAATATGGATTGCTGTAAAGTTAACACATGCCCTTATGGCCGCGTGGCCTTAGTGTGCGTTGTGATACTTGCCTTAACTCTGTCTTCTTCCAGAAAATGTTGTTTGGCCTGTTTGTTCCAGAAAATGTTGTTTGGCCTGTTTGTTCCAGAAAATGTTGTTTGGCAAGCAAGTTGCCTCATCTCCAGATTCAGGACTCTGCTCTTCTTGCATGACAGCTTCTGAGTTGTCCCTAGTGGACCTGCAACCCCCCCTTTCTAAGCTAGAGGATGCAGTTATTTGCCGGGAACAAGCAGGAACTCAGTCCTCACATATGGGTGACATCAGCTCCGATGGAGCCCTCGCGGAAGCATACACCCAGCTTTAAATGAAAGCCTTTGGGAGATGCTGCCACGCATGCGTGATCCCCTTCCCGCCCAAGGTTGCCATCTTTCTCAGTCACCATTTTTCTGCGATCCCTTCTGTTGCTTGTCTGGCTTGTCCCCGGAAAAAGTTGATTTTTTTTTTGTCTGAGTTTCTTACTCGCCTCCAGTATAGCACCAGTACTCTTCCTGCCACCCAACCTTGCTGTTTGGCATCACGTTCGGGTCTGTTTTGTAGTTTTTTATTTTTTGGCGTCTCCGCGCCTTTTTTCCTCCAACTAACAGCCTGGCAGATCTTCGACCTTGTGGGGGTACATTTTTCCCCCTTGGATACCAGTGGCTTCAAGAAGTGTGATCGGTTCATAGAAATCATGTCTTTCACCGACACACACGACTGCTGTCTCCGCTTCCTAGGGCCTGACCATGACCGTGCAGCATGCGGCTTCTGCAAAAAGATAGTAACATAGTAAATGACGGCAGATAAAGACCAGTATGGTCCATCTAGTCTGCCCAGTAAGATGGCAAGAGTAGGTGCACCTGCTGCTCTGTGCAGGTCACCCTTTCAGTGAAAAGTATTTCCTCACATCGCCTTTCAATTTACCCCCTTGCAGCTTCATGTTATGCCCTCTAGTTTTACACTTTCCCCGTCTTTGGGTTTGTTTGTTCATTATTTCTAAGTATTTAAAGATCTGAATCATATCTCCCCTATCCCTCCTCTCCTCCAGAGTGTACATATTTAGGTCTTCAAGTCTCTTCTCATTAGGCTTCTGACGGAGGCTCCAAATCATTTTGGTCGCCTTCCTCTGAACAGTTTCCAGTCTTTTTACATCCTTTGCAAGATATGGTCTCCAAAACTGAACACAGTATTCCAAGTGAGGCCTCACCAGTGAGTTATACGAGTACAGTGGCATTAGTACCTCTTTTTTTTTTCTGCTGGTAATTCCTCTTTGTATGCAGCCCAACATCCTCCTGGCTTTTGCCACTGCCTTGTCGCACTGTTTTGCCACCTTGAGATCTTCAGAAATAATCACACCAAGATCCTTCTTCTAATCCGTGCACACCCCAACCTCTTGCCCCCTATCGCGTACATTTCCCTTGAATTTCTGCTTCTCAAGTGCATGACACTGCACTTCTTCACATTAAATCTTAATTGCCAAGCATTAGACCATTCTTCCAGCTTTTGTAGATCTTTCCTCATGTTAACCACTCCCTCAGGGAGTCTACTGTGTAGCAAATTTTTGTGTCATCTGCAAAAAGACACTTTTCCATTCAGTCCTTTAGAGTGGAGGAGTGGCCTAGTGGTTGGGGCAAGGTACTTCGGGCCGGAAGGTCAGGGGTTCAAATCCCACTAGAGGACAGCAACCTTGGGCCGGAAGGACTGGGGTTTCTAGTCCCACAGGTGCTCCTTGTGGTCTTGGGCAAGCCACTTAACCCTCCATAGCCCATGTTCCCTGTAAAATAGTTCTCTGTGTGCTGTGCTTTCCTGTCTAATCAATGTGTTTATACCTCAAAAATTTCCTGTCATGATTTGACAATTTCCAATCTGTAATCAAACCGCTGCTGATCGCTGGAAGTAGCGGTATACAAATGTATACTAAATAAATAAATAAATATCACTCACAAATACATTGAACAGTGCAGGGCCAAGGACCGAACCCTGGGGCACCCCGCTAATCACCCTCCTTTCATCTGAGTGGGCTCCATTTACCATCACCTTCTGTCGTCAGTCACTCAACCAGTTTCTGATCCAGTTCACCACCTTAGGACCCATCCCCATACTTCTGAGTTTATTGATAAGCCTCCTATGGGGAACAGTATCAAAGGCTTTGCTGAAATCCAGGTAGATGACATCCATCGCATGCCCCTAATCTAATTCTCTGGTCAACCAGTCAAAGAACTCAATCAGGTTTGTTTGGCAAAATTGTCCTTAGGTAAAACCATGTTGCCTCGGATCTTGCAACCTGTTGGTTTTGAGAAAGTCCACTATTCGCTCTTTCAGGAGCGCCTGCATTACTTTTCCCGCCACTGTGGTAAGGCTCACAGGCCTGTAGTTTGTCACATCTCCAGGAACAAGCAGGAATGTAGTCTTCACATATGGGTATCGCCGGTACCGACAGCCTGCTCGGGAATGCTCCCCAGCATCTAATAGGAAAGCTTTTGGGAGCATCCCACAGTGCCTGCGTGCTGCCTTTCCGACTCTCCCTCTTCAGTTCTTCGTTTTCCACGGAGCCGACGGGGGACATATCCTGTCACCGCAGAAAATTGCTGCTTCTTTTTTTTGTTTGTGGTCACGTCTGCCTTCATTCGACGCCTACCAGTACTGCTGGTGTTCATTTCTTCATTTAAAAAAAACCAAACTAGCTTCTGACAGAATTTCTTCTTTCAGGGGGCCTTTCCCTGTTCAGTGCTAGGTGCCATTTTGGGCACTAGGCCCATTTTTCTCCAAACATGGAGAAACCAGCTAATGGTTTCAAGAAATGTTCTAAATGTGGCGGTACCATATCCGTCACAGACACCCATGAATGGCGTCTTAAATGTTTAGGTCCTGACCATTCTCCATTGGAGTGTCTCTCCTGCAAAAAGATGACCAACAGGGGCCTGCAGAGTAGAGCTGCAAAACTCAGTACCCTTTTTGCCGCGGATATGACATCAGTCGCATCGACGTCTTCCAGGGCTTCATCTTCCTCCCATGGATCTCAAGTAACTAAACCTAAGTCTTCTAAGATTGGCCGGTCCTGAAAGGGTAGATCTCCTTCCAAGTATCGAGATGCCACTGGCATTGCCCTCGGAAAGCTCACTGGCAAAACAGCCCCGGCAGGAGGCTTTGGTCTCCAGAGCATTAATGAGGTTCCAGGATGTACCAGAGGCTTCCACCTCAGCTGAACTACTGGTGCCATGTTCTGGGGTCGTATCCGCTTCCGCTGGTACTGACACCCAGGCATCGGCAGGAGCAATGGATCAGAGAATCCTCGATATTGAATGCAGTCTAGCGGCACTCTTAGCAGCTGCTTCAGTACCACTAAGACCGCTACAGACAGTTCCACAGGTATCGGTACTGACAGCAGTTCCAGTACTGAACACACCTGCTTCGGTGCTTCCCCCATGCCAAGCCTTGAGTCTGTCTCGGGTATCGGGGCACCGGTACCGAGACACCCCGATACCGACTTCGAGCAGTACCGGTATCAGGCGTTGCAAGAACATCCGGAGCAGAGATACTTTGAATCTTCCGATTCCAATGAATCTGATGACTCTGCCGGTACTAGAGCAATCCTGCCTGAGGATCGGTCTCTTTCTCCTCAACGCAGAATGTTTCCTCCAGAAGACATGTCCTTCCAGGATTTCATACGTGATTTAGCGCGAGGGCTTGCAATCACGGTGACTCCAGAGAAGGAACCCAGAGCAGAAGAATTAGAAATTCTTCAATACCCTAAGGCTCCTAAAGAGAGTCAGAAGCTGTAAAGATGTCTTACACATTGGAACATGGAACGTATGAAGCATGAGCCAAGGGAAGTTGGAGGTGGTCAAGAATGAAATGGAACGTGTACAACTTGATCTGTTGGGTGTCAGCGAACTGAAATGGACTGGCATCGGGCACATTGCATCAGATGATCACATGGTCTACTATGCTGGAAATGAAAGACAAAGAAGAAATGGTGTTGCATTTATAATAAAGAAGAAACTTGCAAAAACATTAATGAAATACAATGCAGTCAGCGAACGCTTAATCTCTATTCGTCTACGAGGAATGCCTATCAACACAGCTATAATTCAAGTATATGCCCCAACAACAGCTGCAGAAGAGAATGAAATTGAAGAGTTCTATGAACAAGTACAAGCTGAAATTGACAGAACATGCAAACAGGATATCCTGATAGTTATGGGTGACTGGACGCAAACGTTGGCAACAAAGAAGAAGACAAAGTAGTTGGAAAATATGGATTTGGCAACAGAAATGAAGCTGGAGAAAGACTGATAGAATTCTGCAAGACCAACGATCTGTTCATCTCAAACACCTTCTTCCAGCAACACAAGCGGCGACTGTACACATGGACTTCACCCAATGGATTGTATAAAAATCAAATTGACTACATCTGTGGAAGTCAACGATGGAAAAGCTCTATAACATCAACAAAGACAAGGACTGAATGGAAAAGTCTGTCTTTTTGCAGATGACACAAAAATTTGCAACAGAGTGGACTCCCCCAAGGGAGTGGTTAACATGAGGAAAGATCTACAAAAGCTGGAAGACTGGTCTAATGCTTGGCAATTACGATTTAATGTGAAAAAGTGCAGTGTCATGCACTTGGGTAGCAGAAATCCAAGGGAAATGTACGCGATAGGGGGCGAGAGATTGGTATGCATGGTTCAGGAGAAAGACCTTGGTGTGATTATCTCTGATGATCTCAAGGTGGCAAAACAGTGCGACAAGGCGGTGGCAAAAGCCAGGAGGATGTTGGGCTGCATACAAAGAGGGATTACCAGCAGAAAGGAAGAGGTACTTATGCCACTGTATAAGTCACTGGTGAGGTCTCACTTGGAATACTGTGTTCAGTTTTGGAGACCGTATCTTGCAAAAGATGTAAAAAGACTGGAAACTGTTCAGAGGAAGCGACCAAAATAATTTGGAGCCTGCGTCAGAAGCCTTATGAGAAGAGACTTGAAGACCTAAATTTGTACACTTTGAAGGAGAGGAGGGACAGGGGAGATATGATTCAGACCTTTAAATACTTAGAGAAATTATTTATTTATTTATTTAGTGTACATTTGTATCCCGCTGCTTCCAGCGATCAGCAGCGGTTGCTATACATGGTAAGGGTGGCTGTACCGGCCAGGAATTAGAAGGATATACATTGTGATTGGGAGAGAGAGAGAGTACACAGCAAACATAGAGTTACAGATTACAGTTGATCAATGGGAAACACTTCACACAGGATATATTATGTACATATTTACACATAAACTGAATGCATTTCTCGTTGTAAGATTACATGGGGTACAGTGGCTTTCCCACTCATGGTAGACAATTGGTGGTGGGATACAGTGGTAGGTGGGGTACAGTGCCTAGGTTACATTGTAATGCGATTGGAAGAGGTGTGTCTTAAGTTTTTTTCTGAAGTCTTTCAAGTTACAGTTTGCACGTAGTTCGCATGGCAGCCGTTTCCAGAGTAGTGGAGCTATAAGTGAGAATGCTCTTTTCTCCAGGACCAAGCAGGAAGTCAGTCCTCACTTATGGGTGACGTCGGCGCCGACGGAGCCCTCGCGGAGCAATTTTCCCCAGCTTTCAAAGAAAGCCTTTGGGAATTGCAGCGCGCATGCGCGGTCCTCTTCCCGCCCAAGGGTGCCATCTTAGCCAGTCTTCTTTTTTCTGCGGAGCCCTACAGACGTCCCCGTCTTGTCCCCGCGAAAAAGTCGATTTTTCTTCATAATTTTATTCTTTTTAATTCGGTTCGACGCCGGTCTTTTTCCCGCCCGGACTCGCGACGCCGGTCACGAGTCCTCTTCTTCTTTTCGGTTTTTCTGACTTAGTCAGTTTTCGTTTTCGGTTTTTCCCTGGCAGCCCGGTCCTTTGACCTCGCCGGGGCCCTTTTTCCCCCGATGGCTGCCAGTGGTTTCAAGCGGTGTGGTCAGTGTGACCGAAATATGTCACTAACTGACACACACGACTTTTGCCTCCGCTGCCTGGGCCCGGATCATGAAGAAATGATCTGTGGGCCCTGCGGCAAAATGTCCTCCAAAGCATTGAGAAGTCGGCGGCATCAGCGGGATAGGATCTTCGCTGACCCCAGCCGTACCCGGACCTCGTCGGAGGCCTCCGCGTCCAAAGGTTCCAGCTCGGACCGTCGCCGGAGTTCCTCCGACAGGGGTTCTCCCTCCGGGGATCATCGACGGAAGGTGAAACCCGCGAGGGCGGCGTCGGTGGACGCTCCTGGCTCCGCGAGGGCCAGGTCGCATAGCCCCGATAGCCGCCCGGGATCCTTGGAGAAGGAGCACCTCCCGAAGCGACCTCGCCTGGAGTCGGAGCTGCCTGCTCGGGTAAGTCCTGTGGTCCTCCTGGACTCGCCTCCGCGACAGCCGACGTCGGGCCCGACGCCGTCGGGGCCCGAGTCGGGGGCTGCTGGGTCACCTGAGCTCGGACTCAGGTTGACGGCCTTGGAGAGCAGACTGTCTGCCTTCATGGACCAGCAGCGGGCACTGCTCGCTGGCGTCGCTGCCCCGACCGCCGGGACGTCGACGTCCAAGTCGACCCCGGAGACCGAGCCGATCCTCGAGTCGATGCGAACTCGAGTCGATCCTCGGTCGAGGTCACCCTCGGCCTCCCGTTCGGGACCGAGGTCGCCGACGCCGACTCCCTCGGCGTCGGGGCGGCAGGCGCCGCGCCCTGCCCGGGCCGACCCCACCGAGTCCTCGTCGGAGTCGGTCTGGGAGTCTGAAGAGGAAGAGTCGCCTGATTCTTTCCGGACTCGGTGTGTCCCCTCGGACTCACCGGAGTCCGAGCCTCGGAAGCAGTCCCCCCCGGAGGATGCCCGGTTCTCGGACTTCGTCAGGGATATGGCCAAGGCTTTGGCCTTCCCTGCGGACCCCGAGGAGGAGCCTCGAGCCGAAGAGCTCGACGCCCTCCAGTATGACTCTCCCGCAAGGGAACACTTTACTGTACCGGTTCCTCCTATGCTGGAACGACTACTCTTCCGCATGTGGGAGAGTCCGGCCACCTCGTCGGTCCTGAGCAAGCGGGTCGATTCTATCTATCGAGTCCGCAAGAGCCCTTGCTTCCAAAAAGCACAGCTACCACACCATTCCATGGTAGTGGAATCGGCCATGCATCGTCTTAAGAGCCAGAAGATGCACTCCTCGGTGCCTCCTGGCAGGGAGGCCCGTAACCTGGATGGCCTTGGTAAGAAGTGTTTCCAGGGCTCTATGCTTGCGTGTCGTGTCCAGACCTACCAGCTATACATGGGCATGTATCTCCGAGACCTGGCTAAAGAGCTAGCCGGATTCTCCGCTGGTTTGTCCGAGGAACCCTTGCGGAGGTTCCTGGCCTTGTCCACTGGCATTAGGGAATGCTCAAAATTCATGTCCCGAGCAGCCTATGATGGCTTTGAAGCGTCGGCTCGAGTGGCCGCAGCCGGCATCGGTGCCCGCCGACAGGCTTGGCTTCAGTCGTCTGACCTTGAGCCCTGGGTGCAGGACAAGTTGGTCGATGTCCCCTGCCGAGGTGAAAACCTCTTTGGCAAGCCCATGGCGGAAAAGGCTGCACAAATTGAGACGGAGACTCTCACCAGGACCAGGCTTTCTAGGAAGACCTCCGCCCCTTCCCAGAAAAAGAAGGGCTCGGGTAAGAAGTCCTTTTACCCGAGGAAGGCGGCTGCCTACAAACAATACCCCCATTATCAGGCCCCTGCAGCTCCCCAACAGGGCCAGCAGGCCAAGGGACGGGGTAACGGGTCCCGTAGGCAGCAAGCCCCCAAGCCTGCACTACCAGCCCCTGCTCAGCAGGGTGGGGGCTTTTGACTCCTTAAGCATAGCCTCTCCCCCCCCGCTGGTTCCTCCCAGCACCGGAGGCCGGCTGGTTCACTTCGGCCACAGGTGGTTCAGCATCACCTCAGATGCCTGGGTGCTTCAAGTAGTGCGAGAAGGCTATCTTCTCCACTTCCACCAGGTCCCTCCCTCCTATTTTCCGGGAGAACCTCCACGACCCCCTCTGCACAGGGAATTGCTCCTTCAGGAGTTAGCAGGTCTTCTACAGGAACAGGCGGTGGAACCGGTGCCCCACCACCTGAGAGGTCAAGGCTTTTATTCCAGGTATTTTCTAATACCAAAGAGAACAGGAGGCCTCAGACCCATCCTGGACTTGCGCAACCTCAACAAGTTCCTTGTGCGGGAAAAGTTCAAAATGCTTACCCTTGGAATCCTTCTGCCCTACCTCCAGCAGGGAGATTGGCTATGCTCCTTGGATCTAAAGGATGCCTACACGCACATCCTCATCCACCCAAGCCACCGCCAATACCTAAGGTTTGTGGTGGCAGGAAATCATTACCAGTACAGGGTACTGCCCTTTGGCCTGTCCTCCGCACCGCGAGTCTTCACAAAATGTCTCGCGGTGGTGGCGGCCCATCTCCGGCTTCACGGCCTATATGTCTTTCCGTACCTCGACGACTGGCTCATCAGAGCAGCGTCCGCTCCGGAGGTCACCAACGCCACACGCCGCACGGTGACTCTTCTGCAGTACTTGGGCTTTGTTATAAACTTTGCAAAGTCCACTTTGCTCCCCTCACAGGATCTCGAGTTCATCGGCGCAAGGCTGCACACTCCTCAGGCACGAGCGTACCTACCGCTCGACAGAGCTCAGCGGCTCATGGACCTAGCCAGCCGTTTTCGCAGCCAGCCCCTGGTCTCCGCCAGGCGCTTCCTGAGACTACTCGGCCATATGGCTTCCACCGTCCATGTGACCCCCAATGCCCGCCTGAATATGCGGCCTGCTCAATGGTGTCTCCGCCAGCAGTGGCGACAAGCCACAGGCGGCCTAGCAGACCTAGTGCGCGTCTCCGAGCCGCTGATTTCGTCTCTCCAGTGGTGGCTTCAGCAGCCGAACCTGCTATTCGGAATGCCTTTCCAGTCACCTCAGCCGGCCCGGGTGCTGACAACGGATGCATCCCTCCTGGGCTGGGGAGCGCATTGCCAAGGGGCACGTACTCAGGGCCTCTGGTCCACGTGGGAGTCTGCTCAGCAGATCAACTTCCTGGAGCTCAGGGCGATCCGCCTGGCTCTCAAGGCTTTCTCCCACCTGACTTCTCACCAGTCCGTCCTTGTCCAGACGGACAATCAAGTTGCCATGTTCTACGTGAACAAGCAGGGGGGCACGGGCTCCTTCCTCCTCTGCCGGGAGGCACAGAGGCTCTGCTCTTGGGCCGTCAGTCACGGCATTCTCCTCAAGGCAGTTTATCTCCCAGGCCAAGAGAATTACCTGGCCGACAAACTCAGCAGGATCCTCCAGCCGCACGAGTGGCGTCTGGATCCCTTGGTAGTTCAGAAGCTCTTTCTAAAGTGGGGCCTCCCCACGGTGGATCTCTTTGCCAGTCCTCACAACCGGCAACTTCCTCGCTTCTGCTTTCATCAGCCACACCCCCTTCGGGTTGCGGCGGACGCTTTTCTACTATCATGGTCGGGGAGCCTTCTGTACGCTTTCCCTCCCATCCCGCTAGTCTCTCGGACTCTTTTCAAGGTTCTCCGAGACAAAGCCTTCATGATCCTGGTGGCCCCTCGCTGGCCCAGACAGCCGTGGTTTCCGCTCCTGCTGCAATTAGCGGTGGAGGATCCATTCCCTCTGGGGTTGCAACCGGATCTCCTCACTTAGGATCAGGGGTCTCTGCTACACCCCAACCTCAGGTCTCTCAACCTCATGGCCTGGCTGCTGAGAGGGTAGTCCTCGCTCCCCTTCTCCTGCCGGCGGAGGTGGAGGAGGTCGTCCTAGCTTCGCGACGACCTTCTACCCGCAAATGCTACGCCCTTAAATGGCGTCGCTTTTCCGTTTGGTGTACCCAACAGTCTCAGGATCCCTTCTCCTGCCCGGTGTCGGTGATCCTGCAGTACTTGCTATACCTCTCTAATCTGGGACTTAAGTCCAACTCCGTCAAAGTTCACCTCAGTGCTCTTTCAGCACATCATGTGCCGGTGGACGGCAGACCTCTTTCCAGCGACCCTCTTGTAGCGAGGTTTCTCCGAGGTCTTCTTCTACTTAAACCACCTCTGCGCCCGCCAGCGCCTGACTGGGACCTGAATGTGGTTTTGCAGCGGATCACCTGTCCGCCTTTTGAACCTATGGCTACCTGTTCTCTCCGTTTTCTTTCTTGGAAAACACTGTTCTTGATAGCCCTCACTTCCGCTAGACGCGTAAGTGAATTGCAGGCCCTCGTGTCTGATCCCCCTTACACTCGGTTCTACAAAAATAGGGTAGTCCTACGGACTCACCCAAAATTTCTTCCAAAAGTGGTCTCCCCTTTTCATATCAATCAGGAGGTGGTACTTCCAATCTTCTTTCCCAGACCACACTCCAGCCGAGCTGAAACGGTCCTCCATACCCTGGACTGTAGAAGGGCTCTGAACTTCTACCTTGACCGTACGCGGGAGCACCGTAAAGCTGCTCAGCTTTTTGTATCTTTCGACCCCAATAAATTGGGGCTCCCGGTCTCCAAGCGTACTCTGTCCATCTGGGTTGCGGACTGTATCACTTGGGCTTATGGGGCAGCCGGACTCTCCTTGGAAGGTCGAGTCACGGCTCACTGCGTTCGGACAAAGGCCACGTCAGTGGCTTACCTCCGCTCTGTTCCGCTGGCAGACATCTGCCGGGCCGCTACTTGGTCTTCGAGCCAGACTTTTGCGGTCCATTACTGTCTCGAGAGGGAGTCCCGCAGGGACAGTGCTTTCGGACAGGCAGTCCTCCGTAATCTCTTTGAGGTCTGAGCAACTCCTACCCTCCATCCCGGATGTGGGCTACCGGTGGGTAATAATTCAGCGAAGATTCTTTCCTTCTGTGCTGCTGAGCTAGAGGGAGCTCATTTTTGTGCTTAGGGTCTCCGGTAGCCTTGAGCTTGGGAGTCCCATAAGTGAGGACTGACTTCCTGCTTGGTCCTGGAGAAAGCGTAGTTACTCACCTGTAACAGGTGTTCTCCAGGAGCAGCAGGAATCAGTCCTCACAACCCTCCCTCCTCCCCTTGGAGTTGCAATCGTCTGCTTTACTTTTTTGCAAATTTTTATGCTGTCTTTTTTAGCTATGTCATCTGACTGGCTAAGATGGCACCCTTGGGCGGGAAGAGGACCGCGCATGCGCGCTGCAATTCCCAAAGGCTTTCTTTGAAAGCTGGGGAAAATTGCTCCGCGAGGGCTCCGTCGGCGCCGACGTCACCCATAAGTGAGGACTGATTCCTGCTGCTCCTGGAGAACACCTGTTACAGGTGAGTAACTACGCTTTACTTGTACATGCATTAACATTTCTGATGCATTTGGGAGACAGGGTATTGAGGTTTACTGTTCTTCTACTCCTGTTGTTGGGTAGATTGGAGATTAGGCTGTTGAGGTGTGAGGGTGCTAAGTTATGAATGAGTTTGAATGTATTGACTAACATTTTGTATTGAATGCGGGCCGCAATGGGGAGCCAATGTAGCTCAATTAGTATAGGTGTAATGTGCTCAGAGAGGCCTTTTTGCATAATGATTCTGGCAGCAACATTTTGTGCCAATGTTGATGAACAAACAAACCTCTTCCAAAGACTGGGAATCTGTAAAACTACAGGGCATAACATGAAGCTGCAAGGTGGTAAATTGAAAGACAATGTCAGGAAATATTTTTTCACTGAAAGGGTGGTGGATGCTTGGAATGCCCTCCCGATGGAAGTGGTGGGGGCAAACACGGTGACGGAATTCAAAAAGGCATGGGACAAACACAGTGGATCCCTTTACAGCAAGATAAATGGTACCATCTAACTTCTGAACCATATAAAGTCTCAACAAATAGGGGTGTCCTACATGGAGTGGTGGGTTTACCCCTAAACAAAGACATGGGGAGGGGTGGCCTGCACAGAGCGACAGGTGCACCTACTCTTGCCATCTTGCTGGGCAGACTAGATGGACCATGCTGGTCTTTATCTGCTGTCATTTACTATGTTACAAAACCTGGAGCTGACTGTGGTACAGATCAACTACTAGTATGCAAACTCGAGCTAAAGTTGAAAAAAAGCAAACCACTCATGAATGCAGCAAAATATGACCTTGAGAATATACCACTGGAATTTAAAGACTGCCTGCAAAATCGATTTGCTGCTTTAGATACAAATGATAGAGCTCCAGAAGAGTTATGGAATGACTTCAAGAAGATTGTGTTGGAAGAAAGCGAGAAGTCTCTACAAAAGGTGAAAAAGAAAAAACGACCAAAATGGTTGAAGGAAGAAACTCTGAAAATTGCCCAGAAACGCAGAGAAGCTAAAGCCAGAGGAGAAAGAGAGACAATCACAGAACTCAACAGAGATTTCGAACGTGCAGCAAGACAGGCCAAGGAAAAGTACTGCAATGACACATGCAAGGAAATAGAAGCAGACACTATTAGAGGAAGAACAAAATCAGTTTTCCTAAAGCTACGAGAGTTAAAGAAAAAGTTCCAGCCTCAAATTGGAATGTTACAAGATGCTCAAGGTTCTATGTTGAATGATGCTGAGAAGATCAAGAAAAGATGGAAGGAATATACAGAGTTTTTATATGATAAAGATCAAGTGGACCAACAGCCGTTTCAACCTGTACCTTATGTTCGGGAACCATTGGTGATGAAAGAAGAAGTTGAAGCAGCATTGAAAGCCTTATCAAAGAACAAAGCACCAGGCATTGATAGCATTCCCATAGAAGCATTACAGCAATCTGATGCAGCTGTTACCGTACTTACAAGGCTCTGCCAAGAAATATGGAAGATAACATTATGGCCAACTGACTGGAAAAGATCTGTGTTTATACCAATAACAAAGGTGATCCAACTGACTGTGGAAATTATCGCACAATCGCTCTGATCCCACATGCCAGCAAGATTTTACTGAAGATTATTCAAAAGAGACTACAACCATATCTGGAACAAGAGCTACCTGAAGTGCAAGCAGGGTTCAGGAAAGGGCGAGGAACGAGAGACGACATTGCGGATGTGAGATGGATCCTTGAAAAGACTAAAGAATACCAAAAGGATATCTATTTGTGCTTTATCTATATAGCAAGGCTTTTGACTGTGTAAACCATGAGAAACTCTGGACCACATTAAGAAGCATGGGTATACCAGAACACCTGATCGTACTCTTACACAATCTGTACATCGATCAAGAAGCAACAGTTCGAACGGAACAAGGAGAAACAGAATGGTTTAAAATAAGCAAAGGTGTAAGACAAGGCTGCATACGTTCCCCCTACCTGTTAAATTTATATGCAGAACAAATCATCAGAGAAGCAGGATTGTATGAAGACAACAGAATTGTGAAGATTGGTGGAAGACTCATCAACAACCTTCGCTATGCTGATGATACCACATTACTGGCTGAAAGTGAAGATGATCTGAAACATTTGCTTCTCACAATCAAAGAACATAGTCTCAAAATGGGCCTGCACCTTAATGTAAAGAAGACAAAGATCATGACAACTGGCATAATCAACAGGTTCATTGTTGAAGGAGAAGAAATTGAAATCGTGAACAACTTTAACCTACTTGGATCAACTATCAATAAAGAAGCAACAAGCAGTCAAGAAATCAGACGACGCATTGTTCTTGGCAGAATGGCTATGAAAGACCTAGATAAGATTCTCAAGAGCAGAAATGTCTCTCTCCATACAACGATTCGACTTGTTCAAGCCATGGTATTTTCAATAACATCATATGGTTGTGAAAGCTGGACAGTGAAAAAGATAGACAGGAAGAAAATTGATGCCTTTGAATTATGGTGCTGGTGGCTAATACTGTGTATACTATGGACTGCTCGAAGAACAAACCAGTCAGTACTAGAGGAGATCAAACCTAAGCTTTCTTTAGAAGCTCAGATGACAAGACTTCGACTTTCATACTTTGGACACATCATGCGGAGAGAGAGATCATTAGAGAAAGACACGGCCCTTAGGCTAAGGCTCTTAAGCCTACACATCCACCAAAGAAAGAACGAAGAAATACTCAACGCGGAATCGTCAACTACACCGAGTACAGCTGAGCTCCCCCAAGGTTGAGCTCGCACACCTCATCCCCCTCACAGATTCATCAACCGCAGCAAGTATACCCCTACAATCACTACTTAACTGACTTTTACACAGCCTAAAACTTGAATTAACCATACTACTCTGCTCAATCTGTAAAGCTGTATCAGGTTCTTGTGTTAACAAGTATTTGATGTCCTCGGATACACTAAATACTTTGTCAGTAGCTCTCATACAGTTTATTACTATTGTCAATAATATATCTCCACCTAGTACTGTTGTCAGTAGCTAGCCAGCCAGTAACTATCATAAATTTTATTACTGTTGTCAGTAGTATATCTTCAACCAGTACTGTTGTCAATTGTCAGTAGCCAGCCTGTTACTAATTATCACTCATTGCAATATCACTGTCAGCAGTACTCACTACTGTTGTCAGTAGTATATCATCATTCTGAACCGTTGTCAGTAGATAGCTAGCCAGTAACTATTATATATTTTATTACTGTTGTCAGTAGTATATCATCATTCAGAACTGTTATTTGTTACTGGCTAGCTAGCTGCTATTAGAACCATTATACATTTTATTACTGTAGCCAGTAGTATATCATCATTCAGTACTGTTGTCAGTAGCTATCACATAATTTTATACTGTTGTCAGTAGCTTTCATCAATTAGGATTAACACTGTATTTAGTAGCTCTCCTTTCAACCTTCCTACTTTTTCTCACATCTTTCGACCCTGGTATATAACTGCTTAGCTCAACTAACTGCTACCCATCTAAAATGCCACGTACAAACGATATTTATTTTTATTTATTTTATTTACAGTCTCTTATATACCGCACTATTCATCATCAGCGCGGTTTACATGGAACAAAATGCTCAGTACATTTAACACGTATGAGTTTACAGGTAACAGGGTATAAATAACTTGGATAACCGGGGTAACTATTTACAAAACATACTACATGGAATCATATACACAGAAGATACATAGAAAAACCAGTCCACTATAGCAATGAATATCACACTTGGTGAGTTGTTGATATACCCTAGATTTATCTGGAACTGGTATCAGTGGGTGTTATTGGGCTCTAGGTGATGCCATTGGGTTCTAAAAGGTATTTGTTGAAGAGGTGGCATTTGAGGGCTTTCCTAAACTGTGTCAGGCTCCTAATAGCCCGGATATCAGGGGGTAGTGCATTCCAGCATATTGGGGCACTGAGACTGAAGGCTCTGTTGGCTGTCGATTTAGTGCAAGTAGTAAGTTCCTTCGGGATTTTGAGGGAGTTTATAGCCATGGATCTCCTTGCTCTATCTGGAGATGTGCTATGGATGAGTGAGGATAAGGATGCCGATGTGAGATTGACAGCTTTAAAAGTAATTGTCAAGGTCTTGAAAACTATTCTAGCTTGAATAGGAAGCCAATGCAACTGTATCAGCAGGGGCGTAACGTGGTCGTACCTGGAGGCTCCATGGATGACTCTTGCTGCCGCGTTCATGGCTAGCTGAAGCGGGTTTAATGTAGATTGGGGAAGACCTTGTAATATGACGTTGGCATAGTCGAAATGGGGTATAACCAACGCCTGGAAGATTGTCCGGAAATCGGTTGGATCAAGCATGGAACGTAGGTGTCTAAGTGAGCGGATCTTGTAGTACACTGATCTGACTATGTTTCCTACGTGGGCTTTCATGTCTAGGCGTTGATCTAGTGTGACTCCCAAATATCGTATTGAGGATTTAGATTGCAACTCCGCTTCTTTTACTTTAAGATATTGTGGGGGGGTAAAATTGGGATTCCTTGTTATGAAGAGTACTTCAGTTTTCTTATGTTGTATTCTGAGGTTTTGAGACAGGAGCCAGTCAGATATTGCATTGAAGCAACTCGTCAATGGGGAGAGGTCCAGATGCTCGGTAGAGAAGGGAATGTAAAGCAGGACATCGTCTGCATATAACATGCAGTCAACCTTGAAAGACCGGATGATATTACAAATTGGCTGCATGTAAATATTGAAAAGGAGCGCAGAAAGGGAGGATCCTTGAGGGACTCCTTGGCTTTGGTGGAAAGGTTCAGACTTTATCCCTCCAGAACGAACATGCTGCCATCTTTCGGACAGGTAGGATCTGCACCATTCAAGCGCTTTTCCATTAATGCCTTTGTCAATCAGACGTCCTAGTAGAAGCTCATGATTTACTGAGTCAAAAGCTGCAGCGATGTCCAGAAAGATGAGTGCAAATCCTTGACGAATGTCGTCAATGCCAGTGATTATTTTGCAGAAGAGGGTGGTAAGGAGGGTTTCCACTCCATGGAATTCCCTAAAACCATGTTGGCAGGGGTCTAATGGTGCAGCGGAGTCAATGTGATCCTGCAGTTGCTTTTGGGCCTCCTTTTCGATGATCTTCGCGAGTAGTGGAATACTAGATATGGGTCTATAGGATTCCACCTGTTGGGAGTCAAGCTTGCAGTTTTTTAGCAGAGGTCTGATAGAGGTGTGCTTAAGGGCTGAAGGGAAGGAGCCAGTTGAGAAGGAGAGATTCATTATTTTGGCCAGTACTGAGCTGAAGTGACTGCGAAGCTCCTTGATCCAGAAGGCTGGGCATGGATCGGTCTGAGCAGTACTGGTGTTAAGGGCTGCAATAGTGTCTTCAATTCCTCTCTTGGAGGGGGTAGAAAACATGGTTAGGATTATTTGGCAGTTTTGCTCTGTGGTAGAGGCTATAGTAGAGGTTTTGTTGGTCTGACATATCTTGGATTGTAAATAGGTTGCAAAATCTTGTGGGTGTAGCTCAAATGGAGGTCCAGAGGATGGTTCCTTGGATAAAGTCTTGACCAGGTCGAAGAGGTCATGTGGTTTATTAAGTGATCTCATTAAGGTGTCAGAGTAGTACTGCTTCATCGTGTTGGTGATTGTGTTGCGATGTGCAGCCAGATGACAGTTGTATGCTGACAGGTCATTTAAAGAGTGAGATCGGCGCCAGCGTTTCTCCAGTTTCCGTAAGTGGCTAAGTGATGCTTTAAGATCAGCTGAGTACCATGGGGCACTTACTCTTTTACCTGAAGGCTTGTTGGATGTTGTACGTAGGGCAATTGAGCTGAGGCAATTGTTCCATTGAGAAATTAGGTCGTCAAGGTTCTGGGTGGATTCAGAGATGAGTTGCTGCGTTTCAGCAAGGATAAGATCTCTGTTGTAAGGCTTGAAAGATCGAGAGGGCGGTCTTGCGGTGTTGCTTTGGATTTTGTTGGTTTTTGTGTAGGCTTTGTAAGAGGGAATCTGAATGATGATCAGTTTGTGATCTGACCAAGGAACAGAAGTTATGGAGGTTATGGGATCCTGGGCTGGGTTAAGAGAGGTTTGCGGGGCGAATACAAGGTCCAAGATATTTCCCTTAATATGGGTAGAATCATTAACTAGTTGCTTGAAGCCAAGATTTTCCAGGGCGTCCAAGAAGGCTGTTGCTTGATGATCTTGCAATGTAGGCAGGTTGAAGTCGCCTAGGATCCAATTTGGGAGGCCTGGGTTATGAGTGTTGGATGCCAGATCAATGATAGCCGCGAGATCATCTGGGGAAGCTGAAGGTGCTCTGTAAAGCAGGTTGATTATGCAGCGTTTGTTGGAGATGGTGACGGTCTCAAGGTAGTTTGTATTGGTGGTGTGCACTGTTCGAAACTGGAGGTCTGTCCTGGTGAGGATGAGCACGCCACCTCCTCTTTTTTCTTGCCTATGACTTGAATGTATGGTGAAATTCTGAGGGAGGAGCTGGTTGAGTATTACGTTGTCTTCAGCAGATAACCACGTCTCAGTGACCATGAGTATATCAAGGCCGTGGCTGGCAATTAGGTCAGTGACGGCTGGCCACTTCTTCCGGATAGAACGGGCATTGATGAGGGCACATTTTAGGCTGTGAGGGTAGGAGTTTTGAATTTGTTTAGATTTCATATTGTGTTGAAGAGCAATGTGTAACAGATGGGGGTGGTGTGAGCGAGAGTCCCAAGTTATGTTGTTATGGGAAGCACTAGACCACCTTCTCCCATGGCTCAGTAATATTGGAATCTGGTTTGGTGCTGTGGTTGAGGCTAGAGAGTTGGAGAACCAGCCTGAAAGGACGAAATAGCATCCTATTATGGTGGTAATGAGGGAACCCATCTTGTCAGAGCACTATGTGAATGGGAGCGGGTCAATCTGGTTAGACTAACAGGAAGTTATTGACAAACTCTTGGTACTTAGTGTAGTTATTGACAAACTCTTGGTACTTAGTGTAGTATACTGTGTGACAGCAGACACTATGATCGCAGGCAATGGTTAGTTAGCTAACTAGTACAATAACTTGATGACTGGAACTGGTGAGACTACTGATAACAGTAAAGTAGATTGTTGACAATAGTAGGTTATTGTTAGCACTACGATGGTGACTGGAGTTAATAAGGCTACTGACAACAGTATAGAGTTTGATTTGCAATGGGATGTAACTGGCAATGGAATATTACTGGCTACTGACCACAGTATAGAGACTGGCTACTGACAACAGTATAGTGGCTGATTTGCAATGGAATGTTACTGGCAATGGAATATTACTGGCTACTGACCACAGTATAGAGACTGGCTACTGACAACAGTATAGTGGCTGATTTGCAATGGAATGTTACTGGCAATGGAATATTACTGGCTACTGACCACAGTATAGAGACTGGCTACTGACAACAGTATAGTGGCTGATATGCTAACGAAACTATCTTATATAGGTTTAGTATTAGCAATTCTAACCATTGACCTAACACTAAGCCTAAACAGCAAAAATTATAAAACAATTCCCATAATTCACACACATACGCGAAACAACTACCATATTGGACACATTTACCCAAACAACCATCCCAGATTAAATTTTCATAGACTAATTCACATAAAACAAACAAACTCACATCAAGCAACCAAGGGAATATGCACCAACAACACAACATCCCTTTCATGCGTCCTTATCAACGCACGCTCGATGAAAAACAAGCTCCCCATATTTAATGACTTAATATCTGATTTAAAACCAGACATATTATGCGTCACAGAAACCTGGCTCTCCGACACCGACGCAGTCTACATAAATCAACTTAATAATGAAAACTATGACACTTTCTACAATCATCGAACTAATAGAAAAGGAGGAGGTGTATTAATGATGACAAAAAAGGCACTATGTGCCAAAACAATCCAATCAAACATCTCTAACAACATAGATGCATTATTAATAAAAATTGGATTCATGAAACTCTGCTTAGTATACAGACCCCCAGACCAAAAACCAGACTGCCTTGACTCTTTTATTGAACTCCTCAGCTCATCTACTGAACACCACCCTATAATTATGCTAGGAGACTTTAACCTTCCTTCGCTACCAACATTGGACTCGAAACTATTCTTTGACACTATATCAGACATGGATTATCATCAGATAATAAACACATCTACACACATCAAAGGTGGAACCCTCGATCTTGTCCTCATCCCTAATACACTCCTCAAACTAATCAATCCAAATTCAGTTGAATGTATACAGGTACCCTGGTCTGATCACTACATAATCAAATTAAATCTTACATATCCCCTCACTAGCACTAACAATCACACCAGAAATGCCCCAACTACAAGATTCAAAAAGTTTAACAATGCAGAATTTATTGACTTAACAATCCCCCACCTCTTCTCACCAATGAATTTAGATGACACTGTCAAAAACTGGCATGAAACCATCAATAATGCAGCCAAAATTAATCACACACACAAAAAGATCATCCACTCTAAGACTAATACCAAACCATGGTTCAACACTACACTAAAACAAATGAAAAGGCACCTTAGAAAACTAGAACACAACTGGCGCAAATCTAAATTGACGATACACAAAGAAATATACAATAACCACCTCACTAAATACAAAGAAACCTTGGACAGCACAAAAAAAGAATACTATGCTAAAATACTATCAAAATCATATAACAGGCCAAGAGAGTTATTCTCCATTGTCAGAAATCTAACCAACCCTCAAACTTCTGACAATGAAATAACTGACATCTCAGTTCAAACCTTAGCCCACCATTACCAAAACAAAGCAAAAATACAGTCAATGTCTATAGACACTATCAACTTATCACACCAGTCTCCAGACCAATGGTCAGAGTTCCACCCCATAACTAAAGAGACACTAAAAAATATCATCACCAGCCTCAACACCACAACTTCTTATCTAGATCCATGTCCAGTAACATGGATAAAAAACACACTACCAATTTTATTACCCTACATTCTTTCAATAGTGAACCTCTCACTAACCCAAGGCTACCTCCCACCATCACTCAAACACGCACAAATATGACCAATCCTTAAGAACAGCAAACTTGATAAAACTTTGCCTGCATCATATAGACCCATCTCTAGCATACCATTCTTGGCTAAAATAATTGAAAAAGTGGTTCAATTACAGACACAGGATTTTCTAGACTCATCTTACCCTCTTGATGAACAACAGTATGGCTTTAGGCCCCGCCATGGAGTTGAAACACTCCTTACAGCTTTAATAGATGCGCTCCTAAGAGGGATCGACACTCATAAACAGGCCTTTATTCTACTTTTCATTGATATATAAGCTGCATTCGATAGCGTACACCACACAATAATGCTCAATAACTTGAAACAAATAGGCTTAAACTCTACAGTACATAATTGGTTCTCATCCTATCTAAATAACAGAACGCAAAACGTAAGAATTGGGAACCAAAACTCAACTACATATAAACAAGAAATTGGATTACCACAAGGTTCAGCGTTGTCAGCCCTGCTTTTCAATATTTACATAAAACCAGTCTGCGACATTTTCAAAACATTTGGAGTAAAATATCACCTATACGCAGATGATATTATGGTGTATATTCCATTTACGATACCCAACCTACCACTTCAAACCCTATCGGACTGTTATAATGAAATCACAACCTGGCTAAAAGCACAAAACCTCCACATAAATCACACTAAAACTGAAGTTCTAATCGTGACTAAGAACAAATCCTATATCCCCCCAACACATATAAGACTTCAAAACCAAGAAATGAAAATAAAAAAGGAAATAAGATATCTAGGCGTTATACTTGATATACACCTTACGCTGGAAACACACATTAGCAATACCATAAAGAAAATTTATTTCAAACTCAAAACCCTCAAACAACTTCGTCCTCTAGTATTTACACAAGATTTTATCAACATAATTCAGGCCACCATAACTCCACATTTTGACTTTGCCAATCTAATTCTAATAGGCATATCAAAACAAAACATCAAACGAATGCAATTAGCTCAAAACGCAGCGGCCAGAATTATACTGAAAATTAACTCACTCCAACACATATCACCAATACTAGCCTCCCTCCATTGGCTACCAATTCAAAGTAGAATAATCTACAAAACAATAACTTCATTCAAAGCCTTATATGATATGGCCCCGACTACGCTATGCAATCTAATACACAAAGAACCATCTAAGCCTACACACAGAAAAGGACAATTAAACAAATTAAAGATTCCGAGAGAGTATACAAGAGCCCATAAATCAACAAACAGAGCATTTTCTCACATTGCCCCAACTATCTGGAATTCCCTCCCAGAGGAGCTACGAACACTAACTGAGATCATGGAACTCCGCAAAAAACTAAAAACCTATCTGTTCACCAAACACTATAACATAGAAAACCAATCACCTACGTTAGACAAAGGATAAACGGGTATTCTGTCTGCTTCAAACAAAATCCCTTCAACCCACACACATAGCACACATTCTTGATGATCCCACATCTTTTGTCTTCTCACTTCCATGTATATTTATTTACATATACATATTTGTATATAGTTTATGCTGTTCTGTATTGTCTCGCATTGTTTAGTCTATTATATGATGTTACCCTGTACATATGTTCTGCTGTATTATGACGTTCTCTGTAAAACAAACTTGCTTTGTTAATTGTTGTTCACTGTAAACCGCAACTGAACTTTGGAAGATGCGGTATATAAATGTGTATAAAATAAATAAATAAATAAAATCATGCTTGGCAAGATAGGTCAACGCAAAAGAGGAAGGCCAGCAGTGAGATGGATCAATACAATAACAGCAGCTACAGGTACCAGTCTGTCAACAATGAGCCGCCTGACTGAAGACCGAATACAGTTTAGGATAGCTATCCAGAGGGTCGCCATGAGTCGACTCCGACTCAACGGCACTTAACAACATCAACACTCTGCCCATCCACAGAATCTTGCATGATCTTATGCTAAGAATGTGGGAAACTCCTTTGACGGTATCTCCACACTCTCGACGACTCGATACCATGTACCGAGTTCTAAGCTGTCCTGGTTTTCAAAATACTTACCACACCATTCAATGGTAGTGGAATCGGTGATGCGTAGGATTAAGAGTGCTAAAACGCTTTTGGGCGTCTGCTTCCAATCCTCTATGTTAGCAGCCAGGATCAGCTCCTACATTCTTTATATGGGAAAGTTTCTCAAGGAGGTTGCAGGACACTTGGAGCTTATGCGCCCTCTTCTCCTTGAGGAAAAAAGGGGGCAATTCCTCACTGATCAAATATGCCCAGGATATGTCTGGGTTTTTCAACCATGCAACCTTTGATTGCTTTGAATGCATTAGCAGAACTTCTGCTATTTCCATCGGTGCACATCGTATTGCCTGGCTTCAGGCATCAGACTTACAACAATGGGTGCAAGATAAACTGAGAAATATTCCTTTCACAGGAGAAGACCTCTTTGGTAAGGACCGGCAAGACGAGGCCAATCGGATTGAATCTGAATATACTACCTTGAACAGACTATCAAAGTCTACAGCCAACCCAGCGAAGAAAGTCATTCAAGAAACCCTTTTTCAACAAGAAAAATATGTTTTACCCATCTTACACCCATCAGGGCCACTGTCCAGCTCATGCTCCCCAAAGAGGGCAGCAGCAGCCTAGACAACAGAGGAAACCACAAGTTCCAAGAACTCAACCGACTCAGCAGATTCAGCCTCCTCAGGGGCTTTGACTCCTTCCTAGAGAATTTAGTCATTCTGCCCCTGAAAGGTCCAGAACCCCTTACCATCCCTGGCAGATTATGCCATTTTGCCACAAGATGGCAACAAGTAACATCAGAAAACTGAACTCTGTCCATCGTACGAGAGGGGTACACACTTCACTTTCACAGTATGCCCCCTCCTACAATCATATGACAGTTCAATTTTCAAGGTCCTGTCACCGATCTCTTGTGTCAGGAGGTCACATCACTTCTTGTTCAAGGAGCAATAGAAGAGGTATCCATATCCCAACAGGGTTCAGGGTTCTACTCCCCCTATTTTCTCAATCCAAAGAAAATAGGGGGACACAGGCCTATACTGGACCTTAGAGAACTGCACAGGTATCTGTTCCGAGAAAAATTCAAGATTTCCCTCGGGACACTCCTGCCATACCTTCAGAGCCAGGACTGGCTATGTTCTCTAGATTTAAAGGATGCATATACCCATTTTCTCATCCATATAGATCAAAGGAAATTCCTTCGATGCCTTTTCCAGGGAAGTCACTTTCAATACAGGGTTCTTCCCTTCGGTCTGGCTTCTGCCCCAAGAGTCTTCAAAAATGCATGGCAGTAGTAGCAGCATTCTTGAGGACTCTAGGAATATTCATCTTCCCCTACTTAGACGACTGGCTTATCCGAGCATCAACTGCTCCAGAAGCCGGCTTTGCTCTTTCTCACACTATGCGAATTCTACGGTACTTGGGACTGGTCATAAACCTCCCAAAATCTCATCTCGCCCCTTCTCAATCTCTAGAATTCATAGGGGCTTGTCTAGACACAAGGCAGTCAAAGGCTTTCCTGCCACAGCCACGCTGTCTTTGTATAATACAGCTGGCCTCCCAAGCAGCTTGGAAGACCTTCCCAACTTCTCGGGAAATGCTCCAGCTTCTGGGGCACATGGCATCCACCATCCATGTGATTCCCTATGCTTGCCTTCATATGGAAGCTGCCCAGTGGACCCTATCCTCTCAGTGGACACAGGCCTTGGGTCGGCTAACGGACAAAATCAGAAACTCCACACATCTCATTTCGTCCCTGCAATGGTGGCAATCACTGGAAAACCTTCTCGTAGGCTGTCCTTTCCAGCAGCCTCTATGCCAGGCCACCCTAGCGACAGATGCGTCCAAGTTGGGTTGGGGGGCTCACTTGCACAATCTCTCAACTCAGGGTCTCTGGACCCCACAGGAGGCTTGTCTTCACATAAACCTCCTAGAGCTCAGAGCCATTTTCCTTGCTATTCAAGTATTTCAGGTCCATCTCAGCTACAAGACAGTTCTGGTCCAAACCAACAATCAAGTAGCCATGTTCTGTGTGAACTAGCAGGGTGGAACGGACACTGTTATGCAAAAAAGCTTTGCAACTGTGGGCCCTCGCCAGAAAGCTGCATATCCACTTTATAGTCGTGTATCTTCTGGGCATTCAAAATCTTTGGGCAGACAAACTCAGTCGAATACTGCTGCCACACGAATGGTCTCTCCATTCAGACCAGCTTGCTCGAGAGTTTCGAATCTGGGGAACGCCAGATATAGACCTCTTTGCAAGTCCACAGAATGCCAAGCTTCCCCGATTCTGTTCCAGAATTCCGGCTCAGTACTGTCAGGCAAGGGATGCTTTCCTTCTCCACTGGGGTCAGGACTTCCTCTATGCCTTCCCACCCATTCCCCTCATTCCCAAAATTTAGTTCAAGCTTCAGAGAGAGGTCAAATGATACTCATAGCTCCATGTTGGCCATGGCAAACGTGGTATCCTCTGCTTCTGCGTCTCTCTCAAGCCACACCTCTGGAGTTGGGATTTATTTATTTTATTTATTTACCTGCATTTATATCCCACTTTTCACCGGGTCAAAGCGGTTGTGGGATACATTTAACACGAGGGGATATGAGACACATACACTAATACTTACAGGGAACATGGGCAATTAAGGGTTAAGTCGCATGCCCAAGACCACAAGGAGCACCTGTGGGACTAGAAACCCCAGTCCTTCCGGCCCAAGGTTGCTGTCCTCTAGTGGTATTTGAACCACCGACCTTCCGGCCTGTGGTACCTTGCCCCAACCACTAGCCCACTCCTCCCTCACAGATCTGCTTTCCCAGGACAACGGGACGCTACTGCACCCGAATCCTCAGTTTCTACACCTCAGGGCATGGCTCCTGAGAGCCTAGGATTCCCGGATATCAACCTTTCTCAACAGGTAAAGGATATCCTTGTGGCTTCCAAAAAGCCTTCCACAAGGCGATCCTACGCCTTTAAGTGGAAGAGGTTCTCTGTATGGTGTTCTCAAAAGGGACTTCACCCCCTTTCGTTGCCTGTGGAATCGCTACTGGAGTATCTCCTCCATTTATCAAACTCTGGTCTTAAAACCAATTCAGTAAGGGTCCATCTTTCTGCCATTGCGTCTTTTCGCAAACCTCTAGATGGACAACCTATTTCCTCTCATCGACTCGTAGCAAGATTTATGAGAGGTCTGCTATTAACAATACCTCCCATTAAGCCACCACCGGTCGCATGGGATCTGAATCTTGTTCTCGGGCAGCTCATGAAACCGCCCTTTGAACCTTTAGCCACTACAGTTCTAAAGTTTCTTTCATGGAAGGTCATCTTCCTAGTTGCCCTCACTTCTGCAAGACGCATCAGTGAGCTACAAGCCTTGGTGGCGGATCCTCCTTATACCAGATTTCGCCATGATAAAGTAGTCCTTAGGACTCATCCTTACTTTATGCCAAAGGTGGTTTCGCCTTTTCATTTAAACCAAGCGGTTTACCTTCCTGTATTCTTTCCTAGGCCTCATGCTTATAATGCAGAAAGGAACCTTCATACTTTAGATTGTAAAAGAGCCTTCGCTTTTTACCTTCAAAGAACTAAGCAACATAGGAAATCTTCTCAGCTTTTTGTTGCTTTTGAGTCTAGTCATTTGGGACTTCCAGTTTCCAAAAGAACGCTCTCTAACTGGATTGCAGATTGCATATCCTTTGCATATGAGAGTAAGGGACTTTCTCTCGAAGGCCATGTCACAGCTCACAATGTGAGAGCAATGGCAGCCTCAATGGCTAATCTTCGTTCTGTGCCCATTGATGACATCTGTAGAGCAGCCACTTGGGCTTCGGTGCACACATTTATAGCCCACTATTGCTTAGACAAGGACTCCCGTCGGGATGCCTCTTTTGGACAGACTGTTCTCCAGCATCTCTTTCAGACTTGGTACAACTCATACCCACCGTCCCGGGTTTCGATGCCAGAGATCCATGGGAGGCAGCATGACACATCTCACCTGGGTTCGCAGCTTGCTGCGGTCATTCCACTGGCATCTCTCAGCTGGGGAGTTCCCATATGTGAAGACTACATTTCTGCTTGTTCCTGGAGATAGCGTAGCGCAGGTGATCTCTGGGAACAGCAGGAATAAGTCTTCACAACCCACCCGCCTTCCCCTAGGAGTAGTTTCTATCTCTCTCTCTCTTTTTTTTCTACTTCTCTTCTTTGGTCTCGGCTATAAACTCAACTGAAGAGGGAGAGTTGGAAAGGCGGGAAGGCAGCACGCAGGCGCTGTGGGATACTCCCAAAAGCTTTCCTATTGGACACTGGGGAGCGTTCCCGTGCAGGCTCCGTCGGTACCGACGATACCCATATGTGAAGACT
The DNA here is from genome assembly GCA_033557465.1 of Ichthyophis bannanicus. Lineage (NCBI taxonomy): Eukaryota > Metazoa > Chordata > Amphibia > Gymnophiona > Ichthyophiidae > Ichthyophis > Ichthyophis bannanicus. Next base: position 960,764 of record JAWIIG010000037.1, on the reverse strand, counting down.
ACATTCTTGCTTGTTCCTGCTTCCCCAGCGTCCAATTAGAAAGCTTTTGAGAGCATCCCACAGTGCCTGCGTGCTGCCTTCCCGCCTTTCCCAACTGCCTCTCTCCAGTAATTTGTTTTCCGCGGAGCCAGCAGGTCGTTGTTCCTGTCGCCGCAGAAATTTTTTTTCCTTATTCTTCTTCTTTTTTGTGGTTCGCGTCTGCTTTCCTCTACACTATACCGGTACCGCCGGTTCTTCCTTCTTTCTTTTAAAAAAAAAAATATATATATTTAGTTCTTTTTCTCCAATTTTTTCTCCTCAGGTGCATGCACCATTTTGGGCCTTAGGTCCAAAATTTCCTCCATTATGGAAAAACCCGCTTCAGGTTTCAAGAAGTGCACCAAGTGTGACGGTACCATCTCCGTCACCGACACCCATGAGTGGTGTCTTAAATGTTTAGGTCCTGACCACTCTATTTCGGAGTGTATGGCTTGTGCCATGATGTCCAAGGGGGGTCGACAAAACCGGGCTGCTAAGCTCAGCACCCTTTTTCCCTCCGATGCAGCCTCTGTTGCATCTACGTCTTCCAGGGCTTCGTCTTCCTCCCATGGGTCTCAGGTAACTAAACATAAGTCTGGCCGGTCCTCAAAGGGTAGATCTCCTTCCAAGCATCGAGATGCCTCTGGCATTGCCCTTGAAGGTTCTGTACCGGCAAAATTGCCCCGGCGGGAGGCTTCGGCTTCCAAAGCATTATCGGGGCTCCAGGATGTTCTTGAGGCATCAACCTCGGCAGAACTACTGGTGCCATGCTCAGGGGTACCAGCTGTTTTCTCCGGTACTGACACCCAGGCATCTGCAGCATCGATAGACCAGAAATTCCTGGCTATTGAATGCAGTCTGGCGGCTCTCCTTGCGGCATTGATACCCTTAGAACCGCGTCAGACAGTTCAACCGGTATCGGTACCGGTACCGACAGAATCGACATCGGTGTCTGCTTTGCCGGCACCCAGTCATGCTATGCCTTCCGGTACTGATTCCCCCCGGTACCGACCTCGGTCGATACAGGTATCGTGCTCTACAGGAGCATCCGGACAGAAGGTACTTTGAATCCTCGGAGGAGTCTGAGGATTCTGATAGCTCTGTCGGTACCGGAATACTTCTCCCGGAAGAGCCTTCCTTTCCTAAACATAGGATGTCTCCTCCAGAAGATATCTCCTTTCAGGATTTTATCAGGGAGGTGTCTCGAGGTCTTTCCATTGCTGTGGCTCCTAAGACAGAGCCCAGGGCAAAGGAGTTGGAGATTCTACAATATCCCAAGGCTCCTAAGGAGGCAGCTACCTTGCCTATCCATGAGATCTTACATGATCTCATGTTAAGAATGTGGGAAACCCCCCCATACCACCTCTCCTCACTCTCATCGACTGGATATCATGTATCTGGTTCCTCCGTGTCCTGGTTTCCAGAAGACTCAGCTGTCTCACCACTCTATTGTAGTGGAGTCAGCAATGAGAAGGATCAAGAGTGCAAAGAGGCATGCCTCTAATCCTCCAGGACGTAAGTATAGAACTTTGGATGTCTTTGGACGTCGTACCTTCCAGGCTTCCATGTTTTCTGCCAGGATCAGTTCCTATATTTTATATATTGGAACGTTCCTTAAAGAAGTCACAGGAGATTTAGAGGTTTTGAGCCCTCTTCTTCCTGAAGATAAGAGGCAGGATTTTCTCACACTGGTTAAACATGCCCAGGATGTTTCTAAATTTGTCAGTCGTGCAACCTTTGACTGTTTTGAGTGCATAAGCAGAACCTCTGCCATTGCCATAGGTGCACGTAGAATTGCCTGGCTCCAGGCATCTGATTTGGAGCTCTAGATGCAGGACAAACTGGGCAATATCCATTGTACAGATGAGAATCTATTCGGCAAAAATTGGCAAGAAAAGGCCAATGAGTTGGATGCTGATAACTCCACTTTGGATAGATTATCCAAAGCCACAGCTGATCCTGCAAGGAAGAAATCTTTCAAGAAACCATTCTTCTCCAAAAAGAAGAGGTTTTATCCCTCTTATCAGCAGGGGCGTTCTGCAGGTCAGCCTGTCCCTTCCGGACAGCAACCACCTAAACAAAGGAAAGCAAAGACTGCCAAGCCTCAATTGTCTCAGCAGTCTCAGCCTCCGCAAGGCCTTTGACTTCCATCTAGAGAACCTAGCCTTCCTGGCCCTCAACAGACCAGAACCTTCCACCATTCCAGGAAGGTTATGTCATTTTGCCCCCAGATGGGGGCAAATAATAGCAGAACATTGGACTCTCTCCATTATAAAAAAAAAAGGGGTACAAGCTTCATTTTATCCGCATGTCCCCTCCCACAATGGTAAGACAGTTCAATTCTCAGACCTCTCTCAACAACCTGTTAGATCAAGAGGTCACTATGCTTCTTGCCCAAGGGGCAATAGAAGAGGTACCCATTCCTCAACAGGGTAAAGGGTTTTACTCTCCCTATTTCCTTATCCCAAAGAAAACAGGGGGACACAGACCTATTTTAGATCTCAGAAAATTGAACAAATTCCTGTTCAAAGAGAAATTCAAGATCATTTCTCCAGGAACCCTGCTGCTATACCTTCAGAGTCAGGATTGGCTTTGTTCTCTAGATCTCAAGGATGCGTATACATGTTCTCATCCATGCAACTCACAGAAAGTTCTTTCGGTTCCTTTTTCAAGGAAAGCACTACCAATACAGGGTGCTTCCTTTTGGCCTGGCCTCAGCACCAAGGGTGTTCACGAAATGCATGGCTGTGGTAGCAGCATTTCTTCGCACTCTAGGAATATTCTTCTTTCCCTACTTAGACGACTGGCTCATTCGAGCCCCATCAGAGTCAGAGGCCAGAATTTCTCTCTCATTCACAATGCATATCCTGCAGTATTTGGGTCTGGTCATAAACATCCCAAAATCTGTAGAGTTCATAGGAGCTGCTTTGGATACCAGGAAAGAAAGGGCCTACCTCCCCCAGACCCATTGCCTTCGCATGGTGCAATTAGCTTCTCAAGCAGTGCTAAAGTCTCATCTCACTGCTCGAGAGATGTTACAACTACTAGGCCACATGGCATCTACCGTGCATGTGGTTCCTTATGCTTGCCCCATATGAGAGCAGCCCAGTGGACTTTATCCATTCAATGGACCCAGGCATTAGGGTGCCTGTCAGACAAAATAGCAAACACAAATCGCCTTATTTTGTCCCTCCAGTGGTGGCAGTCCACTCAAAACATGTTGGTGGGATCCCTTTTTCAACAACCTTTACCACAGGCAACTCTCGCAACAGATGCTTCACTAATGGGTTGGGGAGCTCTTCTGCAAAACATCTCCACCCAAGGCACCTGGACTCTACAGGAGACTCATTTACACATCAATCTTCTAGAGCTCAGAGCAGTCTTCCTTGCTCTTCGGGTGTTCCACACTCTGCTCAGCTACAAGACAGTCCTCATTCACACGGACAATCAAGTAGCCATGTTCTATGTGAACAAGCAAGGAGGAACAGGCTCTCTGTCGCTTTGCAACGAAGCTTTGCGACTATGAGGCCTCGCCAGAGAGCATCAGATTCATCTCCTGGCTGTGTATCTTCCAAGTATCCAAAACTCTTGGGCAGACAGACTCAGTCGAGTTCTGCTTCCACACGAATGGTCTCTACATGCAGACCAGGTGGCCAAGATTTTTCAAATTTGGGGAACCCCGGAAATAGACCTCTTTGCAAGTCCGTTGAATGCCAAACTTCCCCGGTTCTGTGCCAGAATTCCATCTCAGGGCTCTCAGGCCAGGGATGCTTTCTCCTTCATTGGGGTCAAGACTTCCTTTATGCCTTTCCACCCATTCCCCTGATTCCCAAATCCCTGTTCAAGCTTCAGAGAGACAGAGGCCGTATGATTCTCATAGCTCCACATTGGCCACGACAAGTGTGGTACCCTCTGCTCCTAAGCTCCCTCTCTGGAGTTAGGGTCTGCTCCAGATCTCCTGTCTCAGGAGGACGGAATGTTATGGCATCCCAATCCCCAGTCTCTGCATCTCAGGGCTTGGTTGCTGAAGGCCTAGATCTTCAGGATCTTAACCTTACTCAGCAGGTAAAGGATATCCTTTATGCTTGTAGAAAACCTTGCACAAGGCGCTGTTATGCTTTCAAGTGGAAAAGGTTTACCATATGGTGCTTGCAGAAGGGTCTTAACCCCCTTGCGATACCTCTGGAATCATTACTGGAGTATCTCCTTCATTTATCCAATGCAGGACTTAAAACTAACTCAGTAAGAGTCCATTTAAGTGCTATCGCGGCTTCATTCAAGCCTTTAAATGGACAACCTGTTTCCTCCCATCCTCTTATAGCAAGATTTGTGAGAGGCCTTCTTCTAACTAAGCCTCCCATTAAGCCACCACCGGTGGCAAGGGGCTTGAATCTGCTTCTTGGTCAGCTCATGAAGCCACCTTTTGAACCCTTAGCTACTTACCTTGTTGAAATTCCTTTCTTGGAAAGTTATCTTTCTCATTGCAATCACATCAGCACGTCGCATCAGTGAGTTGCAGGCACTAGTGGCTGATCCACCTTATACAAGGTTCCATCATGTGAAGGTAGTCCTTAGGACGCATCCACACTTTATGCCAAAGGTAGTCTTGCCTTTTCATCTTAACCAAGCAGTCTGCCTGCCTGTGTGTTTTCCAAGGCCTCATGCATCAAATGCAGAAAGGAATCTTCATACTTTGGACTGTAAAAGAGCTTTAGCCTTTTACTTACAAAGAACACAGCAACATAGAAAGTCCTCTCAACTCTTTGTTGCTTTTGATCCTTCTCATTTGGGACTTCCAGTCTCCAAGAGAACACTGTCCAACTGGATTGCACAGTGTATTTCCTTTGCCTATCAGAGTAAGAAGCTTCCTCTGGAGGGCCATGTCACAGCTCACAATGTGAGCTGGCAACTTCAATGGCTCATCTGCACTCTGTGTCTATCGACGACATCTGTCGAGCAGCCACTTGGGCCTCGGTTCATACCTTCACAGCCCATTACTGCTTGGACAAGGACTCCCGCCAGGATGCCTTGTTTGGTCAGGCTGTTCTCCAACACCTGTTCCATACCTAATCAACTCCTACCCACCATCCCTGGTTGGATGCCAGAGATCCATGGGGGGAAGTGGAGCCCTTGCACAGGGACACACAACTTCTGGGGTATCTCCCTGGCATCTAAAGCTAGGGAGTCCCCATATGTGAAGACTACATTCCTGCTTGTTCCTGGAGATGTCATAGTTACTCACCTGTAACAGGTGATCTCCGCGAACAGCAGGAATTTAGTCTTCACAACCCACCCACCTCCCCTAGGAGTTGTATCTCTCTATCTCTTTCCCTTTCCCTCTCTCTCTCTTTCCCTTTCCCTCTCTCCCTCTTTCCCTTTCCCTCTCTCCCTCTTTGTCTCTGCTTTAAAACTCAACTGGAGAGAGGCAGTTGGAAAAGGCGGGAAGACAGCATGCAGGTGCTGTGGGATGCTCCCAAAAGCTTTCTAATTGGACGCTGGGGAGCGTTCCCGCGTAGGCTCCGTCGGTACCGATGATATCCATATGTGAAGACCAAATTCCTTCTGTTCCCAGAGATCATATGTTACAGGTGAGTAACGATGCTTTACAGATGAGTAACTATGTTTTCTTCCCTGTCACCACTTTTGTGAAGAGGTACCACATCAGCCATTCTCCAGCGCTGAGGAACTTCTCCTGTTTCCAAGGATCTGTTGAAAATATCCTTTAACGGCCCTACAAGAACTTCTCTGAGCTCTTTCAGTATCCTGGGATGTATCCCATCCGGTCCCATGGCCTTGTCCACTTTCAGTTTTGCAAGTTGTTCCAACACATCATCTTTTGTGAATGGTGTGATATCTACTTCATTCTCATTTTTATATTTGAGAGTCACAGGTGGTCCTTCTCCAGGATTTTCTTTACTAAAAACAGAGCAGAAGTATTTGTTTAGCAATTTCGCTTTTTCAATGTCACTTTCCTCGATTCCGTTCCCAGCACTTTTGAGTCCTGCAATTCCACCTCTGATTTTCCTCCTTTCCCAAATATACCTGAAGAACGTTTTGTCTCCACACTTCACATCTTTAGCTATCTTTTCCTCTGCCTTTGATTTTGCTTTCCTTATTTCTCTTTTTTTCTCTGAGTTTGATCCTGTATTCCTTTCTGTGTTCCTCTGTTTGCAAGCTTTTGAATTTTGCGAAAGCTGTGGTTTTTGCCTTTATTTGAGCAGCCACTTCTTTGAACAATCAAATAGGTTTCCTTCTCCTCTTGTTTTTATTTACTTTTCTTACATATTTATCTGTTGCCCCTTTTATTGCCACCTTTAGTTTATCCTATTGCAATTCCACTTCCCTTATCCCCTCCCACCCTGCCAACTCCTCCTTCAGGTACTTGGCCATAAGAACATAAGATATGCCATACTGGGTCAGAGCAAGGTTCATCAAGTCCAGTATGCTGTTTCCAACAGTGGCCAATCTAGGTCATTCATACCTAGCAGTTTCCCCAAAGGACACAGGTTCCGCAATGCTTGTACTGGGTCAAGCATTGATATCCTGGGTCCCTTCTTAATAATGGTTTATGGACCTTTCCTCCAGGAACTTCTCCAAACCTTTTTTAAACCCAGCTACATTAACAGCCTTTACTACATCCTCCGGTAACAAATTCCAGAGTTTGACTACACGTTGAGTGAAAAAATTTTCTTTTATTAGTCATAAATATTTTACCCTGTAGCTTCATTGCATGTCCCCTAGTCTTTCTATATTCTGATAACGTAAACAATCGATCTACGTTTACCCGTTCCACTCCGTTCATTAATTTATAGACTTCTATCATATCTCCCCTCAGCCGTCTCTTTTCCAGGTTAGAGAGCCCTAACCTTTTTAGCCTTACTTCATAGGAGTATCCTTCCATCCCCTTTACCATTTTGGTAGCTCTTCTCTGAACCTTTTCTAATAACTCTATATCCTTTTTAAGATACGGCGACCAGAATTGCACACAGTATTCAAGGTGCGGTCTCACCATGGAACTATATAGAGGCATTATAATATCTTTTGTTTTATTTTCCATTCCTTTCCTTATGATACCTAGCATTCTATTTGCTCTCTTGGCTGCCGCTGCACACTGGGCCGAGGGTTTTAACATGTTATCCACAATGGCGCCTAAATCTTTTTCCTGGGTGGTGGTTCCTAATGTGGAACCTTGCATTGTGTAAACATAGTTTGGGTTGTTCTTCCCTAGGTGCATAACTTTGCACTTGTCCACATTAAATTTCATCTGCCATTTTGATGCCCAGTCTTCTAATTTATCAAGATCCTCTTGCAATTTTCCACAATCTTCTTGGGTTTTAACAACTTTAAATAGTTTTGTGTCATCTGCAAATTTGATAACCTCACTCGTTATTCCACTTTCGAGGTCATTTATGAATATGTCAAAAAGCAGCGGATCCAGCACAGATCCCTGGGGTACACCACTATACACAGTTCTCCATTGGGAAAATTGACCATTTAGCCCAACCCACTGCTGTCTATCTTTTAACCAGTTCTTGATCCACAGTAGTACACTGCCTCCTATCCCATGACTCTAGTTTTGCCAGAAGTCTCTGAGGGACCTTGTCAAAGGCTTTCTGAAAGTCCAGATACACTATATCAACCAACTCACCTTTGTCCACCTGTTTATTCACACTTTCAAAAAACACAACAGATTAGTAAGACAAGATCTTCCTTGTCTAAAGCCATGTTGGCTGTCTCCCATTAGGCCATGACTATCTACAATGTTGAGCAATTTTATTCTTTATGATGGTTTCTACCATTTTTCCCGGTACTGATGTGAGGCTCACCGGTCTGTAGTTTCCCGGATCACCCCTGGAACCCTTTTCAAAAATTGGTGTTACATTGGCGATCCTCCAATCTTCAGATATTAGAGATGATTTTAATGATAGTTCACAGATGACTAATAGCAGGTCTGCAATCTCATATTTCAGTTCTTTCAACACCCTTGGATGTATACCATCTGGCCCAGGTGATTTGCTACTCTTCAGTTTATCTAATAGTTGTAATACATCTTCTCGATGTATGGATATTTCCTTCAATTCTTCCGCACCTTTAAATACCACTTCAGTCATGGGTAACATCTCTACATCTTCCTCAGTAAAAACCGAAGCAAAGAATTTATTCAGTCTCTCCGCTATCGCCTTGTTGCCTCTTAGTGCCCCTTTAACTCCTCTATCATCTAATGGACCAACTGACTCTCGCACAGGTTTTTTGCTACGAATGTACTTGAAAAATCTTTATTTCACGTTTTTGCTTCCACAACAAGCTTCTTCTCTAATTCTCCTTTTGCCTGCTTTATCAATGCCTTGCATTTGACTTGCCAGTGCTTGTGCTATTTCCAGGTTTCGTCGTTTGGCTTTTTTTTCCATTTCCTGAAAGATGCTTTTTTGGCAACAGCCTCTCTGACCTCACCTTTAATCCATGCTGGCAGTTTTTTGGACTTCCTTCCACTTTTCTTAAAGCATGGAATACAGCTTGTCTGGGCTGCCAAGATAGTATTTTTCAACAACACCCAAGCTTGATGTAAGTCTTTAACCTTTGCAACTGCTCCTTTTAGTTTTTTCTTAACTATTTTCCTCATTTTATCATAGTCTCCCTTTCGAAAGTTAAAATGTAGTACTGTGGATTTCCATACTATCCCTCCTCCACTAATTAAATCAAAGGCGATCATGCTGTGATCACTATTGCCAAGTGGCCCCAACACCCGTATTTCTTGCACTAGATCTGGTGTTCCACTAAGGACTAGGTCTAATATGGCATCCCCTCTGGTCGGTTCATGAACCAGCTGCTCCAAGAATCAGTCATTTATGTCATCTAGGAACTTTATCTCCCTAGCATGTCCTGCCTTGACACTGACCCAGTCGATACCGGGGTAATTGAAATCACCCATTATTATTACTGCGCTGTAACTTTTGTTAGCCTCCTTGATTTCTTTGAGCATTTTATCATCCATTTGTTCATTCTGGTCTGGTGGTCAATACTACACCCCCACTGCCATCGCCTTCCCCTTTTTACATGGAATTTCAATCGATAGAGATTCTACAGCAAATTTTGTTTCCTGCAAAACTTTAATCCTTTCTGACCCAAGCCCTCTGTAGCATAGAGCGCAACCCCTCCACCAATTTGATCAGCTCTATCATTACGATATAGTTTGTACCCAGGTATCACAGTGTCCCACTGGTTGTCCTCCTTCCAGCATGTCTCTGATATTCCAACAATATCTAATCTCTCATTTAGTGCTATATATTCTAACTCTCCCATCTTATTTTTTAGACTTCTAGCATTTGCATACAAGCATTTTAGAGACTGGTTTTTATTCATATTAATTTGACTATTGGTAATTTGGGATCTTTAAGCTCTGTCTGCTCCATACTCGAGGGCATTTGGGCTACTTTACTCTTTTTTTGGAACCTCTCTGCTTTTGGTAGTATCCTTCAAGGATACATTCTTCCGAACCATCCGCTCTTGGGCGACTGTCGGCTTTCCCCTATTATCTGAGTTTACTGAACTCGGTTTTTTTTTAAGTTTAGGACTTTGAGCTTGCTATGATTGGACTGCACCTTGGCTTTTATCTCAAAACCACACTGTGTGATGATCGCTGCTGCTCACAGGGGCACCCACCCAGACATTCGACATGCTATCACCTTTGGTGAGCACTAAATCCAGCACTGAGCTTTCTTTGGTCGGTTCCATCACCATTTGTCTAAGTAACGCATCTTGGAAAGCATCCACAATTTTTTTGCTTCTTTCCAGATTTGCAGAAGGGAGTAATCCAATCCATATCGAGTAGATTAAAGTCACCCAACATGTTCACTTCCCCCTTTGTGGCTATCTTGGCAATATCTGTAATCAATTCATTATCTATCTGTTCAGTTTGAGTCGGAGGTCTGTAGACTACAGCAATATGGACGACAGTGCCATCTCCTCTTTCCTACACAATCCATATTGCTTCTCTTCCCCAAGCCCCCCTGCATTTGAGTAGCTTTAATATTGCTTTTGACATGCAAGACGACTACTCCTTTTCCTCTTTCTCTGTCTCTTCTGAATAGATTATAGCCAGCTATGGCTATATCCCAATCATGCGATTCATTAAACCATGCTTCTGTAATGGCCACAATTTCCAAATCCATTTCCAGCAGGGCCCTCAAGAGCCGCCAGCAGTAGAACGATAAGATTTTCCCCAAGTCCCCAGTGCCTCATCTGACGCCTCGACACCTTGGGCAGGCCCCTCCAAATACGAGCCGCGCTGTGGGCCTTCAGAAAGGGGGTCTCCCTCGGGGGAACCCAGTAAGAAGGTGGCATCCTTGGAAGGATCTGACTGGCTGGGTGTTTCCTGAGCCAGGTCCCACAGTCTGAGACACTCATCCAAGGGATCGGAGAAGGAGCGACCTGCAAAGGTCCCCCGGAATGATTTGACCTAGGAACAGCTTCGGTCCACAGATACCATCCTTGTTGAGAATTCCCCTTCTGAGGAACCAGCATTGAGCCCCTCGGTGCGCGTGCCGAAGGCTGCAGAGCCTTCTGGCCTTGAGTTCAGAATGGCGGCCCTGGAGTGCAGTTTGTCTGCCTTCATGGACCAGCAGCGGGAACTGTTGCCCAGTATGACCGGTTCATCTGCCCTGACCACTAGGCCCTCGATGTCGAAGGCCGAGCCTATTTTCGAGGTCCTTTGGCCTCGAGTCAATTTTCGGCCGAGGTCTCGCTCTGGTTCCTGCTCGACTGGACCACAGTTATCCTCAGCTAGTGTGCTCGGCAGCGGCTGATGAACATCTGGCATGTGGCCCGCAGACCATCCTTTTTTTGAGTCCTCTGAGTGGGAGCCAGAGGATAAGGAATCGCCTAATACCTGTCACCACCGTGACGTTGCCTCAGACTCTCCTGCCTCAGAGCCCTGGCGGAGTTCTCCGCTGGAGGATCTGGTGTCCTTGATTTCGTCAAGGATATGTTTAAGGCCCTGGCATTCCGAACAGAATTGTTGGAGGAGGACCCTTGGGCGGATGAGTTAGAAATCCTCCAGTATGAGGCTCCTCTGAGGGAATCGCTCACGGTGCCCATCCCGCCCATCCTGGAGCAGCCGATGCTCCATATATGGGTAGCACCGGCATTGGTGTGCTGGTGGTGAGGAAGTGCTCACACACTAAAGTATTGGCCTCTTATTTAGGAACGATTCACAGCTATAATCCAAAAAGATCGTTCACTTTCACCACTCTAGGATCAGAACAAAAATACAGAGGTCTCAGTTTAAAAGAGCACTGCTGTTTAAGGCTCGCACCAAAATTACAGCAACATGCTTTGACATCAACGACCTCAAAAATGAAAGTAAAAACAGATAGCCAGTCAACATTAACTCTCCATATTGTGAGGATACACTGATGAAATCTGAAAACTTAATGGATAGACCTCACTCATGAGACTGGACACATCTGAAATACCCGTCGATCCCAATGTACATCCCCGGTACCATCAAGACGTTTCACACAAGCGGTTTCTTCAGGGGATCTTGCCAAATCGCAAATGCTGTCCGCGTTCAATTAAATGTCGCATCGCTACTGCTCTCCGTGAATCGGGAGCTATACCCGCCTTCCTGGACAAAAAACGCCGCGCATCGTTGAGCGGCGTTTTTTGTCCAGGAAGGCGGGTATAGATTTGGCAAGATCCCCTGAAGAAACCGCTTGTGTGAAACGTCTTGATGGTACCGGGGATGTACATTGGGATCGACGGGTATTTCAGATGTTCCAGTCTCATGAGTGAGGTCTATCCATTAAGTTTTCAGATTTCATCGGTGTATCCTCACAATATGGAGAGTTAATGTTGACTGGCTATCTGTTTTTACTTTCATTTTTGAGGTCGTTGATGTCATAAAGCATGTTGCTGTAATTTTGGTGCGAGCCTTAAACAGCAGTGCTCTTTTAAACTGAGACCTCTGTATTTTTGTTCTGATCCTAGAGTGGTGAAAGTGAACGATCTTCTTTTTGGATTATATATGGTGGTGAGGAAGTGGCTTGACTCAGTATATCGAGTCTGCCGGAACCCAGACTTCCAGAAATCACTACACGGAATTCTTTCTGTGTTCAGGCTACTGGAGTGCTGGTTCTCATCGGACACAGGGGTTCTACTGTAGTGTGTGGACACAGACTTAATTGTTGCTGCTTGCGCCTCCCCTTGAGGGAGTCTGTGTTTTTCGCCATGGGTTTTCGGTAGCCTGTAGCTGGGGAGTCCGATATGTGAGGACTGACTTCCTGCTTATTCCCAGAGAAAACTTACTCACCTGTAATAGGTGTTCTCCAGGGACAGCAGGAATCAGTCCTCACAATCCTCTCTGCTCCCCTTGGAGTTGCTCCTTTGCCATCCTTTATTTTGCTGTCTTTAGCTATATCATCTGATTTGCAAGATGCCACCCTTGGGTGGGAAGGGGACCATGCTTGTGTGGTAGCATCTCCCATAGGCTTTCTTTGAAAGCTGGGGGGATGCTTCCACGAGGGCTCCATCGGTGCCGATGTCACCCATATGTGAGGATTGATTCCTGCTGTCCCTGGAAAACACCTGTTACAGGAGAGTAACTACGCTGTCCGGCTTTCCTGCCTCAGAGCAAGAGATGACAGATGGCACTATGGGTAAGTATATCCAGCCGGCCAGAAGGTCTGGCAACCATGCTGTGAGCTGCTCCTCATTCTCTGGGGGTCTGCGGCAGCTGTGCCCCATGGTGGTTGGGGGTCATTTCCGAGAGGAGAGCTTCTGGACTCTGGATTGTTCTCCCCGGAATTCTTTTCCTTTTTACAGCAGACCTGATCCTTCTGGCATGGAAATTCAGACCCTGGGGCTTCTGGGTACCATAAGAACATAAGATATGCCATACTGGGTCAGACCAGGGTCCATCAAGCCCAGTATGCTGTTTCCAACAGTGGCCAATCTAGGTCATATGTATCCCCAAGAGACACAAGTTCCACAATGCTTGTACTGGGTCAAGCATTGATATCTTCGGTCACTTCTTAATAATGGTTTATGGACCTTTCCTCCAGGAACTTGTCCAAACCTTTTTTAAACCCTGCTACACTAACAGCCTTTACTACATCCTCCGGTAACAAATTCCAGAGTTTGATTACACGTTGAGTGAAAAAATATTTTCTTTTATTAGTCTTAAATAGTTTACCCTGTAGCTTCATTGCATGTCCCCTAGTCTTTCTATATTCTGATAAGGTAAACAATCGATCTACGTTTACCCGTTCCACTCCGTTCATTAATTTATAGACTTCTATCATATCTCCCCTCAGCCGTCTCTTTTCCAGGTTAAAGAGCCCTAACCTTTTTAGCCTTTCTTCATAGGAGTATCCTTCCATCCCCTTTACCATTTTGGTGGCTCTTCTCTGAACCTTTTCTAAAATCGCTATATCCTTTTTAAGATACGGCGACCAGAATCGCACACAATATTCAAGGTGCGGTCTCACCATGGAAAGATATAGAGGCATTATAATATCTTTTGTTTTATTTTCCATTCCTTTCCTTATCATACCTAGCATTCTATTTGCTCTCTTGGCCACCGCTGCACACTGGGCCGAGGGTTTTAACATGGTATCCACAATGACGCCTAAATCTTTTTCCTGGGTGGTGGTTCCTAATGTGGAACCTTGCATCGTGTAACCATAGTTTGGGTTATCCTTCCCTAGGTGCATAACCTTGCACTTGTCCACATTAAATTTCATCTGCCATTTTGATGCCCAGTCTTCCAATTTATCAAGATCCTCTTGCAATTTTTCACAATCCTCTTGGGTTTTAACAACTTTAAATAGTTGTGTCATCTGCAAATTTGATAACCTCACTCGTTATTCCACTTTCCAGGTCATTTATGAATATGTCAAAAAGCAGCGGACCCAGCACAGATCCCTGGGGTACACCACTATTCACCTTTCTCCATTGGGAAAATTGGCCATTTAGCCCTACCCTCTGCTTTCTATCTTTTAACCAGTTCCTGATCCACAATAGTACACTGCCTCCTATCCCATGACTCTTTAGTTTTGCCAAAAGTCTCTGATGAGGGACCTTGTCAAAGGCTTTCTGAAAGTCCAGATACCCCCGGACACAGTCTTGTGAGGTGCAGGCTGAGAGTCAAAGCCCTGTATATCTATCTTTGGCCAAGTGTCCCTGGCAAGGGGTGCCCCCTGGAGATGGGGATCAGCTGGGATCTGTTTGAAATTATGGATGTTGACTTGGATTCAGATGTCTCAGTACTGGATTCTGATGTGGATAAAGAAGTACTTTCACTTTGAGGATTGTGAAGAGGCCAATGTGATCTGCCTTTTCTGGGAGGAGGAACTAGAGGCATTGATTCCCATGGTCTTATCCACCTTGGGTTTGGCGCTTGCTCCAGACATGGAGCAGGAACTGAAGATGCATTTACTTCTGCATGGGTTGTGGAAATCCACTACTGTCTTGCTGTTCCTGGAGGTGATTAAGGGCCTGTTCCAGTTTGAGTGGGATTCCTTGACTCCCCGTCTAGGGGCCAAAGTTGTATAAGAAAATGCTCATGCTCCCAGAGAAGGAGTGTGTTGTATGGTTTGCTGTTTCCAAGGTGGATGTGCAGGTCATGGCGGTTACCACTCAGACCACAATTCCTGTAGAAGGTAGATCGGCCTTAAAGGATGTTCTACACTGAAAGATTGTTTCGGATTGAAGAACCAGTTTGTTGCAGCGGCTACTGTTCTTCAGTTGGTGGTATGTACAGGCCTGAAGTCTTCAGCGCTGTTCCATTGGATTCATTTTCTTCCGCCAGATGATTCTACCCCTCATTTGGAGTCTGCTACAACCTTTCTTTCTGATGCCATGTGTGGCCTGGTATGTCTAGCAGTGAGGAATTGTGCCTTGTCGACGGTGACATGGTGTTGGCTTGGCTCTTGCATGGGGACTTGGACGCCTCTTCCAAAGCCCAGTTGCCCATCTGGCCTTAAAAGGATGCTTCTGTTTGGTCTGATTTTGGAGAAACAAAATCTTTCAGCCTTCCTGAAGACAGGTTGAAGGGGCTTGTGAAGTGGGCAGGAGCCCTTTTTCCATCAGCCTCTATCCACTCCTCACAGGTCAGACTCCCAGAGGTTTTACACTCCCATTGCTACTTGCCCTGGAAAGCTTTTTTTTCTCCAGGACCAAGCAGGAAGTCAGTCCTCACATATGGGTGACGTCGGCGCCGACGGAGCCCTCGTGCAGAGCATTTCCCCAGCTTTCAAAGAAAGCCTTTGGGAATGCAGCACGCATGTGCGGTCCCCTTCCCGCCCAAGGGTGCCATCTTGCTCAGTCTTTCTTTTTCCGCGGAGCCCAATGGACGTGAGTTCGTTTCACCCGGGAAAAGTAGATTTTTTTTCGGCTATTTTAGCTTTTTCTGATCCGGTTCGACGCCGGGTCCCCTTCCCGCCTGGGCTCGGTACACCGGTATCGAGTCCGGAATTTTGATTTTCGTTTTTTGTCCTTCGTGACTAGCGTTCGCGCCTTTTTTGTGTTTTCGCTGGCAGCCCGGTCTTTTGACCTTGCAGGGGCCCTTTTTCCCCCGATGGCTGCCAGCAGGTTCAAAAAGTGTGATCGGTGCAAGAAACTTATGTCTCTCACCGACACACATGACTACTGCCTCAGGCCCGACCATGACCTCGGAGGAGTCAGTGTGGGAGACGGAGAACAAGGAGTCCTCGGACACCTTCCGAACCTCGGAGAAGGTCCCCCCTGGAGGATACCCGGTTCTCGGACTTCGTGAGGGACATAGCCAGGACTTTGGCTTTCCCTGCGGATGCCGAGGAGGAGCCTCGAGCCGAGGAGCTCGATGCCCTCCAGTATGACTTTCCTCCGAAGGAAGCCTTTACTGTACCGGTTCGTCCGATGCTGGAATAGCTGCTCTTCCGTATGTGGGGAGGCACCGGCCTCGATGCTGGTTCTTAGCAAACGGGTCGATTCCATTTATTGAGTCCGTAAGAGCCCTGGGTTCCAAAAGGCACAGCTACCGCACAACTCCATGGTTGTGGAATCGGCCATGCACCGCCTGAAGAGTCAGAAGATGCACTTCTCAGTACCCCCCGGCCAGGAGGCCCGGAACCTGGATGCCCTCGGTAGAAAGTGCTTCCAGGGCTCTATGCTATCTTGCCGTGTCCAGACTTACCAGCTGTACATGGGCATGTACCTACGAGACCTGGCAAAGGAGATTGCCGGGTTCTCAGCTGGCCTCTCCGAGGAACCTTTGCAGAGGTTCAAGGCTTTGTCAACAGGGATCCGAGAGTGCTTGAAGCTTATCTCTTGAGCAGCCTATGATGGCTTCGAGGCTTTGGCCCGGGTAGCCGCGGCCGGCATCGGTGCACGCCATCAGGCCTGGCTGCAGTCATCAGACCTGGAGTCATAGGTGCAGGACAAGTTGGTTGATGTCCCCTGCTGAGGTAAAAACCTTTTTGGTAAGCCCATGACTGAAAAGGCTGCAGAAATTGAGACACAGACTCTCACCAGGACAAGGCTGTCCAAAAAGACTTCTGCCCCTTCTCAAAAAAAGAAGGGCTCTGGAAAGAAGCCCTTTTTCCCCGAGGAAGGGTGCTGCCTACAAATCCTACCCTCAATATCAGGCGCCTCCAGCTCCCCAACAGGGCCAGCAGGCCAAGGGGCATGGGCCCCATAGGCAGCAGACCCCCAAGCCGCCAGCTCTGGCTCCTGCACAGCAGGGAGCGGGTTTTGACTCCCACAGCATAGCCTCTCCTCAGCCGGTGGCTCCACTCAGCAAAGGGGATCGGCTGACCCTGTACGCCTACGGGTGGCTAGCCATCACAGGTGATACCTGGGTACTGAGCATAGTCCAGCAGGGCTTCATGCTCCACTTCCACCAGCTACCACCCTCCTATTTTCCAGGGGAGCCTCCCAAACTCTTTACACAGGAACCTCCTCCTTCAGGAGTTGGCAAGTCTTCTAAAGGAACAGGCGGTGGAACCGGTGCCTCACCACCTGGAAGGGCAAGGCTTTTACTGATACTGATACTTCCTGATACCAAAAAGGACAGGAGTCCTCCGGCCTATCCTAGACTTGCAAAACCTAAACAGGTTTCTGGAGAAGGAAAAGTTCAAGATGCTTACCCTTGGGATACTGCTGCCCTACCTCCAGCAGGGAGACTGGCTATGCTCCTTAGACCTAAAGGATGCTTATACTCACATCCTCATTCATCCAGACCACAGACAATATCTCAGATTTGTGGTGGGAGGAAACCATTTTCAGTACAGGGTAATTCCCTTTGGCCTGACCCCTGTCCCCAGGGTTTTCACCAAATGCCTGGCGGTGGTGGAGGCTTATCTCAGGAATCAGGGAGGTTTCATCTTCTCATACCTGGACTACTGGCTCATCAGGGGCCAGTTACCTCAGGAGGCCCGACAAGCCACCCTTTGCACTGTCTCGCTTCTTCAGCATCTGGGCTTTGTCATAAACTATGAAAAGTCCACTTTGCTCCCCTCTCAGAACCTAGAGTTCATAGGGGCAAAATTAGACACCCTTCAGGCAAGAGCCTACTTGCCCGAGGACAGGGCTCACAGGCTGATGGACTTGGCCAATCAGTTCCACAGCAGTTCTCATGTGTTTGCCAGACACTTCCTGCTGCTCCTGGGCCACATGGCATCCACGGTGCATGTGACTCCGAATTCCCATCTGCACATGCGGGCTGCTCAGTGGTGCCTCAGATCTCGGTGAACGCAGGCCACAGGCGACCTCCGAGACAGAGTAGAGGTGTCCAAACCACTTTTAGACTCCTTTCAGTGGTGGCTACATCTCCCAAAACTTCTCAGGGGGGTACCTTTTCAGGTTCCAGCACACACAAGGGTGCTGACGACCGCTGCTTCATTAAAGGGCTGGGGGGCACATTGCCAGGGCATGTGCACTCAAGGCCTGTGGTCTCCTCGGGAGGCCACGCAGCAAATCAATCTTTTGGAGTTGCGAGCAGTCCGCTTAGCCTTGCAAACATTTTCTCATGCCCTATCTCACCAGTCTGTCCTAGTTCAGATGGACAATCAGGTGGCAGTTTTCTACGTGAACAAATAAGGGGGCACAGGGTCCAGGCTCCTCTGTCGGGAGGCACTGGCCCTGTGTTCCTTTGCAGTCAATCAGGGCATGTTTCTCAAATCAGTTTATCTACCTGGTCAGGAGAATTTCCTAGCAGACAAGCTAAGCAGGATTCTCCAGCCTCAGGAATGGCAGTTGAATCCACTGGTGGCCCAGCAGATCTTCCTCCGCTGGGGACTTCCATCCATCGATCTCTTTGCAAGTCCACAAAACCGTCAGCTGCCCAGGTTTTGCTCCAGACAGCCGCATCCCCTGCGGATGGCAGCAGATGCTTTTCTGATCTCTTGGTCAACGGGCCTCCTGTATGCGTTTCCTCCCACGTCCCTGGTGGCCCGAACCCTGTTCAAGATCCTCCGGGACAAGGCCTCGGTGATTCTGGTAGCCCCCAGATGGCCGAGGCAACCCTGGTTTCCACTTCTGCTGCAGTTGGCGGTGGAAACTCCGTTCCCTCTGGGGTTGCAGCACGATCTCCTGTCTCAAGAGCAGGGTTCCCTTCTGCACCCCAATCTCAGGTCCCTCAATCTGATGGCCTGGCTGCTGAAAGGATAGTGCTAGTTCCCTTACTTATGCCTAAGGAGGTTGGTCTTGGCCTCTAGGAGGCAGTCCACCAGAAAGTCCTATTCCCTCAAGTGGCGTAGGTTTACAGTATGGTGTGCTCAGTGTAATGAAGATCTTTCGCTTGTCCTGTGCCAGTGGTACTGCAGTATCTACGTCACCTCTCAGACCTAGGCCTCAAGTCTAACTCTGTTCGGGTCCACCTCAGGGCTCTGTCAGCGCACCACTCACCGGTGGAAGGACAGTCTGTCGGTTCACCCCTTGGTGTCCCGATTTCTCAGAGGTCTGCTTCTTCTCAAGCCTCCGGTTCGTCCACCGGCAGCGGCATGGGATTTGAATGTGGTCTTGCAGCAACTTACTCGCCCACCGTTTGAGCCGATGGCTACTTGCCATTTGCGCTTCCTCTCTTGGAAAGTGCTCTTCTTGGTGGCTGTTACCTTGGCCAGACGTGTGAGTGAACTACAAGTTCTGGTTTCTGATAGGCCGTATACACTGTTCTATAGGAACAGGGTGGTCCTACAGACCCATCCCAAGTTCCTTCCAAAAGTGGTCTCCTCGTTCCATCTCAACCAGGAGGTGGTTCTTCCGACCTTTTTTCCCAGGCCGCATACCAGCTGGGCTGAAACAGTCTTGCATACCCTGGACTGTAAGAGGGCGTTGTCCTTTTACATAGAACCTACGCGGGGGCATCGAAGGGCTACTCAGCTCTTCGTCTCCTTTGACCCTAATAAGATGGGGTTGCCTGTCTCCAAGTGTATGTTGTCCACTTGGGTAGCAGATTGTATCGCCTGGGCGTACAAGGCAGCCGACTTCCCCTTGCTGGGTCGAGTCACGGCCCACCGGGTCAGGGCGAAAGCCGTGTCAGTAGCTCATCTCCGCTCTGTTCCATTGGCAGACATCTGCCGGGCTGCAACTTGGTCTTCAAGCCAGACTTTTACAGCCCATTACTACCTCGAGAGAGAGTCCCATAGGGACAGTGCTTTCGGGACAGGTGGTACTCCGTAATCTCTTTGAGGTTTAGGCAACTCCTACCCTCCAGCCCTTGTATTAGGCTACCATACGGGGGTGTTCTCAGAAGATATAACGAACGCTGAGGCTCTTGAGAGGGAGCCATTTTTTCAGCTCTGGGTTCACGGTAACCTAGAGCTGGGGAGTCCCATATGTGAGGACTGACTTCCTGCTTGGTCCTGGAGAAAGTTACTCACCTTTAACAGGTGTTCTCCAGGAGCAGCAGGAACCAGTCCTCACGACCCTCCCTCCTCCCCTGGAGTTATTTATTTATTTTATTTATTTATAGACTCTTATATACCGCACTATTAAGCATCAGCGCGGTTCACAAAAAACAGTGAGATACACAATTCAACAGTACTTTGTGTTTACAGAAAACAGGAGAATATAACTCGGATAACAGGGTATATAATTAATAAACAGTCATAATATCATGGCTTCAGTTTTGTGTGTATGTGGTCTGTGGGGTATCTGTATTGTATGTGTATGAGTGGAAGGTCTGTGGGTTGGTTGAGATGTCTTTATTGTTTACTGGATAAGATAAAAGGAAGAGGTAGTGTTTCAAAGCTTTGCGAAACTGCAAAAGGTCTGGTATTGCTCGGATGTTTTGAGGAAGGCTAGTTGCAGTCATATACTTCAGACTGAGCAAGATGGCACCCTTGGGCGGGAAGGGGACTGCACTTGCGCGCTGCATTCCCAAAGGCTTTCTTTGAAAGCTGGGGAAATGCTCTGCACGAGGGCTCCGTCGGCACCGACGTCACCCATATGAGAGGACTGATTCCTGCTGCTCCTGGAGAACACCTGTTACAGGCGAGTAACTACTCTTTTTCCCCTCTGCCTATGGGCTGGGCTCATTCTCAGTTCTTTCGCGGAGCGCTTAGGCCCAGCGACCCGGTTCCGTCTAAAGGAGGACCCTCCCGGGCTGCACAATGAAGTTTTGGGGGCCCATTCTCTGGTTCCTCTGCTTGGGGGCAGGCTTTCTCTCAGGAATGGGCCTGGGTCACTAAGCATTGCTGGGTGCTAGTCCCCAGTCAGTACGGTTATGTCCTGGAATACAAAGAGCCGATCCTGGCTGCTTTCGTCATCTCCCCCTGTTAGCTTGTGAACAGCAGGGCTGTTATGCGGATCATCTTGGACGAGTTGCCTCTCCTGAAGGCACTAGTGCCTGAGCCAGAGTGATTGGGGCAAGGGCAGGTATTCCATCTGTTTCGTGGTGCTTATATAGAAGGAGCATTCTATACCTCAAGGGGTTCAATGAGCACTTGCGCATCATGCGCTTCTGGATGGAACTTTGCGATCCATGGTTCAAGCAGTGCCTCAAGGGAATTTCCTGGCTTTTCTGGATTTGGCCGTGGCATATTTTCATATCCCTATCCAGATGATCAGCAAAGTATCTGTTTTGCCATGCTTGGCTCTCACTTTCAGTTAGCCATCCTCCCATTTGGACTCTCCACTGCCCTAAGGACATTCTCCAAAGTCATGGTGATGGTGGCTGCTGTTTCAACTTTAACGCCATATACCTACCCGCCTTATTCCCTCTCTCAAAAAACTCTTGCTTCAATAACTGCGTATTATATCTAATTGTTTCGGCCTGCATGGCATTAAGCTGTGCTCGTGCCACCAGTACTTAGCCTCTATATCCTCCGCTTCTATCGTTAGCATCTAGCTCTTCCAACCGTAAAAGCCGCAGTCGTAACTCTCTCTCTCTACCTTCTTTCTCTTTCTTTATACGTGCCCCCCATTTTATCAGTACTCCCCTCACTACAGCTTTAAACCCATCCCATACCCCACCCTAAGCCACTTCCCCATTATCATTTCTACTAAAGTAGTCCAATATTTCTCTATCTTTGTCCTCCTTCTATTAAGGATTCATTTAATCTCCAAAATTGATTCCCCCTCTCTTCCCCTTCCACCCTCACTCAGCTCCATCACCACTAGCGCATGATCTGACCATGTTATTGGGTCCATCTCAGCCCCCTTAATCCTCCCTACCGCCTCCTTTTTTACCCAGCTAGCATCTATTCTTGAATAGGACCCATGTACCGGCGAGAAATATATGAAAATTGTTTTTTTCCGGGGGGTGTTGGAATCTCCAGCTATCTACCAAGTATTGTTGTTGCACAAATTTATGGTATTTATTCCTGTCCGCCCTCCTACCTTCCCTCTTCCCTGTGGCATCCCTTTCAGGATGCCAGGTTAGGTTAAAGAGCCCACCACATATAAGTGTACCTGCCCCCAGCTTCCCCACCTCTTCATTAAGGGCCCTCCAGAAATCCCCTTGAGCTCCTGTTGGTGCATACACGTTCACTATTCAGTACCATTCTGTCCCTATTTTTGCACGTATTAACACATATCTGTCCTCTTTGTCCCGAATGATGTTTTGGATCACCACCTTAATCTTTGAGTCAATTAAAATTGCCACCCCCCCTCCCCTTTTTTTCTTTTCTACTGTGTTTGATGCATAGATGCCCAGGTTATAACCCTTTGGCCTGATCAAGTGTTCTGTTGCCCTGGTCAAATGCATTTCCTGTATGAGCACCACTGCAGCCCTTTGCCGCCAAAGCTCTTTATATAGTTTCTGCCTTTTGAATGGCGAATTGAGACCTTTCACATTCAGTGTCACTATTTTTAGCTCACTGTTTGATAGTACTTCTCCTTCCCCTTACTTGGCTAACCTTGCCCTTCCCTCGCTGGTGTTGTCCCCCACTTCACCTCCTCGCCCTCTGCCCCTCGTCTTCCCCCTCCCCCTCCTGTCTCTCCTCATCTTCCCCCCTACCTACCTCCCCTCCACCTCCCTCCCCCCCTTCCACCCTTCCCTCGTCCCCTCCTTGAAACTCCTCTTCCATGTAAGGTGACAACCAGTCAGACCTCCGCCTTGCCCTTCCTCACACCTAATCTCTTCCTTTAATATCCCGGCATCCCCCTCCCTCCCTCTCGCCCTGTAACTATCCCCCCCCCCAGTCCTCCCCACCTACCTCTCCTCCCTACCCTGCCCGTTTGTGCCCCCCCCCCCTGGTTGCCTGCTCTCCCACTGCCATATCCCCCACATCACAGCCCAATATTTACATTCATTATACCTACAAACCAACATTACAATCTAAGCGTCTCCAACGTATTCAAAACACTGCTGCACGCCTTATTTTCCACTCCTCTCTTCGTGATTGTCACCCCTCTCTTTCTTCACTTACACTGGCTTCCCCTGCAATTTCGCATTCGCTACAAAATCCTTACACTAGTTCACCAAGTCCTGTATAACCACACTCCCCAATATCTGGCAGACTTACTCCAATTTCATACTCCCACTCGCTCACTTCGTTCAATTCATGTCAACGCCTTCACCTCCCCTCCCCATCACGTGCCCACCTACAATCCACACGCTCCTCGGCCGCCTTCTTTGTCGGCCCTGCTTACTGGAACTCTCTACCCCTTCCCCTCAGACTCAAACAGCATTACTCCACTTTAAAAAAAAAAAAAAAAAAAAGATCTAAAAACACACCTCTTCTCCACTGCTTTTGACCTCCCCTCCCCTTTTGTGTGATAACTTTCCCTTCCCCTTTCTCTCCTCTCTCTCCTTAGCTATGTCTATTTAAATGTCTCAGGTGCTTTCCTGTCGTACATTGTAACTTCCTTTCCTTTCCGGCCCATTGGCCTTTTCTGTATATTAGTCATTTTTGTAAACCGCTGTACTCTAATTGGAATAGCGGTATATCAAGCTAATAAACATAAACATAAGCCATCCTCCCCCCTTCACCTCCCCCTCACTCCAGTCCACCCCCTCCTTCTCCCCCCACCCTCCTCTCCTCTGCAAAAACATCTTCTCATAAGAACATAAGATATGCCATACTGGGTCAGACCAAGGTCCATCAAGCCCAGTATCCTGTTTCCAGCAGTGGCCAATCTAGGTCATACGTACCTAGCAGTTTCCCCAAAAGACATAGGTTCTGCAATGCTTGTACAGGGTCAAGCATTGATATCCTGGGTCCCTTCTTAATAATGGTTTATGGACCTTTCCTCCAGGAACTTGTCCAACCCTTTTTTAAACCCAGCTACACTAACAGCCTTTACTACATCCTCCGGTAACAAATTCCAGAGTTTGATTACACGTTGAGTGAAAAAATATTTTCTCTTATTAGTCTTAAATAGTTTACCCTGTAGCTTCATTGCATGTCCCCTAGTCTTTCTATGTTCTGATAACGTAAACAATCGATCTACGTTTACCCGTTCCACTTGTATTGCCAAATTTTACGCTTTTCCTTTAACCCTGTCACTCACTAACTCACTGACTAGGCACAGACACTTTGGCAAATACAATATGCTTTTATTGAATTAAGTCCTTTTAGAATAATAAGTAAAAGTTAAACATTAATACTTCACCGGATATTATAGCTCACTCCTGGTCGGGGGACTGTTCAGCGATCACTTAGAGGAAATCCGGGAGATCACAGAAATAAGTCTGTCTCGTCTGTCAGTAGAAGTCCCATCTTTCCTGCTGAGAGTCCCCCTAAAGTACCTAACTAAGATCGTGCCTGCTGCATGCCATTACAATTAATTGGTTAGCCTGCAGCATGCTCAGATCAGGATTGGCTAGGGTTAATGCTGTACCCGTGGTCTTGTATAATAGAGTGTCAGCTATCTTTGAGACATTCATTCAGTTCTGACCAGCCAAAACCGCCTACCTGCTCAGATTTTGACCTAAAGTAACCCCAGGCTCAGCTCCATTATCACTCCTCGACCTAAAGTAACCCCCAAGCTCAGCTCCCTGGGCTAGCAGGCTAATTCAGCAGCATGACCTCTCAGTTGACTCTCACATACAGAATGGCTCAAGAGTTCAAATTTCTTTGCAATTTCTTTGCAAAGTACAATATTCTTTGCTGATCCAAAAATCTTTAATTAGTAATATATTCCACCCGTGGATCAACAAGGATATTGTACGTAAGCAATGGCTGAATCACCTTTATAATTCATTTAGAAATAAAACATAGTGGATAGCATTAAGGTAAATGCTTGAGGGGACAAGAAGTCTCAGTGTAAATTAGGTGATATTTTCCCATTCCCATCGGCATTACAATTGCCAAAGCCAAATGGCTTGTAGGTCTTTATCAGTTCCCCATGCAGTGGGGGACTCATTTTACCTGCACATTCAGAACTTTTTCCACTGTACATCTGCCCCATGGATTCAGTGGAGCAAGTGGTGAGGGACTAACAACCTCAATCATACTTCTCCCTCCACCAGCTATGAATCTGGTCTTTACATTATTGACCACCCGTGGGTTCAAAGAGCAGTATGAGCAGGAGAAAGAGAAACCACAGCAATAACTAAGATCTGGGGAACAAGTGACATAAGCAATTGGGCACATGATGTTCAGCAAAAGAAATCTGAGATACTAGAATTACAGTTACTTTCCAAGGAAACAATAACAATACATAAGACAAAAAAAAAATCATTCACAAAAGTCCCCAATCAGTCCACTTTCAGATAATTTGGGCCTGCTTCTCAGCAGTTCTTCAGGACTTCGTAGTGTATTTCACCTTTCTCTGAAGTTCAAGCTTGGCCTCTCTCAAAAGTTGAACCTCTCATTCTCATAGGTGGACATCTTGGCCTTTCTTTCAATGTGACACACTGATGCAGATAGGGACTCCCTCACACATTTCTGCGGTGTGTAGTTCGGATTTCTCGGGATGGTCTGCTCCATCTGGACTCTGGCCAATTCCCTCTGCTGGACTCTCTGGATTGCAATTGGTGACATGGCTCCAGGCCTCATTCAGAAGAGCAGCACCAATATTAAATGAAAAGACTAAAAATTCTAGATTAGATTTCACAATAAGATAAACTTAATTTCATCTATATTTACTAAGATCATATCCTATAAATAATAAATATTGCTTTATAAACTTTCAGTGGTCTACCAGTAACTATCTCGTATGGTGTCAATCTTATCTCGCAGTTTGATTAACTCCTTGTCTTTCTATCACTGGAAATTCATTTGCTTGTAGGAAATATTCCATTATGCCCTTGACTGACCTTTACATGTTTACAGATCAGACAAGTTGCATACACGTGTTCTGCAATTTTGGCAAGTTTTAGAATTATACCCAATTGTGCGAGAATTTGTCATCAAATCATCCCCCTTTGCCTCTGCATGCCTGGCCAGGACATACAGAGGAAAAGTGAGGCAAAAAGCATCCGGAAGTACCACATGGCCAGTGTGGGTTTTCCAAAGCTCATCAGGGTGCAAGGTGCACCTAGCCTGTCTCCAAATATCTATTTCTTCCAATTGTTGAGTATGACTTCCTGAATTGAAGCTTCTGGAGACGGCATAGTTGAATAAAGTGCTCATAATTTTTTTGTTTACATATTCATTGGGCAGATATGTCACTTCAAATTACCTTCATCAGTTTATTGTCTATCACAGTTTCTCTCCTTTAATATTCCACTTCATCCCTCACAACACTTTTTCACAACACTTTTTCATCACCTGCATCATTCCACCAACTACGTACATAGGTCCTTTGCATGTTTTTTATACCATACTTAGGTATCCTTATTTGGCAAGGCTGCTAAGAATATCAAACAATTGTTAATAACTTAATATTGGTGTAAACAAATGGTAGGCAGAGAATATAAATTTAGATTCTTCTCAATAAGATAACAGTATGAGTAAACGGTGTCCCTTTCCCATCAACCTAATTGGTCCAATGCTAAGTGGACATATGCTCATTCTAAATAGGAACAATTTGGGTAAAATCCTTACAATATAAAACTATTATTTTGCAGCATTTTATAACATCAGTCCCAATAGAAAGAAATATGGCTCATATCTCTCACGTATAACTAGAATCTATCATATACACTGTTCTCAGTGAGAGTGCTGTTGGACTGATTTTAAAATTGCAGTGTTCATAAGGATTTATGTAAGCTACTCATTAATTGTGGTGTCAAATAGAGATCCTTTTGAGGTGAGAGATCTAAGAGGGTACAAGGCATTGGTGGTTGGGCCTCACAGCGATACGTCTTCAGGTTCTTCTTGGATTGCAAGGCATTTGTGGCTGGGCCTCATGACGATCCTCTGGTTCTTCTCGGCCTATTCACCCCTGCATATTCATGTCTCTTCAGAGGCATAAATATGCAAGGTTCCTGTTCTTCAGGCCTTGTGGGTCCTCGAGGAGTCTTAGAGCAGTCAGAATTCTGGTAGCCTAGATCGTCACACTGGAAGCAGCACATTGTCTTTTTTTAGCCTAGGCCAGTGATGGCTAACCTTTTTGAGCCCGAGTGCCCAAACTGCCGCACAAAACCAAAGAATTTCCTCAAAGTGCCAGCACGTCCATTAAAGCCTCATTTGCATAAGGTGCCTCATTTGCATAAATATTTGCATAATGTTACCATACACTAACTTTTAGTAAACATGCCTCTTAATGAGTATATGGATAAAGAAAGACTAAAAGGTTTCTACATTACTATAATCCAGTACCAACCGCCAGGCACATTAGGAACTACTACAAACGCTGCCCATTTAGAACCCATAGCAAACCCGCCGTATCCTAACAGTACTACCAGGACTCACAAAGCACCATACCCTAACTATCAAAAGGCAACACTGCAAATATTAAACCAATACATTTCAGAGAACAACAATACATGACCTACTGGGGAAAGAACAAGTGGCAATGTCAAATAGGAATTATATAAACAGAATACCTCAGCTCAGTTACACATGCAGAACAGACCATCACCAAACAAGGAATCACAATTTAAAAACAGGAAGACAATAATTAAACTGGGAACCCCAAAAGCCAAACTTGGAATATACAACAACACTGTAGAAATAAAACTATAAATTAATTTCCTCTTGTACTAAACAAAGCGCAAAAATTAATGATGCACATTTCCCAGAGCTGACATATTCCAGTTAATAAATTCAAAATAAAGTTATTTTTCTACCTTTTGTGCATTTTTTTTCAGTTGCAATTGCTCCAGCCACTTTCTTCTGGTTTCTTCGTGTCTTCTCCTAACTCTCCATCTGCTGTCCATTTGTCCTTTCTTCTGTCTTCTTGGTTTTTTTTTTCCATTCTCTCTCTACATCTGCTTTAACATACTAATCTTTCTCCTTTTGCTCTTTCCTCATTCCTATTTCATCTACTCAAAATTTACCCCTCCATCCTCAATCCCCACTTATTCTCCCAATACCCGGCCAATTGTAGATTTTTTATCCCTCCCACACAAAATATTTTTCCCCTCTCCATTTTACTTACTCTCCCAGCCCCATCCCATTCTAATCCTCCCCCAACACCAGCTCCCTTCTAGTTCCAGCCTCACCCAGCATCCATTCCCTTCTAGTCCCTGCATCAGCCCATTTCCAGTCCTAGCTGCCCCCCGACCCATTTTCCAGTCCTAGCAACCTCCCAACCCAATACCAGTCCTAGCCCCCCCTCATCAACCCACTTCCAGTCCTAACCCCCCATAAGCCCATTTCCAGTCCTAGCTCCCCCATCTATTTGCAGTCCCATCCGAGTCCCTCCATCAGCTCATTTCCAAACCCAGCCCCCCATGAGCCCATTTCTAGTCCTTTCCTAGCCCCACCATCAGCCCATGTCAAATCCTAGCTCCCCTCCACTCAGCCCATTTCCAATCCAAGCCCCCCATGAGCCTACTTCCAGTTCTAGCCCCTTCATGAGTCCATTTCAATCCAAACCCCCACCACAGCCCATTTCCAATCTTAGCACCCCCCCCCAACAGCCAATTTCCAGTCCTATTCTAGCCCCTCCATCAGCCCATTTCCTGTCCTAGCCCCCCCTCACCCATTTCCAGTCCTAGCTCCCTCCCCCTCACAACCCATTTCCATTCCAAGCCCCAATCCCATCAGCTATTTGCAGTTCAAGCCCTCCTTCCACTCAGCCCATTTCCAGTCTTAGCCCCCCCATAGCCCATTACCAGTCCTAACCCCCCCATCAGCCCATTACCAGTCCTAACCCCCCCCCATAGCCCATTACTAGTCCTACCCCCCCCCAAATCACCATCACCATCACCAGCCCACTTCCAGCCTTAGCACCCCCCATGGCCCATTACTAGTCCTAACCCCCCCCCCCATCAGCCCATTTCCAGTCTTAGCCCCCCCCATGGCCAATTACCAGTCCTAACCCCGGCCAATTACCAGTCCTAACCCCCCCCCCCTGGCCAATTACCAGTCCTACCCCCCCCCCCCGGCCAATTACCAGTCCTACCCCCCCCCCGGCCAATTACCATTCCTAACCCCGGCCAATTACCAGTCCTAACCCCCCCCCCCTGGCCAATTACCAGTCCTACCCCCCCCCATCAGCCCCTTTCCAGTCTTAGCCCCCCCCCATGGCCAATTACCAGTCCTAACCCCCCCCCTGGCCAATTACCAGTCCTACCCCCCCCCCTGCCAATTACCAGTCCTAACCCCCCCATCAGCCCCTTTCAGTCTTAGCCCCCCCCATGGCCAATTACCAGTCCTAACCCCCCCCCCATCAGCCCCTTTCCAGTCTTAGCCCCCCCCATGGCCAATTACCAGTCCTAACCCCCCCCCCATCAGCCCATTTCCAGTCTTAGCCTCCCCACCATAGCCCATTACCAGTCCTAAACCCCCTTCCCCCCTATCATCCCAAATTAAAAAAAACAACCCAAACAAAGCGGCTGCTTCTGCCGCGGCAGCCTCAAGAGCTCTGCCGCGGCAGCCTCAAGAGCTCTGCCGCGGGGCCCCCCCCCCTGCCCGGCAGAGCCTCCCTGCATCATCTACCTTCAAGTCGCAAAACGCGGGCTTCTTTCAGAGCCGCGAGAGTTTCCTTTCTCGCGGGAGAGCCGCGAGAAAGGAAACTCTCGCGGCTCTGAAAGAAGCCCGCGTTTTGCGACTTGAAGGTAGATGATGCAGGGAGGCTCTGCCGGGCAGGGGGGGGGGGGGGGGCCCCGCGGCAGAGCTCTTGAGGCGGCCGCGGCAGAAGCAGCCGGTTTGTTTGGTTTTTTTTTTTTTTAAATTTGGGACCTTTTAAATGCGGACCTTCCCGCGTGCCAGCTGCAAGGCCTTCGCGTGCCACAGCTGGCACGCGTGCCATAGGTTCGCCATCGCTGGCCTAGGCCGTGGCCTCACCTTTCTGCCTCTCTCTCTCTCTTATTCTTTTTCTCAAACCTCTCCTGGATCATTGCCAACAAGCAAGATTTGGTTTTATCCAATCAACTCAAGTTCTCATTATTTTCTGGGAACTCAGTTCCATCTTTAATCTATATTTGCTCTATATCCTTGGGAACAAAGCAATTTCATATCAGCCTCTGTCCAAAATTTCAGCAAACGTATTAATATTTTACTCATCTTGTAATTGCTGTGTGTGTACTGGACCTCTGCATAATGTACTACTACAACAAGTGTATTTGGTAACATAAGTGCAAGTGTATAAACTATAGAAAATTAATATCTCACAGTGCTGCCACATATATCTGTTTTCTCTGCAACATATATCTATTTTCTCAGGAACTACTGAAACTGAAATAAAAACTTTTAGAACAAAGTACACTTTTTCTCTGGACACTAACACGTAAAATTCAAATACAGAAAAACAGGTGAATTTATCCTAAAATCCAATATTGTAACAAATAAAACTGTGATGTTACTATCCTGTTCATCAGTCATCAGCACAAAGCTTAACAAGGCAAAGTAATTATCTTGAATCTTACAGTTCAGGAAACAGGCATTCTCAAATGACATGAAACTGCAAAGAGGTGAATTCAAAATGGTGCTTTGTCACATTTAAATTAACCTGAAACTGGTATCAAACTGATCTGAGATGTTATCTTCAACACAGACAGTAGAACAAACAATAGGTCTTGTGTCCTTCAGGCAAATGCAGATTACTATGTAGCTGAACAATTAACCTACAGTTATAGCTGTTTATGGTTAACTATGCCCTCTGAGGTGCTTGCCACAATATATAAAATCCTCCTTTAACTTTTAAGTTTGCTTGGTAGCATATACAGTCAAAGACAAAGAATAGATGCATAACATATTAATGATAAAGATTACCTTCTTATTTACTCAGGATTTAAATCATTTGCAAACTGGCTCAGGATGCCCCATTGTCCTGTCAGGGCTCTCAACCTCTACTTTGGAGGTCAAAGAAAAACAAATCAGTTTCCTTAGTTTCATGCCTTGTTTGTTTGATCTAGTCACTTCAGCATTCAGGGACCATAAAATCTACTGGAGTAGCCAGTAATGAAAGAAAAACAGTTTTTACTACAAACAGACATTTGAACACAGAACAAATCAAAGCTTACAAGTGCTTTATACCTATCTGATCAGAGTTTCTCTTAACCAGGGACCTTAAAAAAAACAAGTAACAATTAATACTAACTCTACAGGATAGGCATCTAATTTATCTGTCAAACGGGTCTGGCATTGTAACATTGTAATCTAATTTGCTGGATTTTGTCTGATGCATCTTACAATATGCAGGCAACAAAAGCATTTCAACAGGTATTTTTTGCAAGCATGTAAGGACATTCACTTTTAAAACAAACACCCAGTTCTCACTTAATCCTGACCCGCAGGAACACCTGATGCCAACCTTGAATATTTACAATATTCACATTTTATACACTATTTGCATTCTTCACTCTTCTCAACATTAACTTTTCTCGAACCTCACTCCTGGTACCAAATGTCTTACTACATCAAAGGCTACCACACCTTGTTAATGAAGACATGCAGTTTATCCACAAACAAAGCAAGGATACTTATCCAGAAAAGCAAGCAACTCTCCCAGTCACACATGAGTAGTCAGAAAAGATAATTAGAAAGCAACTAGAATAATAACTAAACACACTTAATTACAGAAGAATACCGGTAATACTTCACTGAAAGAGTTATGAGATAGTGCAGCTATTTACAAAGAATATTTCACCAAACTGGCATCATGCAGTCCCTCAACATCAGCTGGGAGAACTCAGCGGAGGCTGCAGAAGTCTGTGATTCTTCATGCCTGGCCAAGCAGATCTACTCTCTCTCTGTCCTAGATTTACTTCACCAAACTTATCATCATACAGCCCCAAAAGCTGCATAAGTCTGGGATTCTTCATGCCTGGCCAAGCAGATCTACTCTCTGTTAACAACACCCAGGTCTGTCGTCCTAGGGTCCGGAGCCCGCCGAGTACTCGTTCCACATCGGCAGGGGTTGCTTCCTTAAGCTTATTATCCCAGGACTCTGCTAACCCATTATGTAATAATTTAGGCCATCCCATCCTTGTCGCCATTTATGTATTGCCAAATTTTACGCTTTTCCTTTAACCCTATCACTCACTAGCTCACTGACTAGGCACAGACACTTTGGCAAATACAATATGCTTTTATTGAATTAAGTCCTTTTAGAATAATAAGTAAAAGTTAAGCATTAATACTTCACCGGATATTATAACTCACTCCTGGTCGGGGGACTGTTCAGCGATCACTTAGAGGAAATCCGGGAGATCACAGAAATACGTCTGTCTCGTCTGTCAGTAGAAGTCCCATCTTTCCTGCTGAGAGTCCCCCTAAAGTACCTAACTAAGATCGTGCCTGCTGCATGCCATTACAATTCATTGGTTAGCCTGCAGCATGCTCAGATCAGGATTGGCTAGGGTTAATGCTGTACCCGTGGTCTTGTATAATAGTGTCAGCTATCTTTGAGTCATTCATTCAGTTCTGACCAGCCAAAACCGCCTGCCTGCTCAGAGATTTTGACCTAAAGTAACCCCAGGCTCAGCTCCCTGGGCTAGCAGGCTAATTCAGCAGCATGACCTCTCAGTTGACTCTTACATACAGAATGGCTCAAGAGTTCAAATTTCTTTGCAATTTCTTTGCAAAGTACAATATTCTTTGCTGATCCAAAAATCTTTTATTAGTAATACACCACTCCGTTCATTAATTTATAGACTTCTATCATATCTCCCCTCAGCCGTCTCTTTTCCAGGTTAAAGAGCCCTAACCTTTTTAGCCTTTCTTCATAGGAGTATCCTTCCATCCCCTTTACCATTTTCGTGGCTCTTCTCTGAACCTTTTCTAATAACGCTCTATCCTTTTTAAGATACGACGACCAGAATTGCACAGAATATTCAAGGTGCGGTCTCACCATGGAACGATATAGAGGCATTATAATATCTTTTGTTTTATTTTCCATTCCTTTCCTTATCATACCTAGCATTCTATTTGCTCTCTTGGCCGCCGCTGCACACTGGGCTGAGGGTTTTAACATGTTATCCACAATGACGCCTAAATCTTTTTCCTGGGTGGTGGTTCCTAATGTGGAACCTTGCATTGTGTAACCATAGTTTGGGTTGTTCTTCCCTAGGTGCATAACTTTGCACTTGTCCACATTAAATTTCATCTGCCATTTTGATGCCCAGTCTTCCAATTTATCAAGATCCTCTTGCAATTTTCCACAGTCCTCTTGGGTTTTAACAACTTTAAATAGTTTTGTCTCATTTGCAAATTTGATAACCTCACTCGTTATTCCAC
Source organism: Ichthyophis bannanicus (assembly GCA_033557465.1). Lineage (NCBI taxonomy): Eukaryota > Metazoa > Chordata > Amphibia > Gymnophiona > Ichthyophiidae > Ichthyophis > Ichthyophis bannanicus. Next base: position 927,591 of record JAWIIG010000037.1, on the reverse strand, counting down.
TTTCCAGGTCATTTATGAATATGTCAAAAAGCAGCGGACCCAGCACAGATCCATGGGGTACACCACTATTCACCTTTCTCCATTGGAAAATTGACCATTTAGCCCTACCCTCTGCTTTCTATCTTTTAACCAGTTCCTGATCCACAGTATTACACTGCTTCCTATCCTATGACTCTTTAGTTTTGCCAAAAGTCTCTGATGAGGGACCTTGTCAAAGGCTTTCTGAAAGTCCAGATAACACTATATCAACAGACTCACCTTTGTTCACCTGTTTATTCACACTTTCAAAAAAACATAACTGATTAGGAAGACAAGATCTTCCTTGTCTAAAGCCATGTTGACTGTCTCCCATTAGGCCATGACTATCTACATGCTGAGTAATTTTATTCTTTATGATGGTTTCTACCATTTTTCCCGGTACTGACGTGAGGCTTACCGGTCTGTAGTTTCCCGGATCACCCCTGGAACCCTTTTTAAAAATTGGTGTTACATTGGCGATCCTCCAATCTTCAGGTATTAGAGATGATTTTAATGATAGTTCACAGATGACTAATAGCAGGTCTGCAATCTCATATTTCAGTTCTTTCAACACCGTTGGATGTATACCATCTGTCCCAGGTGATTTGCTACTCTTCAGTTTATCTAATAGTTGTAATGCATCTTCCCGATGTATCGATATTTCCTTCAATTCTTCCGCACCTTTAAATACCACTTCAGTCATGGGTAGCATCCCTACATCTTCCTCAGTAAAGACTGAAGCAAAGAATTCATTCAGTCTCTCCGCTATCGCCTTGTCACCTCTTAGTGCCCCTTTAACTCCTCTATCATCTAATGGACCGACTGACTCTCTCACAGGTTTTTTGCTACGAATGTACTTGAAAAAATCTTTATTTCGCGTTTTTGCTTCCACAGCAGGCTTCTTCTCAAATTCTCCCCTTGCCTGCTTTATCAATGCCTTGCATTTGACTTGCCAGTGCTTGTGCTGTTTCCAGGTTTCGTAATTTGGCTCTTTTTTTCCATTTCCTGAAAGATGCTTTTTTGGCAACAACAGCCTCTCTGACCGCACCTTTAAACCATGCTGGCAGTTTTTTGGACTTCCTTCCACTTTTCTTAAAGCATGGAATACAGCTGGTCTGGGCTTCCAAGATAGTATTTTTCAACAACACCCAAGCTTGATGTAAGTCTTTAACCTTTGCAACTGCTCCTTTTAGTTTTTTCTTGACTGTTTTCGTCATTTTATCATAGTCTCCCTTTCGAAAGTTAAAAGGTAGTACTGTGGATTTCCTTACTATCCCTCCTCCACTAATTAAATCAAAGGCGATCATGCTATGATCACTTTTGCCAAGTGGCCCCTACACCCTTATCCCTTGCACTAGATCTGGTGTTCCACTAAGGACTAGGTCTAATATGGCTTCCCCTCTGGTCGGTTCATGAACCAGCTGCTCCAAGAAGCAGTCATTTATTTCATCTAGGAACTTTATCTCCCTAGCATGTCCTGCCGTGACACTGACCCAGTCAATACCGGGGTAATTCTCATACAAGGCTCTTATCAATGTCCTGCAGCACAATTCAATTGGTATTTCATCTTGTGCCAGTTTCTCTGGATTCTTCCTCCTCAACCAATATCCTTCGCTGTCTGTTTTACTCCTGGACTGCCTTTGGTCAGCCTCGCCGGCCTCCAACCTTGAGCTGGTGTTCGCTGCCATCTCAAACTGGCCGCCTGGGCCCCGACCGTCGTGCCGTTCTTTGTGCTTGGTTCTCTTTACACCCAGGCAAATTGCTTAGTCCCAATTCTCCGAGCACACCCCATGCTTCCTCACTGGTCTTCACCCTTCTCGATATTCTCTTCACTGTTATGAGTAATCCAAAAAGGTAGAGCCATCTATAACGTACCTCCTCTCTCCTCAAGAATGCTGTCACCTCCCTCATCTCTCTCCGACGCTGCCGTGTGCCCAGGGATAAGTCCTGAAAAAATTCCACCGCTTGTCCTTCCCACTAGAAATGACCCAGCTTACGTGCCGCCTTCAAGATATTGTCTTTGCTTTTGAAAGATCTCAGGCAGACCACTCTTTGCCTTGGTCTATTGTCTCGGATTGGACCCAGCCCCCTATGTGCCCTGTCAATGTGCAGCGACTCGCCCTCCCCGCTCTCTTCTAGGGCCACAGCTTGTAACACCATAGCAAACACTTTTTGAATAACTTCTTCACAATTTTTATATTGAGAGCTCTCTGCGATGCCTCACACTCCTATATTGCTTCTCCGTGAGCGATCTTCCAGATCCTCCGTCTTCTCTTTCAACTCTTCCTGTGCTTGCTTTTAATTCTGTCCATCCTTTTTGGAGATCTTCCAATGTATCCCCCTTTCCAGCTGCATTTCTGTTTCCTCAACTCGGGAACCTAGGTCCCCTATATCCTGTCTTAAAGATTGCAAAGTCTCTTTTAGATCATTTTTTACTCCCCCAATTTCCGCTTTAAGTTCTTCTTTTAGCTCATTCAGCCCCATCTTTATCATGTCTGATATCCCCGGGCCCCCTAAGCTCTCCATCTCCTCCACAGGCTCTGCTTCAAGCTCCATCACCATTTTGCCTTCCCTTTCTCCTGCCTTCCCTCCTCTCAAGGAGGCATAAGAGGATCTGTACTCCCCCAGCGTTTTCTTAGCTGTTGTAGGCGGGTCTTACCTACAAAGGATTCCTAATTGTCACCAAGATTGCCTGGGCACATGGGAGCCGTACACCAGGAAAATAAAAGAACTCAGATCACAGTCACTTGTCAGCAAAATTCCTTTATTCGGTACAAGCAAAAAACTGCAAGCACAGATATACAAGTGTCTGTCTGAGGGACCCAAGTGCAGGCAACGTTCTCTGCCTCCAACACAGTGGGGGAGAGAAGGCTGCCCGCTGAAGCTCTATAGGCACTCTCTTATATACTTTCTCTGTCCCAAAGTTCCAGAAAACTCTGCATAAATTCTTATGTCATTTGCAGCTTTCTCCAAAGTTCTCCCTCTAGGACACCTCCCCATGTTTCTCATATCTCACAGCTGCTGTTTTTCAAGGTCTGCTTATCTTTTGCTGCAGCCCACTGCCTTCTTCCTGTGCTCTGTACATGCCAGCTCGGTTTCTTGGCAGCATCTGGAGTCTTCAAGGCTAAGAGAAGTTGTTTGCTCATTACTTTTCTGAATTCCTAGCTTGGCCTGTATTCTAGGCTTAGGCCTATATCTTTGGACACTTCTGCCCAAAGTATGGCTCTTTAGGCTGTATTAGAATAGGCCGCATATTCTCTCTTGTAGCCCACAAGTGCTGTTTCTTCTTGTGCCATTCATGTTAGACTGTGTACAGTTCAAGCAGAAAGGGGTGCAGTTGTAGAAAGCAAGAGGCTGACCTGAATCCTAGACCTAAACCAAATTATCCCCACACTGTGAGCCCTCCTTTAGGCTTCTCCATCTTCCTCACACCATCCCCCCTTCAGGCTCTGCTGCCGTGGAATCTGTGGAGATGCTTTTCTCCTCCTGTTGTCCTTTCAAAAGACTGTTAAATTTTTGCAGTGTAGTTGGCTTGGCCTGAGAGGGTATTATGCAGTTTAATTTCCTCCAGCCTTGTTAACTTGCTTTAGGGCCTACACTCCTTCACCATACCAGGCCTATCGTGGCCTCGTCCTTCTATCAGTGTCCCTCTCACCTCCTTCCCGGAGCTGCTGCCTCTCCGCGGCTGACTCTCCTTTTTTGTTCCTCGTGCTCTCCCCGGCACACCTGTCAGGATCTCCTTGGCTACCGCACCTCAGCCTCCTCTCACTGCCTCCGCTTGCTGTCACGCATGGCCACGCTGCTTTCCCTGCAGCCCTCCACTCTCATAGCCACTGCACTTCACTGATTCTCGCCTGTGGTGCGCTCTGCCACCGATCTGCTCCGTCTTCAGCACCAGGTCGCTTTTTCTGCTCTTTCTACGGCGTTGCTCCTTAACTTCACCTTTCCTGCTGCGATCACTCGCGCCACAGCGCTCAGGCCACCTCTCTCTTCTGCCACGTGCTCCCCTGTATGGCTTCGCAGCAGCACCCTCCGCGTGCCGATCCTCCGGGCTGCACGACTTTCTCTGCCTCCTTCCTGCTGCCAGGTGCTTAACTCCTCTACTGCCCCTTCATTTTACCCCGGTTTACTGCCACTTCCAGGGTTTTTGCCCCTTTGCAGGTTGCAGTGGCAAAGCTCTGAGTTCACGCCGCCATTCGGCCTGATGACATCACCGGAAGTCTTTTTGCCTGTATCTACATGTTACAGGTCAAGCTAAAGACTTTTGTAGTGGCACAAAGCCATCAACACCAACCTCTAACCCCAAATGTTCAATGCCGGGGTCATATGTGGCCCTGGCGTTGAATATCTGGATTTGCCACACAGCCTTAAATGCCGCAGTAGCTAACTGGGCAGTGGTGATATTGCATGCTGCCCGGTTAGCTCCTGCGGCCAAAAGATAGGTGAAGCAAAAGCTGACCTATCTTTTAGCCACAGGTCACTAACCGGGCAGCATTCAATATCACCATTTGCCCGGTTAGTGACTATCGCTGCCCCCAGAACACCCATGACACACCCCAATGCTAAGCGGTTAGCACAGGGCGTGTAGCGGCATTAATCGGGAATATTCAGCAGTAGGTCTGTAAACCATATAAATACCTTCAAAAATGCTGCCCTACATGTTTCAGGTCAAGCCAAGAATAAGCATATTGCTGACACTTAATCAGGACAGCTTTCTGAAAACACGAGTTCCCCTGTCTTGCAAGCTGTATAACCTTGACTGTTTCACTTATACATAAATACTCCCTGTGAAACTGTCAGCATATTCAGAGCTGTTCTGACATTCTAAATTTTCCCCATGAGGTCCTAACCCTCTTTTGAGTCCCTTTCTACAGTACTGGCATAGGGAAAGATATGCATGTACTATTTATACATGCGCTCAGTTGTTCCCAAAATGTACAAAAATAGAGATTGCATAAGAATTAGAAGTTATAAGATTTGAAATGCTGCATAAAGACAAGTGGAAATAGCATGTGGAGCATGGCTGATGGTATTCTTTCAGATCTCTTTGAATGTGCGCATATCTGTGTGTGTGTTTGTATTTATGTATATCTCTGATGGAGAGGAGAGGGGAGGGGCGATTTGAATGGAAAAATTCCTAAACATTTCATTAGTTTAGAAAGAATAATGAAATGAAACCAAGTGTATATGTGTAACCATTAAGGTGATGCCACTGTCGAAGATGTCAATGCATTTTAGATTTTAACTTCCATGTGCCATTACAGTAGTGGCCAAAAAATTAAGGCAGAGTCCAAAATATCAGAATTTTATTAGAAAAGTACGTGTTATTGTCACTTTCATGGTCAAAAGCTTTAAGAACCAAAGAGAGATGTCATTTTCAAAGTTTTATTCGGGAAACAATATATGTGTCAATATTTAATAGGGTGTCCATGATTTTTCAGCACAGCCTGGATTCTTGTAGGCATACTGTTAACTAGCGTTTTACAGTATGCCGGAGTGATTTCGTTGACTCATACATGCTTGAATATGTCCTTTAAATCCGCTTCTGAAGTTGGATGGTGTGCTGCCACCTTTTTTCTTCATAAGATTCCAGCAGTTTTCAATTACATTGAGATCCGGAGAGTTTGATTGCCAACTTGGTAGCAGTTCGATCTTGTTGTCCACGAACCATTTTTTGACTGTTTTTGCAGTGTGGCATGGTGCCGAGTCCTGCTGAAATATAGTTGTGCTAGAAACATTCATGTGTACTTTAACTTGACTATTCAGCACGGATATGTATTTTGCAGCATTTACTCTTTCACCTTTCTCAAAAATGTGCAGGCCACATTGTCCATTCGCCGAGATACCACCATGACCGATGGTGGGTGTTTAACAGTCTTGATCGTGTACTTCAGATTTAGTCTCTCGCTTGCTGGTTGACGGACATAGTTGTAACCACTCCCACGTACTTGTTGAAATGTACTTTCATCTGTGAACATTACCCTCTCCCACCATTCAGCAGATTTATCTTTCATCTTGCTACAAAACTGTATGCGGGCAGCAATTTGTTTCCTGGTCATCATAGGCTTCTTGGTAGGGCTTCTGGCCATGAGTTTTTGAATTCATCCACAAGCTGTTGTCGGACAGATCTGGCACTTATCTTTATTCTTCGATCATTAGCTAACTGAGCCACATGTTGAGATGAAGTATGTGGACGAGATGTAAAATGCTTTTGAGGAATCGGTCATCTCGTCCAGTAGTTATCCGTCTGCGCCCACATTTCAAACAACGTGTACGGCCACCTGATTTCAGAACATTCTGAACTGCACACCTTGATATTTGCAAATGTTTTGCAATAGCATATTGTGAATATCTTTCAGCATGGAGTGTGACAACTTGTCCCTTTACAAAGTCATTAATATCACACTTTCTGCCCATCTTGATTGTATATTTTACATGTAATTTTCAGTCTTTTCCTTGTTGTAAAAATTCAAAATTTCATTCATGAAACCTACTACAGAGTGTAAGTAAACTAAAATGGACACCAGATGCATGGTGTGACTAATCGCCATGCTGATTAAATAAGTAAGCACGAGTGACGTCTCCACAATACATTATTTAACAATAAATTGTAGAAAAAGATACCTGCCTTAATTTTATGGCCACTACTGTATAGCAGGGTAGCACATTTTGCTATACTACTTCACCACTAGGAAGCAGTACACATAGCCAGCAGTAGCAGTTCAGTTATTAGGGAGGTCTTTTACTAAAGGGTGCTAAAGTGTTTCATGTAATGCACCAATAGCACTGAAACTATGGTGCATTAGGTGCAACACCAGTGCATTAACTGTCAGGGGCGTGGAAAGCATTTCCCCGGCAGTTAATGTGGAGCCCTGTTGCCTAGCATGCACTGTATTAGCATGAATGCAATTAACTCCACCTATTGAGGTGGCATTAGGTGAACCCGCACAAAAAAACCCCCTATTTACTTCCATGTTAATTTTCCTGTTACTTGTAATAGGTCTGTTATATCTGACCAATTGTTGTATTGCTTCAATGTAAACTGCACTGATGACAAATAGCGCGGTATATAATAAAATAAATAAAATAAATGCAGTTAGCATGCAGTGTGAACACAGCACTAACTGTCACAAGTATGATCAGTGACTCCCTGACAGAGATTCATCCCATCACTGCTCAAACAGTCCTCTATAAGGCCAATCCTAAAGAAGACTAACCTGGATCCATGCTCTCCAGCCTCATACAGATCCAGCATCCCTTTCATTGCAAAGATTATCGAAAAAGCAGTGCAAACTCAATTGCAGTGTCACTTAGACAAGCACGCACCTTTAGACTAGCACCAACATGTGTTTCGCCCTCAATACGGCATCGAACCTCTCCTCACCTCTTTATTTAATACTCTCATTATCAGCACAGAAAACACCTTGCAAAGATTCATAATGCTATTCCTAGATATTTCAGCCACATTTGATTCAGTGTCCCACCAATTGCTACTCAGTAGACTTCACAATATTGGTCTTCAAGGCACCACCATCAAATGGTTCCATTCATATCTCTCAGATCACAAACAACAAGTAAAAGTAGGAATGCATAAATCCTTCTCCTTCTGCCTTCATGAACGTGTGCCTCAAGGCTCTGTACTCTCGTCTATACTATTCAACATATACATTCAGCCACTGTTTGATGTCATCCGAAGTTTCAACATCAAATATCAAATATACGCAGACGACATCATGATTTACACACCGTTATTCACTCCCACATCGGACTATTCCATAATCACCAAATGTTTCACGACAATTTCTCAATGGCTACAGAATCACAACCTCACATCAACTACAACAGAACTGAAATTCTGCACATTACAAGACACCTTAACTTCAAGCCACCAGCTACAATCAAGATGGACAACAAAGACCTCACAATTGCACTTGATCAGGAGCTAGACCTACAAACCCAAATAAAGCAAGCCACCAAATCAATTTACTACAAACTCAGAATTCTAAAGAACCTACGCCCCTTCCTTAACCCCATGGACTTCAGCACAGTTTGCCAGGTGATCATTACCCCTCTTTTACATTACAGTAACTCAATTTATGTGGGTTACATTACAGTAACTCAATTTATGTGCACAAGCACACACTATACACACTGCACTAGCACAAAACACGGCAGCAAGAATCATACAAGGAACCTTTTGTCAGACCCACATCACCCTAATTCTCAAGTAGCTACAGTGGCTGCCTATCATATCAAGAATCAAGTATAAAGTTATCCTAAATACCTACAAAGTCATAAACAACCAGTCAGCCGAGTGTCTTCAGACTTTACTAAGAAAACTCTACTAAGGCAACAGGCCAAGAAGACGTAATACCCTCAACTTCCTGGACATACTACCCAAAAAACTCACGAGAAGTAAAAGGACAAAAAAATAGGGCATTCTCTCTCTATGCCCCCAATCTTATAGAACTCTCTACCGCCTCAGCTAAGAACCATTGAATCTATAGGAGATTTCCAGAAGAAGCTGAAAACCCAGCTATTTCTTGAATTCTATGGGGCAGACCCCCACTAGGACTAACCATCCCATGCCAATCACCAAGCTCTCTAGTCCATGTTTTTGTACATAAGTTAACCTGCATCAACACATTTATTGCTCTTGTTACTATGTAACCCCACGTACCTTAAACCTAACTATCTTAACATTAAATGTAACTCGCACCTCTGTTATCCTCTATCTTGTTTCAATGTACTGAGATCTCTATAAACCATCTTGACTTGTAGAAAGATGGTATAAAAAGATGTTAAATAACTGCGCTGAGCTCATCGTGCCCACTCTTCACCCCTAACCCACCCACTCGCAATCCTAACAGGGGTTGCATAGTTAGTGCAGGAATCATCTTGCGCTATCATGGCCCTGCTTTAGCTGGCAATGCATGTCCCATCTAGTGCCTGTTAGTAAAAGGCCCCCCTAAGTGTCATTTACATAGAAAGCCTTAGAGTTATACAATTCATTCATTAGGTTTCACTGTAGAAGTTATGACTAAAAACCAGACATACACATCTGCATCACTAACAAACAACCCAGCAAAGATAAGAGAGTGGCAGAAGTTGTCGTGGTTAGGGGTGTGGTAGAGAAATCATGTGGAGCATGTCTCATGAAATAATTTCCAACTCCTCTTTTGTGTGTCGATATGTGTTTGTATCTGCGTATTTGTGTGTGTTTGGATGTATACATGTTTGTTTTAGTGTTTGTGTATTTGTACATGTATGTATACATCTGTGTCTATATGTGTCTGGTTATGTATTTAGTTTATTGAGTTTGATATACTGCCTTTTGACAGGTTTGTGTGTATCAGTGATAGCTGTGACTAGGAATGAAGAGGGGAAAGGAGGGGAGATGCATTTTTAAAGTAACAATTCCCTAACTGCTATTTTTCAATATATCAATGTTTTTATGCTGCAGCTACTGGAACTTCCTTTCTCACAAAAATGCATTGGGCCATTTGTTTGGGAATTTAGTTTTGTGGAGCTCCTAGTTCAATTTGGCCTATTTTTGAACTGGATATGCTTTTTCTCTGGTCTTCCCCCATTTTGCTAAGTTTCCAGAGACTGATTTTACCCCAGACAGCTAGATAGACAGATGAGTGGGTGAAAGACATTTTTAAACTTTATTATAATTTTTTCCAGCATTTCTTTAGGTTGGAAAAGAAAATAAGGCTGTGCATTTGGGAGGAGGTGATCTAATTTAAAAATGTCTTCTCACCATTTCTTTTTCAGACATCATCGGGTCATATCCAGTTTGACAACTGCAACTTTGAGAATGGACAATTACAGATTCATGCACCAGGGACATGCCAGGTTAAGTTCTGCATTTTTAATCAGTCTAGCATTAATTTTCATAGTGTGGCTCTCTGTTTACTGGAAAACTGTGAATTCATTGGGAGTGAAAATGCTTCAGTGACTGTGGAGGGCCCTCCCACTCCTGAGAAAAACTGGGCCTGCAAACATCTGGCAGCATTAGCCAAATCTAGATCCATTTTTTTAATGGTTCCAGAGCCAGCACATTACAGCATGTCAAATTCAGACATCTTGGATGGCACTCCAATAGAATATGTTAGGACATGTGAGGTCATGGTGAATGGAGATCCAAGCAACATACCTCCTACTTCAAATTCACAGCCGCCATGTGAGAGCATCTGTGGAAAGAAGAATGAAGTCAATGGGAAATTATGTACAGCTAAAGATGGAGAGGTTTTGACTCTGGATACAGAGTACAGTGACAGTGAACTGAGTGTATGCAGTGAGAATGAGGATGACAACCAATCAGTGTACAAGCTGTCCTACCAATCTCATGGTCTGAGTCATATGCTGGCAAAATCGATCCAATGGAGGCCTCAAACCAATGGGTTACTTGTCCTTCAGAATGACCTAGAGTTGAAAACCTTGCTGCAGGAGCTGCAGAAGGATAAGGAAGCCCAGTCTCTTGCCAGTACTGTGCTTGGCTGCCTCATTCACAAGTGCCTTTTCAGGGATGGGAAGGGTGGCGTCTTTGTCTGCACTCAGGGACAAGCCAGGATGGAAGGGAGCATCTTCAGGGATCTGACCTATGGTGTTCGATGCATACAGAATAGCAAGGTACTGTAAATGATTACATATAAGTAACTTTTGGTGAATGCAGCATTGAAGAGATGTCAAGTGATAGAGCACTGACTCAAGAGAAAATAAGATGTTTGCCACTGTCTCTCTGCTTTTTAACTGGATGGAAAATAATTTTCTATATCATCCTGCTAGACCAGTTCAGACAAATGGGTTTTGTTCCCCTACTGGCAGATGTGGAGACAGAGAAATATTTCAGAGGCTTCTTATGATCTCATTGTGCCATTAACAGCCATCACCCCTAGGGGGACACCTCAATATTTTCTCTATCTCTAGCACAGGCATGTCCAACAGGTAGATCATGATCTACGTGTAGATCACAGAGGGGTCAGATCGCCAGCCCCACTTGGCTCCTTGCCTTCGAATTGCCTATCTGTGCGTACTTTAAGTTTACTGTAAACCGCGCTGATGATAAAAGTGCGGTATATAAGAGCTTTAAATAAATAAATAAATAAATTGGTTCAAACCACTGTGACTTTTGCTTGCCTCTGCAATTTTATTTTGCCTAGCCTTTGCATTGATTCTACACTGTATGCAGAATTTATTAAATCGTGTGTGGTGGTATTTGAACTTGTTTGGCGGTATTTTATTTTATCTGGTTTGTTGGACAGATGTTTGAGTTTTTTTTGATGATTGTTTGGTGGTATTTGATTATTGGTGCCAGTATGATTAATTCTTATTTTTACTTTTAGAACTGCATGTGTGGTTTTGGCATCTCCAGTCCTTGTACTGCACATCATTCAGAGGTCTTCAGTTCCTGTTGATCTTTAATACTTTGGGACAGTGAAAGTTTTGGACCAGATTCAGCCAGTGTTTATACTAACTTAGCAGATTTGGCCTTCTTACATCCAGCCACCCCAGTATAAGGAAGATGAGTGTCCCAAAGAAGAATAAAACCTACCACTTTCATGATGAATGGGAAATAGATTACTACTTCATCATGGTGAAAGACAAGTGTTGTTGTCTAATTTGTAATGCCCCAGTATCCTTGCCCAAAAAGGGTAATCTGGAACATCATTATGAGGCTCTGCATAGCAATAAGTTTGATGCTGATTTTCCACCCAAAAGTGAAATTCATAAACTGAAGCTCAACGAACTTAATCGAAATTGGCTACTTAGCAACAGTTGATGGCAAAGCCAAGGTCACATTCGGTCAGTGCAACCATAGCATCCTTCAAGGTCAGCAACCTGATCGCAAAGAAATGCAAACCTTTCACTGAAGGGGAATTTGTAAAATATTATTTTCTTGAAGCAGCTGGCAATCTTTTTGAATGATTTAAAAATAAGAAAGAGATCATAGCTGCTATTCAAGATGTACAATTGTCAAGAAACACTGTCGTGCGGCGAATAGAAAAGATGTGTGGAGACACAACTGAATAATTATTGGAAGATGTTTCAAATTGTGTTGCTTTCTCACTCCAACTGGATGAATCTACAGACATAAGAGACATAGCCCAGTTACTAGTCTTTATCTGGATGGTTTTTGAAGACTTCAGTGTTAAAGAAGAACTACTTGGAATGATTTATTTAAAAGGGAGAACTACCGGTCAGGAAATATTCAGTTCTTTCCATTCTTTTGTGACAAAGTGTAATCTTCCATTGCATAGACTTGTTTCCATCACTATTGATGGAGCAAGAGCAATGACAGGTGAGGTTAACAGTTTCATAGCCCTCTGTAGACAGCATGACTACTTCCCAGATTTCCTTTCTTACCACTGCATCATTCACCAGCAAGTTTTGGCAAGCAAGAGACTCAATATAAAGACTGTCATGGACATCACTTTCAAAATTGTAAATTCAGTTCCTGGAAGATCACTTCAAAGACTGTTTTTCAATCTTACTCTTGATGAAGGGGCAGCGGAAATCATTTTGTACACAGATGTAAGGTGGCTAAGTAGGCACAAATTTCTGCAAAGATTTCGTGATTTGCTGAATGAAATAAGCAGTTTTTTGAAGGAGAAGGGGAGATGACCAAGAAGAGTTGGAAGATGAGGAGTGGTTATGTGATCTGGCATTTCTCGCTGACTTTACAGGCGAACTAAGTGATATGAACTTTGAACTACAAGGTAAAAACAAATGCATTGGCGAGATGAGTACAGTTTCATCCTGCAAGAGCAAATTTGAGCTACTGGTGACTGACCTTGCAAACAACATTTTTGATCATTTTCCTATTACGCAGGACCATCTGGGACAATATCCAAATTTAGTTTTTCAGAACGAGAAGTATGTGACAGAAATCCAGGAATTCAAAAATAGATTCTGTGACTTCCAAAAAATTGGAACAGTTGTGGAGTACTTGTCATACCCATTCAAAGTAGATGTGGACATTAAAGAAACTACAGCTGCTATCAGTAAAAATTTCTCATTGAACAAGCCATCTCTTGAAAATGAGATATTAACCCTTAAAAATGATATTTTTCTCAAGACCTGTGCTGAGCAAGAATTGTTTTGGAAGCTAGTGCATAGAGACAAATTTCCCAACTTGAGAAGATGCAGTGAAGCTGTACACTTGTGTTTCGGTTCAACTTATTTGTGTGAATCTGCGTTTTCCCATCTGAAAATGACAGCGTACACAACGTTCCAACATGACAGATGAACATTTCCAGGATTCCCTGAGACTAGCCCTCATGCAATATTCACCCAACTTCAAAAAGCTGGTGGATGAAATGCAGGCTCAGACGTCTCACTAATGAGCAAGAGCGAAATATTAAAGATTGTGCAAGATCAGCCTGGATCAATACTCGACGTAAATTTAACACAAATTACTCAATAAAACTTTAAGAAAAAATGTACTTTCCATTTCCCCTCGCAGTTCTTACTGGATATTCGTCTCTCTGTTTTGTTTTTGCTTAATTTGCTTATCAGCTGATCACATCCAAGTAAATGACAAAAGGTTCATTAAAAATGGGGGGGGGGGGGAAATCCACCAACTTCATTGGGTTAAAATTTAATTTGAAACTATTTTGAAACTTAATTTTTATTGTGGTAGATCACCGGCACTTTTGGCTGGAAAAAGTAGATCACGACCTGTTCGAAGTTGGACATGCCTGCTCTAGCATATATATGGTAGATGCAAGTTTTTACAGCTCTGATGAAATCTGAAAAAGGATTCAAGAGAGACTGAATTTGCTCGTGTCTCGCTTGAACGCAGTGCTGGAAGCTCCACTAAAGTCCCCCTTAAAATCTCTTTTGGGTATTGCTGTATTTATTTATTTATTTATTTATAGTCTCTTATATACCGCACTATTCGGCATCAGCGCGGTTTACATGGAACAAAAATGCTCAGTACAGTTAACATGTAAGAGTTTATAGATAACAGGGCAAGTAACTTGGATAACAGGGGTAAGCTATTTACAGCATTTGCTACATAAACTTGTATAACAGTGGCAAACTATTTACAAATATTGCTACATAAAGTCGTATGATCATGAATACCATAGAAACAAATGCACCACTAAGGGTTAGGGAATCTTTCTTAGCATGTTGTTGGGAAACCATATAATTGCTTAGCGGGTTGCATCTCTGTCTCAGTGGGTGAGGTTGGGTTCTATGAGGTACTTATTGAAAAGATGGTATTTAAGGGCTTTCCTAAACTGTGTGAGGCTCTTAATCGCCCGGATATCTGGAGGTAATGCGTTCCAGCATCTTGGTGCACTGATACTAAACGCCCTATTGGCTGTAGATGTTGTGCACGCTGTTAATGCTTTCGGGACTTTTAGGGTGTTTGTAGCTGTGGATCTCCTTGCTCTATTAGGAGATGTGATATGGATGAGGGCCGATATTGACTCAGGGGAGAGCTTGTTAATAGCTTTAAATGTGATTAACAGTGTCTTGAAGACGATTCTGGCCTGGATAGGTAGCCAATGTAATTGTATCAGCAGAGGTGTCACGTGGTCACTTCTGGAGGCTCCATGGATGACCCTTGCTGCAGCGTTCATGGCGAGCTGTAGTGGATGTAAGGTGGATAGGGGCAGGCCTTGAAGGATGGCGTTGGCGTAGTCAAAATGAGGTATGATCAACGCCTGGTATATAGTCCTGAAGTCATTTGGTTCTAGCATGGATCGTAAATGCATAAGTGAGCGGATCTTATAGTATACTGCTCTGACAGTGTTCGCTATGTGGACTTTCATGTCCAGGCGTTGATCCAAAGTGACTCCTAGGTAGCGTATTGAAGGTTTAGAATGTAACTCTGCTCCTTTTACTTTAAGGAATGGTGGTGGGGTGAAGTTAGGGTTCCTCGTAATGAAGAGTACTTCCGTTTTCTTATGTTGTATTCGGAGGTTTTGGGAGGAAAGCCAGTCAGATATTGCGTCGAAACAGCTCGTCAATGAGGAGAGGTCCGGATGTTCAGTAGAGAAGGGTATGTACAACAGGACATCGTCAGCGTATAGCATGCAGTCGACATTGAAGGATCGGATGATCTTGCAAATTGGCTGCATGTAAATGTTAAACAGGAGGGCTGAAAGGGAGGAACCTTGTGGGACTCCCTGGCTTTGGTGGAAAGGTTCGGATGTCATGCCTCCGGAACGCACATGTTGCCATCTTCCGGACAGGTAAGATCTGCACCATTCAAGAGCTCTACCAGTAATGCCTTTCTCAATTAGTCGACCTACGAGAAGCTCATGACTCACTGAATCAAAGGCTGCAGCGATGTCCAGAAAGATGAGAGCAAAACCTTGACGGATGTCATCGATGCCAGTGATTATCTTGCAGAAGAGGGTGGTAAGAAGAGTCTCCACACCGTGGGATTCCCTAAAACCATGCTGGCAGGGGTCCAATGGTGCGGCAGCGTCGACGTGATCCTGTAGTTGTCGTTGTACCTCTTTTTCGATGATCTTCGCAAGCAGAGGTATACTGGATATAGGTCTGTATGAATCTACTTTTTGGGGGTCGAGTTTGCAGTTTTTCAAAAGAGGTCTGATAGAGGTGTGCTTAAGCGCTGAGGGGAAGGAACCTGTTATGAAGGAGAGGTTCATTATATTGGATAGTATTGGGCTGAAATGGCTGCGGAGCTCCTTAATCCAGAAGGCTGGGCAAGGATCGGACTGAGATGTGGTGGTGTTAAGGGCCATAATAGAGTCTTCAATTCCTTTCTTGGTAGGGGTAGAGAATACGGTTAGGGCTGCAGGGCAGTCTCGTTCTGGGGTGGTGGTTGTAGTCAAGATATTGATAGTCCGGCATATCTTGGATTGTGCATAGTTAGCAAAATCTTGTGGGTGAATCTCAAATTGAGGTCCGGTGGTTGGTTCCTTTGATAGAGTCTTGACTAGGTCAAAGAGATCGTGGGGTTTATTAAGTGATCTTTTTAAGGTCTCTGAGTAGTATTGTTTCATTGCATCAGTGATTGCCTTGCGGTGAGCAGCCAGATGACAATTGTATGCTGTCTGGTCAATTGTAGAGTGGGATCGGCGCCAGCGCTTCTCGAGTTTCCGTAATTGGGTAAGAGAAACTCTAAGATCTGCTGTGTACCATGGAGCGCTCGTTCTTTTCCCTAGGGGCTTGTCGGTTGGTGTGCGTAGGGCGATTGTACTGAGGCAATTGTTCCAGTGAGTAATCAGGTCATCAAGGTTCGAGGTGGTTTCGCTAAAGAGTTGTTGCGTTTCGGTGAGGATAAGGTCTCTGTTGAAAGGCTTGAAACATCTGGAGTGAGGTCTTGTAGTGTTGTTTGGTTTCTTATTGAGCTTTGAATCGCTTTTGTGCAAAGGAATCTGGAGGATGATCAGTTTGTGATCTGACCATGGCACAGGAGTTACGGCCATTATGGGGTCATGTGATGGGTTAAGGGATATCTGAGGGGCGAATACTAAGTCCAGAATATTTCCCTTAGTGTGGGTAGGTTCCATTACTAGTTGTTTGAAGCCGAGATTTGTGAGGGCCTCAAGGAAGGATAACACTTGATTGTCCTGCAGTGTTGGCAGGTTGAAATCGCCTAGGATCCAGTTTGGGACGTTTGGGTTTTGCGTGTTGGAGGCGAGATCAATTATTGCAGCAAGATCATCCGGGGAAGCTGAGGGTGCTCTGTAAAGCAGGCTGATTGAGCATCGTTTATTGGAGATGGTGACGGATTCAAGGTGATTAGTGCTGGTGGCGTCAACTGTCTGGAAATGAAGGTCTGTCCTGGTGAGGATGAGCACCCCTCCTCCTCTTTTGTCTCGTCTATGACTTGTATGAGCTGTGAAGTTCAGTGGTAGGAGCTGGTTGAGTATGACGTGGAAAGTTGGTTCAGCTCCTCATCCTTATATTGCTAAGGGCCAGTTGAACAGCCAGAAATGTGGAAAGGATTAGGAAAAGATTCTTCAAGCCACACACATTCTCAGTGCCCCCTCCTTCCCGCGATAGAAGGAGGCTCTTCAGAGGTATGTGCCTCTGCAGGTCCTGGCAGCAGGAGGAGTTGCCTGGGCACAGCATGGTTTTATTGCCTTGGGCTTCACGGGGGTGAAAAACAAAGTATCTGCTTTTTCTGTTTGACTTATTTTGTTGGGGCTGTCTGAACTTGTCTGCTGAGACATCTGTTGGTGTGGTGCTGGCTTCCTGCCTTTTTTTTCTGGCCATGCTGTGCTGCCTACACATGGTAACTGCACCGTGCACTGTGCACTGTGCACATGCCTTACTATACTATGTGTTAGATATATGCTTTTAATTTGTGTGTGTGGTGTTAGTTCCTGCACAACATAGCATGCAGTGATAGTGTCCGCTCAGCTTTTGGGCATGGTAGTGGGTAGCGAGTGAACAATGTGTAACAGTGCACCCTAAGCCTGTTCAGACTGTTGATGGCATCTCAGCCTCTTGTTAGCACAACCACATGTCAACTTCTAAGAAGCGCTTCCTGGTCTTCGGAGAGTTTCATCATATGCTTCTGGTTTCTGCGGTTCTTGTATGGATGCTTCAGAGGAGCTATTGGAGGGCCTGTTTCCCCGCTTGCAATGAGAGGACATGGATTCCTTGGCCTTATCCTCACTGCAGCACGCAGTGGACACAGTATTGAGAAATGATGACCTCCAGACCTCGGACTCAAGCATATGACCTTCTGGCTGCTCCCCTTTTCTTAAGGGTCAGATGGCAACTCCTTCCCCCATCAGTGGGGGCCCAAGTCCAGCCAGGGAGCTTCCGATTGCCAGGTTGTCCTCCCCGGAATTCTTTTCATGTCTGCAGCAAGCTTGGCCCTTCTAGTGTGTCAACTCAGACCCTGAGGGCTCTAGGTCTTCTCGCTCTCTTTCTGTGTGCTCGGAATAGGGACCAGTGGCAAGTCGAAGTCCGGCCCAGGCTCCTTCTCTTAAGTGATCTCAATGGCGAATGGAGTTGGGAGATTCTGCTCGGCCTTCCATTTGCTGAGTCCCAGAATTCTGTTCTGACATTTCAGGTGACAATGCCAATCTTGAGGATGAAATGTTTTCTAGGAGCGATTTCTCCAAATGGGTTAATTTTGCGCATACCATGTCATGAACCTCATTCCTAAGCCAGGGTATGTGGAGTATGATCTCAGTCTCTCAAATGTACTGTTAATGCTCACCATAGTACTTGCATTGTGCCAAAGACAGCTTCCTTCTGGAGTTCATAAGATGTAATGTATGGGTAGTTTGTCAAAATGTGACTAGAAGTACTTCTTTAGCAAGCCTGAGGCTCCTAATATGATGCAAAATATTTCTGTATCTTTCTGCCACATTTTCTTGTTCTCTGATTACATTTCTTGGTAATTCAGGATCTCTCTCTCTCTCTAAGTGATTCATGTATAATCACTTGGAATGCCGTTTTGGAATTTTTTCCTTTATCACTATGTCTAATTTCCTCGCATCCAGTTTCCTATCCGGTGGAATGACAATTTCTCCAGGAACAAGCAGGAAGTCGGTCCTCACATATAGGTGACAATGGAGCAGTGGTGCATTTCTCCAGCTTTCAAAGAAAGTCTTTGGGATATGCTACCACACTCAAGGGTGCCAGCTTGCTCAGTCCAGATGATATAGCTAGGACGGTAGTAAAAAAACTAAAACAAGATAGGGAGGCAACTCCCAGGGGAGGAGGGAGAATTGTGAAAACTGATTCCTGCTGTCCCTGGGGAATACCTGTTACAGGTGAGTAACCACGCTTTCTCCAGGAACAAGCAGGAAGTCGGTACTCGCATATGGGACTCCCTAGCTCCAGGTTGCCGAGGAACAAACCACGACAGCACCAACGGCGACCAATTGGGTAGCCATGAGTTGCAGAAGGTGAGCCCCACTGAGAGACTCTCTAAGTCCCTAGCATCCAGCGATACTATCACTCCGATAGCCTGAACACAGAAGGGCCAGAGGGCAGGAGTTGCCTACACCCCGAGAATATTATGGAGTACTGCCTGACCAAACACACTGTTCCTGCGGGACTCACTCTCCAAGCAGTAGTGAGCTGCGAATGTGTGAATCGAAGACTATGTGGTGGCCTTGCATATCTCCGTCACTGGCACTGAGCTCAGGTTAGCCATGGACGTGGCCATTGCCCTCACACGATGCGCTGTGATGGCATGGTAGCATGTTCAAAGGCTTTCTTTGAAACCTGGGGAAATGCTCCACATGGGCTCCATCAGCACTGACATCACCTGTATGTGAGGACTGATTCCTACTGTTCCTGGAGAACCTTTTCAATCTCCAGGAACAAGCAGGAATGAGTCTTCACATGTGGGTACGTCGACGCCGACGGAGCCCGCACGGGAATGCTCCCCAGCATCCAATCAGAAAGCCTTTGGGAGCATCCCTCGCGCCTGCGCGGTGACTTCCCGCCTTTCCCACTGCCTCTCCCCAGTTTTCGTTTTTCCGCGGAGCTGGCAGGACGTACCTCCTGTCACTGCAGAAACATTTTCTCTTAAATCCTTATTTTTTGTTTTCTTGTGGTCGCGGCCGTTTTACCGCCGATACCGGCACCGCCGGTGCCTTGTTTTTGTTTTCTTTTACCACTTAAAGGTCTTTTTCTCCTCCTTTCTGAGGCCTTCCAGGCCTTTCCAGCATGGAGCCTTCTTCCCCTAAGAAGTGCCTCCTCTGTGGAGACTTAGTCTTCTTTTTAGACTCCACCACTTGGTGTATATCCTGTTTGGGTCCTGACCCTTTTTCCCCCGGTCCATCGGGCTTTAGGGTTGGGAGAAGACCCTCTCTTTTTCAGGTATCCCTCAATGCTGTTTTTCCTCCTGAGGTGAGGACATCAATTTATTCTTCTCCCCAGGATCAGGTAACCCCCAAACAGTCTGTTAAGACTAGCCAATTCTTGAGGGGTAAGTCTCATGCCCAGTATGACGACGGCTCCGGCCTTCCCCTCAAGACCCCTTTTGGCAATAAAACCCCAGCGGGAGTCTTCGGGCTCCAAGCATTCACGGGGTTTCAGGTTGTTCCTGGGGTTCGTTCCTCACAGAACATACCTGAGCCATGCTCGGGGGTGGTATCCGCTTCGAGCGGTGCCGATTCCCCGGCATCGGCGCCGGCATCGAGTGATCCACTCTTCGCCGAGGATCGTCAACTGGTGTCCTCGGTGCCTTCGGGACCGATCGATTCGACCCAGACTGGCCTTCCTGCATCCCAGCCACGAGCGGGGTTAGTGACGGCTTCGGACGGGGCCGATTCCCCGGCATCAGCGCCGGTGTCGAGTGCTCCGGTTGTCACTAGGGATCGTCATCTGGGGTCCTCGGTGCCTTCGATCGATACGACCCAGACTGGCTTTCCTCTGCCCCAGCCAGCCACGAGGTTGGTTCCGGCTTCGAGCGGCGCCGATCCCCTGGCATCGGCGTCGGTGTCGAGTGTTCCACTCTCCACCGGGGCTCGGCATCGGGTATCCTGGGCCTCGGGGCCGAGCACTACACCCCAGATGGGTTTTCCTCCATACTCGGAGGGGGCACCTGCTTTGAGCGGTACCTATACCCCGACATTGGCGCCGGTGTTGAGTGTTCCTCTCGTCACCGAGCGGCGTCATTGGACATCCTCGGCGCCGATCGATGCGATTCCGATTAGCTTTCCGGGATCGGCATCGCCGACACCACCACCGACGTCGGTGCCCTCTAGATGGGCGTCGATAACCTCGCTCGGTTCGATACCCAGTCTAGAATCGATATCCAATCTGGATGACTTGGTTCCGACGGTTTTCGGAACCGATCCTTGTCCCTTCCAGCTACGCAGTACGGTACCGATGTCAACTCCTGTAGTTCCATCGGTGCCTTCGATCCTTTCGATGCCTAGCTTGAAATCGATACCGGGAACCGATGATGCAGTGCTAACTGCCTCGAATCGGAGCTGTCGGTATCAAAGCTCTCTGGTTGCCTCGGTATCACTCCGGCAGCCGCCGCTGCCGGCTCCGAGGGCATTGCCGTCCCCGATGCCGGTGTCGGTATTGATGTCGATTCCTGCAGCTCCATCGGTACCATCGATCCTTTCTATACCTAGCTTGGAATCGATACTGGGAACCGACGATGCTGTACTAACTGCCTCGAATCGGAACTGTCGGTATCATTCTCCATCTAGCAGGATCTCTTTGGTGCACCAGTCCGGTAGGTCTCCTGGTGTTCAAGTTGATCATTCAACCTCAGCCTGCCCAGGAATAGTTCCTCTGGGAGTTCCTTCTTTTCAGGAATTTCTCCTTGACATGGCAGACTTTCTTGCCATCCCTATTCCTGGCCCTACTCTTAACCAAGGTCCTGCAGAAAAAGCAACCATGATGCTTCCTTTACATCCTTCTTTGCAGGACCTTCTTCTGGGGATTTAGCAGTCGCCTTTAAAAGTTCCTGCACCTTCTACAGCCATGCATGTTCTGTATCAGGTTCCCCCCTCTCCGGGGTTTCAGAAGAACCAACTTCCGCATCATTCCATTGTAGTGGAATCGGCAATGAGGAAGGTCAGGAGCAAGAAGAAGCATTCTTCTTCTCCTCCAGGTCATGCATCTAAAGCACTTGATGCCTTTGGGCGTCAAACCTTCCGTACTTCCATGTTGGCTTCCAGAATTATTTCATATATCTTTTATATGAGTCTAACACTTCGGGAGGTCACAGAGAAATGATCTCTTTTGTCTCCTTTTTTGTCAGAACCTAAGGCCTCTGACTATTCCTTGCTTCTTCACCATAGCAGGAATATCTCTTGGTTTCTTTCTCGTGCTTCTCTAGACTCTTTTGAGTCTGTTAGCAGGTCCTCTGCTATTGCCATTGGAGCACATCGTACAGCCTGGCTGCAGGCTTCAGACCTGAGCAGATGGGCACAACATACACTGGGTAATTCTCCGTGTACTGGAGAAAATCTCTTCAATAAAGAGGCTTTACGTCAGGTTGCTCAGTGCTCCACTGACTTTCCTAGTTCTGGAAACCATCCTAAGCCTTCTGTTTCCCCAGGATGTAGGAAATGTCCTACCAAACCTTCTTTCCCTAAAAAAAGAAAGTTTCATCCTCCTTCTGCCCACCCTCCAGAAGTCCCCAAGCAAGGGACATCTCATCCTGGTCTGAAGTTCCCAGGCTCTCACCTGGATAATCATAACCGGCAGCCCTAGGCTCCTGTATGCTGCAGCCTACAATTACCGAAAGTTTTTCTTCCAACTCTACACTGGGTTTTCTTTTCAGTATGCTTTTGTCCATGGGTCACAGTATTCTCCCTTTCTTATTGCTATAAAGGGAGATCACCACTATCCCATGATAGCTTCTGTCCCCACATGGACATTCTTTTCTTCTGCTGACTTACCATATGGTACGTCACCTTCAACCCCTCTCTTCCAGGGTTTCCCCTGCTTGAGTCGGTACCATACTGGAACGTCTCTCTCTCTCTCTCTCTTCCCAGTGTAGGCTTCCTGTCATCCTTTAACGCATGTTCTGGACCAACTCCTCAGACAGGGCCGGAATACCCCCGCTCCCTTGGTCTGTCTTCTCCCTGTTTCATACAGGAGAATCCCCTCTGCTATTTTGTTCAGTTGCTGTGCGTGCAGGAGTTCCAGTGCGCTGCTCTCAACTATCTGCGTGCTGACACTCACTGCAGATTATCTTCTCCTGGCCATGTCCTTATCGAGGGTGTGGCAACCTGTCGACTTCTGTCAGTCCCATCTCCTGCACGATGTTCTCTGCAATCGTCAGAGAGGCTTCCCACTATGGACCCTTGCCATAGAGCATTGGACTTTGTCTCTGAGGGTCTTTCATATAATTGAAGAGGCTTATATAGTCATTCCATGGCTATCTAGATAATTATGCCCTCTTGTCTTCCGTTATTATGCAGCAGACAGGTTTGTTTTGCGTGAATGTCCAAGGAGCTCCCAATCTGGCAGGAATTCCCCCTTTTTTTCCTTACAGCTTGGCATTATGTTCTGCTCCACTTGGACAACGCATACTCTTTTACTGTACATGATACCCCTGAGTCCCTTGGCTGGGTCCTCCTGGTATCTTGGTCTATGCGTTTTCTGTCCTTGGGACGCATCAGCAGCCTAAAGTGCTCCTGCCGTGCTCTCCCCAGACTGATATTGTCCTCTGTTCTTCACGCAACTATACTGATCTGCCTCTCTGTACCACAGAAATAGATTCTCTATACTCTTCGGGTGGTTTCGCCCCCTACTATTAGATGAAGTTTTTTGCATCACATTTCCCATGTGGATGTTTCTTCTGTGGCCCATTTGCAGGCAGTATTGTTTTCCTATGCATACATGGTTTTTGTACCCTGGGTGGGCATAAACCATACCCATCTATATATATATATATATATATATATATATATATATATATATATATATAGCTATATTCACATCTGTATGTATATATATGTATATGTATGTATGTATATATATGTGTATGTGTGTATGTATGTATATGTATGTATGTATGTATATGTATGTATGTATATGTATGCGTTTTTTGGGAGATGGTCATAGCACCCTGTGTATTACCCATTATCTCCCTAACTGTGGGTACTAAAGTTTTTTTACTTTCTAAGGGGTCCAGACAGTCCGCTTGCCTATTATCATACGGCTCGGTAACTGGGTCGGGTTATACTCACAATTATTGCTGTGGCGTCAACAGCTTCTATTTTTGTTATACGCCTCCTTATCTATGAGGTATCAAACTTCAATGTCTTCCTATTTCTTATTGGCTAGGAAAGACAGTGTACGTCTTCAGTGTTCCGGAGTACCCTCCTGTTTTCCCTGGGAAAAGGGTTTTTTTCCATACCTTCTCTTCCCTCCCGGACTGGGCTAATTCCAGATCGGTCAGTCTTCTTCTTTTAATCCTCGATGTTAATAACTCTGTGCTTAAAAGAGTTCTCAGCTTTCACATAAAGCTTTCCATTGAAGACCTGCCGTTCTTCTCCTGCTCCAGTTGACACCTGGGTCACCTGCCCATTCCAGGTTTGGAACTTCATCCTCACTGCTGTGAAGTTCCCTTGAAAATTCCGCTACTGCGTCTACAGTACCTTCCATCACAGTTCTACTTCCTACAATCCAGTAGGTAAGCTCTATATGGTACTAGTTCATTAAATACTTTAATGATACCTGACATGCATTCTAAAGACTCATCTCCCCTGTGGTCTTTAGTTTTTGTTGTTCCTCTGCAACTCTTCTCTCCTCAACTCCTACCCCCCATCCCTCAGTGGATGCCGGGGATCCAGGTTGGGAAAATGCCGTCCTGTCCAGGGATACGCATTTTCTGGGATCTCCCATGGCACCCTCAGCTAGGGAGTCCCCACATGTGAAGACTCATTCCTGCTTGTTCCTGGAGATAGCACAGTTACTTACCTGTAACAGGTGATCTCAGGGAACAGCAGGAATTAGTCTTCACAACCCTCCCACCTCCCCTAGGAGTTGTATCTATCTATTTCCTTTCCTCTTCCTCTCCTTCTGTCTCAGCTATGAAACTCAACTGGGGAGAGGCAGTGGGAAAGGCGGGAAGTCACCGTGCAGGCGCGAGGGATGCTCCCAAAGGCTTTCTGATTGGATGCTGGGGAGCATTCCCGTGCGGGCTCCGTCGGCGCCGACGTACCCACATGTGAAGACTAATTCCTGCTGTTCCCTGAGATCACCTGTTACAGGTAAGTAACTGTGCTTTCTCTTTAATTGATCCCAGTGCTGTCATAATCCCAGTGCTTTTCAGGGGCAGTGATGTGTCACTGTTTACAGAGTTTCCAGTGTGAGGCGTGCTACTTTGTTGTTCCTTTCTATATAAACATTCTCTGCCATCAGAACGTCACAGCCAGCTATGAGGTGAGTCACTGCTTCCAGGTATTTCTTACAGAATCGATTTGTCTGTTTTGCCTGTTGGGAGGATCACAATGACTTGTCTGTTTAGAAAGGAAAAATTAACGGCTCAGCTTGCTCAAGTGTCCTCAGCTCTGAGTTTGGATGACCCTTCGGTGACAGAACAGGTGCCGCAGGTATACCCCCTTATGCAAGTGAGTTCCTAAATCTACAAGGGCCTTTCCTTTCCTGGAGGTTACTAAGAACATGGTCTGCTCTGAGTGGAACCTCTCTGATTCCCTGATAAAAGAGATGAGTCCTCAATAAGCTTTATGCTCTGCCACAGGAAGACTACACTATGGGTGAATGTGCAGGTCACAATGGTTACAAAACGGACCACCAATGGTACAGTCCTAAAGGATGACCTTGATCATAAGATGGGGGCTTTCCTGAAGAGTCAGTTCTTGATTGCCTCTGTTATTCTCCAGTTAACTCTGTGTGCTGGTCTGATGACTTGAGCACTTCTTCAATGGAGTCAGTTACTTGCTCCGGAGGATATTGCCATTATCTTGGAAACTGCAACAACCTTTCTGTTGGACACTATGTATGATCTCATCCACCTGATGGCTAAAGATATTGCTCTTTCGATGATGATGAGACACTGACTTGCCTTCAAGAGAAAGTTATTTGGAGAGGACTTGGAGAAGCTAATTAAGGATTTCGATGAGTCCAAACCTAAACACCTCTCGGAAGATAGGCTGAAAGGGCCTGGGAAGCATATGAATGCGTCTTCCTCTTCTGTGGCCTCACAATTTTCTCGTTCCAAAACCTAGAACCCCCCAAATGCCGGGGCTTCCATAGGTATTACTCTAGAAAGCCCGCCGCCTTATTTCCTAGATTTCAGTCTCCAACTCAGTCCTTTTAAGGAGCTCATTGATCCGTGAATCTGCCACCTCCAGAGCTGACATCTGGTGCAATGAAGAGTTGGGGGGCCTATTCCAGGAGGCCCCTGGTGGGTGATGGGCTGCTCTTTTTTTTTACCAGTAGTAGGTCTGGGTCACTGAGTGCTAGACATCATTCAGCACAGCTATATTTTGGAGTGCAAGGAGCCTATCCCAGATACCTTCATTGTCTCCCTATGTGGTTTTGTGGCCAGAAGAGCCACCATTTAGGTCACACTGGAAAGATTGCTCAGTCTGAGTGGTTGTCCTGGTTCCCCATGCTGAGCGGGGAAAGACCCAGTACTACATTTACTTTGTGGTGCCAAAGAAAGATGGTTCCTTTCAGCCAATTCTCTGTCTCAATACTCACCTATGGACCCTGCACTTCAGTATGGAAATGCTACAATTTGTAATCCAGGTGGGATGGTGTGGTGAATTCCTGATGTCTTGATCTGGCTGAGGCCTATATCCACATTCTTATTTTTGAGGATCAACAATTCGGTATCTTTGAGGAACAGCAATACGTTTTCCGACCTTAACACGGTGTGGAAACACTACTCACGGTACTAATGGACACATTGATATGAGGTATTGATGACACAAAACAGGCATTTATCCTCTTATTTTTAGACATCACAGCAGCCCTTGATAGGGTTAACCACCTATTAATGTTATCCAGGCTCCAGCAGATAGTTTTAACAACAACAGTACTGAATTGGTTCGCATCATATCTAAATGACAGAACCCAAGCTATGAATCAACTAGCAGACCTCGGGAACCTTCAAGCAGGTGCCAGGACTCCCCCAGGGTTCTGTGCTCTACGCCCTCCTCTTTAATATATATCTGCAGCCCATATGCTCAATCTTCACGAAACACCGCGTAAATTACCACATTTACGCGGATGATATAATGCTTTACATCCCATTCAAAATACCAAACTTGCCCACTCAATGGCTCTCAGACTGTTTTAATGAAATCTCACTATGGCTAACGCCCCACCACCTACATATCAACCACTTAAAAACTGAAGTTTTATTTGTTACCAGAAACCAAAACTTTATACCTCCATCAACCATCCGACTACAAGACTCCGACATCTTGGTAAAGGAGGAGGTGAAATATCTAGGAGTCACGTTTGACCAGACTCTAAGCATGCAAACACACATCAAGAATACAGTCACTAAAATACATTATAAATTCAAACTCCTAAAGCAGCTCCGACCTCTAATCCACTTACAGGACTTCATATCAGTAATACAGGCGCTTATCATATCTCACTTTGACTTCACCAATGCAATTCTCCAAGGAACATCCAAACACTCAATCAGAAGACTCCAACTAGTGCAAAACATTGCAGTTCAAATTTTCAAGAACATCAGTGCCAGTGAACACATCACGCCTACCCTCTGAACTACACTGGTTACCTATCCAAAGCCGCATAATATATAAAATACTGGTAACAACATTTAAAATTATCAACAATTTAGCACCCTCATTCTTACATACGCTTATCAATATGGAAAAACCCACCAGAAGCCAAAGGAGTGAAAAAAAACAAATTAACAGTTCCAAAGGACTTCAGAAAATGCAAGAAAACGACAAACAGTAAAGCATACTCGCACTTTGCACCGACACTCTGGAATGAGTTACCTGCCAAACTCAGAGAGGTCAATGACATCAAAACGTTCCGCAAAAACCTTAAAACGCATCTATTTATGCTACACTTTAGCCCACAAACACTCTTTCACAAAAGAACAGAAAACAACACATCTCAATCCTACAAGTGCCTGAGCAGCTAATCTCCCTACCAGCCTGACAGCACATTATCTCACAAGCATATGCTATATAACCTATGTAAAAAACTGATACAACAGTTTTTCCAACAGCTTTAATGTAAGTAAATTGAGTATCCAAAATTAATGTAAATAGCTTTAATGTAAGTGGATAGAGTACATGTTTGTATAATTCATTTTGTAAACACAACAGTTTAATGTAAATAGTTCCAACAGTTATAATGTAAGTGAATTTAGTACTTGTTTGTACAATTCATATTGTTCCTTGTAAACCGTATTTGATACTTGGGAAAACATAGTATATAAATGTATATTAAATAAAAAAAAACCCCACAATGTTTTCTTCGTTTCACCATGCTTGACTCTCATTTTCAGTTTGCCGCTCTTCCCTTTGGCCTCTCCACTGTCCTAAGGATGCTCTCAAAGGTCATGGTGGTGGCAGCTGTGGCACCAAGGAATCTCTGTTCACCCATATCTGGACAACTGGCTCATTCAAGCCAGGTCACAGTCAGAAGCATTTCGAGTGTCAGCTAATGTGGCACAGTTTCTGAAGAGTTTTGGCTGGGTGATCAACTGTGGAAAGAGTCAGAGCACTTCCAGTCTCTAGAATACCTGAGGAGTGAGGTTCGACATTAGGGTAGACAGGGTCTTCCTACTTGAGGAGAGAGTGTAAAAGTTGTTATCTCGACTGGTGGCTTTCCAAGCTCAATAGACTCCTAGAGCTTGGCACTACCTGCAGTTTCTTGACTTGATGGGGGCATTGATTAAAATTGTACCTTGGGCATGTGCTCATATGTTTGTAATTTCTTGATATACCGCCCAGGCTGAAGGGCATCAGAGCAGTTTACAATCATTACAAGCAGGTATTGGATATATTCCCTTGTCCCCAAAGGGCTCACAATCTACATGGTTAAGTGCCTTGCTCAAGGCCATAAGGAGTGCCTGTCAACCTTTACCAAGGACAAGTGCCAGGGGAAGGACAAGAATCTTTGCTTGGTGGATGTCTGTAGTGTTTCTCTCCAGTATCTGAAGGTTACTAATTCCTTTACAAGTCAAACCATCCATGTGTGCTGTGTGTGAGACCTCGTAAAGATGACACGGTTGCACAGGATCAAGGAGGCAATTGCCTCAGCACAGGATCAAGGAGGCAATTGCCTCAGCATATGTGTTGCTGAACCAGCTAGTTCTAGAAGGTTTGCATACAAATTCCACTCGGGGGCAATCATCTTCATGGGTGAAGCTTAGCTTGGTTACTCCCTCAGACATTTGTCAGGGGCGCCACTTTTGTCAAGCATTATCACTTGGATGTCCACGTTCGGGTGGACACAGCCTTTGGCTGAGAAGTCTTGAAAGTTTCTGTCTTCTTTCCACCCGGGGAGTTGTAGGATGATATGGAAGGTGATATTTTACGTACCAGATAATGCTGAGTCCTGCTAGAGCAGTCCAGGATCCACTCCTGGAAAGTGTTGGTCCTTGGGGCTCCTGCTCTTGATAAGCTTTTTGTCTGAAGTAGTTCCTGTACATAACTATGGTTCTTGTTATGTTGACCCTTGTTCTCTTCAACGAGGTTGTATAGGATTGGTAATTCTTGACCATATGCTTGGGTACGAATGTCCCTCTGCTTCTGACTGTTAATTGCACAGTGATGTCATAAGAGGTTTCTGGGACAGGTCTCTGTCTCCACATCTGCTGGTAGGGGAACATAACCCATTTGTCTGGATTGGTCTAGTAGGACTCAAGGAAAGGACATTGGTAAGTAAAATGTTACTTTCTTTCTATCTGCATAAGCTTACATGCATTCTGAGTGAAATGTGCACTCGCCCTTTATTCAGCCTTTCAAAACTGAGCTCAGGTTATTCTCAGGTAGAAGAAATATTTTCCTGCTGCAAAGGGCTTATAATCTATGTTTGCACTTGAGGCAATGGAGGGTAAGACTTGCCAAAGGTCACAATGGGCTGTCAGTGAGAGAACTGAGATATAGATATATTCAAAGTAATTAAGAATAAGAAACCAAGATTCCTTGATTGAATGTCTTCACACCCATATTAGTGCTATTAGATTATTCCAATCTTTGGAATATGCACCCATATTAGTACTTATTCCAAAGATTGCCTTACCAAGGTCCATAATAAGTTGAGGAGAGCTCGCCTGTGTCCAAACACAGTATCTGAGTTGATTCAAAGACTCCTGGATGAAGAATCAAGCTGTTTATTTTGTGTGAAATGAATGTGAAGCAAAGATCTAAACACAATGAACATGTAACTGTTGGAAGAACTCTGGGATAAAGTTATTCAAAGCTATAGACTGGGGAATGCTGTAAGAAAATTGCTCCAGAAACAAGCAGGAAGTTAGTCCTCACATATGGGTGGCGTTGGCACCGACGGAGCCCATGCAGAGCATTTATCCAGCTTTTAAAGAAAGCCTTTGGGACATGCTACGACGCATGTGTGGCCCTCTTCCCGCCCAAGAGTGCCATCTTGCTCATTCTCTGCCTGTTTCCCTGGAAAAAATCCTTGCTAAATATCCTAAAACTGAGCTTTTACTGGTTTGCGCACCAGTTCCACTTCCCGCCTCGAGCCGGCGCCGAGCCCAGGGGTTCTTGACCCCACAAGGGCTTCTCACCATGTCCCCTGGTGGGTTCAAAAAATGTGACCGACACCCATGACTGTTGCCTATGCTGCCTGGGACCAGACCATGACAGCACCTCCTGCGACCTGTGCCAAGCCATGATGCCTAAGGACCAACAAAAAGAGGTCAGAGTTGCAGGAAAAACTGTTCCCCAGGTCTGACTTGGCCGCAGTCTCCCGAACGCCGAGCTCCAAGCCCAGCACTTCACATGAGGCCCGAGTGTCCTTGGAGTCCCGAGGCGGCAGTTCCTCTGAGAAGACCTCTGACCCTAAGAAAAAGTCCTCGAAGTCTGCCAATGTTGTACTGGAGAAATCCAGTAAAACTACCTGGAGGGACTCGGGCAGCTCCAAGAAGTGCACTACCAAGGTCCTCAAAAAGGATTCCTTGGCCAGCGGAGACCAAGGACGCACTCGCGAGAGTGCCAGCGCTTGGCCCGAGATCTTCAGTGCCCACGCCAAAAGCTGCGGAGCCTTCTGGTTTGGAAACCAGAAAGGTGGCCCCGGATCAGAATATTACTGCTATCCTGATCCTGCAGCAGGAAATGATGGCTGGTGAGTCTCTGGTCATCGAGCCGAGCTTTGAGCGCTACCGGCCTCGGGTAAGTCCTCGGCACCGGTTGAGGTCCCGGTCACGGCCCTTGGGCATCTGGTCCTTCCTGACTATTTTCCGTGACTTGGACCCCAGGTCCTCCAGAGGCTACTGACTCCTTGGCATTGGCCTCGAGACAATGAGTTGCAGGGCATCGGATTCGTCATCACTACTCGATCTTGAGTGAGAGACCGACGACAAGGCATCCCCACAGACCCATCTCCCCTGGTGTCACTCTGTTCCGGAGGACATAGCCTTCCATGAATTTGTCAAGGACATGGCCATAACCCTCTCGGTGCAGAAGGAGGAAGAGGAGGACCCATTCATCGAGGAGTTGGAGATCCTCTTATACGAGTCTCCACCCAAGAAAACCCTCATGGTGCCCATGAAACCGTTCCTCGAGCGACTACTGCTCAGAATGTGGGAGACACTGGCATTGGTACCAGTGGTGAGCCAGCGCCTCGATGCCATGTACCACATTCGGAAGGGCCCGAGGTTCCACAAACCCCAGTTCCCACATAACTCCATGGTTGTCGAGTTAACTGTGCAAAAACTCAAGAGCCAAAAGACTTACTCCTCTGTTCCCCCTGGATGGGAGACCAGAGCCCTCGATGCCCTCTGATGCAAGTGATACCAGGGCTCAATGCTGAGGTGCCGGATCGAAGCTTATGAAGTATACATGGTATGTACCTAAAGGCTCTAACCCAGGAGCTCTAGGGGGCTTTCAGCTGGAATTGTCAGGGAACCCCTCAGGCGGTTCAAGTCCCTGGCTTCTGTGATCAAGGACTGCTCCAAGTTCCTCTCCCAAGCAGCCTATGACTTATTTGAGTCAGTGGCTCGAGTCGAGTCGAGACTGGCTACAGTCTTCTGACCTCGAGCAATGGGTCCAAGAGAAGCTGCTTGATGTCCCCTGTACCAGGGAGAACCCACTCGGCAAACCCATAGCCAACCAGGTGGCCGAGATTGAGGTTGACGTGGTAACGCTAGAGGCTCTCAAAAAAGACCTCATTCCTGCCCTGCAGGAAACTGGCGGGGAAAAGACCCCTGTTCCCAAGGGAAAATGGTCTTTTCTCACAGAGTCGCCACTACCAGCCCTTCTCAGGCAAGCAACAAAGTCCTCACCTGAAGAGGCAAGGCCACGGGGCTCAGAAGGCAAAAACACTGAAACCTAGGGCCCCATCTCCCACCCAATCCTGGGGGAGCTTATGACTCTCAGAGCAGGGCCCTCCCCTCTCCCAGGAGACCTTCACCAGCCCATAGGGGAACGCCTGATGCTCTTTGCCCATAGGTCAATATCACCTCAGACCAGTGCATACCGCCAGTGGTAAGGGAAGGATACCACCTCCACTTACAGCAGATATCACCCAGGTTCTTCCCAGGAGATCCGGTACGACCCCTCCTTCACCAGACTCTCTTGCCCACAGAGCTTACAGGTTTGATCATGAACAATGCAGTAGAACCTGTACCCAAATACCTATGGGGAAAGGGCTTCTATTCCAGATACTTCATTGTCCAAAAGAGAACTGGAGGCCTAAGGCCCATACTAGACCTGCGAAATTTAAACAAGTATCTCCAGGAACAAGCAGGAATGAGTCTTCACATATGGGTACATCCGTACCGACGGAGCCTGCGCGGGAACGCTCCCCAGCTTCCCAAAAAGGAAAGCTTTTGGGAGCATGTGCGCTGCCTTCCCATCTTTCCTGACCAGCTCTCCTCAGTTCTTCTTTGCCGCGGAGCAAGCAGGTCGAGCCCTGTCACCGCTGAAGAAGTTCTTTATTTTATTGTATTTCTTTGGTCGCGTGTCTGCCTTCCCCGACTCCGGACCAGTACCGCCGGTCTTTTCTTTCTTCTTTTTAAAAAAAAAAATCTATACTTTTCCTCACTTACTGTAATTTTTCTTCTAGGCCTCAGGGCCCAAGAGAAAATTTCCCTCATGGAAAAACCAGCCTCCGGGTTCAAGAAATGCACTAAGTGTAGCGGTACTATTTCTGTTACAGATACCCATGAATGGTGCCTTAAATGTTTGGGTCCTGAACACTCCATTCCGGATTGTCCGTCCTGCTCTCTAGTGTCTAAACGGGGTTTACAGAACCGAGCAGCTAAGCTCCATGTGCTGTTTCCCGCTGATGCAGCGTTGGTAGCATCAACTTCTTCCCGGTCTTCTTCTCCTAATGGATCTCAGGTAACCAAACATAAGTCTAGCAGGTCCTCGAAGGTTAGATCTCCCTCTAAGCATCGAGATGCCTCCGGGCTTGCCCTCGAGGATCCTGCCCCAGCCAAACAACCCCGGCGGGAAGCTCCGGCTTCCAAAGCTCCTTCTATGGGGTTACAGGTTGACATCGATGGCACGGCCTCGACCGATCACCTGTTAGATTGCTCTAGGGTACCGGCACAATCTCCCGGTACCGAACTCCAGGCATTCATGGCGTTGATGGATCAGAATGTTCTGTCCATGCAGCGGGCTATTACAGCCTTCATTCAAGCTGCGACGCCGACGGTACCGCAACAAGCTCCGTTGTCGGTATCGGCTCCGGTACCGGCACCAGCGCCGATACCGGTACCGACTGCATCGACATTGACCAGGATACCGGCTGCAGCGGTTCCTTGTCCAGGACTATTTCTCGATATCGATCCGATTCCGAGGACGCCCGATGTCGATACCGCTCGATACGCGTATCGAGCGCTGGAAGAGCACCCTGACAGGCGGTACTAAGATTCCTCTGGTGATTCTGATTCATCAGATGAATCTCCTGAAGTATCCATAGCTCTTCCTGAAGAGCCTTCTTCTCCAAAAAGAAGAATGTCTCCTCCAGAGGACTTGTCCTTTCAAGACTTCATAAGAGAAGTAGCTAAAGGACTTTCTATCTCAGTAACCTCTGAATCATAGCCTAGAGCAAAAAAATTTGATATTTTAGGATACCCTAAGGCTCCTAGAGAGGCAGTCACCTTACCAATTCATGAGATTCTTTATGAACACATGATTTATGGGAGACTCCTCTCACTCTCTCTCCTCATTCTCGCAGGTTGGACACTATGTACCGTGTCCCTCCCTGTCCTGGATTTCAAAAAACTCAGCTTCCTCACCATTCCATTGTGGTGCAGTCAGCTATGAAGAGGATAAAGAGTACAAAGAGACACACTTCTGCTCCTCCAGTTAGAGAATGCAGAACCTTGGATGCTTTTGGTAGGAAAATCTTCCAGGCCAGTATGCTTATTGCCAGAATCAATTCATATAGCCTCTACATGGGTATGTTTCTAAAAGAAGTGGCAGAAAAGCTGCACACTTTCCTCCCCTTTATTCCAGAGGATAAAGAATTCCGCATGTGGCTTAAGCATACTCAAGACATCTCCAAGTTTTCCAACAGGGCAGCCTTTGACTCCTTTGAAGGTGCCAGTAGAGCCTCAGGCATTGCCATAGCTGCTCGCAGAATTGCTTGGCTCCAGGCTTCTGATCTAGAACCCTGGGTTCAAGATGGCTTAGGAAATCTGCCCTGTACAGGTGAAAATCTATTTGGCAAAGAGTGGCAAATAAAAGCCACTCAAATGGATGCAGAGAATTCTGCTCTGGATAGACTTTCAAAGTCTACCTCCATTCCTGCCAAGAAAAAGACTTTTAAAAAGTCTTTTTTTCAAAAAGGGCAGGTTTCCTTCCACTTCTGGCCAACAATCTTCTACAGGTCGCTTTACCGCTAAGCGTCAGCAACCTAAGTAGGTCAGGCCTAAGTCTACAGGGGCTGCTGCAACTCAGCAGTCCCAACCTCCTCAGGGTTTTTGACTTGATGCTAGAGAACTTAGCCTTTCTGGCTTTAAAACAGCCAGAACCTCTCACCATTCCAGGAAGGTTAGCTCATTTTGCTCCCAGATGGGAGCAAATCACATCAGAGCAGTGGACCCTCTCCATCATAAGAGAGGGCTACAAGCTTCATTTCTCAGACCTTCCTCCCCACACCATGGTGAGACATTTCAATTCCCCCACATCTCTTCTCGACCTTTTAGGTCAGGAAGTGACTACCCTTCTTTCCCAAAGGGGCAATAGAAGAAGTCCCTCTTCTTCAACGAGGGTCAGGGTTCTACTCCCCCTATTTTCTCATCCCAAAGAAAACAGGGGGGTACAGACCCATCTTAGATCTCAGGGAATTGAACAAATTTCTATGCAAGGAGAAGTTCAAGATGCTTTCTCTGGGCACTCTCCTTCCATACCTTCAAAGTCAGGATTGGCTTTGTTCTCTAGATGTCAAGGATGCGTACACACATGTCCTCATCCATCCATCTCACAGAAGATTCCTATGTTTTCTTTTCCAAGGAAAACATTACCAATACAAAGTGCTTCCTTTCGGTCTGGCCTCTGCCCCAAGAGTGTTCACCAAATGCATGGCAGTAGTTGCTGCATTTCTACGCACTCTGGGAATATTTGTCTTCCCATACCTGGACGACTGGCTCATCCGAGCCCCATCTCAGTCAGAGGCCCAGATTTCCTTGGACCACACAAGGCGCATTCTGTAGTATCTGGGACGTGTGGTAAACCTCCCAAAGTCTCAGCTCACCCCTACTCAGTCCCTAGAATTCATAGGGGCCTGGTTGGATACCACCACTGCAAGGGCCTACCTTCCCCAGGCCCGTTGCCAGCGTCTAGTGCAGTTAGCCTCCCAGATTCAGTCAAAGAGCCACTTAACTGCCCGGGAGATGCTACAACTGCTAGGCCACATGGCTTCCACAGTACATGTGGTACTCTATGCTCGCCTACACATGAGAGCAGCTCAATGGACCTTGTCCACCCAGTGGACTCAAGCATCAGGAGCTCTCTCAGACCAAATAGCAACCTCCAAATGTCTTTTTTGGTCTCTCCAATGGTGGATGTCCACTCAAAATCTGTTGCTGGGGTCCCCCTTCCAACAGTTGTTGCCCCAAGCAACCCTCACAACAGATGCCTCCCAAACACGTTGGGGAGCTCATCTACAGGATCTCTCCACTCAAGGCACTTGCTCCCCTCAGGAGTCCTCTCTTCATATCAACCACATGGAGCTTCAAGCAGTTTTTCTAGCTCTCAAGGTCTTCCATACCCTCCTCAGCTACAAGACAGTCCTCATTCATACGGACAATCAAGTAGCTATGTTTTACATAAACAAGCAAGGAGGAACTGGCTCTCTGTCGCTTTGCAACGAAGCTCTAAGATTGTGGGCCTTCGCCAGAGAGCATCAGATCCATCTCCTGGCAGTATACCTCCCAAGAGTCCAAACCTCTTGGGCAGACAGACTCAGTCGAGTTCTGCTTCCACAGGAATGGTCCCTGCACATGGATCCAGGTACTCAAAATCTTCCAAGAATGGGGAACCCCGGACATAAACCTCTTTGCAAGTCCGTGGAATGCCAAACTTCCCCGGTTCTGTTCCAGAATTCCTTGTCAGGGAGCTCAGGCCAAGGATGCCTTCCTCCTTCATTGGGGTCAGGGCTTTCTGTATGCATTTCCACCCATTCCCTTGATTCCCAAGACTCTGTTCAAACTCCAGAGGGATCAAGGATCTATGATCCTCATAGCTCCACGCTGGCCACGCCAAGTGTGGTATCCTCTACTTCTGCATCTTTCCCAAGCCCCCTCCCTGGAACTGGGAGCTGCTCCAGACCTTCTGTCTCAGGAGGAAGGGACTTTGTGGCACCCAAACCCCAAGTCCCTTCACCTCAGAGCTTGGTTACTGAAGGCCTAGACCTTCAGTCTCTAAGAGAACACTGTCCAATTGGATTGCTCAGTGTATTTCTTTCGCCTACCAGAGTAAGAATCTTTCTCTGGAGAGCCATGTTACAGCTCATAATGTGAGGGCCATGGCCACCTCTATGGCTCATCTAAACTCTGTGTCCATCGACCAGATCTGTCGAGCAGCCACCTGGGCCTTGGTTCATATCTTCACAGCCCATTACTGCTTGGACAAGGACTCCCGCCGGGATGCCTTGTTTGGTCAGGCTGTCCTCAAACACCTGTTCCATTCTTAAACAACTCCTACCCTCCTTCCCTGGATGGATGCCTGAGATCCATAGGAGGACGTAGGACCCTTCCCAGGGTCTCATATCCTTGGGGATCTCCCAGGCATCTTAGCTAGGGAGTCCCCATATGTGAAGACTCATTCCTGCTTGTTCCTGGAGATAGCACAGTTACTTACCTGTACCAGGTGATCTCTGGGAACAGCAGGAATAAGTCTTCACAACCCTCCCACCTCCCCTAGGAGTTGTACCTCTTTTTTTCTGTCTTTCCTTTCCTTTCTCTCTCTATTGTCTCAGCTTTAAACTCAAACTGAGGAGAGCTGGTCAGGAAAGGCGGGAAGGCAGCGCGCAGGCGCAGTGGGATGCTCCCAAAAGCTTTCCTTTTTGGAAAGCTGGGGAGCGTTCCCGCGCAGGCTCCGTCGGTACCGACGTACCCATATGTGAAGACTTATTCCTGCTGTTCCCAGAGATCACCTGTTACAGGTAAGTAACTGTGCTTTCTGGTGAGGGAGAAGTTCAAGATGCTCTCCCTTGGAGCACTGCTGCCTTACCTCCACCAGGGAGATTGGCTGTGCTCTTTGGAGCTAAATGATGTGTACACACACATCCTAATCCATCTCTCTCACAGGCAGTGCCTATGAGGTTCATGGTAGGAGAAGGGCACTACCAGTACAGAGCACTACCCTTCGGCATGGCCTCCTCGCCAAAGGTCTTTACCAAATGCCTGGCTGTGGTGGCCACCCACCTGCATTTGCAAGAGGCCTTCATCTTACCCTACCTAGATGACTGGCTAATCAGGGGCGATACAGAGGCCAGTCAGGCAGCAGAGCGTGCATCCCTCCTTATGCAGTACCTGGGGTTCGTCAACTACCCCAAATAGTTAGGAGTACTGCCTGACCAAATGCACTGTCCTTTCAGCCCAAAATCTGAAGTTCATAGGTGCTGAGCTCAACATGCTGCAAGTCAAGGCAGTCCTCCCCAGAGAAAGGGCAGAATGCCTCAGAAAACTAGCAGGAGAGGTGCAACGTTGCCAGTCAGTGCCAGCTCATCTCCTCCTATGTTCATATGGCCTCTATGGTCCATGTAATGCACTCTTCCCGCTTGCGCATGCAGACAATCCAGTGATGCCTCCGCTTACAGTGGACCCAAGCCATGGGTAGGCTACTGGATAGGGTGAGGGTTAGCCACCAATTGGAAGCAAAACGTCTGTCACCTCTAGGCAGGAATACCCTTCCAAGCACTCGCCCCGCACCTCAGAGAACTCTGACCACTCCCTCCTACGTTGGGGGGCTTATTGTGGGGACCACCACACACACAGGGCAGCTGGTCCTAGGAGGAGTCGCTCCTACATATCAATTTCCTAGAGCTCAGGGAGATCTTTCTAGCCCTACAAGTGTTCCATTAACACCTTTGACACATGTCCGCACAGATCCAGATGGACAATCAAGTTGCCATGTTCTATATCAACAAGCAGGGGAGGGGGCACGGGCTTGTACTCCTGCCAGGAGGCGGTGGCTCTTCTCCTTTGCAGCTCGCAACAACATGCTCTTGCGAGCAGTCTGCCTCCTGGGCTAGGACAACTGCCTAGCGGACAGGCTGAGTAGCGCCTGAACCCCACCTCAGGGGCAGGCCCGAGATGGATCTATTTGCCTCTCCAGACAATAAGCAGCTGCCTCGCTTCTGCTCATGTCAACCACACCTGGAGAGATTAGTGGTAGATGCCTTCCTGATCTCGTGGTCCGAGGGCCCCACCAACTCACCTGGTTGCCAAGACCCTCTTCAAGGTCCAAAACGAGAGGGCGTCAATTATTCTAATTGACCCCAGATGGCCAGGCCAGCCCTGGTTTTCACTGCTGCTCTCCCTGTCGGTGACACTTCCAGTCCTGCTGGGCCGAGACCCTGATCTCCTTTCTCAGGAGGAGAGCGTCGTCCTGCACCTCAGTCTGGGGTCCCTAACGTTAACAGCATGGTTGCTGGAGGGTTAGCATTGGCTCCTTTCATTCGGACTTCTCTTGGAATCCTGCTAGCCACCCGAAAGCCCTCCACTAGATGAGCTTATGCCTTTAAGTGGAAAAGGTTCTCTGCCTGGTAGGCGGAAAGGAGAACCCCTTCTCCTGCCATGTGCAATTAGTACTCCAGTACCTACTGCACTTGTCCCACACTGGGCTGAAGTCCTAACTCAGTGAGGGTGCATCTGAGCATGATAGCTGCTCACTACCACCCTGTTGAGGGAAAACCCCTATCGGGCTAGCCCTGGTTTCCAGGTTCCTTTGGGGTTTCTTGTTATCTAAGCCCCCTCTCCAGCAGTGGAATGGGACCTCAACATGGTGCTCTCACAGCTCACCTGACCGCCATTCGAGACCCTAAGTGCTTGCCACCTGCGGTACTTGTCTTGGAAAGTGGCCTTTGAAGTGGCCTTCACGTCCACTCGCAGAGTGAGCGAACTCCAGGCCCTGGTGTCAGATCCACCATATACAAGGTTCTATAAGAACAGGTTAGTGCTCCGCACACCCCCAAAATTCCTCCCGAAGGTGGCGTCTCCTTTCCACCTCACCCAAGAAGCAGTCCTCCTCGCCACCTTCCCGCAGCCTCACGCCAGCAAGGAGGAACTAGTACTTCATACACTGGATTGCAAATGGGCCCTGTCCTTCTACTTACAGTGGACCCAGGCCCCTCGCAAAGCTCCTCAGCTTTTAATTTCTTATGACCCCAGCAGACTGGGGCTCCTTGTGACCAAGCGAACTCTATCCACTTGGATGGCAGACTGTATTGTCCTCGCCTGTGAGCGAGCAGGCCTCTTCCTTGAGTAACTGGATCACAGCGCATCGCGTGAAGGCGATGGCATTGCCGGTGATGGAGATCTGCAAGCCTTCCACATGGTCTTCAATTCATACATTCGCAGCTCACTACTGCCTGGAGAGCAAGTCCCACAGGGACAGTGCGTTTAGTCAGGCAGTACTCCGTAGTATTCTCTTCTGTGTTCAGGCTTCCAGAGTGATAGTGTTGCTGGACGCTAGGGTCTTGCAGAGTCTCTCACTGGGGACTCACCTGCAACTCACCTGCTACCCAAATGGACTCACCTGCAACTCACCTGCTACCCAAATGGTCACCGTTGGTGCAGTCATGATTCAGTCCTCAGCAGCCTGGAGCTACGGAGTCCCATATGTGAGGACTGACTTCCTGCTTGTTCCTGGAGAAAGTATAGTTACTCACCTGTAACAGGTGTTCTCCAGGAACAGCAGGAATCGGTCCTCACAACCCTCCCTCCTCCTCGGGAGTTACCTCTCTACCTTGTTTTATTTTTTATTACTGTCCTAGCTATGTCATCTGACTGAGCAAGATGGCACCCTTGGGCGGGAAGGGGCCATGCATGCATGGTAGCATGTGTCAAAGGCTATCTCCAGGAACAAGCAGGAATGTAGTCTTCACATATGGGTATCGTCCAATTAGAAAGTTTTTGGGAGCATCCCACAGCGCCTGCGTTCTGCCTTCCCGCCTTTCCCAACTGCCTCTCTCCAGGTCTTCGTTTTCCGCGGAGCCAGCAGGTCGTTTTTCCTGTCACTGCAGAAATTATCCCATTTTTTATTCTTTTTGTGGTAGCGTCTGCCTTCCCTCGACGCTATACCGGTACCGCCGGTTCTTTCTTTCTTTAAAAAAAAAAAAGGATTTTTCTATCTTTTTTTCTGGAACTTCCAGCCTTTTTTCTTTCAGGTGCCACGTGCCATTTTGGGCACTAGGCCCAATTTTTTCCTCAACAATGGAAAAACCCGCTTCGGGTTTTAAAAGGTGTTCCAAGTGTGGCGGTACCATCTCCGTCACCGACACTCACGAGTGGTGCCTCAAATGTTTAGGTCCTGAAAACTCCATCTCGGAGTGTGTTGCCTGTGGGATGATGTCGAAGAGGGGTCGGCAAAACCGAGCTGCTAAGCTTAGCACCCTTTTTCCCTCCGATGCAGCATCTGTGGCATTGACGTCTTCCAGGGCTTCGTCTTCCTCCCATGGATCTCAGGTAACCAAACATAAATCTAGCCGGTCCTCAAAGGGTAGATCTCCTTCCAAGCATCGAGATGCCTCTGGCGTTGCCCTTGAGGGACTTGTACCGGCAAAATTGCCCCAGTGGGAGGCTTCGGCTTCCAAAGCACTATCGGGGCTCCAGGATGTTCTTGAGGCCTCAACCTCAGCAGAACTACTGGTGCCATGCTCTGGGGTACCGGCCGCTTCATCCGGTACCGACACCCAGGCATCGGCAGCGTCAATAGACCAGAGATTCTTGGCTATTGAGCACAGTCTGGCGGCTCTCCTTGCGGCATCGGTGCCTTCGGGACTGCTTCAGACAGTTCAACCGATACCGGATCCTGCTGTTTCCTCCTGTATCGACAGGCCGGAACTGGACCCCTCCGGTACAGACGTCGATCGGTACCGGTATCGTGCTTTGCAAGAGCACCCGGACAGGAGATATTTTGAATCCATTTTGAATCTTCCAATGACTCTGAGGACTCTGATAGCTCTGTCGATACCGGGGTACTTCTCTCTGAGGAGCCGTCTTCTCCTAAACCTAGGATGTCTCCTCCAGCGGATATATCGTTTCAGGATTTCAGCCGGGAGGTGGCTAGAGGTCTTTCCATCGCAGTGGCTCCTGAAGTAGAGCCCAAAGCAAAGGAGTTGCAGATTTTACAATATCCTAAAGCTCCCAAAGAGGCAGCTACTTTGCCTATTCATGAGATCTTGCATGATCTCATGTTAAGAATGTGGGAAACACCTCTTACCACCTCTCCTCACTCTCGTAGACAGGATACCTTGCATCGAGTACCTCCTTGTCCTGGCTTCCAGAAGACTCAAATTCCTCACCACTCCATTGTAGTGGAATCAGTTATGAGAAGGATTAGGAGTGCAAAGAGGCATGCCTCTAATCCTCCAGGACATGAATGTAGGACTTTGGATGCCTTTGGGCGTCGAACCTTCCAGGCCTCTATGCTTTCTGCCAGGATTAGTTCCTATATCTTATACATGGGAATGTTCCTTAAGGAGATTACAGGAGATCTAGAACTTATGAGCCCTCTCCTTCCTGATGATAAGAGGCAAGATTATCTTACACTTGTCAGACATGCCCAGGATGTTTCCAAGTTTGTTAATCGTGCAGCTTTTGACTGCTTTGAGGGCATAAACAGAACCTCTGCCATAGCCATAGGTGCTCGTAGGATTGCCTGGCTCCAGGCATCTGACTTAGAACTCTGGGTACAGGACAAACTGGGTAATATCCCTTGCACAGGCAAAAATCTCTTTGGCAAAAATAGGCAAGAGAAAGCTAATGAGCTGAATGCTGATAACACCACTTTGGATAGACTATCCAAGGCTACAGCTGATCCTGCAAGGAGAAAATCCTACAAGAAACCATTCTTCTCTAAAAAGAAGAGGTTTTACCCCGCCTATACCCAGCAAGTGCATTCTGCAGGTCAGTCTGCCCGAAAGGGACAACAGCCACCAAAGCAAAGGAAGACAAAGACTGTTAAGCCTCAAACGGCCCAGCAGACTCAGCCTCCACAGGGGCTTTGACTCCCTTCTAGAGAACTTGGCCTTCCTGGCCCTTGACAGGCCAGAGCCTTCCACCATCCCAGGAAGGTTGTGTCATTTTGCCCCCAGATAGGGGCAGATAACAGCAGAAGAATGGACTCTTTCCATTGTAAGAGAGGGGGGTACAAGCTTCATTTCTTGAACATGCCCCCTCCTACAGTGCTAAGACGGTTCAATTCTCAGACTTCACTTGACACTCAGTTGAGTCAAGAGGTCAGTTTACTTCTTGTCCACGGGGCAATAGAAGACGTACCCATTTCCCAGCAGGGTACAGGGTTTTACTCCCCCTATTTGCTTATCCCAAAGAAAACAGGGGGCTACAGACCCATTTTAGACCTCAGAGAATTTAACAAATTACTGTTCAAAGAGAAATTCAAGATGATTTCTCTGGGAACTCTACTGCCATACCTTCAGAGTCAGGATTAGCTTTGTTCTCTAGATCTCAAGGATGCGTACACTCATGTTCTCATCCATCCAACTCACCGAAGATTCCTTCGGTATCTATTTTAAGGAAAGCACTACCAATACAGGGTGCTTCCTTTTGGCCTGGCCTCAGCACCAAGGGTGTT
The DNA here is from genome assembly GCA_033557465.1 of Ichthyophis bannanicus. Lineage (NCBI taxonomy): Eukaryota > Metazoa > Chordata > Amphibia > Gymnophiona > Ichthyophiidae > Ichthyophis > Ichthyophis bannanicus. Next base: position 884,716 of record JAWIIG010000037.1, on the reverse strand, counting down.
TACGAAATGCATGGCTGTGGTAGCAGCATTTCTTCGCACTCTAGGAATATTCGTCTTCCCCTACTTAGACGACTGGCTCATTTGAGCCCCATCAGAGTCAGAGGCCAGAATTTCTCTATCTTGCACAATGCGTACCCTTCAGTATTTGGGCCTGGTCATAAACATCCCAAAATCCAACCTACTCCCACTCATAGAGTTTATAGGAGCTATGCTGGATACCAGAAAAGCAAGGGCCTATCTTCCACAGCCCTGCTGCCTTCGCATTGTGCAGTTAGCCTCCCAAGCAGTGTTAAAAACTCATCTCACTGCTCGGGAAATGTTACAATTACTAGGCCACATGGCATCTACCGTGCATGTGGTTCCCTATGCTCGCCTCCATATGAGAGCAGCCCAATGGACTCTATACACTCAGTGGACTCAGGCATCAGGCTGCCTATCGGACAAAATAACAAACACAAGTCGCCTTATTTTGTCTCTACAATGGTGGAAGTCAACCCAAAACCTGTTGGTGGGGTCCCCTTTCCAGCAGCCCCTACCCCAGGTCACTCTAACAACAGACGCCTCACAGGTGGGTTGGGGAGCTCACCTGCAAGATCTCTCTACCCAAGGCACCTGGACTCCACAGGAGACCCACTTACATATCAATCTCTTGGAACTCAGAGCTATCTTCCTTGCTCTTTGAGTGTTCCACACCCAGCTGAACTACAAGACAGTCTTAATTCAGACGGACATTCAGGTAGCTATGTTCTATCTGAAGAAGCAGGGAGGAACAGGCTCTCTGTCGCTTTGCAACGAAGCTTTGCGACTATGGGCCGTCGCCAGAGAGCATCAGATTCATCTCCTTGCGGTGTATCTGCCAGGCATTCAAAACTCTTGGGCAGACAGACTCAGTCGAGTTCTGCTTCCACCCGAATGGTCTCTCCATGCAGACCAAGTGGCCAAAAGTTTTCAAATGTGGGGAACGCCGGACATAGACCTCTTTGCAAGTTCGCTGAATGCCAAACTTCCCCGGTTCTGTTCCAGAATTCCGGCTCAGGGTTCTCAGGCCAGGGATGCTTTCCTCCTCCATTGGGGTCAGGACTTTCTATATGCCTTTCCACCCATTCCCCTAGTTCCCAAAACCCTATTCAAGCTTCAGAGAGACAGAGGCCATATGATTCTCATAGCTCCACATTGGCCACGGCGGGTGTGGTACCCTCTGCTCCTACATCTCTCTCAAGCTCCATCTCTGGAGTTAGGATCTGCTCCAGATCTCCTGTGTCAGGAGGACGGAATGTTGTGGCATCCCAATACCCACTCTCTGCATCTCAAAGCCTGGTTCCTGAGAGCCTAGACTTTCATGGTCTTAACCTTTCGCAACAAGTAAAGGATGTCCTATATGCTTCCAGAAAACCTTCCATGAGACGCTCTTATGCTTTCAAGTGGAAAAGGTTTTCCATATGGTGTTCGCAGAAGGGTCTTGACCCCCTTGCGATACCTCTGGAATCATCTCAAGACTAACTCAATAAGAGTCCATTTAAGTGCTATTTCAGCTTCTTTAAAGCCTTTAAATGGGCAGCCTATTTCCTCTCATAGCGAGAATTATGAGGGGCCTTCTTCTAGCTAAGCCTCACATTAGGCCATCACCAGTGGCATGGGACCTGAATCTGGTTCTTGGGCAGCTCATGAAGCCGCCTTTTGAACCTTTAGCTACTACCTCCTTGCAATTCCTTTCCTGGAAGGTTGTCTTTCTCATTGCAATCACATCAGCACGTCACGTCAGTGAATTGCAAGCATTAGTTGCTGATCCTCCTTATACAAGGTTCCATCATGATAAGGTAGTCCTTAGGACTCATCCACACTTTATGCCAAAGGTGGTCTCACCTTTTCATTTAAACCAGGCAGTTTACCTGCCTGTATTTTTTCCAAGGCCTCATGCTTCATACTTTGGACTGTAAAAGAGCACTTGCCTTTTACTTACAAAAGGACACAGCAACACAAAGTCCTCCCAACTCTTTGTTGCTTTCGATCCTTCTCATTTGGGTCTTCCGGTCTCCAAGAGAACAATGTCCAACTGGATTGCACAGTGTATTTCTTTTACCTATCAGAGTAAGAACCTTTCTCTGGAAGGCCATGTCACAGCTCACAATGTGAGAGCCATGGCAGCCTCAATGGCTCATCTACACTCTGTGTCTATTGACATCATCTGTCGAGCAGCTACTTGGGCCTTGGTTCATTCCTTCACAGCCCATTACTGCTTAGACAAGGACTCCCGCCGGGATGCCTTGTTTGGTCAGGCTGTTCTACAACACCTGTTCCATTCTTAATCAACTCCTACCCACCATTCCCGGTAGGATGCCAGAGATCCATGGGGGGAATTGGAGCCCTTTCACAGGGGCACACAACCTCTGGGGTTTCTCCCTGGCATCTGTTGCTAGGGAGTCCTCATATGTGAAGACTACATTCCTGCTTGTTCCTGGAGATAGCATAGTTACTCACCTGTAACAGGTGATCTCCGGGAACAGCAGGAATTTAGTCTTCACAACCCACCCACCTCCCCTAGGAGTTGTATCTCTTCTTTCCCTCTCTCTCTCTTTGTCTCAGCTTTAAAACTCAACTGGAGAGAGGCAGTTGGGAAAGGCGGGAAGGCAGCACACAGGCGCTGTTGAATGCTCCCAAAAGCTTTCTAATTGGACGCTAGGGAGCGTTCCCGCGCAGGCTCCATCGGTACCGACGATACCCATATGTGAAGACTAAATTCCTGCTGTTCCCGGAGATCACCTGTTACAGGTGAGTAACTATGCTTTCTTTGAAAGCTGGGGAACTGCTCTTCGTGGGCTCAGGCGGCACCGAAGTCGTCCATATATGAGGACTGATTCCTGCTCTCCCTGGAGAACACCTGTTAGAGGTGAGCAACTACGCTTTATGTATATTTGAATATTCCTTGGGGCACAGTCAGTTCCACCATTGTAATGGGGTACCACTAAGATTGGAACCTTTCATTCAAAAGTCAGTAGCTGCGAGTTAAGGAAATTGCTGAGAAAGGTCACCATGAGGCTTAATATTTAAAGAATTGCATAGGTCTCTGGCTGAAACTGGGAAAAATATTCTGCTCAGTTCTAAAATTACTCCATAAACCTGGCCTGTATGAGAGGATCCATCAAGATCCTCTGAAAATGCCTTTTTTTCCCTTTTTAATAACCAACATTTCACTGCTACTGATGAAACCAGTACTTAGTGTATGATAGTTTTTATTTTTTGTTAGGCTCTGCTCTCAACTGATTATATTAAAGTTGCAGTCTTTTTTTTTATTCTGTTCCTTCATAAAGAAACCTGATCACATTCTCTTTAAGCATATAAGTCCTCAGTTCATAAATCCAGGTGCAGTCCTCCCCAACCCAAAGTTTGTTGTGTCTTTCCGACACAGCTCTGTTTCAGACCAAATATCAATGATCCCTTAATGAGTAAGGGCTCGATATCCCAAGGCATTTACACGGTTTACAAACACGGGTAGTTCCACTGAATATCCAGGGATGTTCCAGGGCAGAGCCGATCACAAACCATTCAGTGGCAATATTGAGCCGCTGCCCAGTTTGCGATCTGTGGTTAAAGCCATGCACTGGAAACCCTGGCCTAATTTTCACCATGTATCACTAACCTAGCGGCAGTTCAATATCGCCGCTGCCCGGTTAGTGAACGGGCTCTATGGCATTCCTGGATTTTCAATGCCGAGGCTGGATATGACTCTGGCATTGAGTATCCATGTTTAATGTTCAGCGCTGGTGGCTTGCCCCTATAATCACACTAGCCACCAACGCTGAATATTGGGCCCTAAGTACTTATCGTCTCAATCCATAAGGAATGCTTCAAAGTTTATAGCAGCTTATAACTTTTACATCAGTATTGCCTCATGGTTCAGGCTGGCCCGTCTTTTGCCAGTGTGAGTCCCCTGGCACCTGGCGGTCTGCAGGGGCCCCAAATGGGCTGGATACTACATAATGAGCCCAGCTGCCCATGTCATGGACTCCTCACTAAAGACACTCATGATATCATTTCATTACAAATCATTGAAATCAACTTTAATCAATTACTGACAAACTGACCGACAAAGCCGACAATCGTATGTCCACATCACAATTCACAAACAGCTGTCAGCCTGTCAAACACTTAACAATCGAATTGGAAATTTACAGTTTCAAGCATTCTAACTTTACAGTGCATTAATGCACATTCCACGTGCTGACTGCTAACAGGTACGTATCAACATGTCGAAGTTCGAACATGTGTTAATGCAAAGTCACGGATAATGCACTCAGAGTCAACTTCTCTCAAGGTCCTGCTCAATACTCAACAAGCTAAGCATGTTCAGACGCTCGTGCGACATCGTTGATCCGAGATGATTCTTAATCAGCTTCAGCTTGTTGAATGATCGCTCACCTGAGCAGTTCGTCACCATGAGGCAGAGGAAAATGCGCAACGCGAGCTGTGTTCACAAATGTGCTACGGAGGCCATTATCAACGATGAAGCGATGAAACTGAATTTCGATCTTGCTGCAGATTGTAGCATTATCTGGATCATCATTCTCATCTTCCTCCAGGTCGTCCGACTCCGACGCCTGCAATGCTTCGTTGCCCAACTTTGTTTGCAGAGCTGCCTTAAATTGTACTAACTCTTCCGCTAGTTCAGGCTGCAGATCGGAGGCATAGCAATTAACTAATTTGCACCTTTTTGAATTTCTGCATCAGAAAGTGATGAAGTTTTACGCAAGAAAGCAAATCGGTCGGCCAATTCAGTATATGCTTCCTTGCGCTTCAACAGTGCAGCAGAAGGCTGTCTGATAACGATGAATGTGTCAGTATGGATTTTATCACATGGTTGCAACCGAATCTGTGTCCGTGCCGGATTCATCGTATCTGCGATTTCGTCTGTATACTCGCTTGCTGAGATCAGCCTGATAGTTTTGAAGGGATAATTAGTCTAAGTGTGGATTTCAGGCCTGCTCTATAGGTTTTCTTTGTATGGTTGCACCCTTACCTGCCTGAAAATATACACAGTAACATATGATTGGCACAAGAAGACACGCATGTGGGCTAGCGAAGCAGAGTATTTTGCGGCCTTATACGGGAGAGCATGGGGAACTAGACACTTTGGATGGGAACGTGCAAAGTATATAGGCCCAGAGAAATACAGAAGAAATACAGGCCAACCAGGAAGCATACTTTGAGCCCTGAAGATAACTGACAGTGCCAAGAGATGGAGTTCCAGGAAATGGAAAGGCATGAACACAGCACAGGCAGGGGGAGGCTGTGACCATCTGATAAGCGGACCTTGAGCAGACCTTGAAATACAGACCTTGTTGAAATACCAACTGTTTGGTGATAAACATGGGAGGGTCCTGAGGAAAGAGCACTTGCAGAAGTTCTTCTGACCTTCTGAACTTGCAGGGTTTTTTTGCACGTTTTTCAAATGACGTCAGTAATTCAAGCAGAATTCACTAGACCTTTGGGCCAGAGAATCCATATAAGGAAGCAGCTACATAGCTCGGGGGTGACTTTCTCTCTCACCACTGAGGGGTAGGGAGAACGTCACCTGCACTCAGATCCCTGAGACAGATACTTGTATATTGGCATTTAAAGCTTTTGCTTGTACCAAATAAAGGGTTTTACTGACAAGTGGCTGTGATCTGAGTTCTTTTATTTTCCTGGTGTACGGCTCCCATGTGCCCAGGCAATCTTGGTGAAAATTAGAGATCCTTTGTAGGTGGACCCGGCCTACAGTTTTCACAGCGTGACAGGTCTTTGCTGTGTGCTTCAAAGTAGTTGAACTGTTCACAAAGGCTTTGGACGTACATCTGCAGTGAGTCATAGATCGCAGCAACAGAATTCAAGTTTTGATCAGCTGACTGCAACGGCACGCTGTTCGCTTGGAATCTTGCGAGAACCTTCTGCCAGAAAGCAGCCATTATGCCCATCTCAAGGCACTGCATTCGATCATGCAATCCTCTAGCTTCTTGACACGTCTCTGCCTTGTGGTCGCCCACTTTGTCATCTATAATGTCCTCCAGAGTTTCGACAATCTCATCATAGTCCCTCACCAGAACATTTGCCGCATCAAATTGTGCTGACTACCGTGTGTCGGACAGTCTCTTTAGTGTTAGCCGGCCTGCAGTCTGTTCCAGCTTGTCCTTGAGGGTGTCCCAGCGTGCTGTCGAACCAGCAAAAAACAGGTACAGCCATTGGACAAAGTCAAAGAACGATACGGCATTGACACAACAGGCTGCTGCGCACTGACCAACGAAGTTCAAGGAATGGCCTGCACATGGTATGTAGGCGGCATGAGGATTTACCTGCCGTATAAGAGCCTGCATACCTCTGTATTTGCCGCTCATGTTGCTGGTGTTATCATACGACTGCCCTTGACAGTCATCAATGTTGATCCCCCAGCTGTGCAGAAACTGAAGCAAGCTATCTGCAAGCTGTTCACCTTTGTGACCTTGCTGAGGTAGAAATGTAAGGAACCGCTCAACAGGGCCAGATGGCAACACGTAACGAGTAACCACTATCAGCTGATCCTGGTGTGTTATATCAGGCGTCAAATCAACTGAGATTGAGAAGTACTTGGCAGACTGGACTTCGGCCTTAATCCGATCGACCACTGACTGGCCAATCAGCTGAATTAGTTGATTGCAGATGTTGGCAGACAGGTGTGAAATGTGTCCCTTTTCCCTTGTTAGCATGCATCTGCAGGTGTTACGCCATGAAGGGATCAAATTTTGATATAAGTTCAAGGATTCCCAAATAATTGCCATTATGGGCAGAGCCAACAATCTGGTTGTCACCTCTAAAGGCCAGGCCATGTTCAGATAAAAAGGAAATAGTTTTAAACAACCGCTTGAGAACAGCACGCCGATACTTACATTGTTTGTCACGTTGCTTTACTAGTGCCTGATCAACACGTTTGCTGTGTCATGTCGCGTTAGCAGTTTAATCATGGATGCTCGATGAGTAGAACTGACCTCGTTCTCCATGATTTGTTGCTTCTTATGCTTCCAGTTGCAAAAACCTTTTGTGCCGAAGGCTACAACTTCTGGTGACATTAGCTTAGATGGTGAATAGCAAAGCCAGTCACAATCGATAGGTTCCTTCGACAGCGAATGAGTTGTTTTGAACAGCTCACGAGAGCATTTCCTTGGTTTTCCATCGGCTGCATAGAGAGTTCTGGTTGGAGTGAAATCCAAGTCCCAGTGGGCACATTGCGCATTACCTGCTGTCGCCCAGTACTCACGCATGTCATCGACAATCTCGATGGGCCATTCTCTGAGGTCTGTAGAGTAGCAGACAGCAGATAGACACCGAACTGGAACATCATCGCGTCCTATAGAAACTTGGTAACGTCCGTAGCAGCGTCTTCTGCCTGCTGGAATGGCGGACAGTCCACTTCCACTTCCATATTCTCTTCAGTTTTAACTGCTGTCTCATTTACGTTAGTAGTCGCAGTCATTGAAGCTTCGACATCTACTCCTACCTCAGCCTCCTGAGCTGGAGTGGTCATGCAGGGCTGAGTTGTCTGCCCAAAGTACGTCGTAATCGACCGCGTTCCAGTTATAGCGGTAGCATCCTGCTGCGCCTGTTCATGGCGTTTTTGCCAACCGGACTTATACTTGCGGTTTATGTCACGCTCCCTTGAAGTCATGCCATTATATTAATTGTAGTTGTTGTTATATAATCTGTAATATAAAATATATAAGCAAGTTAATATTATGGTAACCAGTAAAACTAACCACACAGACACGGTTAAATTAAACCAGCAAAACTTAGTAATAGCAGACGACCGTGACAAAACTTGTGTTTACATTACATTTACATTACAAAGAATAGCAAACATATATATTATATTATATAGCATATCAGACCTTCAGACTTCTTTGTAGTTTAATACTATTTAATATTATTTAAATTAAATGTTACGCTGTTGTCAGGTGAGGTGTCAGCATATTTCAGTGTTTACAAGTTAAACTGGAAGTAGATTGATAGCCTGGTTCCCGGTCTACTGTTCAGGAACATCGAACAAGCTGAACGAAGGACCGAAACATTAAAAAATAACTTTAAGAAACTTTGCAAAATGCAGTGTGTGCCTTCAAGTCAGTCCTGACTCCTGGCGACCCAGAAGCTCCTGGGTTTTCTTGGCAGTGTCACCAGAAGTAGATTGCCAGGCCTTTCTTCCGAGGCAATGGAGGGTTAAGTGACTTGTCCAAGGCCACAAGGAGTGCTAGTGGGAATTGAACCCTGGTTGCTTGGTTACCAAGCCTGTGCTCTAACCACTAGGCTACTCCTCCACTCCTAAGAAACTTTACGAGTGAAAAATAAAAACGTAAAAAAATAATTGAAACTAGAATAAGTAAAGAAATAACATAATAAAAAAATTAAACTTTAAATGTCTTAAACATAGAAAGGACTTTTATAAAACTAAAACATTACAACAAGCAGCTGCTGGAGCGCGTGGGGCCCCTTAGATGCGCGGGGCCCCTGGCACAGTGCCATAGTGCAAACCCATAAAGACGGGCCAGGGTTCAGGACAACTTCTAACTTTTCAAGTCTCCTTTCAGTTTTGTCTTAAGTGTCGGGCATCATCTACCCAATTCCTTTTCCTGCTATTTAAATACTCAATAGTGTTTTAGCATAACATCGGAACCTATATTCTATCAATTAATTATTCTAAGGTCTTCATAATAGTCTGTATAATCCAATCAATTTCTGCATTCATTCTTGATCAAGCATGTTTAAGCGAAAGATCCATTGTTCCAAATAATTCAGATGTCATTGATGATCCTTACCCAAGAGGTTCAATTGCTTGCCATTTAAGAGAGGTTAACGTGTGATTATTATCTAAACTGTTGGATATTATAGATTACAATCTCACCTATTTTTCTGTCTCGATTTATGTTCAGCCAATCTTGTTTTCAATTCTTTTCTTGTTCAACCTATATAATGTTTAGGACAGTCGCATCTAATTGTGAAGATTTAGAGTAGTAAACCTTCATATTAATTGGATCATTCCATTCAAAGCCCTCCAGTGTTTGTTCACAATATCTAAATTAATTTTTTTTGCAAATATCTTATCTCCAGGAACAAGCAGGAATGAGTCTTCACATATGGGTACGTCGGTACCGACGGAGCCTGCACGGGAACGCTGCCCAGCTTCCAATCAGAAAGCTTTTGGCAGCATCCCTCGCGCCTGTGCGCTGACTTCCCGCCTTCTCCAGAGCCTCTCTTCAGTTTTCGTTTTTCCGCGGAGCCGGCAGGACGTCCTCCTGTCACCGCAGAAACTTTTCTTTTTACTTACTTTAATTACTTTAGTTTTTGTTTTCTTGTGGTCGCAGCTGTATTCCCCGCTGCCACCGGTATCGCCGGTGGATTTTTGACTAAATTCTGAGAAACGTTTTCTTCAGTTTTTTGCCTTAACTTGTTGGGCCTACAAGGCCTCTTCATTATGAATCCTTCTTTTCCTAAGAAGTGCATTCGATGTGGAAACACCTGTTTCTTTTTAGACACCAATAGTTGGTGTCTCAACTGTGTGGGTCCTGACCCTTTTTCCCCTGACTTGTCAGGGGATAATTTTGTGAGGAAACCTTCAGTTTTTAGAGTTTCCCTCGATACCGTTTTTTCCTCGGCAGTGAGGGTACCCGGTTTCTCCACTTCACAGGATCAGGTAACCCACAAACAGTCTGTTAAGACTAGTCAATGCATGAGTGGTATGTCCCATGCCCAGCATGGTGACGGCTCCGACCTTACCCTCAAGAATCCATTGGCATTACCCCTGCGGGAGTCTTCGGGCTCCAAAGCGTTAAAGGGGTTTCAGGTTGTTCCTGGGGCTCACCCCTCACAGAACATCTTCGAGCGGTACTGAGCCTCCGGCATCGGCACCAGTGTCGAGTGTTCCACTCTTCACCAGGGATCGTCATCGGGCATCCTAGGTACCTTCGGGACCGATCGATACGCACCGGATTGACTTCCCTCGATCCCAGCTGTGTACGGTGCGGGTATCCGCTTCGAGCGGTACCGATACCCCGGCATCGGCTTCGGTGTCGAGTGTTCCACTCTTCACCAGGAATTGTCCTCTAGCATCCTCGGCGCCTTTGGGGTCGGTCGAAACGATACCGATGGACATTTCCATATCTCAGCCATGCTCCGGGACGGTACCGGCGTCAATCGGTTCCGATACCCTGGCATCGGCATCGACGTGGATCGCCTTACCCTTTGCAAGGGGTGGTCATCGGGTATCCTCGGTACCGTCGATACCGATCGATGTAACCCAGGCTGCCTTAGTGGTATCGGCATCGCCGATACTGCCACCGGCGTCGGAACCCTCGCGACATGCATCGATAGCCTCGCTTTCTTCGATGCTGAGTCTTGATCCGTTATCTAGTCTCGAGTACTGGGTACCGACGCGTCCCGGAACCGACTCCTGTCATTTCCAGATAGGCAGTTCCGAAGATCCTAGCCATAACTCTCTCATGCTCTCGGTACCACTGCAGCAGTCCCCGATGGCAACTTCAACTGCTGGTCCTGTATCAGTATCGATGTTCTTGCACCGATTCCACCGATGCCTAGTTTGGAACCGATACCTGGCATTGATGCAGTACCCACTGCCTCTAAGTTAACATGCCAGTATCCCTGTCCATCTACTAGGTTTCTCTCTTCACACCACTGTACGTCCTCTGGTGCTCAGCCTCTTTCTTTAGCCTTACCAGGGATGGTTCCCATAGGAGATCAGTCTTTTCAGGCTTTTCTCCTGGATATGGCAACCTTTCTTAATATCTCTATCCCTGGTTGTGATGCTACTCATGGCTCACCGGCACAAATGGAAAATATGTTGCTTCCTTTACATCCTGCTCTGCAGGATCTCCTTCTGAGGGTCTGGAAATCACCCTTACGACTTCCTCTAGTTTCTACAGCCACTGAGGTTCGGTACCGGGTGCCACCCTCTCCAGGGTTTCAAAAGCCTCAACTTTCTCATCGTTCCCTTGTAGTGGAATCAGCACTAAGGAAAGTTAAGAGCAAGAAGAAGCATTCTTCTTATCCGCCAGGTCGTTCTTCAAGAACACTCGATGCTTTTGGTCGTCAGGCCTTCCAAACCTCTATGCTGGCCTCCAGAATTCTTTCATATATTTTTCACATGAGTCTAACACTCCAGGAAGTCACAGAGAAATTGTCTCTTTTGACCCCTTTTTTACCAGAGCCCAAGGCTACTGATTATTCCTTGCTCGTCAATCACAGCTGGAATATATCCTGGTTCCTGTCTCGTGCTTCTATAGACTCTTTTGAGTCCGTTAGCAGATCCTCTGCTATTGCCATTGCAGCACGTCGCAGAGCCTGGCTTGAAGCTTCAGACTTGAGCAGATGGGCACAAACTATACTGGCTCATTCTCCTTGTACAGGAGAAGGTCTCTTCAATAAGGAGGCTTTACGTCAGGTTGCTCAATGCTCCACTGACTCTCCTTCCACTAAAGACCATTCTAAGCCACCTCCTTCTTCAAGGGGTAGGAAATGTCCTACCAAACCTTCTTTCCCTAAGAAAAGAAAGTTTCATTCATCTCCTGCCCATCATTTGGCTGTACCTAAACAAGGGACGCCTCAGCCTAGCCTGAAGTCCTCCAGCTCTGGCCAGTCTCAGCATTCCCAGCAACCATAGGGGCCGGGAATTGTAATCTACAGTTCACTTCTACGCATTAGAAGTTTATTCACTGTGCTTTTCTCTTTCAGTGTACTAACCTGTCGGAAAAATTTTGTTCAGGGACTACAGACTTCTCCTCTTCTTACTCTCTAGAGGAGCAGTTGCAACTATCCCCTGATAGTTCTGTCCCAACTGAACATTTTTTCCTTCAGTTGACTTACCCTATGGGTACGTCACCCTCCAATTACTTACTCTACCCTCTCAACCGGGTTTTTTCCCTGACTGAGGGGTACCATACTGAAAAGCTTCTCTAGCAAGCTCGTTCCTCAGACAGGGAGAAGGGATATCTCCTCTCTTTTCTTGTCTGTTTTTCTTTATTGGGCACAGGACAATCTCTCTGCTGTTTCCGTCAGCAGCTGTGCCTGCAGGAGTTACAGTAATTGTATTACTGGTACTTTTTCCAAGTTCCAGTCCCTTGTTCAAAATTTTGTCTAGCCCCAGTAGTGATTCCAAGCTATTCGTCATCTATCTTGGATCCTCCTACTCGTTTAGGCTTTCTCACATTATTCTAACCATCTCCTCTCCTAGGATATGGCAACACACCTGACTTCAGTCAGTTTATCTCATATCTCTCCTGCACAATGCTCTCTGCAGTCTTCAGAGAAGCTTTCTACTATGAGGGCCTTGCTATAGAGCATTGACCTTGTCTCTGAAGCTTCTCTATTAGTAGGGAAAAGCTTATAAACCCTTCCCATGCCTGTGAGGGTTCTCCACACCCTCTAGCCTGGGGTGTTAACACGAGATATCAGTTCTTCTGCGTGAAATCCAAGGCTGATGTTTACGCATGCTACCTCTGGGTCCCTCCAGTAGGTCCCTCTGGTATCTTCTGTGTTTCTGCACATCTGCCATGTCAGTGTTCTGTGGAACTCCCGCCTTGTTCCTTACAGATTCATATGATCATCTGTTCTCACGCGAACATCACGGTTATCTTGTTGGATTGCCTTCCTGCATCCCTCAATCCACGGAAATAGATTCTCTATACATATCCCAAGTGGGTTCATCCTCTTGTAGAGCGCAGAATCTTTTTCTTTTATATTCCCCATGTACAATTATGGGGCTGGGTGGTAGACATGTCTCTTCAACCTGTTGTCTTGAATGTAGCATCTCCATATATGTCTACATACCTATATCATTACTCTGGTGGTGCAAAACCATGCCCCACAAATGTATATATATTTAGGTATATTATATCTCTATATATATTTTTTTTTTGATACATTTCTCCACCCATATCCTAATATACACATCTGGACATATATATATATTCCATCCACATATATATATCTGTATATATATGTGTCTGTTGGGGGGCTTCTTAAGGGTTGATATGTCTTACACACTATCACCCTTACTGTCTATACTAAATATTTTACCTCCTAGAGGTTTTAGACAGTCTATCGCCCTACTTCGCATACCATATTATGATGCAGAAACTGTTAGACACCAATAACCACTGTGGTGCTAACATCTTCCATTTTTTCTTTAAGTCCTTGAAGCATCAAGCTTCAATATTTTTCCTATCTCTCGCCAGCTAGGAAAAACAGTGTACATCTTTATCTTTGAGTACACAGCTGTTCTCCTTGGGAATAGGGGTTTTCCAGTCCCCCTCTTCCCGCTAGGACTGGGCTAGTTCTCCAACTCCGTCAGTCTTCTTCCTTTAGTCCTCAATGTTAATGACCTTATGCCTAAAGGAGTTTTCAGCTTTTTCCCATAAAGCTTTCCATTGAAGACCTGACGTCTAATCCTACCCAGTTGACACCTGGATCGTCTACTACCTCCAGGTCTGGACCTTCATCCTCACTGCTGGGAGGTCACCTTGAAGAGTCCGCCACTGCTTATCCAGTAGACTCCATCATGCTTTCTACTTCCTACAATACAGTAGGTAAGCTGCATATTTTGAGTGTACATTAAATGTGTTTAATGCTACTCATCATATATACCAAGGACTCCTGTAGTCTGTAGGACCCTCTAGTCCTTGGCTATGCTGTTTCTTTCCTCACAGCTCCTTTATTGTCAGCTCCTACCCTCCATCCCACATTGGATGCCAGGGATTCCTGGAGACAAAATGCACCCCTGGTCCAGGCTCCTGCATTTTTATGGGATCTCCCCCTGGCATCTCCAGCTAGGAAGTCCCCATATGTGAAGACTCATTCCTGCTTGTTCCTGGAGATAGCACAGTTACTTACCTGTAACAGGTGATCTCTGGGAACAGCAGGAATTAGTCTTCACAACCCTCCCACCTCCCCTAGGAGTTGCATCTCTTTATCTTCTTCCTTTTCTCTCTCGCCTTTGTCTCAGCTTTGAAACTCAACTGAAGAGAGGCTCTGGAGAAGGCGGGAAGTCAGCGCGCAGGCGCGAGGGATGCTGCCAAAAGCTTTCTGATTGGAAGCTGGGCAGCATTCCCGTGCAGGCTCCGTCGGTACCGACGTACCCATATGTGAAGACTAATTCGTGCTGTTCCCAGAGATCAACTGTTACAGGTAAGTAACTGTGCTTTATTGCATGTGAAAGGCATTACAACACTTAATATGATACACAGTTGTATTATTTAGGGGGATTGAATCAGATTACATGATTTAAATCATAAAAGATTGGTCAGATCTTTAATGACTACCTTTGCCCCCCATCTCGTGTCTCTTGATGTCATCTGGACCTGCCAGGTCCTCTATTCCAGCTTCTTTGGGTGACAGTGCACCATTATTCAATATATCCATACATAGGTATACCTCTCTCAAAAACAAGAGAGCCTTCTGCTCTTAGCTTACCTTCACAATATTCCCATTTTACCCTTGTCGGGTCACTGCAACAGCCCCCAGTAACATTTCACAAGGGGTTACCCATACCACCTTCAATTCTTGGCCTAGCCATCTGTGCCATCCTGATTGGTGAGTCTGTGCCCATGCGCCCTCCTCCTCCATCAGTACTTCATATAATTTGGAAAGTAATGCCCTCATCCCTTTACCTTTCTATAGACCTTCTCTAATGTTTGTTTATGTTTATTGATTTAATATACCGCTCTACAAATAAATATCAGAGCGGTTTACATGGTACAAAAAAAACAAAGAAATCAAAAGGTGAAAAGAGGAAAGGAAATTACAATATTAACAGGAAAGCAAACCAGGCAGAACCAATCGACAGGACAAGAGGAGAAAAGAGGTGAAGCGGGAGGAGAAGGGGTGAGGGCTACACAGAGGGGTCAGGGAGATCGAAAGCAAGGGCAAAGAGATGGGTTTTGAGTTTGTTCTTGAAGGTAGTATGTGTCCGAGTCGGATGGAGGAAGGGAGAGAGTTCCATAGGGCGGGACCAAGGAAAAAGAGAGCGGAGGAACGAGTGGACTGAAGGTGAGCATGGGCAGGTGAAGGGAGATGAAGGCGGTTGAGGTGGAAGGACCGCAGGGAACGAGATGAGGTATGAAAATGGACAAGGTCAGCGAGATACTGAGAGGAATGGGAGTAGAGGACATGATGCAGGATTGTCAGAACTTTGAAATGGATGCGAGACTTAACAGGAAGCCAATGGAGGTGGATGAGCAAAGGTGTAACATGGTCACCGGGGGAGGAGTGGAAAATGAGATGGGCAGCGGTGTTTTGGATGCGTTGAAGGTGGTGAAGTTGAGTGGCGGGGAGACCGGCTAGAACAGAGTTATAAAAATCAACACGAGACATGACCAGAGAAAGAAGAAGGGTGGTGAGTGCTTGTGCAGTGAGAAAAGGCCTGATGGCGCAAATCTGACGGAGGAAATAGAAAGAGGATTTTGATATATGAGCAATGTGATCGCGGAAGGAAAGATGAGTCAAAGAAGACTCCCAGATAACGGAAGGAGGAGACCAATGGAACCGGGGAGCCAGAAAAAGAGGGGGCAATCTGGGGAGAAGTGTGACCGCGAGAGAACCAGATGGCAAGAGTTTTAGTGAGGTTAAGGTGGAGGCAATGCATAGTGAGCCAGTTGGCAACAGCGGTGAGACAGGTGTTCAGAGGGGAGAGGTCGGGAGAGTGAGGAGAAGTGTGATGGAGAAGAACCAAGTCATCGGCGTAGTAATATGCGGAGATCCCGTGCTGCTGAACAAGTAAGGCTAGGGGGGTAAGAAAGATGTTGAAAAGGAGGGGGGCCAAAACAGATCCCTGAGGAACACCACAGGGGAGAGGAACAGACTCAGAGGGGGAAGAGGAGGGAGATGAAGGAAGAACGGAGTAGGACCTGGAAGAAAGGAAAGAGTGAAACCAGTGGAGGATGGTGCTACAAAGGCCCGCTTCCCGAAGTCGAGCCAGAAGGAGGGAGTGATCGACAAGATCGAAGGCGGCAGAAAGATCGAGAGAGACCGCCACCGACAGATCACCGTGATCATGAGCTGTGTGAAGCTCATTCAAAAAACCAAGGAGGACCGTCTCGACACTATGGCCGGGACGGAACCCAGACTGACGGGGGTGAAGGAAATGGGTGGAGTCCAGAAAAGTGGATAGCTGGGAGAAAACAGCTTTTTCTAGGATTTTAGAAAGAAAGGGAAGGTTGGAAACAGGACGGTAGTTGGCAGGGGTCATGGGGTCAAGGGAGGGCTTTTTAAGAATGGGACGGACCATGGCATGCTTCCAGGGTTTGGGAAAGACACCGAGGGAGAGGCTGGTGTTGATGGAGAGAGCAGGAGGAATGAGGGCTAGTGAGGGAATGAGCAGCCAGGAGGAGGGAATAGGATCAAGTGGGCAGGAGGTCTTTTTGGAGGAAGAGAGTAATGCAAGTACCTCAGAGGAGGTAAGTGGGTGAAATGTGTGCCAAGTGTGAGAAAGCTGAGAGGAGGGAGGGGGAGAACAGGGAGGGGGACTGGAAACGGGAGGAGGACAATGGGGAAGAGATCGATGAAGATCAATTATCTTAGAGCTAAAGTAGGTTGCCAGCTGGGAGGGAGTGGGCGAAGGGGACGAGAGGGAAGACCTAGTGTCAGATTGAAGAGAAGTAAGGGACTGAAGGACTGAATAGAGGTGTGACGTGTTTGATTAGGGGCAGAAGAGATGGCGGAAGAGAAATAAGTCTGGCTTTATGAACTTGGGTTCGGTAATATGCATGAGTAGATTTAAAGCGTGAAAGGGTGTCAGAACAGGGAAATTTGCGCCACAAGCGTTCAGCACGGCGGAGCTGGGTGCGCAGAAGGTAGAGACCGGGATGGTACCAAGGTTGAGAGGAACGGCGGGTGGGGGGACGGGGACGAAGAGGGGCTATATGATCAAGGGTGGCAGAAAGTGCGGAAGTCCAGGTGGAGGCCTGAATAGAGGGAGAGAGGAGAGAGAAATCAGGCGGAAGGAGATCAGAGGCAGGGGGAAATTGCTGGGGGGTCTGGGGAGTTAGATGGCGAGAGCAAGGAAAGGAGGTGAGGGGGAGTTGGGGGGGGGGAATCAGCAAGGGAAGGACGAAAAAGGAAAGAGACGCAATAATGATCAGTCCAGGGTAGGGGAAGGGCCTGAAGAGGCTGTAGTAGATAAGTGGGGGCTGAGGAAGAAAGAAGCAGGTCAAGGGTGTACCCAGCAGAGTGGGTTGGGAAGGGGACAAGCTGGAGGAGGGATAAGTCATGGAGAAGGGTGTTGAAGGATTGAGCTCTGGCGGAGACAGGGGGGTCAAGATGCAAGTTAGTCGCCAGCAACAATCAGACGAGGAAAAGCTAGGGACAGATCGGTAAGGGAAGAGAGCAAGGAATCCCAGAGCTCAGGACGTAGAGCTGGTGGGTAATAGAGGAGGAGGAGGTCAAGTGGGGAGGTGAAATGGAGACGAAGGAGCAAAGCTTCAGGATATCGGAGCAAGGGAGAGGAAATGGGGGAGAAGGGAATGGAAGAGCGAATGAGGGCAGCCACGCCGCCGCTGGCACGGCCAACACGAGGGACGGAGATACCAGAAAAGTCAGGAGGCAGACATCGCGCTAAGAGTGCATCTTCCCCCTGCCTCAACCAGGTCTCAGTAAGGAGGAGAACATCAAGGGATTCTTGAAGGATGAGGTCGGAGATCAGCAGGGTTTTAGAGCGAAGAGAGCGACAGTTCAGAAGACCAAAACGAAAGGAGACAGGGTTGGGAGGAGAGGGGGGAGACAAGAGATGGGAGGAAACGGAAGAGCAAGGGGGCGGGCAGGGAATGAGGTTTACAAAAGGACAATGAGAGGGGCCATGAGAACGCGTTAAGGGGGAGAACGGTTGCCCCAGAAAACAGGGATCGTAGTCATGGGGGGAATGGAGTGGAAACACAGACTGCAGTGAAGGAGAGCGAATGACAGGAAAATGAAGACAGACTTACCAAGGCAGAGGGGAGCCGAGAAGGGCTGACTGATCTAAGTCGCAAACAAGCAGGGGATAAAATGAGCAGACAGACAAGTAATCCCAGAAGGAGGGTGGGGATAGCCCTGCAGGAGCTGCCCCAAGGAGCGCACCTAAGGAGCACGTCGTGCTCCTTAGGTGCGCGCCCCTGTCGTGCGCCGCAGCAGCAGGCGCCGCCAGCGAGGACTTTAAATAGTGGAAGCTACCTTCAGGAGCGCGACGGCGGGCGCGCAGTCGCGTCACTTCCGGGGAGGGCGGGAACAGCAGGTGAACCAACCAGTAAGCAATATGCAGGAGCCTTCAGGAGCGCGACCGCGGGCGCGCCATCGCGTCGCTTCCGGGGAGGGCGGGAACAGCAGGTGAACCAACCAGTAAGAAATATGCAGGAGCCTTCAGGAGTGCGACCGTGGGCGCGCCGTCGCGTCACTTCCGGGGAGGGCGGGAACAGCAGGTGAACTAACCAGTAAGCAATATGCAGGAGCCTTCAGGAGCGCGACCGCGGGCACGCCGTCGCGTCACTTCCGGGGAGGGCGGGAACAGCAGGTGAAGGACTTGAAGGACTGGAAAGGGGGGCTGTTACTTCTGGAGAGAAATCTGAAATTGTGAGTATATACTTCTGGGAATTTTTCTGAAAGGAATTTTTTTTTCTTTTAAAGCTAATTAATCTGTGAACCCACTATTTTTTTTTTTTTTGTTAAATCAGTCAGGGCCTAGTAGCAACAGTTTAAGATTCAATTTAAAAACACAGCAGAGAACTTTCTGGTTACCTTTCATACCCAGTAGACAGCTGTAGTTTAAATTTCATAGTCACTCAGGGCCTAGCATCAGCAAAGTACTTTTAGTTTCAAATTAAAACACAGAAGAGAGCTTTCTGGTTAAATTTAGAATCCAGCAGAGAGCTTGTAGTTTAAATTTCATAATAGGTTAGAGCCTAGTAGCAGCAAAGAGCTATAATTTAAATCAAATCAGAATATAGCTTACCTCAGCAGCACAGGACAAGGTACTGTGTAGCAGCCCTTTTTTAATAAGTGTTATATCCCTCCCTCCCTCACCACACCCACCCTCCCCTGGGAAAATCACAGCTTTATAGGTACTTGCACAACTTAAAAAACAGGAGGTGCTCTCAGGTGAAGCTCATTACCCAAATCAGTCATACACCAAGGACCTGAGATTAATTAAGCTTCAGGTGAACAAGGTATATTAAACTTCTTAGGTACAGTTTTAGTGGTATAAATATCCATTGCACCCTTTAGTACATATAGAACTTAAAGATCTAAACACAAACTTAAAACTAAGATGCAGACAGCAGTCCAGCAGCGGGATGTGGGCTTTCCAGTCTTTTGCATTGAGTGTCACATGTATGATTTTCTCCCAGCTGGTGAGAGGTCTTACGTGTGCACTAGGTGCAAGGAGCTCTCTGCTCTCAGGGAACGAGTCCGTTCTCTAGAGGCTAGAGTAGCAGACTTGGAAAACATAAGACAGACAGAGAGGTACATAGACGAGACCTACAGGGATATAGTCCTGAAGTCCCACCTCCAGTCTGGCAGCATCCCTGTTGCCATGGAGGAGAGAGGTCACGTGACAGGAGAGCATCACCCTGGTGTGGCAGGAAGTGATCCTGTAACTAGGACCTGTCCTCCAGGTGATGTAAACTCCTCTCGCACCGAGGAGGTTTCTCCAGGGCCAAGTGCCCATGAGGGAAGGGTTAGGACAGCAGTTATAGTTGGTGATTCGATCATTAGGCATGTAGATAGCTGGGTGGCTGGTGGACGTGAGGATCGCCTGGTAACATGCCTGCCTGGTGCGAAGGTAGCAGACCTCACGCGCCACCTAGATAAGGTCTTAGATAGTGCTGGGGAGGAGTCTGCTGTCTTGGTACATGTTGGTACCAATGACATAGGAAAATGTGGTAGGGAGGTTCTGGAAGCTAAATTTAGGCTTTTAGGTAGGAAGTTGAAATCCAGAACTTCCAGGGTAGCGTTCTCCGAAATGCTTCCCGTTCCACGCGCAGGACCCAAAAGGCAGGCAGAGCTCCGGAGTCTCAATGCGTGGATGAGACAATGGTGCAGAGATGAGGGGTTCGGATTTGTTAGGAACTGGGGAACATTCGGGGGGAAAGGAGGGGCTCTTCCGAAGGGATGGGCTTCACCTTAACCGGGATGGAACCAGGCTGCTGGCATTAACCTTTAAAAAGGAGATAGAGCAGCTTTTAAACTAGATAATAGGGGAAAGCCGACAGTCGCCCAAGAGCGCATGGTTCGGAAGAATGTATCCTTGAAGGATACTACAAAAAGCAGAGAGGTTCCAAAAAAGAGTAAAGTAGCCCAAATGCCCTCGAGTATGGAGCAGACAGAACTTAAAGATCCCAAATTACCCATGTCTACCAATAGCCAAATTAATATGAATAAAATACAGTCTCTAAAATGCTTGTATGCAAATGCTAGAAGTCTACAAAACAAGATGGGAGAGTTAGAATATATAGCACTAAACGAGAGGTTAGATATGATTGGAATATCAGAGACATGGTGGAAGGAGGACAACCAGTGGGACACTGTGATACCTGGGTACAAACTATATCGAAATGATAGAGCTGATCAAATTGGTGGAGGGGTTGCGCTCTATGTTAGAGAGGGCATTGAGTCAGAAAGGATTAAAGTTTTGCAAGAAACAAAATTTGCTGTAGAATCTCTATGGATTGAAATTCCATGTAAAAAGGGAAAGGCGATGGCAGTGGGGGTGTACTATCGTCCGCCTGGCCAGAATGAACAAATGGATGATGAAATGCTAAAAGAAATCAAGGAAGCTAGCAAAAGTTACAGTGCAGTAATAATAATGGGTGATTTCAATTACCCCGGCATCGACTGGGTCAGTGTCACAACAGGAAATGCTAGGGAGATAAAGTTCCTAGATGAAATAAATGACTGCTTCTTGGAGCAGCTGGTTCATGAACCGACCAGAGGGGAAGCAATATTAGACCTAGTCCTTAGTGGAACACCAGATGTAGTGCAAGAGATAAGGGTGTTGGGGCCACTTGGCAATAGTGATCATAGCATGATCGCCTTTGATTTAATTAGTGGAGGAGGGATAGTAAGGAAATCCACAGTACTACCCTTTAACTTTCGAAAGGGAGACTATGATAAAATGAGGAAAACAGTTAAGAAAAAACTAAAAGGAGCAGTTGCAAAGGTTAAAGACGTACATCAAGCTTGGGTGTTGTTGAAAAATACTATCTTGGAAGCCCAGACCAGCTGTATTCCACGCTTTAAGAAAAGTGGAAGGAAGTCCAAAAAACTGCCAGCATGGTTTAAAGGTGAGGTCAGAGAGGCGGCTGTTGCCAAAAAATCATCTTTCAAGAAATGGAAAAAAGAGCCAAATGATGAAACCTGGAAACAGCACAAGCACTGGCAAGTCAAATGCAAGGCATTGATAAGGCAGGCAAAGAGAGAATTTGAGAAGAAGCTTGCTGCGGAAGCAAAAACGCGAAATAAAGACCTTTTCAAGTACAGTCGTAGCAAAAAACCCGTGAGAGAGTCAGTTGGTCCATTAGATGATAAAGGGGTTAAAGGAGCACTAAGAGGCGACAAGGCGATAGTGGAGAGACTGAATGAATTCTTTGCTTCGGTCTTTACTGAGGAAGATGTAGGGATGTTACCCACGACTGAAGTGGTATTTAAAGGTGTGGAAGAATTGAAGGAAATATCGATACATCGGGAAGATGTCTTACAACTATTAGATAAACTGAAGAGTAGCAAATCACCTGGGCCGGATGGTATACATCCAAGGGTGTTGAAAGAACTGAAATTTGAGATTGCAGACCTGCTATCAGTAATCTGTGAACTATCATTAAAATCATCTCTAATACCTGAAGATTGGAGGATCGCCAATGTAACACCAATTTTTAAAAAGGGTTCGAGGGGTGATCCGGGACATCAGTACCGGGAAAAATGGTAGAAACCATTATAAAGAATAAAATTACTCAGCATGTAGATAGTCATGACCTAATGGGAGACAGCCAACATGGCTTTAGACAAGGAAGATCTTGTCTTACTAATCTGTTATGTTTTTTGAAGGAGTGAATAAACAGGTGGACAAAGGTGAGTCGGTTGATATTGTGTATCTGGACTTTCAGAAAGCCTTTGACAAGGTCCCTCATGAGAGACTTTTGGCAAAACTAAAGAGTCATGGGATAGGAGGCAGTGTACTACTGTGGATCAGGAACTGGTTAAAAGATAGAAAGCAGAGGGTAGGGCTAAATGGCCAATTTTCCCAATGGAGAAAGGTGAATAGTGGTGTACCCCAGGGATCTGTGCTGGGTCCGCTGCTTTTTGACATATTCATAAATGACCTGGAAAGTGGAATAACGAGTGAGGTTATCAAATTTGCTGATGACACAAAACTATTTAAAGTTGTTAAAACCCAGGAGGATTGTGGAAAATTGCAAGAGGATCTTGATAAATTGGAAGACTGGGCAACAAAATGGCAGATGAAATTTAATGTGGAGAAGTGCAAGGTTATGCACCTAGGGAAGAACAACCCAAACTATGGTTACACGATGCAAGGTTCCACATTAGGAACCACCACCCAGGAAAAAGATTTAGGCGTCCTTGTGGATACCATGTTAAACCCTCGGCCCAGTGTGCAGCGGCGGCCAAGAGAGCAAATAGAATGCTAGGTATGATAAGGAAAGGAATGGAAAATAAAACAAAAGATATTATAATGCCTCTGTATCGTTCCATGGTGAGATCGCACCTTGAATATTGTGTGCAATTCTGGTCGCCGTATCTTAAAAAGGATATAGCGATTTTAGAAAAGGTTCAGAGAAGAGCCACCAAAATGGTAAAGGGGATGGAAGGATACTCCTATGAAGAAAGGCTAAAAAGGTTGGGGCTCTTTAACCTGGAAAAGAGACGGCTGAGGGGAGATATGATAGAAGTCTATAAATTAATGAACGGAGTGGAACGGGTAAACGTAGATCGATTGTTTACCTTATCAGAATATAGAAAGACTAGGGGACATGCAATGAAGCTACAGGGTAAACTATTTAAGACTAATAAAAGAAAATATTTTTTCACTCAACGTGTAATCAAACTCTGGAATTTGTTACCGGAGGATGTAGTAAAGGCTGTTAGTGTAGCTGGGTTTAAAAAAGGTTTGGACAAGTTCCTGGAGGAAAGGTCCATAAACCATTATTAAGAAGGGACCCAGGATATCAATGCTTGAACCAATACAAGCATTGTGGAACCTGTGTCCCTTGGGGAAACTGCTTGGTACGTGTGACCTAGATTGGCCACTGTTGGAAACAGAATACTGGGCTTGATGGACCTTGGTCTGACCCAGTATGGCATATCTTATGCTCTTATGTTCTTAACCAACCAGTAAGCAATATGCAGGAGCCTGTATGGGAACAGCGGGAGCACAGGAGACAATGAGGCACACATTAATGCACAAGCAGCAGCAGGTAAATTAGCACAGCAGGAGAAAAAATGGGCTGGACTGACGAGCTAGGAGTGATAGGTACTGCGAGTGTCCAAGAAAATAACACAGTTGAAAATATTGGTAAAATGGAACTTGAATTCCTAGTTTCTCCGGGAACAAGCAGGAAGTCAGTCCTCACATATGGGTGATGTCGGCACCAATGGAGCCCTTGCGGAAGCATCCCTCCAGCTTTTAAAGAAAGCCTTAGGGAGATGCCACCATGCATGCGTGGTCCCCTTCCTGCCCAAGGGTGCCATCTTGCTCAGTCTCCTTTTTAGCGCGGAGACTTCAGACGTTGTCTGGCTTGATTTTTTTTCTCTCTCCGAGTTTCACACCCGCTTCCGGTATTTCACCGGTACTCTTCCCATCTACCAACCTCGGTGCTTCGGCGTCTGTTTATTTTTTGTAGTCTTTTATTTTCTTTTTCTGGCGTCTTTGCGCCTTTTTTCTCCTGCTGGCAGCCTGGAGAATCTTCGACCTCTCAGGGGTACTTTTTTCTCCCATGGCTACCAGTGGCTTTAAGAAGTGTGGTCGGTGCTCTAAAATAATTTTATTTATTTTTTATTTAACAGGTTTTATATACCGCTTTATCATTTCAATCAATGCGGTTTACACATAAACTTGGTAATGTATATTAAACAGGGATATTGTCTTTGACTGACACACACAACTGCTGTCTTCGCTGCCTTGGGCCAGACCACGACCCGGCAGCCTGCAGTCTCTGTAAGAGGATGTCCAGCAAGGCCCTCAAGAACTGCCAGCAGCAGCACGATAAGTTTTTCCCGAGTCCCCGATGCCTCCGAAGGCCAGGAAATCTCGGGCGGAACCCTCTAAACCCGAGCCTTGTCATGGATCCTCAGAAAGGGGGTGTCCCTTGAGGGAACACAGGCAGAAGAAGAAATCCTCAAAGGCAGCGTCCTTAGATGGTTCCGACCAGCTGGGGACTCCCCGGGCCCAGTCCTGCAGTCTGAGACGCTCGTACGAGGCATCAGAGAAGGAGCAGCTTGTGAGAGTCCCCCGGAAGGATCCGACCACGGACCGTCCTCCATCCCCAGACATCATCATCGAGGATTCCCCTTCATGGGAGCCGCCATTGGACCCGATTCCTCGGTGCCCGTGCCGAAGGCTGCGGAGCTTTCTGGTCTGAAGTCTAGAATGGCAGCCCTGGAGCGCAGTTTGTCTGCCTTCATGGACCAGCAGCGAATGCTGATGTCTGATACAACAGGTTCATTTGCCCCGACCACCAGGCCCTCAATGTCCAAGGCGTCCCCGGAGGCCGAGCCGATCCTTGATGTCCTTCGTCCTTAAGTCTATCCTTGGCTGAGGTCGCACTCTGAGTCCCACTCAACGGGACCGTGGTCATCCCTTGCAAGTTTGCTGGGTGCAGGCCGTAGGGCATCGGGGGCCTCGAGGCCCGCGGAGCAGCCCTCCAAGTCCTCAACGGACTACTCCGCGTGGGAGACAGAGGACGAGTGGCCCCCAGTACCCACAGCGACGTCCCTTCTGACTCTGCTGTCTTGGAACCTCGGCGGCAGCCCCGCCCGAGGATATGGGTTTCCTGGACTTTGTCAAGGACATGTCTAAGGCCCTGGCATTTCCGACAGAGTTAGAGGAAGACCCTCGGGTGGATGAGTTGGAAATCCTCCAGTTCGAGGCCCCTCCGTGGGAATCGTTCATGGTGCCCATTTCTCCCATCCTGGAATGTTCATGCCAGGTTCTCGGCTCGTCTCTCCAAGGAAACTTTGCAGTGGTTCAAGAATCTGGCCAAAGCAGTCCGTGAATGCTCCAAATTCATATCTCGAGCAGCCTATGACGGGTTTGAGTCAGCAGCTCGAGTAGCGACAGCTGGCATCGGTGCAGGCCGCCAAGCTCAGCTACAGTCATCCGACCTCGAGCAGTGTGTTCCGGACAAATTGGTCGATGTCCCCTGCCAAGGAAAGAACCGCTTTGGCAAAGCCATGACCGACAAGGCTGCTGAGCTGGAGACTGAGTTCTTGACGAGGACCAGGCTCTCTAAAAAGACCGCTGCCCCTCCCTGACGGAAGGGCTCAGGTAAAAAGTGCTTTTACCCGACGAAGGGAGCTGCTCACAGAAACTACCCACCTTATCAGGCCTCCCCAGCTCCCCAACAGGGTCATCAGGCCAAGGGATATGGGCATGGCCCCCACGTAAGCAGAATGCTCCAGAACCCCAAGGATTGGCTCCGGCCCAGCCAGGGGAGAGTTTTTAATTTCTTGAGCATAGCCTCTCTACCCCAAGGAGATCAGCAGCTCACAGGGGCACGTCTGGCCCTCTATTCCCAGAGGTGGGTGACCATCACCACCAATTCCTGGGCACTAAGAGTAGTCAGGGAGGGTTACCTCCTCCACCTGACTCAGACACCTCTCCTTTATTTCCTGGGAGAGCTCCTCAAGTCTCCCCTCCACCGGGACCACCTTCCGAAGGAGTTGGCAGGTCTTCTCGAGGACAAAGCAGTGGAACCGGTGCCCCACCACCTCAAGGACAAGAGGTTCTACTCCAGGTACTTCCTCGTGCCAAAGAGGACAGGGGGCCTAAGGCCCATCTTCAACCTGCGCATCCTCAACAAATTCCTGGTGAGGAAGAAGTTTTTGAGATGCTCTTCCTTGGAACATTGCTGCCATACCTCCAGCAGGGAGACTATCTATGCTCCTTAGACCTCAAGGATGCTTATACCCGCATCCTCATTCACCCTAACCACAGACAAAACCTGCGGTTCTTAGTGGGGAGGGGGGCAGGCACTTTCAATATAGGTTGCTCCCTTCGGTTTAGCCTCTGCCCCAAGAGTTTTCACAAAATGCCTGTCAGTCATGGCCATCTTCCTCAGGCTCCAGGGGTCTTCATCTTTCCCTACCAGGCTCATAAAGGGAAGCACGGCCTCAGAGGTGCAGCAGGCCACCGCACACACCATCCAGATTCTGCAATACTTGGGTTTTGTCATAAACTACCCCAAGACTCACCTTCTCCTGATGCAGTATCTGGAGTTCATTGGGGCAAGGATTGACACTCTCCAGTAGACGGCTTTCTTGTCCAGGGACCAAGCCGATCATCTCTGGACTCATGCTCGGGGTGTACAGTATCGTCCCTCAGTTCTCGCTTGGCTTATCCTGTGCCTCCTCGGACACATGGCCTCCACGGTCCATATCACCCCATACGCTCGCCTCCACATGAGGGTGGCACAGCAGTGTCTCCAGGACCAGTGGTCTCTGGCCATGGGCCGCCTCTGAGACCGTTTCTGTGGCCCACCAATTGATGGACTCCCTGGTTTGGTGGCAGTTGCCCCAGCATCTCAAAATGGGCATGCCTTTTCAGGCCCCAACCCCCTCAAGGGTCCTCACCATGGACACCTCCTTGCTCAGCTGGGCAGCCCATTGCGTAGATCTCCGCACCCAGGGCAGCTGGTCATCAGATGAGAGCACCCAGCAGATCAACTTCTTGGTGCTCCGGGCCATACACCTAGCCTTGAGGATCTTTTGTCAGCACCTGCGTCACCAGCCGGTGCTAGTTCACACGGACAACCAGGTGGACACAGGGTCTCGTGCCCTTTGGGAGGCACTGGTCCTCTGCTCGTATGCAGTCCAACAGGGTATCCTCCTGTGGGCAGTGTACCTGCCAGGCCAGGACAACCAGTTGGCCAACAGGTTCAGCAGAGTTCTCCAACCGCACGAGTGGCAGCTGGACCCCAGGGTAACCAGTTAACTTTTCCGGTTCTGGGGGAACCCATGATGGACCTGTTCGCCAGCCTGGACAACTTTCAGTTGCCCCGCTTCTGCTCCCGACAGGCCCACCCTTCCAAGGTGGCAGCGGACGTGTTCCAGGTCTCATGGTCAGAAGGCCTAAGGTACGCTTTCCCTCTTAAACCACTGATTGCCAAGACTTTGTTCAGGACCCTTCACGACAGGGCCTCGCTCATCCTGATAGCAACTCGGTGGCCCAGGCAACCATGGTTCCCACTACTTCTACAGTTGATGGTGGAGACCCCCATTCCCTTGGGGACCTCCCCGGGACTCCTATCTCAGGAAGGGGGCTCTCTGCTGCACCCCAACCTGGGGTCCCTGTCGCTGACAGTCTGGCTGCTGAGAGGGTGACTTTGGCCCCTTTCAACCTCCCGGTTGAGGTGGAAGACATTCTGCTGGCCTCTCGTGAGGCCTCTGCTAGAAAGGTTTACGGTCTCATATGACACATTCTCTGTTTGGTGCACCGAGCATGGGGCTGACCATTTCTCCTACCCGGTGGCTCTGGTATTGTAGTAACTGTTCCACCTCTCCCAATCCGGGCTCAAGTCTAACTCTGACTGAGTGCACCTTAGTGCTCTGGCGGCTCACCACCATTGGGTGGATAAGCCCCTCTCGGCCCAACCGTTGCTGACCCGTTTCCTCTGGGGCCTGCTCTTATCGAAGCCCCTGGTTTGCCCCCCGGCAAACGAATGGGACATCAACGTGGTGTTGGGGCAGCTCACTCATCCGCCCTTTGAATCTCTGGCTACCTGCCACTTCCGCTACCTCTCTTGGAAGGTGGCTTTCTTGGTCGCGTTTACTTCCGCTCGCAGAGTCAGCGAGTTTCAGGCCCTCATAGCATTAGTGCCCTATACCAGGTTCTACAAGAACAGAGTGGTGCTCCGCACGCACTCCAAATTGCTTCCGAAGGTAGTGTCACCCTTCCATCTATTCCAGGAAGTGGGGCTCCCTACCTTCTTTCCCTCACTCCAGTCAGGCAGAGATGGTCCTTCACACCTTGGACTGTAAGAAGGCTTTGTCCTTCTATATCCAACGCACTCGGGGCCACCGCAAAGCTTCTCAGCTTTTCATCTCCTATGACCCCAGTAGGCTGGGGGAGGCGGTGACCATGCATGTACACTTGCATGGCAGACTGTATCGCCCTCATGAGCAGGTGAGGCTCCCACTGGAAGACCACGTTGTTGCGCACCGTGTCCTGGCCATGGCAGCTTTGATGGCAAACCTGCACTTATCCCAATGGTGGACATCTGCCAGCCGCCACCTGGTCTTCAGTCCATACCTTCGCAGCCCATTACTGCCTGGAAAGAGTCCCAATGGGATGGTGCCTTCGGCCAGGCTGTGCTCTGTAACCTTTTTTGGAGTTCCTCCGACCCTTCTGTGTTCAGGCTACCAGAGTGCTGGTTCATCGGACACAGGGGTCCTATTGTGGTCTGTGTACATGGACTAAATTGCTGTTGCTTGCGGCTCCCCATGAGGGAGCCCCTATTTTGATATGGGCTTTTGGTAGCCTGTAGCTGGGGAGTCCCATATGTGAGAACTGGCTTCCTGCTTGTTTCCAGAGAAAAGCGTATTACTCACCTGTAACACGCATTCTCTGGGGACAGCAGGAATCAGTCCTCACAACCCTCCCTTCTCCCCTTGGAGTTGCTCCTTTACGATCTTTTATTTTTTGCTGTCTTTTGGCTATTTCATTTGACTAAGCAAGATGCGTGGTGGCATCTCCCAAAGGCTTTCCCATATGTGTGAGGACTGATTCCTGCTGTTCCCGGAGAACACTTGCTACAGGTGAGCAACTACGCTTTTTGCTTCTATTCCTGCATTGAGGGTATTGTGCCCCGCACTAATAGATCTCTGAATTATAAGGGTCCTTTTTTCCCTTCCCACCTCACTACTTCCCCTAATTCCCGGCCATTGAAAGGGGCATAGTCTGTCATTCTTGACCATTCATCCCACTCCGATAGAGTTGACATAGGGGTATTAAGAATGGGTGTCCACGCATATACTCCTGCTATTCCTCCTCCATTTCACCTCTCCCAAGTCATTCAAACCCTGATTGTGGGGAGTGATTTTCCCTGTCCAGCATTACCCATGTTGCTTTTCTGAGATGAAAGTAATGTCTTCTCATTGCTTTTAGAAGAGCCGCCCTATAATACCATTTAAGTGCTGGGAATTGTATCCCCCTTGCTCTTTTGGTCAGTTGTTCTGTGTGGAGATTTTTGCGTTATGTCCCCCCCACACCCCACATGAAGCGAAGAAGTCTCTGTTCCCATTTTTTAAATCATTTTTAGGGGTATGCTAAGCAGTAGTTGTGAAAACAGGAATATGAATTATGTTCATTTTTAAAGCAGCTACCTGCCCAAAATAGCTAAGGTGAAGAGGGGCCCATCTGTCTAGATCCTTACTTAGCTGGGCTAGGAGGGGACTATAGTTAAATGAGCAAAACTCTCTTGGGTTTCCAGAGATATGGACCCTTAGATATTTAATTGTCCCATTAGCCTATTTGAAGAGCAACTTCAGGAGCTCTGTAACGCTCTTAACGTGAGCGCCTCTGTTTTACTGAGGTTAACTTTGAACCCTGATACCTATGAAAAGACCGATATTTCTTCAAACAATATTCATATCGATTCCTCAGGGCAGGATATAAATATCAATGTGTCGTCTGCATATAGCAGAATTTTATGGGTCCTCTCCCCAACTCCAACTGATTCTATTCCAGGATTTTGCCTGATCCAGGCAGCGAAGGCTTCTATGACTATTGTGAATAGCATGGGGGATAGAGGGACATCCCTGACACATTCCCTGTTGAAGCTGGAATGGCATCAACCGCTGACCATTCACCAGGATTGTGGCTTTCGGTGCTTTATACAAAGCCTGTATTCCTTGCACCAATTGTTTCCCCAGTCCAAATTTGTCCATCATTACAAATGGAAATCCCCATTCAACCCTGTCAAATGTTTTTTCTGCATTAAGGGCGAGGCATAAGGTTGGTTTCCCCCTGTTTTGCATTAGATGGAGCAAATTTATGGCCTGATGAACAAAAGCTTATCAGAGATAACTCTACCACTAATGAAACCCATTTGATCTAGGTGGATTAGTTGAGGGAGCGCTTTTTCTAACCTTAGAGCAAGAATTTTCGCAAATAGTTTGGCATCGCTATTGATCAAGGCTAAAAGTCTATAACTTCCACATTGATCCCCTGGCTGCCCTCCTTTTGTAGCACTATCACATTGGCTTTCACCATTGAGTTTGGGAGTGGTTTTCCTTCTAGGGCTCCTCAAAAGAACTGAGCCAGTACAGGGACTAGATCCTCCTTAAGCCCGTGATAAAATTCGGACGGAAATCCATCCTCTCCAGCCGCTTTCCCTTTGGATAGTGTTTGATTGCTTGCAGTTTGATTGCTCAAGTGGGGTGGTTGATTGCCCTAGGTCCCTAGCTCCTTCCTCATCTATCTTAGGGGTTTGAGGCTTTCTATGTAAGATGCTAGATCTCCCAGGGAGGCCGCCTTTCTGTTCATTATAGGTTCTCATAGTATTTGCAAAATTCTGCACATATGTCTGTGTTAGAGACCACCCTTTTCCCTCCTGGGAGTGTGAGTTCAGCAACTAGTCCCTCCTCCCTTCTCTTCCGAAGTTGCCATGCAAGTAAATTTTCAGCCTTATTGCCGCTCTACATATAGATATGATTTGTTGCTCTCATGAGATGAGCCATCTTTTCTGTGTCTAGTGAATTCATTTGGGCTCTCACCCTGCATAACTGCGCATAGGTACTCTTTGCTCCTGTCCTACTATGCTCTTTCTGGAGATAAGAACATAAGATATGCCATACTGAGTCAGACCAAAGTCCATTAAGCCCAATATCCTGTTTCAACAGTGGTCAATATAGGTCACAACTACCTAGCAGTTTCCCCAGAAGGCATAGATTCCACAAAGCTTGTTTTGGTACAAGCAGTGAATTTCCCGGGTCCCCTTTAATAATGGTTTATGGACCTTTCCTCCAGGAACTTGCCCAAACCTTTTTTAAACCCAGCTACACTAACAGCTTTTACTACATCCTCCGGTAACGAATTCCAGAATTTGATTACGCGTTGAATGAAAAAATATTTTCTCTTATTAGTCTTATATGAGTTACACTGTAGCTTCGTTGCATGTTCCCTAGTCTTTCTACATCTTGATGGCATAGAAAGACTAGGGGGACATGCAATGAAGCTGCAGGGTAAGCTGTTTAAGATTAATAAGAGAAAATATTTTTTCACTCAACGCGTAATCATATTCTGGAATTCGTTACTGGAGGATGTAGTAAAAGCTATTAAACATTTATAGTGCCCCATCAGTTATCAGTCCCCAGTTGTTCATTCATTCAGTTCAAATGTTCACCGATATTCTTCCCTTTGACGACTGCCATAATCAGAGGATCCTGAAAACCTGGCATCATTGATAGTGCTGGATCATGGAGATATTCTATCTTCCTTACATCCATAGTTGAAAAAGGGAGAACATATGTCATGTGTTCTCTTTCTTCAATCTTCTGATAAGATAATAATAAAGGGCATTGTGCATATAAAGTTCTTTTCTCCGGGAACAAGCAGGAAGTCAGTCCTCACATATGGGTGATGTCGATGCCGACGGAGCCCGCACGAAGCAAATCCCCAGCTTTCAAAGAAAGCTTTTGGGAGTTGCTACCACGCATGCGTGATCCCCTTTCCGCCCAAAGGAACCATCTTGCTCAGTCTCCTTTTTTCTGCGGAGTTCATCAGAGATAGTCTGTCTCTGTCCCGGAAAAAGTTGAATTTTCTTCTTGCCTTTTTGGCTGTTTTTTCTTTTTTCTTTCCGGTCTAGCACCAATACCTTTTCCTGCCCGCCCCCAGTGCCCAGGTATCGGGTCGGCCCTTTTCTTTTTGATTTTTATTTTTGGGCGTTTCCAGACTTGTTTTTCCCTCGCTGGCAGCCCGAAGGGTCTTCGACCTTGCTGGGGTCCTTTTCCCCCCATGGCTACCAGTGAATTCAAAAAGTGTGATAGGTGCAGGAGGATTATGTCCCTCACTGATACACACGACTGCTGCCTCCGGGGGCCTTGGTCTGTGGCCTCTGCAAAAAGATATCCTCGAAGGCCTTGAAAAGCTGCCAGCAGCAGCATGGAAAATTTTTTCCTGATTCCCCCATGCCTCTGAGAGCCAGGACCTCGTCTGAAGTCTCCACGCATCGGGAGGAGCACTCCGAACTCTAGCATTGTCGAGGGACCTCAGAGAGGGGGGCCCCCCTTGAGGGAACTGAAAAGAAGGAAAAAATCATTGACGGCTGCGTCTCTGGATGGTTCAGAACGGCTAGGTCCCTCACGGGGCTGGTCGCAGAGCCCTGAGTGCTGGCCCGAGGCATCGGAGAAGGAGCGCCCAGCCAAGCTTCCCCGGAAGGAGCCGGCCGCAGACCAGCCCTGGCAAGTGCATTCTATCCTAGTCGAGGACTCCCCTCCGGGGGAACCAGCTTCAGGCCAGAGTACATCGGTGCCCGAGCCAAATGCTGCAGAGCCTCCGGAACTGATATTCAGGATGGTGTCCTTGGAACGCAGGATCACTGCCTTCCTGAAGCAGCAGCGGGCACTAGTATCCAGCACATCCAGTTCCTCCGCCCAAACCACCGGGTGCTCGACGTCAAAGCTGACCCTGGCGGCCGAGCCGATCCTTGAAGCCCTGTTGGCCCGAGTAGATCCTCAGCCACGGTCCCACTCAGTCTCCTGTTCCTCGGGACTGAGGTCGTTGCCGGTAAGCCGCCGAATGCCAGGGCAGATGGCGCTTGACCCCTTGGGGCCCGAGGAATGCCACCTGTCTTCCTCGGAGGTCTCCGCTTGGGAGTCCGAGGATGAGGAGTCACTGGACACTTGTCTTCACCGAGATGTCCCATCCAATTCCCCAGTATCGGAACCCCGGGGAAGGTCCCCTCCGGAGGACATGGGTTTTTGGGATTTCGTTCGAGACATGTCCAAGGCCTTGGCTTTCCCAACGGAGTCCGAGGAGGATCCTTGAGCAGATGAACTTGAAATCCTCCAATATGCAGCCCACCCTCAGGAGACCCTCATGGTGCCCATCCCTCCTATAGTGGAATGCCTTATGCTCTGCATGTGGGAGGCACCGGTGTTGATGTCGGTGATCAGCAAGCGTCTGGACTTGATGAATCGGGTCCGCCGGAGCTCTGGGTTTCAAAAGTCACAACTGCCGCACAATTCCATGGTGGTGGAATCGGCCATGCATTGACTAAAAAGTCAGAAGACGCACTCCTCGGTGCCACCTGGCAGGGAGGCCCGCATCTTGGATGCCCTCGGCAGGAAATGTTACCAGGGTGCAATGCTGAATTGTCGGATCCAGGCCTACCATCTGTACATGGGCATGTACCTAAGGGACCTGGCGAAGGGGATCGCCGGGTTCTTGGCTGGTCTCTCTGAGGATCCTTTGCAGCACTTCAAGGGCCTATCCAGAGCCATCGGTGAGTGCTCCAAGTTCATGTTTCGGGCGGCCAGGGTAGCTGCAGCGGGCATCAGTGCATGCCAACAACGCTACAATCGTCAGACCTCGAGCAATGGATACGATGTCCCATGCCGAGGGGAGAACCTCTTCAGCAAACCCATGACCGACAAAGCCGCTGAACTGGAGACCAAGTTCATGACGAGGACTAGGCTGTCTAAGAAGACCTCTGCCCCTTCCCGAAAGAAGGACTCGGCTAAAAAGCCTTTCTACCCGAGGAAGTCCACTGCTTACCGAAACTACCCCCCTTATCAGGCCTCCCAGGCTCCCCAGCAGGGGCAACAGGCCAAGGGACAAGGGCGTGGCCCGCGTAAGGCTCCCAAGCCCCAGGCTTCGGCTCCGGCCCAGCCCAGGAGGGAGCTTCTGACTCCTGCAGCATGGCCCCTCTCCCAGTTGAGGCTTGGCAGCCCACATGAGGTCAGCTCACCCTGTACGCCCACAGGTGGGGAGCTATCACCACTGATGCATGGCATTACAGGTGATCAAGGAGGGTTACTGCATCCACCTAGCTGAAGTGCCTCCGCATTATTTCCCCGGAGAGTCTCCCTGGCTTCCCCTTCAACGGAACCACCTTCTGAAGGAGTTGGCAGGTTTGCTCGAGGAGCAAGCAGTGGAACCAGTGCCCCACCATCTCAAGGGCAAGGGTTCTACTCCGGGTATTTCCTTGTGCCAAAGAGGACAGGGGGCCTAAGGCCCATCCTCGACCTGCGCAACCTCAACAGATTCCTCTGTGAGGGAGAAGTTCAAGATGCTCTCCCTTGGAACATTGCTGCCTTACCTCCAGCAGGGAGACTGGCTATGCTCCTTAGACCTAAAGGATGCTTATACACACATCCTAATCCACCCGAACCACAGGCAATAACCACGCTTTGCGGTGGGGGAACCATAATTTTCAATACAGGGTGCTTCCCTTTGGCCTCGCCTTGGCCCCCAGGGTATTTACAGAATGCCTAGCGGTGGTTGCTGCCTTTCTCAGGCTTCAGGGGATCTTTGTCTTCCCCTATCTTGACGACTGGCTCATCAGGGACACCATGGCCCCCCTGAGGTGTGGCAGGCCATGGCACGCACTCTCCAGGTCCTTCAACACTTGGGTTTCGTTATCAACTATCCCATGTTTAGCTTTTGCCCGACTCAAGAGCTGGAATTTATTGGGGCAAGGATCAATACCTTTCACTCCAAGGCCTTTCTACCTGCAGACAGGGTAGGCAGGCTCATGGCACTGGCCAAAGACATATAGCGCTATTCCTCAGTGCCAGCAAGACACCTGTTGCGCTTCCTCAGGCACATGGCCTCCACAGTCCATGTCACACCAGATGCCCGCCTCCACATGTGAATTGTGCAATGGTGCCATGTTGCCTCAGGGACCAGTGGTTCCAGGCCATGGGGCATCTTCAGGACAGAGTCAAAGTAACCAGGTACCTGGCGCAGTCTCTGACCTGGTGGCTCTTGCCCCATCACTTGCAAACAGGGATGCCTTTTCAGGCCCCTCATCACTTGAGGGTCCTCACCACAGATGCCTCCCTGCTGGGCTGGGGAGCCCACTGCCAGGGGTACTGCACCCAGGGCATTTGGTCCCTGGACAAGAGTGCCCAACAGATCAACCTTTTGGAATTGTGTGCAATCCACCTCACCCTAAAGGCGTTACGGCAGTCCCTGAGCCACAGGTCCGTCCTGGTCCCAGATGGACAACCAGGTCGCCATGTTCTATGTGAACAAGCAAGGGGGCACGGGGTCCCGCGCCCTCTGTCAGGAAGCCCTGGACTTGTGCTCGTTTGCAGTCCGACAGGGCATTCTCCTCAGGGCAGTGTACCTGCCGGGCCAGGAAAACTGGCTGGCCGACAGACTCAGTAGGCTGCTCCAACCGCACGAGTGGCAACTAGACCCAGAAGTGGTCTGTGGGCTTTTCCAAATCTGGGGGGAACTGGTGATGGACCTGTTTGCCAGCCCGGACAACCACCAGTTACTCCGCTTCTGTTCCAGGCAACCACACCCTGCCAGGGTGGCCGCCGATGCCTTTCTAATTTCATGATTGGTGGGTATTCTGTATGCGTTTTCCCTGACACCTCTGATTGCCAAGACCGTGTTCAAGATTCTTTGCGACAGAGCTTCAGTCATTCTGATAGCCCCACTATGGCCTCGGCAACCGTGGTTCCCACTCCTCCTGCTGCTAGCGGTGGAGACCCTCATCCCTCTGGGGACATCTCTGCAGCTCCTTTCCCAGGAGGGGGCTCTCTCCTGCACCCTAGCCCTTTCACTGACGGCGTGGTTGCTGAGAGGATGTCACGAGCTCTGTTCCTACTTCTGAAAGACGTGGAGGATGTTCCGCTGGCTTCATGCAGAACGTCTAACAGACGGGCTTACGCCTTTAAGTGGCTCAGGTTTGCGCTTTGGTGTGTGGCACAGGGGTCGACCCCTTTTCTTGCCCGGTGGTTATGGTGTTGCAATACCTTCTCCATCTCTTCAGCACGGGGTTCAAGTCCAACTCCTGAGTGGAGGAGTAGCCTAATGGTTAAGAACACTGGCTTGGGAACCCAGAGATCATGGTTCGATTCCCACTAGCACTCCTTGTGGCTTTGGGCAAATCACTTAACCCTCCATTGTCTCAGAAAAATCCAAATTATCAATGTCCCTGTTTAATGTACATTACTAAGTTTCAATGTAAACTGCTTTGATTGAAATGATAAAGCAGTATATAAAACCTGTTAAATAAAATAACTCCGTCAGGGTGCATAGTGCCCTAGCAGCGAACCACCATCGGGTGGATGGGAAGCCCCTCTCGGCTCACCCAACGGTGTCCCGATTCCTTAAAGGCCTACTCCTGTCTAAGCCCCTGGTCCGCCCCCCCCAGCGACCGAATGGGATCTCAATGTAGTCCTGGGGCGGCTTACCCTGCTGCCTTTCGAACTGATGGCTACGTGTCATCTCCGCCATCTCTCCTGGAAAGTGGTTTTCCTTGTCGCACTCACTTCCGTCCGAAGGGTGAGCGAGCTTCAGGCCCTCATGGTAGAGAGGCCTTATACCAGGTTCTACAAGAATAGGGTGTTACTTTGTACACTCCCCAAGTTCCTCTCGAAGGTGGTGTCCTCGTTCCACCTCAATCAGGAGGTGGTCCTCCCTTCCTTCTTTTCCAGACCGCACGCCATATCCTGGACTGTAAGAGGGCCTTATCCTACATTCAACGTACTCAAGGCCATCAGAAAGCATCTCAGCTTTTCGTTTCCTACGACCGCAGTAAACTGCGGCAGGTGGTGACCAAGCGTACGCTGTCCACGTGGGTGGCGGACTGTATTTCCCGGGCCTATCAGGAAGCGAAGCTTCCATTAGAGGGCCCTGTCACGGCTCACGAGCTCAGGGCCATGGCGGCATCAGTGGCTCATCTACACTCCGTTCCTCTAGCAGACATCTGCCGGGCCGCCACCTGGTCTTCAGTTCATACCTTCGCAGCCCATTTCTGCCTGGATAGGGAGTCCCGATGGGACAGTGCCTTCAGCCAGGCTGTACTCCATAACCTTTTCGAGGTCTAGGCAACTCCTGCCCTCCAACCCTTCTGTGTTCAGGCTACTGGAGTGCTTATTCTCCAGGACCAAGCAGGAAGTCAGTCCTCATATATGGGTGACATCGATGTCGATGGAGCCCCTGCGGAGCATTTCCCCAGCTTTCTATGAAAGCCTTTGGGAATGCAGGCACACATGCACGGTCCCCTTTTTGCCTAAAGGTGCCATCTTGCTCAGTCTCTCTTTTTCCGTGAAGCCCGTCGGACGTGTGTCCTAGTCCTCCCAGAAAAAAGTTGGATTTTTTTGTGATTCCTTCGCTGTTTTTTCTCCGGTTCGACGCCGGTTCCCCTCCCGCTGGGTTCGGTCCCGTCGGACTCACCGCAGTTTGAGCCCTGGAGTAGATCCCCCTCCGGAGGATACCCGGTTCTCAGAGTTCGTCTGGGATATAGCCACTGCGTTGGCTATCCCTGCGGACCCCGAAGAGGAGCCTCGAGCCAAAGAGCTCGAGGCCCTCCAGTATGACTATCCTCCGAAGGAGTCCTTTACTGTGCTGGTTCCTCCGATGCTGGAACGGCTCCTCTTCCGGATGTGGGAGGCACCGGCCTCGGCGCCGGTTCTAAGCAAGCGGGTCGATTCCATTTATCGACTCCGGAAGAGCCCTGGTTTTCAAAAAGCGCAGCTACCACACCATTCCATGGTGGTGGAATCGACCATGCATCATCTCAAAAGTCAGAAGATGTACTCCGCGGTGCCCCCTGGCAGGGAGGCCCGGAACCTGGATGGTTTTGGTAGAATGTGCTTCCAGGGCTCGATGCTTGCTTGCCGTGTCCAGTCTTACCAGCTGTACATGGGCATGTACTTGCGAGACCTGGCCAAGGAACTGGCCTGGTTCTCTGCTGGTCTCTCCGGGGAACCCTTGCAGAGGTTCAAGTCCTTGTCCTCAGGGATAAGTTTATGTCCCGCACTGCCTACAATGGCTTCGAGGCTTCGGCCCGTGTTGCGGCAGCCGGCATCGCGGCCCAACGCCAGGCGTGGTTGCAGTCATCGGACCTCGAGCCTTGGGTTCAAGACAAGTTGGTCGATGTCCCTTGCCGAGGTGAAAACCTTTTTGGCAAGCCCATGACCGAGAAGGCCGCACAGCTCGAAACCGAGCACCTCATGAGGACAAGGCTGTCTAGAAAGGCTTCGGCCCCTTCTCAGAAAAAGAAGGGCTCAGGTAAAAAGCCCTTTTACCCGAGGAAGGGCACTACCTACAAACAGTTCCCACAGTACCAGGCCTCCCACGCTCCCCCACAGGGTCAGCAGGCCAAGGGGCAGAGGAATGGGCTTCGTAGGCAGAGGGCCCCCAAGCCTCCGGCTCCTGCTCCCACTCAGCAGGGTGGGGGGTTTTGACTCTTTAGGCATAGCCTCTCCCAACCCTGCACAAGAGATCGACTTACCCTGTTTGCCCACAGGTGGCCACTCATCACTGGGCACAGTTGGGTGTTAAGCATTGTCCACAAGGGCTATATGCTACACTTCCAGCAGCTGCCTCCTCCATACTTCCCAGGGGAGCCTCCAAGGCCTCCCCTACACACAGATCTTCTCCTTCAGGAGCTCCAAGGTCTGTTGCGAGACAAGGCAGTGGAGCCTGTGCCTCCCCACCTCCAGGGTCAAGGGTTCTACTCCAGGTTCTTTCTCGTACCAAAAAGAACCGGTGGCCTCCGCCCTATCCTCGACCTCAGAAATCTCAACAAGTTCCTAGAGATAGAAAAATTCAAGATACTTACTATTGGAACACTTCTGCCCTACCTCCAGCAGGGAGATTGGCTATGCTCCTTAGATTTAAAGGATGCGTACACTCACATCCTCATTCATCCAGACCACAGATAGTACCTCAGGTTCATTGTGGGAGGAAACCATTATCAGTACAGAGTACTGCCTTTTGGTCTCACCTCCGCCCCCAGGGTCTTTACCAAATGCCTGGCGGTGGTGGCGGCCTACCTGAGAAACCAGGGTATCTTTGTCTTCCCCTATCTGGACGACTGCCTCATCAGGGGTCAGACGTGCCAGGAGGCCAGACAAGCCGCCCTCCGAACTATTGCTCTTCTTCAAAACCTGGGGTTTGTCATAAACTTCGCAAAGTCCACTTTGCTCCCCTTCCAGAACTTGGAGTTCATAGGAGCAAAGCTGGACTCTCTGCTGGCAAAGGCTTTCTTGCCAGAAGACAGAGCCGAAAGGCTGGTAACCTTGGCAAAACAGTTTCTCAACAGGTCACTGGTCTCCGCCAGACTCTGCCTCAGGCTTCTTGGCCACATGGCTTCGACAGTACATGTGACCCCCAATGCCCGGCTCCATATGAGGCCTGCACAGTGGTGCCTCAGAACTCAGTGGACACAGGCCAAAGGGAGCCTCAGAGACAGAATAAGGGTATCCAGACCCTTCCTGAACTCCCTCCGCTGGTGGCTGCACCCACCCAATCTACTGCAAGGGGTGCCTTTTCAGATTCCTGGGTTCACAGTGGTGTTGACCACGGATGCCTCCCTGCAAGGCTGGGGGGCTCATTGTCTGGGCAAGTGCACCCAGGGCCTGTGGTCTCCCTTGGGAGGCCACGCAGTAGATCAATCTACTGGAACTCAGGGCTATTCATTTAGCCCTCAAGACTTTCTCTCAAACCCTGGCTCATCAGTCTGTCTTAGTTCAAACAGACAACCAAGTAGCCATGTTTTATGTGAACAAGCAGGGCGGCACTGGGTCCAGGCTCCTTTGTCAGGAGGCACAGGACCTTTGCTTGTTTGCTCTCAGGCGCAACATGTTCCTCAAGGCTGTGTATCTCCCTGGCCAGGAAAACTACCTGGCAGACAGGTTGAGCAGGATTCTGCAGCCCCACGAATGGCAGCTGCATCCCTTAGTGGTTCAGAAGATTTTCCTGAAAAGGGGACTTCCATCCATAGATTTGTTTGCCAGTCCATTGAACAAACAGCTGCCAAGGTTCTGCTCCCATTCTGTATTGATACAACCAGTTAGGTCTGATCTCCTGGACGAATTACTGCTGTATTCAAAAAAGTCGTCCAATCCCAACTCGAGAATGAGTTACAATACTTGCTATATTAACACTGTTTATAGGTCTCAGATTCGATAAGCACTCATTTAGGACCCGCGTCCTTTCACTCGGTGCTGTCGTTCACATCAATGACCCCAGTGTTTCTTAGCTATCAGGTGCTTTATGAATACAAGTGCTGTATTACTTTTAAAATATAACTTAACTTAAAACCGCAGCCCTTATTCACAGCCTTAAGAACAGTGCTGGTGAACTGGATCCCGACGCTCTGCTATAGAAACATAGAAACATGATGACAGAAAAAGACCACAAGGCCCATCTAGTCTGTCCTTCCATAACAACAACTACAACAGTCCACTTTTTACCTTTAGAGATCCTCTGTGTTGGTCCCATGCTTTTTTGAATTCAGTTACTGTCCTCATCTCTACCACCTCCACTGGGAGACTATTCCACGGATCCACTACTCTTTCCGTAAAGAAATACCTGGGCAGGTAGGGGGACATAAGAGATGTGGTGAATGTGACGTTTGTGTAGTGATGTCAGAACGGACCCGATTTGCTTACCATGGTCGCAGTTATGATTTGAGGACTAACACTAATTGTGCTTCTGAAGCTGTAGTATATTGTCTCCAGTGTCCGTGCAGTATGATATATATAGGCAAGACTCTGCGCTCTTTACGAACCAGAGTACGGGAACATCGTAGCCGTCTTAAATGTCGTAGATTAGAGGCTCCCATTGTAGGACATTGTTTGGCTCAGGGACACACTTTTGAGCAGTTGAGTTGTTTTGCTATAGAACGTGTATTACATCCACATGGGGGACGCACATTAGATGAAACACTTCTCATGAAAGAACAACGATGGATATACAGGTTAAATACAGTAGCTCCGGAGGGCTTAAATCTAGCAATAGATTGGCAGGTATGCACGTGATATACACTGCACAGGCTGATGATAGCGGAAGGCTTTAATAAAGGGGACAGTTAAATTTAATATAGTTGCCTTTGACCCTAGGATACAGGGTCGGAAGGGTTTTTCGTATACAGAACTGTTTAAATACCTAAGTATAATGACGGCGAGCTGTTCTTATATTGGAAGGGAGTAAAATTCTTGATAGTAGAATCGAACATATCGAGAGTATAAGGTGGCCCAATGAGTTAATTGGTAACATGGTTGAATGAAGACAATTTCGCGCCGGAAGATAGTAGTAGGGGTTTAAATAGGGGGGGAGAGTTCCACCCCGCATGCGCGGCGTCTCTTTGAGATTTAGGAGTTACTCTTTGACATCAGTATGGGACGTGGGCAGCATCACACATTGTAAGTTTATGTCAAAGTAGAGGGTTTTAAGTAGAATGAGTATTAATAATTTGGTGTGAGGGATAGTTTTTTTAGAGTGTTGTTTGTGTATTTTAGGTTTGGGGAAGGATCTCCTGAAGAAAACTAGTTTGAAACGCCGGTAAGGCGCCATAGCAGAGCGTCGGGATCCAGTTCACCAGCACTGTTCTTAAGGCTGTGAATAAGGGCTGCGGTTTTAAGTTAAGTTATATTTTAAAAGTAATACAGCACTTGTATTCATAAAGCACCTGATAGCTAAGAAACACTGGGGTCATTGATGTGAACGACAGCACCGAGTGAAAGGACGCGGGTCCTAAATGAGTGCTTATCGAATCTGAGACCTATAAACAGTGTTAATATAGCAAGTATTGTAACTCATTCTCGAGTTGGGATTGGACGACCTTTTTGAATACAAAGGTTCTGCTCCCAGCAACCGCATCCTCTGCGGCTAGCAGCATATGCTTTTCTGATTTCCTGGTCCCAGGGCCTCCTGTATGCATTTCTTCCCACGCCCTTGGTGGCCTGAACCCTATTCAAGATTCTACAGGACAAGGCCTCGGTCCTGCTGGTGGCTCCCATGAACTCCCAATAGACATCCGTATCATAAAAGACCTCTCCCAATTTAGGACATACCTATTCTCCGAACACTTTGAAATCCCCTACCCTCCAAGTCCAGCTACACAGCGTCCACAGACACACAAACAAAAAACCCGCAAAAACACAATTAGTTAACCATACACAGTCCTCTCACAGACAGTTCTCCCACAGACACACCAAAAATCCACAGACAGTTCTCCCACAGACACACAAAAAATCCACGAAAAAATGGAAATAAATTCCACCACACACACACACACACCCACACCCCCACTTGACTGACGAATACTCTACTCTATAACTCATTGTATTTTAACCTTTTTGTAAATAACCTCTGTAAATAACATTGGCAGTTCTTTGCCTATTCCCTGTAAAAAGTTAGAAACTTCTGATCAATATAACGATACAGAAGTATACAAAAGTATACACCTTGTAAATAGTTTTAAGCAGTTTAACGCACTGTTATATGTAAAAAGTTAAAAAATTTCTGTTCAATGTAATGGTATACGAATGTATACAAAACTGTTAATTTGTTCCATGTAAACCGCCCCTGATCTCTGGAAGGGGCGGTATAGAAGAAATAGATAGATAAATAAATAAATAAATAAGATGGCCAAGACAGCCTTGGTTCCCACTTCTGCTTCAACTGGCA
This sequence comes from Ichthyophis bannanicus, assembly GCA_033557465.1. Taxonomy (NCBI): domain Eukaryota; kingdom Metazoa; phylum Chordata; class Amphibia; order Gymnophiona; family Ichthyophiidae; genus Ichthyophis; species Ichthyophis bannanicus. Next base: position 841,854 of record JAWIIG010000037.1, on the reverse strand, counting down.
GTGGATCCCCCACTGCCTCTGGGGTTGCAGTCCGACCTTCTCTCTCAGGATCAAGGTTCCCTTCTGCACCCAAATCTCGGAGCTCTCAATTTGATGGCATGGAGGCTGCAAGGGTAGTTTTGGCTCCCTGGGGCCTATCTCAGGAAGTTGAGAAGGTTGTCCTAGCCTCTAGAAAGCAGTCCACTAGGAAAACCTATGCCCTGAAATGGAAAAGGTTTTCTGTGTGGTGTCAGCTACATACAGAAGATCCTTTCTCCTGTGCTGTACCAGTAGTGCTTCAGTACCTAATGCACTTATCCAATCAGGGACTTAAGTCCAATTCTGTTCGGGTCCACCTCTCAGCTCTAGCAGCTCACCACTCACTGGTGGAAGGACATTCTCTGTCGGTTCACCCCTTGGTGTCCAGGTTTCTCAGAGGCTTGCTCTTGCTCAAGCCTCCAATCCGTCGTCCTGCTCCTGAGTGGGAGTTGAATGTGGTCTTGTAGCAACTGACTCACCCACCTTTTGAGCTGATGGCTACTTGTCCTCTCCGCTTCCTGTCCTGGAAGACACTCTTCTTGGTAGCCCTAACCTCGGCCAGGCGAGTGAGTGAGCTTCAGGCCTTGGTCTGTGGCAGGCCTTACACCCGCTTCTATAGGAACAGGGTAGTCCTTAGGACTCATCCAAAGTTCCTCCCAAAGGTTGTCTCCTCTTTCCACCTCAGCCAGGAGGTGGTTCTTTTGACATTCTTCCGTAGGCCTCATGCAAGCCAGGCTGAAGCAGTTCTGCATACCCTGGACTGTAGGAGGGCCTTATCCTTCTACCTTGACCGTACGCAGGGGCATAGGAGGGCTACTCAGCTCTTCATATCTTTTGACCCTAATAATTTGGGGTTAGCTGTGTCCAAGCATACCTTGTCCATCTGGGTGGCTGACTCTATCACCTGGGCTTACAGGGCGGCTGACCTTTCTTTGCAGGGTAGGGTCACGGCCCATCGTGTCAGGGCAATGGCTGCCTCAGTGGCTCATCTCCGCTCTGTACCGTTGGTAGACATCTGCAGGGCTGCAACTTGGTCCTCAAGCCAGACTTTTGCGGCCCATTACTGTCTGGAGAGGGAGTCCCGTAGGAACAGTGCTTTTGGCCAGGCAGTACTCCGGAATCTCTTTGAGATTTAGGCAACTCCTGCCCTGCAGCCCTCCGTTGGGCTACCGGTGGAGGTTCTTTCAGTGAAAACCCTTTCTTTGATGCTGGAACTAGAGGGAGTTCTCTTGTTCAGCCTGGGTTCCTGGTAGCCCAGAGCTAGGGAGTCACCCATATGTGAGGACTGACTTCCTGCTTGGTCCTGGAGAAAGAGTAGTTACTCACCTGTAACAGGTGTTCTCCAGGAGCAGCAGGAATCAGTCCTCACAACCCTCCCTCCTCCCCTAGGAGTTGCAGTTGTACATAGTTTATTTTTACATTTTTGTGTGCTGTTTTTTAGCTATGTCATTTGACTGAGCAAGATGGCACCTTTAGGCAGGAAGGGAACCGCGCATGCGTGCCTGCATTCCCAAAGGCTTTCATAGAAAGCTGGGGTAATGCTCCGCAGGGGCTCCATCGACATCGATGTCACCCATATGTGAGGACTGATTCCTGCTGCTCCTGGAGAACACCTGTTACAGGTGAGTAACTACTCTTTCCTTTGGACGCATAGTTTTTCATTGTGGCTGCTTGCGGCTCTTGATGAGGGAGCTTTTTTTTTTCTTTTGGGCTATAGGTTAATGGTAGCCTGTAGCTGGGGAGTCCCATATGTGAGGACTGACTTCCTGCTTGTTCCCGGAGAAAGTGTAGGTACTCACCTGTAACAGGTGTTCTCTGGGGACAGCAGGAATCAGTCCTCATAACCCTCCCTCCTCCCCTTGGAGTTGCAGTCCTCCTATCTTTTGTGGGGGAGGGGGGGGGCCGGTTTGCCGTCTTTAGCTATGTCATTTGACTGAGCAAGATAGCTCCTTTGGGTGAGAAGGGGACCATGCATGCATGGTAGCAGCTCCCAAAAGCTTTCTTTGAAAGCTGGTGATTTGCTCCACGCGGGCTCCGTCGGCATCGACATCACCCATATGTGAGGACTGATTCCTGCTGTCCCCAGAGAACACATGTTACAGGTGAGTAACTACGCTTTATATGCCTTCTGAACTGTCCATCCTGGATAACCTCGCTCTCTAAATCATTGTTGTAAATCTATAGCTTTCTGTTTAAAATCTTCCTTTGAACTTCCTTAAACAGAGGAATTGGCCAAATGGGAAATTATTCTTCAGTTTAGTAGGATGACAACTATTAAACCTAGGATGGTTATTCCTGTCAATCTTTTTCCTATACAAAGATGTAACCATAGAATTACCACTTTTACTGCTATTAAAGCTATGCGTCCAAGGGAATAAGCACTCCGGTAGCCCAAAAAAATTTAACAGTGATTGATGTTTTGTCATTTTAAACTTCAGGAGTCTGGTTTGTTTGTTAAGCCAGTCCAAAAAATGTAATCTAAGAAATGGCTCCATAGTGTTATATAATGAAACCATATAGATAAATATATATTTTTCTCTACAAACACCGCCATATAGATAGTTAGATGCAAGGCATTGATAAGGCAGGCAAAGAGAATTTGAAAAAAAGCTTGCTGTGGAAGCAAAAATGCATAATAAAAACATTTTCAAGTACATTCGTAGCAAAAAACCCTGTAAGACAGTCAGTTGGACCATTGGATGATAGAGGAGTAAAAGGGGCGCTAAGTGAAGACAAGGCCATAGCAGACTGCTTTGCTTCGGTCTTTACTGAAGAAGACGTAGGGAATTTACCCGTGCCTGAAATGGTATATAAAGGTGATGTATCGGAGAATTGAAAGAAATATTGATAAACCGGGAAAATGTATTATAACTATTTGATAAACTGAAGAATACCAAATCATCTGGACCAGATAGTATATATCCAAGGGTATTGAAAGATCTGAAATATGAGATTGCAGACCTACTATTAGAAATCTGTAACTATCATTAAAATCAACTGTAGTACCTGAAGAGTGGAGAATGGCTAATGTAACACCAATATTTAAAAAGTGTTCTAGGGTTGATCCAGGAAACTACAGACCTACGAGTCTGACATCAGTGCATGGCAAAATGGTAGAAACCATTATAAAGTATAAAATTACTGATGATGTATATAGTCATGGTTTACTGGGAGATAGCCAACATGGATTTAGCCAAGGAAAGTCTTGACTTACTAATCTGTTATAATTTTTTGATGGTGTGAATAAACAGGTAGACAAAGATGAGCCGGTTGATGTGGAGGCACATTCCAATGTGGCCGTCCAGACCCCTGTGCATCCGATCGGAATCGGGACGCCCAGAGGTGGACCTGATTCTGATCCCGTGGTGGCTAGATGTGCCCACAGGATCAGAATCGGGTCTAGGGTCTGAATGTGCAGGCCAGGCCCCAATTCCGATCGGCCTGCACGCACAGCCACTTGCCTGGCTATCTCAGTCCACAATGCCATGGTGTCTCCATTCAGGAGCTGTGAATGCCAGCCTCTGCTGATTCACTTCTTTCCCCGCAACTGGATCCTCGATCTGGCTTCCCAAGGCCATGGTCCAGCTGCGGGGAACTTACTGCACTCCCCTACCTCCCCTACCTTCTGTTCCCGGCACGGCAGCTCAATCCCCCAAAGGCCAGGGGGTCTTATTCCACCTCTGCGGTGGAATAAGACCCCCATCTAAGTTCACAGCCCCGGACGTACAGGGCCGATGTCAGACTTGATCGCCCATGCCCCGCCCTCGCTCTGCCTCCGGAATGCCCCCTCTTGCCCCCATCCATTCCTCCCTGTACAAATGCGGTTTTCGCCGGGGCTGGCAGGGGGGGAAATAGCGGGGATGGATGTATAATTTTTTTTTCTCTATGGTTTTCAGGTCCACCTAGAGGCTTACCTTTTAAACCCCTATCAATTTAGCTTAAACCCCTAACAATTAGATTTTAAACTCCAATTTGTTTCCATAGCTACCTGTGTTTCCCCATAAAATATTTTTCATTTATATCTATCAGTGTTCAGTAAGTTTATTTTTTTGAAGCTTTACACAAATTAAATTGTTTGGAAGGTGTCAGGAAAACCCAGAGTTTGGGGGAAAATTGAGTTTTGAGGGTTTTTATGCTGATTTTAAGCCTCAAATTAACTCGTTGTAGAAAGTGTTTTATTTAACTGTTTGAAAACATAAAAGGTACATAATAGATGTGCACAGCTAATATAAGTGGTTTGTGATAGAAAATGTGGTATAATAAATGCATACTAGATATAACATACCAGATTTTATGAAGAAAGACATTCCAGTCAAGGGGGGAAGAGAAGTAATCTGCATTAGTTACTTTGTTGCAACCAGGTCAGCTGTCCAAATGAAAAAGGAAAAATAAAGTAGGGAGGAAAATGGCTTCAGAGGATTTAATGGAGAAAAATAAGGGTTTTATTCATATTAGAATGAAACTATCTCCAGGAACAAGCAGGAATAAGTCCTCACATATGGGTACGTCGGTACCGACGGAGCCCGTGCGGGAAAGCTCCCCAGCTTCTTAGAATAGAAGCTTTTGGGACCTCCCACTGCACATGCGCACTGCCTTCCCGCCTTCCTGAACAGCTCTCCTCAGTTTCTCTTTTTCCGCGGAGCCAGCAGGTCGTGTTCCTGTCACCGCTGAAGAAATTGTTATTTTATTTGTTTCTTTAGACCGCGTACCTGCCTTCCCCATACCGATACCGGTATCGCCGGTCTTTTCTTTCTTTCTTTAAAAAATTATAATTCTTTTTTCTTATTTTTTAGCTTTTTGGTCACTTCAGAGAGGCCTCTCGGCCTACTCAATTTCTCCTCATGGAGAAGCCAGCCCCTGGATTTAAGAAGTGTACCAAATGTAATGCTGTTATTTCAGTCACAGACACCCATGACTGGTGTCTGAAATGTTTGGGGCCTGACCATTCCATACCGGACTGCCCATCTTGCTCCCACATGTCTAAACGTGGGCTGCAGAACCGGGCCAACAAATTCCATGTGCTGTTTGCTTCAGAGAATACAGCATCACAGTCATCCAGGTCTTCTTCTCCGGATGGATCTCAGGTAACCAAACCTTCTGTGGGCAAGTCCTCAAAGAGCAAATCTCCTTCAAAGCATCGAGAGGCTCTTAGCTTAGAACTTGAGGACCCTGCCCCAGCCAAACAACCCCGGCGGGAAGTCCAACTTCCAAAAACGCCAATTCAGGGGTCTCAGGTTGATATCGATGCTACGGCCTCGACAGATCACCTGTTAGCCTGCTCTGGGGTACCGGGTCACTCCGGTACCGACATCCAGGCAGCTATGGCGTCCATGGGCGATACTGTACAGTCCATGCAGCAGGCCGTCATGGCTTTCATTAAAGCTGCAACGCCATCGGTTCCGCTTTCAGCGGTTCCGGGCCCGATACCGGTATCGTCCGCCATGCCGGTATCGAGGCCGTCCACCTCTAAACGCAAGTCGGTACCGTATGGGCTTTCGCTCCATACCGGTTCCATACCCGATACGCCCGATATCGATACCGATCGGTACGCGTATCGTGCGTTAGAGGAAAGCACCGATTCCTCTGAGGATTTTCACTCCTCTGATGATTCTGCTGAGTTTTCACTCAACTTACCTGAGGAGCCCTCTTCTCCTAAAAGGAGAATGTCCCCTCCAGAGGATTTGTCCTTCCAGGACTTTGTTTTAGATATGGCTACAGCCCTTTCTATTACCACATCCTCTGAAAAGGAACCCAGATCCAAAAAACTGGATATTTTGGGATACTCAAAGGCCCCTAAGGAGGCAGTTACCCTGCCTATCCATGAAATCCTTCAAGAACAACTGATGGATTTCTGGGAAAATCCTTTGACTTTGTCTCCTTATTCCCGTAGGTTGGACACCATGTATAGGGTCCCTCCTTCTCCTGGTTTCCAAAAGACTCAATTGCCCCACCACTCTATTGTGGTGAAGTCTGCAATGAAGAAGATTAGGAGTACCAAAAGGCACTCTTCCACCCCTCCAGGACGGGAATGTAAGACTTTGGACTCTTTTGGTAGGAAAATTTTCCAGGCTAGTATGCTTATAGCCAGGATTAATTCCTACAGTCTCTATATGGGCATGTTCCTGGAGGAACTTGCCAAAAAGGTGCGGCATTTTGCCCCCTTTATCCCTGAGGATAAAAAGCAGGGATTCCTTTCCCTAGTGAAACAACTCTTAGAGGTTTCTAAGTTCTCTAATAGGGCAGCATATGATTCCTTTGAGGGAGCCAGTAGGGCTTCGGGCATTACTATTGCAGCCCGACGTCTTGCTTGGCTCCAGGCCTCTGATCTGGAACCTTGGGTTCTAGATGGCTTACGGAATCTGCCCTGTACAGGTGAGAACTTATTTGGGGAAGAGTGGCAAATCAAAGCCACCCAGATGGATGCTGAAATGCCACCTTGGAAAGACTTTCAAAGTCCACTTCAATTCCTACTAAGAAAAAGTCTTTTAAAAGGCCTTACTATAAGAAGGCCAGAGTTGCTTCAAATACTGGCCAGCAGTCTTCTCAACCTCGCTATACTGCTAAGCGTCAGCAATCCAAACAAGCACGAGCTAAGCCTGCAGCAGCTACTGTAGCTCAGCAGGCTCCAACCCCTCAGGGGTTTTGACTTGCTCCTAGGGAACTTGCCACTTCTGGTTCTAACACAACCAGAACCTCTCACCATACCCGGAAGGTTGGTTCACTTTGCTCCCAGATGGGAACAAATCACAACAGAACAATGGACCCTCTCTATCATTCGAGACGGTTACAAACTTCATTTCTCCAGCCTTCCTCCCCATCATATGGTGAGACCATTCAATTCTCCCCCATCTCTCCTAACCCTGTTGGGTCAAGAGGTTTCCTCTCTTCTTGCCCAAGGGGCCATAGAAGAGGTTCCTCTTCCTCAACAAGGGTCCGGTTTCTACTCCCCTTATTTTCTCATTCCAAAGAAGACAGGGGGATTCAGACCAATCCTAGATCTGAGAGAATTGAACAAATTTCTCTTCAAGGAGAAATTCAAAATGCTGTCTCTTGGCATTCTCCTTCCTTACCTCCAGGGTCAGGACTGGCTTTGTTCTCTAGACCTACAGGATGCGTATACACATATACTCATCCATCCATCCCACAGAAAGTATCTTCGCTTTCTGTTTCAGGGAAAACATTTCCAATACAGAGTACTCCCCTTCGGTCTAGCCTCTGCTCCAAGAGTATTCACAAAATGCATGGCAGTCGTAGCCGCATTTCTAAGAGGCATGGGAATCTTTGTCTTCCCATATCTGGACGACTGGCTCATCCGAGCTCCAACTCAGTCACAGGCCCAGATTTCCCTGGACCACACAAGGAGCCTTTTGCAGTATCTGGGACTGGTAGTAAACCTTCCCAAGTCCCAACTCATCCCTACTCAATCTCTAGAATTCATAGGGGCCCAGTTGGACACCATCACTGCAAGGGCCTACCTTCCACATGTTCGAGGCCAGCGCCTCCTGAGTTTGGCCTCCCAAGCTCAGTCCAGCACTCACTTGACAGCCAGGGAAATGCTACGCCTACTGGGTCATATGGCCTCCACAGTGCATGTGGTGCCCTATGCTCGTCTTCATATGAGAGCAGCTCAATGGACCCTGGCCACTCAGTGGACTCAGGCGTCAGGAGCGCTCTCAGACCAAATACAAACCTCCGATCGTCTGTTTTGGTCCCTCCACTGGTGGACTTCCACCAAGAATCTGTTGTTGGGGGCTCCATTTCAACCATTGCTACCCCAAGCAACCCTCACAACAGATGCCTCCCAAACAGGGTGGGGAGCCCATCTGCAAACTCTCTCCACTCAGGGCACTTGGTCTCTACAGGAGACCACCCTTCATATCAATCTTCTGGAACTGCGAGCAATTTACCTTGCCCTCAAGGTCTTCCACTCCCTCCTAGCCAACCTCACTGTCCTAGTTCAGACGGACAATCAGGTGGCCATGTTTTACATAAACAAACAAGGAGGGACGGGCTCTCTGTCGCTTTGCAACGAAGCTCTAAGACTATGGGCCTTCGCCAGAGAGCATCAGATTCACCTGCTAGCAGTGTATCTCCCAGGAGTTCAAAACTCTCGGGCAGACAGGCTCAGTCGAGTTCTGCTGCCACACGAATGGTCCCTACATTTGGACCAAATAAACCGAATCTTTCAGGAATGGGGGACCCCGGACATAGACCTCTTTGCAAGTCCGTGGAATGCCAAACTTCCCCGGTTCTGTTCCAGAACTCCGTGTCAGGGAGCTCAGGCTACGGACGCCTTTCTCCTGAATTGGAATCAGGCATTCCTATATGCCTTTCCACCCATTCCTTTGATTCCCAAGACTCTGTTCAAACTCCAGAGGGATCATGGAACTATGATCCTCATAGCTCCACGCTGGCCACGCCAAGTGTGGTTCCCTCTACTTCTACAGCTCTCCCAGGGATCCTACTTGGATCTGGGAGCTGCGCCAGACCTCCTGTCTCAGGAGGAGGGGACTTTGTGGCACCCAAACCCCAAATCCCTTCACCTCAGTGCTTGGTTACTGAAGGCTTAAACCTTCAAGACTTTCATCTTTCCCAACCAGTGAAAGATATCCTTTCTGCCTCTAGGAAACCCTCTACCAGGCGTTCCTATGCTTTCAAATGGAAACGTTTTTCCATTTGGTGTGCTCAGCAGGGTCTTGACCCTCTGGCACTTCCTTTGAATTCTCTTCTTGATTATCTCCTGCATCTCTCCAATGCAGGCCTCAAGACGAATTCGGTAAGAGTCCATTTAAGTGCTATTGCAGCATCCTTGAAACATATAAATGGACAACCTATCTCCTCTCATCCTCTTGTTGCAAGATTCATGAGAGGCCTGACTCTCACTAAACCTCCCATCAGACCACCCCGGTCGCATGGGATTTGAATCTAGTGCTCGGTCAACTTATGAAGCCACCTTTTGAGCCAATGTTTTCCACCTCCTTGAAATTTCTTTCCTGGAAGGTCATCTTCCTCATTGCAGTCACTTCGGCTCGCCGCATCAGTGAGCTGCAGGCTTTAGTGGCTAATCCACCTTACACAAGATTTCATCATGATAAGGTGGTCCTTAGGACGAATCCCCACTTTATGCCTAAAGTGGTCTCGCCTTTTCATCTTAATCAAGAGGTATATCTACCTGTCTTTTTTCCAGCTCCTCATGCATCCAATGCAGAGAGGAACCTTCATACTCTGGATTGTAAAAGAGCTCTCGCTTTTTACCTTAATAGGACTCAGCCACATCGAAAGTCTTCTCAACTTTTTGTGGCCTTTGATCCTTCCCATTTGGGACTTCCAGTCTCCAAGCGTACACTTTCCAATTGGATTGCTCAGTGTATTTCTTTTGCTTACCAGAGCAAAAACATTCCTCTGGAAGGCCATGTCACTGCTCACAATGTGAGGGCCATGGCAACTTCTATGGCTCATCTGCACTCTGTTTCCATAGATCAGATCTGTCGAGCCGCTACCTGGGCCTCGGTTCATACCTTCACAGCCCATTACTGTTTGGACAAGGACTCCCGCCGGGATGCCTTGTTTGGCCAGGCTGTCCTCAAGCACCTGTTCCATTCCTAAACAACTCCTGCCCACCTTCCCAGAATGGATGCCTGAGATCCATACGAAGATGGCGAACCTTTACAGGGGATCCCATGCATCTAAGCTAGGGAGTCCCCATATGTGAGGACTTATTCCTGCTTGTTCCTGGAGATAGCACAGTTACTTACCTGTAACAGGTGATCTCTGGGAACAGCAGGAATTAGTCCTCACAACCCACCCACCTCCCCTAGGAGTTGTATCTTTTATCTATCTATCTTCCTGTCCTCTCTCTGTTGACTCAGCTATAAACTCGAAACTGAGGAGAGCTGTTCAGGAAGGCGGGAAGGCAGTGCGCATGTGCAGTGGGAGGTCCCAAAAGCTTCTATTCTAAGAAGCTGGGGAGCTTTCCCGCACGGGCTCCGTCGGTACCGACGTACCCATATGTGAGGACTAATTCCTGCTGTTCCCAGAGATCACCTGTTACAGGTAAGTAACTGTGCTATATAATGACATCAGCAGAGGACAGATACACAGACTAAGAAAATTTAGAACTTCAGCAATGTGGATTTTTTTTTGTCAGTTGGTGAATGTTGATGAAAGAGAATGGAAGTATAAGATAGGTGCTATAAACCAGAGGCCTCTGGTTGAGTGTTTTTTGGGAAAGTTTGAAGTTTAAATGAGAAATTGAATGAAACTGGATGGGAAAAGGATAGATTTGACTGACTGGAGAAATAAAATCATATAGGGTACAGTATCTGAGTTTAGGTAGGTGCACTGAGAAATAGGTTTAAGAGATTTAAACTAGTTTTAGGATTGTTTATTTGGTTGAGGGAGGTTTATGCAGGGAATCCTGAAAAAGAGAATCCTTTTACAGAAGTAGTTTTAACATCAAGGTTAGGCATCTGCCCCTCATACTTTTAATGAGCTCTGTTTTAAATTTTAGATCTTTTATAGCCTTAAAAAATATTTTTTTCCAACTCCCCAGTCCCTTCTCCATCAAAGCTTAGAATTTAATTATATAAAATCAATACCTTTAATTTTGGGGGAAAAATCATTTTCTAGGGGTTAGTAACAGCTTCCCACATTCAATTTCATACAGGGCTGCCTTGCTGTCTGCCTTCTTTGGAGCACTGTTCTTCCATTTCTTGAAACTGCCCTCATTTGAATAATCAGGACCTCCCAGTCTCACTGTGGAGGTCCACGAACTTCTTAAATTTCTTTTTGGGCCATCTGGTGGCCCCCATATCATTTGTGGGCCTATTTGGCCCGTTTCCAAGGCCCACTGCCATTAAAAGTTAAACTTGGCCTCTGTGGCCACCATAGAAATTTCATGGTCCCGTCCCCTTTTCATCGGTCCTTTGTGGCCCTCCTCTACAGTCCGGGGGAACTCCCCCATTCTAAAATAGGCCTGTCCTTGGCCCTATGCCCCTCTGGGACTCTCTTCTCAATTATGGGCCTTTCATGGCCCTTCCTCTTCCTTCTGTCCCCTCTTCCTGCTTCCCTTCTGCCATTGGGGACAGAAACGGCAATAATGCCACCCTCCCCGATGACAGAAGGGAAACTCTGGTTCCTCACGCACAGCATCGGGGTCAGCCACAAAGCCTGTGTCTCTCTCTGCCCCTGGGCTCACCCCAAGCAATCGGGGCAGCTGAGCAAAGCTGCGACTGCACCCAATCACTACTGGCACACCACCATGACCTTCGGGGCCAGCCGCGAACTTCACGGCTGTACCCACTGCCACTCTCCTGTTCCCCCATCCTCATTAGTGCCCGGGATGGGCCGAAAAAAGTGCGACCAATTTTCTACTGCTCCTACAGCCCAAAAACAATGGCGGCAGGCAACAGCCAACCAAGGGATGTCCACAGACTACCGAAAACCCCCAGCCAGGTAAAACATTTTTTATTTTTATTAAGCTTACTTGACAACACTAAGCAGAAAGCAAAAGCAAAAATTAAATTGCTCAGCTAGGAGAAAGTGAATGTCTTTGAGTGTCCCAGTCAAAGCCCAGACCTGGATCCAGTGGAAAATATGTGGTACACCGTGAAGACTGCAGTCCAGTGGCAGTCTTTAGCTAACTTGAAATAGCTTGAGCTATTCTGTGGCTGTTATTGCTGCACCAAATATTGAGCATGAGAACTTATGCAATTAACATTTTTGGTTTCTTAAGCACTTTTTGAATATTTCTTTAATTGTTCTTTCAGGTTAAAAATATAGAGCCCGATATTCAGAGGTGGTGAAGACTTGCCCTGGATATTCAATATTGGGGCTATATCTGGCCACCGGCATTTAATATCCGGGATAGCCGCAGAACCCGGAAGCTAACTGGTCAGTGGCAATATTGAACCGTTGCCCGGTTAACTTCTGTCGGTAAAGTTAGGCCAGCATTTGTCGCACCTGACTATCTTTGGGTCGCTAACCGGGCAGTATCGCTGCTGCCTGGCTAGCAATGGGTACCACCTCCGACACCCATAATACGCCCCGATGCTAACCGCGTAGCATCGGGGCATGTAGCAGCAGCACTCACAGATATCCAGTGGCACTAACGGACATTTACATAGTTTGCAAGTGTACAAACCATGCAAATGCCTTTGATACACCCCCATAGAGTATTTTGTGTAGATCAGGGAGGCAAAATCCTACTTTAATACATTTTTATTATTATTTTTTAGACAGCAGAATGTGAAAAATGTACAAGGGTTTGAAGACTTTTACAAGGCACAGTTTACCCTGTTTAGTTGTTCCTTGCTAAGGTCCCATCTGCCTCATACTCAGATGCTTATTATCATGACATCTGATTCATGAGCACTAATGTTAGTGGCACTAGTGTTGGCAGTAATAGACATCAAAAGTAATCCTCCTGAACTGTTTCACAAACCAAAGAACTTTGGCAAGGTAAGAGATCTCTGCAGACACTGGAAATAGGGAATGATTCTTCAAACATTTGTTCCTTATCGTTCCTCCAGTTTAGTCCTCCACCTCTGGGTTGTGCACCTCTTCCTGCAGCTTGAAGACTGGGCATGCAAAGTCGTGACATCACTGGATATAGCCTGCTGGTATCTCCCATCAGCCTCCAGTGTGTCCAGTCTCCATGCAGCAGGAGGACATAGTGAGCCTAGCTTCTGGGCTCACTTGGGGGGAACAGATAAGGATTTAGTGTGACAAATTCTATTCTGATTTTACTTTTGATTTTTACCTTTGATTTACTTTTAATTTTACTTTTAATTCCGTTACCTTTGGTTAATTGGCAATCAGGAATTAGTTCCCTTTAGTTAGGAGCAAATTTCCTTATTTACAGTAATTTTAAATTTGAGCCTGGCTCTTTAAATTAGTAGCAGCTCTCTCCTTCCCTCCTTCTCAGTTATTTTCACTTGCTACAGGCATTTGCCAGTGCGGATCTCTCTCCCTTGATTGTACGGGAGACTGTACGGGAGAGAACTCCAGGACCCGTACAGCCACACTGAAGCTGTGTGAGACGGAGCCTCTCCGTTGCTGCGGGATTTTAATTTTACTCTGTGGAACCGGCTGAGCGATCCTCGCCGCGGCTGCCAGGTGCATCAGCGCGGCTTGAGGATCGGAGGAATTCAAGGTGGTAGGAGCAGGCTGTGTGGCTTTCTGCCCTGCAGGTAAGGCCTTCGGGCTCTGTCGGTCTACTGAGGCCTTCTTTTTGCAGCGGCTGTTGTTCTTGGCGCCAAAATCCTTTGGCGAAAGGGCAGCCATTTTCTCTCTAGGTATTTGGACCGCATGGCGAGAGCTGCAGGGAGCTGCCTGTGTGAGGAAAGACAACAGGCAGAATAGCTAGATTTTTAGGCCTAGTGTTTCTTTCTTTTGTTTGTAGGATTTTTGAGGCTTGGGGGGGGGGGGTGTACCTCAGCCTTAAGGGGGCTGTTGTCAGTCCTCTTTATTTTTAAGCTTATTCTTAGTTTTATAGGACAGCAGTTTTGGCATTGCTCTCTGATACCACATGTTGTTTCCCTCCTAATTATGTCTCTGAGGAGCATGTTAAGTCCCAGGATATTAGGCAGATTGCCAGTTTTTAGGTTCAAGAGCAGAGCCCTAACTTGTAGTTGGAAGGAGGAACAGCCTGGAAGTGTGCTTTTATGTATTCTATAGTGAAAGTTGCCCAAAATTCACAGGGACAGGTTTAGGAAACCTTAGGATATAAAAAAAATAGACTGACAGTTAAACTGTCAACCAAGAAGTGCCTGTGCTACGGTCTATGGCCACCAGAGGGCAGCTGGTGCACTCAATAGTGCCTCTCTATGGCTGTGTGTTTGCAGCCATTATCAAATTGATCATTCTCTGCAAGTCAGGGAACAAATACCCACAGAGCCACCTCATGGGCTCTCAGGGGTTAGTGACTAAACAAGCAACTGTAATGTAATGTGGGGTTTCTAGTCCCACAGGTGCTCCTTGTGGTCTTGGGCATGCCACTTAACCCTCCATAGCCCATGTTCCCTGTAAAAAAGTTATCTCCAAGTTATAATGCCCTGTTCAATGTAATTTCAGTTTGTTCAGTATAAACCGCACTGATGCAGAATAGCGCGGTATATAAGAGAATGTAAATAAATAAAATAAATAAATGTTCTGCAAATCAAAATTATATGACCAAGATTTAAAGCTCTTAACTTCTGTATCGTTTGTCGAGCTCTGGTGCCCTAAAGGCCACCGGATGGTAGCGCTGCTCATGAATCACATATAGTATTCAGTGCCCCCATCCCTGGGGTGGGGGGGGGGGGGCGGTGGTAAAATACAAATCGTATTACTCATCAGGTTCACACAGGCAGCAACCTCTAAGACCTCCATTTGCAAGGTTGTCGGTGTATTCCACTGCTATTTCTCTGACTGCAGGAAGGCCGGGGCTGGGGGGGTACCTGTGTGTTTCATAGCTCCATTTTAGCATACCCTTCCCAGGAAATTCTCATCTATTTCTAGAGCAGGGGTTCATTTCATTTCATTTCTCTGATTGTGGTTAATGCACAGCGTTAGGGGCTGTGTTCGAAAGCTTGTGTCCCACGGACTTTGGTGGGATTTCAAAAAGAAAAAGAAACTCTCTTTAGTGAGAGATAGCCTTGTTCATTTTTAGCTAACACTGTTGATTTATTCAGTGGCCTTTTGCGTCCTGAACCCCAAGGTCAGGACACTGTTTGCTTCCAGGGGTTCTACTTTCTATTTTGTTCTTCAGCTCCCTGGCAGACGCAGCAGGCTGGCAGGGGTGCGCAACACGTCCTGCAATGCTGAATCCCTCAGGATAAGGGGGGAAGGAAAACTGGGTGCAGCGGGGGCTGGTAGCTTCTTGCAAAGCTATAGGAGCAGTTCGGGTAATTTTAGCTGATCTGCTTTGATTTCATTAGAGTCGGCGGAAACTTGGTTTTTGGAGTCCTATACTTTAAAAACAAAACAAAAAAAAAAGATTTACAAGAATCTCCTTCCGCTATCCATAGAAGGTCCTATAACGCGTTAAAGTCGGTTTATATGGCAGGGTAATATTTTGGCTTAGCTGCTGTGATATAGCACTGTGATCGGCTGTAAACATATTCAAGTTACAAGGAATTATGGTGATTACTCTCTTGGACAGTTGTAACAGGTGCTTGGGTGAGCGCCATGGCCAGTCCACAGATGTGGAATGCTCTGCCATAAGCAATATGTCATGAGAGGGGTTTTATAGTTGGGTGGTTTCTTAATGGAAAATATTCCCGTTTAGTTTGGCTTTGCCCAAATTATAAGATTTTACGGTAGATTTGTAATGTCTTAATTTTGGCTATATGTGGTTTAATTTTACATATGGAAAAGGCAGCTCAGCGGAGAGAGGTTGCAAAATAGAACTCTAGCCTTTGAAGCTATCTATGCTCCCATTCCATTTATCAGAGGTTCTCCAGTACTTGAGGTTCTCTGCTAGTGTTCAGCGAATGCCTTAATGGGGACCAGAAGCACGCAGCCAGGCTAGTTCTCTAGCAGCAATGGCAGCAGCTCAGATTCTAGTAGGCATACATCATATGCTGGGCTTACAAGATGGCTTCCGCGCTGATTGGCATCAGCCAAGATGGCTGCCTGTTTAGACTGTGAATGTGGAGTCAGCCTGGATGAGGGACCTTGCGTTCTCTGGAAAATGCCCTGCATACACTGAGTCATTTCAATTCCATCAGCTACTGGCAGGGCACAAGGCACTCTTGCATGCTTTTTTGCTTCAGTGGTCTAAAAGTGGAGTCTTTACCAGGTGGTATAATGGGAACTTGTCTGCAGTTTTTCGGCTTCTTCATTGATGACTCAATTGCCACTGCGGAATGAGAGAGCTGTATTTCCTAACACCAGGTGCTAGTTGAACTTAAAATATAAAGTTCATCTTTGTGCAGTCAAACGGAATGGGGTGTTACTCTAGCAGGAAGGCTGTGGATTAGTATGCCTGTGTTTGGGAGTTCTTTCTACTTCATATTGTTGGCACGGAAAGAGCGTCTCAACATATGCTGAAGGAAGTTTTGATTAAGAGATGTCGAGAAAAAAAAAAAAGTATTCAGCTGTCCTGAATTCGCCTGTTCTTTGACATTTTGAGGCTAAGCAGGGGCAGGCCTGGGTACTACGTGGGTGGGTGCACACCTTGCACTACCAGGGGGTGTGGACTCACTGCATGGAAGAGAGCCCCAGCAATCTTCTTTAGCGCAAGATAGGAAAGTAGATGATTCACTGAAGCGATCGTTGGAGGCAATGCTCTGTCCTTACAAGCTCCCATTTGTTGAACCTGGGGAGGCGAGAGCATGCTTCAAGTGGTCACAGTGTTTGCAACAGTCTACTCGCCTGGAACAGGAAAGAATCAGGGAGTTGAATCGACTAGAGCCTGATTTGCTTTATGTGGCAAATGTGCATTATGGCTTAATTCGAGCGCTAGCTAATATTATTGGCTTCCTTGGGGTTCACCCGGAGATCTCTCTGGTGGAGGAATGGGGTGGCTGATGGTTCGTCCAAGTCGAGGCTCAGTAAGCTCCCATTTAAGTCTTTGTCTTGTCCTTTCCCCGTGGGCTCTCATAGGGCAACTAGTTGGCGCATCGAGGCTTTCGGGGAAAGGTACTCTTGGTAGTGCCCGGTTGGACGAAACGGCCGTACTAGGCTGATCTCATTCGCCTACTCGACAGGCTTTTCCTAGACGTTGCCGGTAGCGGACGTTCTGCTGCGGCTAGGTCCGTGACGAATGTCTCAGGTGGATCGGTGCCTGCCTACGGTTTGGCCTTTGAATGGGCAGGGCTGAAGAAGGGTTATTCTGCGGCAGTCTTCGCCACCTTGTTGAGAGCAGGGAGGCAGGCTGCTTCTGGTACATAGGTCCGTGCTTAGCGCCTTTTTGAAGGCTGCTGTTCACAGCAGCTAGTCCGGGCGACAAAGATGTCGGTATCCTTGGTCTGAGTTCTCTGCAGGACAGTGTCTGAAGGAACTAGCAGCCAGTTCCTTAGAGGGTCCAGCGGGTGACTTTCTGTAGAGGTTCTGTGGAGGGAATAGCGCTAGGTGTTCGGATCGATGTGTAGCGTTTCCTTAAGTTGGGACCCGACTGCGCTCCTCAAGGAGAGTTCGGGTGCTGCCGAGGGATCCAGATTGGGCCTTAGAGGCGTTAACTAAAGAGCCCTTTGATTCTTTACTCCAGGCGTCTGTAAAGGATTTGCTGTTATAGACAGTGGCTTTGATAGCTCTTTGTTCGGCGCGACGAGTTTCGGAGTTTCAGGCATTGTCATGTAATGAGCCGTTTTCACCCTTTCTGGATAGAGGATGGTGTTTGCGAGCAGTCCTGTCCTTCCAAAAGGTGGTATCTGATTTTTCTCCTGAGCCTATTGGTTTCTCTTCCAGTTCTCAGTTTTCTGGAAGGAGAGGTTTTTATTCGTAGCTTACGCCGATAGGAGGAGTGGCCTGGTGGTTAGGACAAGGTACTTCAGGCCGGAGGGCCGGGGGTTCAAGTCCCACCTGGGGGCAGCAATCTCAGGCTGGAGGGACTGGGATTTCTAGTCCTATAGGCACTCCTTGTGGTCTTGGGCAAGCCACTTAACCCTCCATTGCCCATGTTCCCTGTACGTATTAGCGTATGTGTGTCATATCCCCTCGTGTTAAATGTATCTCCCAATTGACCGCTTTGAGCTGGTGAAAAGCGGGATATAAATACAGCTAAATAAATAAATAAAATCTCCAGGAACAAGCAGGAATGAGTCTTCACATATGGGTATCGTCGGTACCGACGGAGCCTGCGTGGGAACGCTCCCCCAGGGTCCAGTAAGAAAGCTTTTGGGACATCCCACAGCGCCTGCGCGCTGCCTTCCCGCCTTTCCCAACCGCCTCTCTCCAGTTCTTCTTTTCCGCGGAGCCAGCAGGTCGTGTTCCTGTCACCGCAGAAGAAGTTCTTTATTTTTTTCTTTATTTTTCTGTGTCGCGTCTGCCTTCGTACCGCCGGTCTTTTCTTTTCTTTCTTCTTCTTCTTCTTCAAAAAAACCCCAACCTTTTCTTTATTCAGCTGTGCATTTTCAGTTTGGGCCTTAGGCCTAAATATTTTCTCCTCATGGAGAAGCCCGCTTCCGGGTTCAAAAAGTGCACAAAATGTGGCGGTACTATTTCTGTCACCGACACCCATGATTGGTATCTGAAATGTTTGGGTTCTGACCATTCCATCACGGATTGTGTGTCCTGCACCATGATGTCTAAAAGAGGTCGGCAGAACCGAGCAGCCAAGCTCAGTACCCTGTTTCCCTCTGATGCAGCCTCGGTGGCATCGACGTCTTCCAGGGCTGCTTCTTCCTCCCATGGATCACAGGTAACCAAACATAAATCTAGCCGGTCCTAGAAGGGCAAATCTCCCTCTAAGCATCGAGATGCCTCCGGGCTTGTCCTCGAGGATTCCGCTCCGGCAAAATTACCCTGGCGGGAAGTTCCGGCTTCCAAAGCATTGTCTATGGGGTCACAGGTTGACATCGATGGCTCGGTCTCGACCGATCACCTGTTGCCGTGTTCTGGCGTACAGGTGGCCTCCACTGGTACCGACATCCAGACTTTGGTGGCGTCAATGGATCAGAAAATTCTGTCCATGCAGCGCACCCTCACTGCGTTTATGCAGGCTTCGACGCCTCCGGTACCGCAACAATCTCCGTTGCCGGTACCGACCCCGGCACCGGCACCGTTCCCGGTGCCTGTACCGATTGCATCGACATCGGCTTCGGTGTCGACTGCAACGGTACCCTGTCCTATGATGCCCATCGGTACCGAACCGGTACCGCTTACTCCCGATGTCGATCCCACTCGGTATGCGTATCGGGCTTTACAGGAGCATCCAGACAGGCGATACTTCGATTCCTCCGAAGACTCTGATGAGTCGGAGGCTTCTGTCGATGCACCGGTACTTCTTCCTCAGGAGTCTGCTTCTCCAAAACGAAGAATGTCTCCTCCAGAGGACTTGTCTTTTCAAGACTTCATTAGGGAAGTGGCTAGAGGCCTCTCCATCACAGTGGCCTCTGAGTCAGAGCCTAGAGCCAAGCAATTAGATATTTTGCAATATCCTAAGGGGCTCCTAAGGAATCAGCTACCTTACCTATTCATGAGATTCTTTATGATCTCATGTTGGGCATGTGGGAGACTCCTCTCACCACCTCTCCTCATTCTCGTACCGTGTCCCTCCCTGTCCTGGTTTTCATAAGACTCAGCTTCCTCATCACTCTATTGTGGTTGAGTCTGCTATGAAGAAAATAAAGAGTGCAAAGCGACACTCATCTAACCCTCCAGGACGTGAATGTAGGACTCTAGATGCTTTTGGCCGAAGGATTTTCCAGGCCAATATGCTTGCTGCCAGAATCAACTCCTATAGTCTCTATATGGGGATGTTTCTAAAAGAAGTCACATATCATCTGCAGACTTTAGCTCCTTTTATTTCAGAAGATAAAAGGCAGGAATTTCTCACTTGGCTCAAACATGCCCAAATTCTCCAACCGTGCAGCCTTTGACTCTTTTGAGTGTGTAAAAAGAGCCACGGCTATTGCCATAGGTGCACGCAGAATTGCTTGGTTACAAGCCTCTGATTTGGAACTCTGGATCTCCAGGAACAAGCAGGAATGAGTCTTCACATATGGGTATCGTTGGTACCGACGGAGCCTGTGCGGGAACGCTCCCCAGCGTCCAAAAGGAAAGCTTTTGGGAGCATTCCACAGCGCCTGCGCGCTGCCTTCCCGCCTTTCCCAACCGTCTCTCTCCAGTTCTTCTTTTCCGCGGAGTCAGCAGGTCGTGTTTCCTGTCACCGCTGAAGAATTTCTTATTTTCTTATTTCTTGTTCTTATTTTCTTTAGTCGCATGTCTGCCTTCTCGAGGACCGGTACTGCCGGTCTTTTTTCTCTTTCGTTACAAAAAAAATAAACCTTTTTCTGTTTCAGTGCTTTTTCTTCTGTGGCCCTAGGCCTACAGTCTTTTTCCTCATGGAAAAGCCCGCCTCCGGGTTTAAAAAGTGCACAAAGTGTAGTGGCACTATTTCTGTCACAGACACCCATGACTGGTGTCTAAAATGTTTAGGTCCTGACCATTCCATTGCGGATTGTGAGTCCTGCTCCATGATGTCTAAAAGAGGGTTACAGAATCGGGCAGCCAGGCTCAGTACCCTGTTTACCTCCGATGCAGCTTCGGTGGCATCGACGTCTTCCAGGGCTGCTTCTTCATCCCATGGATCTCAGGTAACAAAACTTAAGTCTGGTCAGTCCTCAAAGGGTACATCTCCCTCTAAGTATCGAGATGTTCTCGATATTACTATTGAGGAATCCACACCGGCAAAATTACCCCGGCGGGAGGCTCCGGCTTCCAAAGCATTATCTGTGGGGTCACAGGTTGACATCGCTGGCACGGCCTCGACCGATCACCTGTTACAATGTTCTGGGGTACCGGCGGTTCCCGGTACCGACATCCAGACATTGGTGTCATCGATGGATCAGAATATTCTGACCATGCAGCGTGCCATTATGGCCTTCATACAAGTTGCGACGCCCTCAGTACAACAACACACCCCGTTGTCGATACCGATTCCGGTTCCGGATCCAGCTCCGGTTCCGATACCAGTACTGCTTGCATCGACGTCAGCATCGAAAGCAGCGATACAGTATCCAGTGATGCCTGTTAGTACCGATTCGGTACCAATGACTCCCGATGTCAGTACCCCTCGGTACTCGTATCGGGCTCTGCGAGAGCATCCAGACAGTCGATACTTCGATTCCTCTGAAGAATCTGATGCATCAGAGGTTTCCATCGAAGCATCGGAGATTCGTCCTCAGGAACCCTCTTCTCCAAAAAGGAGAATGTCTCCTCCTGAGGACTTGTCTTTTCAGGACTTCATCAGGGAGGTGGCCAGAGGCCTGTCCATTACAGTAGCCTCTGAAACTGAGCCCAGAGCCAAAAAATTGGATATTCTTCAATATCCTAAGGCTCCTAAAGAGGCAGCCATTTTACCAATACAGTCAAACCTCGGTTTTCATGATTAATCCGTTCAAAAAAGTCTGACTATAACCGAAACGGACTAAAACCGAAGCAAGATTTCCCATAAAAAATAATGTAAATTCAATTAATCCGTTCCAGACACCCAAAAATATTGACAAAAACTACATTTTATAGAGAATAACTATCTTTTTACATACAGAAAACAATGAGAAATACATATAAATGACTAATGAAATGGATAAATGAGCATGTAACATCACTTTTACCTTTATTGAAGACTTTTGTTGGCATATGGGACGCACTCCAGCCAGCTCCAGCTGCTGTCCCCTCTGGGGATCGAGCAATCACCACCAGCAGCGGAGGTGGGAACAGCCATCTTGGCCGTCTGCACAATCGGGGCTCCAGCCTGCCTTTTAACTTAGCAGCCATCACACCCAGTTACCAAGCTCACAGTGTCAGGAGAGGTAGTGCCAATGTCAGCAAAAGTAAGGGCACCAGAAAGAGGACAGTGCCCGAAGTCACACCAGCCTGTAGGGCAGCCACTCCTACACAGTGTCGGGAGAGGTGGAGAGGCAGTGTCAGCCAAGCAGCAGGCAGTTGAGAAACAGTGGGACAGAGAGTCTTAGGCTGCCTCCGGCCCCCCTAAGGTAGCAGCCTGACACAGGTGAGAGTCAGAGAACAGCGTGGGGCTGTGCCAGCAGGAGCCTGCAGCTGCAGACTGCAAGGTTTCAAGGAGAGGCCGCGTGTGCAGGCCTGCAGGACACCCAGAATCCAATCGGGAGGGCAGGGGCCCGGCGGGAGACTGGGCCGCCAAGGAGAAGCAGATTCGGTCACCAGCTCCTGTCCCGGTTCAAGGGATGTGCAGGGGAAGAGGCAGCAGGCAGACGTCAATCGGGGGAGAGTCCGGGGCAGGAAGCAGTTTCGGGTAGGCCACGCTGGAGCGTTGAACTCCTCGGCTCCCCAGAGGTCCCGCAGAATCGCTGGCTCAAGCTCCGTGGGAGATCGCTGGCTCACGCTAATCCATGGCAGGTACGGGGGGGGGGGGGGGGGTAAAATGCTGTACGAAAACCGAGACAACGTACGAAAACCGAAACAAAATCTTGAAGAAAAAAGTCAACGAAAACCGAATCGTACGAAAACCAGGGCATACGAAAACCGAGGTTTGACTGTACATGAGATTCTTTATGACCACATGTTAGGTATATGGGAAACTCCTTTTACCATAAGAACATAAGATATGCCATACTGGGTCAGACCAAGGTCCATCAAGCCCAGTATTCTGTTTCCAACAGTGGCCAATCTAGGTCATATGTACCTAGCAGTTTCCCCAAGAGACACAAGTTCCACAATGCTTGTACTGGGTCAAGCATTGATATCTTCGGTCACTTAATAATGGTTTATGGACCTTTCCTCCAGGAACTTCTCCAAACCTTTTTTAAACCCAGCTACACTAACAGCCTTTACTACATCCTCCGGTAACAAATTCCAGAGTTTGATTACACGTTGAGTGAAAAAATATTTTCTTTTATTAGTCTTAAATAGTGTACCCTGTAGCTTCATTGCATATCCCCTAGTCTTTCTATATTCTGATAACGTAAACAATCGATCTACGTTTACCCGTTCCACTCCGTTCATTAATTTATAGACTTCTATCATATCTCCCCTCAGCCGTCTCTTTTCCAGAGCCCTAACCTTTTTAGCCTTTCTTCATAGGAGTATCCTTCCATCCCCTTTACCATTTTGGTGGCTCTTCTCTGAACCTTTTCTAAAATCACTATATCCTTTTTAAGATACGGCGACCAGAATTGCACACAATATTCAAGGTGCGGTCTCACCATGGAACGATATAGAGGCGTTATAATATCTTTTGTTTTATTTTCCATTCCTTTCCTTATCATACCTAGCATTCTATTTGCTCTCTTGGCCGCCGCTGCACACTGGGCCGAGGGTTTTAACATGGTATCCACAATGACTCCTAAATCTTTTTCCTGGGTGGTGGTTCCTAATGTGGAACCTTGCATCGTGTAACCATAGTTTGGGTTGTTCTTCCCTAGGTGCATAACCTTGCACTTGTCCACATTAAATTTCATCTGCCATTTTGATGCCCAGTCTTCCAATTTATCAAGATCCTCTTGCAATTTTTCACAATCCTCTTGGGTTTTAACAACTTTAAATAGTTTAGTGTCATCTGCCTCTCCCTTTTCTCGTAGGTTGGACACCATGTATCGTGTTCCTCCTTGTCCTGGATTTCATAAGACTCAGCTTCCTCACCACTCTATTGTGGTAGAGTCTGCTATGAAAAAAATCAAGAGCACAAAAAGACATTCCTCTGCTCCTCCAGAAAGAGAATGCAGAACCTTAGATGCTTTTGGCAGGAAAATCTTCCAGGCCAGTATGCTTGTAGCCAGAATCAACTCCTATAGTCTCTGTATGGGGATGTTTCTGAAAGAGGTTACAGACCATCTACACACCTTATCTCCTTTTATGTCAGAAGATAAGAGAGAAGAATGTATTACCTGGCTTAAACATGCACAGGATGTATCCAAGTTTTCCAACCGTGCAGCCTTTGACTCCTTTGAGGGTGCCAGTAGAGCTTCGGCTATTGCCATAGGCGCACGCAGAGTAGCTTGGTTACAAGCCTCTGATTTGGAATCCTGGGTACAGGATGGTCTGGGCAACCTTCCCTGTACAGGGGAAAATCTGTTTGGCAAGGATTGGCAAGCAAAAGCCACCCAGATGAATGCTGAAAATTCTGCTTTAGATAGACTTTCAAAGTTTACTACTACTCCTTTCAAGAAGAGGTTATTCAAGAAAGGATCTTAACCAAAAAAAGGGAAATTTTCTTCTGCTTATGCTCATACCTCTTCTCAGGGTCGTTTTGCTACAAAGAGACAGCAACAACCAAAACAGGCCAAGCCTCAGGCTACGAGGGCTGCTACGGCCCAACAGCCTCAGCCTCCTCAGGGCCTTTGACTTTCCACTAGAGAACTTAGCATTTCTGGCTCTAGAACATCCAGAGCCTCTCACCATCCCAGGAAGGTTAGCTCACTTTGCTCCCAGATGGGAACAAATCACAGCAGAGCACTGGACCCTCTCCATTATAAGGGAGGGATACAAGCTACATTTCTTAAACCTTCCTCCTCACACCATGGTGAGACAGTTCAACTCTCCAACATCTCTTCTCGACCTTCTAGGTCAGGAGATTGCTACCCTTCTTGCCCAAGGGGCAATAGAAGAAGTACCCCTTCTTCAACAGGGCTCAGGGTTCTACTCCCCCTATTTTCTCATCCCAAAGAAAACAGGGGGCTACAGACCCATCCTAGATCTCAGAGAGTTGAACAAGTTTCTATGCAAGGAGAAATTCAAGATGATTTCTCTTGGTACTCTCCTTCCATACCTCCAGAGTCAGGACTGGCTTTGTTCTCTAGACCTCAAGGATGCGTACACCCATGTCCTCATCCATCCAACACACAGACGGTTCCTTCGGTTCCTTTACCAAGGAAAGCACTACCAATACAGAGTGCTTCCTTTCAGTCTGGCCTCTGCTCCAAGAGTGTTCACAAAATGCATGGCAGTGGTAGCTGCATTTTTACGCACTCTAGGGATATTCGTATTCCCATATCTGGACGACTGGCTCATCCGCGCTCCATCCCAATCAGAGGCCCAGACTTCCCTGGCCTGCACAAGGCGTGTTTTTCAGTATCTGGGATTGGTAATCAACATTTCAAAATCCCATCTCACCCCTACTCAGTCTCTAGAGTTCATAGGGGCCTTACTGGATACCGCCTAGTGCAGTTAGCCTCCCAGATTCAGTTAAAATCCCATTTAACTGCTCAAGAGATGTTGCTACTCTTAGGCCACATGGCTTCCACAGTGCATATGGTTCCTTATGCTCGCCTTCACATGAGGGCAGCTCAGTGGACTTTATCCTCCCAGTGGACCCAGGCATCAGGTTGCCTGTTAGACAAAATAGCAACCTCCAGTCGCCTCTTTTGGTCCCTCCATTGGTGGAAGTCCACTCAAAATCTGTTGTTGGGATCCCCCTTTCAACAGGTGCTACCCCAAGCAACCCTTACAACAGATGCCTCTCCAAAGGTTTGGGGAGCTCTTCTCCAAGATCTCTCCACAGAGGGCCTCTGGTCTCAACAGGAGACATCTCTTCATATCAACCTCTTAGAGCTCAGAGCAATCTTCTTGGCTCTCAGAGTATGTCACACCCTGCTCAGCTACAAGACAGTCCTCATCCATACGGACAATCAGGTAGCCATGTTCTATGTGAACAAGCAGGGGGGACAGGCTCTCTGTCGCTCTGCAACGAAGCTCTGAGATTGTGGGCCTTCGCCAGAGAGCATCAAATCCATCTCATGGCAGTGTATCTTCCAGGAGTTCAAAACTCTTGGGCAGACAGACTCAGTCGAGTTCTGCTTCCACACGAATGGTCCCTCCATGGGGACCAGGTAGCCAGGATCTTCGGGATTTGGGGTACCCCAGACATAGACCTATTTGCAAGTCCGTGGAATGCCAGACTTCCCCGGTTTTGTTCCAAGATTCCATGTCAGGGAGTTCAGGCCAGGGATGCCTTCCTCCTTCACTGGGGGCAAGACTTCCTCTATGCCTTTCCACCTATTCCCCTAATCCCCAAAACTCTGTTCAAGCTTCAGAGAGACAAGGGGTCTATGATCCTCATAGCACCACAATGGCCACGCCAAGTGTGGTACCCTCTACTTCTGCATCTCTCTCAAGCTCCCTCCCTGGACCTGGGGTCTGCTCCAGATCTCCTCTCCCAAGAGGAGGGGAACCCTGTGGCATCCAAATCCTCAGTCTCTTCACCTCAGGGCCTGGTTGCTGAAGGCCTAGACCTTCAAGATTTACACCTTTCTCAGCAAGTGAAGGATATCCTTCATGCTTCCAGAAAGCCTTCTACCAGACGCTCTTATGCTTTTAAATGGAAAAGATTTTCCATTTGGTGTGCAGAAAATGGTCTTAACCCTTCTGCAATACCTTTAATTCGTTACTGGACTATTTGCTGCATTTATCCCATGCAGGCCTTAAAACAAATTCAATCAGGGTCCATTTGAGTGCTATTGCAGCATCCCTGAAGCCTCTTAATGGACAACCTATTTCCTCTCATCCTCTTATAGCAAGATTCATGAGAGGCCTTCTTTTAACTAAACCTCCCATTAGACCACCCCCAGTGGCATGGGACTTAAATCTGGTTCTTGGCCAGCTTATGAAGCCACCCTTTGAACCCTTAGCCACTACCTCCTTGAAATTCCTTTCCTGGAAGGTTATTTTTCTCATTGCACTCACTTCAGCTCGCCGTATCAGTGAGTTGCAAGCTCTAGTGGCTAATCCTCCTTATACAAGGTTCCATCATGACAAGGTAGTTCTTAGAACTAATCCACACTTTATGCCTAAAGTGGTCTCACCATTTCATCTGAACCAGGAGGTTTATTTACCTGTCTTCTTTCTAGGACCTCATGCATCAAGTGCAGAGAGGAGTCTTCATACCCTGGATTGCAAAAGGGCACTTGCTTTCTATTTACAAAGAACACAGCAACATAGAAAGTCCTCTCAACTTTTTGTTGGTTTTGATCCTTCCCATTTAGGACTTCCAGTCTCTAAGAGAACTCTGTCCAATTGGATTGTTCAGTGTATTTCCTTCGCCTACCAGAGTAAGAATCTTTTTCTTGAAAGCCATGTCACAGCTCACAATGTCAGAGCCATGGCAGCCTCTATGGCTCATCTAAACTCTGTGTCCATCGACCAGATCTGTCGAGCAGCCACCTGGGCCTCGGTTCATACCTTCACAGCCCATTACTGCTTGGACAAGGATTCCCGCCGGGATGCCTTGCTTGGTCAGGCTGTTCTCAAACACCTGTTCCATACCTAATCAACTCCTGCCCTCCATCCCTGACTGGATGCCTGAGATTCATAGGTGGAGATGGAGCCCTCCAGGGGCTCACAATCTGGGTGATCTCCCAGGCATCTCTAGCTGGGGAGTCCCCATATGTGAAGACTCATTCCTGCTTGTTCCTGGAGATAGCACAGTTACTTACCTGTAACAGGTGATCTCTGGGAACAGCAGGAATTAGTCTTCACAACCCTCCCACCTCCCCTAGGAGTTGTATCTCTCTATCTATCTTTCCTTTCCTCTCTCTCTCTTTGTCTCAGCTTTAAAATTCGAAGTGGAGAGAGACGGTTGGGAAAGGCGGGAAGGCAGCGCGCAGGCGCTGTGGAATGCTCCCATAAGCTTTCCTTTTGGACGCTGGGGAGCGTTCCCACGCAGGCTCCGTCGGTACCGACGATACCCATATGTGAAGACTAATTCCTGCTGTTCCCAGAGATCACATGTTACAGGTAAGTAACTGTGCTGTCCAAGATGAGTTGGGAAACCTTCCTTGTACAGGTGAAATCCTGTTTGGCAGGGATTGGCAAGCAAAGGCCACTCAGATGGATGCTGAGAACTCTGCTTTGGATCGACTTTCAAAGTCTACCTCTGCCCCTGTTAAGAAAAGATTGTTCAAAAATACATCTTTTTCTAAAAAGTGGAAGATATTATCCTGCTCATGGGCAGACATCTTCTGCAGGTTGTTTTGCTGCAAAGCGTCAGCAACCACCTAAACAGGCCAAGTCAAAGGCTGCCAGGCCTACCACAGTCCAGCAGCCTCAACCTCCTCAGGGCCTTTGACTTGCAACTAGAGAACTTAGCCTTTCTAGCTCTGGAAAAACCAGAGCCCCTCACCATTCCAGGAAGGTTGACTTACTTTGCTCCCAAATGGGAGCAAATCACAGCAGAGCAATGGACCCTCTCCATCATAAAGGAAGGGTACAAGCTTCATTTCTTAAGCCTTCCTCCTCACACCATGGTGAAACAGTTCAATTCTCCAACATCTCTCCTCAACTTTCTAGGTCAGGAGATTGCTACCTTTCTTGCCCAAGGGGCAATAGAAGAAGTACCTCTTCTTCAACAGGGCTCAGGGTTCTACTCCCCTTATTTTCTTATCCCAAAGAAAACAGGGGGCTACATAACCCTATTAGATCTCAGAGAATTGAACAAGTTTCTATTCAAGGAGAAATTCAAAATGATTTCTCTAGGGGCTCTGCTTCCATACCTTCAGAGTCAGGACTGGCTTTGTTCTCTAGATCTCAAGGATGCGTACACCCATGTCCTCATCCATCCAACACACAGAAGGTTCCTTCGGTTCCTTTTTCAAGAAAAGCACTACCAATACAGGGTGCTTCCTTTCGGTCTGGCCTCTGCACCAAGGGTGTTCACGAAATGCATGGCAGTAGTAGCTGCATTTCTCCGCATTCTAGGAATATTCGTATTCCCATATTTGGACGACTGGCTCATTCGAGCCCCATCCCAGTCAGAGGCCCAGACTTGCCTAATCTGCACAATGTGTATCCTTCAGTATTTGGGACTAGTAATAAACATCCCAAAATCCAATCTCACCCCTACTCAGTCTCTGGAGTTCATAAGGGCCTTGCTGGATACCACAACTGCAAGGACCTATCTTCCTCAGGCCCGTTGCCTACGTCTAGTGCAGTTAGCCTCCCAGATTCAGTTAAAGTCCCAATTAACTGCTCTAGAGATGTTACAACTATTAGGCCACATGGCATCCACTGTGCATGTGGTTCCATATGCTCGCCTTCACATGAGGGCAGCTCAATGGACTTTGTCCACCCAATGGACTCAGGCATCAGGTTGCCTGTCATACAAAATAGCAAACTCCAGTCGCCTTTTTTGGTCTCTCCAGTGGTGGAAGTCCTCTCAAAACCTGTTGCTGGGGTCCCCTTTTCAGCAACCACTACCCCAAGCAACTCTCACAACAGATGCTTCTCCAAAGGGTTGGTGAGCTCATCTATAAGATCTCTCCACCCAGGGCATCTGGTCTCCACAGGAGACTTCTCTGCATATCAATCTATTTTATTTATTTATTTATTTATTTCTCTTATATACCGCGCTCTTCAACATCAGTGCGGTTTACATGGAACATTCATGTTTTACGGTGGGTTAACCGTAAAAATACAGATAACAGACAGCTCAACTTGGATAGTCAAAATTAACTATTTACACATTTAAACATAGTAGTATTTACATATTATACATCATTTGAGAGAAAATTACATTGGACATGGAGCTTATTTGTGGGCTTATCTATTGGAACTCAGAGCAATATTCTTAGCTCTCAGAGTGTTCCATACCCTGCTCAGCTACAGGACAGTCCTCATCCATACGGACAACGAAGTAGCCATGTTCTATGTGAACAAGCAGGGTGGGACTGGCTCTCTGTCGCTTTGCAACGAAGCTTTGCGACTGTGGGCCTTCGCCAGAGAGCATCACATCCATCTTCTGGCAGTATATCTTCCAGGCGTTCAAAACGTTTGGGCGGAGAGACTCAGTCGAGTTCTGCTTCCACACGAATGGTCCCTCCACATGGACCAAGTAGCCAGGATTTTTCGAATTTGGGGAACCCCGGACATAGACCTCTTTGCAAGTCCGTGGAATGCCAAACTTCCCCGGTTCTGTTCCAGAATTCCGTGTCAGGGAGTTCAGGCCACGTATGCCTTCCTCCGCTGGGGTCAAGACTTCCTTTATGCCTTTCCACCAATTCCCCTAATTCCCAAAACACTATTCAAGCTTCAGAGAAATCGAGGGACCATGATCCTCATAGCACCAC
The DNA here is from genome assembly GCA_033557465.1 of Ichthyophis bannanicus. Lineage (NCBI taxonomy): Eukaryota > Metazoa > Chordata > Amphibia > Gymnophiona > Ichthyophiidae > Ichthyophis > Ichthyophis bannanicus. The sequence goes on along the minus strand of JAWIIG010000037.1, from coordinate 812,155 downwards.
ATTGGCCATGCCAAGTGTGGTACCCTTTACTTCTGCATCTCTCTCAAGCTCCCTCCCTGGACTTGGGCTCTGCACTAGACCTTCTATCCCAGGAAGAGGCAACATTATGGCACCCAAACCCTCAGTCGCTCCATCTCAGGGCTTGGTAGCTGAGGGCTTAGACCTTCAAGGTTTTCATCTCTCTCAGCAAGTCAGAGATGTTGTTCATGCCTCTAGAAAGCCTTCTACTAGACGTTCCTATGCTTTCAAATGGAAAAGATTTACCATTTGGTGTTCAGAGAAGGGTCTAAACCCTCTTGTAATACCTCTGAATTCTCTACTAGAGTATCTCCTGCATCTATCCCATGCAGGTCTGAAAACGAATTCAGTAAGAGTCCATTTGAGTGCTATTGCAGCGTCCCTCAAGCCTCTCAATGGACAGCCTATTTCCTCTCATCCTCTTATAGCAAGATTCATGAGAGGCCTTCTTTTAACTAAACCTCCCATTAGACCACCTCCTGTGGCATGGGACTTAAACCTGGTTCTTGGCCAGCTCATGAAGCCACCCTTTGAACCTTTAGCCACCACCTCCTTGAAATTTCCTTCTTGGAAGGTTATTTTTCTCATTGCATTCACCTCCGCACGCCGCATCAGTGAGTTGCAAGCTTTGGTGGCTAATCCACCTTATACAAGGTTCCATCATGATAAGGTAGTCCTCAGGACCAATCCACACTTTATGCCTAAAGTGGTGTCGCCTTTTCATCTGAACCAAGAGGTATATTTATCTGTCTTTTTTCCAGGACCTCATGCATCACGTGCAGAGAGGAATCTTCATACCTTGGATTGTAAGAGAGCTCTTGCTTTTTACTTACAAAGAACACAGCAACATAAAAAGTCTTCTCAACTCTTTGTTGCTTTTGATCCTTCTCATTTAGGACTTCCAGTCTCTAAGAGAACACTGTCCAACTGGATTGCTCAGTGTATTTCTTTCGCCTACCAGAGTAGAAACCTTTCTCTGGAGGGCCATGTCACAGCTCACAATGTGAGAGCCATGGCAGCCTCAATGGCTCATCTAAACTCTGTGTCCATCGACCAAATCTGTCGAGCGGCCACCTGGGCCTCGGTTCATACCTTCACAGCCCATTACTGCTTGGACAAGGACTCCCGCCGGGATGCCTTATTTGGTCAGGCTGTTCTCAGTTCCATTCCTAATCAACTCCTACCCACCTACCCTGGTTGGATGCCAGAGATCCATGGGAGGAGGTAGAGTCCTTTTCAAGGACACACAACCTGGGGTCTTCCCCTGGCATCTGCAGCTAGGGAGTCCCCATATGTGAAGACTCATTCCTGCTTGTTCCTGGAGATAGCACAGTTACTTACCTGTAACAGGTGATCTCTGGGAACAGCAGGAATAAGTCTTCACAACCCACCCACCTTCCCTAGGAGTTGTATCTCTCTATCTTTCTTTCCTTTCCTCTCTCTCTCTTTCTCAGCTTTAAAACTCTAACTGGAGAGAGGCGGTTGGGAAAGGCGGGAAGGCAGCGCGCAGGCGCTGTGGGATGCTCCCAAAAGCTTTCTTACTGGACGCTGGGGAGCATTCCCACACAGGCTCCGTCGGTACCGACGATACCCATAGGTGAAGACTTATTCCTGCTGTTCCCAGAGATCACCTGTTACAGGTAAGTAACTGTGCTATGCAGGGTGCGGCGTTCGTTTCTTTGTTTTTGTGTGTTGGTTGGAGGTCCCCGCAAAGGGGAAGCAGCAGCGAAGGCAGCCATTTCACACTGGGTTAAGGCAGTGGTTGCCTCAGCTTTCTGGTGGCGAGGTTGTATGATTCCGGGTGTTTTTCTGACTCTTGCTAGCAGGGCGCAAGCAGCTTCATGGGTCAATCACTGTGTCATTACACCAGGGGGGATTGGTAGAGCAGCTTCCAGGTCGTCGCTTCATTTCCTCAGTAACCTCTACTGCCTAAATGTTTTGGCAGTAAAGGATGCCTTTTCCAGGTTGACGGTGTGGTGAGTTGGCTGGATAGGTCCCTCCCAATGATTACTGCTCTGTTGCATCCCAGAGGTGGAGGACTAAACTGGAGGAACGATAAGGAAATAGAAATTACACTTACCTGGTAATTGTCACTCCTTGAGTGACGACAGTTTAGTCCTCATTCCTGCCCAGGGGTGTGATTTCTTCAGAGTTTATTTTCAGGCGGAGTGGAGCATCAGTCTGAAGGAGTAGACAAATCCTTTCAGTTTCTAGATCGCAGTGAGTATCCCTCTCTGTTGTTTCTTCCTTCTCTCTTATTTAAACGAGGGGATGGTATAGGAAATGTGTTTGCATAGGGGGGACGTGAATGTAAAGTTTAAAAAAAAAAAGAAAATATAAGACGGATATGGTTAAAAACGTTCCTCAGGTTGAGGAATGGGGAGTTATTTAAAGTTATGGTATAGTTACTTATTTATTGTTCCTTTGAGTTTGCTTTGTCAATAGTACATTGGAGGCTGATGGGAGGTACCAGCAGGCTATATCCAGTGATGTCACGACTTTGACATGCCCAGTCTCCAAGCTGCAGGAAGAGGTGCACAACCCAGAGGTGGAGGACTAAACTGTCGTCACTCAAGGAGCGACAATTACCAGGTACGTGTAATTTCTATTTTCTTAACTGTATGAATGTGGGGAACAAAAGCACACGAATAGCACAAAATTGCAATCTTAAACATTTACAGCAAGATGAATAGACCCCATATGTTAGAAGAATGAAGCAATTCATTTGCTGTTCATTGGCCCACCCAAACCACTCCCCCTCCACATCCTAACCATGCCTGTCCATTTTGTATTTTTTCTTTCTGCCCTGCTGTTACAACTCTATTTTTTCTTGTGGTGATTTCACTCTGTGTTCTAGTTCACTTGCATTCTTTGCAACCCAATGGAAGTTGGAAAGAATTATACAAAAGGAGTCAAGAATGTCTGTCTATATATCTGTTTGTCTGTGTAGGGACAAAGTAACTCTCTACAAAAACTTAAAAGAATGGGTTGAAACTTGGCATTTAAAAAACAAAACAAAAAACAAGAAAAGACACATTCCAGTTCATTCTGCTAGACCAGTCCAGACAAACGGGTTATGTCCCCTGCCAGCAGATGTTGGAGACAGAGAAAAAACACTCCAGAACTGTGATTGGTTGGGCTCTGGGTGAGATAGGAGTGCCCCTAGAGGACCTCGTCAGTATTTTCTCTGTCTGCAGCAGATGAAGGTGTTAAACAATTTTGTCTCTTGCCTGGATACACTCAGAGCACACAAGAGGTGTTTCTCTGAGTTTCCCAGGTCCCCTCACTTATAACTGTATTGCTTTTAAACTATAGTTAGTGACAATACAGTAGGGTCTGAGCTCCTGATCCTTAGATCAGTGGAGCTCCCCATTATAATCCGCTCCTAGCCTCTGCCACAGAGCCTGTGTAGCTGGGGGTGGATCAGTCTATCAAATTTTTTGCCATCCAGTCAGTTATAATTTTTACAGCATCTTTGGAGCATTTCCCTGCAAGCCTCTGCTTCTCTGCAGCACAGTGAGTACCTGCTTGGGTTCCCTCGCAGCGATTTTCTTCCGGTTTTTTAACGGCACGGGGATCACCAGTTCTGTACTCCTCTCCTCTCCCCCAGCAATTTTGCCGCGTTTTTGAGGTTTTTAGAGCTTAGGAAACTTTTATTTTGCAGTTTTTCTGTGCCGGCGGCCATTTTGAATCGAGAGAAATTTCTCTCCAGGGTTTTTTTTTGGTGGGAACAGCTCTGGGCAGCCATTTCAAAGTATTTAACATGCTGTGAAGGCACAGGGAGTTTCAAAATCCCTTTTCTTTGAAGAGTCTTTTCCCTAAGCCTACATAGATTTTTGTTTAAAAAAAAAAGTTTAAGCCTCTGCAATGCCTGTTTCTCTGCACAGGTGCATTGTATGTAATAAGAAGCAGAAGGAGTTAATAGATCACGTGTTCCACCTGTATGCTGCATCCAGGAGAATCTTCTTCCTCCATACCCACTGCGCTGCCAGCTGGGTACACAAGCGCCTTAACTCCTCCTCCGGGTCTACCTGCAGAAAGGACTCAGTCAGCTCCCATTTTGCTTCCACAGCCGCTGGAAGCCACAGCAGCTTCGGCTGACAGTGAGTTCCTGACGCTCTTCCGCCAGGCATGGCACGGCACCTGTGGTATTCTGAGTCATTTGGAATACCTCCAGCACCCACCCCAGTAGCAGACAAAGATATGGCGGGGTCGCGCAAGCGGTCCCATAAGACCTCAGCCTTAAAGCAGTACGTCCTCCCAGGAACGTTGCATGTGGCTTGCGGGACACTACGGATATCTAAGAAGACTTTAAATCTTTGGAGGTGAGCCCTGATTCGTCGGAGAAAGAAGATGGGGAATATTCTCCATCTGATTCTTCATTAACAGTTCAAGAGGACTCTCAAGATATCAGACTTTTTTGGAAAGAGGAGTTGCCGGCCCTAGTCACACAGGTGATAGTCGCTACGCCTCGCCGACACGCCTGATCCACAGAGTTCCCAAGCTCTGTTGCAGCCGGATCCTATTTTGCAAGGTATTTGTAAACCTTCCAAAGCCTTTTCCTTTCCAGCGGAATTGCAGCAAATGGTATCTCAGGAATGGGACTCTCCAGATTCTTATTTCCGCACCTCACGCCGTATTGGTCAGTTGTATCCTTGGTCTCCCACTGACCTCGACCGTTGGCTGACATACCTGAAAGTGGATGCTTTGCTGACCGGGGTCACTAAGCATACAAGTATTCTGGTTGAGGGTGGAGCTTTTTCGTCCTCCACTCTTTCCCTACAAGCTGCGGTTTATGGAGGTTTGGTGGCTCGTGCCTCCCTCCGATGGATTCAGCAGCTTACAGACGAACTAGAGTGGGCGTGTCTCGAATCAGTCGCTGCATTCCTGGCAGATGCCTTTTATGATCTTCTACAACTGTCAGCTCGTTCCGTGGTGGCAGTGGCTAGATAGAAGATGGCTATGGTTGCATCAATGGGCAGCAGATGTTGCCTCTAAGACCCGTCTGTCTAAGTTGCCTTTTAAAGAGAGACTCCTTTTTGGCGAGGATCTTGATAAATTGGTGAAAGATCCAGGAGAGGTGAAGCCACAACGTTTACCTGAGGACAGGCCAAAGACCTCCTCTCGTCGTGTATCTCGATCCCACGGTTTTCGGCGATTTTCTGAATCTCAGGATTCACGAAGATACCGCGCCTTTAAGCCAGGTGCTTCTTCCACTTTTGCTTATCGCTTTGGACAGAAAGCTCAGTCCTTTCGAGGAGCCCGCAAAGGAACGCACTCGTACTCTGTCCCAGGGAAGTTCCCTGGAGCCTCCCGTTCTTCCCGCTGACGGGACAGTCCGCCCACTCGAGATCCTTCTGCCTGTAGGCGGATGGTTGACCCTTTTTTCTCAACAGTGGGCACTCATAACTTCAGATCGATGGGTCCTCGATATAGTTTCTCATGGCTGTTCTCTTGAATGTTGCCGACCCATTCACGATGCCTTCCTGGTCTCTCCAGGATGCTCAGTGGAAAAACAAGTGGCCATTCAAACTACCGTTCAGAGGCTTCTCTCTTTAAAAGCTATTTGTCCAGTCCCTCTGTTACAAAGAGGGCTAGGCCGTTATTCCATCTATTTCATGGTGCCAAGAAAGATGGCTCTTTTCGTCCAATTTTGGACCTCAAAGGCGTAAATCGCATCGTTCGAGTACCTCACTTACGGATGGAGACCCTACCGTCAGTCATTCACTCAGTACGCCAGGGAGAGTTTCTAGCATCCTTGGATCTCGCGGAAGCATATTTTTATATTCCCATTCGAGAAGATCACCAGCGTTTCCTGCATTTTTCAGTCCTCGGCCAACATTTTCAATTTCGGGCAATGCCCTTTGGCCTAGCCTCGGCACCTCGAACCTTCTCAAAGTTGATGGTTGTGGCGGCAGCCTTACGCAAGCAGGGAATCTGAGTACACCCATACTTGGACGATTGGCTCATTCACGCGGACTCCCTTCCAGAATCTTGCAAAACTGTTTCCACAGTAATTGCCTTCCTACAGCAGCTCGGTTGGGTGTTCAACCACAACAAAGGTTGCCTCCATCCGTCTCAAGAGATCTAATTTCTCGGAGCACGCTTCAATACCTGTCAAGGGCGTGTATTCCTTACTCAAGCACGTTTCCTAAAGCTGGCTTCTCAGCTCTGAAGTTGTTTGGCCCAAAGAGGACATGGGATTACCTCCAAGTCCTGGGATCCATGGCCGCCACCATCGAGCTTGTGCCTTGGGCAAAGGCTCACATGCGCTGTCTTTCCAGATGGTCCCCAGTGACAGAGGACTACCAGACCCAGGTCCGCCGCAGTCTACAGTGGTGGCTTGCATCTCAATCTCCTCAAGGGAGTACCGTTGGAAAACCCACGCTGGATCTTGCTGACAACCGATGCCAGTCTGTCTGGATGGGGAGCACACTGTCGCACTCAGCTCAAGGAACTTGGACGATGCGCGATGGACGATCAACAGGCTCGAAGTGAGAGCAGCTCGATTCGCCTTACTGAAGTTTCAGTGGTTCCTACAGGGTCAAGCGGTTTGGATCCTATGCGACAATGCCACTGCAGTGTCCTACCTCAACCGCCAGGGCCGGCACCAAGTGCACAGGGGTATCGAAGGAGATGTTCCGTCTCTTCCCTTGGGCAGAAAAGAACCTTCAAGCTCTCTCAGCACAGCATATAGCGGGGACCAGCAACGTGAAGGCAGATTTTCTAAGCCGACACACTCTCGATCCTGGCGAATGGGAACTGGCCCCACAAGCGTTCCAGACGATAGTTCAGAACTGGGGGCAGCCGAAAGTAGATCTCATGGCGTCAGCCACGAATGCAAAAGTTCCGATCTTCTTCAGTTGCTGAAGGGAACACAAATCTCAAGGCCATGGCCGAAACACCAGTTGCTCTATGTATTTCCACCTTGGCCAATGATCGGAAGAGTCCTGCAACGAATCAGGGAACACCAGGGTCCAGTAATCTTAGTGGCCCTGGACTGGCCCTGAAGACCATGGTATGCCAATTTCATAAGACTATCTCGAATCCCTCCTCTGCGACTACTAACTCCCTTCGGACTTCTCAGGCAAGGACCTATCTCGATGGAAGATCCAACTCCCTACTTGCTTACAGCTTGGCTCTTGAACGCCATAGATTAGGCCTTAAGGGTTACTCTTCCAAGGTAGTATCGACTCTCCTCAACCCTCACTGTTTGTCTACATCGTTAGCATATGCTAGGGTGTGGCGAGTGTTTGAGTCCTGGTGTACTCAACATCATCTTTCTCCTTGGAGTACAGAAATTCCAGACATTCTTGCCTTTCTTTGGTAGGGCCTCGACAAAGGCTTAGCTCTTGGCACTCTACGGGTACAGATTTCAGCACTGACGTGTTATAGAGGACTGAGTCGCGGTCGTTCTCTTGCGTCCCACTCCGATGTGTTGCGTTTTCTTAAAGGAGTCAAGCTTCTACGTCCTCCGGTCCGTCCACTTGTCCCTTCTTGGGACCTTGTTTTGGTACTACGGGCCTTGATTTCTCCACCCTTTGAGCCTCTAAAGGAAGTTTCCTTAATGGATTTGACACTTAAGACGGTTTTTCTTAGTGACAATAACTTTGGCTCATCGCATTTTGGAACTACAGGCCCTATCTTGCAGGGATCCGTGCTTGTTGTTCTCCGCAGAGGGAGTGTCCTTTCGCACTGTTCCCTCATTCTTGCCTAAGGTGATTACTCCTTTTCATGTCAATCAGCCTCTTTTGTTGCCTGCCTTTTCAAAGGAACAATGTTCCGAACATTCCAAGAATCTCTGGGCGGTTGATCGCAAAAGGATTCTCCTTTCCTATCTCAGTCACCAATTCTTTTCGCAAGACCGACCATCTTTTTGCGCTTTTTGCAGGACCGTGCCGAGGTATGGCAGCTTCAAAATCTACTATCGCCAAATGGATACGCCGTACCATCGAATCAGTCTATATTCTGCAAGGCAAGCCAGTGCCTGCTGGTCTTCGCACACATTCGTCTTGAGCTCAAGCCACGTCTTTGGCCGAGCGATCACACGTAGTCCCTCTTGATACTTGTCGAGCAGCAACCTGGTCTTCCTTGTCTACTTTTGTCCAGCATTATCGCCTGGACATTCAGGCACGTGAGGACAGTCGTTTTGGGGCTAGTGTGCTGTCAGCGGCTCTCTGCCCACCCTGGGGTTCATTAGCTTGGGTACTTCCCGCTTGTCTGGACTGGTCTAGCAGTATGAACTGGAAGGAGAAATTTCACTTACCGTTAATTTCCTTTCTTGGAATACTGCTAGAACCCACCCCATTGTCAGTGTCACGACTGCTGGTGCAGAGGAGCCGACGTTCTTCTTAATTCAGACATAAACAATTGCATATTCTGGAGAACGTCCACAACAGTGGATTCTCCAGGACCAAGCAGGAAGTCAGTCCTCACATATGGGTGACGTCGGCGCGACGGAGCCTTGGTGCGGAGCATTTCCCCAGCTTTCAAAGGGTGCCATCTTGCCCACTCTCTCTTTTTCGGTTTTTGTCCTTCGTGACTAGTGCTCGCGCCATTTTTTCTTTTTTCACTGGCAGCCCTGTCTTTTGACCTTGCAGGGACCCTTTTTCCCCCGATGGCTGCCAGCGGGTTTAAAATGTGTGATCGGTGTAAGAAACTTATGTCTCTTACCGACACACATGACTGCTGTTTCCGCTGCCTCGGACCCGATCATGACCCGATGATCTGTGGTCCGTGTGGCAAAATGTCCTCGAAGGTGTTGAGTCGGCAGCACCAGAAGGATAGGATCTTCTGACTCCGCGTCCGGTACCTCCCTCCTATTTTCCAGGGGAGCCTCCAAGACTCCCTCTGCATAGGGACCTACTCCTTCAGGAGTTAGCAAGTCTGCTAAAGGAACAGGCTGTGGAACCGGTGCCCCACCACCTGAGAGGTCACGGCTTTTATGCCAGGTACTTTCTGGTACCAAAAAGAACAGGAGGCCTCAGACCCATCCTAGACTTGCGCAACCTCAACAAGTTCCTGGAGAGGGAAAAGTTCAAGATGCTTACCCTTGGAATCCTGCTGCCCTACCTCCAGCAGGGAGATTGGCTATGCTCCTTAGATCTAAAGGATGCTTATACTCACATCCTTATTCATCCAGACCACAGACAATATCTCAGATTTGTTGTGGGTGGAAACCACTACCAGTACAGAGTACTACCCTTTGGCCTAACCTCTGCTCCCAGGGTGTTCAACAAGTGCCTGGCGGTGGTGGCGCCCTACCTGAGGCTTCAAGGTCTTTTTGTGTTTCCATACCTGGACGACTGGCTCATAAGGGGCCAATCTTCCCAGGAGGCCAGTCAAGCCACCATACACACTGTGGCTCTGCTTCAGCACTTGGGGTTTGTCATAAACTTCGCAAAGTCCACTTTGCTCCCGTCCCAGAACTTAGAATTCATAGGAGCAAGGCTGGACACTCTTCAGGCGAAGGCTTTTCTGCCAATGGACAGAGCCCACAGGTTGATGGATCTAGCCAGGCAGTTTCACAGCAATTCCCTGGTCTCCGCCAGGCAATTCCTGAGACTTCTCGGCCATATGGCTTCCACGGTTCATGTAACCCCCAATGCCCGCCTGCACATGCGGCCTGCTCAGTGAAGCCTTCGAACTCAGTGGCATCAAGCCACAGGGAGCCTTGCAGACTCAGTAAGAATATCCGCCCTACTCGTCTCCTCTCTGCAATGGTGGCTTCATCTTCCGAATCTGGTACTCGGAGTGGTTTTTCAGTCCCCTCTGCATTCTCAAGTGCTGACGACAGGTGCTTCTCTTCTAGGTTGGGGAGCACATTGCCAAGGGGCATGTATTCAGGGTCTCTGGACCCCTTGGGAGGCTGCTCAGCAGATAAACTTCCTGGAGCTACGGGCGATACGCCTAGCTCTGAGAGCCTTCTCCCACCTCACATCTCACCAGTCTGTACTGGTCCAGACTGACAATCAGGTTGCCATGTTCTATGTGAACAAACAAGCGGCACAGGCTCCTTCCTTCTCTGTCAGGAGGCACAACGGCTGTGCTCTTGGGCCGTCAATCACGGAATCCTCCTCAAGCTGTCTACCTCCCAGGTCAAGAAAATTACCTGGCGGACAGACTGAGCAGGATCCTGCAACCACGCGAATGGAGATTGAATCCGTTGGTGGTTCAGCAGATCTTTCTCAGGTGGGGCCTCCCCACCATGGATCTTTTCGCCAGTCCTCTGAACCGGCAACTCCCGAGATTCTGTTCCAGACAACCGCATCCTCTCAGAGTAGCAGCGGATGCGTTTCTGATTCCGTGGTCCCAAGGCCTACTGTATGCGTTTCCTCCCACGCCACTAGTGTCCCGAACACTGTTCAAAGTCCTCAAGGACGGGGCCTCAATGATTCTGATAGCCCCCAGGTGGCCGAGGCAACCGTGGTTCCCACTTCTGCTGCAACTGGCGGTGGACACTCCTCTTCCTCTGGGGATTCAACACAATCTCCTGTCTCAGGAACAGGGATCTCTCTTGCACCCCAACCTCCAGTCCCTTCATCTGATGGCCTGGCTGCTGAAAGGGTAGTCCTGGCTCCCCTGCTACTGCCTAGAGATGTGGAAGATGTAGTCTTAGCTAGACGGCAATCCACCAGGAAATCCTACGCTCTTAAGTGGCGTAGATTCTCCGCATGGTGTGCTCAGCACAACGAGAATCCCTTCTCGTGCTTGGTAGCGGTGGTATTGCAATATTTGCTTTACCTCTCCAATCTAGGCCTTAAGTCCAACTCTGTCAGGGTTCACCTCAGTGCTCTCTCAGCGCACCACTCGCCGGTGGACGGAAAGCCTCTTTCCAACCACCCTTTGGTGGCTCGTTTTCTCAGAGGCCTCCTCCTGCTTAAGCCTCCTTTACGTCCACCAGCCCCTGAGTGGGATCTGAATGTGGTCTTACAGCGGATTACTTGTCTGCCATTTGAACCTATGGCTACCTGCCCTCTCCGTTTTCTCTCCTGGAAAACCTTGTTTCTGGTTGCTCTTACCTCTGCTAGGCGAATAAGTGAACTTCAGGCAATAGTGTCTGATCCACCTTACACTAGGTTCTACAGGAATAGGGTAGTCTTACGGACTCACCCGAAGTTTCTTCCTAAGTTTGTCTCCCTTTTTCACCTCAATCTGGAGGTGGTTCTTCCGACCTTCTTTCCCAGGCCGCATGCCAATCGGGCTGAGATGGTCCTGCATACCCTGGACTGTAGAAGGGCATTATCCTTCTACCTTGACCGTACGCGGGAGCATCGGAGGGCTGTTCAGCTCTTTGTTTCTTTTGACTCCAATAAGTTGGGGCTACCTGTCTCCAAGCGTGCTTTGTCCATATGGGTCGCTGACTGTATCGCCTGGGCTTATGGGGCAGCCGGTCTCTCGTTGGAGGGTCGAGTCACGGCTCATCGTGTCAGGGCGAAGGCTGCGTCAGTGGCTCATCTCCGCTCTGTTCCGTTGGCAGGCATCTGCTGGGCCGCTACTTGGTCTTCAAGCCAGACCTTTGCGGCCCATTACTGCCTTGAGAGGGAGTCCCGCAGGGACAGTGCTTTCGGACAGGCAGTACTCCATAATCTCTTTGGGGTTTAGGCAACTCCTTCCCTCCGGCCCTGGTGTTGGGCTACCGGTCGGGGGCGTTCTCAGAGAAGATTCCTTCCTTACGTACTGACGAGCTAGAGGGAGCTCATTTTTTCGGCTTGAGGTCTCCGGTAGCCTTAAGCTGGGGAGTCCCATATGTGAGGACTGACTTCCTGCTTGGTCCTGGAGAAAGAGTAGTTACTCACCTGTAACAGGTGTTCTCCAGGAGCAGCAGGAATCAGTTCTCACAACCCTCCCTCCTCCCCTTGGAGTTGCAGTCATATGATTTATTTTGCTAATTTTTTTGCTGTCTTTTAGCTATGTCATCAGACTGAGCAAGTTGGCACCCTTGGGTGGGAAGGGGACCGCGCATGCGCGCTGCAATTCCCAAAGGCTTTCTTTGAAAGCTGGGGAAATGCTCCACACGAGGGCTCCATCGGCGCCGACGTCACCCATATGTGAGGACTGATTCCTGCTGCTCCTGGAGAACACCTGTTACAGGTGAGTAACTACTCTTTCAGGTTTTTTCTCCAAGGAATGATGTTTGATCCTTCTCCACCTTTCATGGTTCGAGTTGAGGGTTTTAATTGAATTAGTTACCTGTTGATTGAGTTGGTTAGTCAGGTTTTCTCCTTATGTTGGTGCTTGTCAAAGGAATACTGACTAGGTCCTCTAGGGGCACTCCTATGTCACCCAGAGCCCAACCAATCACAGCTCTGGAGTGTTTTTTCTCTGTCTCCAACATCTGCTGGCAGGGGGACATAACCGGCTTGTCTGGACTGGTCTAGCAGTATTCCAGGAAAGGAAATTACCGGTAAGTGAAATTTCTCCTTAAATTTGAAAATGGGTTAAATTGGACAGTGTACAACCCACCCCTAAAGACCTGGTAACTGCCCCACCACCCTGCTAACCATCCCACCACCCCGCAATCTGCTCCACCCCAAAAAATGCCTCTAACTGGGATATTCAACGGCACTAACGTGGTTAGTGCTGCTGAATATCCTTGATTAACTCCGCTTCATGCCCCGATGTTAACTGCTTAGCTTTGTGGCTTTCCGGGAGCGGTGATAGTAGCTAACCAGGTAGCGGTGATATTGCACGGCTACCCAGTTAGCAACTTATGGATAAAACTAGATGCGCAAAAGCTGACCTAATTTTACCCGCGGCAGCCAACTGGGTAACTGTACAATATTGCCACTACCCTGTTAGCCTCTGTGGCCTGTGCAGCAATCCCAGATATTCAAGATAGTGCTAACCGAAACAGTGTATAAATGGTTTGACTCATACCTAAAGGACAGAACACAAGCTGTAAGAATTAACCAACAAACCTCCTCACCTTTCAAACAGGAGCAAGGTCTCCCCCCCCCCCCCCCGGGCTCTGCCCTCTCAGCCCTCCTTTTTAATATCTATCTGCAGCCTATCTGTTCCATCTTTAAAAAGCACTTATGGTGATGTCATCGGAGCGGATGGCGGAGTAAAGGACAAGCTCCGACATTCAGGCCTGCTAAAACGTGGGAAAGCACCCCAAAATGCACTAAAAGAAGGTGATATGAGGAGGAAAGAGGGGCGGAAGACTCGGAGAGCGAGTGTAGCCAGAGAGCACCGCGGCACTCACCTGATGTGCGATACAAGTGGAGAGTGAGGCCCGATCAGAACGGCACATGCTGGAGCGTGTAGCAGTTAGAGCACAGTGAAGTGCAGAAAGCGGCAAGAGGGCTGGTGAGTGCTGGTATGGCGAAAGTGAAATCCTGATTGTCCGGTGCAGCGCAGGAGGCCGGGAGATCGTTGATCTGGGGGAGAGCAGCCGAATCGGGAGCGGAGAGAGGCCTGAACGGTGAAACACGTGGCTGGCGAGAGCGGTAATCGAAAGTGAGGAGAAGAATGTGGGAAGGGCTGGATTGATCGAGAGAATAGAGGACGGAATAAACAGCCAGTTGTGGAGAAATCGCTGTGGCAGAAAAATTGGAGGTGTGAACGGAGAGAAATTGAGTGAGGAGGAGACGACAGAGCCGCATTGAAGGGAGAAATTGGCAGCCACGAGAGAAAGCTAAAGTAGGAAGAGTGCTGAATAGAACAGCACAGTGAAGACAAGCAGCATAAGGAAGTGCCAGGCATCCTGAAGTTGTACACATTAAGAATTCCCTCCACGTTAGTATGGTTGTGTATTTCAATCGTGCTTTAATCGGTATACAACACCACGTGTAGCGTACTCTTTATATATTTTTTTATTTTTATTTTTCTATATTTATCGTCAAGAAACTAAAGGGTATATGAGTCTCAGACTTCTTGTAGCAATGGCTGAACAGACTAAGGTCCTTAGCCAAACTGCCAGATTGCATCAACGACTCACTTGTATGAATACCCTTCAGTAGTAAACTGGAAACTGTGGTGGTATATACGGCAATTTATAATAACTTCAGATATAGTAAATGATAATGCCAAAGCTTATCTCAATGAAATGTTGACGACCCCAACGCAAATTCTCGGTCCGCTGGTGCGTTTCACAGAGACGTTTCTTCAGGGGGTGTTGCTGTAGATCATCCAAGCTTTAAAAATGGCATTGAGTGTTTCAATGGTAGGCATTAGTGAACCTACGGCTTCAGATCATCTAAGAGAAATCACAACATGTTGAATTCGCAATAATAATTTGTAAAATGTAAATAGAAAACCGCCGTTCTTACTAGCTCATACAACATCAAAGGTACCTCAAAAATATCGACATTCATTCAAAATTTAGGATGGCTGCCGGTTCAGCTAAACGCCGCGCATGCGAGTTATCCCCTTCGAAGGCCAGATAAAGAATAGAGCTGATGACGTGTACATCGACGTCAGACAGTTTCCCCTAAGGGGTTTCCTCTCAAGGTATTAATCGCGAGGTTCAAATCCTTGAAGATTGTAATCCCATAGTTTTAAAGTTGTAATCCAGATGTATTCATATGCAACTATTCCATTCAATCATATTATTTAACCCCATGGGGGAGACTGTATTGAGTCTATGTATCCACCGTTGTTCATGGAGAAGTAAGGTTTGAGATTGTGATTTTCCCCGTTGTCCTGATGTTACCAATTCAATGCAAAAGCATTTTAATTCCTGAAATTTGTGATGAAACTGCAAACAGTGTGCAACCAGGGGAGCTTCTACTACTTCACAGTGTAGTCTGCTGCGATGTTCTATAATCCGGGTGCGAAACATTCGAGTGGTTTTACCTATATATCTCAAGCCACACGGGCAAACAATTGTGTACACCACTGAACAAGATGTACATGAAGTGGAGTCTCGTAGTCTATATAAGGACCCCCCGTGTTCAAACGTAGTGCATTCTTCAGTTACTGCACAAATAGAACAGTTACCGCATTTCCGATGTCCGTGCTCTTTCACTACGTCTTCACTTATATTAGGGCGCAATTGTGCCGGGCTTAAATATTCTTTTAAGTTACGTTGTCGCGTCCAGACACAGCGGATGGTAGACTGGTGAAGTCCCGGGATGACAGCTAAAACATTACTGTGTCGCTTCAAAATTCGTTTAATGTTACCACTAAAAGGTGAAAAATTAGTGATGAAATTAATACTCAAATTATCCTCTCCTCTATCCCGTCTTGGTTGTAATAACAGTGCCCTATTCATATACAGGGCTCTCTTATAAGAATTCTTAATGAGACATCTCGGGTATCCTCTATCTTCAAAATCTTTCTGTAGTTGTTTGGAGCAATGCCGAAAATCTTTCTGATCAGAGCAATTTCTTCGAAAGCGGATGAACTGAGAAAGTGGAAGACTGTCTCTCAATTGCTTTGGGTGACTGCTGGTATAATGTAGAAAGGTGTTTCTGTCGGTAGTTTTTCTATGCACTGATGTCAGCCAGCCCCCTACACTTTTCTTCACTACCACATCCAAAAATACAATACTCTCCAAATGGGAGGAGTAAGTAAACTGGATGTTTGAATCTAAATTATTGAGCCAGTGGTAAAAATGTGTCAGGGAATCCTCCGTGCCACGCCACAATACAAAAATGTCATCTATATAACGTCGCCACAGAACAATGTGTGGCTTGTAGGGAGAAGTAGAAATCCAGGTTTCTTCATATCTTGCCATAAAAAGGTTCGCCACAGATGGAGCGCATGTGGCACCCATGGCCACCCCTTTCAGCTGTTGATACAAGGTATTTTCAAAAAGGAAATAATTCTGAAAAAGCATGATATCCAACACCCTACTTATAAAATCCAATTTTACTTCTGACAAATCCCCTCTTCCTCTGAGGGATCGAAGAATCACTTCCTTGGCAGCGTCCTGGGGGATATTGGTATACAGCGCTGTAACGTCGAAAGTCACTAGTACTATGTCATCTTGTACTGCCCATTGCTCATATTCTTGTAACAGTTGTAAAAAATGTGTAGTGTCACGTATATAAGCAGGAATATTGGACATAAGTGGTCGGAGGTAAGAGTCTATATACATAGATAGAGGTTCAAGTAAACTGCCTCTTGTTGAAACAGTAGGCCTCCCTGGGGGATTCACAAGATCCTTATGAATCTTTGGAACTAAGTATAATTTTGCTAGTGTAGAATCTTCCCGGTTTAAAAACTTCCATTCCTCCTTCGATATTAGTTTATCCTCCAGCGCTCGTGAGGTTATATCCTTAATCAAAATACTTAATTGAGACGTAGGGTCATCAGGTAATGGACGATAAATTTCCTCCTGATGCAATTGGTGGAATGCTTCCCTCAAATATTGATGTCTATCAAGGATAACTATCGCCCCCCCCCCTTATCCGCTCTACGTATAACGATATCAGTTCGTTCTTGTAAATGTTTTAATGCTTCATTCTCCTCCTTCGTTAATGTTCGGGAAATTTTCCGCCGTGTGGTCTCCAAACTTTGGATATCAGTAAGGACTAGATCTCGAAATACATGTAAAGCAGGATGGGGGGGGGGGGGGACTGGGGGGTACCCAGGACGATTTAAAGGGCAATTGAACTCTCCTAGTTCCTTCAGTAGTGGAATCCTCCCTGTTCCCTGTTTGATTCGCAAAAAACGTTTTAAAATGGATTTTTCGTAACAATTGCTCTAGATCAACTCTAAAATCAAAACTATCGAAACGTAAATCAGGGACAAAAGAGAGTCAGGAGGAAATTTATCGTCCATTACCTGATGACCCTACGTCTCAATTAAGTATTTAAGTATTTTGATTAAGGATATAACCTCACGAGCGCTGGAGGATAAACTAATATCGAAGAAGGAATGGAAGTTTTTAAACCGGGAAGATTCTACACTAGCAAAATTATACTTGGTTCCAAAGATTCATAAGGATCTTGTGAATCCCCCAGGGAGGCCTATTGTTTCAACAAGAGGCAGTTTACTTGAACCTCTATCTATGTATATAGACTCTTACCTCCGACCACTTATGTCCAATATTCCTGCTTATATACGTGACACTACACATTTTTTACAACTGTTACAAGAATATGAGCAATGGGCAGTACAAGATGACATAGTACTAGTGACTTTCGACGTTACAGCGTTGTATACCAATATCCCCCAGGACGCTGCCAAGGAAGTGATTCTTCGATCCCTCAGAGGAAGAGGGGATTTGTCAGAAGTAAAATTGGATTTGATAAGTAGGGTGTTGGATATCATGCTTTTTCAGAATTATTTCCTTTTTGAAAATACCTTGTATCAACAGCTGAAAGGGGTGGCCATGGGCGCCACATGCGCTCCATCTGTGGCGAACCTTTTTATGGCAAGATATGAAGAAACCTGGATTTCTACTTCTCCCTACAAGCCACACATTGTTCTGTGGTGACGTTATATAGATGACATTTTTGTATTGTGGCGTGGCACGGAGGATTCCCTGACACATTTTTACCACTGGCTCAATAATTTAGATTCAAACATCCAGTTTACTTACTCCTCCCATTTGGAGAGTATTGTATTTTTGGATGTGGTAGTGAAGAAAAGTGTAGGGGGCTGGCTGACATCAGTGCATAGAAAAACTACCGACAAACACCTTTCTACATTATACCAGCAGTCACCCAAAGCAATTGAGAGACAGTCTTCCACTTTCTCAGTTCATCCGCTTTCGAAGAAATTGCTCTGATCAGAAAGATTTTCGGCATTGCTCCAAACTACAGAAAGATTTTGAAGATAGAGGATACCCGAGATGTGTCATTAAGAATTCTTATAAGAGAGCCCTGTATATGAATAGGGCACTGTTATTACAACCAAGACGGGATAGAGGAGAGGATAATTTGAGTATTTATTTCATCACTAATTTTTCACCTTTTAGTGGTAACATTAAACGAATTTTGAAGCGACACAGTAATGTTTTAGCTGTCATCCCGGGACTTCACCAGTCTACCATCCGCTGTGTCTGGACGCGACAACTTAACTTAAAAGAATTTTTAAGCCCGGCACAATTGCGCCCTAATATAAGTGAAGACGTAGTGAAAGAGCACGGACATCGGAAATGCGGTAACTGTTCTATTTGTGCAGTAACTGAAGAATGCACTACGTTTGAACACGGGGGGGTCTTATATAGACTACGAGACTCCACTTCATGTACATCTTGTTCAGTGATGTACACAATTGTTTGCCCGTGTGGCTTGAGATATAGGTAAAACCACTCGAATGTTTCGCACCCGGATTATAGAACATCGCAGCAGACTACACTGTGAAGTAGTAGAAGCTCCCCTGGTTGCACACTGTTTGCAGTTTCATCACAAATTTCAGGAATTAAAATTCTTTTGCATTGAATTGGTAACATCAGGACAACGGGGAAAATCACAATCTCAAACCTTACTTCTCCATGAACAACGGTGGATATATAGACTCAATACCGTCTCCCCCATGGGGTTAAATAATATGATTGAATGGAATAGTTGCATATGAATACATCTGGATTACAACTTTAAAACTATGGGATTACAATCTTCAAGGATTTGAACCTCGCGATTAATACCTTGAGAGGAAACCCCTTAGGGGAAACTGTCTGACGTCGATGTACACGTCATCAGCTCTATTCTTTATCTGGCCTTCGAAGGGGATAACTCGCATGCGCGGCGTTTAGCTGAACCGGCAGCCATCCTAAATTTTGAATGAATGTCGATATTTTTGAGGTACCTTTGGTGTTGTATGAGCTAGTAAGAACGGTGGTTTTCTATTTACATTTTACAAATTATTATTGCGAATTCAACATGTTGTGATTTCTCTTAGATGATCTGAAGCCGTAGGTTCACTAATGCCTACCATTGAAACACTCAATGCCATTTTTAAAGCTTGGATGATCTACAGCAACACCCCCTGAAGAAACGTCTCTGTGAAACGCACCAGCGGACCGAGAATTTGCGTTGGGGTCGTCAACATTTCATTGAGATAAGCTTTGGCATTATCATTTACTATATCTGAAGTTATTATAAATTGCCGTATATACCACCACAGTTTCCAGTTTACTACTGAAGGGTATTCATACAAGTGAGTCGTTGATGCAATCTGGCAGTTTGGCTAAGGACCTTGGTCTGTTCAGCCATTGCTACAAGAAGTCTGAGACTCATATACCCTTTAGTTTCTTTACGATAAATATAAAAAATAAAAATAAAAAAATATATAAAGAGTACGCTACACGTGGTGTTGTATACCGATTAAAGCACGATTGAAATACACAACCATACTAACGTGGAGGGAATTCTTAATGTGTACAGCTTATTAACCCTCTGAGAACTGACGACGTACTCTAGTGTTACCACACAGGCATCCTGAAGTAGCAGGGAAAAACCAAGAAGTTGCAATATACATACAGCAAGGCAAGATTAATAAAATCATTGTCGGCTAGCTAATCCAAGAAGAACAAAAGTGTACTAAAATGTTGAGCAGCAAATAGATTAAGAAGAGCAAACCCCTGGGGGGGAGAGAGAAGCAGAGCGACCCCACGGAGATCACTGCATGCTGAGAGGAGCCAAAACATATAAATTGATAAATCAAAACAAGAGACGTCAGTGAAGAAAAAATTGGTAGAATTCAGATCATCTTACGTGCCAACCCGAGGTGGGAAGGAGGGAGAGAAAGAAGGTAAAATGGCGGCGGAGAAAATACAGGAGCAGGAGGAGGAAATGGAGGGAGAGGAGAGCTCGGGATGGTTGAAAAAATCAAGCAGTGGCTTACAGAACTAAAAGAGGAATTAAAGGTGGAAATTAGTGGAGTAAAAAATGAGTTAAAAGAAACCTTGCAAAACATCAGACAAGATATAGTGGACTTGGGAGATTGGGTGGAAGACACTGAGAACCAGTTGGAACAACAAGGGGCAGTAATGGAAAATATACAAAAAGGCTGGGAGGATTTAAAGCAGGCTCAAGAGGAGCTGAAGGTGAAAACAGAGGACTTGGAAGATAGGTCCAGAAGATGCAGTATCAGAGTACGAGGCATCCCTGAGGAACCCAAATACAAGAACAGTGAGGAAGTTATTCACAAAGTATTGAGAGCTCTTAAAGGATGTCGCTATGACGGAGGAGGGTGAAGGAGAGTCTCTACAGATAGAATGGGCTCACAGAGGACTGGGGCCCATAAGAGACAATCGTCCACGAGACATTGTGGTCTGCATGAAGTCTTACAAAATGAAAGAACGCCTTTTGGGAGCAGCAAGGAAGCTGAGAAATTTCCAGTGGGAATGACATAAGCTGGAATTATTCCAGGATTTATCCCAGGGAACGTTGCCATGTCGGAGAGTGCTGAAGGAGGTCATGGCATAACTAAGGAGGGCAGACATGAGATATAAATGGATGTACCCTTTTGGGTTATTGATTACAGTGCAAGGGAGGTCAAGGAGAGTGAGGACAAGTGAAGAAGCATGGAGAGCGCTGAGAGACTTAGGAGTAACTAATCTCCTGGAAGCGGCCAGACGTCCAGCCAAGACAACTGAAAACAGAACCACTACTCCTAGGGCGGATAGCCTGCGATGGCAGAGAGCTGCGGAAGGTGGCAGGAGATTGGCGAGACTGGCCAAAGATAGCCAAAGAGTAAGAGTGGCGGAAAAAGAAACAGGCTGAAGCCGAGGACACTATACAGACTCGAGTCAGGCAATACTTTAAACGGGAAAGATTATGGAATGTTGACATATGTATCATACAGAAGCCTGGGTTAGCAGTGAGGAGGTTTGAAGGGGGATGGAGGAGGGTTGGGCAAGAAGTGCGGGGGATTAAGGGAAGGGAGGGCGATGGAGGTTTGGATTAGGTGAATTGATCATAACAGAATATGATGGGGTAAGGAAGGGGTGTAGGGGTAAGCAGAGGGGGGAAGGGGTTAGGAGGGGGTTGATGGAGTATAAAGGTAGGGGAAGTAGGGAAGGGGTGGAGGAGGGGTGAGATGGGAAGGAATGAGGATTGGGGGGGGGGAGGATAGTGGGGCAGAACAGGTCGCGGTCCGATAGTCGGTTACCTTAATGGAAGTCATATCTCCTGTGAGGAGAAGAGGGATGTGGAGGGAAGGGGGATGGAAGGGGAGAGGGGAAGGGGGAGGAGGTAGACAGACGAAGTGGGGCAGAAAAGAGGGAGGTAGTAAAATATTTAAGGTGAGTTAAAAGTTGTAACATTGAATGTCAAAGGACTAGAAAGGGGGACTGTTACTTCTGGAGAGAAATCTGCAACTGTGAGTATATACTTCTGGTAATTTTCTAGAAAGAATTCTTTGTATTAAAGCTACTTAATCTGTGAACCCACTGTTTTTTGTTGGATCAATTAGGGCCTAGTAGCAGCAATTAAAGTTTGAATTTAAAACACAGAGGAGAACTTTCTGGTTACATTTCATACCCAGCAGAGAGCTTGTAGTTTTAAATTTAATAGTCACTCAGGGCCAAGTAACAGCAAAGTACTTTTAGTTTAAATTTAACACACAGAAGAGAGCATTCTGGTTACATTTGGAACCCAGCAGAGAGCTTGTAGTGTATATTTAATAGTCACTCAGGGCCTAGCATCAGAAAATTAGTTTTAAAACACAGAAGAGAGCTTTCTGGTTAAATTTAGAACCCAGCAGAGAGCTTGTAGTTTAAATTTCATAAGAAGTTAGAGCCTAGCAGCAGCTAAGAGCTATAATTTAAATCAAATCAGAACTTAGCTTACCTCAGCAGCAGAAGACAGGGTACTGTGTAGCAGCCCTCTTTTAATAAGTGTT
This sequence comes from Ichthyophis bannanicus, assembly GCA_033557465.1. Lineage (NCBI taxonomy): Eukaryota > Metazoa > Chordata > Amphibia > Gymnophiona > Ichthyophiidae > Ichthyophis > Ichthyophis bannanicus. The sequence goes on along the minus strand of JAWIIG010000037.1, from coordinate 790,393 downwards.
ATTTCCCTCCCTCCCTCCCCTGGGATAATCATAGCTTTATAGGTACTTACACATCTTAAAAGACAGGAGGTGCTTTCAGGTGAAGCTCATTACCCAAATCAGTCATACACTAAGGACCTGAGATTAATTAAGTTTCAGGTGAACAAGGTATATTAAACGTATTAGGTACAGTTTTATTGATATAAATACCCATAGCAACCCCTAGTAAGTAAGAACTTAAAGATCTAGACACAAACTTAAAACTAAGATGCAGACAGCAATCCAGCAGAGAGATGGGGGCTTTCCAGTCTTTTACAATGAGTGTTGGTGAGAGATCTTACGTGTGCACTAGGTGCAAGGAGCTCTTTGCTCTCAGGGAACAAGTCCGTTCTCTAGAGGCTAAAGTAGCAGACTTGGAAAACATAAGACAGACAGAGAGGTACATAGACGAGACCTACAGGGATATAGTCCTGAAGTCCCACCTCCAGTCTGGCAGCATCCCTGTTGCCATGAAGGAGAGAGGTCACGTGACAGGAGAGCATCACTCTGGTGTGGCAGGAAGTGATCCTGTAACTAGGACCTGTCCTCCAGGTGATGTAAAACTCTCTCGCACCGAGGACGTTTCTCCAGGGCCATGTGCCCATGAGGGAAGGGTTAGGACAGCCGTTATAGTTGGTGATTCGATCATTAGGCATGTAGATAGCTGGGTGGCTGGTGGATGTGAGGATCGCCTGGTAACATGCCTGCCTCGTGCGAAGGTAGCGGACCTCACACGCCACCTAGATAAGGTCTTAGATAGTGCTGGGGAGGAGTCTGCTGTCTTGGTACATGTCGGTACCAATGACATAGGAAAATGTGGTAGGGAGGTTCTGGAGGCAAAATTTAGGCTTTTAGGTAGGAAGTTGAAATCCAGAACTTCCATGGTAGCATTCTCCGAAATGCTTCCTGTTCCACGCGCAGGACCCAAAAGGCAGGCAGAGCTCCGGAGTCTCAATGCGTGGATGAGACAGTGGTGCAGGGATGAGACAATGGTGCAGAGATGAGGGTTTTGGATTTGTTAGGAACTGGGGAACATTCTGGGGAAAGGAGGGGCTCTTCCGAAGGGATGGGCTTCACCTTAACCGGGATGGAACCAGGCTGCTGGCATTAACCTTTAAAAAGAAGATAGAGCAGCTTTTAAACTAGATATTAGAGGAAAGCCGACAGTCGCCCAAGAGCGGATAGTTCGGAAGAATGTATCCTTGAAGAATACTACCAAAAGCAGAGAGGTTCCACAAAAGAGTAAAGTAGCCCAAATGCCCTCAAGTATTGAGCAGACAGAGCTTAAAGATCCCAATTTACCCATGTCTAACAATAGCCAAATTAACATGAATAAAATTCATTCTCTAAAATGCTTCTATGCAAATGCTAGAAGTCTAAAGAATAAGATGGGAGAGTTAGAATATATAGCACTAAATGAAAAGTTAGATATGATTGGAATATCAGAGACATGGTGGAAGGAGGACAACCAGTGTGACACTGTGATACCTGGGTACAAACTATATCGTAATGATAGAGCTGATCAAATTGGTGGAGGGGTTGCGCTCTGATAGAGAGGGCATTGACTCAGAAAGGATTAAAGTTTTGCAGGAAACAAAATCTGCTGTAGAATCTATATGGATTGAAATTCCATATAAAAGGGGGAAGGCAATGGCAGTGGGGGTGTACTATCGAGCACCTGGCCAGAATGACCAAATGGATGATGAAATGCTCAAAGAAATCAAGGAAGCTAACAAAAGTTACAGCGCAGTAATAATAATGGGTGATTTCAATTACCCCGGTATCGACTGGGTCAGTGTCACGTCAGGACATGCTAGGGAGATAAAGTTCCTAGATGAAATAAATGACTGCTTCTTGGAGCAGCTGGTTCATGAACCGACCAGAGGGGAAGCCATATTAGACCTAGTCCTTAGTGGAACACCAGATCTAGTGCAAGAGATAAGGGTGTTGGGGCCACTTGGCAATAGTGATCATAGCATGATCGCCTTTGATTTAATTAGTGGAGGAGGGATAGTAAGGATATCCACAGTACTACCTTTTAACTTTCGAAAGGGAGACTATGATAAAATGAGGAAAACAATTAAGAAAAAACTAAAAGGAGCAGTTGCAAAGGTTAAAGACGTACATCAAGCTTGGGTGGTGTTGAAAAATACTAGCTTGGAAGCCCAGACCAGCTGTATTCCACGCTTTAAGAAAAGTGGAAGGAAGTCCAAAAAAATGCCAGCATGGTTTAAAGGTGAGGTCAGAGAGGCTGTTGCCAAAAAAGCATCTTTCAGGAAATGGAAAAAAGAGCCAAACGACGAAACCTGGAAGCAGCACAAGCACTGGCAAGTCAAAAACGCAAAATAAAGACCTTTTCAAGTACATTCGTAGCAAAAAACCTGTGAGAGAGTCAGTTGGTCCATTAGATGATAAAGGGGTTAAAGGAGCACTAAGAGGCGGCAAGGCGATAGCGGAGAGACTGAATTAATTCTTTGCTTCGGTCTTTACTGAGGAAGATGTAGGGATGTTACCCATGACTGAAGTGGTATTTAAAGGTGCGGAAGAATTGAAGGAAATATCGATACATCGGGAAGACGTCTTACAACTATTAGATAAACTGAAGAGTAGCAAATCACCTGGGCCAGATGGTATACATCCAAGGGGGTTGAAAGAACTGAAATATGAGATTGCAGACCTGCTATCAGTAATCTGTGAACTATCATTAAAATCATCTCTAATACCTGAAGATTGGAGGATCGCCAATGTAACACCAATTTTTAAAAAGGGTTCCAGGGGTGATCTGTGAAACTACAGACCGGTGAGCCTGACGTCAGTACCGGGAAAAATGGTAGAAACCATCATAAAGAATAAAATTACTCAGCATGTAGATAGTCACAATCTAATGGGAGACAGCCAACATGGCTTTAGACAAGGAAGATCTTGTCTTACTAATCTGTTATGTTTTTTTGAAGGAGTGAATAAACAGCTGGACAAAGGTGAGTCGGTTGATATTGTGTATCTGGACTTTCAGAAAGCCTTTGACAAGGTCCCTCATCAGAGACTTTTGACAAAACTAAAAAGTCATGGGATAGGAGGCAGTGTACTATTGTGGATCAGGAACTGGTTAAAAGATAGAAAGCAGAGGGTAGGGCTAAATGGCCAATTTTCCCAATGGAGAAAGGTGAATAGTGGTGTACCCCAGGGATCTGTGCTGGGTCCGCTGCTTTTTGACATATTCATAAATGACCTGGAAAGTGGAATAACAAGTGAGGTTATCAAATTTGCAGATGACACAAAACTATTTAAAGTTGTTAAAACCCAAGAGGATTGTGAAAAATTGCAAGAGGATCTTGATAAATTGGAAGACTGGGCATCAAAATGGCAGATGAAATTTAATGTGGACAAGTGCAAGGTTATGCACCTAGGGAAGAACAACCCAAACTATGGTTACACGATGCAAGGTTCCACATTAGGAACCACCACCCAGGAAAAAGATTTAGGTGTCATTGTGGATACCATGTTAAAACCCTCGTCCCAGTGTGCAGCGCCGGCCAAGAGAGCAAATAGAATGCTAGGTATGATAAGGAAAGGAATGGAAAATAAAACAAAATATATTATAATGCCTCTATATCGTTCCATGGTGAGACCGCACCTTGAATATTGTGTGCAATTCTGGTCGCCGTATCTTATAAAGGATATAGCGATTTTAGAAAAGGTTCAGAGAAGAGCCACCAAAATGGTAAAGGGGGATGGAAGGATACTCCTATGAAGAAAGGCTAAAAAGGTTAGGGCTCTTTAACCTGGAAAAGAGACGGCTGAGGGGAGATATGATAGAAGTCTATAAATTAATGAACGGAGTGGAACGGGTAAACGTAGATCGATTGTTTACCTTATCCGAATATAGAAAGACTAGGGGACATGCAATGAAGCTACAGGGTAAACTATTTAAGACTAATAAAAGAAAATATTTTTTTCACTCAACGTGTAATCAAACTCTGGAATTTGTTACCGGAGGATGTAGTAAAGGCTGTTAGTGTAGCTGGGTTTAAAAAAGGTTTGGACAAGTTCCTGGAGGAAAGGTCCATAAACCATTATTAAGAAGTGACCAAAGATATCAATGCTTGACCCAGTACAAGCATTGCAGAACCTGTCTCTTTTGGGGAAACTGCTAGGTACATATGACCTAGATTGGCCACTGTTGGAAACAGAATACTGGACTTGATGGACCTTGGTCTGACCCAGTATGGCATCTCTTATGTTCTTATGTAATTCAGCAATTAAATGGCAGAAACTGTATAAAGTAAGATGTCAGAGAGCGTCATTAATGCTCATACAGGAAACACACTTAACAAGGGCAACAGAACATATGGTCAAACTCCAGGGATATGGAATGTCTATATGCATCAAACACAGTGGAAAAAAGAAGGGTGGGGTGGCAGTCTTCATAGTCTCCGAACTTAAGGCTGAGGGTACAGAAGATAATTCGAGATAAAGATGGGAGATATATAATGTTACGAATACAAATAGGTAATGAAAGGTATTGTATAATAAATGTCTGTCCACCAACAGAGGGGGCAAGGGGAATTTTGGACAAAATTAGATGCTGAGGTGGGGAAATTAGGGGAAGGAAAACTCATTTGTGGGGGTGATTTCGATTTAACATAGAATCCAGATAGAGATGCATCGGGGAAACGAGAGGGCAAAAGAGCGGATAGGAGAAAATATCGAAACTTTGTTGCACAGCATTGTTTGATAGATGCATGGCGATTCCAACGTCCCCGGAAAAGACAGTTCTCATACTTTTCTCATGTACATGGCTCATATTCCAGAATAGTTGCTATTTGGGTAACAAAGGAGATGGTGGGTAGGGTTAAAGGGGCAGACATGGATTCTGTAACATGGTCAAACCATGCATTGGTGGAGGTTAGGCTGACGAGGGGGAGGGAGGAGGCACTAAGTTCTGGAGGTTAAATGAATCTGTTGGAGGATGAGAGGGTTCGAAAGGAGATAGAGCGGGAGACGGTGGAATATTTTAGATGGAATGATAATGGGGAGGTGGCCTGGGGGGGAGTTTGGGATGAATATAAGGCAGTAGTGAGGGGAGTTTTCCTTAAATGGGGGGCATGCAAAAAGAGGGAGAGGGAGGAGAGAGAACGGGAACTGAGAGAAAAATTAATGGAACTTGAAGCATTAGATGGGCAAGATGGAAGAGTAACATATAGAGGCCAAGTGCTGGCTGTTAGAGCGCAATTAAACACTATGCAAGCTGAAATTTATAAGATATAGAATGCAACTATTGAAACAGGGTTTCTTTGTGGGGTGAAATAAAGTGGGGCGATATATGTTGCAGCGGTTGAAACAAGGGAAATTAAGATCACAAATATTGTGAATTAGGGACTGGGAAGGGAAATTAGTTCATAAGGATGGGGACATACGAGAGGCCTTTAAAAGATAATATCAAGAGTTGTGTGCGGCTAGGGCATCTCCAGATCTGGAAGGAATACAAAGTTATTTGGATTCTATTCAGATCCCGACATTGAGTAAGGAGGAACAAAATCAGTTAAATACAGCAATTGCAGCAGAGGAGATTCTGCAGGCTGTTAAACAGTTAAAGGTAGACAAGGCACCGGGACTGGATGGGCTTACAGCAAGATTTTATAGAAAATTCAGTGAGCTGTTAACTGCACCATTATTGAGGCTGTTTAATTTACCAAGGGAGGGTGGGATGCTAGCTGCCACTATGGGATGGGCTGAAATCACTGTAATACACAATGAAGGTAAGGACCAGCAAGAATGTTCGTCATATAGACCAATTTCGTTACTCAACTTAGATGCTAAATTATGGCTAAATTATTGGCAACACACTTAAATAAGGTTATCGGGAAGTTGATCCATCAAGATCAAGCAGGCTTTATTCTGGGGAGGCAGGTGGCGGACAATATTAGGAAGATTTTGAACACTATTTGGTCGGTGGGGCAAAGTGAAAAGGAGGCCTTGTTAATATATCTAGACGCAGAGAAAGTGTTTGCCCAGGTGTCTTGGACCTTTCTCTTTCAGGTAATGGATAGAATGAGGTTGGGAGGTGAGTTTAAGGGTTGGGTGGAAGCATTGTATCGGAACACTAGAACCGTTCGCAGAGAGAGTGAGAGAAAGGGAGGACCTGAAGGGTATAATGGTAGGAAAGGGAGAATATAGAATATCATTATTTGCGGATGACATTATACTGAGTGTGACCCGACTGGGATGCTCAATACCAATATTAATGTGGGAATTAAGAGGAATATGGGAGGTTGTCAGGATTCACTATAAATTGGGCAAAATTGGAAATTTTGAACTTGTCATTACCAGAGGAGGAGCAGACAAGATTAAGAATGCAATACCCATTTAGGAGGGCAAAGGGGGCGATTAGGTATTTAGGGATCCAAATAAGCAGCAGTTTAGAGGAATTGTATGATTTAAACTATAAAAAGCTGTTTGGGCAAGTAGAAATTTTATTGGCCGGGTGGGGGCGGGGATACTTATCTTGGTTTGGTCGTATAGCAACAGTAAAAATGATGCTGTTGCCCTGCTTTTTGTTTTTGTTTCAAACGTTGCCGATAGACATACCACTGCAAAAGTTAAAGCAGGTACAGCGAAGCATTACTCGATTTATATGGCAAAATAAGGGCCCTAGGGTGGCTATGTCCATATTGCAGAAAGCTAGGGAAGAGGGGGGGCTTGGGGTTCTCCATTTTAGCAAATATTATATAGCTGCGCAACTGAAAACGCTGTATGATTGGCACAGAGAAAAGAAAAAGCATTGGGTTCAGATGGAAGATGATTCTGTAAGGGGAGTGGGGTTGGAAAAGTTGGTATGGAGGGAGTGTACAGATCCAGCTTCCTTATCGTAGTTCCAGTCTAGTCCCGAACCATAGAGTTGTGATCCTCCTCCCGCAGCTAGGAGGCTGAGCATGTCACTTTTTCAGTGACCCTAGAATAAGTAGTCCAGGGACCTTCCCCTAAGCCAGTTTTGCTCAGTCTCGTGCAGCGGAAGGAGGTTCTGAGTCCTGGGATCGGGACTCACTGGAGCAACGAATTAGTCATTTTGGTGACCCCAGTCTTCAATTGTTTAAAAAAAAAAAGAAAAAAAAGAACAAAGAGTAAAATGCTTAGCTAGCAAGTGGGTGTCTGTCCCTTTAATTTAGCGATTTTACCTTTCTCTGTTGAATGGTGACCATCGCTGGCGAGCTACCCCCCTTCTCCCCTCTCTTCTGGGCCGGAGTCATCAGGAGAGTGTGTGGAAGTTGTGCAGGAGCCTCCGGCTTATTTTCCCCTGAGGCGGGATTACAGCCGTTGAGGTGAGTGCCGTGTTCGCGCACCTCTTTTAGGAGAGGAGTGGCGATTCCAGCGGCTTACAGGGACAAGACATCGCGCGGATCAGCGAGGTGAGCTGAGCGGGCATTTTTGTTGGGGCAGTGCTTAGACGCGGCGGTGTGGTGTTGCGGATCGCGGGAGGCTTGTAGAGACGCACTGCAGGAGCGGTCCCGAACCGCATGGTAAAGTGCGGGAACGGGAGATCAGGCCGGAAGCCTACTGGAGGGGCCGGGTGGGCCCAGTTTTCGTTGTTTTTGCAGTTTTTAGGTATTTAGAGTGAGTTAGGAGTTCGTTTAGATCTAGGTTGGAAAACTTTGTTTTGGGCGCTGCAGGGAACCCTGGGCTGGTATTGGGTCAGGGTGGTGTGCAGCGGGCTTCATGCCGGGTAAACTTAGGTGCCTCTTGTGTGGGGTGCGTAAGAGCACTGTATCGGACTCTGGTCTGTGCAGGGGCTGTGCTGGGGAAGCTTCTATGGCAGACAGGGAGCTAGAGAGCTCGGAGGCTGCAGGGGAGGAGGTCCAGAAGGACTCTTCCTTATCCCCCGCAGGCCAGTCAGGAGCCCATCCCGGGGCCCTTGTTGGTTCCGGAGGGGGCTTTACCCCAGGTCCCGGTGCAGGGGGGACTGGGGGTGATTTTTTAACCGCATTTTTTGTCGCTGCTGCAGCAGGCTCTGGGGGGGCCGGGTGCAGTAGTGGCAGGACCCTCGGGAGCTGAGGCAAGAGGGTCTAAGAGACCAGGGGCTCAACTAGTGGATGGGGCCGAAAGGGTCGTGAGTAAGAGACTCAAGCTGCTCTTGGAGGATGCAGAGCCAGGGCTGGGGGGAGTCTATGATGGTTGAGGACTCCGACGGAGAACCAGATTTGGAGGAAGGTGAGCTTGTGGAGCCGGAGGAGCAGTCAAGGATAGTAAGAGTGTTTAGGAGGGAGGAGCTGTCTGCTTTGATTGCGGAGACCTTACAGGTCTTGAATGTGCCAGTTCCGGGTTCCGCAGAGGGCGCTACACTAGATGATCCACTGTTGCAGGCAGTGCGGACGTCTCAGCGATCCTTTCCCATTCATAGAATTTTCAAGGAGATGTTTCAGGAGGAATGGGATACCCCGGAGGCCAGCCTCAAAGGGACTAGAATGCTGGCTCGGCTTTATCCTCTGGTGGAATCGGATAAGGATATGTTTAAGGCGCCGAAGGTGGACGCGGCGGTATCTGCGGTGACAAAAAAGACCACTATTCCGGTAGAAGGGAGTGCCGCGCTTAAAGATGCACAGGACAGGAGGTTGGATTCTTTGTTGCGACAGGTGTTTGAGGTGAACGCCCTTTCCTTGCAGGCCTCTATCTGTGGGGCCTGGGTGGCGAGAGCGTGTCTGCGGTGGTCCCAGAGATGGAAAGGGAATCAGGAGGATGAGGTGGCAGAGGAAGCTGCCCGCATTGAGTCGGGGTCAGCATATCTGGTGGATAGTCAGTATGACTTGATTAGAGGATTAGCTAAGAGTATGGCATCTGTGGTAGCAGCGAGATGGTATCTTTGGCTGCATAACTGGGCGGCAGATGGGGCCTCTAAGGTGCGGCTAGCTAGGTTGCCTTTTAAGGGCAAGCTCCTCTTTGGAGAGGAGTTGGAAAAGTTGGTTAAGGACCTGGGAGAGTCGAAAGGGGGTCGGTTGCCGGAGGACAAGCAGAAGCAGAGTCGGACGGGGGTACCATCTAGATGTCAGTTGAGAGAGTTTAGGCGTTTTCGACCCCCTCAGTTTGCTCCCGTGCAGCGGGGGAGGCTTCCCTATCGTTCCCCAGGCTTTCGAGGATTCCGAGGGGCAGGCAGAGGTTTTGCCGCTTCGGCATCCTCGGGCATCAAAAAGCCACAATGAAGTGGGGGGGTCCAGGCAGGGATAGTACCGGTAGGAGGGAGGTTGAGAGCCTTTGCTCCTGCCTGGGCCCACATTACTTCGGATCAGTGGGTGTTGGAGATCGTGCAAAGCGGCTATGCTCTCGAGTTTCAACATCCAGTGAGGGACGCGTTTGTACGGTCTCCATGCAGAACGCAGTCCAAGAGAGTGGCGGTGCACCAGACGTTAGAAAGGTTGGTAGCGCTCAAAGCGGTGGTACCGGTGCCACGGGAGGAGCGAGGCAGAGGTCTGTACTTGATTTATTTCGTGGTTCCAAAAAAGGAAGGTGCCTGGCGTCCGATCTTAGATCTAAAAAGGGTAAACAGGTGTCTCCGAGTGTCGCACGTTCGGATGGAGACATTGAGGTCAGTCATAGCCGTGGTGCGGCCGGGAGAGTATCTAACCTCGCTGGATCTGTCGGAAGCTTACCTGCACATTCCAATCAGGAGGGAGCATCAGCGGTTTCTTCGCTTTGCGGTGCCTATGGGGCATTTCCAGTTCCAGGCGATGCCCTTTGGGCTTGCAACAGTGCCGCAAACCTTCACCAAGATTATGGTGGTGGTGGCGGCGGCGTTACAAAAGGACGGAGTGTTGGTGCACCCATATTTGGACGATTGGTTAATTCGGGCAAAGTCAGTGGAGGAAAGTCAGCAGGCGACCAGCCGAGTGGTGTTCTTCTTGCAAAGTCTGGGATGGGTAGTGTCATGAGGCTGGTACTAATAAAGATGCAAAGTTGAAAAGAAACCCTGTTTCTCACAGAGATCTAAATGTGCAATTATCTCAAAGCACAGCTAGAGGGGGCAGGAGTAACCATACAGAAGCTAATGAGGCTGGGAGATCTAACCAGTTGCACCTGGGAATAAGCCCGGGAGATTCAAAGAGAAAATCCCTTTATAAGCAGAAGTTTAATTCTAGCAAAGCAGAGTGGGAGAGAAAAAGCCAAGCAGTAAGGAGCACGGCTGCAGAAAGGGAAGCAGCAGAACAAGGAGCAGAAGGACTTGGAGAAGGAACAAGGAGCACGGCTAAGGAAAGAAGGAGAGACCTGAAGGAAGGGATCCTCCTTGAGCAAGCCCAAAGGAACGGCATTCACAGAGGTGGAATTCAGAGGGGCCAAGCTACCAGAGCAGCTGTTCAGAGGGAGTCTGCTGGGGAAAGCAGTCAGGCTGGAGAGTGTGCCACTCCCTGCTCAAGCAACATTCCTGAGTCCAAAGCTGAGAGACGTATCCAGAGAACCAGGTTTGGAGGAAGACCTGCAGTCACTGAAACCTGCTGGTCAAGTTTTACCAGGTACTCGAGGAAAAGGAGTTTTTAGCAAAGCTACTTTACCACAGAAGCATAGAGCTGAATCCATACCAGGTTTTGCTAAGCTGCCAGGAAGCACAGCACTGCTCAGAAGCTACCGTCAGAAAAACTGTTGCAAAAGAGATGTTCTTGGGAGAGAAGGCTCCAGGGAGTCCAGCTACAGAAACTCAAGGTATGAAAGCTTTATTCCTGCTAAAGAATGCTTAACTCCTAGAAGCACTGCTAAAGCAAATACTCCCTTTGTAAGAAGAAGGAAGAAACCAGAGTGGTTTCAAGAATTACCAAGAGAACTTAAAACCCAGAGGCAGGTCAATGGAGACAGTCCATGTAAAGCTGTGACAGCCAGGACAGTATTTACTCCACGGGGGAAAGTAGTGAGGCAGAATCTATGGACATAGAAGAGATAAATGATATTCCCCTGCCTCAGGAAGAAGATATGGATTGTGGGATGTGTATGGCTACTAGCCTAGAATCTCTTGCCACTGTGTAAATAAGAAGAAAACTTGTTTAATTGTTTTGTTTGGAATGAACTGAATTCCTCCATTTTCCTTGGCACTAATTGTGAAGCTACTAAGTTAGCCCACCTGTTGATTACTAGAACCTTTTCAAACAAAGGACATTCTTTGATTTCCACGGTCTTAATTGAACCCTTGCACAGAGGGGAAATAAAATAAAAGCCATGTTTCCCTACACTCTTGGCTGAATTATTATGTGCACACAAGGAGCTGAAAATAGATCAGACCAAACTCCATTTTTGGCCTTACATTACACCACGCTCCTTGAAAATAAATATATCGTGGAGCATGCCCTTACCGCCCTTGGCCACTTGGGGCTGCCACCATGACAGTAGTCAATATAGGGAAGAGCAAGTTGGTGCCCTCCCAAGGTCTGGAGTATTTGGGAGCTCGTTTTGATACGTGCCGGGGAAGGGTTTTTCTTCCGGTGGAACGGGTTCAAAGATTGAGAAGGCTGATTCGGGAGTTCCGGAAGCTCAGGGCGCCTTCGGTGTGGTGGTATCTTCAGCTGCTGGGGACGATGGTGGCTTCGATAGAGGTAGTGCCATGGGCCAGAGCTCACATGAGGCCTCTGCAGAGAGCGCTGCTGCAGAGGTGGTCCCATCAGGCGGCTCAGTTGTCCAGGGCGCTGGTGTGTCCGAGGGAGGCTCGAGAGTCGCTGAGGTGGTGGTTGCGGCCGGGGAGCCTAGAGAGGGGTATGCCTTTGGCGCCGCCAGACTGGAAGCCTTTGACAACGGATGAGAGTATTTTTGGTTGGGGGGCTCACTTCGAGGGCAGTTTGCCCAGGGTCAGTGGTCCAATCAGGAGAAGAGATGGTCTATTAACCGGTTGGAGTTGAGAGCAGTGTGATTGGCGCTCCAGGCCCTGCAGGGATTTCTGCAGGGCAGGGCGATAAGAGTGTTTTCAGACAATGCCACGGCGGTGGCATACATAAATTGGCAGGGCGGAACCGGCAGCGTTTAGTTGGAAGCAGAAGCAGAGGTCCTGATGGAGTGGGCCGAGAGGCATCTGGAAGCGTTTTCGGCGGCACATGTAGCCGGAGTGGACAATGTGGCGGCGGACTTTCTGAGTCGCGTGCGAGTGGATCCAGGAGAGTGGACTCTGCATCAGGAAGTTTTTCGAGGCGCTGGTGGGGCGTTGGGGTCCGCCTCTAATGGACCTCATGGCAACGTTCGAGTCGGCAAAGGTCGGCAGGTTTTTCAGCAGAAGGAGAGAGAGGATGTCGGAGGGCCTGGATGCTCTGATCCAGGGCTGGCCGGAGGAAGTTCTTCTGTACGTGTTTCCCCCGTGGGTTCTCATAGGCAGGGTTATTCAGCGCATAGAGAGGCACAGGGGGCCAGTTCTGTTGATAGCACCGGATTGGCCGAGAAGGCCGTGGTATGCCGACTTGCAGCGTCTGCTGGTGGAGCCTCCATGGAGGTTGCCGGACAGGGTGGATCTGCTGGTGCAGGGGCCGTTAAACATGCCTCAGGTACATCGGTTTTCACTTACGGCTTGGCTCTTGAGAGGGCAAGGCTTCTGAACAAAGGTTATTCGTCGGCGGAGATTGCTGCGGCATTGAAGTCGCGGCGGCGGACTACATCCATGGCGTATGTGAGAGTGTGGAGGCTGTTTGAGGCTTGGTGTGCTGAGCGGCAGGTGCGAGCGTTGAAGGCTTCGGTAGCGCAAGTGTTGGCCTTTTTGCAGGATGGTTTGGATAAGGGATTGGCAGCGTCTTCTCTCTGAGTCCAGTTGGTGGCGCTGGCCTGTTACCGAGGGTATGTAGAGGGAAGGTTGCTGGGGGCTCATCAAGATGTAGAGGTTTTTGAGAGCAGCCTCTTTGCTAAGGCCGCCCTGTAGAAGGGTGCTTCCGGGATGGGATCTCAATATAGTCCTGGAGGCGCTGGTGAAAGAGCCCTTTGAGCTGTTGTCCGAAGAGACTTTAAAGGATCTCATGCTGAAGGTGGTGTTCTTGGTGGCCATCACCTCGGCGCGGCGAATCTCGGAATTGCAGGCACTATCGTGTAGAGAGCCGTTCTTGACCTTTTCGGCAGAGAAAGTGGTGCTGTGGATGGTGCCGTCCTTTTTGCCTAAGGTGGTGTCTGCCTTCCATGTTAATCAGGTGGTGGCTTTACCGGTGTTTGAGAGGTCAGTAGAAGGGGATATGAAGGGCAAATTGCATAGATTGGATGTAGGTCGAGCCCTTAAGGTTTATTTGCGGCACACAGAGGCGCTGCGCAGGTCTGATAGACTATTTGTGCTTTTTGGCAATTCGCGCCGGGGAGGACCGGCATCTAAGGCTTCTGTTGCTCGGTGGATTAAAGAGGCTATTGCGTCAGCTTATCTTCTGAAGGGCAGAGTGGTGCCGCAGGGGCTGAGAGCGCATTCTATGAGATCGCAGGTGGCCTCTTGGGCTGAGAGTAGCTTGGTGCCCGCGGCGGACATTTGCAGGGCTGCGACTTGGGCGTCCTTGCATTCCTTTGTAAAGCATTATAGGATTGATGTCCAGGCGGAGAGGGATGCGAGGTTTGGATCGACAGTGCTCCAGGCTGGTCTGGCAGGTCCCTCCCGTTGAGAATGCTTACTGCTCTGCTACATCTCTATGGTTCGGGACTAGACTGGAGCTACGATAAGGAAGGTTAAATTAGACTTACCTGCTAATTGTAGTCCCTGGAGTAGATCCAGTCTAGTCCCGCTTCCCGCCCGGTGAAATGCTGCCAGTTGTTAGCCTGCGCACAGACGAAGAAGACATCAGTTGTTGCCGTGGGTTGGTGTGGTGTGTACGGTTCCGGAGGTATGGTGGTGCCATCCTCTCTGTGGAGTGTGCGGGCTCTTTACGAGAGGGGCTGGGAAGAGGGGTGGCTCGTTTATCCAGCAATAGTTCAGGTTTAGTTAGGCTTAAGGGGTTCTGTATTCCCTCGTTTGGGGGTCTGTTATGTTTTGTTTGTTGAGGGTCCGGGGTGGGCTCTCTTGTTTGTTGCTCTGGTGGGTCGGCTTTGACAATAGCATACTGGCTTAGGGGGAGGTCCCTGGACTACTTATTCTAGGGTCACTGAAAAAGTGACATGCTCAGTCTCATAGCTGCGGGAGGAGGATCACAACTCTATGGTTCTGGACTAGACTGGATCTACTCCAGGAACTACAATTAGCAGGTAAGTCTAATTTAACTTTGTAGAGTTCTGAACCCCTTCGTAGTGCATATTATGCATATTTGGCAGAGAACCAGGACAGTATTAGTACAGGACAAATGATATATACAGGGGATGACACTGGAGGCATGTTTTGAGAGGGGACAGGGGCCAGGGGTGAAGATATTAAGGAGATGAGCGGAGCGGGGCCTTACACACATCTCTGAGATAGTGGTTGAGAAAGGAGTATGGGATTTTGAGGGGATTAAGGATCTATATGGATTATCTAGCAATGATTACTACAGTTATGCCCAGATCGGTCACTTTGTGAGGCAGCAGAACGTATGGCGGGACCTGTGGAGTATTAGAGGGTGGTTTGAGGCCCTCTGCTCAGGAAATTTAGGTCACAAAGGTGCTTTGTCCAATATATATAAAGGGTTAATGGAGGGCGGGGAGGGTAAATTAGAGTTTATGAAGAAATGGGAGGCAGACTTAAACCTACAATGGACTGAAGAGAGGTGAGATAAAGTCATACAGACCATAGCGGGACTATCTATTGCCACACAAATAAAAGAAAATGCCTATAAAGTACTCTATAGGTGGCATTGGACACTGGCACGTCACCAAAGGGCGGGGAGGGGGACATCGGATCAGTGTTGGAGAGATGTCTGGAGAGAGGGGATATGCTACACATGTGGTGGAAGTGTGGGCAGATTCAAAGCTTCTGGGAGAAGGTGGTATTGATGATTTATGAAATGACAGGGTATAGATTACAAAAAGCACCAGAGGTATGTCTCTTACATCAGTTGGGGGAGGACATTGTGGTACGAGAGATAGGAGTAATACATCACTGCATAGTAGCAGCCAGACACGAGAGAGCATAACACTGGATAGGGGTGGGGAGTCCTCAAAGTGCAGGGTTTATAAGAAGAATGGAAGACCTGTGTTTGATGCACCGATTGACAGGACTGCAACATGGGAAAGGGGAAAATGGTATGGAACAATGGCAGGGTATCTGGAAATGGTTGGGAAAATGGAAAGTAAGAGAAGAAGGGAAGGACCATGTAAAGCCGCACAGTGAACAAAGGAATGGGTATTGAGTTAATTGGCGAAAGCACATATATGTGTAAGAGATACAAATGAGAAAGGGGTAGAGAGATAAGAAGCATGTTTATAAGGGGGTGATAATTGAGAGGGGGTGGGTTGCTGATTAGATAATAAAGCAATGTTGTATTAGAATTTAGGGGGAAAAAAGTTGATAATGACAGATTGTTATAATATATATATGTAC
This sequence comes from Ichthyophis bannanicus, assembly GCA_033557465.1. Lineage (NCBI taxonomy): Eukaryota > Metazoa > Chordata > Amphibia > Gymnophiona > Ichthyophiidae > Ichthyophis > Ichthyophis bannanicus. The sequence continues at coordinate 774,951 of JAWIIG010000037.1, read as the reverse complement.
AATGTTGGGTTAAGGAGTCTGTATTATGTATGGAATAAGTTCAATAAAAACATTAAATGGGAAAAAAAAGCACCATGTAAATTATCATATTTACGCAGATGACATCATGTGTTACATCCCATTCAAATTACCAAACCCACCGATTCAATGGATCTCAGACTGTTTTAATGATATTTCGCTTTGGCTCAAACACAACTTACTCATCAATTTCTCAAAAACCGAAGTGTTATTTGTCACCAGAAATCAAAGTTTTGTACCCCTAAAAGAAATTCTGCTCCAAGACTCCACCCTTACAGTAAAAAAAGAGGTAAAATATTTAGGGGTTATTCTAGACCAGACCCTCAGTATGGAATCTCACATCAAGAACACAGCCACAAAAATTCATTATAAACTTACATAAGAACATAAGATATGCCATACTGGGTCAGACCAAGGTCCATCAAGCCCAGTATTCTGTTTCCAACAGTGGCCAATCTAGGTCACATTTACCTAGCAGTTTCCCCAACTTAAACTTTTAAAACAGCTTCGACCCCTAATTCATCTACAGGACTATACTCGTACATCAGTAATACAGACAATCATCACAGCTCATTTTGATTTTGCTAACTCCATCCTACATGGAGCATCTAAACAGGCTATCAGAAGAATGCAGCTAGCTCAAAACGTGGCTGCAAGATCAATCATAAATGTCAGTACCATTGAACACATTACACCCATTCTCTTCAAATTACACTGGCTATCTATCCACTGCCGAATTAATTATAAAATACTCGTGACTACATTCAAAATAATTAATAACTTAGCGCCTTCATTTATCAACTCCCTAATTCATAAGGAAACAACAAACCGAAACCAAAGGAGCAAATACAAACAGAAACTTATAACACTGTTGGATTTCAGAAAAGCCAAAAAGGTAACAAATAATAAACATTTTCACACTTCGCCCCTGTACTCTGGAATGAATTACCTGAAGAAAACTCCATGATCTGACCACAATAGCCCGGCTCTTTAGGTCTCTGGTCCATCAGTAGTGAGAGACAGGCAGAGAGTAATACAGAACACAATCACACACACACAAAGTGCTATTTTCTTTGAGCTCAGAGGGAAGACAATAAGCGGACTATGGACAGGCATAATTCCAGGCTTATTGAATTCAAAGTTCTCCTCCTAAAAGCTCCTTTTTATTAGAGAAAAAGAGGAAGTAACAATCATTTATTATAACCATGAAATAACACAAGGTGTCGCCAAAGTTCTTTTTACAGAGTAAGATCTGATTACAGTATATTAGATGAAATTCACTCAATTATGACAAAATTGTTTATAATTGCAAAAGTTGCAAAAATTATGTTTTGTCAGCAGGGACTTCCAGCTGACTGTACAATGAACTTTATGCTTGCACAGTTCATAGCCTATGTTCTTTTTGCTTGCGTTAACACTGTTCCATCTATTTTAAAGACGGTTACAGAGAACACATGATCATGACATCCTATTCTATTTAAGAAAGTAGGTGAAAAGTCAAACTTCTAAACACTTTGTATCAAGAAATTCATCCATCTTCAATTACATATTGGGGATTCTGGTATCCCTTTATCTATCCAGTCTGATCTCAGAGAGGTTAATGATCTCAGAACATTCCGTAAAAACCTAAAAACACACCTTTTTGCTATTCACTATGGACCAAAGTCTAATACCCCCACACAAACAAAATCAACATCCAATAACTTGAGTACCTATCATTACCTCGAACTGACATCACTGTCACAATACAGTAACCATTACATCACTTTTCCTGATTGTACCGTTCCTTTAGAGTCACCTGCTCACCCCTACTGCATATAGTTCGCTATGATGTTTGTTATATGTATTGTACTTGTATAAATCCCATGTATATAGTTCTACTAGTTCTATGTAAATGAATATGCACTTTTTCAGCATTTCATATCCTGTTTCTTGTAAAACGCGCTTGATCTTTGGAAAGCACGATATAAAAATGTTTATTAAATAAAATAAATAAATAAATAATGCCAGGGTCGCATATGACACAAGCATTGAATATCCGGGGTTAGAGGTCGGTGTGGATGGCTGTGCGCCTTAGTGGCACATAGCCAACTCAAATCAATATTGGGCCCAAGATTCTTTGTGAAACTTGGGGAGGAAGGGGGCATATTTAGTGAAAATGGCCAGTGCTGCTAAAGCGGTTGGTGGTCCACATTTTAAATTGTGTGGATATTCAGTATCCGTGCCATATCTGGCTTTCAGTATTGAATACCCAGGTAACGCTGGCTGGATGACTAAACTGCCAAAGGTAGGCAAGCCTTTTTTCTGCCTAACATTAGCAAGTTTAAGTTAACCGGCCAGTGACTGAATATCGCCGCTGACCAGTTAGCTGAAAAGCTAACCAGGCAACCCAGATATTCAGTGCCGGTGGCCAGATACGGCTTCTGAATATCCCACAGATGGCTAGTTAGAAAATGGAAATCATTTTGAAATTCCCTAACAGTGGGTTTAACTCATACATACCACATTCATACACTGGCCAATCACACATGCACAGCAGTTCCTCAAAATTTGAATTATCCTTAATCTCACTCAAGACACAGTACTTCTTCTCACAGAACTATTCTCACAGACTACTTTTCTGAAGAAAAAATGCAGGTACCCCTCTTTCCCCCCCCCAAAAAAAAACCCCCATCAGTTCCCTTTCCTGAAACCCCAAGAGAGGGAAAAATGATTTTCCTCACATAAACATGAGTTCCTCAGTGAGGGACTTTATCACAGAAAGCTTTTGGCCAAAAATCATTTTTCTTTAAAACAAAATAAAAATCTCCCTGCCCTAAGTAGAACTTTCTGAAAAAATTCACACACAAAAAACAATTTTAAAGGGAAAAATTTTTGACTCTGGGCCCAGAGCTCATTCTCACATCAACACACCAACTGCAACTGAAACAAACTGTCAACTGCACCAACATTTTTTCTGGTCAGAGGTTAGTGTTCTTCTGGCTGGGCATCCAGAAGATAGTTCCTCATATACTTCAAACTGCTCTGCAGCAAGTCTCTCAAAATTCCACCCCCATGGCGGCTCAACCAAGCACAAATAGGGAATTTATATACTATTTAAATTCTTAGGTACTGCCAATTTAAAATAATTATTCCATATCGTCCTGCTAGACTAGTTCAGACAAATATCCCTACTCCCTAGTATGATTAATCGCTTGTTCAGTAGTGTATCTGAACAAGCTAATTTGAGGATAGAAGTTAGGGTATTGTTGTCTCAGGGCACTTTCTCCAAATGGGTTCGTTTTGTGCATATCATGACAGTTATGAACCTCACTTCTAAGCCAGGGTATGTCAACAGATTCCAGCTTGTTTGGCTGGGGAGCCCATAACAAATGTTGAACAGCTCAGGGCCGTTGGAACAGCCAGGAGGTATCATGGTCCATCAACTGTCTCAAGGCAGGGTCTGGCTCTACAATGCCTCTGGTACCTAGTCTGCAGCAGAAAAAGTCCAAGTGTCACAATTGTGGTGTATATCAACAGACGAGGGGGCATGAGGAGTGCCGAAGTGCTCCTAGAGGTGGCTCTTGTTCACCTGGATAGAAAGGAACCTCCTAGCAGACATGGCACAACACATTGTGGGTGTCAACAATGTGGAGGTGAACTTTCTCAGTTGCAGCTCCTTCGACCCCAGGGAGTGGGAGTTGACCCCCATGAATAGCCATGGAAGGAAGTTTTGGCAGATTCCGAATCTCTGGGGGCATTCCGAGATAGATCTGATGATGACCTGCCAAAGTTCACAGCTTTTGTAATTGCTGCAAGGAAACTAGCTCCGAGGGCAATGGCACACTAGTTCAGCCCTTGCCAAAGCATTACTTGCTGAATGGATTCCCTCTGTGGTCATCATGGGGCATGTACTTTGCCACATAGAGTACCATCTGGGCTTGGTTGTCCTGGTGACACTGGATTGGCCACAGAGGCCATGGTTCATGGACCTGAAGCGTCTCCTGTGAGAACTGACTTCCTACAACTCGGGGGCTGTTTTGGCAGGGGCTGGGCTTTCTGAATTATCCAGCTCCCTTCTTGCTTATGGCTTGTCTTTTGAGAGGTGATGCTTAGTGCATAAGGGATATTCTCCTACCATGGTTTCCACACTCCTAAAAGTGAAGAGATTAACATAGTAACATAGTAAGTGACGGCAGATAAAGACCAGCATCGTCCCTCTAGTCTGCCCAGCAAGATGGCAAGAGTAGGTGCACCTGTCGCTCTGTGCAGGCCACCCCCTCCGCATGTCTTTGTTTAGGGGTGAACCCACCACTCCATGTAGGACACCTCTATTTGTTGAGATGTTAGATGGTTCCGAAGTTAGATGGTACCGTTTATTTTGTTTTTATCCTGTTGCTGTAAAGGGATCCACTGTGTTTGTCCCATGCCGTTTTGAATTCCATCACCATGTTTGCCCCCACCACTTCCATCGGGAGGGCATTCCAAGCATCCACCACCCTTTCAGTGAAGAAATATTTCCTGACCTTGCCTTTCAATTTACCATCTTGCAACTTCATGTTATGCCTTCTAGTTTTACAGCTTCCCCGTCTTTGGAAGAGGTTTGTTTGTTCATCATTACTCTTTATTTAAAGGTCTGAATCATATCTCCCCTGTCCCTCCTCTCCTCCAAAGTGTACATATTTAGGTCTTCAAGTCTCTTCTCATAAGGCTTCTGACGCAGACTCCAAATCATTTTGGTCGCCTTTCTCTGAACAGTTGCCAGTCTTTTTACATCTTTTGCAAGATATGGTCTCCAAAGCTGAGCACAGTATTCCAAGTGAGGCCTCACCAGTGACTTGTACAGTGGCATAAGTACCTCTTCCTTTCTGCTGGTAATCCCTCTTTGTATGCAGCCCAACATCCTCCTGGCTTTTGCCTCCGCCTTGTCGCACTGTTTTGCCACCTTTAGATCATCAGAGATAATCACACCAAGGTCTTTCTCCTGAACCGTGCATACCAACCTCTCACCCCCTATCGTGTACATTTCCCTTGGATTTCTGCTACCCAAGTGCATGACACTGCACTTTTTCACATTAAATCGTAGTTGCCAAGCATTAGACCAGTCTTCCAGCTTTTGTAGATCTTTCCTCATGTTAACCACTCCCTTGGGGGAGTCCACTCTGTTGCAAAGTTTTGTGTCATCTGCAAAAAGACAGACTTTTCCACTCAGTCCTTCAGCAATATCACTCACAAATACATTGAACAGTGCCGGGCCCAGGACCGGACCCTGGGGCACCCTGCTAATCACCTTCCTCTCATCCGAGTGAGCTCCATGTACCATCACCTTCTGTTGTCTGTCAGTCAACCAATTTCTAATCCAGTTTACTATCTTGGGACCCATCCCCAAGCTACTGAGTTTGACAAGCCTCCTATGAGGAACAGTATCAAAGGCTTTGCTGAAATCCAGATAGATGACATCCATTGCATGCCCCAGATCTAGTTCCTTGGTCACCCAGTCAAAGAACTCAATCAGATTTGTTTGGCAAGACCGTCCTTCGGTAAAACCATGTTGCCTCAGATCTTGCAACCTGTTGGTTTTGAGAAAGTTCACTATTTGCTCTTTCAGGAGCGCCTCCATTACTTTTCCCGCCACCGAGGTAAGGCTCACGGGCCTGTAGTTTGACACTTCTTCCCGGTCACCACTTTTGTGTAGAGGTACAACATTAGCCATTCTCCAGTCCTGAGGAACCTCTCCTGTTTCCAAGGATCTGTTGAAGACACCCTTTAACGGTCCTGCAAGAACCTCTCTGAGCTTTTTCAGTATCCTGGGATATATCCCATCCGGTCCCATGGCTTTGTCCACTTTCAGTTTAGCAAGTTGTTCTAACACCTCATCTTCTGTGAATGTTGTGGTATCTACTTCATTCCTGTTTCATTCTACCAGCCTTGCCTATGTGCGCATCTGGTGTCTGTTTGAGCATTGGTGCTGTGAGCATCAGGTTGGTCCTAGTAAAGGACTTTCCTCAGGATGGCCCTGAAAAGGACCTCTCCCTTAGTTCCCTGAAAGATCAGGTAGCTGCCGTATCGTGCTTCAGGGGCCTACTGGTGGGGTGTCCTTGCCCATAGATATAGTACATTTCCTTCAGGGGGTACAATACTTGTGCCCTCCCCTGGTTCAGTCATTCCCTCTGGGATCTCTGCGTGATTTTCTATGCAAAGCCTCCACAGTAACTGTGTGAGCAGCATGTTCCTGATAGTTAACATGCATTTGCATACCCTAATGCACAGCACTATGGAAATGGGTGCATTTACCACTATCTATTGAGGTGGCATTAGGTGAACCCTTGCTAATAGCAACATTGATAGTGCACGTGCAATGTGCTCACACCCACCCTAACCTACCCATTTAGTACTCTAATGCATGACTGGCACCCTAATGCGTGATTAGTGTGAAAATCGGTGTCTTGTCCCTTGCAGTAACTGTTACCAAGGGTCCAAATGTGCAGTCAAATCATGAATTAACTGCATAGCACACTTTAGTAAAAGGAACACTTAGTCCTTTGTGAATATAGGATTTGGTGCAAGAGCTAACTGTGTTTGGACCACTTCACACTAATGATCATAACTGATGTGAGTATACAAAGGAAATTTACCGTATCAGCATTTAACTTTCAAAAGGGAGATATGATAAAATGGGGAAATTGGTTAGAAATAAACAAAAAGAAGCAGCTGTAAAGGCCAAGTATTTATGTCAGGCATGGACAGGGCCGGTGCTACCCGGTAAGCGCAGCAGGAGGGCACTAGCAGCAGGGGGCACCGTTGCTGGCTGCCCGCCACCCTCCGCTTTGAAAAAGAAAGCAGCTGCGGGAACATTTCTTTGTTCCCACAGCTCTGCTCTCGTTTAAACTGCTGGGTCAGAGTTAATAATAGCAATAATAAGCATTTCCTGTTTCTTGTAAGAAACAGGAAATGCTTATTCTTGCCTTTAGAAACTCTTTAATCTTTCTGTGGTTAGTAGCTTTACAATCCTCTTCCCCCACAGCCATCCCATTGACTAGATCATACCCACAGTCTCTGTTGCTAGTCACATTGGAAGCAGGTAGGGACAGCTCACTCACATAGGGGGAGAATTAGAGAACTACAGATAGAGGTTTTAAACTCTGAAAAATATCCAGACATTCATGTAAAAGCAATAGAATCATGAAAAAAACAAACTGTTGTCAGTCCTAACCCTCTGAGTTCTGAGCACGTCTGACAGCACCCCTCTAATTTTTGGACCCTAGATTATGTTGCCAGCTTTTCAACAGATCTCAACTAGACACTCATCAGTGAGTTGAGGGGGGTGGAAATAATATAACGTGGAGGCCTATTCTTTAGTAGACGTCCCGGCTTCTGTGCATCCAGTCTGAACCTGTGGGGCACCTGCCTGACTAACTCAGTCAAGGTTCCTGAATGGAACCAAGGCACCCTGGCGTCTGATTTCCATGGCACCGAGCCGCGATCCACGACTGCTGCCGACTTAATTCATTCTCCAGGAACAAGCAGGAAGTCAGTCCTCACATATGGGTTACGTCGGCACCGACGGATCCCTCGCGGAAGCATCCCCCCAGCTTTGAAAGAAAGACTTTGGGAGATGCCACCATGCATGCCTGTTCCCCTTCCCGCCCAAGGGTGCCATCTTGCTCAGTCTCCTTTTTTCCACAGAGCCCTTCAGACATTCGTTTGGCTTGTCCCTGGAAAAAGTTGATTTTTCTCTCCAAGTTTCATACTCTCCTCCGGTATCGCACCAGTACTTTTCCAGTCTACTGACCTCATTGCCTTGGTGTCGAGTTCGTACTGGTTTTATAGTTTTCGTTCTTTTCTTTTCCTGCCGTCTTTATGCCTTTTTTCTCCTGCTGGCAGCCCAGAGAGTCTTAGATCTTGCAGGGATATTTTTTTTCCCCCATGGCTACCAGTGGCTTTAAGAAGTGTGATCGATGCTCAAAAATTATGTCTTTGAGCGACACACACGACTGCTGTCTCCGCTGCCTCAGGCTAGACCACAAACCGGCAGCCTGCAATCTCTGTAAGAGGATGTCTACTAAGACCCTCAAGAGCCGCCGGCAGCAGCATGATAAATTTTCCTCGAGTCCCCGGTGTCTCCGAAGGCCAGGGCCTCGTCTGAGGCCCCAACATCTCAGGCGGAGCCTTCCAAACCCTAGCCTCAGAAAGGGGGTCTATCTCGACGGAACCCAGAAAGAAGAAGAAGAAAACTTTGAAGGCGGCATGCTTAGATGTTTCCAACTGGTTGAGTGCTGCCCGGTCCCGCAGTCCGAGGCAACAGAGAAGGAGCGGCCTGCAAAGGACCCCCAGAAGGATCCAACCACAGACACTATCCTCGTTGAGGTTTCCTCTGCAGAGCCTTCTGGTCTGGAGTGCAGTTTGTCTGTCTTTATGGACCAGCAGTGGGCGCTGTTGTCCAGCACAACTAGTTCATCCGCCCCAACCACCGGGCCATCAACATCCAAGACGTCCCCGGAGGCCGAGCCGATCCTTGAGGTCCTTAGGCCTCGAGTCGCTCCTCGGCCGAGATTGTTTTCCGAGTCCTGCTTGATGGGACTGCGATCATCCCCAGCAAATTTACCGGGCACCGGTCGCAGGGCATCAGCGGCCCCGAGGCCCGAGGAGCAGCCCTCCTATGAGTCCTCGACAAATTACTCTGAGTGGAAGGAGGAGGAGGAGTCCCCCAATACCCGTCGCCTCCGCGACATCATATCTGACTCTCCCATCTCGGAGCCTCAATGGTGGTCCCCGCCCGAGGATATGGGTTTCCTTGATTTTGTCGAGGACATGTCTAAGACCCTGGCATTCCCGACTGAATTGGAGGAGGACCCTCGGGCGGATGAGTTGGAAATCCTCCAATACAAGGCCCCTCTGCAGGAATCGCTCACGGTGCCCATCCCTCCCATCCTGGAACGTCTGATGTTCTGAATGTGGGAGACACCGGCTTCGGTGCCAGTGGTGAGCAAGTGGCTTGACTCAATGTATCGATTCCACTGGAGCCCGGGCTTCCAAAAGTCAGTTGCCGCATAACTCCAAGGTGGTGGAGTCGGCAATGCGTGGGCTGAAAAGCCAGAAGATGCACTCCTCGGTGCCCCCTTGCAGGGAGGCCTGTTCCCTGGACGCCTTCGGCAGGAAGTGCTACCATGGCTCAGTGCTCATCGGCTGCATCCAGGCCTACCAGCTGTACATGGCATTCCTAAGAGAGGCTCTACAGGTCAAACAACGGTAAGGATTTGAGGGTTTATTTTTATTAAATTGCTAGCTCTCTGATAGGGAGCTCTTAAAATGGTTTTGGTATATTTTCAAAGCAAAGTTACATTCTTTTTGGTGCTTTAGTAGCAATATTTTCTTTAGTGGAGTAGCTTTTAAACTCTGGTAACCTTCTCAGCTTTTGGGAACTGCTGACACCTAATCCGGTGTTAGTTCCCTCCCTACCCACCCCAACTCCCACCCACCAATGTTCCTTCTAATTTTCTGTAGGCTCTGTGCGCAAAAAATATCAGCTGTGTGCAGCTTTTGAAGGAAGGTTAAATTTTTGTGCGCCACATAAATACACTCAGTGTTATATACTTTCAAATTTGACTACACGTCAGAATACAGTATGTACACCACATTGATTTTAATCAAATTAAATGAAAATAGACGATTACTAAATGAAGCGGGAAATTTCTAGTAATTACAATCATAACTTTTAAATTTTAAGCCGTCTGTGTTGTTTTCTATCAGAATCAGAACTGTAATTTTTGTGTGCTCTGTTGTAAAGTGTGTGCGCTCGCTCGGCGAGGTGTGTGCACGCGCGCACAGCTTAGAGGGAACAGTGCCACCCACCCCTAGTGAGCAATCTTGCTTTATAGGGCACCTCCCCATTTAACAAAGCACAGAGACTTGGAACAGCATATTTTGAATATAATTAAAGAGATTTAACTGCTTTTTTTCTGAAAGGACAGCTGGGAAACCGGCTGGTACTTTGGTAGATCTCTCTCTTTAGCTTTAACAGATACCTAAGCTCCACGAACAGAACAATGGCTGGGAAAAATCGTATAGCTAAAGCTGTTGCCCCCGTTACAGCTACTGCCTCTGTCCAAATAGAGGTCCCAAAGCCAGTTGAAGGACCAGTTCCATGTGCAGGGTGCCAGCATGCTGAAGCTCTGAGGAAATAAGTGGAGGAACTCAGAGAGGAGGTGGCGAGGCTGAGGAGCATTCGAGACAGAAGTACATTGATGAGATGCTTCTTGAAACATCCAAGTTCTCTAGCAGAGGAGAAGATGGGTGCCAACAGAATGACGAAGTTTGGACACAAATCATCAGGGCCTGCAGAATCACCAATCCAACTTCTCCAGCCCTTGAGTTGGAGAACCATTATGCAGCCCTGGAAGTGGAGGAGGTGAAAGCATTCCTGGAAAGGGAAGAACCAGAGCTCAAGTACCCCAAAGTTGCAGAATCAGTGACCACAAGGAAGCGAAGGGTAGTGGTAGTTGGTGACACTCTTCTGAGGGGTACTGAGGCATCCATCTGCCGACCAGACTTGATGTCCAGAGAGGTATGCTGTCTGCCTGGTGCCAAAATCCAAGATGTTAGGGAGAGTTTGCTGAGACTCATCAAGCCCACTGACTGTTATCCAATGTTGCTAATCCATGTTGGAACAAATGATACCGCCAGGTATCCCTCTGAGCGTATCAAAAGTGACTTCATGGCTCTGGGACAGAGGGTGAAGCAGTTAGGTGCACAGGTGGTGTTCTTTTCAATCCTCCCTGTTGAGGGTAAAGGCCAAGTCAGAGAGTCTCACATCCTGGAGACAAATGCATAGCTGCGTGGATGGTGTCATCGAGAGCGTTTTGGTTTTCTAGACCATGGGATGCTGTTCCAAGGGTTGCAGAGCAGAGATGGCATCCATCTGTCCAAGAAAGGTCAACGCGTCTTCAGTAGTAGACTGGCTAATCTACTGAAGAGGGCTTTGAACTAGACTCATTGGGGATGGGTGAAGAAAGCACCCAGATAAGTGAAAGCCCCCAGGTAAGTGATACATTAAATACCTTTATGGAAATGGGTAACAGGGGTAACATATGGAAAGTAGTGTGTATAAATGCCCGTAGCACGGGAAATAAGATCCCTGACGTTGAAGCTTTGGTGGGAGTGGCCGACTTGGATTTAATGGCAGTTACAGAAACATGGTTCGCAGAAAACCATGACTGGGATGTAACTATACCTGGCTATACTTTATTCAGAAAGGACAGGGTAGGAAGAAGGGGAGGAGGAATGGCACTATATGCAAAAAATACTATTAAAGCTTGTCAGACGGCTGCCTAGGGTGAGAACTTACACAATCTTGACGATGCATATATTCATATGATTCTTGCAAGGTATTGTGGGTATTGTAGTTCATTCACTCCCAAACACAGCTGATGACAATAATTAAGTTGTGAAACCAAGTGGTAAGGTCAATAAAATACTTCTTTTATTGATGGGGTTTAATTCACCCAGCACAAGTATGCTTGTTAGCAATATAAATGAGGTTACTTGCTTGCAGTGTTTAAAATGGATAACAAAAAGTCATAAAGCAAACCAGAAAACAACCTTCAGCTTGTCAGGCAATTAGCTAATGTTTTCTTAGCAAATAATTACCAAATACAAAGGCACAAAGAAAAGAATAAACTTTGCTGGTTAGGTTAACTTCTGCTTATTTTCCACGCAGATCTCAGCAGTGATTCTCCCTTGCTCACACACACAATCAGGTGCAGCTTTAATTACTATCAATTGACCAGCTGTAAGCCTTTAGCTGGCTGGCTGCTACTGTGTGAACCCAAATCCTGCTTTAAGAGCTGTTTGCAGTGGAAATAAAGAACAAAGTTAGGTTTCTTTGTGATGGCTGATGTGTTTGCTCACAGAAAGCTAGCAATAGCATTTAGATAGAGAACAGTCCATGTAAACTGTACTTTCATCTGCTGTGTCTCCCCCTTCATCAATCAGCATAGGGTCACTATCATACATTGGCACAGACGAGTCTTTCATTAAGGCACTATCATGAGAATGCTTATTCCCTTGCTGCCATTCTCTATTATAGATAGGGCTGGATCAGTGTTCATACCTGAGCCTCTCCTGCCATCATAATTCCTCTCTGTAAAGCCTGGCCAGTATATAATCCAATTCTGATGTCCAGCCTTCCAATCTTGATCCCTGGACACTGGATCTCCTCTCACATACCTTCTGGCCTTGGTCTGAAAGTCCCTTCCATGTGCAGTCTTCTCTCTTCCAGGTAGCCACTGGTGATTCCTATCTCTGCCATTCCATTCCTCTGGCTGAATCCAGTCCAATGGACTCTGCTGGCACTTGGAATACCTCCCAGTATGGGTACTGCCTTGGACTCTCCCAGACCATCCAATGGGCTTTCTTCTCTTCCTTCCAGAGAGTTTCCTTCTCTCTCTATCCGCTTGGCTTGGCTTCTGTTTCTCCAGATGCTGCTTAAATCTGTAGCTGGGCTGGAGCTTGTAGCCGTTGCTAAAGCTCTCCCTCAAGCTCTTTCTGTAGCTGTTCTTGAAGCTGTTATCTGAAGAATAAGCTCTATTCTTATCCTGTTCTAATGTGTGCTCCTCCCTAACACAGCGCATCTGTGTTGAATCAGGCCCTGCCCTTTGAGATGAGTGCTTAGGGATTACTTCATAGCTCTCTTGATTGCACACACATTTTCTCACTTCAGCCCCTCTCATGGCTGCTGGAAACCTGGTGCATTCTGGGACTGGTAGTCTTTTATGTGAAAACTCTGTTTTCTCCCTTCTACCAGAACTGACAGGTTGCTTGTTCAGAGTCACATCATCTTTTCTATAGCTCCTACCTGAGCTATGATAAGCTTCCTTATCACAAGCTTTGGAATTACAGAGGAATTAAAAGGGAGAGAGGCGGCATTGTGATTTGAACTAGAAAGAGAGAAAGAGAAAACTATCTGCATTGGTGTTATATATAGACCTCCCTCACAAGAGGAAGAGGTGGGCAGAGAGTTAATTGAAGACATACGCAGCATTGCTAGGAAAGGGGAAGTGCTACTGATAGGGGATTTCAATATACCAGATGTTGATTAGCACATTCCTGCTGCAGTATCATCTAGAAGTAAAGAGATCATGGATTCTCTACAGGGAGAGCTATTCAAGCAATTGGTAACAGACCCTACACTTGAAGGGTCCATACTGGACTTGGTGCTTACCAATGGTGAAAGTGTTTCTGATGTTATAGTGGGAGATCATTTTGCATCCAGTGATCACCAGATGGTGTGGTTCAGTATTAGGACTAGGGCTGTTAGAATCCATTCAAAAGTGAGGGCCTTATACTTTAGGAAGACTAACTTTGCCAAGATGAGCCAATACCTCAGGGAGTCATTAGTGGGATGGGAAGAGCTGGGGGATGTAGAAAAACAGTGGGCAAAACTGAAAGGGGATATTTTAAGGGCAACCTATCTCCAGGAACAAGCAGGAATGTAGTCCTCACATATGGGTATCGTCGGTACCGACGGAGCCTGCGCGGGAACGCTCCCCAGCGTCCAATTAGAAAGCTTTTGGGAGCATCCCACAGCGCCTGCGTGCTGCCTTCCCACCTTTCCCACCTGCCTCTCTCCAGTTCTTCGTTTTCCGTGGAGCCAGCAGGTTGTCGTTACTGTCACTGCAGAAAAATTCTTCCTATTCTCCTTCTTTTTTGTGGTCGCGTCTGCCTTCCTTCGACGCTATACCGGTACCGCTGGTTCTTTCTTTCTTTTAAAAAAAAAAAAAAAAATTTTCCAAACCTTTTTTCTTCAGGTGCATGCGCCATTTTGGCCCAAACCTTTTTTCTTCAGGTGCACACGCCATAGGCCCAAAATTTCCTTTAATAAGGGAAATTAAGGGAGGAGTGGTCTAGTGGTTAGGACAAGGTACTTCAGGCCGGAGGGCCGGGGGTTCAAGTCCCACCTGGGGACAGCAATCTCAGGCCGGAGGGACTGGGATTTCTAGTCCTATAGGCACTCCTTGTGGTCTTGGGCAAGCCACTTAACCCTCCATTGCCCATGTTCCCTGTAAGTATTAACGTATGTGTGTCATATCCCCTCGTGTTAAATGTATCCCCCAATTGACCGCTTTGACCCGGTGAAAAGCGGAATATAAATACAGCTAAATAAATAAATAAATAAATAAAATAAATAAATAATATGGAAAAACCTGCCTCGGGTTTCAAGAAGTGCACCAAGTGTGGCGGTACCATCTCCGTCACCGACACCCATGAGTGCTGTCTTAAATGTTTAGGTCCTGACTACTCCATTTCAGAGTGTATGGCCTGTGCCATGATGTCCAAGATGGGTCGACAAAACCGGGCTGCTAAGCTCAGCACCCTTTTTCCCTCCAATGCAGCCTCTGTGGCATCGACGTCTTCCAGGTCTTCGTCTTCCTCCCATGGATCTCAGGTAACTAAACATAAGTCTGGCCAGTCCTCAAAGGGTAGATCTCCTTCCAAGCATTGAGATGCCTCTGGCGTTGCACTTGAGGGTTCTGTACCGGCAAAGTTGCCCCAGCGGGAGGCTTCCGCTTCCAAAGCATTATCGGGGCTCCAGGATGTTCTCGAGGCCTCAACCTCGGCAGAACTACTGGTACCATACTCTGGGGTACAGACTGCTTTCTCTGGTACCGATACCCAGGCATCGGCAGCGTCGATAGACCAGAGGTTCCTGGCTATTGAACGCAGTCTGGCGGCTCTCTTTGCGGCATCGACACCTTCGGAACCGCGTCAGACAATTCAACCGGTACCAGCACCGACCCCGGCACCGGTATCTGTACCGGTACTGACAGCATCGGCATCAACATCAGTGTCTGCATTGCCGGCACCCAGTCAAGCCATGCCTTCCGGTACCGATACACCGGTACCGATTCCCCCCGGCACCGACTTCGGTTGGTACGGGTATCGTGCTCTACAAGAGCATCCGGACAGAAGGTACTTTGAATCCTCGGAGGAGTCTGAGGATTCTGACAGCTCTGTCGATACTGGAGTACTTCTCCCCGAGGAGCCTTCCTCTCCCAAACGTAGGATGTCTCCTCCAGAAGATATCTCCTTTCAGGATTTTATCAGGAGGTGGCTCGAGGTCTGTCCATTACTGTGGCTTCTGAAACAGAGCCGAGAGCAAAGGAGTTGGAGATTCTACAATATCCCAAGGCTCCTAAGGAGGCAGCTACCTTCCTCACCACTCTATTGTAGTGTAATTAGCTATGAGAAGGATCAGAAGTGCAAAGAGGCATGCCTCTAATCCTCCAGGACGTGAGTGTCGAACTTTGGATGCCTTTGGACGTCGTACTTTCCAGGCTTCCATGCTTTCTGCCAGGATCAGTTCCTATATTTTTTATATGGGAATGTTCCTTAAGGAAGGCATAGGAGATTTAGAGGTTTTGAGGCCTCTTCTTCCTGAAGATAAGAGGCAGGATTTTCTCACACTGGTTAAACAAGCCCAGGATGTTTCTAAATTTGTCAGTCGTGCAGCTTTTGACTGTTTTGAGGGCATAAGCAGAACCTCTGCCATTGCCATAGGTGCACGTAGAATTACCTGGCTCCAGGCGTCCGATTTGGAGCTCTGGGTGCAGGACAAACTGGGCAATATCCCTTGTACAGGTGAGAATCTATTTCGCAAAAATTGGTAAGAAAAAGCCAATGAGTTGGATGCTGACAACTCCATAGCTGATCCTGCAAGGAAGAAATCTTTCAAGAAACCATTCTTCTCCAAAAAGAAGAGGTTTTATCCCTCTTATGCTCAGCAGGGACGTTCTGCAGGTCAACCTGTCCGGAAGAATCAGCAGCCACCTAAACAAAGGAAAGCAAAGACTGCTAAGCCTCAGCTGTCTCAGCAGTCTCAGCTTCCGCAAGGCCTTTGACTTCCATCTAGAGAACCTAACCTTCCTGGCCCTCAATGGACCAGAACCTTCCAATATTCCAGGAAGGTTGTCATTTTGCCCCCAGATGGGGGCAGATAACAGCAGAACATTGGACTCTCTCCATTATAAAAGAGGGGTACAAGCTTCACTTTCTTTGCATGCCCCCTCCCACAGTGGTAAGACAGTTCAATTCTCAGACCTCTCTCATCAACCTGTTAGATCAAGAGGTCACTATGCTTCTTGCCCAAGGGGCAGTAGAAGGGGTACCCATTCCTCAATAGGGTACAGGGCTTTACTCCCCCTATTTCCTTATCCCAAAGAAAACAGGGGGACACAGACCTATTTTGGATCTCAGAGAATTGAACAAATTCCTGTTCAAGGAGAAATTCAAAATGATTTCTCTGGGAATCCTGCTGCCATAACTTCAGAGTCAGGATTGGCTTTGTTCTCTAGATCTCAAGGATGCGTACACTCATGTTCTCATCCATCCAACTCACAGAAAATTCCTTCGGTTCCTTTTTCAAGGAAAGCACTACCAATACAGGGTGCTTCCTTTTGCCTGTCCTCAGCACCAAGGGTGTTTACGAAATGCATGGCTGTGGTAGCAGCATTTCTTTGCACTCCAGGAATATTCGTCTTCCCCTACTGGCTCATTTGAGCCCCATCAGAGTCAGAGGCCAGGATTTCTCTATCTTGCACAATGCGTATCCTGCAGTATTTGGGTCTGGTCATAAACATCCCAAAATTCAGCCTGGCATGGGCATTAAACCTGGTTCTTGGCCAGCTCATGAAGCCACCTTTCGAACCCTTAGCTACTACCTCATTGAAATTCCTTTCTTGGAAAGTTATCTTTCTCATTGCAATCACATCAGCACGTCGCATCAGTGTGTTGCATGCACTAGTGGCTGATCCTCCTTATACAAGGTTCCATCATGACAAGGTAGTCCTTAGGACTCATCCACACTTTATGCCAAAGGTGGTCTCGCCTTTTCATTTGAACCAAGCGGTCTACCTGCCTGTGTTTTTTCCAAGGCCTCATGCATCAAATGCAGAAACGAATCTTCATACTTTGGACTGTAAAAAAGCTTTAGCTTTTTACTTACAGAGAACACAGCAACATAGAAAGTCCTCTCAACTCTTTGTTGCTTTTGATCCTTCTCATTTGTGACTTCCAGGCTCCCAAGGGAACACTGTCCAACTGGATTGCACAGTGTATTTCCTTTGCCTATCAGAGTAAGAATCTGTCTCTGGAGGGCCATGTCACAGCTCACAATGTGAGAGCCGTGGGAGCTTCAATGGCTCATCTTTACTCTGTGTCTATCGATGACATCTGTCGAGCAGCCACTTGGGCCTCGGTTCATACCTTCACAGCCCATTACTGCTTGGAGAAGGACTCCCGCCGGGATGCCTTGTTTGGTCAGGCTGTTCTCCAACACCTGTTCCATACCTAATCCAACTCCTACCCACCATCCCTGGTAGTATGCCGGATATCCATGGGGGGAAGTGGAGCCCTTTCACAGGGACGCACAACTTCTGGGGTCCCTCCCTGGCATCTAAAGCTAGGGAGTCCCCATATGTGAAGGCTGCATTCCTGCTTGTTCCTGGAGATAGCATAGTTACTCACCTGTAACAGGTGATCTCCGGGAACAGCAGGAATTGAGTCTTCACAACCCACCCATCTCCCCTAGGAATTGTATCTCTCTATCTATCTTTTTCTCTTTCCCTCCCTCTCTCTCTCTTTGTCTCAGCTTTAAACTCAACTGGAGATAGGCAGTTGGGAAAGGCATTAAGGCAGCACGCAGGCGCTGTGGGATGCTCCCATAAGCTTTCTAATTGGACGCTGGGGAGCGTTCCCGCGCAGGCTCCGTCTGTACCGATGATACCCATATGTGAAGTCTAAATTCCTGCTGTTCCCGGAGATCACCTGTTACAAGTGAGTAACTATGCTTTTTGTTAAAATGGTAAATAATGGTAAAAGGAAAAGGAGACCGCTATGGCTTTCGAAAGAAGTACCTGAAAAAGAGAAGAAATAGAGGGAAGCCTTCATGAAATACAAGAGATCATAGAGAGTGGAAGTCAGGCATCTATATTTGGAAAAACTTAGGGAAGCTAGCAAAGTAGTCAGGATAGCAAAGATTCAAAAAGAAGAGGAAATAGCCAATGCAATAAAATGGGGGCATAAGACGTTTTTCAGATGTTAGTGAGAAGAGGAAGGGCAAAAGTGGTATTGTCAGACTCAAAGGTGAAGGGGAGGAATTTTGTAGAAGCTAATGAGGATAAAGTGGCATTGTTTAACAAATATTTCTGTTCACAGATGAAGAACCAGGAGCAGGACCTCAGAAAACACCCACAAACAGTAACAGAAGCGATGGACATCTTGAACAATTTTCAGAAGACTGTTCTTGAGAAACTAGCTCAACTTAAAGACAAAGTGATGGGACCAGATGGGATACACTGTAGCATACGAGTTACTGAAGAAATTTGGGGACATTCTAGCAGCTCCACTGACTGACCTTTTCAATGCTTCGTTGGAGTCGGGAGTGGTGCCAAAGGACTGGAGAGAGGCTCATGTGGTGCCTTTACACAAAAGCGGAAGTAAGGATGTGGGTGAAAACTACGTGCCGGTTAGTTTAACTTCGGTGGTGAGTAAATTATTGGAAACGCTGCTGAAAGAGAAAACAGTGAGGTTTGTGGAGTCCAGCGGATTACAGGATCCGAGTCGTCATGGATTCACCAGAGGCAGTTCTTGTCAGAAAAATATGATTGATTTCTTTGACTGGGTGACCAGAGAGTTGGACCGAGGGAGAGCCCTAGATGTGGTGTATTTAGGTTTCAGTAAAGTTTTGACACTGTTCCTCACAGGCGACTTATAAGCAAACTGAGCACCCTAGGGATGGACCTTAAAGTTACTGTTTGGGTTAGAAATTGGTTGGGTGGGAGGCGACAAAGAGTACAGATAAATGGAGCTCACTCTGAGGAGAAGGATGTACCCCAGGGATCTGTCCTCGGTCCAATTCTTTTTAACATCTTTGTTAGTGATATAGCGGAAGGGCTGTCGGGTAAGGTTTGCCTTTTTGTGGATGATACCAAAATCTGCAATAGAGTAGACACCCAGGAAGGTATAGATAACATGAGGAGGGATCTAGCTAAGCTTGAAGAATGGTCTAGAATTTGTCAGCTGGGGTTTAATGTTAAAAAATGTAAGGTCATGCATTTGGACTGCAGCAATCCAAGGGAGCAATATAGTATAGGGGGTGAAGTACTTTTGTCCACTAAAGAAGAGCGGGACCTAGGCGTGGTTGTATCTGATGATCTTCAAGTAGCTAAACAGGTAGAAAAGGCGACGGCAAAAGCTAGAAGAATGCTTGGGTGCATACGGACAGGAATGGCTAGCAGAAAAAAGGAGGTGATAGTGCCTCTGTATAAGTCCTTGGTGTGACCTCATTTGGCGTATAGTGTGCAATTCTGGAGACCGCACCTTCAAAAGGATGTGAACAGGATGGAATCTGTGCAGAGGGTGGCTACTAAAATGGTTAGTGGTCTTCATTATAAAGCATATGAGGACAGACTTAGGGATCTTAATATGTACTCCTTAGAGGAAAGGCGTGATAGAGGTGATATGATTGAGATGTTTAAATACCTCCGTGGCATAAATGTTCAGGGGGAGAACTTCTTTCAATGGAAAGCAAGTTCTGCTACGAGGGAACATGGGATGAGGGTGAAGGGGGATAGATTCAGGATATGCGGAAATATTTCTTTACCGAAAGAGTGGTGGATCCATGGAATAGTCTCCCAGTGAAGAGATGAGGACAGCAACTGAATTCAAAAAAGCATGGGACAAACACAGAGGATCTCTAAAGGAAAAAAGGGGACTGTTGTAGTTGTTTATGGAAGGACAGACTAGATAGGCCATGTGATCTTTTTCTGTCATCATATTTCTATATGTCTATTGTGACACCAAAGATCTGCCTTGTGCCTTTAAAGCACAGAAATCTGCTGGGTTTAGCACAGATTCTGACAGGCAGGGAGATCAAAAGCTTCCCAGTTACCATGGGCAAACAAAGCAGGCTGAGACATGAGGTCTGAAGGCACGCCTAGCTAACAAACACTCCCCAAATAATCAGGAGAACAGTTTGCACATGGGCAGGAAAACGCCCCTAAACCTGTATAAAAAACGTGTGAAGCAAACAGGGTTAGGTTTTGAAGGTTCTGAAGGTTTGGAGGGTTTTGAAGAGTTGGAGGATCAGAGAGACCGAGGCAAGCAGGAAGTTCACGAGGAACAGGAAGCTTGGCAAGTAAGGGAAGACTTGCAGGTCTCAGACGAAGGTTCAGAATACTCCCATGCTGACTCTGTTTTGTTTGAGCCTTGGAGCAGAAAGCCCAGGAGGGATTTGAAAAGGGAAAGAAAGCTATCTGCCAGCAGAGGGATTAACTACGGGAAACCCTCACCTCTGACGCAGGAAGATTTTCCCAGACACAGAGCTCAGTGGAAGGGGACGGAAGGCAGCTGGTAAGGAACCATGTATGAGTGAAAGGCAGAACTGCCTGAAATACTTGCAACCTTGGGAAAAGGAAAGTAATGCATTTGAAGATATTTGTATGAGTGAAGAAGATGAATGTGTGTCTTTAAAGCCCTGCAGAAGACTGCAAAGAGAGAAGTCTGTTAGGAACAGAACAGGGCAGTTTTATAAGCTATCTGGTAATTACCTGCCATATTGTGGAGAGAGCTGTGAAGAAAATTCAGGGACTGATTTAAGGAAGTTCCAAACTCTCTGCCCTAAAGACAGTAAGGTGGTTGAAGAGCCCATGATCACGGAGCCAAGTAATTTCACTCCTTATATTGAGGACATGGACTGCTCTTTGGTAATGACTGATATAAATTCCCTGCGCTAGCTGAAGACAAGAGTGCCTTGTAGAGAGCTGAACGTGCACAGAGGAAACTGTCAGCATTTTTACCTGATTTCTGATTGTTATAATCCCTGTTTTTGTTTAAGCGAGAAGCTGTGTTTCTTTTCACCCTCAGTTTTGCCAGAAGTATGGCTACCTCTTAAGTTCCTGTGTGTTGTACTATTTTGAAAATCCAAACCCCGGGAGGGGAATAAAAAATCCTTTTTTCAACCTGACCACTCCGTCTCAACTACTGCTTTTTATATAGAAGGGTCAGGCCCAGCAGTGTGTCTGGCTGTCTACGCCCAGTCCAGCCACTGCTGGTGACACTATGTTTCTATGGACATGTACCTGAGAGACCTGGTGAAGCAACTCACCGGCTTCTCAGCTGGTCTCTCTGAGGTACCTTTGCAGCGGTTCAAGAACCTGGCAAAACAGTCCGTGAATGCTCCAAATTCATGTCTCGGGTGGCCTATGAAAGGTTCGAGTTGGCAGCTCGAATAGCGGTGGTGGGTATTGGTGCATACCGCCAAGCTTGGCTACAGTCGTCCGATCTCGAACAATGGGCTCAGAAAAAATTGAGCGATGTCCCCTGCCAAGGGGCGAACCTCTTTGGCAAACCCATGACCGACCATGTGCCGAGCTGGAGACCGAGTTAGTGATGGGGACCTGGCTCTCTGAAAAGACAGCTGCCCATCCCTGACGGAAGGGCTCAGGTATGAAGCCCTTCTGCCCAAGGAAGGTAACTGCTTACAGAAACGACCCACCTTATCAGGCCTCCCCAGCTCCCCAACAGGGTTAGCAGGCTAAGGGATATGGGCATGGCCCACATAAGCAGAAGGCTCCAAAACCCCAGGCACTGACTCCGGCCCAGCAAAGGGAGGAGCTTTTGACTCCTTGAGCATAGCCTCTCTACCCCAAGGAAATCAGAAGCCCAAAGGGGATGTCTAGCCCTCTATGCCCAGAGATGGGTGACCATAACCACTGATTCCTGGGTGCTAAGGGTAGACAGGGAGGGTTACCTCCTCCACCTGACTCAGACACCTCCCCCTTATTTCCCGGGAGAGCCCCTCATGTCTCCCCTCCACCGGGACCACCTTCTGAAGGAGTTGGCAGATCTTCTCGAGGACAAAGTGGTGAAACCGGTGCCCCATTACCTCAAGGGCAAGGAGTTCTATATCAGGTACTTCCTTGTGCCAAAGAGGACGGGGCCTATTGCACATCCTCGACCTGGACAACCTCAACAAATTCCTGGGGAGGGAGAAGTTCAAGATGCTCTCCGTTGGAACATTCCTGCCATACCTCCAGCAGGGAGATTGGCTATGCTCCTTAGACCTCAAGGATTCTTATACCCACATTCTCATCCACCCGAAACCACAGGCAGTACCTATGGTTCGTAGTGGGGGCAGGCACTTTCAACACAAGGTGCTCCCCTTCGGCTTAGCCTCTGCCCCAAGACTCTTCAAAAAATGCCTGGCAGTTGTGGCCGCATTCTGCCAGCTCCAGGGGGTCTTCGTATTTCCCTACCTGGACGACTGGCTCATAAAGAGAGGCACAGCCTCAGAGGTGCAGCAGACCACCGCACGCACCATTCAAGTTTTGCAACATTTGGGCTTTGTCATAAACTACCCCAAGTCTCAGCTCCTCCTGACACATTGGAGCAAAGATCGACACTCCCCAGTCGAAGGCTTTCTTGCCCAGAGACCGAGCTGATAATCTCAGGTCTCTAGGTCAGGACGTACAGTACTGTGCTTCGGTGCCCGCCCGGCTTCTCCGGCTCCTGCTCCTGCTCCTGCTCGGGCACATGGCCTCTATGGTCCACATCACCCCAGATGCTCACCTCCACATGAGGGTGGGGCAGTGGTGACTCTGGGACATAAGAACATAAGATTTGCCATACTGGGTCAGACCAAGGTCCATCAAACCCAGTATCCTGTTTCCAACAGTGGCCAATCTAGGTCATACGTACCTAGCAGTTTCCCCAAAAGACACAGGTTTCACAATGCCTTTATTGGGTCAAGCAGTGATATCTCGGGTCCCTTTTAATAATGGTTTATGGACCTTTTCTTCAGGAACTTGTTGATACCTTTTTTAAACCCAGCTACACTAAAAGCTTTTACTACATCCTCCAGTAACAAATCCTAGAGTTTTATTACACGTTGAGTGAAAAAATATTTTCTCTTATTAGTCTTAAATAGGTTACCCTGTAGCTTCATTACATGTCCTCTAGTCTTTCTGTATTCTGATGATGTAAACAGTCGATTATCCCTTCCACTCCATTCATTAATTTATAGATCTCTATCACATCTCCCCTCAGTCGTCTCTTTTCCAGGTTAAACAGCCCTAACCTTTTTAGCCTCCCTTCATAGGGGTATCCTTCCATCCCCTTTACCATTTTGGTGGTGGTTCTCTGTACCTTTTCTAATAACGGCATATTTTTTTTAAGATACGGCGACCAGAATTGCACACAATTTCAAGGTGCAGTCTCACCATGGAATGATTCAGAGGCATTATAATATCCTTTGTTTTATTTTCCATTCCTTTCCTTATGATACCTAGCATTCTATTTGTTCTCTTGGCCGCTGCTGCACACTGGGCGGAGGATTTTAACATGTTATCCATGATGAGGGCTAAATCTTTATCTCCAGGAACAAGCAGGTATGTAGTCTTCACATATGGGTATCGTCGGTACTGACGGAGCCTGCGTGGGAACGCTCCCCAGTGTCCAATAGGAAAACTTTTGGGAGCATCCCACAGCGCCTGCGTGCTGCCTTCCCAACTTTCCCAACTGTCCCTCTCCAGTTTTTCATTTTCTGCAGAGCCGACAGGTCGCACATCCTGTCACTGCAGAAAAGGCCCTTCTACTTCTTTTTTTGTGGTTGCGTCTGCCTTCCCTCGACGCTATACCTGTACCACTGGTTTTTCTTTTCTTTTTTCTAAAAAAAAAAAAAAAACTTTGTTTCTGGAGTCTTTCTCCAGTAACTTTCTTCTCGGGTGCCACGCGCCATTTTGGGCACTAGGCCCAATTTTTTTCCTCAAAATGGAAAAAACCCCTTCGGGTTTTTAAGTGTTCTAAGTGTGGCGGTACCATCTCCGTCACCGACACCCATGAGTGGTGCCTCAAATGTTTAGGTCCTGACCACTCTATTTCAGAGTGTGTCGCCTGTGGAATGATGTCAAAAAGGGGCCAGCAAAACCGAGCTGCTAAGCTTAGCACCCTTTTTCCCTCCGATGCAGTGTCCGTGGTATCAACGTCCTCCAAGGCTTCATCTTCCTTCCATGGATCTCAGGTAACTAAACATAAATCTAGCCGGTCCTCAAAGGGTAGATCTCCTTCTAAACGTCGAGATGCCTCTGGTGTTGCCCTTGAGGGACTTTCACCGGCAAAATTGCCCCGGCGCGAGGCTTCGGCTTCCAAAGCACTAACGGGGCTCCAGGATGTTCTCAAGGCTTCAACCTCGGCAGAACTACTGGTGCCATTCTCTGGGGTTCTGGCCGCTTTCACCGGCACCGATACCCAAGCATCGGCAGCGTCGATAGACCAGAGATTCTTGGCTGTTGAATGCAGTCTGACGGCTCTTCTCATGGCCTCTATGCCCCTGAAACCGCTTCAGACAATTCAACCGGTACCGGCACCGACTGCATCGACATCGTCAGGTATTCTACCGGGACCAAGTCATGCGTCTCTATCCGACATCGACAAGTCGGTACCGGACCCCTCCGATGCTGACTTCGATCGGTACCGGTACCGTGCTTTGCACGATCACCTGGATCGGAGATACTTCGAATCCTCGGATGAGTCTGAAGCCTCCGAAGGCTCTGTCAATACCAGAGTACTTTTTCCCGAGGATTCCTCTTCTCCTCAGCGTAGGATGTCTCCACCAGAGGATATGTCCTTTCAGGATTTTATCCGAGATGTGGCCTGAGGTCTTTCCATTACAGTGGCTCCTGAAAAAGAGCCTAGGGCAAAGGAATTAGAAATCCTACAATACCCTAAAGCTCCCAAGGAGGCAGCTACCTTACCTATTCATGAGATCTTGCATGATCTTATGTTAAGGATGTGGGAAACACCTCTAACCACATCTCCTCTTTTTCGTAGACTCGACACCATGTATCGAGTTCCTCCTTGTCCTGGGTTTCAGAAGACTCAATTACCACACCATTCCATAGTGGCGGATGAAGAGTGCAAAAAGGCATGCATCTAATCCTCCAGGACATGAGTGTAGGACTCTTGACGCCTTTGGACGTCGATCCTTCCAGGCTTCCAATGCTATTCATGAGATCCATGCTTTTTGCTAGGATCAGTTCCTATAGCTTGTACATGGGGATGTTCCTTAAGGAAGTCACGGGAGACTTAGAGCTTATGAGCCCTCTCCTTTCTGATGATAAAAGGCAAGATTATCTTGCTCTTGTTAAACATGCTCAGGATGTTTCCAACTTTGTGAATCGTGCAGCATTTGAATGCATAAGCAGAACCTCTGCTATTGCCATCTGCATGTAGAATTACCTGGCTCCAGGCATTTGATTTGGAAATCTGGGTACAGGACAAACTGGGGAATATACCTTGCACAGGAGAGAATTTCTTTGGCAAGAATTGGCAGGAAAAAGCTAATGAGATTGATGCTGACAATATCACTTTGGATAGATTGTCCAAATCTACAGCTGATCCTGCGAGGAAAAGATCCTCTAAGAAACCATTCTTCAGCAAGAAGAAAAAGGTTTATTCCTCCTATACCCAGCAGGGACATCATTCAGGTCAGTCTGCCCTAAAGGGACAGCAGCAACAACCTAGGCAACAAAGGAAGCCAAAAGCAGCTAAGCCTCAACCAGCTCAGTAGACTCAGCCTCCACAGGGGCTTTGACTCCTGTCTAGAGAACTTTGCCTTCTTGGCTCTGAACGGCCCAGAACCCTCCACCATCCCAGGAAGGCTGTGTCATTTTGCCCCCAGATGGGGTCAGATAACAGCAGAAAATTAGACTCTATTGTACGAGAGGGGTACAAGCTTCATTTCCTCAGCATGCCCCCTCCTACAATAGTAAGACAGTTCAATTCTCGGACGGGGTACAGGGTTTTACTCCTCCTATTTTCTTCTTCCAAACAAAAAAGCAGGACACGGATCCATTCTAGACCTCAGAGAATTGAAGAAATTCCTGTTTAGAGAGAAGTTCAAAATGATTTCTCTAAGAAATCTGCTGCCATACCTTCACAGTCAGGATTGGTTTTGTTCTCTATATCTCAAGGATGCATACACTCATGTTCTCATCCATCCAACTCACCAAAAGTTCCTTCGATTCCTGTTACAAGGGAAGCACTACCAATACAGTGTTCTTCCTTTTGCCCTGGCTTCTGCACCAAGAGTATTCACAAAATGCATGGCTGTGGTAGCAGCATTTCTCCGCACTCTGGAAATATTCATCTTCCCTTACTTAGATGACTGGCTCATTCAAGCCTCTTCAGAGCCAGAGGCCAGGGTTGCTCTGTCTCGCACAATGCGCATCTTTCAGTATTTGGGACTTGTCATAAACTTCCCAAAGTCCAACCTTGCTCCCACTCAATCCCTAGAGTTTATAGGAGCTCTTCTGGATACCAGACAAGGGCCTTCCTTCCACAGCCCCGCTGCCTTAGCATTGTACAGTTAGCTTCCCAAGCAGTGCTAAAACCTCACCTCACTGTTCGGGAAATGTTACAGTTGCTAAGCCACAAGGCATCCACTGTGCATGTGGTTCTTTCTGCGCGCCCAGTGGACCTTATCCATTCAGTGGACGCAGGCGTCAGGTTGCCTGTCAGACAAAAGAGCAAACTCAGATCGCCTTATTTTGTCCCTCCAATGGTGACAGTCACCCAAAAGTCTTCTGGTGGGTTCTCCTTTTCAGCAATCCCCACTCCAAGCCACTCTAACAGATGCTTCACAGGTGGACTGGGGAGCCAACCTGCACGGCCTCTCTACCCAAGGTACCTGGACTCCACAGGACGCCTATCTTCATATCAACCTTCTGGAGCTCAGAGCAAGCTTCCTTGCTCATCAAGTGTTTCACACCCAGCTCAGCTACAAGACAGTCCTAGTTCAAAAAGACAATCAGGTAGCCATGTTCTTTGTGAACAAGCAGGATGGAACGGGCTCTCTGTCGCTCTGCAACAAAGCCTTGCGACTATGGGCCCTCGCCAGAGAGCATCAGATTCATCTCCTTGCGGTGCATCTTCCAGGCATTCAAAACTCTTGGGCAGACAGACTCGGTCGAGTTCTGCTTCCACACGAATGGTCTCTTCATGCAGACCAGGTGGCCCAAATTTTTCCAATTTGGGGAATCCCGGACATAGACCTTTTTGCAAGTTCACTGAATGTCAAATTTCCCCGGTTCTGTTCCAGAATTCCTGCTCGAGGTTGTCAGGCCAGGGATGCTTTCCTCCTTCATTGGGGTGAGGACTTGCTTTATGCCTTTCCACCCATTCCCCTAATTCCCAAAACCCTGTTCAAGCTTCAGAGAGACAGAGGTCATATGATCCCCATAGCTCCACGTTGGCCATGGCAAATGTGGTACTCTCTGCTCCTATATCTCTCTCAAGCTCCGCCTCTGGAGTTAGGATCTGCTCCAGATCTTCTTTCTCAAGAGTACGGGATGCTGTGGCCTGGCTCCAGGCATCTGACTTGGAACTTTGGCTACAGGATAAACTGGGGAATATTCCTTGCACAGGAGAGAATCTCTTTGGCAAGAATTGGCAGGAAAAAGCTAATGAGATAGATGCTGACAATATCACCTTGGATAGATTGTCTAATTCTACAGCTGATTCTGCGAGGAAAAAATCCTACAAGAAACCATTCTTCAGTAAGAAGTTTTACCCCTCCTATAACCCAGCAGGAGCATCGTTTAGGTCAGTCTGCCCAAAAGGGACAGCAGCAACAACCTAGGCAAAGAAAAACAAAAGCTGCTAAGCCTCAACCGGCTCAGCAGACTCATCCTCCACAGGGGCTTTGACTCCTGTCTAGAGAACTTTGCCTTCCTGGCCCTGAACGGCCCAGAGCCTTCCACCATTCCAGGAAGGTTATGTCATTTTGCCCCCAGATGGGGGCAGATAACAGCAGAAAATTGGACTCTCTCCATTGTAAGAGAGTGATACAAACTTCATTTCCTGAGCATGCCCCCTCCTACAATGGTAAGACAGTTCAATTCTCAGACCTCTCTCAATGCCCAGTTAGGTCAAGAGGTCACTTTGCTTCTTGCTCAGGGGGCAATAGAAGAGGTACCCATTCTCCAACAGGGTACAGGGTTCTACTCCCCCTATTTCCTTATTCCAAAGAAAATAGGGGGACACAGACCCATTTTGGACCTTAGAGAATTGAACAAATTCTTGTTCAAAGAGAAGTTCAAAATGATTTCTCTGGGAACTCTGCTGCCATACCTTCAGAGTCAGGATTGGCTTTGTTCTCTAGATCTCAAGGATGCGTACACTCAAGTTCTCATCCATCCAACTCATCTAAAGTTCCTTCGCTTTTTATTTCAAGGGAAGCACTACCAATACAGAGTTCTTCCTTTTGGCCTGGCCTCGGCACCAAGGGTGTTCACAAAATGCATGGCTGTGGTGGCAGCATTTCTTTGCTTTCTGGGAATATTCGTCTTCCCTTACTTAGACGACTGGCTCATTCGAGCCCCTTCAGAGCGAGAGGCCAGGATTTCTCTCTCTCGCACAATACGCATCCTTCAGTATTTGGGACTTGTCATAAACCTCCCAAAATCCAACCTTGCTTCCACTCAGTCTCTAGTTTATAGGAGCTCTGTTGGATACCAGACAGACAAGGGCCTATCTTCCATAGCCCCGCTGCCTTCGCATTGTGCAGTTAGCTTCCCAAGCCATGCTGAAGCCTCACCTCACTGCTTGGGAAATGTTACAGTTGCTAGGCCACATGGCATCCACCTTGCATGTGGTTCTTTATGCTCGCCTCCATATGAGGGCAGCCCAGTGGACTTTATCCACTCAATGGACTCGGGCAGCTGCTTGATTGTCAGACAAAATAACAAACTCAGATCATCGTATTTTGTCCCTCCAATGGTGGCAGTCGCCCCAAAACCTTTTGGTGCGGGTCCCCTTTCCAACAACCCCCACTCCAAGCCACTCTGACAACAGATGCCTCACAGGTGGGTTGGAGAGCCCACCTTCAAGGCCTCTCTACCAAGGTACCTGGACTCCACAGAAGACCTATCTACACATCAATCTCCTGGAACTCAGAGTAATCATCCTTGCTCTTCGAGTATTCCACACCCAGCTCAGCTACAAGACAGTCCTAGTTCAAACGGACAATCAGGTAGCCATGTTCTTTGTGAACAAGCAGGATGGAACGGGCTCTCTGTCGCTCTGCAACAAAGCCTTGCGACTATGGGCCCTCGCCAGAGAGCATCAGATTCATCTCCTTGCGGTGCATCTTCCAGGCATTCAAAACTCTTGGGCAGACAGACTCGGTCGAGTTCTGCTTCCACACGAATGGTCTCTTCATGCAGACCAGGTGGCCCAAATTTTTCCAATTTGGGGAATCCCGGACATAGACCTTTTTGCAAGTTCACTGAATGTCAAATTTCCCCGGTTCTGTTCCAGAATTCCTGCTCGAGGTTGTCAGGCCAGGGATGCTTTCCTCCTTCATTGGGGTGAGGACTTGCTTTATGCCTTTCCACCCATTCCCCTAATTCCCAAAACCCTGTTCAAGCTTCAGAGAGACAGAGGTCATATGATCCCCATAGCTCCACGTTGGCCATGGCAAATGTGGTACTCTCTGCTCCTATATCTCTCTCAAGCTCCGCCTCTGGAGTTAGGATCTGCTCCAGATCTTCTTTCTCAAGAGTACGGGATGCTGTGGCCTGGCTCCAGGCATCTGACTTGGAACTTTGGCTACAGGATAAACTGGGGAATATTCCTTGCACAGGAGAGAATCTCTTTGGCAAGAATTGGCAGGAAAAAGCTAATGAGATAGATGCTGACAATATCACCTTGGATAGATTGTCTAATTCTACAGCTGATTCTGCGAGGAAAAAATCCTACAAGAAACCATTCTTCAGTAAGAAGTTTTACCCCTCCTATAACCCAGCAGGAGCATCGTTTAGGTCAGTCTGCCCAAAAGGGACAGCAGCAACAACCTAGGCAAAGAAAAACAAAAGCTGCTAAGCCTCAACCGGCTCAGCAGACTCATCCTCCACAGGGGCTTTGACTCCTGTCTAGAGAACTTTGCCTTCCTGGCCCTGAACGGCCCAGAGCCTTCCACCATTCCAGGAAGGTTATGTCATTTTGCCCCCAGATGGGGGCAGATAACAGCAGAAAATTGGACTCTCTC
The DNA here is from genome assembly GCA_033557465.1 of Ichthyophis bannanicus. NCBI lineage: Eukaryota > Metazoa > Chordata > Amphibia > Gymnophiona > Ichthyophiidae > Ichthyophis > Ichthyophis bannanicus. The sequence goes on along the minus strand of JAWIIG010000037.1, from coordinate 744,854 downwards.
CATTGTAAGAGAGTGATACAAACTTCATTTCCTGAGCATGCCCCCTCCTACAATGGTAAGACAGTTCAATTCTCAGACCTCTCTCAATGCCCAGTTAGGTCAAGAGGTCACTTTGCTTCTTGCTCAGGGGGCAATAGAAGAGGTACCCATTCTCCAACAGGGTACAGGGTTCTACTCCCCCTATTTCCTTATTCCAAAGAAAATAGGGGGACACAGACCCATTTTGGACCTTAGAGAATTGAACAAATTCTTGTTCAAAGAGAAGTTCAAAATGATTTCTCTGGGAACTCTGCTGCCATACCTTCAGAGTCAGGATTGGCTTTGTTCTCTAGATCTCAAGGATGCGTACACTCAAGTTCTCATCCATCCAACTCATCTAAAGTTCCTTCGCTTTTTATTTCAAGGGAAGCACTACCAATACAGAGTTCTTCCTTTTGGCCTGGCCTCGGCACCAAGGGTGTTCACAAAATGCATGGCTGTGGTGGCAGCATTTCTTTGCTTTCTGGGAATATTCGTCTTCCCTTACTTAGACGACTGGCTCATTCGAGCCCCTTCAGAGCGAGAGGCCAGGATTTCTCTCTCTCGCACAATACGCATCCTTCAGTATTTGGGACTTGTCATAAACCTCCCAAAATCCAACCTTGCTTCCACTCAGTCTCTAGTTTATAGGAGCTCTGTTGGATACCAGACAGACAAGGGCCTATCTTCCATAGCCCCGCTGCCTTCGCATTGTGCAGTTAGCTTCCCAAGCCATGCTGAAGCCTCACCTCACTGCTTGGGAAATGTTACAGTTGCTAGGCCACATGGCATCCACCTTGCATGTGGTTCTTTATGCTCGCCTCCATATGAGGGCAGCCCAGTGGACTTTATCCACTCAATGGACTCGGGCAGCTGCTTGATTGTCAGACAAAATAACAAACTCAGATCATCGTATTTTGTCCCTCCAATGGTGGCAGTCGCCCCAAAACCTTTTGGTGCGGGTCCCCTTTCCAACAACCCCCACTCCAAGCCACTCTGACAACAGATGCCTCACAGGTGGGTTGGAGAGCCCACCTTCAAGGCCTCTCTACCAAGGTACCTGGACTCCACAGAAGACCTATCTACACATCAATCTCCTGGAACTCAGAGTAATCATCCTTGCTCTTCGAGTATTCCACACCCAGCTCAGCTACAAGACAGTCCTAGTTCAAACGGACAATCATGTAGCCATGTTCTATGTGAACCAACGGGGTGGAACAGGCTCTCTGTCGCTCTGCCACGAAGCTTTGCAACTATGGGCCCTCGCCAGAGAGCATCAGATTCATCTCCTTGCAGTGTATCGTCCAGGCATTGAAAACTCTTGGGCAGACAGACTCAGTCGAGTTCTGCTTCCACACGAATGGTCTCTCCATGCAGACCAAGTGGCCAAAATTTTTCAAATTTGGGGAACCCTGGACATAGATCTCTTTGCAAGTCTGCTGAATGCCACACTGCCCCGGTTCTGTTCCAGAATTCTGGCTCAGGGTTGTCAGGCCAGGGATGCTTTCCTCCTCCATTGGGGCCAGGACTTCCTGTATGCCTTTCCACCCATTCCCCTAATTCCCAAAACCCTGTTCAAGCTTCAGAGAGACAGAGGTCATATGATTCTCATAGCTCCACATTGGCCACGGTAAATGTGGCACCCTCTGCTCCTACATCTCTCTCAAGCTCCGCCTCTGGAGTTAGGATCTGCTCCAGATCTCCTTTCTCAGGAGGACGGGATGCTGTGGCATCCCAATCCCCAGTCTCTGCAACTCAGGGCCTAGTTGCTGAAAGCCTAGAACTTCATGGTCTTAACCTTTCTCAGCAGGTAAAGGATAGCCTTTATGCTTCCAGGAAACCTTCCACAAGATGCTCTTATGCTTTCAAGTGGAAAAGGTCTACCATATGGTGCTCGCAGAAGGGTCTTGACCCTCTTGCGATACCTCTGGAATCATTACTGGAGTATGTCCTTCATTTGTCTAATACAGGACTTAAGACCAATTCAGTGAGAGTTCATTTGAGTGCTATTGCAGCTTCTTTCAAGTCTCTAAATGGACAACCTATTTCCTTTCGTGCTCTCATAGCGAGATTTATGAGAGGCCTTCTTTTAACTAAGCCTCCCATTAAGCCACTACCGGTGGCATGGGACTTAAATCTGGTTCTTGGGCAGCTCATGAAGCCGCCTTTTGAACCATTAGCTACTACCTCTTTGAAATTCCTTTCCTGGATGGTCATCTTTCTTATTGCAGTCACATCAGCACGTCGCATCAGTGAATTGCAAGTATTGGTGGCTGATCCTCCTTATACAAGGTTCCATCATGATAAGGTAGTTCTTAGGACTCATCCACACTTTATGCCAAAGGTGTTATCCCTTTTCATTTAAACCAAACGGTATACCTTCCTGTATTTTTCCCAAGGCCTCACGCCTCAAATGCAGAAAGGAATCTTCATACTTTGGACATTAAAAGGGCTTTGGCCTTTTACTTGCAAAGGTTACAGCAACATAGAAAGTCCTCTCAACTCTTTTTTGCTTTTGATCCTGGTCATTTGGGACTTCCAGTCTCCAAAAGAATACTGTCCAGCTGGATTGCACAATGTATTTCTTTTGTCTATGAGAATAAGAACCTTCCTCTTGAAGGCCATGTCACAGCTCACATTGTGAGAGCCATGGCAGCCTCAATGGCTCATCTTCACTCTTTGTCTATCAACGACATCTGTTGAGCAGCTATTTGGGCTTCGTTACATACCTTCACGAGTGGAGGAGTAGCCTAGTGGTTAGGACACTGGCTTGGTAACCAAGCAACCAGTGTTCAGTTCCCACTAGCACTCCTTGTGGCCTTGGGCAAGTCACTTAACCCTCCATTGCCTCAGAAGAAAGGCCTGGCAATCTACTTCCGGTCACACTGCCAAGAAAACCCTGGAGCTTATGGGTCGCCAGGAGTCAGGACTGACTCGAAGGCACACATTGCACTTCATAGCTTCACAGCCCATTATTGCTTAGACAAGGACTCCTGCCGGGATGCCTTGTTTGGCCAGGCTGTTCTTCAACACCTGTTGCACACTTAATCAACTCCTACCCACCATCCCTGGCAGGGTGCCAGAGATCTATGGGGGGAAGTAAAACCCTTTCACAAGGGCACACAACTTTCTGTGGCCATCTCCCTGGCATCTGCAGCTAGGGAGTCCCCATATGTGAAGACTACATTCCTGCTTGTTCTTGGAGATAGCATAGTTACTCTCCTGTAACAGGTGATCTCTGGGAACAGAAGGAATTTTGTCTTCACAACCCACCCACCTCCCCTAGGAGTTGCATCTTTCTATTTCTCTCTCTCTTTTGTCTCCGCTTTAAACTCAACTGAAGAGGGACAGTTGGGAAAGGCGGGAAGGCAGCACACAGTTGCTGTGGGATGCTCCCAAAAACTTTCCTATTGGACGCTGGGGAGCGTTCCCACGCAAGCTCCATCGGTACCGACGATACCCATATGTGAAGACTAAATTCCTGCTGTAACCGGAGATCACCTGTTATAGGTGAGTAACAATGCTTTCCTGGGTGGTGGTTCCTAATGTGGAACCTTGCATCATGTAACCATAATTTGTTTTGTTCTTTCATATGTGTATAACTTTGTACTTGTCCACATTAAATTTCATCTGTCATTTGGATGCCCAGTCTTCCAATTTATCAAGGTCCTCTTGGAAGTTTTCACAAACCTCTTAGGTTTTAACAACTTTGAATAGTTTTGTGTCATCTGCAAATTTGATTACCTCATTCGTTATTCCCATTTCTAGGTAATTTATGAATATGTTAAAAAGCAGCCGATCCAGCACAGATCCCTGGGGTACTCCACTATTCACCTTTCTCCTTCGGGAAAATTGTCCATTTAGCCCTACTCTCTGCTTTCTATCTTTTAACTAATTCCTGATCCACAATAGTACACTGCCTCCTATCCCATGACTTTTTAGTTTTGCCAAAAGTCTCTAATGAGTGACCTTGTCAAAGGCTTTCTGGTCTCAGACCATGGGCCTCCTCCGAGACAGAGTTTCTGTGACCCGCCAATTGGCAGATTCCCTCGTCTGGTGGCAGTCGCCTCAGCATCTCGAGGCGGGCATGCCTTTTCTGGCTCCAAGCCCCTCCTCACCACAGATGCCTTCCTGCTCGGCTGGGGAGCTCACTGCAGAGATCTCTGCACTCAGAGCAACTGGTGACCAGGCGAGAGCACCAGCAGATCAACCTTCTGGAGCACCAAGCCATACACCTAGCCCTGAGGGTCTTCTGTCACCACCTGCATCATCAGCTGGTGCTGGTCCAGACAGACAACCAGGTGGCGATGTTCTACGTGAATAAACAGGGGGACATGGGGTCTCATAAGCTTTGTCAGGAGGCACTGGTCCTCTGCTCGTACACAATCTGATAGGGTATCCTCCTGTGGGTAGTGTACCTGCCAGGCCAGGATAACCTGCTGACCGACAGACTCAGCAGAATTCCCCAGTCACACGAGTGGCAGCTGGGCCCCAGGGTATCCAGTCAGCTGTTCCGGCTTTGGGGGGAACCTGTAATGAATCTGTTTGCCAGCCCGAACAACTTTCAGTTACCAGCTTCTTCTCCCGGCAGGCCCACCCCTCCACGGTGGCAGCAGACGCTTTCCTGGTTTCATGGTTGGAATGCGTCATGTACGCCTTCCCTCCGACATCGCTGATCGTCAAGACTTTGTTCAGGACCCTCCGTGACAGGGCCTTGCTCATCCTGATAGCTCCTCGGTGGCCCAGGTAACCATGGTTCCCGCTGCTTTAGTTTCATGTGGCGGAGGCGCTTTATACTAGGTTCTACAAGAATAGAGTGGCGTTTCGCATGCACCTCAAATTCCTGCCAAAGGTAGTGTCGCCCTTCCATTTCAACCAGGAAGTGGTGCTCCCTACCTTCTTTCCAAGACCTCACTCCAGTTGGGCGGAGACGGTCCTTCATACCCTTTACTGTCCTTCTATATCCAACGCACTCAGGGCTACCGCAAAGTTTCTCAGCTTTTTATCTCCTACGACCCCAATAGACTGGGGGATGCGGTGACCAAACATACGTTGTCCACCTGGGTGGTGGACTGTATTGTCCTCGCTTATGAGCAGGCGAGGCTCCCGCTGGAAGGCTGCATCACAGCACACCTTGTCAGGGCCATGGCGGCTTTGGTTGCAAACTTGTGCTCCGTCCCTATTGTGGACATCTGCCGGGCCGCCACCTGGTCTTCAGTCCATACCTTCACAGCCCATTACTGCCTGGAAAGAGAGTCCCGACGAGACAGTACCTTCGGCCTGGCTGTGCTCCGTAACCTTTTTGGTGTCTGGGCAACTCCTACCCTCCTATGTTCAGGCTACCAGAGTGCTGGTTTCATCAGATACAGGGATCCTACTGTGGTCTGTGGACACAGACTCATTGCTGCTGCTTGCGGCTCCCCATGGGGGGAGCCCCTCTTTTTCCTGTGGGCTTTTGGTAGCCTGTAGCTACGGAGTCCCATATGTGAGGACTGACTTTCTGCTTGTTCCCGGAGAAAGCGTAGTTACTCACCTGTAACATGTGTTCTCCAGGGACAGCAGGAATCAGTCCTCACGACCCTCCCTCCTCCCCTTGGAGATGCTCCTTTACCATTTTTTATTTGTGATGTCTTTTAGCTATTTCATCAGACCGAGGAAGATAGCACCCTTGGGCAGGAAGGGGACTATGCATGCGTGGTTCATCTCCCAAAGGCTTTCTTTGAAAATTGGGGGGATGTTTCCGCGAGGGCTCCGTTGGTGCCGACGTCACCCATATGTGAGGACTGATTCCTGCTGTCCTCGGAGAATACCTGTTACAGGTGAGTAACTATGCTTTCCCTGCAGCCCGACCACCGATCCAGCTTCCCAAGACCAGGGTCGGGCTGCGGGGAATCTCCTGCATCCACTCCACCCTTTGATGTGCCCTGTGCCTGCTGTCTCCCCTTGTCTAGGGGAACCCCATAACACATAAAGAATAGAGAAATTATACGTCAGTTTCTTCATCCAACTATTTATAGCAGGTCTTGCATCACATCCCAAAGCATGGTACAACATTAAATCAAAACTCTCCATATAAGAAATTAATACAAATAAATGAAACCACCCCAACCTTCCCTCTCTCCTACAGTATAAAAAATAAATAAGCCCTATACAAAGTACTAAAACAACATGAATAGCTGTTTCCTGGCCATCACATACATACTTTTTCTTCCCGTTCCCATTTCCAGCCAACACACTCATTCACACTCACATACACTCTCACTCACACACACTCACACTCTCTCCCTCATTCCCAGCCAGTCCCCTTCACACACACACACAGACTCTCCCCCCCATTCCCAGCCGGTCCCCTTCACACACACATAGACTCTCCTCCCCCCCCCCCCCCCATTCCCAGCCGGTCCCCTACACACACACACACACATTCCCAGCCGGTCCCCTTCACACACACACACACACACACACACACACACACACACACACACACACACACACACACTCGAAGCCGGTCCCCTTCACACACACACACACACACACACACATTCCCAGCCGGTCCCCTTCACACACACACACACACACACACACACATTCCCAGCCGGTCCCCTTCACACACACACACACATTCCCAGCCGGTCCCCTTCACACACACACACACATTCCCAGCCGGTCCCCTTCACACACACACACACACACACACACACACACACACATTCCCAGCCGGTCCCCTTCACACACACACACACACACACATTCCCATCCGGTCCCCTTCACACACACACACACATTCCCAGCCGGTCCCCTGCACACACACACACACACACACACATTCCCAGCCGGTCCCCTTCACACACACACACACACACATTCCCAGCCTGTCCCCTTCACACACACACACACATTCCCAGCCGGTCCCCTTCACACACACATTCCCAGCCGGTCCCCTTCACACACACACACACACACAGACACAGACACAGACACAGACACACACACACACACAGACACACACACACACACACACACACACACACACACACACTCCCACACACACACACACACACACACACACACACACACACACACCGACACACACACACACACACACTCCCACACACACACACACACACACTCCCACACACACTCCCAGCCGGTCCCCTTCACACACACACACACACACACACCCAGCCGGTCACCATCACACACACACACACACACACACACACACATTCCCAGCCGGTCCCCTACACACACACACACACACACACACATTCCCAGCCGGTCCCCTACACACACACACACACACACACACACACACACATTCCCAGCCGGTCCCCTTCACACACACACACACACACACTCCCAGCCGGTCCCCTTCACACACACACACACACACACTCCCAGCCGGTCCCCTTCACACACACACACACACACACACACTCCCAGCCGGTCCCCTTCACACACACACACACACACACACACTCCCAGCCAGCCTTCTTCATACTTCCAGTCTCGCCCCCTTTCTCAGCCATTCCCCATCCATTACATGCACACTCCCCCCCCCTCAACCATTTTTGTGCATAAAAGAAGGGCATTGCAGTGTTGATATTGTACACAACATAACACAACACAGCACAGCTCTGTTTCTTAAACTTACACTTCTGTTCTTTTCTTGCTGCTATGAGGTCCTTAGCAGCTTGTGTCTTCAAAAACCCCAGCAAATTCCGCACTTATCAGCTTACTGTTGTAGTGTACAACCATATTCATCTAGAGCCAATTTCTTTCATCAATCCACAAGTTTTTCATAGCAATGAAAATATGTTCCACAAATGCATTTCTCGATGGTATAGCAAGCACATGCAATACAATTTTAAGCAGGTTTTGGGCCTCACAGCGCTTAAAGAATTGTACCAGATACCAGAAATTTTAGTTTGACTCTGGAACTCTTCTTGCTGCTGAGATGGTGTTGATTCAGCATTATTTTGCAAACACTTTAGTGCCAGCCGTATATCATTCAATATGCATGTCTGAAAATAGTTCATCTCTATCCACTTGAATGTTGTTTTCCAGCCAAAGTAAACAATTGTTCTAGCTCCTGAGGTCCCTTCAAACCAAGTGGTGTGCACAGCTTATGAAATGAGTTTTCTCTGAAATCAAACCACTTTTCTAAGTACTATATTTCTTTTATTTATTTAGGTTTATACCACACTATTCATGATCAGCACGGTTTACAGGAGAACAACATTATACATAGAACAGTTTACATAAAATATAAGTTATATAGAACAAGTAACAAAATTACATGGAACAAATGAGCTAGGAAACTAATAACTATTTACAATAAGTGATCATTAAGAGATCATACACAGTAAGATAACTATTTGCAGTCTGACAGAATCTTGAGCATGAGATTGATGTGCCAAGTTTTAAGTTGCATGGTCAAAAGCAAGATAGAATAGGTGTGTTTTTATTTCTTTACGAAAGGTAGCCAAATCTGAAATGATACGAATATGAGGAGGTAGGGAGTTCCATAGTTGTGGGGCAGAGAGGGAGAAAGCTCTGTTGATGGCAATTTGGGAGCTTTTTCTAGTTGCAGAGAGGTTGTGTGAGTATTTGTCATATTTGTTCTTGTTCTATTGTCAGGGGTCCAATGTAGGTGATTTTCCAATGAGGGTGCAGATAGGTGTTGGAGGATTTTAAAAGTAATCAGGAGAGTTTTGTATTTTAGTTGACTGCTTATTGGGAGCCAGTGGAGATGAATTAGAAGATATCTTGAAGCCCCGTGAATGTTTCTTGCAGCCGTATTCAGAGCTAACTATAAAGGATGGAGCGAATATCCAGGAAGCCCATGCAGGATGATGATTGCATAGTCAAAGAGAGGAGTGATAATGACTTGGAAAACAGTGTGGAAGTCAGTAGGTTCAAGTAGGGGACTGAGGTGCCGGAGGGAACATATTTTATGGTATACAGCCTTTGTGATGTTTATATGGAACGCCAGGTTTAATGACTGGTCCAGAGTGACGCCGAGATATCTGATCTCTCTATTAGACTAGTTCAGCATTTTTAACCTTTAGGGAGGATGGAGGTATGAAAGTTTGGCTTTTTGTAACACAGGATTTCTGACTTTTTGTAGTTTACTTTGAGGTTGTGCATCTCTAGCCAATCGGAGACAGCATTGAAACAGTTGATTATTTTAGTGAAGTTTGGGTTCTCTGTTGAGAATGGTGTGTAGGTAGAGGAGCACATCATCTGCATAGATGTGATAAAGAATGCCGAAGGACTTTGATTGTACATATTGGTTGTAAATATATGTTAAACAAGAGTGCCGATAGGGAAGAGCCTTGCGGAACGCCTTTAGTTTGTTGATAAATATCAGAAGTTTGATTGCCCATCCAAACTTGTTGTTTTTGATCTGTTGATGTTTTCGATCTGTATGATGACTGTATAAATCTGTTGAGCATCCCCAACAAATCTGTTCTGCTGGTTAGGTGATAGTTTTTTCAAAAATTGTCACTTTATACCCATAGAAATCTTTGACCTGTCATTGTTAAAACTCTCTTCTTAGCTTATTACATACAGTTCAGTTACCTGAATGGAATCATTGTCAAGAAACTTTATAGTGTTGTTAAATCGGCTCATAATATTATTCACAAAGTAGATGTATAGTTCAGGGAGCATAGTATTTTCATATTTGGACATTGCATCCTCTTGCTCAAAATCCCATATTGCATGGCTCACTTTTTCTGCTCTTTTGCTCAGAAAGTAAGATGTGAATGCTGGCCAAGTCTTCACTAACCTATCTACAGTAAGTAAAAGGATCAGAAAAATGTGGATACATGGCCTTAAATTTCAGAATACTCCGTCCTCATGAAGTGAGAGAATTTAAGTTCAGTAATATTTTTGGCACTTGACGAGAGTTCACTGAAACCTTTGGCAGGTCTTGTCAGACAAATCTGATAGATTTCTTTGACTGGGTGACAAGGGAGTTGGACCAAGGGAGAGCCCTAGATGTGGTGCATTTAGATTTCAGTAAAGCCTTTGACACCGTTCCTCACAGGTGACTTATAAACAAACTGAGCACCCTAGGGATGGACACTAAAGTTACTGTTTGGGTTAGGAATTGGTTAAGTGGGAGGCAACAAAGAGTACAGGTAAATGGAACTCACTCTGAGGAGAAGGAAGTTACCAGTGGTGTGCCCTAGGGATATGTCCTTGGTCCGATTGTTTTTAACATCTTTGTTAGTGATATAGCAGAAGGGCTGTCGGGTAAGGTTTGCCTCTTTGCGGCTGATACCAAAATCTGCAATAGAGTAGACACCCAGGAAGGTGCAGATAACATGAGGAGGGATCTAGCTAAGCTTGAAGAATGGTCTAGAATTTGGCAGCTGGGATTTAATGTTAAAAAATGTAAGGTCATGCATTTGGACTGCAGCAATCCAAGGGAGCAATATAGTATAGGGGGTGAAGTACTTTTGTCCACTAAAGAAGAGCGGGACCTAGGCGTGGTTGTGTCTGATGATCTTAAAGTGGCTAAACAGGTAGAAAAGGCGACAGCAAAAGCTAGAAGGATGCTTGGGTGCATACGGAGAGGAATGGCTAGCAGAAAAAAGGAGGTGATAGTGCCACTGTATAAGTCTTTGGTGCAACCTCATTTGGAATATAGTGTGCAATTCTGGAGACCGCACCTTCAAAAGGATATAAACAGGAAGGAGTCAGTACAGAGGGTGGCTACTAAAATGGTTAGTGAACATAAGAACATAAGAACATAAGACATGCCATACTGGGTCAGACTGAGGTCCATCAAGCCCAGTATCCTGTTTCCAACAGTGGCCAATCTAGGTCATACGTACCTAGCAGTTTCCCCAAAAGACACAAGTTCCACAATGCTTGTACTGGGTCAAGCATTGATATCCTGGGTCCCTTTTTAATAGTGGTTTATGGACCTTTCCTCCAGGAACTTGTCCAAACCTTTTTTAAACCCAGCTATACTAACAGCCCTTACCACATCCTCCGGTAACAGATTCCAGAGTTTGATTACACGTTGAGTGAAAAAATATTTTCTCTTATTTGTCTTAAATAGTTTACCCTGTAGCTTCATTACATGTCCCCTAGTCTTTCTATATTCTGATAGCGTAAACAATTGATCCACGTTTATCTGTTCCACTCCATTCATTAATTTATAGACCTCTATCATATCTCCCCTCAGCCGTCTCTTTTCCAGGCTAAAGAGCCCTAACCTTTTTAGCCTCTCTTCATAGGAGTAGCCTTCCATCCCCTTCACCAATTTGGTGGCTCTTCTCTGTACTTTTTCTAATAACGCTATGTCCTTTTTAAGATACGGTGACCAGAATTGCACACAATATTCAAGGTGCGGTCGTACCATGGAGCGATACAGAGGCATTATAATATCCTTTGTTTTATTCTCCATCCCTTTCCTTATGATACCTAGCATTCTGTTTGCTTTCTTGGCCGCCGCTGGTCTTCATTATAAAGCATATGAGGACAGATTTAAGGATCTTAATATGTATACCTTAGAGAAAAGGTGGGATAGAGGTGATATGATTGAGATGTTTAAATACCTCTGTGGCATAAATGCACAGGGGGAGAGCCTCTTTTGATTGAAAGCAAGTTCTGCTACGAGGGGACATGGGATGAGGGTGAAAGGGGATAGATTCAGGAGTGATATGCGGAAATATTTCTTTACAGAAAGAGTGGTGGATCCATGGAATAGTCTCCCAGTAGAGGTGGTAGAGATGAGGACAGTATCTGAATTCAAAACAGCATGGGACAAACACAGAGGATCTCTAAAGGAAAAAAGGGGGCTGTTGTAGTTATGGAAGGACAGACTAGATAGGCCATGTGGTCTTTTTCTGTCGTCATTTTTCTATGTTTCTAAGTTCTCCATACCATAAGAGAACATTTTCAAGCCATGTTTTGCTGTATTATGCACTATATGACCACTTCTTTTAGGTACACAAAAACAGACTTGTGCTTTCCACAACTGACAGATAAGTTGTTTGCTCCATATGCCACAGTTCTGCTATGTATCAGACCAACATTTTCTAGACAACTTCTTAACTTGTTTGCGATTGCTTCTGATGTTTCATCTGCATTCCAAATGAAATCTACAATAGCCTTGCAGCTTCCCCTGTCTTTATTATGGCCAAATCTTTATACTGAAAATTGGAAAAGGAATATACAGTTAAGCAAGTATATAAGGACAAACATGCCAAGGTATCATATAAATCAAGACACAGGATCCAAGATGGCGTTTTTGCAGTGCAGCAGGCTCAGACTCTATCTCCAGGAACAAGCAGGAATGAGTCTTCACATATGGGTACGTCGGTACCGACGGAGCCTGCGCGGGAACGCTCCCCAGCTTCCCAAAAAAGGAAAGCTTTTGGGAGCATCCCACAGCGCCTGTGCGCTGCCTTCCCGCCTTTCCTAACCGCCTCTCCTCAGTTCTTCTTTGCCGCGGAGCCAGCAGGTCGAGCCCTGTCACCGCTGAAGAAGTTCTTTATTTTATTTTATTTCTTTGGTCGCGTGTCTGCCTCCCCCGACTCCGGACCGGTACCGCCGGTCTTTTCTTTCTTTCTTTAAAAAAAAAAAATATATATATATATAATTTCCCTCACTTAGTGTATTTTTTCTCTTTGGGCCTTAAGCCTCACAAGAAAATTTTCCTCATGGAAAAACCAGCCTCCGGGTTTAAGAAATGCACTAAGTGCAGCGTTACTATTTCTGTTAGACACCCATGAATGGTGTCTTAAATGTTTGGGTCCTGAATACTCGATCTCGGATTGTCCGTCCTGCTCTCTGATGTCTAAACGGGGTTTACAGAACCGAGCAGCTAAGCTCCATGTGCTGTTTCCCGCTGATGCAACTTCAGTAGCATCGATGTCTTCCAGGTCTTCTTCCCCCAATAGATCTCAGGTAACCAAACATAAATCTAGCCGGTCCTCGAAGGGCAAATCTCCCTCTAAGAATCGAGATGCCTCCGGGCTTGCCCTCGAGGATCCTGCACCGGCAAAACAACCCCGGCGGGAAGCTCCAGCTTCCAAAGCTCCTCCTATGGGGTTACAGGTTGACATCGATGGCACGGCCTCGACCGATCACCTGTTAGAATGCTCTGGGGTACCGGCACAATCTTCCGGTACCGAATTCCAGGCATTCATGGCGTCGATGGATCAGAATGTTCTGTCCATGCAGCGGGCTATCAATGCCTTCATTCAAGCTGCGACGCCGTTGATACCACAACAAACTCCATTGTCGGTATCGACTCGGGTACTGGCACCAGCGCCGGTACCGGTACCGACGGCATCGACTAGGGTACCGACTGCAGCGGTTCCCTGTCCAGGGCTGCTCCTCGGTACCGAGTCGGTACCGATGACCCCCGATGTCGATACTGCTCGATACGCGTACCGAGCATTAGAAGAGCACCCTGACAGACGGTACTTTGATTCCTCTGGTGATTCTGATACATCAGAGGAGTCTGCTGAAGTATCCATAGCCCTTCCTGAAGAGCCTTCTCCAAAAAGAAGAATGTCTCCTCCAGAGGACTTGTCCTTTCAAGACTTCATAAGAGAAGTAGCTAAAGGACTTTCTATTTCAGTAACCTCTGAATCAGAGCCTAGAGCAAAAAAAATAGATATTTTAGGTTATTCTAAGGCTCCTAAAGAGGCAGTCACCTTACCAATTCATGAGATTCTTTATGAACACATGATTGATTTATGGGAGACTCCTCGCACTATCTCTCCTCATTCTCGCAGATTGGACACTATCGTGTCCCTCTCTGTCCTGGTTTTCATAAAACACAGCTTCCTCAACATTCCATTGTGGTGCAGTCAGCTATGAAGAGGATAAAGAGTACAAAGAGACGCTCTTCTACTCCTCCAGGAAGAGAATGCAGGACCTTGGATGCTTTTGGTAGGAAAATCTTCCAGGCCAGTATGCTCATTGCCAGAATCAACTCCTACAGTCTTTACATGGGTATGTTTCTAAAGGAAGTTGCAGTTAAACTGCATACTTTCCTCCCTTTTCTTCCAGAGGATAAAAGGGATGAATTCCTCATTTGGCTTATGCATACTCAAGACATTTCAAAGTTTTCCAACAGGGCAGCCTTTGACTCCTTTGAAGGTGCCAGCAGAGCTTCTGGCATTGCCATAGCTGCTCGCAGAATTGCTTGGCTCCAGGCTTCTGATTTAGAACCCTGGGTCCACGATGGCTTAGGAAATCTCCCCTGTACAGGTGAAAACCTGTTTGGCAAAGAATGGCAAATAAAAGCCACTCAAATGGATGCAGAGAATTCTGCTCTGGATAGACTTTCAAAGTCAACCTCCATTCCTGCCAAGAAAAAACCCTTCAAGAAGTCTTTTTTCAAAAAGGGCAGATTCCCTTCTGCTTCTGGCCAACAATCCTCTACAGGTCGTTTTGCTACTAAGCATCAGCAACCTAAACAGGCCAGGCCTAAGACTACAGGGGCTGCTGCAACTCAGCAGACCCAGCCTCCTCAGGGTTTTTGACTTGATGCTAGAGAACTTAGCCTTTCTGGCTTTAAAACAGCCAGAACCTCTCACCATTCCAGGAAGGTTAGCTCATTTTGCTCCCAGATGGGAGCAAATTACATCAGAGCAGTGGACCCTCTCCATCATAAGAGAGGGCTACAAACTCCATTTCTCAGACCTTCCTCCCCACACCATGGTGAGACACTTCAATTCTCCCACATCTCTTCTCGACCTTCTAAGTCAAGAAGTAGCTACCCTTCTTGCCCAAGGGGCAATAGAAGAAGTTCCCCTTCTTCAACAAGGGTCAGGGTTTTACTCCCCCTATTTTCTCATTCCAAAGAAGACAGGGGGATACAGACCCATATTAGATCTCAGGGAATTGAACAAATTTCTATGCAAGGAGAAGTTCAAGATGCTTTCTCTGGGCACTCTCCTTCCATACCTTCAAAGTCAGGACTGGCTTTGTTCTCTAGATCTCAAGGATGCGTACACACATGTCCTCATCCATCCATCTCACAGAAGATTCCTCCGTTTTCTTTTCCAAGGAAAACATTATCAGTACAGGGTGCTTCCTTTTGGTCTGGCCTCTGCTCCAAGAGTGTTCACCAAATGCATGGCAACAGTAGCTGCATTTCTACGCACTCTGGGAATTTTTGTATTCCCATACCTGGACGACTGGCTCATCCGAGCTCCATCTCAGTCAGAGGCCCAGATTTCCCTGGACCGCACAAGACGCATTCTGCAGTATCTGGGACTTGTGGTAAACCTCCCAAAGTCTCAGCTCACCCCTACTCAGTCCCTAGAATTCATAGGGGCCTGGTTGGATACTACCACTGCAAGGGCCTACCTTCCTCAGGCCCGTTGCCAACGTCTAGTGCAGTTAGCCTCCCAGATTCAGTCAAAGAGCCACTTAACTGCCCGGGAGATGCTATAACTGCTAGGCCACATGGCTTCCACAGTACATGTGGTACCCTATGCTTGGCTACACATGAGAGCAGCCCAATGGACTTTGTCCACCCAGTGGACTCAAGCATCAGGAGCTCTCTCAGACCAAATAGCAACCTCCAAACGTCTCTTTTGGTCTCTCCAATGGTGGATGTCCACTCAAAATCTGTTGCTGGGGTCCCCCTTCCAACAGTTGTTACCCCAAGCAACCCTCACAACAGATGCCTCCCAAACAGGTTGGGGAGCTCATCTACAAGACCTCTCCACTCAAGGCACTTGGTCTCCACAGGAGACCTTTCTTCATATCAACCACTTGGAGCTTCGAGCAGTCTTTCTAGCTCTCAAGGTCTTTCATACCCTGCTCAGCTACAAGACAGTCCTCATTCATACGGACAATCAAGTAGTCATGTTTTACATAAACAAGCAAGGAGGAACTGGCTCTCTGTCGCTTTGCAACGAAGCTTTAAGATTGTGGGCCTTCGCCAGAGAGCATCAAATCCATCTCCTGGCAGTATACCTCCCAGGAATCCAAAACTCTTGGGCAAACAGATTCAGTCGAGTTCTGCTCCCACACGAATGGTCCCTGCACATGGATCAGGTACTCAGAATCTTCCAAGAATGGGGAACCCCGGACATAGACCTCATTGCAAGTCCGTGGAATGCCAAGCTTCACCGGTTCTGTTTCAGAATTCCGTGTCAGGGAGTTCAGGCCAAGGATGCCTTCCTCCTCCATTGGGGTCAGGACTTCCTGTATGCCTTTCCACCCATTCCCTTGATTCCCAAGACTCTGTTCAAACTCCAGAGGGATCAAGGATCTATGATCCTCATAGCTCCACGCTGGCCACGCCAAGTGTGGTACCCTCTACTTCTGCATCTCTCCCAAGCCCCCTCACTGGACTTGGGAGCTGCTCCAGACCTTCTGTCCCAGGAGGAGGGGACTTTGTGGCACCCAAACCCCAAGTCCCTTCACCTCAGAGCTTGGTTACTGAAGGCTTAGACCTTCAAGACTGGAATCTTTCTCAACAAGTGAAGGATATCCTCCATGCTTCCAGAAAACCTTCCACTAGGCGTTCCTATGCTTTTAAATGGAAAAGATTTTCCATTTGGTGTGCTGAAAAGGGTCTCGACCCTCTAGCACTACCTTTGAATTCTCTATTGGAATATCTCCTGCATCTTTCCAATGCAGGCCTTAAGACAAATTCAGTAAGCGTCCATTAGAGTGCTATTGCAGCATTCCTTAAGCCTATCAATGGACAACCTATTTCCTCTCATCCTCTTATTGCAAGATTCATGAGAGGCCTAACTTTAACTAAACCTCCCATTAGGCCTCCTCCGGTGGCATGGGATTTAAATCTGGTTCTTGGTCAGCTTATGAAGCCTCCTTTTGAACCCTTAGCCACCACCTCCTTGAAATTCCTTTCCTGGAAGGTTATTTTCCATATTGCAGTCACCTCAGCACGCCGCATCAGTGAGCTGCAGGCCTTAGTGGCTAATCCACCTTATACAAGGTTCCATCATGATAAGGTAGTCCTTAGGACCAATCCACACTTTATGCCTAAAGTGGTCTCACCTTTTCATCTTAATCAAGAGGTATATTTACCTGTCTTTTTTTCCAGCTCCTCATGCATCAAGTGCAGAGAAGAATCTTCATACTCTGGATTGTAAAAGAGCTCTTGCGTTTTACTTACAAAGGACACAGCAACATTGGAAGTCTTCCCAGCTCTTTGTTGCTTTTGATCCTTTTCATTTGGGACTTCCAGTCTCTAAGAGAACACTGTCCAATTGGATTGCTCAGTGTATTTCTTTCGCCTACCAGAGTAAGAACCTTTCTCTGGAGAGCCATGTCAGAGCTCATAATGTGAGGGCCATGGCCACCTCTATGGCTCATCTAAAGTCTGTGTCCATCGACCAGATCTGTCGAGCAGCCACCTGGGCCTCGGTTCATACCTTCACAGCCCATTACTGCTTGGACAAGGACTCCCGCCGGGATGCCTTGTTTGGTCAGGCTGTCCTCAAACACCTGTTTCATTCTTAATCAACTCCTACCCTCCTTCCTTGGATGGATGTCTGAGATCCATAGGAGGAGGTAGAACCCTTCCCAGGGTCTCATATCCTTGGGGATCTCCCAGGCATCTTTAGCTAGGGAGTCCCCATATGTGAAGACTCATTCCTGCTTGTTCCTGGAGATAGCACAGTTACTTACCTGTAACAGGTGATCTCTGGGAACAGCAGGAATAAGTCTTCATAACCCTCCCACCTCCCCTAGGAGTTGTATCTCTCTATCTTTCCTTTCCTCTCTCTCTCTATTGTCTCAGCTTTAAAACTTGAACTGAGGAGAGGCGGTTAGGAAAGGCGGGAAGGCAGCGCGCAGGCGCTGTGGGATGCTCCCAAAAGCTTTCCTTTTTTGGGAAGCTGGGGAGCGTTCCCACGCAGGCTCCGTCGGTACCGACGTACCCATATGTGAAGACTTATTCCTGCTGTTCCCAGAGATCACCTGTTACAGGTAAGTAACTGTGCTTTAATGGCAATGGGGAAGAGGAGGAAGGCATGTTAGGTAAAGCTGCCCAGGCTGCCCTACCTGCCTCCTCTCCGGTTGCTTTTGGACCAATTGATTCTTTCTTGTGTCATGAGCAGCAGCTGGTGATTGGAGGAGGAGCAGATAGCCTGAATGTGGGACTGTTTGCGCATTCCACCTCTCACACCCCCGCGATGCTGAAGCCCTCTAAACAGCTGTGCCCCGGAATGAATTCCATGGGGCTGGAGGCAGCTGGTTCTCCCGGTTCAGGTGTTCCTGTGCCTTCTCTGGGGATGCCCTACGGATCTGCTACTGAGGCGTTAGATTTTCCATCGGAACATCATGGGAGTGCGGAGCTGCATTGAGGGAGTCTCCTGACAAAGTTGGCTGTCTCTGTGATATCTGGTACTGGCGATTTCATGGAGCCTCTGGAGTCTGCAACCACTGAAGGGGGGGGTACTGTAACATTTTCTTTTGATCTACAAAGGACAGAGCAGTTTTCCTTGAATACATTTGGAACTCAATTAAGCATCTGGGGGAAGCTATTTCTCTTCAGATTCAACTTTTGCATAGTAAGTCTCATAACTAATTCAGAGTTGTCGGAAGAATACTGAAGCCATTACTGTGTTAAAAACGATGGTGGAAGATGCTTTGCTCCGGGTCAAGCATTCGGAAGAACAATCAGAGGCATTTATAAAAGACAGTTTGAAATATAAACTGGAACAGCTAGATAATTGTAGTCGGTTTGCTAATTTGTGTTTTATTAATTTTCCTAGATCCCCTACTGTGACTACGAAGGATATGTTCAAACGATATCTTTTGGAGATAATGGGGGTGTCTATTGTTGTAAAGGTAATAAATCGAATTCCAGAGCCAGGAGTCCATTGAAGGGTTTTATTTAATTCTCGCGAGAATGGGCTTCTGCTCCGTATAGCAGGCACAAATCTTCATTCCATTTCACCCCTTTTATACATTTTCTTTCCCCTTTCTGTTATGGTTATACCCCATTGGTTGACGTTTACATTGTCACATGCATGCTTTATTTCATTCAATTTCAAAGTTCTCACTGCAAGAAAATGACTTTTTTGTACTGTTCATTCAGTTTCACTGTAACTCACAGAGAAGGAAACAAAGGCTGCTGATCTGTCATACAATTTCACTGTTAATTATTAACTCAGAAAAAGAAAGCTGCTGTTTTCTGCACCCTGATCTATGCTTTTATACAACAGAACCATACAAAAGATTTTTATGTATAAAAACTGTGGTTGTTTGTGACTATTCCTTGTAAAAATAACATCTCTTAAATTCTCTATCCCCAACAATTCCCCCTTTTCTGTTTTTATCATTATGTTGCTTTTTACATTTGCTTCACCACTTCATAGGAGATTTCCAGTCTCCTAAGCATCCTTCTGATCTCATCTTCATCCGGGCTTCCCCCTTCCTCTTGTTCTCTCCATATGGTGGGTGAGCCAGTACATCCATCCTTTTTCTGATAGCGGTTTCTATCAACTTCTGGGTCAATCCCCTCGCACAGGGGAATATGCAGCATCCTATGGTGGTCAATACCCCTGCTACTATTATCATTGAAGAAACTATGGATGACACTGTCCATTTCCCAAACCATGTTTCCATCCAGTCCGTGAGGGAAGTGTCCACTCCTGAGTTCTCTGACAGTTCTTAATAACCCACATGAGGGACTCAAATCCTGCCGCTATCTGATTTCGGGCTTTATATTCATCCGGCACCCCCCCCCCCCCTCCCCAGGCACCCCAATAGCATCTAGATATATTTTGTCGTCAAAAAAGTTCCTAGGACACTTCCCTTCCCCTGACCCATTTTAGCAGGGTTGGGTTGAGTGAATTCCAGGGTGAAGGGGATGGCCAACTATACTAGGGCGCAAGTCCCCCGTCCACAGTTGAGGGAGCGTTGGTCTCAGAATATGCCCTCCACAATACCACCGTTGGTCGGCCCTAGGAATCATCAGGTTGCAATAGTTTCTCCCTTCTTCCCCTGTCCCTGTCAGGTTGAGGTAGTGCACACAGGTGGTCAGGTTCTCCACTTCTTTAGTGTAGGTCTGACCCGTCCTGGTGAGGCAGGCGGAGTGATTCCCGTGCACAGTAGAAAATGTGTGGTGGGGGGGGGGAACTCTCACCTCTTTGGGATCTGCGGGTGGAAAGAACAAGCCCAAGGTTCTGCAGCTCTTGTTCCCCCAGGCCTCCCTCTCTTGAAACAGGGACAGAATACAACGTACTCCATCAGGATCTGTTTCCCACGTAAGGGAAAAAGGTACAACCCGAGCAATTGGTCTTCCAGATGTGCATGCATAGTAATTGCTACGATTGAGACTCCCTACTGTATACCAGACTCATTCTATCCAGGCATTCATCTCTCCATACCCAGTCTCTATCTCTAAGGTGTCTCTTAGGTCATTTATCTCTACTACTTTTACAGCCTTAGCCTCTGTTTCTGGTTTTGACATCTTAACTTCAAAGAGTCTGGTTGGGTTTATTTAGTTTTTGGGAAACCCTAATTCTTAGCCTTCCTACCGGGTCTTCCCCTGTTACCTCAATCCCTAACCCATATGTCCCATCCACCAGATCAACTTGATCCATAAGGATAATTACTACTGGGTTGCATTCATTTTTCCTACAATTAGGGGGAGCCTTTCTTGTATTTTTATTTTAGTAGTCAAAGGGTGACCTTGACTTTCCGGAGTCACCCATCCTCCCTCCTCTGTTGTCCACCATGCCCTTGTCCATGCATAACATGGTTTACCAAACTCTAGGGACTTTTATTTTCGGGGCAAAGATATTTGTGATTATTGCTGCATTGTTTCTCATAATACTCTCCCCCACATTTTATTACCTGACATGCATCGAACTGCAGGCTGATTGGGCCTTCCCCTTCGGGCACTGTTGTGAAAATGTCAGGGTATGCCCTCCCCCATTTGGTTTTTATTTCCTCATCTGTCCAACCTTTTCCTCTACCGAACTCAGATCTCCCTCCTGAGGGAGGAGGTTTGTGTTCGTAGGGGACATACTGGGCCATTACCAGCCACATTGCCCCTAGACCCATCCCCAGCCCATATTCCACTTCCCTCCCATCTTTTAAAAGAAACTGCTAGTGTCCCCTTAGAGTTCAATTTTGTGTCCTTCCTCTTGTCAAAGTCAAACACAGTGGGTCTTGGTTCTCTTTAATGCTCCACTGTTCATCAATGGTTGCTGGTACTGGGCCTTTAATTCAGGTGTAATGGGTCCAACCCTTCTCTGCTGTTCTCACCGCCGTCTCTGTTTTCAACAAACCTTGATATGGACCTTCCCAGTTTGGTTGTAGCTTTGACTCTTTCCAGGATTTTTACCAGGACCCTCTGTCCTGGTTCGATACTGTGAACCGTGAACTCCAGGGTGGCGTCTGTGCCGACAGTCCTTTATTCCTGAGAACAGATAAAGAAGAGGACAGCCCAAGTATATATTCTTTAAGGAACTTATCTTTGGTTTCAAACTGAGGAGGTTCCTTTAATTGTCCCATATAGAGTAATCCATATAACATTTTGTAGGGGGACAATCCTAAATCTTTCCGAGGGGCTGTTCGGATTCTTAAAAATGCTAAGGGCAAACACTTAGTATAGGGTAATTTTGTTTCTAACATCAATTTGACTAACTGCTTCTTTGTAGTCTGATTCCATGCGTTCCACTCTCCCTGAGGAGGGTGGATGCCATGGAATTTGGAAATCCCAGGATACTCCCAGAGTTTTCATTATGCTTTGCAATACCTTGGCTGTGAAGTGACTTCCCTGGTCCAAGTCAATGTGACCTATCATTCCATATATTGGAATGATTTGTTCCAAGACTATTTTTGCTACTCCTATTGCCGTGGCAGCTACCATGGGATATGCCTCCACCCATCCCGACATATAGTCCACTATTACCAAAAGATACTTCATCCGCCCAACCAGGGGCAATTCAGTGAAATCAACCTGTATACTTTGGAATGGACGAAGACCAGGGTCTCTTCCTCCCTGCGGTTGTTTCCTAAGAATCTTTTTGTTTATTTTCTTACAGGTTATATACTTCTCACACATTTGCTTGGCTACTGTGTATATTCCCTGCCATCGGGTAAAACCCATTTTCCCCTTTTGAATTTCTACTGCCTCTATATCTTCGAGTTTTCATTTTTCCCTTTCAGTAAATATGGGATTTGCTGCCTGACTTCCTATTTCTGGGGTTAAATTGTATGTGAGGGTTAAGTCTTCCCCTAAGGCAACTTCCTTAGCAGTTTCATCTGCTAATCTATTTCCTCTGGCTTCAAAAGAATTCCCTGCTTAATGACCATTTACATGCATCACTGCTATTTCTTGTGGCAGCAGCAAATTCTTTTACACTTGCTGAATTAATCTTTTCACTGTTTACATATAAGTTAAGGATTTTACATAACTACCCTTCATCCATGCCAGATTTCGGCCAGAAGACTGCAGCAAGCTTTATGCACTTTTTTTCCATGTAAAACAGCAATTCTTAAAACACTTCTTTGCTTTATCCTTAGTGTGTTCATTACTCTACTATTTATTTCAACATCCTCCCTAATAGACTGTCTGGAGGAATGTCCCCAGGGTCTTTACCATGGGCGGTTCAAGGCAATCTGCTGCCTGAGCCGAAGTATGAAATGGCGTCCCCCCCCACCCCACCTTAGAGGGGGCGGGGCTTTTTCAGAAATCCAATCAGAGACTGAACCAAACCAAAAAGCCGATTAGATTATATGGAGGAAATGCAGGATGTTTCCACACAGGGCCATATCGAGCTGCAATCACACCCTGTGAAACTTGCAGCTTGGGCGCACGCCCCCCTCTCTCCCCGTACCTCCGTCCAGCGCTGCCTGCTGTTTCCCTGCTGCTGCTGCTGCCTTCTGTTTTTTTCACGGAGGCGTCAGCAGCAGGGAAAGAGCAGACAGTGCTGGATGGAGGTATGGGGAGGAGAAGGGGGGGGGGCATGCGCCTGATCTGAAAGGCACTGGCACTTTAAGCAGATCTGTCCCTCCTTGACATCGAGTCGGAGGAGGGAGGGACCAGACCTGCTTAAAGTGCTGCAAAAAGGCCTGGGGAGCGCATTTTGGCTGCCTGCTATTGTCCTACCATACCAAACCATATCAGCACAAACTTCCAAAACTCACATAAGGAGCCCATCCAAAAAAAGCATCACTGTAAATACTACAGTGGGCCCTGGAACATCCATACACCTATTTGAAAAGCTGAACATGTCAAATTACTACAGTACAGTATAGATATTTATGTACAAACTCCATGTTAACAGAACACCTGAACTCAGTCACACACTCGCAACATCGACCCTCGCCAAGTACAGAATAAGTAACCACAATCTAAAGTAAAAATAATACGTAGACTAAATTTAAATTGAAACCCCAAGAAGCCAGAGTCCACATGCAGTGCAACATCAGATAAATAAGAGATGCAGTTCCCAATACTGTGTAAAATATAAAAATAGCACAATGTACGGCATGGGGGGGGGGGGGGGGGCGGGGTGCAAACCGTTGGCCTGGTGGATTGCCACCCCTCCTCCTCAGTGCAAGAGGGAAAACAAAAACCTTACATACACATATACTTCATGCAGATTATACTCGTACCTGGCACAAAATTCTCACAGATTCTTCTTACAATTAAAATCCTTTATTCCTTATACATCACAGAAACACGCATATAGGTAGCGCAACCAAAACTAACTATAAATACAAAGTAACTTGGAGAATTCCTTCACCCTCCACTTACAGCTATAAAGTAATTAGAGAGATTTCCTGTTCATTGACAGATCCTAGCACAGTGAAAGAGAAAGATATGACGGTGTGAGATTCCTAGCTACACTCAAAGATAGACTTTCACACAGACATCAGACACATACTACTCTCTCATTAGCAGGCATACAGTAGGAATTTGCAATCCACCCTCCTCCGAAAATGGGTTGCAAATTTCCAAAAATGGGTTGCAAATTCCTAATCTTTTAAAAGTTCTGTCCTGTGTTATAGTGTTCTTTCCAGATAGTCCCTTTGCTTTCGATTCCAGGCATCTGGATTTTCTCTTTCATTCCTTTGTCCTGTCATATCTGCACTTCTATTCCAGCCGACCTGTGACCCTTATGGCCTTGTGTATAAACATGTGCTAAGGCCTTTTTCAGATTTATTCCTTGTTATTGCTGGTCCCGATCTGAGGCTTCTGCTTTCCTGTCTTCTCTTAGCTCTCTTTCTGTGGTCTGTGGTCCATGGTCCATCTGCCATTTCTTATCTCTTTTGTTTTCTTCACTTTCTTCCATCAGCCCATTTCCAGTTCCAGTAACCCTCCCCAGTATCAGGCCCCTTTCCAGTCCTTCCCTCCCAGTACCTTCCAATGTCAACTGCCTTGCATTCCCACGACTGCAACTGGTGTCCATTCCCTTCCAGTCCCCCTCCTTCCCCACTGTCCAGCCCCTTCTAGTCCAAATACCATCCAAGATATTACCTCACTTCCACTGTGCCACCCCCCCCCCAGTCAGCTCCCTTTCAGTTACCCTACCCTCTGTCCATCCCCCTTCCAGTGCCATTTGCATGTCAGCTCCCTTCCAGCCTCCTCCCCATTACCCAACCACCTACCACTCCCATCCCCAAGTGTCAGCTCCCTTCCAGTCCCCCTTCAGTATATCCCAGGTGTCAGCTCCTTTCCAGCCCCCTCCTTTCCAGCCCCCTCCTTCCCCTGTGTCAGCTCCCTTCGTGCCCCCTCCTTCCCCTGGCAGACCCTCCCATTATCCGCTCCCTTCAGTCTAATTCTACCATCCTCCCACATCAGCCCATTTGTAGCCCTAATCCCTAGTTTTCTTCCAGGGCCAGCAGCACTCTCCTCCCCTCCCCCCATTAGTCCATTTCCAGTCCCAGGCCATTTCCAGTCCTATCCACCTTATCAGCCCACTTCCAGTCCTAACCCCCTCCATTCAGCCCACTTCCAGTCCTAACCCCCCCCCCCATTCAGCCCACTTCCAGTCCCTACCCCCCCATCAGCCCATTACCAGGCCTAGACACCATAGCCCATTACCAGTCCTAAACACCCCCCATAGTCCATTACCAGTCCTAGCTCCCCCGTAGCCCATTACCAGTCCTAAACACCCCCATAAGCCCACTTCCAGTTCTAATCCCCCCATCAGCCCATTTCCAGTCCTAAACCCCCCATCAGCCCACATCCAGTCCTAGCCCCCCTATAGCCCATTACCAGTCCTAAACTCCTCCATCAGCCCATTACCAGTCCTAACCCCCCTATAGCCCATTACCAGTCTTAGCCCCCCTATAGCCCGTTACCAGTCCTAGCCCCCCCCCATAGCCCGTTACCAGTCCTAAACCCCCCACATCAGCCCATTACCAGTCCTAGCCCCCCATCAGCCCACTTCCAGTTCCTACCCCCCCCATCAGCCCACTTCCGCCCCCCCATAGCCCATTACCAATCCTAACCCCCCCCATCAGCCCATTACAAGTCCTACCCCCCCCCCCCGGGAAATTTAAAAACAAAAACCTGGCTGCTGAAGCTGCTGCCACCGTGGCAGCAGGAAGTGCCCTGTGGCCTCCCCGGCAGAGCCCTCCTGTCTTCCTCAGTGCAGCTTTACAGAGCTGCGAAGGGAGAGTTCCCCTTTCTCGCGGCTCTGTTAAGCCCGCCGGTGCAGATGGGAAACTCTCCCTTCATGGCTCTGTAAAGCTGCGCTGAAGGAGACAGGAGGGCTCTGCCGGGGCGGCTGCGGGTCACTTCCTGTTGCTACTGCTGCAGCGGCAGCGGCTCCTCTCCTCGGGTTTTTTTTTTGTTGGTTTTTTTTTGAAGGCTGGCAGCGGCAGGCAGCCACGGCTCCCTTGCCTCTTAGAGAACTGCAGCTGTGCTGTGATCTGCAGTTTTAAATAGAAATGAAACCGGTGCAGAGTCTTCCCATGTCTGTGAAGGACCGACCCTGTGTAGCTTTGTCCCGCCCCCAAAGGAAGTTACATGTTTCATTGTAACTCACAGAGAAGGAAAGCAAAAGAGAGAGGCCTTCCGCAAAAAAACAATAGGAAGAAAAGCAGCGGAGGGCATATACCACGGCCAAAACACTTACGATAAAAATAGAGGAACTTTACAAGTAGACCCAACTTTACAAGTTTTGGCCTTAGGCCTTCATCAGGGGTCTAAGGACGGACACATAAACATAAAGTTAAAATATAAATAATCATAATACAAAAAACGAAATGTAAAAAGAGAACAGATAAAAAATAAAATACATTAGCAAAAGGGTACAAAAAGAAAAGTGTAGAACACGTCTAAAGGGTGGAACAAGCCACTCTTCCCAATCTAAGATAAATAAACAAATAGATAAAATTAAACATATGGCCAATAGATGAAAAAATGGAGGGAAGGAAAATGTGGGCACTAAAAAGATTATAACACAACGTCATTTATGAACCATGAGTACAATAGGTAAAAACCTGCCTCAAAATCATTGCTGATAACAGCTACAAAAACAGATTATCTAAAACATTCATAAAACAGTATTAGGGTAAATTCATATACTATTGCACGAGGAGTGACAGTGAGTACTATAAACGTTGCAGTCTTATAATTGGGACACTAAAAAACATAAATACATATAAGAGTAATAAAATAATCAAAAACTGGTTCGAGAACATATACAACTGTAAAAACACTGTAATGAGTAGTAAATTAATGAATTAAAATATGTGAATCACTACATAGAGGTTCCTGAAGGGAACTGTTCTAAAAACGCTAGTGATAGGCAGATGATCAGTGCTTAAATAGCATATAAACAGTGTGTGGCTGGATTGACTTTATTGTAATCCACTGCAGAAGGATCACTACTCTAAAGTGCTGAAAAATGACAAATGGTCTATCGTATAACGGCATACAGGAGTGAACAGAGCAATCAGGTGTGTCCAAAATAAAATAAAAATAAACTTAACTAATTTCTCAGCATACAGGGGTGTCCTACACGGAGCGGTGAGTTCACCCCTAAAACAGACACTGGGTGGGGTGGCCTGCACGGAGCTGCAGGTGCCACCTACTCTTGCCATCTTATTGGGCAGACTAGATGGACCATACTGGTCTTTGTCTGCCGTCATTTGCTATGTTACTATGTAACTTGTATTTGTTGAAATATTGTATAAATATAAAATTGAAAAAAAAGAAAAAGAAATCAAGACCATACATATTACATTTTGTAATACATTTAACATTTCCTGAACCCCACCAATAACACTCTTCCCCTTATTACTTCCCCCCTCCCCTTCTTCCTCCTCCTCCCCCCTCTAAACCCCCTATCCCACAATCAAGAGCTTTTTACACAAATTTACAATATAAAATCAAACTAATGCTTCTACGTAATAGACTTTGTATATATGGAGGAGTAGCCTAGTGGTTAGAGCAAGTGCTTAGTACCTAGAAGATCAAGGGTTCAATTCCCACTGGCACACCTTGGGCAAATCATTATCTCCAGGAACAAGCAAGAATGTAATCTTCACATATGGGTGACATCAGCACCAACACAGCCCGAGCAGAAACGCTCCCCAGCATCCTATAGGAAAGCTTTTGGGAGCATCCTACTGTGCCTGTGCTGCTGCCTTCCCAACTTTTCCTTCTCAGTTTTTCATTTTCCACGGAGCTGTCACCGCAGAAAATCTTTTCTTTTTGTGGTGTGTCTGCCTTCCCGTCGACGCCAGCACTGGTATCTTCTGTGTTTTTTCTTCTATTTTTCTTGATAAAAAAAAGAGTAGTTCTTGGAGGGTCTTTGCCCTCTAGGTGCTTAGGCGCCATTTTGGGCCTTAGGCCCCTTTGTTCCTCAAAATGGAGAAACCAACTAGTGGTTTCAAAAAGTGTTCCAAATGTAGTAGTACCATTTCTGCTACCGATACTCTTGACTGGTGTCTTAAATGTTTGGGACCAGACCATTCACCGTTGGAATGTTTCCTTTGCAGAAAGATGACAAAGAGGGGCCTGCAGAATAGAGCTGTGAAACTCGGCACCCTCTTTGCCTCAGATGCAATGTCCGTGGCATCGATGTTCAGGGCTTTATCTTCCTCCCACGGATCTCAGGTAACGAAACCCAGGTCGTCTTTGAAGATTGTTCGGTGCTCAAAGGGTAGATCTTCTAAGCATCAAGATGCTTTAAGCGTTGCCCTAGAGGAGAATACACCGGCCAAACAGCCCCAGCGGGAGGGCCTTGCCTCCAAAGCATTATTGGGGTGCCAAGATGTTCCTGAGGCATCCACCTCTAGAGAGCTCTTGGTGCCGTGTTCTGGGGTCGTGGCCTGCTTTTCGGGTACCGATACCCAGGCATCGGTTGGCTCCATGGATCAACGTGTCCTAGACATTGAGTGGAGTCTTGCGGCATTGCTGGCAGCCTCGGTACCGCTAAAGCCCCTGCAATCTGTTCCACAGCCATCGGTCCTGGCATCGGTACCAGAGGTATCGGCATCAGCCATTGCGCTGCTCGCCACACTACCACCCATGCCGGCCCTGGAGTCAGTCTTCAGCATTGAGGGTCCGGTACCGAAGCATTCCAATGCCGATTTTGATCGGTACCTTCGTCGGGCCGGGCAGGAGCACCCGACCAGTCGATACTTTGAGTCATCCGATTCCGATTCTTCCGATTAATCAATCGGTAACGGAGGGGCTCTTCTGGAAGATTCTGCTCCTTCCCAACAACGCCGGATATCTCCACCGGAAGACATGTCTTTTCAAGACTTTATACGGGATGTGGCTCGGGGCTTCTCGATTACGGTGACCTCCGAGAAGGAGCCGAGAGTTGAAGAATTTGAAATTCTTCAGTATCCGGCAGCCCCTAAGGAGGCCGCGACCATACCGATTCATAGGATACTGCATGACCTCATGCTTAGGATGTGGAAAAACACCTTTAACGGTGTTTCCACATTCTCGAAGACTCGATACCATGTACCGGGTACCGCAGTGTCCCGGTTTCCAGAAGACGCAGTTACCACACATGGTTGTGGAATCGGCAGTGCATCGAATTAAAAGTGCTAAGACACATTCATCTAATCCCCCGGGCCATGAGGCAAGAATTCTCAACGCCTTTAGCCGTCGATGCTTCCAGGCCTCCATGCTGTCGGCCAGAATAAGTTCATACCTACTTTACATGGGTATGTTTCTTTGGGAGGTGATTAAAGACTTGGAACTAATGGGATGGGAGGAGTGGCCTAGTGGTTAGGACAAGGTACTTCAGGCCGGAGGGCCGGGGGTTCAAGTCCCACCTGGGGACAGCAATCTCAGGCCGGAGGGACTGGGATTTCTAGTCCTATAGGTACTCCTTGTGGTCTTGGGCAAGCCACTTATCCCTCCATTGCCCATGTTCCCTGTAAGTATTAGCGTATGTGTGTCATATCCCCTCGTGTTAAATGTATCTCCCAATTGACCGCTTTGACCGGGTGAAAAGTGGGATATAAATAAAGCTAAATAAATAAATAAAATGGCTCCTCTTCTCCCAGATAAGAGGGCTGATTTCCTGACACTTGTTAAACATTCCCAAAATGTTTCCAAGTTCATGAACAGGGCAACTTTTGATTGTTTCGTGTGTATTAGCAGGACTTCTGCTATTTCTATCTGTGCACGTCAGATTGCTTGGTTACAAGCATCTCATTTAGAACAGTGGGTGCAAGATAAGCTGGGGAATATTCCTTGCTCGGGAGAAACCTCTTTGGCAAGACAAAGCTGCTCAGCTTGAGTCCGAGAATACCACCCTAAACAGGCTCTCTAGGACCACCACCAACCCAGCTAAGAAAAAGACGGTTAAGAAGCCCTTTTTCAACAAGAAGTTTTATCCTTCTTACACCCATGTGGTCCACTGTCCATGGGTCCCAGAAGGGACAGCAACAACCGAAGCAACAAAGGAAGGCTCAGGCCCCCAGAGTTCAACCAGCTCAGCAGACCCAGCCTCCACAAGGTCTTTGACTTCTTGCTAGAGAACTTAGCTATCCTACCCCTGGAAATTCCAGAGCCAGTCAACATCCCAGGCCGACTGTGCTACTTCGCCAAAAGATGGCACCAGATAACATCAGAACATTGGACTCTCTCCATAGTAACATAGGGCTACAAACTTCACTTCCAAAATATGTCCCCTCCCTCCATTCCAAGAGTTCAGCTCCCAGCCCCCTCTTACCACGCCCTTGTGCCAGGAGATCGCCACCCTTCTTGCTCAGGATGCGATAGAGGAAGTGCCACTTTCCCAACAAGGCCTGGGCTTCTACTCCCCCTACTTCCTTATACCAAAGAAAACAGGAGGATACGGGCCCATTCTGGACCTCCGAGAATTAAGCTAGTATCTACTCTGAGAGAAATTCAAAATGATCTCTCTCGGAACACTTCTCCCTTACATCCAGAGTCAGGATTGGCTATGTTTTCTAGACCTAAAGGATGTATATACACACATCCTTATCCACAAAGAACACAGGAGGTTTCTTTGGTTCCTCTTTTAGGGAAGACATTAGCAGTACAGGGTTCTACACTTTGGCCTGGCTTCTGCCCCAAGAGTCTTCACAAAATGCATGGCAGTAGTAGCAGCATTTCTAAGAACTCTAGGGATATTTGTCTTCCCCTACTTAGATGACTGGCTCATCCGAGTGTCGTCAGCTCCAGAGGCCAGTTCTGCTCTCTCCCGCACAATACAGGTTCTTCAACATTTGGGGTTTGTAATAAATCTTCCAAAATACCAACTCACCCCTTCTCAAACCTTAGAGTTCATAGGGGCTCTTCTAGACACGCAGCAGTCAAGGGCTTTTCTGCCACAGGTACGCTGCACTCGAATAGTTCAACTGGCTTCTCAAGCAGCCATGAAAACCTCCCTAACTGCTTGAGAAATGCTTCAGTTGTTCGGTCATATGGCTTCCACTGTACATGTGGTTCCCTATGCTCGTCTACACATGCATGCAGCTCAGTGGATCCTAGCTTCGCAGTGGACTTGGGCATCAGGTCGTCTGGGGGATGAAATCAGGAACTCTACATGTCTCATTTCGTCCCTCCAGTAGTGGCAATCACCAAAAAATCTACTAATAGAGCCACCTTTTCAGAAGCCACCATACCAGTCCACCCCGATGACATATGCTTCCAAATTGGCTTAGGGAGCTCATCTGGACAATCTCTCCACTCAAGGTCTTTGGACTCAGCAGGAGGCTCAGCTTCACATAAACCTGCTAGAACTCAGAGCCATCTTCAATGCTTTCAGAGTGTTCCGGGACTACCTCCGCTCCAAAACAGTTCTAGTCCAGACAGGCAATCAGGTTGCCATGTTCTGTGTGAACAAACAGGGTGGAACAAGTTCTCAGGCATTGTGCAATGAGCCCTACACCTATGGTCTTTAGCTATATGCCTTCAGATACACTTACTAGTGGTGTATCTCCCTGGCAAGCAGAATCTCCTGGCAGACAAACTCAGCCGGGTACTCCTGCCACACAAATGGTCTCTCCATTCAGAGCAAATTACTTGAATCTTTCAAATCTGGGGAACCCCAGATATAGATCTATTTGCAAGTCCTCAGAATGCCAAACTTCCCCGCTTCTGTTCCAGAATTCCTGCTTAGAACAGTCAGGCGATGGATGCTTTCCACTTCCACTAGGGTCAGGACTTCCAATATGCCTACCCACCCATTCCCCTCATTCCCAAGACTCTGTTCAAGCTTCAGAGAAACAGGGGCCATATGATCCTCATAGCTCCACGTAACAGACGTGGTATCCACTGCTTCTACGTCTCTCTCAAGCCAAACTTCTGGAGTTGAGATGTGCTCCAGATCTTCTATCCCAGGAGAATGGGATGCTTCTGCACCTGAATCCTCAGTCTTTGTACCTGATGGCGTGGCTGCTGAGGAGCTTAGAATGCCAGGATGCCAACCTCTCTCAACAGGTTAAAGATATCCTCCTGGCCTCTAGGAAACCTTCCACAAGGCATGCTTATGCTTTTAAATGGAGAATGTTCTCAATTTGGTGTTCAAAAAAGATCTTAATCCGTTTTCTGTTACAGTAGAGGCGTTACTTGAGTATCTCCTCCACCTTTCATCCTCTGGACTTAAAACTAATTCAGTAAGAATTCACCTCAGTGCCATCGCGGCTTTTCACATGCCCCTTGGATGAACAACCTATCTCCTCTCAGCTGCTTGTAGCGTGTTTTATGAGAGGCCTGCTCTTAACTAAGCCTCCTATTAAGCCACCACCTGTGGCATGGGATCTCAGTCTTGTCCTTGGACAGCTCATGAAGCCGCCCTACGAACCCCTAGCCACTACATCCCTGAAGTTTCATTCTTGGAAAGTTATCTTCCTAATTGCCCTCACTTCATGACGCATCAGTGAGCTCCAAGCTTTAGTGGCTGACCCGCCTTATACACGGTTCCACCATGATAAGGTAGTCCTTAGGACTCATCCCCACTTTATGCCGAAGGTGGTTTCGCCTTTTCATTTGAACCAGTCAGTTTACCTGCCTGTTTTCTTCCCTAGGCCTCATGTCTCTAGTGCAAAAAGAAATCTACATACTCTGGATTGCAAGTGTGCTTTGGCCTTTTATCTTCAGAGAACTAGGCAGCACAGAAAGGCTTCACAGCTTTTTGTTGCCTTTGATTCCAGTCACCTCGGCCTACCAGTTTCTAAGAGAACACCATCCAAGTGGATTGAAAATTGTATCTATTTTACCTATGCCAGTAAAGGACTTTCTCTTGAAGGTCATATCACAGCACACAATGGTGCTCGGTGGTGATTGATGAAATCTGCAAAGCAGCAGCCTGGTCCTCTCCACACCTTTGTGGCCCATTATTGCTTGGACAAGGACTCCTGTCGGGATGCCTCGTTTGGCTAGGCTGTACTCCAGCATCTCTTTCAGACTTAGAACAACTCCAACCCCCCCCCCCGGTCCCGGGTTTCGATACCAGAGATCCTTGGGAGGAAACATGACCCACTTCAGCCTGTGTTTCACTGCTCTGTCTGGGGTCATCTCCCTGGCATCTCCAAGCTAGGGAGTCCCATATGTGAAGACTACATTCCTGCTTGTTCCTGGAGATAGCATAGTTGCTCACCTGTAGCAGGTGATCTCCGGAAACAGCAGGAATTGAGTCTTCACAACCCATCCTTCTCCCCTAGGTCTCTTCTCTCTCTCTCCTTTTATCGCAGCTACAAACCCAACTGAGGAGGGAGAGTTGGGAAGGTGGGAAGGGAGCAGCGCAGTCGCAGTGGGATGCTCCCAAAAGCTTTCCTATAGGACGCTGGGGAGTGTTTCAGCACGGGCTCTGTCGGTGCCAATGTCAACCATATGTGAAAACTCAATTCCTGCTGTTCCCGGAGATCACCTGTTACAGGTGAGTAACTACGCTTTATCCTCCATTGCCTCAGAAGAAAAGGCCTGCCAATCTACCTCTGATGATACATTGCCAAGAAAATCCAGAAGCAGCTGCGTTGCCAGGAGTCAGCACTGACTTGATGGCACTAAACAAAAAATACATTTACCTGCTCTCCAGACATTTTGCCATCTCCATCTGCATCAGGCGATGTAGCAAATTGTGCCATGCCCAAAAAGCTAATCCACACAAGGAGAATCCTCTTCAAATCAACCAAATATGCCTTATGCACAAACATCCTTGTACCAACCCCATGCACCCCAGATTCCCTTGGATTGCCTTGCACTTTACCAGTCCGAGAAATCGAAACCACCTGCTGTATCATGTCCCTTAAATAAACACAAATCCTCTCCCAGTAAGGTTTGAATTCCCTCATTGTCAAAACATACGTGCAAGGGTACCCATACGAAGGTTACACTTACTACACATAGACTTGTGTTGTCCCGGCTCGAAATGCACTTGCAGATGTTCTATATTCATGAAACAAAGCAATTCCCTCAGATCCGCCTCTGATAACACTTTCAGAACCCTAATAATGTCCCATTTGATGTCATCACTGTCCATTGTGTGCCCATCTCCTCATTCCAGTGAGAAGAGACCGCTTCATACTGGACATTTTCCTCCAATATCACCCATGTCTTATGCAATAAAGACAGGGACACCCTGTCTCGGTGGTCACTGTCAAAAAAGGGGGCTACTTTACTTGCAAATTGGGAACAAATCTTGTCTTTTCCACATTGAGATAATGTAATGGCAAAGTTGAAGGGGCACAAAAAATTATGCTATTGCAGTTGAAAATCATCTTATAGCTCTGGAGTCCTCATCCTCTTGCAAAGCATGGCCAACATTACTTATAACTTTCTGCTCCTGTTCCATGAACACTGACATGGTATCCCCAGGGGAGAAGTTGGGATTGCCCCTGAAAGGAAGGAAAGATGGAATCTCTGCACTGACCCATCTTTGTATAATAAGTGTTAGGCCACTCATGGAGGTGCCAAGATATGACTCCACCTCATGAAGCAAATTCAATTTGTTAAGAGGATTCATTAATCCTTGCTCCTTTGCCAAGGGTTTATATTTATCAATAGCAAAACGCCAATCTACTACTACTACTGAACATTTGTATAGTGCTACAAAACGTATGTAGTGCTGCACAAGCACATGTAAAAGACAGTCTCTGTCATCAGTCAAGACAGACAGCACAGTAGCTATACATATGGGATACATCTAGGGGAGCACAAAGGAGATCAGGTAACATAGTAACATAGTAAATGATGGCAGATAAAGGCCAGTATGGTCCATCTAGTCTGCTCAGTTAGATGGCAAGAGTAGGTGCAACTGCCGCTCCGTGCAGGTCACCCCTCCCCATGTCTTTGTTTAGGGGTGAACCCACTGCTTCGTGTAGGACACCCCTGTTTGTTGAGAAATTAGATAGTTAAGTTTATTTTGATTTTATCCTGTTGCTGTAAAGGGATCCATTGTGTCTGTCCCATGCCATTTTGAATTCTGTCAATGTATTTGCCCCCACCACTTCCATCGGGAGGGTATTACAAGCATCCAACACCCTCTCAGTGAAAAAGTATTTCCTGACATTGCCTTTCAATTTACCCCCTTGCAACTTCATGTTATGCCCTCTAGTTTTACAGCTTCCCCGTCTTTGGAAGAGGTTTGTTTGTTCATTAATTCTCTTTAAGTATTGTCAGACGGCTGCCTGGGTGAGAATGTTCACAGTCTTGGCAAGTGCATATGTCAATGTGATTTGCAAGGGATTGTGGTCAATGCAGTTCATTCACACCAGACACAGCTGCTCACAATAATTAGTTGTGCTTTAGGGTAAAGCCAATAAGATATTTATTTATGGGGTTATTTCTCCCAACACAGATATGCTTGGTAGCACATAAATCAGGTTACTTGCTTTCAGTGTTAAACTTGGAAAAACAAAATCAGGAAAACAACATTTTAACTTATCAGGCAATCAAAGCAAAAGAAATAAGACCTGGTTGGCAACAAACTGGTCTTTTCTGTAGGCTTTAGCTAATATTCTCTTAGCAATGTATCAAACAACAAACCAAAAGCCACAAAGAAAGGAAAAAACTGTTCTTTTCAGGTAAACTTCTTATATCTTCCCACATAGATTCAGAAGTGATTCTCTTAGAGCTCACAAGCAATTAGGTAAGGCTCAATTGCTAGCAGTTATCCAGCTGAAACCCCTTAGCTGGCTTGCTTTCTACTGCGTGGCTAAAAATCCTACCCAGGAGCTTTTCTGAGTAGATTAAAGAACAAGTTTGTATTTCTTTGTGATGGTTGCTGTACTTTATAACAGAAAATCACCAAAGGAGTTTAGACAGAGAGCAGTCCATGTAAACACATTCTTCATCTGCTATCACCCCCTCTTCTTCAACAAGCATGGGTTCAATATCATGGATTGGCACAGATGAATCTCCCAATGGAGCACTTTCAGGAGAATACTTGTTTCCCTGCTGTCTTTCAAGGTTATAGCTAGGGCATAGATCAGTGTTCATACCTGAGCTTCCATTGCTGTTAGAGTTCCTCTCTATATAGCCTGGCCAGTATGTAGTCCAGTTCTTATGTCCAGCCTTCCAATCCAGATCCCTGGACACTGGATCTCTCTTCACATACCTTCTGGCATGGGTCTTAGGGTCCCTTCCACGTGCAGCCGTCTCTCTCACAGGTACCGTCTGGAGATTCCTAGCTCTGCAGCACCATTCCTCTGGCTTTCCCCAGTCCAATGGTGTATGCTGGCCCTTGGAATGCCTCCCAGTATACGTACTACTCTGGACTCTTCTAGACCTCTCAAAGGCTTTTCTCCTCTTTCTTCCAAAGGGTTTCTTTCCCTCTCTGTCCGTCCGGTTTGGCTTCTGCTTCTGATGATCCTCCTGATGATGAAGATGATCAAGCTCAAGCTGCTTCTCTGTAGAATAAACTCTACCTTTATTCTGCTTAGATGAGTGCTCCTCCCTAACACAGCGCAGCTGTGCTGAATCGGGCCCTTCCCTTTGAGATGAGTGCTTAGGGATTACCTCATAGCCCTCCTGATTGAACACACATTTCCCCCCTTCAGCTCCTCTAATGGCTGTTGGAAACCTGGTGCATTCTGGGACTGGTAGTCTTTTATGGGAA
This sequence comes from Ichthyophis bannanicus, assembly GCA_033557465.1. Taxonomy (NCBI): domain Eukaryota; kingdom Metazoa; phylum Chordata; class Amphibia; order Gymnophiona; family Ichthyophiidae; genus Ichthyophis; species Ichthyophis bannanicus. The sequence goes on along the minus strand of JAWIIG010000037.1, from coordinate 708,345 downwards.
AATTCTGTTTTCTTATTTCTACCAGAACTGACAGGTTGCTTGTTCAGAGTCACTTCACCTTTTCTATAGCTCCTTCCTGAGCTATGATAAGCTTTCTTATCACAGTATTTACAGGTCTGAATCATATCTCCCCTATCCCTCCTCTCCTCCAGAGTGTACATATTTAGGTCTTCAAGTCTCTTCTTTTAAGGCTTCTGAAAGTGGTAGCGAGGAGATGAGTTTTAGACTGGATTTGAAAAGGATTAGAGAAGGTGCCTAATGTACAGACTCAGGTAGTTTGTTGCAGGCAAAAGGAGCAGCAAGGTGAAAGGAGCGAAGTCTGGAGTTAGCAGTAAAAGGGAAGGGCACAGATAGAAGCGATTTGCCAGAAGAGTGGAATTCCCGAGGAGGGGTGTAGGGAGAGATAAGAGAGGAAAGATAGTGAGGAGCTGCAGAGTGAATGCACTTATAGGTCAGCAGTAGAAGTTTGAACTGGATGCAGAAACAGATAGGAAGCCAATGGAGTGACTTGAGAAGAGGGGTAATATAAGCATGAAGAGGCTGGCGGAAGATTAGTCGAGCAGCAGATTGTAACAGATTGAAAAGGGGAAAGAAATGATTCAAAGGGAGACCAGCAAGAAGTAGGTTCTAATAGTCCAAACGGGAGGTGACTAAGGAGTGGATAATTGTCTTAGTAGTGTGTTCAGAAAGGAATGTGTGCATTTTGTTGATCTTGTAGAGAAAGAAATGGCAGGTTTTAGCTATCAGTTGGATGTGTGTGGAAAAGGCGAGAAAGGAGTCAGACCACCCCAAGGTTATGAGCTGAGGAGAGAGGGAGGAGTAGAGAGTTATCCACCGAAACTGGTCCATTAGATGATAGAGGGGTTAAAGGGGCAATAAGAGGCGACAAAGGCAATAGCGGAGAGACTGAATGAATTTTTTGCTTCGGTCTTTACTGAGGAAGATGTATAGATGTTACCCATGACAAGTGGTATTTAAAGGTGCGGAAGAATTGAAGGAATTATGGATACATCGGGAAGATGTATTACAACTATTAGATAAACTGAAGAGTAGCAAATCACCTAGGCCGGATGGTATACATCCAAGGGTGTTGAAAGAAATAAAATATGAGATTGCAGACCTGCTATTAGTAATCTGTGAATTTTCATTAAAATCATCTGTAATACCTGAAGATTGGAGAATCGCCAATGTAACACCAATTTTTCAAAAAGGGTTCCAGGGGTGATCCGGGAAACTACAGATCGGTGAGCCTGACGTCCATACCGTGAAAAATGGTAGAAACCATCATAAAGAACAAAATTACTCAGCATGTAGATAGTCATGGCCTAATGGGAGACAGCCAACATGTCTTTAGACAAGGAAGATCTTGTCTTACTAATCTGTTATGTTTTTTTGAAGGTGTGAATAAACAGGTGGACAAAGGTGAGTCAGTTGATATAGTGTATCTGGACTTTCAGAAAGCCTTTGACAAGGTCCCTCATCAGAGACTTTTGGCAAAACTAAAGAGTCATGGAATAGGAGGCAGTGTACTATTGTGGATCAGGAACTGGTTAAAAGATAGAAAGCAGAGGGTAGGGCTAAATAGCCAATTTTCCCAATGGAGAAAGGTGAATAGTTGTGTACCCCAGGGATCTCTGCTGGGTCCGCTGCTTTTTGACATATTCATAAATGACCTGGAAAAGGGAATAACGAGTGAGGTTATCAAATTTGCAGATGACACAAAACTATTTAAAGTTGTTAAAACCCAAGAGGATTGTGGAAAATTGCAAGAGGATCTTGATAAATTGGAAGACTAGGCATCAAAATGGCAGATGAAATTTAATGTGGACAAGTGCAAAGTTGTGCACCTAGGGAAGAACAACCCAAACTATGGTTACATGATGCAAGGTTCCACATTAAGAACCACCACCCAGGAAAAAGATTTAGGCGTCATTGTGGATAACATGTTAAAACCCTCGGCCCAGTGTGCAGCAGCGGCGGCCAAGAGAGCAAAAAGAATGCTAGGTATCATAAGGAAAGGAATGGAAAATAAAACAAAAGATATTATAATGCCTCTGTATCGTTCCATGGTGAGACCGCATCTTGAATATTGTGTGCAATTCTGGTCACCGTATCTTAAAAAGGATATAGCGTTATTAGAAAAGGTTCAGAGAAGAGCCACCAAAATGGTAAAGGGGATGGAAGGATACTCCTATGAAGAAAGGCTAAAAAGGTTAGGGCTCTTTAACCTGGAAAAGAGACGGCGGAGGGGAGATATGATAGAAGTCTATAAATTAATGAACGGAGTGGAACGGGTAAACGTAGATCGATTGTTTGTCATCAGAATATAGAAAGACTGGGGGACATGCAATGAAGCTACAGGGTAAACTATTTAAGATTAATAAAAGAAAATATTTTTTCACTCAAGGTGTAATCAAATTCTGGAATTTGTTACCGGAGGATGTAGTAAAGGCTGTTAGTGTAGCTGGGTTTAAAAAAGGTTTGGAGAAGTTCCTGAAGAAAAGGTCCATAAAGCATTATTAAGAAGGGACCCAGGATATCAATGCTTGACCCAGTACAAGCATTGTGGAACCTGTGTCTTTTGGGGAAACTGCTAAGTATGTATGTCCTAGATTGGCCACTGTTGGAAACAGGATACTAGGCTTGATGGACCTTGGTCTGACCCAGTATGGCATATCTTATGTTCTTATGAGAAAGGAGGAAGGGGAGAGGAGGGTTTAGGGGGAAAAACAAGAAGCTCAATTTAGCCATGTTCAATTTCAGGCGGCAGTGAGACATCTAAGCAGCAATGTCAGAAAGGCAGGCAGAGATCCAGGCCTGGATTGCCAGAGAAATTTCAGGTGTAGAGAGATAGATCTTGGAGTCATCAGTGTAAAATTGGTACTGAAAGCCATGGAAATGGAGATGGAGCTAAGGAGATGGATGAGAATAGGATCAGAGGAGCAGGTAGTGAGTTTGGATGATGAAAGAAGGTGAGTGGTTTCCTCCTCAGATCTTAGAAAAGATAAAGGATAGCAGAGGTAGGGGAGGAAAGTTGGGAGTGGAAGATGCGGAGAAGGGAAGTAGCTGACCTCGTGGGGAATTGGAGTGTGATCTTGTACTTTTTGTCAAGGAAGTAGTCAGCCAGGATTTGGGCAGAAAGGGAGGGAGGGGTCGGAGGTGGAGGCACCTTGAGGAGAGAGTTGAGAGTTGTAAAGAAACGGTGAGGGTCAGAGGCAAAAGAGTTAGTCAGATGGACATAAGTCTTGTTTGGCAAGTACTATGGCTGACTGGAAAGAGACTAGCATGAATTTCAAATGTAGAAAGTCCGCAAGGGTGTGTGATTTGAGCCAAGCATTCTCAGCTGAGTGGGTGCAGGAATGTAGGTAGCAAGTAGTGGAAGACAGCCAGGGTTTGAGGTACACCACACCTCTCAGGATGTGGCATGGGTTGGAGCAAGAGCATCCAGAGCAGAGAAGAGTGAAGCGTTATAGGAAGCTATTGCATCATCAAGAGTCTCAAATGACATAGTGGAGGAAAGAAGTGATGAGACAGTGGAGAAGAGAGCCAACGGGTCAATAGCATGAAGATTTCTAAAGAGGATGGAGAAGACAGAGCAAGGTTGAGGCAGTGAGTGATAATGAGTGAAGCTTAGCAGGTGATGGACCGATAAGGGAAGAACTGAGGTACAGAAATTTGAGGGTAAGCTTTGCTGGTGAATAGGGGAAGTAGAGCAAAGCTGGAGGTTGAATGATGAGGTAAGAGAGAAGAGCTTTAAAGCATAAGAGTCAGAGGATTTATCAACATGAATGCCAAATTCCCAGAGAATATGGGAGGGGGGAAAATGAATCCAGAAAGAAGGAAAGCCATGAGTCAGTCAGAGAGAAAGGTAGAGGTGGACTTGTCAGGGGTTCGATAAATAACAGCTAATCGGAGAGGTAGTGTAGTAAAAATCCAGATGGAGTGGACTTCAAAGGAGGGAAAGGAATGAGAGTGAGGCAGAAGGAGGGGTTGAAATTGACAGGAAGGAGAGAATAGAAGCCCAACACAACCACAATGGCCAGTGGGACGAGGCATGTAGGAAAATTGATAGCCACCATGACAGAGCAGCGACTGAAGCTGAGTCCTCTGGAAGGAGCCAGGTTTCAGTTAGAGCAAGGAAATAGAGAGTTTTAGAGATGAAGAGATCATGGGTAAAGGCAAGTTTATTTGAGATGGAGTGTGCGTTCTACGAGGCACATGAGAAAGGGAGAGAAGAGGGGGAAAGGAGAGAGAGATGAATAAGATTTGAGCTGTTGTATGAGGATATGTTCTGGGGGTGTGACGAAAGTCTAGAGGGGCCAGAGTTTGGGTTGATATCTCCAGAAGAGAGGAGTAGTAGAAGATTGTGGGGCAGAGAGGAGACAGCATGGCGGTAACGAGGGTGAGGTTGTTTCAGAGAGAGAGGAGATGGCTGAATGAGAGGGAGAAAATAGTGAAGCTCAAGAGCTGCTGATAGGGTACGTGACAAAATAGTGAGGATGGTAAAAGGGAGATAAGGGGGAGGGGCTTGAAGGTGTTGGTAGGAGGGGAGACAATTAGGGAGTATGAGCAATAGGAAGAGAAAGTGTTGAGGAGCCATAGATGGAGAGGAGCACAGAAGAAATAAAAAGATGGGTGGTAGAAATTGCAGGGGATAAGTTGCATCTGTGAGTGATCGTGATAATGAGTTCAGGGTGGGTTGAGGGTAGGGAGGGTGGGATAATCAGGAAGAGGAGAGAGAGAGACACACACACAGCTGAGAACAGAGAGGGGGAGCTGAACAAGATCACATACAAAAAAAATACTGAAAAGTAAGGTCCTCTAACAATGATAAAATAATATATATGGGCAGACAGACCTTATAAGCAAGTGGTTAAAGTCAGACAATAGCCAGGTGATGGAGCAAAACATTCATGTTATTCTTCTCCAGATATGGGGCTCCCAGCTCCCCCCACCCCATTCCTACATACCCTTCATATTAAGGAAAGAAATTCTGGGTCTCCCACGCCTTCCTGAAAATGGAAACATCTGTAATAAATACAGCCAATATGATAGCAATTTCATCTTATATAGAGCAATATGCCCCAAAAAAGATAAGGCTGTTCTGGCAGATCCCTTCTATCATTGCCCTTCTCTTCTACTGCCAACTCCAGACTTTGTTCCTTTCACTTTGCTGCTCCTTATTCCTGGAACAAACTACCTGAGTCTGTGCGTCAGGCTCCATTTCTGACCCTTTTCAAATCTAGGTTGAAAACTCACCTCTTTGAGGCCACTCTTGGATCCTGATCAGCTTAGTCCCCCTATGTGTTTCCTTACCATTTCCCTAGATATATCCTTGTCCTCAGCTGTTGTGTTGTCTGTCTTGACTAGATTGTAAGCTTTGATGAGCAGGGACCGTTTTTTACATATGTCTGTACAGTGTTGCGTACACCTTGCAGTTCTATTCAAATGATCAGTAGTAGTAGTAAAAGTTCATAAAACATTACACAGGTACACTACCAAAAAACTGCCTCCAGTTTTGCAACTGATTCCTATAGATTTTGGGGTGCTGAATCCAGGAAAAATAGCCAAAATGTTCCATCACGTCACATTTTCTTGCAAAATTAGATTTCTTACCCATATAAGGAATGTTCACATCATTTCTTTTTAGCCGACTGCAGTTTATTTTCTTGGCCCAAAATAGAGGTTGTAATGGTTAACTAACTAGAAACACTCCCTCATGATATTTTAGAGTGTTTTGTTTTCATTTTATACATTAACAGGACAATTGGGAGGCGGGGGGCTAAATCCAGTACTCGCGCTGGCGCATGTTCTTTCCTGTTCGCCTCGCCTCGTTCGCTCGCTCAAACACGGTGGTTGCGACATGAACGTTCCTGTCAAATTTCAGTTTCTTGCAAGTTCATTATTACCTTTTGTTTGCTCAGTCGTAATCCAGCTTTATTCCGAAGTGGTTCACTACAGTTGTAGTTTGCAGTGCTGTGTATTTGTGATGGCTCACAGAGCCAGAGGTTGGTCAACTCTCCGGACAGTTTTTGTTTTATTTGTGGGGAATATACCGTGAAAAAGCGGCAGAGGAACATTTCTGCATTTATTAAAAAAGTATATTTCGCCTATTTCGGTTTGAAGTTAGGCGATCAAGACAAACCGTGGGCTCCTCACAAAGTGTGCAAGACATGTGAGGAAGATCTACGCTTATGGATGAAAGGTAAAAAACAAGCATTTCATTTCGGAATACCTATGATGTGGCGTGAACAAAGAGACCACAGCAGTGACTGCTATTTTTGCTCTTGCATTGTGAAGGGATACAACTTAAAAAATAAGAACGTAATAAGTTACCCCAACCTTCCCTCAGCAATTAGGCCTATGCCTCATAGCAACGAAGTACCTGTGCCTGAACCACCAAAATCTTTGGATCATATTTGTGTGGATGGTTCTGATCATGATGACTCATCAGATGGCTTTTCCCGATGTCCAGTACTTCCGAGTTTGAAACTGAACCAGATCCGAAACCTGAACTTTTCTCTCAAGCTGAATTGAATGATTTAGTCCGGGATTTAGGACTCCCAAAAGATGCTGCTCAACTGCTAGGTTCTCAGCTTAAACAGAAAAATACGCCAAGCAGCGCACCAAGAGAAGCATTCGGGGGAAGAAGAAACGGGCCCACCAGGAGATTGATTGACCCAAGAATGACTTTAAAATCTAAACTGTGTTGACAAATATTGTGTTTTTACTAATCTTTGAAATAAAAATTTGCTAGTTATTACCACAGTGTCGGATCTCATTTATTAGAATTTTATTTTCACACCATCGGGTGTTTGTCTTCATGTATTGCAATGGTGCGGTTTGCGTTTTCTATTCTTACATACATACCTGTACAACATTTTTTGCACATTTCTTTGCTTTGCTTTGCTTTGTGTCTAACCTCGCTCTTATATGCTCAATGTTTGTGCACATGTATGTGGCTGTTTTAAGTGCAGACAATTTTGCTACCATCACAGTGTGTTTTGTTGACATTACTCTATTCTTATGATCTGCCTTGTTACAATTTTCTTTATTCTTATTTGAATAACTACTAAGCAATTAGTATAAAGAATTCATCCAAGAAACTTTTATCTCGATCGCACTCAATCTGAAACGTTCACCTCAAACTGCTAACCCAATGTAGCAAAAAATCTGTACGTGATGGAGCAAATTGGTTACCAGATTTGGATTCAGCGCACCAAAAAACGTAAAAATCAATCGAAACAGAGGCAGTTTTAAAAAAAGTTTTTTTAGTGTACCTTTGTAAAGTGGACTGAAGAAATCCACTGCTTACTCCTGGGATAAGCTGATAGAAGCTGTCTACCTTTGGGAACCTGATAGGTGCTTGTGACCTACATTTGGGCTCAGTGGACCTTTGGTCTGGTCCAATATGGCATATCTTACGTTCTTGTGTAGCACCTTGGCCAACAGCTTATTGTCAAAATTCAATAAAGAAATGGCCCCATAGGAGAATATAAATAAAGGCTCCCTTCCTATTTAGGCAAAATGGTAATTAAAACTTTGTTAGAATCATGAGGGAATATTTGCTCAGCAATGAAAGTTTTAAACGGTTGACTCAAAGGAGTAATTAAGCGCTTCCACAGTATTTTATACCATTCATTACTAAATCTGACAGGACACATGGATTTGCCTACCCCTTAGCATGCTGTATTGCTTTATCTCTTCTTTCCTAAGTAGAATTTCTAAGGCTGCCTACTGTTCTTCCATAAGAGTCGGCAAAGTAACATTCTCCAAATAGTCCACACTACCCAAATGGACACTCTCTCCCCTTGAATATAGCTCTCTGTTAAGCTGAAGAAACACAGTTACAGTCTGACACGCTTCTGTCACAGTTTTGCCCTAGTTATTCAACATAGCTGTGTGGCACCCTTCTTGCTCAGTAAGAAAGAACATCAATCAATCTGCCTTGCTGCCATGTTAAAATAATTAAAGCTTATAGTATGTCATACATTTCTTGGACTTTTGATGCAAAAGAATATTAAGTTCCGTCTGCTATAAAATCCCCTCGCTTTTCCCTGTGACACTATAAGCGCTATAAGATCCCCTCACTTTTCCCTGTGAGCCTAGCCCCAAGTTCAAGGTTGGCAACTCTAATTTGCTTTTCCAGTTGAAGTACTCTCTTATCCATATTCCTCTTAAGACTAATCACATAACTCATAATCTCCCCAGCATCACAGCCTAAGCCATTTCCCAGTACAAAGTAGGATTCTCCTGGTGTTCTTGATTGGTATCCACAAAGTCATCCCATTTCGTTTGTAAAAAATTGAAAAATGCTTGGCCCCATAAAGAGAGGGTGGAAAACACCTCAGACCACCTTGCCAGCGAAGATCAACCTAAGCTAGCACATAGTCAGATATCTTAATGATCCCTAAGCAGGTATTGCTAACTCTAGGTTATAGCTCTACAGGCATCAAAATGAAATCCAACCTTGACAGGGACCCTGGGCATGGGAGATAAAAGTAAAGGGCCTGATTTTCGAAGGCAGTTACACGGGTAACAGCCTATGTTACCCATGAAAATGCCTTAATCGGTATTTTCCGAAGGCACCTACACAGGTAGTGCCTTTGGAAAATCCCGATTAAGTTCCTAACGTGCCGAAAAACTATCCACTTAGCATTGGGACATTCTGGGGTGGAGTAGAGGCAGGGAATGGCACTAAGTGATGGGGATGTCTTTGGAGAGTGGACCACGCCCCAGACTGGACAGTGTACTTCTAGGACTCTTGGGCTGGGGAACGGTATGCGTGTGGGGTGTGGATGGTGAGCATATGGGAGATTGAGTGGTGTATGGTAAACCAGGCATGTTGGAGTACAGGGGGAGGGTGGAATGGTAGGTGGCACTGTGCCAGGCGGAAGGAACTGCCTATGGTGGGGGTCAGGTGCAGGAGCTGGCCAGTGAGATGGAAGGGTTGGTAGGGAGTAATTACAGAGGGGGTTATAGGGGGAGGGATGGGTGGAGGGGGAAGGGCATCAGGGGTGGAGAGGGGGCAGGAGGGATAGGGGGATGTGAACTTGGACAACAAGGCTTGGAGGGAGGTTGCAAAGGAGGGGCCAAGCCTTCAATGCCTAGATCTTGGGGACCAAAGTTTACCGATCATCATGGCGTTAGATAAACTAAACATTTTTACACTAAACGTGGATGAGATTCACTCCCTGGTGAAATGTACCAAGCTGCTCAATTCCTTCTGGAAGGAGGGGGCAGATGTGGTATTCATGCAAGAAACACATCTCACAGCCATTGAACACAGATAGTTATTGAGAGGATGATTTGGCTACTCGTCCTACAGTGGAGTGCCCTTTGTCCATCATAAAAGTATCATGGATGCAGAGGGCCACTTCATCATGGGGGCAGGAACTGGGAGGCTGCCGCGTGGTTCTCTGCAATGTGTATGCGCCCAGTGTTTATAACCATGGGTTCTTCCTTACACTGAGCTCTAAGCTGTTGCAATTTGGAGGCTACCAATTTATTGTAGGAGGCGATTTCAACCTGCCGTGGGATATGGCCCTGGATTGCAAACCCACCACATAGTACTGTGGCTCGCACACACGGGAAAGGGGTTAATGTCCTGTTGCGAAAACTGGGGCTGATTCTTCACCCTGAGGCGGCGTATTTTACTTTCTACTCTAACCCTCATGATAGTTATGCACAACTTGATTGCCTATTGGTATTGGACCCACTCTTTCGAGTTCTAGAGCATATGGAATTGGTGATATGTGGGTCTCGGACCATACCCGAGAGTGGATGGTCTTGCAGTTGGGGAGCGTCTTGGCGGATTAAACCCACCTTGTATAAAGATCAGGAGTTCCATAGACACTTCCGCAAAACATAGCAACTGCACTGGAGGGACAATGCAATGGAGGGCATAGACCCACGGGTCCTTTGGGAGGTAGCAAAGGTGATTCTCCAGGACCAAGCAGGAAGTCAGTCCTCACATATGGGTGACGTCGGCGCCGACGGAACCCTCGCGGAGCAAATTTCCCCAGCTTTCAAAGAAAGCCTTTGGGAATTGCAGCGCGCATGCGCGGTCCTCTTCCCGCCCAAGGGTGCCATCTGGCTCAGTCTTTTTTTCCGCAGAGCCCTACAGACGTTGCCTGTGAATCCCCCGCAGAAAAGTTGATTTTTCATTATTTTCTTTATTTTTCTTCGGTTCGACGCCGGTTCTTTTCCCGCCCGGACTCGCGACGCCGGTTACGAGTCCGTCCGTTATTTTTCGGTTTTTCTTGTCCTTAGTGACAGACTTCAAGCTTTTTTCTTTTCCCTGGCTGCCCGGTCATTCGACCTCGCAGGGGCCCTTTTTTCCCCTATGGCGGCCAGTGGCTTCAAAAAGTGTGACCTCTGTAAGAAACTTATGTCTCTTACAGACACTCACGACTTCTGCCTCCGCTGCCTGGGCCCGGATCATAACTCCATGATCTGCGGCCCATGCGGCAAGATGTCCTCTAAAGCATTGAGGAGTCGGCAGCACCAGCGGGAGCGTATCTTCTCTGACTCCGGCCGGGCTCGGACCTCGTCAGAGGCTTCGACGTCTCGGGACTCTGGTCCTGAGCTTCGTCGAAGTTCCTCTGAAAGGGGGTCTCCTACCCGGGATCATCATCGGAAGAAGAAACCCGCGAGGGCGGGTTCGGTGGACGCTCCTGGTTCCTCGAGGGCCAGGTCGCATAGCCCCGATTCCCGTCCCGGGTCCTTGGAGTCGGAGAGGCCGTCAAAACATCCTCGACTCGAGGAGGACTTGCCCGCTCACGTGAGTACTGTTGTCCTCGTGGACTCGCCTCCGAAGGAGCCGACGTCGGGCCCGACGCCGTCGGGGCCCGAGTCGGGGGCTGCTGGGTCTCCTGAGCTCGGACTCAGGTTGACGGCCTTGGAGGTCACCTTGGCTGCCTTCATGGACCAGCAGCGGGCATTGATCGCTGGTCTCGCTGGCGCTTCTGCCCTGACCGCCGGGACGTCGACTTCCAAGTCGACCCCGGAGACCGAGCCGATCCTCGAGTCCATGAGGGCTCGAGTCGATCCTCGGTCGAGGTCTCCTTTGGCTACCCGTTTGGGACCGAGGTCGTCGTCGCCGACTCCCTCGGCGTCGGGGCGGATGGCTTCAGTTCCCGCCCGACTGGAGCCTGTCGACTCCTCCTCCGAGGAGTCGGCCTGGGAATCTGAGGACGAAGAGTCACCTGGTTCCTTTCGGACTCGGTGTGTCCCATCGGACTCCCCCGAGTCCGAACCTCGGAGACGGTCCCCCCCGGAGGATACCCGGTTCTCGGACTTCGTCAGGGATATGGCCAAGGCCTTGGCCTTCCCTGCGGATCCCGAGGAGGAGCCTCGAGTCGAAGAACTCGATGCCCTCCAATATGACTCTCCCCCAAAGGAGGCCTTTATTGTACCGGTTCCTCCCATGCTGGAACGACTTCTCTTCTGCATGTGGGAGAGCCCGGCGTCGTCGCCGGTATTGAGCAAGCGGGTCGATTCCATTTATCGAGTCCGCAAGAGCCCCGGGTTCCAAAAGGCACAACTACCGCACCATTCCATGGTGGTGGAATCGGCCATGCATAGACTGAAAAGTCAGAAGATGCACTCCTCGGTGCCCCCTAGTAGGGAAGCCCGTAGCCTGGATGCCCTCGGTAGGAAGTGTTTCCAGGGCTCTATGCTTGCTTGTCGAGTCCAGACGTACCAGCTCTACATGGGCATGTATCTCCAAGACCTGGCTAAAGAAATAGCCGGGTTCTCTGCTGGTCTCTCCGATGAACCTTTGCAGAGGTTCCAATCCTTGTCTACTGGTATTCGGGAGTGCTCCAAATTTATTTCTCGAGCAGCCTATGATGGTTTTGAGGCTTCGGCTCGAGTAGCCGCTGCCGGCATCGGTGGACGCCGCCAGGCTTGGCTCCAGTCATCCGACCTCGAGCCCTGGGTGCAGGACAAGTTGGTCGATGTCCCCTGCCGAGGTGACAACCTCTTTGGCAAGCCCATGGATGAGAAGGCTGCACAAATCGAGACAGAGACTCTCACCAGAACTCGTCTCTCGAGAAAAACCTCTGCCCCTTCTCAAAAGAAGAAGGCCTCGGGGAAAAAGCCCTTTTACCCGAGGAAGGCGGCTGCCTATAAATACTACCCTCAGTATCAGGCCTCCCCAGCTCCCCCACAGGGAAAGCAGGCCAAGGGACGGGTTAATGGGTCCCGTAGGCAGCAAGCCCCCAAGCCTGCACCACCGGCCCCTGCTCAGCAGGGTGGGGGTTTTTGACTCTCTCAGCATAGCCTCTCCCCCTCAGCTGGTTTCTCTCAGCACAGGAGGCCGGTTGGTCCACTTTGCCCACAGGTGGTCCAACATCACCACGGATACCTGGGTGCTTCAGATAGTTCAAAAGGGCTATCTTCTTCATTTTCACCAGGTGCCTCCCTCCTACTTTCCAGGGGAGCCTTCCAGACTCCCTCTGCACAGGGACTTACTCCTTCAGGAGTTAGCAAGTCTTGTTCAGGAACGAGCCGTGGAACCGGTGCCCCACCACCTGAAGGGTCAAGGATTTTACTCCAGGTACTTCCTGGTTCCAAAAAGAACAGGAGGCCTCAGACCCATCCTGGACTTGCGAAACCTCAACAAGTTCCTTGCAAAGGAGAAGTTCAAAATGCTTACCCTTGGAATCCTGCTGCCCTACCTCCAGCAGGGAGACTGGCTATGCTCCTTAGATCTGAAGGATGCGTATACTCATATCCTTATTCATCCAGACCACAGACAATACCTGAGGTTTGTGGTGGACGGACGCCATTACCAGTACAGAGTACTGCCTTTCGGCCTATCCTCCGCCCCCAGAGTGTTCACCAAATGTCTAGCAGTGGTGGCGGCCTATCTGAGGCTTCAGGGTCTCTTTGTGTTCCCATACCTGGACGACTGGCTCATAAGGGCCAAGTCTGCCCAAGAAGCCGCTCTGGCTACTCATCGCACGGTAGCTCTGCTCCAGCACTTGGGATTTGTCATAAACTTCGCAAAGTCCACTTTGCTCCCCTCTCAAGATCTGGAATTCATCGGCGCCAGGTTGGACACTCTTCAAGCGCGGGCCTTCCTGCCCCTAGACAGGGCCCAAAGGCTCATGGATCTCGCCAGCCGCTTTCACAGCAATTCCCTGGTCTCGGCCAGGCACTTTCTGAGACTGTTCGGCCATATGGCTTCCACGGTCCATGTCACCCTCTATGCCCGCCTGAACATGCGACCTGCTCAATGGTGCCTTCGCCAACAATGGCATCAGGCCACAGGGAGCCTAGTGGACTCCGTGCAGGTCTCCGACCAGCTGGTCTCCTCTCTGCATTGGTGGCTTCACCTGCCAAACCTAGTGCTCGGGGTACCCTTTCAGCCTCCTGCGCATTCTCAGGTACTGACGACCGATGCTTCTCTCCAGGGCTGGGGATCACATTGCCAAGGGACTTGTACTCAAGGTCTCTGGACTCCCTGGGAGTCTGCTCAACAGATAAACTTCCTGGAGCTCAGAGCCATCCGCCTAGTGCTCAAAGCATTCTCTCACCTGGTTTCTCACCAGTCAATACTTGTCCAGACCGACAATCAGGTTGCCATGTTCTACGTGAACAAGCAAGGCGGAACCGGCTCCTTCCTTCTCTGTCGGGAAGCGCAGAAGCTCTGCTCTTGGGCCGTCCACCGCAGCATAGTCCTCAAAGCTGTCTATCTCCCGGGTCAAGAGAACTACCTGGCAGACAAGCTGAGCAGGGTCCTCCAACCGCACGAGTGGCGGTTGGATCCGCTTGTAGTTCAGCGGATCTTTCTACGGTGGGGCCTCCCCACCATGGATCTGTTCGCCAGTCCTCTGAACCGGCAGCTTCCCAGATTCTGCTCTCGACAGCCGCATCCTCTCCGGGTAGCGGCGGATGCTTTTCTGATTCCATGGTCCACGGGCCTCTTGTATGCCTTTCCACCCATGCCTCTGGTGTCTCGGACGCTCTTCAAAGTTCTCCGAGACAAGGCGTCGCTGATCCTAGTGGCTCCTCGGTGGCCGAGGCAGCCTTGGTTCCCGCTTCTGATGCAGCTAGCGGTGGACACCCCTCTTCCTCTGGGGTTTCAGCCCGATCTCCTCTCACAGGATCAGGGGACGCTCCTGCACCCCAACCTCCGGTCCCTTCATCTCATGGCCTGGCTGCTGAAAGGGTAGTCCTTGCTCCTCTCCAGCTGCCTCCAGATGTGGAAGAGGTTGTCTTGGCCTCCAGGAGGCCTTCCACCCGGAAGTCCTACGCTCTTAAGTGGCGTCGGTTCTCCGTCTGGTGTACTCAGCAGTCTCAGGACCCATTCTCCTGTTCGGCATCAGTGGTCTTGCAGTACTTGCTTTCCCTCTCCAATCTTGGCCTTAAGTCCAACTCGGTCAAGGTCCACCTCAGTGCTATTTCTGCGCATCACGTGCCGGTGGATGGTAGACCTCTTTCCAGCCACCCTTTGGTGGCTCGTTTTCTTAGAGGCCTCCTTCTCCTTAAACCACCTTTGCGCCCGCCGGCCCCGAACTGGGACCTCAATGTGGTTTTACAGCGGCTTACCTGTCCGCCTTTTGAGCCTATGGCTACCTGCCCTCTTCGTTTTCTGTCCTGGAAAACCTTGTTCTTGGTGGCCCTCACTTCTGCTAGACGCGTTAGTGAGCTGCAGGCCCTAGTATCTGATCCTCCTTACACTAGGTTCTACAAGAACCGGGTAGTCCTACGGACTCACCCTAAATTTCTTCCCAAAGTGGTTTCCCCTTTTCATATCAACCAGGAGGTGGTACTTCCGACCTACTTTCCCAGGCCTCACTCCAGCCGAGCTGAAATGGTCCTGCATACCCTGGACTGTAGGAGGGCGCTGAACTTCTACCTTGACCGTACGCGGGAGCACCGAAAGGCTGTTCAGCTCTTTGTGTCTTATGACCCCAACAGGTTGGGGCTCCCTGTCTCCAAGCGTACTCTGTCCATCTGGATTGCGGACTGCATCGCTTGGGCTTACGAGGCTGCAGGCCTCGTGCTGGAAGGTAGAGTCACCGCTCATCGTGTTCGGGCGAAGGCTACGTCAGTGGCTTACCTCCGCTCTGTTCCATTGGCAGACATCTGCCGGGCCGCTACTTGGTCTTCAAGCCAGACTTTTGCAGAGGGAGTCCCGCAGGGACAGTGCTTTCGGACAGGCAGTCCTCCGTAACCTCTTCGAGGTATAGGCAACTCCTACCCTCCATCCCGGATGTTGGGCTACCGGTTGGAGACATATTCAGAGAAGATTCCTTCCTTCTGTGCTGCTGAGCTAGAGGGAGCTCATTTTTTGTGCTTAGGGTCTCCGGTAGCCTTAAGCTTGGGAGTCCCATATGTGAGGACTAACTTCCTGCTTGGTCCTGGAGAAAGTGTAGTTACTCACCTGTAACAGGTGTTCTCCAGGAGCAGCAGGAATCAGTCCTCACAACCCTCCCTCCTCCCCTTGGAGTTGCAGTTTTATGCTTTCGTTTTGCTAATTTTTTGCTGTCTTTTAGCTATGTCATCTGACTGAGCAAGATGGCACCCTTGGGCGGGAAGAGGACCGCGCATGCGCGCTGCAATTCCCAAAGGCTTTCTTTGAAAGCTGAGGAAATTTGCTCCGCGAGGGCTCCGTCGGCGCCGACGTCACCCATATGTGAGGACTGATTCCTGCTGCTCCTGGAGAACACCTGTTACAGGTGAGTAACTACGCTTTATGCGAGGGATCATTATCATTTATGTTTCAGTAACATGGAGAGCTCGGGACACTCAACTGCTGGACCTGTTGAGGCAGCTGCACACCTTCTGCTGGAGGCACATTCACAGTGCTGCTGATAGGGAGCAGTATTTGACTCTGCAGAAGGCTGTTAATGCCTTGTTGGATTAACAGCTCTACAAATACCAGCTCCATTGTTGGGGCAATAAATGCAGCAGATTGCTGGCCCAGCTAGTGAGCCCAGCGAAACATAAAGCGGTGCTTAAGGGGTTAGAGACACCACAGGGAGAACTGAAAAAGAGGGAGGAGGACATTTGACATCAATTCCAGCAGTTTTACAGTAGCCTGTATGACTGGGACCTGAAGATTTGGAGGGCCAGTAGTTGTTTTTCCAGAGACTGAACTTGTCCAGGGTGAGGGCAGAGGAGTTGGCCTTCCAGAGCACCCCCTTCAGTGTCATGGAGGTTCAACTGGCCATTAAGTCACTCACATTTGCAAAGGCCCCAGGGCCCGATGGCCTATTTTACAAGATCTTAGGGGAGCAGGTGGTTGTTGTTGTTGTTAAGTGCCGTCGAGTCGGAGTCGACTCATGGCGACCCTCTGGATAGCTATTCTAAATTGTGTTCGGTCTTGAGTCAGGCGGCTCACTGTTGACAGACTGGTACCCGTAGCTGCTGTTATTGTATCGATCCATCTCATTGCTGGCCTTCCTCTTTTGCGCTGACCTTCTATCTTGCCAAGCATGATGTCTTTCTCTAATGATCTCTCTCTTCGCATGATGTGTCCAAAGTATGAAAGTCGAAGTCTTGTCATCTGAGCTTCTAAAGAAAGCTTAGGTTTGATCTCCTCTAGTAACGACTGGTTTGCTCTTCAGTCAGTCCATGGTATACACAGTATTCACCGCCAGCACCATAATTCAAAGGCATCAATTTTCTTCCATCTTTCTTTTTCACTGTCCAGCTTTCACATCCATATGATGTTATTGAAAATACCATGGCTTGAACAAGTCGAATCTTTGTATGGAGAGAGACATCTCTGCTCTTGAGAATCTTATCTAGGTCTTTCATAGCCATTCTGCCAAGAGCAATGCGTCGTCTGATTTCTTGACTGCTTGTTGCTTTTTTATTGATAGTTGATCCAAGTAAGTTAAAGTTGTTCACGATTTCAATTTCTTCTCCTTCAATGATGACCCTGTTGATTATGCCAGTTGTCATGATCTTTGTCGTCTTTACATTAAGGTGCAGGCCCATTTTGAGACTATGTTCTTTGATTGTGAGACGCAAATGTTTCAGATCATCTTCACTTTCAGCCAGTAATGTGGTATCATCAGCATAGCGAAGGTTGTTGATGAGTCTTCCACCAATCTTCACACCTCTGTTGTCTTCATACAATCCTGCTTCTCTGATGATTTGTTCTGCATATAAATTAAACAGGTAGGGGGAAAGTATGCAGCCTTGTCTTACACCTTTGCTTATTTTAAACCATTCTGTTTCTCCTTGTTACGTTCAAACTGCTGCTTCTTGATCAATGTACAGATTGTGCAAGAGTACGATCAGGTGTTCTGGTATATACCCATGCTTCTTAATGTAGCCCAGAGTTTCTCATGGTTTACACAGTCAAAAGCCTTGCTATATAGATAAAGCACAAATAGATATCCTTTAGGTATTCTTTGGTCTTTTCAAGGATCCATCTCACATCCGCAGTGATGTTTCTCGTTCTTCACCCTTTCCTGAACCCTGCTTGCACTTCAGGTAGTTCTTGTTCCAGGTATGGTTGTAGTCTCTTTTGAATAATCTTCAGTAGAATCTTGCTGGCATGTGGAATCAGAGCGATTGTGCGATAATTTCCACAGTCAGTTGGATTACCTTTCTTTAGTATTGGTATAAACACAGATCTTTTCCAGTCAGTTGGCCATGATGTTGTCTTCCATATTTCTTTACAGAGCCTTGTAAGTACGGTAACAGCTGCATCAGATTGCTGTAATACTTCTATGGGAATGCTATCAATGCCTGGTGCTTTGTTCTTTGATAAGGCTTTCAGTGCTGCTTTAACGTCTTCTTTCATTACCAATGGTTTCCGATCATAAGGTACAGGTTGAAACGGCTGTTGGTCCACTTGCTCTTTATCATATAAAAACTCTGTATATTCCTTCCATCTTTTCTTGATCTTCTCAGCATCATTCAACATAGAACCTTGAGCAACTTGTAACATTCCAATTCGAGGCTGGAACTTTTTCTATAACTCTCGTAGCTTTAGGAAAGCCGATCTTGTTCTTCCTCTAATAGTTTCTGCTTCTATTTCCTTGCATGCGTCATTAGTATTCCTTGCATGTGTCATTAGTCAGTAGTACTTTTCCTTGTCCTGTCTTGCTGCACGTTCGAAATCTCTGAGTTCTGTTATTGTCTTTCTTTCTTCTCTGGCTTTAGCTTCTCTGTGTTTCTGGGCAATTTTCAGAGTTTCTTCCATCATCCATTTTGGCTGTTTTTGCTTTTTCTCCTTTTGTAGAGACTTCTCTCTTTCTTCCAACACAACCTTCTTGATGTCATTCCATAACTCTTCTGGAGCTCTGTCATTTGTATCTAAAGCAGCAAATCGATTTTGCAGGCAGTTTTTAAATTCCAGTGGTATATTGTCAAGGTCATGTTTTGCTGCATTCATGAGTGGTTTGCTCTTTTTCAACTTTTGCTTGAGTTTACATACTAGTAGTTGATGATCTGTACCACAGTCAGTTCCAGGTTTTGTCTTTGTTGTTGTTATAGAACTTTTCCATCGTTGACTTCCACAGATGTAGTCAATTTGATTTTCATACAATCCATTGGGTGAAGTCCATGTGTACAGTCGCTGCTTGTGTTGCTGGAAAAAGGTGTTTGAGATGAATAGATCATTGGTCTTGCAGAATTCTATCAGTCTTTCTCCAGCTTCATTTCTGTTGCCAAGTCCATATTTTCCAACTACTTTGCTGCCGCCTTTGTTGCCAACTTTTGCGTTCCAGTCACCCATGACTATCAGGATATCCTGTTTGCATATTCTGTCAATTTCAGCTTGTACTTGTTCATAAAACTTTTCAATTTCATTCTCTTCTGCAGCTGTTGTTGGGGCATATACTTGAATTATAGTTGTGTTGATAGGCATTCCTCGTAGACGAATAGAGATTAAGCGTTCGCTGACTGCGTTGTATTTCATTACAGTTCTTGCAAGTTTCTTCTTTATTATAAATGCAGCACCATTTCTTCTTTGTCTTTCATTTCCAGCATAGTAGACCATGTGATCATCTGATGCAAAGTGCCCGATGCCAGTCCATTTCAGTTCGCTGACATCCAACAGATCAAGTTGTACACGTTCCATTTCATTCTTGACCACCTCCAACTTCCCTTGGTTCATGCTTCGTACGATCCATGTTCCAGTGCGTAAGACATCTTTACAGCTTCTGACTCTCATTTCATGCGCAGCTACATCAGCAGTCAGACGTCCCGAGGGCTTTGATCCATCCACATCATAAATGCTGGCTTTACTCTGAGAAGTCTTCAGCTCTTCCCCAGTAGCTAGTTGAGTGCCTTCCGACCTGGGGGTCTCATCTTCCAGCACTATAACAATTTGTTTTGTTGTAACTATCCATTGGGTTTCCATGGCAAGATACAGAAGTCGATTGCCAGGCCTTTCTTCCGCGCAGTTTGGTGGTGTTGCCGTTGTCACAGAAATGTTATCCTTCGCTGTCAACACTATCCCATTCTGCTGCTGCCCAGATGGGTGGTTTGTCTTGGTCTGTCACCTCAGCTGAGACCTGTCCATCTTGGGAGACCTTGCCAGTGGTTAAACTACCAATAGTTTAGCTCTCAGCATCACTGATGCACACAAGCCCTCACAGCACGACAAACTGCAAACCAAGTGAGGGTTGGGGAGCAGGTGGTGAGCCCTTTTTGGCGCAGTACGCCAGTCCCTCAACAAGGGGGGTTTGGGGGGTGCTGGCAAAAAACGGTGACAATTGTGGTTTTCCCTAAGCCCGGCCGAAACACCACACTGGTGGGGACCCTACCAACTTATTTCTTTTTTAAACCAGGACGTAAAACGTATTGCCTCGATCTTGGTGTGGCGACTGGCCCATGTTATCTCAAGCCTGGTACATCTGGACGATGTGGGTATTGTACCAGAGAGGTTTGCTTCTGCCATATTGATGAAGGTTCTGGCGGTTTTGCAACAAGGGAAGGGCCAGGAGGGCGACTGAAGCAAAGCAATCTCATTAATTCTCAAGGTACCTCAAGAACTACTATTCTCTGCCATCCGATAACTCAAACCCCAAAATGACAGTTACCCTAGGTCAAATATCTGATATAAAACAAAATGTATATAGTTATCTGTACATAGTTACTACATGTTAAATGTATATAGTTCCAATGCTCAATGTAAAACTTGTGATGTTCTCTGTAAACCGCCCCTGATCTCAGGAAGGGGCGGTATATAAAACTTTGTTAAATAAATAAATAAAATCATCATTAGCTTAGATGTTGAAAAAGAGTTTGACAGTATCTTGTGGGGAGTACCTCTTCTGGGTGGTGGAACGGTTTGGTATCAGGGGCCCCTTCTTGGAGTGGGTACGTGTGCTTTACCACCAGCCTCAGGCCTAGATACTGGTAAACAGGGGACGGGTTGGAGAGCTTTCCCTTGTATTGTGGCACTTGGTAAGGCTGCCCACTGTTCCCTATGCTTTTCCTATTGTCTCTGGAGCCCCTGGCCATCAAGATATCGACAACGGCGGACTGACCGAGCAGTCGGGTAGGTGCAGATACATATAAAATCAGTCTTTTCATGGACGATATGCTGCTGTTTATAGGTAGGGTGAGCGAGATTATCCACCTAGTGATGGGTGTATTGCCCAGTTTGGGGCTTTTGCTGGGCTTAGAGTGAACTGGACAAATTCTGAGGCCATGCTGGTCACCTTGCTAAGTGCCTGTGGAGAAAGGGGAGATTTTCCGCTTTACTGTGCAGGGGAGTCCATGAAGTACCTGGGAGTCCATCTTTGTGCAGATATGTGTTTATTATATAAGAAGAATGTGAGTGACCGACTAGCCCAGATGAACGACTGGTGTGCTAAATGGAGGAGCCTCCTGCTCTCACTGTTGGGTAGGTTAGCCTTAATCAAGATGGTGTTGCTGCTGTGGCTGTTATACCCCTTACAGATACTGTGTTTGTGGGTGAAGGGTAAGGATGAGCAGATGTATCAAAGTGTTGTGAGTGCCTTCCTCTGGAGGGGTAGTCAGTTTTGCCAAGTTGACGAACAGCCGAGAGAACGGGGATTTGAATTTGCCCGACCTCCGCCTCTACAATGTGGCTACATTGCTTCAGTGGATTCATGAACTCCATGTGAATGGGAAAAGCTATGCCCCAGAAGGGTTTCTGGATAGTGGATGTGTACTCCACAAGTTCTTCAGCTTCTTGCAATTGATCCAGCAGAGGCGTAAGGAGGCACTGGGTTTTAGCAGCTTTTTAGAACCAATGTGGCGTGTGTGTGGCAGTGGTGGTGTCTTCAGATGGGCAGAGCTAAGCTAAAGTCACCCTTTGGAACGTTGTCGGGAAACCCTGAATTCACGCCTTGCCGAGAGAATATAGCTTTCCGCAGCTGGGCCACCAATGGGTGTTGCTATGTTGGGCACCTCTTAGAACTGGGGAAGAGAGTGTTTCCCACTTTTGATCAAGTCAGATTTGCATTGCGTGTCCCGAACAAGCATTTGATGGCTTACCTTCAGTGTCACCACTATGTAGCATGCAGATTTCGGTCAGCAAAGGATTAGCGACAGCGCTGTTAGGTTATTTGGGATAGATGTCTCTCCTGTCTGTGACCTTGTTGGTTGGGAAGGAGGGTGGAATGTGCTCGCAAGGAGGGAGGGGAGGGTGGGAAGTTGTGGGGGGTAAATATGGGAAACGTGACCTGGCGCTGAGAGGATTGACCCCTGTGTACGCAAGAAAGGGCTACAGAGCTGCGCTCTGATGGTGGGTTACTGTTGCAGTGGAAGGGGAGACCCGGGGAGCGTAAATGTCTTTGTCATGGTAGTTTTCTGCCACTGCTACTATTGTATGAAACTGAATGTGTGACTTCTCTTTTTGAGTGTGCAATTGGTCACAATAAAAAGTATTTCAAAACAAAACAATGTCAGCCTTCAAAATTTTCAGGACCTTAAGGATTTTGTACTATTTTATTGGAGATCCCAAACCACATACATTCCATGCTATAAATCATATCTGAGAATCACCTTTCATCATGCCTCATGAGAGGTGAGATCCTGATTTCTTTATTTGAACTTCTTGGCAGAGATTTCCCTAGCCTAGGACCTCAGCCACTGTCACCGAGAACTATCCAAATATTGCTCCTCCAAACCGAAAAAGCCCCTTGTCCCAATCTACCTTCCCATCCCTCTCCCCCATTGTCATTCAGTCCCCTTCTCACATTCACTTTGTCACTACATGCATACAAAACTTACACCATCCATTACACAAATAGTCTTCCCAAACTGTAAATGTCCAAAGCACCTATAACCCATGTTTAGTATATCCAAACAAGGTCAATACCCTCCCACCTCCCCCCCCAATCATTCACCCAATCCCATCCTCTACATGCTCACTACCACACTCATTCAACACAAGAAATCTTACACTTATTAAATCGGCTAGGCCAGGGGTGGGCAATTCCGGTCCTGGAGGACCACAGACCAGTCAGGTTTTCATGATGGCCCTAATGAATATTCATGAAATCTATTTGCATCCACTGCCTTCCATTGTATGGAAATAGGTCCATGAATATTCATTAGGGACATCATGAAAACCTGACTGGTCTGTGGCCCTCCAGGACCGGAATTGCCCACCCCTGGGCTAGGCCATAGTAAACATCATATAGCTCACAAGCCTCAGAAAGGGACTGTCGACCTTTAGCTCATAATGGAAAGTCCAGCTGGGATTAGTGCATTCAACCAGACTATAAATGTCCTTCGTGCATTTACTCCATTACAGAACTTCACTCCAATGAGAGTTCTAGTTGTTAAGATGCTCACAAGTCACACGCAGCTGGTTTTTCCTCTCCTTGTCAGCACTACACATTACTGATTCCTTGTCCAAAATTATTTAAGGAAGATACATGTTCTGGTGGGAGTGTCCAATCACACGTTCAGTCCAAGTTAGAGAGCTCCAAATTCCCTTGGTGTATTTTATCAATCCAGTTAACAGTCCAACTGCAGGCCTACACAAAACTAGGAAAACTTGTAATTCCAAACATAAAACTTACATTGCATCACAGCTAGTCCGAGTGATCCTCTCTCCCAGGCCAAACTAACAATAGTGCTGCATCCTTCTCTAAAAAAGATATAATTAAAGAAACCAAACTCCTTGGCTGCTCAACCAAACTTTTAGGTAGAAATTTTCTCTAGATGCACCAAGTTTTTGGGCCTCTGCCACAAATAGAAAAAATTCAGTTTGGCCATTGATGACTACCCTCAGCTTCATTGGGTAACGCAAAGCAAATCTCACTTGCTTTTCGTGCAAATATGCATAGATAGATGAGAATTTCTTTCTCAATGCAGTGACTGCTTGAGTAGTCTTAGAATACAAACAATTTGTGTTCCATTGTGCTGCAGCTGAGTTTTCCTCACCATTCTCAAAATTTCCTCTTTGTGGACAAAGTTCAGAAACCAGGCAAGCAACTTGCAAGGTCTGGAGTCAGTACCCCTATAGGATCCCATTCAATACGCTCTCATTATTGTAAGGCCCATAACTCATTTCCCGAACTTAAGTTCTAGTGGCAGCCAAGTTTCCAGGACTCCCTTTTAACTCTGCAACTTTAATTGATTCTGGCAAGCCCATGAATCATAAATTATTTCGACTTAAGCGATTTTCAAATCACTAATCTGTTTTTAAGTGATTCCTCTTCAGCACAGAGCACCAAGGCTAAGTCTTCTGCCTAAGAGATAAGAACATAAGATATGCCATACTGGGTCAGACCAAGGTCCATCAAGCCCAGTATTCTGTTTCCAACAGTGGCCAATCTAGGTCATATGTACCTAGCAGTTTCCCCAAGGGACACAGGTTCCACAATGCTTGTATTGGTTCAAGCATTGATATCCTGGGTCCCTTCTTAATAAAGGTTTATGGACCTTTCCTCCAGGAACTTGTCCAAACATTTTTTAAACCCAGCTACACTAACAGCCTTTACTACATCCTCCGGTAACCAATTCCAGAGTTTGATTACACGTTGAGTGAAAAAATATTTTCTTTTATTAGTCTTAAATAGTTTACCCTGTAGCTTCATTGCATGTCCCCTAGTCTTTCTATATTCTGATAAGGTAAACAATCGATCTACGTTTACCCGTTCCACTCCGTTCATTAATTTATAGACTTCTATCATATCTCCCCTCAGCCGTCTCTTTTCCAGGTTAAAGAGCCCTAACCTTTTTAGCCTTTCTTCATAGGAGTATCCTTCCATCCCCTTTACCATTTTGGTGGCTCTTCTCTGAACCTTTTCTAAAATCGCTATATCCTTTTTAAGATACGGCGACCAGAATTGCACACAATATTCAAGGTGCGGTCTCACCATGGAACGATATAGAGGCATTATAATATCTTTTGTTTTATTTTCCATTCCTTTCCTTATCATACCTAGCATTCTATTTGCTCTCTTGGCCGCCGCTGCAAACTGGGCCGAGGGTTTTAACATGGTATCCACAATGATGCCTAAATCTTTTTCCTGGGTGGTAGTTCCTAATGTGGAACCTTGCATCGTGTAACCATAGTAACCATTCTGCCCCATTCGTACACTATATGCCACTAGAGTGGCTGCTACATTATTGATTTTTGATAAAATTTCCTGGAATTTACCTTCTAGAGTTCACACCACCGCTCCAGTAATATCTGACACCAGCGACTCCACCTGGGCCTCCACCATCGGATTCTTCCAGGTTCATACTTTCTTGTTCCTTTTTTGTAGTTTTGAAGCCATTTCACTCTGGAAATACAAAGCACTATGCACTAAGGGATTAGGAAATCTTTGCACGATCTCATGGTGGTGGTGTTAGGTTCAAAATTTTGTTACTGATGCTGGTGAATGTAAGCAAGTTCTGCAGCTCAAGGTCTTCCTCGGCTCACTGCATCACATGATCTCCCCCCTGTCTATTAAAGCAGCAGACGGCAAATGGTAATAATTTTATGTTCCATTTATGATTTATATATTTATTGATGTTTACACAATATACATAAAAAAACAGAAACAAAGGTAAAATCTCCATAAATACAGAATTAAACATTTCCAATAATAAATAACATCAGAAAACATGGATAGCCCACATCAAGGGAGCAATAAAAGAAAGAAAAACACTACAAGAAAAAGAAGAGGCAATTTAACCTCAAAATAAGCTGCAAAAACATTTTTAACTCCTAAATGTAACTTACATGATCACCATAAACCCTCAACCCTCCTCAGCCATGGGTACAACCAAGTGTTTCTCCAAGTGAGAGGGATCAAGAAACACAATATGTGTCACCCCAGCAATGTAACTAAACACAAGGAAATCTTAAATAAAAGGTGCCAGCACATGAGATTCAAGTAACAAAAAAGCTTTCCTCCTCACTAGGGTAGCTCTGGAGACATCTGGGAACAACTGAAGTTTCTCCCCACAAAAGGTAACATCTTTATATCTAAAATAACTTCTCAAAATTAAAGCTTTATCACCATTATTCATAAAGGAAACCACCAAAGTAGCTCTAGTATTTATAATTATTTATTTATTATTTATTTATTTAACATTTCTTCTATACCGCGCTATTAAAATCAGCGCGGTGTACATTGAACAAAACATACTGCAATGCATACAGGCAACATTGAGTTTACAAAGAACAGGGAAAAATAACACATGGGATAACCAGGAGAACTATGTACAGGTTAACTTTATACTATATATACTTCAACTATATACAATATTCTAATATCTTGCGAGTCTTCAAGAAAGGCAGAGAGACTGAACTCTGGTTTATTCTCCATAATTCCCTCCCCCTCCTGCCCCAAAGATGTCCGCACAATCTTTTCAGAAACATAATACAACCTAGAAATCACAATCTCATCAACATTAGGTAACAATAAAACTTCCTTAAAATATTTTCTTAACAAAATATCTGGTGATAACAAATGTGTCTTAGGAAAATTAACAAAACGCAAATTCTTACTACAAAATATGTTCTCCAGAGACTCGAACTTATGATGTATCAGCAGGTTGTCCTCAATAGAGGACACGACCGCTGAACTCAAGGAAACAATCTGGGAATCCAAGCTGGAGACCTTTTTACCTAGAGTCCCCAGCATGGTATCTACTTGATGAAATTTTGTAGTAGTCTCCTAGGAAAATACATAGACTTGAGGAACTATAGTGGTAAGAAGGACCTCTATGTGTGACACTACTTGCCACATATCCTGTAAATTTATTTATTTTATTTATTTATTTAAAGTGTCTCTTATACCGCGCTTTTTAGAATCAGTTCAGTTTACAGGTAACAAATTTGTGCAGTGCAGGCATGACCTACACTGGACTTAAAATAAACAGGGGTTTTATACAGGGCTAACAGGGTAACTATGTACACTTGAACTGGCTGTCACAGGCTATGTAGACAGCTCGACATTCTCCAGGACCAAGCAGGAAGTCAGTCCTCACATATGGGTGACGTTGGTGTTGACGGAGCACCCATGCGGAGCATTTCTCCAGCTTTCAAAGAAAGTCTTTGGGAATGCAGGCACGCATGCGCGGTCCCCTTCCCGCCCTAAGGTGCCATCTTGCTCAGTCTTCTTTTTTCTACGGAGCCCTACAGACGCCTGTCCTTGTCACCCGTGAAAGAAGTTGATTTTTCTGCAATGGGTCGAGTTTTTTCTTCGGTTCGACATTGGTTCCTTTCCCACCTGAACTCGGTACACCGGTGCCAAGCCTGGATCTCTTTTTTCGTTTTTTGTCCTTAGAGACTGCGTTTGTGCCTTTTTTCTTTTCCCTGGCAGCCCAATTTTTTTTATCTTGCAGGGGCCCTTTTTCCCCTGATGGCTGCCAGTGGCTTTAAGAAGTGTGATCGGTGCAAGAAACTGATGTCTCTCACCGACACACACAACTGCTGCCTCCGGTGCCTGGGGCCAGACCATGATCCTACGGTCTGTAGCCCCTGTGGCAAAATGTCTTCCAAGGCATTACGGAGCCGTCAGCACCAGCGTGAGAGGATATTCTCCGAATCTGCCTCTGGACGGGTCCGGTCTCGGGAGTCTGACCCCGAGCATCGTCGGGGCTCCTCTGAAAGGGAGTCCCCCTTGAGGGAGCACCGAAAGAAGAAGAAACCCGTGAGGGCAGTATCGGTGGACGCTCTTGGCTCCTTGAGGGCCAGGTCGCATAGCCCCGATCGCTGTCCGGGTCTTCGGAGTTGGAGAGGCCTGCAAAGCATCCTCGTTTAGAGTCGGAGGCCCCGAGTCACGTGAGTACTGTAGTCCTCGTAGACTCTCCTCCGGGGGAGCCAACGTCGGGCCCGAGTCGGAGGCTGCTGGGTCTCCTGAGCGCGGACTCAGGTTGACGGCCTTGGAGAGCAGATTGTCTGCCTTCATGCAGCAGCAGCGGGTGCTGATCGCCGGTCTCACTGGCGCATCTGCCCCGACCACTGGGACATCGACGTCCAAGTCGACCCCGGAGGCCGAGCCGATCCTCGAGACCATACGATCTCGAGTCGATCCTCGGCCAAGGTCACCCTCGGCCTCCCGTTCGGGACCGAGGTTGTCGACGCCGGTTCCCTCGGCGTCGGGGCGGATGGCGTCAGTGCCCGCCCACTTGGAGCCACTCGATTCCTTCTCGGAGGAATCGGCATGGAAACGGAGGAGGAGGAGTCCCCTGACACCTTCCGGACTCGGTGCGTCCCTTCGAACTCGCCGGGATCTGAGCCTCGGACAGGTCCCCCCTGGAAGATACCAGGTTCTCGGAATTTGTACGGGACATGGCCAAAGCACTGGCATTCCCTGTGGACCCCGAGGAGAAGCCTCGAGCCAAGGAGCTCGAGGAGGAGCCTCGAGCCAAGGAGCTCGAGGCTCTGCAGTATGACTCTCCTCCCAGGGAGGCCTTTATTGTCCCGGTTCCTCCGATGCTGGAGCGGTTGCTCTTCCGCATGTGGGAGGCGCTGGCCTCGATGCCGGTTCTAAGCAAGCGGGTCGATTCCATTTATCGAGTCTGCAAGAGCCCCAGGTTTCAAAAGGCACAGCTACCGCACCACTCATGGTTGTGGAATCGGCCATGCATCGCCTGAAGAGTCAGAAGATGCACTCTTCGGTGCCTCCCGGCAGGGAAGCCTGGAACCTGGATGCTCTCGGTAGAAAGTGCTTCCAGGGCTCTATGCTTGCTTGCCGTGTCCAGACCTACCAGCTGTACATGGGCATGTACCTTCGAGACCTGGCAAAGGAGATTGCCGGGTTCTCTGCTGGTCTGTCCGAGGAACCTTTGCAGAGGTTCAAGGCCTTGTCTTCTGGTATTCGAGAGTGCTCGAAGTTTATATTTCGAGCAGCCTACGATGGATTTGAGGCTTTGGCCCGGGTAGCAGGGGCCGACATCTGTGCATGCCGCCAGGCCTGGCTGCAATCCTCGGACCTCGAGCCATGGGTACAGGATGAGTTGGTCGATGTCCATTGCCGAGGTGAAAACCTCTTTGGCAAGCCCATGGCCGAAAAGGCTGCAGAACTCAACACTGACTCTGACCCGGACAAGGCTGTCCAGGAAAATCTCTGCCCCTTCTCAGAAGAAGGGCTCTGGGATAAAGGCCTTTTACCCGAGGAAGACCCCTGCCTACAAAACCTACCTCACTACCAGGCCTCTGCAGCTCCCCAACAGGGCCAGCAGGCCAAGGGGCAGGGTCATGGGCCCCGTAGGCAGAAGGCCCCCAAGCCTCCTACCCCGGCTCCTGCTCAGCAGGGAGGGGGTTTTTGACCATGCCAGCATAGCCTCTCCTCCTCTCCTGGGCACAGGAGGTCGGCTGACCCTGTACGCAAACAGGTGGCCAGCCATCACAGGGGATACTTGGGTGTTAAGCATCATCGAAAGGGGCTATCTGCTCCACTTCACCCAGATACCCCCCTTCTACTTTCCAGGGGAGCCTCCAAGACCCCCTCTGCACAGAAACTTACTCCTTCAGGAGTTGGAAGGTCTACTAAGGGACCAGGTGGTGGAACCGGTGCCTCACCACCTGGAAGGGCAAGGCTTCTACTCGAGGTACTTCCTGGTACCAAAAAGAACAGGAGGCCTCAGACCCAAGCTCGACCTGAGAAATCTGAACAAGTTTTTGGAGAGGTAAAAGTTCAAGATGCTTTCCCTTGGAATCTTACTGTCCTACCTCCAGCAGGGAGATTGGCTATGCTCCTTAGACCTGAAGGATGTTTATACTCACATCCTCATCCATCCAAGTCACAGACAATTCCTCAGATTTGTGGTGGGAGGAAAGCACTTCCAGTAGAGTGCTTCCTTTTGGCCTCACCTCCGCCCCCAGGGTTTTTACAAAATGCGTGGCGGTGGTTGCGGCCTACCTCAGGAACCAGGGGATCTTTGTGTTCCCTTACCTGGACGACTGGCTTATCAGGGGCCAGTCCCCACAGGAGGCTAGGCAGGTCACCTTCAGAACCATATCCCTGCTTCAGCACCTGGGGTTCGTTATAAACTTCCCCAAGTCCATTTTAGTCCCCTCACAGAACGTGGAGTTCATAGGGGCAAGATTGGATACCATCCATGCAAAGGCCTTTTTGCCTGTGGACAGAGCTCACAGGCTGATAAAGTTGGCTGGCCAATTACGGGCGAGCTTTCTGGTCTCCGCCAGATACTTCCTCCGGCTCTTAGGTCACATGACTTCCACAGTGCATGTCACCCCACATGCCTTGCTGCACATGAGGCCGGTTCAGTGGCATCTCAGGGAACAGTGGCTGCAGGCCACAGGAAAATTGTCCGACAGAATAAGGGTGTCCAAACTCTTGGTGGACTCCTTACGCTGGTGGAGGCATCTCCCAAATCTGGTCAGGGGTGTTCCTTTTCAGGCCTCCCCACACACTCAGGTACTGACAACCGATGCTTCCCTGCAGGGCTGGGGGGCACACTGCCAGGGGGCCTGCACCCAAGGCCTGTGGTCTCCGTGGGAGGCCGCCCAACAGATCAAGCTGTTGGAATTGAGGGCCATTCGACTAGCCTTACGGACTTTCTCTCAGATCCTGTCTCACCAGTCTGTCCTAGTTCAGATGGACAAACAGGTGGCTATGATCTACGTCAACAAGAAGGGAGGCACAGGATCCAGGCTTCTGTGCCTGGAAGCACAAGCTCTCTGCTCCTGGGCTGTCAATCAGGGCATGACCCTCAGGGCGATCTACCTCCCCGGCCAGGAGAACTTCCTGGTGGACAGGCTAAGCAGACTCCTGCAGCCTCACGAGTGGCAGTTGGATCCTTTGGTAGTTCAACAGATCTTTCTGAAGTGGGGTCTTCCGACCATGGATCTTTTTGCCAGTCCGCTGAACAGGCAACTACCCAGGTTCTGTTCCAGGCAATCGCATCACTTGAGAACAGCGCCAGATGCGTTCCTGATTCCCTGGTCAGAGAGCCTGCTGTATGCCTTTCCTCCCACACCTCTGGTGACCCGGACTCTCTTCATAATCCAGCAGGACTGAGCCACGGTGATCCTGATAGCCCAGGCAGCCGTGGTTCCCTCTTCTTCTGCAGTTAACAGTGGATACTCCGCTTCCTCTGGGGTTGCAACCCAACCTTCTGACTCAGGATCAGGGGTCCCTCTTGCATCCCTACCTCAAATCCCTCAATTTGATGGCCTGGCTACTGAAAGGCTAGTCCTTGCTCCTATCAAGGGAAGTTGAAGAGGTGGTGTTGGCCTCCAGGAAGCATTCCTCTAGGAAGGCCTATGCTCTGAAGTGGCGGAGGTTCTCTACTTGGTGTCCTCAACAGCAAGAGGACCCCTTCTCCTGCTCCACCTTTCCAACCTAGGACTCCAGTCCAACTCTGTCCGGGTTCACCTCAGTGCCCTCTCAGCTCACCACTCACCGGTGGATGGACGGTTTCCCTCAGGCCACCCTCTGTTGTCTTGCTTTCTCAGAGGTCTGCTTCTGCTTAAGCCTCCTATTCGTTCACCGGCCACTGAGTGGGATCTCAATGTGGTCTTGCAGCAACTGACTCGCCCACCTTTTGAGCTGATTGCAACCTGCCATTTAAGTTTCCTGTCCTGGAAGGTGGTGTTCCTTGTGGCACTCACCTCGGCTAGGCGGGTGAGTGAGCTTCAGGCCCTGGTCTTGGAGAGGCCGTATACCAGGTTCTATAGGAACAGGGTAGTCTGGCGGACTCAAAGGTAGTGTCCTCCTTCCACCTCAACCAGGAGGTGGTACTTCCGTCGTTCTTTCCCAGGCCGCACACCAGTAGGGCCGAAACTGTCTTGCATACACTGGATTGTAGAAGGGCGCTGTCCTTTTACCTAGAACGTACGCAGGGGCATAGAAGGGCTTCTCAGCTCTTCATTTCCTTTGACCCTAATAAATTGGGGTTGCCTTTCACTAAGCGTACGTTGTCCATTTGGGTGGCAGACTGTATCGCCTGGGTGTACAGGGCAGCCAGCCTCTCCCTGGAGGGTCGAGTCACAGCCCACCAGGTCAGGGTGAAGGCTGCATCAGTAGCTCACTTCCGTTCTGTTCCATTGGCAGACATCTGACGGGCCGCTACTTGGTCGTTAAGCCAGACGTTTGCGGACCGCTACTGCCTCGAGAGGGAGTCCCTAAGGGACAGTGCTTTCGGGCAAGCGGTACTCCGTAATCTCTTTGAGGTTTAGAAAACTCCTACCCTCCGGCCCTGGTGTTGG
Source organism: Ichthyophis bannanicus (assembly GCA_033557465.1). Taxonomy (NCBI): domain Eukaryota; kingdom Metazoa; phylum Chordata; class Amphibia; order Gymnophiona; family Ichthyophiidae; genus Ichthyophis; species Ichthyophis bannanicus. The sequence continues at coordinate 676,766 of JAWIIG010000037.1, read as the reverse complement.
GCTACCGTTCAGGTGCGGCCTTAGAGAAGATTTTCTCACTGTTGCTGAGGCTCTAGAGGGAGCTCTTTTTTTCAGCCTGGGTTCCTGGTAGCCCGGAGCTAGGGAGTCCTGACTTCCTGCTTGGTCCTGGAGAAAGATTAGTTACTCACCTGTAACAGGTGTTCTCCAGGAGCAGCAGGAATCAGTCCTCACAACCCTCCCTCCTCCCCTTGGAGTTGCAGTTGTGTATAGTTCATTTTCTTTTTTGTGCTGTCTTTTAGCTATGTCATCAGACTGAGCAAGATGGCACCTTTGGGCGGGAAGGGGACCGTGCATGCGTGCCTGCATTCCCAAAGGCTTTCTTTGAAAGCTGGGGAAATGCTCCGCATGGGGGCTCCCATCGACGCCGATGTCACCCATATCTGAGGACTGATTCCTGCTGCTCCTGGAGAACACCTGTTACAGGTGAGTAACTACTCTTTATTTACAGATTGGCTCAACTATATACAGGGTGACAGTTTAGAGTGTGTATACCTCCACCTGTCGAGGGGATAGGGATCTAGAGGGCTGAGTGGGTCCTGAGTGTGATTGGTTGTGAGATGTCATCTGGTTCAGTAGAGTGCTAGAGGAACAGATAGTGCTTCAGTGCCTTCCTAAACTGGGAGAGGTCATTGATGGCACGGATGGTAGGCGGCAGGGCGTTCCAGCAGGTGGGTGCATACAGTGCGAAGGCTGTGTTTCTAGTTGCCCGAGAACATTTTGTGATTGCCTTCGGGAGTTTCAAAGTATTTGCGGCGGCTGATCTCCTTACTCTGTTGAGAGGGGTGGTCTGGATGAGGTCCGTGAGGGAGGTGGAGGAGCACTTGTTGGTGGCTTTGTAAGTCATCGTTAGAATTTTAAAGGAGATCCTGCAGCCAGTGCAGGTGTTTCAAAATTGGGGTGCTATGTTCCCTCCTGGAGGCTCCATGCAGGGTTCTGGCAGCTGCATTCATTGCCAGCTGCAGAGGGTTAAGCGTGTTCTTTGGGAGTCCATGTAGTATTGTGTTTGTATAGTCAAAATGTGGTATTACTAGTACTTGATTGACGTCCAAAAGTCTTCTGGCTCAAGCAGCTTTCGCAGGTGGCGAAGCGTCCGAATTTTGTGATAGATCACCTTGACTATGTTGCTTATCTGGGCCTTCATGTTGAGCTGTTGGTCCAACGTGACCCCTAGGTACCGTACTGTGGGCTTGCTGAGGAGCTCTGCATCACGTACCTTCAGTGAGGTGGGCGGAGTGAATGCTGGGTTCCTGGTGATAGAGGACCTCTGTTTTCTTGAAATTTATTCTGAGCCTCTGCATGTGTAGCCAATCTGTGACAGCATCGAAACAGGTGGATAGCGGAGAGAGGTCTGGATGATCTGTCGAGATAGGCATGTATAGCAAAACGTCGTCGGCGTAGATCAGGCAATTGATATTGAAAGAGCGGATGAGGTTGCAAATGGGTTGCATGTAAATGTTGAACAGTAGGGCTGAGAGTGAGGATCCCTGTGGCACACCTTTCTCTTGTGGGAAAGGTGTAGAGGTGGAGGGGCCAGAACGAACATGCTGCCATCTGTCAAGTACAATGCACACTAGGTCAGTGCAGTACCGTGGATGCCCTTCTCCCTGAGGCGTGCCAGGAGTATTTCGTGGCTGACAGAGTCGAAGGCTGCAGCAATGTCCAGGAAGATCAGGGCAAACCCTTGTCTGATGTTGTCCAACCCGATGGTTAATATATTGAATAGAGTGGTCAACAGCGTCTCCACGCCATGTGGCTCCCGGAATCCATGCTGGCAGGGGTCGAGGGATGCGCTGGTCTCGATGTGGTGATGAAGTTGGCATTGGACAACCTTCTCAATAATTTTTGCTAGAAGAGGGATGCTTGAGATCGACCTGTAGGAGTCCGTCTTTGCTGGGTCCAACTTTTTGTTTTTTAGTAGAGATCTGATGGCTGTTTGCTTCAGGCTTCGGGGGAAGGTCCTAGTTGAGAATGATAGTCCTATGAGTTTGGTCAGGAAAGGGCTGAGGTCAGCATGCAGGGATTTTATCCAAAATGCTGGACAAGGGTCGTTAGGTGCTGTGGTGGTGTTTATGGCGGTGATGATGTCTTGGATGCCTTTTATGTTTGGGGCCGAGAAGGCAGAGGTGATGTGCTGGGTGTCCTTCGTGGCTGGCGACAAGGTGGGTGAAGGGGTTAGGTGGGGTGCCCCATACTTAGTATGGAGGTTTGTGGACATACTGGTCTGGCTTGTTTTGGCCTACAGGTAGTCTGCATATTCCTGTGGGTCAGAAAGGCCTGGTTGCGCGGGGGAAGGCTCTTTTGTCAGGATCTTAATTAGGTTAAAAAGTTTCTGTGATTTATTTAGGGAGCGCTGTAATATCTCTGCATGGAATTGCTTCATTCTCATTGTAACTGCTGAACGGTGTCTTCCTAATTGAGCAGTGTATGCTTCATGGTTCTCAGTTGATCATGAGCGACGCCAACGTCTTTCAAGCTATCTAAGCTGGAGAAGTGATGTCCGTAGCTCAGGGGAGTACCAAGGAGCATTCTTTCTACTTCCTGGTGGCTTATTAATGGGAGGTAGGTGGACTACGGCATCCAGGCTCGTGTTCCACTTAGAGATCATGTCGTCGAGGCTCTGTGCTGGCGGGTCATGGAGAGGCTGGGCTCTGTCCAGGATTTCCTCCTTGTTAAATGGCCGGAAGCATTTTGATGACACTGTGGCGGGTTTACTTGAGGACTGGGCTCTAGTGTTGGGGTGCAGTGGCATCTGGAATCTTATCAGGCTGTGGTCGGACCATGGCACTGGGCTAATGGATAGATCAAGCTTGTGCATGGGGTCGAGGGCTGCCTGCGGAGCGAAGATCAGGTCCAGCTTGTTTCCCTTTACGTGAGTAGGGGTGTCGACCATCTGAGTATATCCTGGCTCTTTAAGGGCCTCAATGAAGGCCTTAGTATGGATGTCTTGGAGGGCCGAGAGGTTGAAGTCGCCCAGCACCCAGTTTGATGTACAAGGGTTCATGGGGTTGCAGGCGAGGTCGATTATTGTGGATAAGTCTTCTGGAGAAGGGGAGGGCGCTCTGTAGACCAAGTTGATAGTGCTGTGTTTATTCGCTATGGTGATGGAATCGAGGTTCGTAGTACTGCTGGAGGCGGTCAGCTGGAATTGTAGATCCATCTTGGTTAGGATGAGTGCTCCTCCACCTCTTCGGTCGGCCCTGTGGCAGGAGTGGATGGAGAAGTTGGGGGGGGGGACAAGCTGGTGGAGGAGGACAGTGTCTGAGGTGGACAACCATGTCTCAGTAATACATAGGATATCTAGGTCATGGGCAGATACCATGTCAGTCACAGCTGGCCATTTCTTTTGGATCAATCGTGCATTTATAAGGGCGCACTTCAGGTTGCGGGGGTGGGTGTCTTGTCCCCGCTGGGGGGGGTTTGGACTGCTGGAGGGCGACATAGATTAGGTGAGGGCATGGCATGCGCCCGGTCCTACCTGTCTGGTGGTGGGGGGACCCATACCACCACCTCCATGAGCCGTGTAGGATCAGAATGGGGTTGTGGGAGGAGGAAGTGAGGGCGAGGGTGCTGTGTGACAGAGCTAAGATAATGCAGCAGCTGGCTAGGGCACAGGGCTAAGGAGTCATCGTGGGTATTAACATGGTGGTCTGGTACATCAAGCAGGGTTCAAGCAGATTGTACAGGCTCAGCTTAATGTAAAACACTAGATGGAATACTAGACTGTATATCAGGCAAAAGTAATAAAGTATACTGGTCTGGAGGGATAGTCAATTAGCCTGTATATCAGGCAAGAGTTAAATGGTACCCAAGTCTACTAGGACAATCCAGCAGCTAATAGGTGAAGATCCGGTCAGTAATAAACGTTCCCACCAGGGTTCTGCAGGGTAGGTATCCTTCCGAAGTCGGTAGGGCATTGTCCTCTGATCTGCCTGTCTCTTCCTGTGTAGTGGTGGCTTTGAGGTCCCCGTCTAAGGGCCACGCCATAGGGCCCTCTGGTGAGGCCCTCAGGCGTGGGCCCGCCAGGCGCGGGTGCGCCCAATGGCACTCCTTTAAGTCTGGAGGCGTGTGCCCCGATTGGGCAGAAGAAGAGGCGGGAATGGCCGGTCTGTGCGGGCCCTGGCTGCTCGATCCCGGACGGGGAGAGCTGCCGCAGGTCTGGAGGATGGCGGCATGTACTGCTCTGCGCCTGATGGCGCTCCTTTAAGTCTGGCGGCGTGTGCCCCGATTGGGCAGAAGAAGAGGCGGGAACAGCTGGTCTGTGCGGGCCCTGGCTTCTCGATCCCGGACGGGGAGAGCTGCCGCAGGGCTGGAGGGGTAAAGAAGCAGTGGAAGCCACCAAAGAAATAGAAACTTTATCCAAATTACATTGCACAGGTGTAGGGCAAGGTGTCAAGTCACTTAGGACACCAGAAGAAAAAAACAATCCATCTCCCACAGGAGAGTCTTGCAAAAACAGTTGAGGAGAAGGGGGCGGAGTCCGCTCCGGGGAGCTTAAAGAAGCTCCCTCACCTAATGATATTGATTGCAACCTCGCCTGTTCTAAAATATCAGTCTTTGCTACTAAGTGTTTGTCCATAGGACCCAACCTTGCCCCCGCCTTACTACCTTTAACTTTGTTTCCCAGGCATCATAGTTATACTGCTCACTTTACATTCCACTTACTAAATAAAACTTTGAAAGTCCCCTAACATACTCCCCGTGCTCCCCAGAGCTCCTAAGGGGCTCACAAGGGGCAGACATGCCCCTTGTTACACGCCCCTTAGTGCATGCATCTGTCGCTATTGAGATCACTGTAGATCCTATGTCTTCCAGAACACCTGCAAAGAATGTGGTGCTAATATATTATCTACCAAAGCACGTGCTTTTGTCCTTCCACAGTGAATTTTGGAAGCTATTTTGGAGTCAGCAAAAATGGAATGGCATAGCTTATTTCCACAATCTTATGGTGATGTTTCACTCCATGATATGTGAGAAGCAATTCAGCTGCACATTTGCGTTCTTCTCAGGACTGGTGCAAGGATATGAAGCATCCTGTTGTTGTTGTTAAGTGCCGTCGAGTCGGAGTCGACTCATGGCGACCCTCTGGATAGCTATCCTAAATTGTGTTCGGTCTTCAGTCAGGCGGCTCATTGTTGACAGACTGGTACCCGTAGCTGCTGTTATTGTATCGATCCATCTCATAGCTGGCCTTCCTCTTTTGCGTTGACCTTCTATCTTGCCAAGCATGATGTCTTTCTCTAATGATCTCTCTCTCTGCATGATGTGTCCAAAGTATGAAAGTCGAAGTCTTGTCATCTGAGCTTCTAAAGAAAGCTTAGGTTTGATCTCCTCTAGTACAGACTGGTTTGTTCTTCGGGCAGTCCATGGTATACAAAGTATTCGCCGCCAGCACCATAATTCAAAGGCATCAATTTTCTTCCTGTCTATCTTTTTCACTGTCCAGCTTTCACATCCATATGATGTTATTGAAAATACCATGGCTTGAACAAGTTGAATCTTTGTATGGAGAAGAGACATCTCTGCTCTTGAGAATCTTATCTAGGTCTTTCATAGCCATTCTGCCAAGAGCAATGCGTCGTCTGATTTCTTGACTGCTTGTTGCTTCTTTATTGATAGTTGATCCAAGTAGGTTAAAGTTATTCACGATTTCAATTTCTTCTCCTTCGACGATGAACCTGTTGATTATGCCAGTTGTCATGGTCTTTGTCTTCTTTACATTAAGGTGCAGGCCCATTTTGAGACTGTTCTTTGATTGTGAGAAGCAAATGTTTCAGATCTTCACTTTCAGCCAGTAATGTGGTATCATCAGCATAGCGAAGGTTGTTGATGAGTCTTCCACTAATCTTCACACCTCTGTTGTCTTCATACAATCCTGCTTCTCTGATGATTTGTTCTGCATATAAATTAAACAGGTAGGGGGAAAGTATGCAGCCTTGTCTTACACCTTTGCTTATTTTAAACCATTCTGTTTCTCCTTGTTCTGTTCGAACTGTTGCTTCTTGATCAATGTACAGATTGTGCAAGAGAACGATCAGGTGTTCTGGTATACCCATGCTGCTTAATGTGGCCCAGAGTTTCTCATGGTTTACACAGTCAAAAGCTTTGCTGTAGTCGATAAAGCACAAATAGATATCCTTTTGGTATTCTTTAGTCTTTTCAAGGATCCATCTCACATCCGCAATGATGTCTCTCGTTCCTCGCCCTTTTCTGAACCCTGCTTGCACTTCAGGTAGTTCTTGTTCCAGGTATGATTGTAGTCTCTTTTGAATAATCTTCAGTAGAATCTTGCTGGCATGTGGGATCAGAGCGATTGTGCGATAATTTCCACAGTCAGTTGGATCACCTTTCTTTAGTACTGGTATAAACACAGATCTTTCCAGTCAGTTGGCCATGATGCTGTCTTCCATATTTCTTGGCAGAGCCTTGTAAGTACAGTAACAGCTGCATCAGATTGCTGTAATACTTCTATGGGAATGCAATCAATGCCTGGTGCTTTGTTCTTTGATAAGGCTTTCAATGCTGCTTCAACTTCTTCTTTCATCAGCATCCTAGGTGAACCTCTTTCCTAGAACCGACTTACTCCTATCCTGCCACCTGCCACCCTTCTCGGAGATGTGCATTTTCCTTCAATCTGTCTTGTATTAATATCTCTCAATTGCTAAGTCATTCCTATTTTTTCTGTAATTTCCCTTTTATAAATCTTAAATATAGTTTGGTTTGCCTGCTTCTGTTCCTTACTCTGCACCTGAGGGAAAAGGATGTCCTGCTGAACCATTCAGCAGGACTTAAATTTCTGTGTACATCTGTGCTAGGAACTCTCTCTTGGAATCCTGTCTGCCTGGTGAGAGCTGCTTCCAAGTACTCCTCTGAGCTACATTTGGTCACCTCATTGCTTTATCAGCTTTGTTATTGCTTATATTTGTTTTAAACTCAGTTACTTATTGCTTGCATCTGTTGTGGATTTTCTAAATATGTGTGTCCCTGTTCTCTGTCTGCCTTTGTGTTAAAAGCTCTTAACTTCTTGGTCTGCTCTAGTTAACTAATTTTTCTTAAATATTGTTTTGCCTCGTTTCCTTCAATCTGCCTTGTGTTAAAATCTCTCAACTGCTAAGTCTGTCCTATTTTTTCTGTAACCTCCCTGCTATAATCTTAAATAGATATTGTTTGGCTTGCCTGCCTCTGTTTCCTTACTCTGCACCTAAGGGGGAATGGCTTGCCCCTTGCTAAGCCCTCAGGACTTGTTTTCTGTCATTCCATCCCTGTTTAAAGCACTGCACTTCAGCCTTTGTCGTAGCTTTTTTTCCTTTACATACCTCCTACTCTGCTTGTTCAGAGTTTAAAGATTAGTCATTAGTATTTATTCTTGTATTTATTTAATTGTATTTGGCTTGCTGTAATCTAGTCCAGATTTCTGCACACTACTGCAATTTCCCTCTTCTTTTTACAGCATTTGACTTTGTATTCTCCCTCCTGTGGTTATTAGAGCACTGCAATTGCGGCAAAGGCCCCCTCCTGTCTGCGGGAGATCGGATCTGTGCGGGCAGACAGGAGGGGAACGCCGGCGATTGCAGCAGCAGTTTTGCTGGCCGATGTGTAGAGCTTGGCCTTCCCCAAGGGAACGACATTCTGCTGCCCCTGAATACAAATATTCCAAGATGCTCTGTAACACGATTCTTTCTACTGGGAAAACATAAGCTGACATGTATCAGATCTCCACAAATTACAAACTAGCAGACTATCACACCTCGGTTACACACCTTCACCAAATAAAGAATAAGGGAACACAAATTAAAAATAGAATTATGTGGACAAAAGCTAAACTGGAAACCCCGAGGAACCAGATAACATCCTAAGAAAGAGGAAATAGAAATGCACTTCCTCCTGTACTGTACAGAATCCATAAGATATCAGAGATGCACACTTAAAAAAAAAACTTGAGAAAAAAATTCAAAGACCTCCCACAAAAGAATAAGCAGGAAAGAAAACTGTATAATCCTGGGGAAAACAGGGGGATGAGGGCAGCAGCAAGAATTCTCATGATCTACTGGGGGCAAGTTGAGTACAGTGGGAGAGAGATGGAAGGCTGAACATTCCCCAACACTGCAATTGCAGAATATTTGATTTCACTTGCACATAGAACAAAAGGCAGACCTTCATAGTTAATTACTTATTATAGATGTGCAGAGAAACTGAAATGAGACTTCAAGAAACCACTATGTATGCAGTACAAACCTTGAGAACTAGAGACAGAAATGCATTTCCTTCTATGCTTAGCCAAGCTCCAGTCATTTTTCACATGGGAGAGTCGGAGCTGTTATGTTAAATAGCACACCCTTATAAGAATAATGCATAGGTCTGTGAAGCCTCAACATGTTTCCACAAAAAAATGGAAGCTCAGCCGTCTCAAGCGGAACTGTTCCAGGAGGAACGCTTTTAGGCCAGTCCTGATTTTGAACTTATATCCCAAAGTAGTCTCTAGTAATAGAGAGGGACTGAGTTAGGGGGCAACTAGGCTCAGTAGGCACTTCACTATCGGAGTGTACCTGCATCCCCCTGCTTGTCTCTGGAGAAATGAAGCTACCCCAATGCATTTCTATGGGAGAAAAAGTTCCACCAGCGACAGCACGGATAGACTGACTCACTATAATATAGGATTAAGGGTTTGCGTCATTCAAACTGCCCTCCCAGTTACACACACATACAATCACACTCATGGGCACACACACACATGCACAAACACATATGCAAAGAACACCTGCCCCATGGCACACACAAACAAAACAGATGAACATATAACACAGAAATATAAAAACACATTCCTAATCGCTTCTCCGGGCCAGTCCAGGGAACGTTAGGGTTGTCAATCCCGTTCAGCAGCTGAGGACTGACAAACTAGAAGTTTTGCTGACAGCTTTAGCCACTCCCCCTGCAGCCAGAACTCCAGTCTTTCAGTCCTCAGCAGCTGAATAGGACGTTGTGCTGACAGTTCCCCTGACAGAGAGGAAGGTTTTGATTATTTTATTTTTGGGAAAGGGTTGAAAGCGGGCTGGCTCTAGCAGGGCTGATGACTGCTATATTCCCCTTACCTATAAGATCAATTAAGTGCGCTACTTTCAATTTCAGCGTGAACGACCCTTTGCTGCCGGTTCTAGGCAGCAGGAGAGTGCAGAGCCTGTGTTCTTCTGGGCATGTAGCTAACTTAACGGAGGTCTAGCCCTGGGAGCCCCAGGGGCCATCCTCCTTGCTGAACCGCCGCATTTCTCTTACTCCGCTAGCAGCGGGGAAGCGGGAGAACGCTCTGTGCTGTTGCGCTCAGATCACCAAAGCCTTAGGGGCAAGAGGAGGCCTGCATTGTGTTAATCCGCGCAGTTTCGTGGCAGCGGGGGTTTCCCTCAGTTACGCGGGGCTGCGGCGGTAAGTTGTTTGGGGCAGTGTTCGGGGCGTGTTCGGTCCAGTTTCGCTTTTCGGCATTTTTATTTGGGCTCCGTTCTAAAGTATGGAGATGAAGCCTGGAGAGGTAGAGAGGCTTTCTGTTGCCTCAGAAAAGGCGGGAACGGCCGCCATCTTAGGGGAGCCTTCCGTTGCTCCAGCAGGGCCTCACAAGCAAGGAAAAAGAAAATCTAAATCTAGTAAAGAAGCTCCGGCGGTGGTTCAGGCTCAGCAGAAGCCTCCTGAAGTTCAGGAGGGGTTTTCTGCACTTTTTTCCCCCGAGTTCATTTTGGTGCTGCATCGGGCGTTTTTTCTCAAATCTTCACAGGCTGCATTTGCTCCCGATTCCAGTCAGGGTCAGCTTGGGCATCCTGATGGGCCTGCGGTAGACCCGGGAGAGGGCTCTTCCCAGAGTGGGTTGAATAAGCTGCCTACTGTGGATCCTATCAGTTCACCGGCCGCGGAGCCTCAGGTAGGAGAGGAGGGTGAGCTCTTCTCTGAGGCAGGATTGGATCCTTGGCTAGGGGAGCTGGAAGAGGGGGAAATTGTGCCAGGCGAAGATCCTAATGTGTTTAGGGTTTTCCGCAAGGAGGAGCTAGGGGCACTGATATCTCAATCTTTATCAGCTCTGAACATTCTGATGCCTTCCATGTCACAGGAACCGCTTGAGGATCCATTGCTGCAAGGCTTTAAGGCAGAGCAACGCTGTTTTCCTGTTCACCGTGTCATTAAGCAAATGATAGAGTCTGAGTGGGAATGTCCCGAGGCTACGCTGAGGGGTAGTCGCGCCTTAGGTCGCCTGTACCCGGTGCCTCAGGAGGAGAGAGAGTTGTTAAAGATGCCTAAGGTTGATGCCTTAGTTTCAATGGTAACTAAGAAGACAACGATTCCAGTAGAGGGTGCTGCGGCGCTTAAGGATCTGCAGGACCGTAAGTTGGAAGTTCTCTTGAAGCAGGCATTTGATTCTAGTGCCCTGGCTCTGCAGGCTTCCATTTGTGGAGCGTATGTGTCCAGAGCTTCCATTCGGTGGCTCCAGGGGGAGGTCTCTGCTGATTCAGCGGAAGCGTCTCCCGCGGAGGGGGCAAAGCTGGAGTCAGCAGCGGCTTACCTGGCGGATGCCTTCTATGATTTGGTTCGCATTGCCGCAAAGTCTATGGCTTCCTTAGTGGCGGCCAGACGTTTTCTGTGGTTACGGAATTGGGCGGCTGACGTGTCCTCTAAGTCGCGCCTCAGTAAGCTCCCCTATAAAGGGAAGTTACTTTTTGAGAAGCTTTGGAAAAGATTGTGAAGGATCTTGGGGATTCCAAAGGTGGTCGTTTGCCAGAGGATCGACCCAGACTTCCTAGAGGGGGGGTCGGCGCAGCGGGGACAAGGTAGGGATTCTCGTAGATTTCGGGGTGGTCGATTTCTGCCCTATCCCAGGGGCCGCTTTGGCTCTCGAGGGCAGTCCTTTCGTGGAGCTAGAGAATTCGGTAGGAGCTACTTCAATTCTCAGCAGTCCACAGCTAAAAAGTCGCAATGAAGGTCGGTCGGTCCAGGTGGAGAGACCTGTGGGGAGGTCGCTTGCAGGAGTTTCTCTCGGCCTGGGCCACCATAACTTCCGACGAATGGGTGCTAGATATTGTTTGGGAGGGATATGTGCTGGATTTCGCTTACCCGTTGACAGATGCCTTTGTAATGTCTCCTTGTGCTCCGGGTCCGAAGATGCAGGCAGTCGCCGAGACGCTCGGATGTTTGGTACAACTGCAGGCGGTGGTGCCAGTTCCTCGAGACCAGTGCGGCTTAGGTCGATACTTGATTTATTTTGTGGTCCCCAAAAAGGAGGGTTCTTTTCGGCCGATCCTCGACCTCAAGCATGTCAATCGCGCCTTGCGGGTTCTGCATTTTCGGATGGAGACGTTAAGATCCGTTATTCGGGAGGTGCAACCGGGAGAGTTCCTCTCGGCTATAGACCTCACGGAAGCTTATCTGCATATTCCCATCAGAGCAGCTCATCAACGGTTTTTGAGATTTGCCCTCCCGATGGGTCATTTCCAGTTTCGCGTGTTGCCTTTCGGGCTCGCAACTGCTCCTCGCACCTTCACGAAGGTGATGGTGGTGGTAGCAGCGGCCCTGTGGAAGGAAGGGGTTCGAGTGCACCCTTATCTGGACAATTGGTTGATCAGGGCCGATTCCCAGGAGGACGCAGTCGTGGCGACGGCGCGGGTGGTTCAGCTCTTGGAGCGGCTCGGTTGGGTCATCAACCAAGCGAAGAGTCAGTTGCAGCCGATGCGACAGCTCACTTATCTCTGAGCCTTCTTCGACACGGAACGGGGTTTGGTCTTTTGGTCTTTCTACCCAAGAGCAGAGTTCAAAAGATTGGTCGACAAGTGCAGGCTTTTTTGAGGATTTCAGCTCCTTCTGCGTGGACCTATTTGCAGCTCTTGGGGTCCATGGCTGTGGCCCTGGACTTGGTTCCGTGGGCCAGAGCGCATATGCAGCCTCTTCAACAGGCCTTGCTTTCCAGATGGTCGCCACAACTTCATCCTCTCTCGCAAAAGCTGAACTGTCCAGACCCAGTGCGCAACAGTCTGCAGTGGTGTCTGGATCCAAGTCATCTGCGAGCAGGGGTTCCCTTGCAAGAGCCTGCGTGGGTGCTACTGACGATGGACGCCAGTCTCTCGGGCTGGGGTGCGCACTGTCAGGCTCAGGTGACGCAGGGCTTCTGGTCCCAGGTAGAGAGTTTGTGGTTGATCGATCGGTTGGAGCTCTGAGCCGTCCGCCTTGCACTTCTACATTTCGGGCACCTGCTCGAAGGAGCAGCGGTCCGAGTTTTTTCCGACAATGCGGTGACCGTCTCCTACATCAATCGGCAAGGGGGTACCAGGAGTCTGCCGTTATTGGAGGAGAGCCAGGAATTGTTGTCTTGGGCGGAGAATCATCTCGTAGCCTTATCAGCGGCGCACGTGGCCGGCAAGGACAATGTACAGGCAGATTATCTCAGTCGCAATGTTCTCGATCCGGGGGAATGGGAGCTGAATGGCTGTGTTTCATGACATCACGGTGCGCTGGGGGCATCCGGCGATGGACCTGATGGCTACCTTCCGCAATGCCAAAGCGTCTCGTTTTTTCAGCAGGCGCAGAGAACGCATGTCAGAAGGCCTCGATGCGCTAGTGCAACCTTGGCCGCGGGACACCCTGTTGTATGTCTTTCCACCGTGGCCGATGCTCAGTCGACTCATTCAGCGCATAGCGGAGCACAGAGGAACGGTGATTCTCATTGCGCCGGATTGGCCTCGGCGGTCGTGGTGTGCGGCTGGTGGTAGATTCTCCTTGGCGACTTACGGCTCGGTGCAATCTGTTGAGTCAGGGTCCCGTGTTGATGCCACAGGTAGATCGCTTCTTGCTTATGGCTTGGCTCTTGAAAGGGCTCGGTTAAAGCGCAAGGGTTATTCGAAAGCCGTTGTCTCCACCTTGTTGCGCTCCAGGAGGTCTTCGACTTCACTGGCGTATGTACGCATCTGACGCATTTTTGAACAGTGGTGTGCACTTCGGGGCTTTGAGCCGATGTCTACGGCGTTGCCGCAGCTGCTTTTGTTTCTTCAGGAGGGTTTGGATAAGGGCTTATCCCTTAGTACTCTGAAAGTGCATGTGGCGGCCTCGAGTTGTTTTCGGGGTTCGGTGCTGAATCGCCATATCTCAGCACATGGAGATGTGCAGCGGTTCTTTCCGGCAGCCAAGCTCATCAGACCTCCTTTGCACAATGTCGTACCTCCTTGGGATTTGAATGTGGTGCTGGAAGCGTTAACGCATCCTCCTTTCGAGTCCGCTTCCGGGGTCAGTTTAAAGGAGTTTTCTTGGAAGACGGCCTTCTTGGTAGCATTATGTTCGGCTCGAAGAATTTCGGACTTGCAGGCTTTATCTTGTCGAGAGCCGTACCTTCAATTTTTGCCGGAGAAGGTGCTGTTGCGGCCTGTGCCTTCATTCCTGCCTAAAGTGGTGTCCTCTTTTCATGTGAATCAGTCAGTAGCGTTGCCAATTTTCTCAGATCTCTCCGGTTCTCCGATGGACTGTGCTCTCAGGAAGCTGGATCTCGGCCGTGTCCTGAGAAAGTATCTTAAGATCACTAAGGATTTTCGCCAGTCCGATAGGTGGTTTGTACTGTTTGCGGGCCGGCGTAAAGGTATGGCGGCTACGAAGGCCTCAATTGCCCGATGGGTGAAGCATGCTATAGTGGCGGCTTACGAAGCTGGGGGAAAGGAACCGCCAGTGGGGCTCAGAGCGCATTCCACGCGGTCGCAAGCGGCGTCTTGGGCGGAATTCGCGTTGGTGCCTCCAGTGGATATTTGTAGAGCCGCTACGTGGTCCTCTCTGCATACTTTCACTAGACATTACAGGTTGGATGTTCTTGCTAGAGGGGATGCGAAGGTCGGAGCCTCGGCCATTGTTGCAGGGCTAGCAGGTCCCTCCCGTGTTTAGGTACTGCTTTGGTACTGCCCGGAGAAGCGATTAGGAAGGAGAAATTAGACCTTACCTGCTAATTGTCTTTCCTTGAGCTTTCTCCGGGCCAGTCCAGGGCCCACCCAGAGTTTTTCACTGCGGAAGGACTTTCGTTCGCGGTGTTTGGTCTTTCTGAGCGCAAGAGCATGAGCGGTATTTTTGTCTCGCTAACCTGCAGAGTACCTAATGAGTTGAAAGAGACAAAAATAAAAATAAAAATGACATTCTGTACAAGCAAACAGAAATTTAGCAGAAATTCAGTCATAGACTCACATTGCATTGGCGTGTGCAGTCCGTGTATGGGGAATGTAGAAAGTTCTCAGTTCTGGTTAGTTTGTTTTGTTTTTCTTGGTTGCGTTCTTGCGTGCTTGGTTCTCTTGGTCTTTTTCTGAGTTAGCTGCTTTGTTAGTACAAGACTGGAGTTCTGGCTGCAGGGGGAGTGGCCAAAGCTGTCAGCAAAACTTCTAGTTTGTCAGTCCTCAGCTGCTGAACGGGATTGACAACCCTAACGTTCCCTGGACTGGCCCGAAGAAAGCTCAAGGAAAGACAATTAGTAGGTAAGGTCTAATTTCTCCTTATACATGCAAAACACAGACAAAATAGACAGTTATAGCTAGACATTTATTGCCCAGGCTAAACAAGCATATTTGTTCCTCGCTGCTCCCCACTGCTCCCACACTTCTTCCTGCTTCTCTTTCTCTGCTTTCTTCCCTCTGTCCTTTTTCCAGTCTCTCCCCTCTTCCCTCCCGCCCCCCACCTTAGAGGATAAATGAACAATGTAATTTGTCTTAACTTTTCATTTGCTGCTAGCCCACACTTGCATTGCAGTCATTTTTCTGCTTCTCCCATCTCCCCCCCCCCCCCCACCTCCAGTGGACTTTGCGATCCAAGGGACATTTGGCCCCGTCTGCACAAGAAATGAAACTGGGCACAGTGGATGGACCTGATGGTCTCTATCTGCCATCATATTCATTTTCTGTTTGTGTGTTTCTCCTGTTAGCAATAAACCTCAAGTTTTGGAACTTCCGATGATCTCTTTCTAATGAAATTCTCAGTGTGTTCAAGATTGCTGCCTTTGGCTCCTCATAATCCCTGAAGATAAAAATTCAGATCAAGCATGACCCTGCATCTGTACAGTGTCATTCATAAAGTGCTCATTTTTTGAAATGCACAAGGTTATACAATTTATCTGATTTTATCTCATTGTAGAAAGCGTGTGACATTTACACATGTAAACAGTGGCATTTACACATATAAATAGCTATTTTAGAAAGCTGCTATTTACAGATTTAGATACGCTGCATGTAGTTTGAAAGGAGATATGTTGTGGTATGGTAGGCTATGGCCTGTAAACTAGGCCTAGACCCCAACCCCAACCTGAGATTTGTGCTGAAAAGAACCAGAGTTTGAGAATCTGCTTTAAACTGCTTTTGAAAAGTTTGTATAATTCCTCTATGCTGATGATAGAAATGTTCTTGCATTCTCTGAGCTAGAAATGGCTTTGAAGTAGAAATGTATCTATGCTTAAGACTATGCCTTTGTTAGAATATCCTGAGAAGGGGGAACAGGGAGCTAAGCCCAGAGAGGGTCCCCGATTGGACAGGTGTAAGGGGCGTTGGGACCAATAGAAAGTTTGCCTGTATCAAACTGTAAAAATTGTATATAAGGAATTTGCTCCTGTACTCCATTGCTCAGTCTCTTTTGGACACGCTCCTGTCTGAGCCTGTGCACAATAAATTGGCTTGGATCCTGCAGCTGACTCCTGGTTTTATTCATTGCATGCACTTTGCTGCTACATATTCTTGGTGCATTGGCCGGGAATGTGCGAGTAGTGGATGGTATTCAAGTGAATATACCACGAATTACCGCCTCCAGGTTCGGTCCGGCTGGAACCGTGTCTGGCCGACCGCAGGGGAAACCTCAGGTGCCACCGGTCCCCTTGTATCGGAGAGGGGTCCACCTCGCCTCGGCGGACTATTGGGTCCAGCCGGCCAGCACCTCCGAACCCGAGGGGAGTCCGGGATTCAACCCAAGAACTGGTTTTGTATCGGGTACCGGATCCGGTGAGTAGAAATCTCTTTGCTCCTCAGTCAGTTTTGGGTACATCTTGCATGAGTATACGCGAGACTGAATTTGTATGGGAATACGGTACCGAGAGCCTGATCACCTCTCAGGGCAGTCCTAGTACGTCTCGCATGGTAAATGCGCGGGACTGAAGCCACAGCCCTTGATATATAAGCAGCCCTAGTACGTCTTGCATGAGTATGCGCGAGACCGAAACCGCTGCTCTTGGTTAGTCAGTAAGGCCTGGGAATTTGGGAAAACGTTGCTAGCATGTTTGTGTGTGTGTGAATGAGAGGTCTTGAAACACAGACCAAGTGAGTGCGGACTGTGATTAGCGCAGTTCGTGGCCGGGCGACCGCGCCCAGGTCACAAAAAGGAGGAAGTGTTCGGAGTTTGTCTACCTATCTGTTCCTAGGGCTGTAAGGACCCCTTACCTGCAGCCCGATCACCCGCCCCTACTGTCTGTTGTTGTGTACGTCATAATGGGAGGGTCGGAGTCCACGCAAACTCCGTTGAAATGTATGATCAAGAATTTTAGTAAGGGATTTGCCGGAGACTATGGAATAAAACTGTCTCCGTCCCGATTAGAAATGCTCTGTGAAAGGGAGTGGCCAGTACTGATTGCTTCATGGCCTCCTGAAGGGTACCTTTGATGTTAGTATTGTATCTAGAGTACACCAGATGGTCCGAAAAGACCGCCCTGACCAATTCCCCTATATAGATTCCTGGTTAAGTATTTGTGAAAAATAGCCCCCCTGGATGAAGCGTTGTTATGAGGAACAGTGTAGGATGTTGGTAGCGACCACAAGGGGGGCCCGTAAGTCTGGAAAAGAGAAGCTGCCCGTTTATTCTGCCCCAGAATCTCCAGACATTCCAACCCGTCCGTCCCAGTATCTTTATAGGCCAGTCCCCTCAGCTCCGCTGCCACCCCGAGCAGAGCCTGGTGCAGATTTACCCCGAGTAGTCCACCAACCACCTCCGCAGCAGGAGGATGTGCACCCCCTCTCTGCCGGAAGCCCCGGCTCCGTTCAGAGTGCCTCGGGAGGACCATTGTCCACCGATGACACTGCAAGCAGGGATTCATTTGCCAGTTCAGGGTCACTTACGGCAGACGCCCAGAGCCAGGGAGCAGCAGTCCAACAATCCAGACCACCTTATATTTTCAGAAGTACCACAGCAAGTCAGAGGGATGGTTACGTCATGCCAATGCGACAGGTCCAAGGCCTACCCACTCTTGAAGTTTCCTCTGGGTCCCCAGGAGCCTATGGTCAGTTTGAAAATTGGGAACTAATATATGGACTTCATGGTGGATACGGGGGCCGAACATTCGGTGGTAGCCAAGCCAGTGGCCCCTCTGTCTTCTCAATCCATCACCATTGTCGGAGCTACTGGAGCTAGGGCCACGAAACCTTTCTTGCAGAACCGCACTTGTGAACTAGGGGGACGGAAGATAATGCACCAGTTCCTGTACATGCCTGAATGCCCAATTCCCCTTTTGGGCCGAGATATGCATGCTAAGCTCCAGGCGCAGATATCCTTTGTTGAAGGGGGAAAGATGGAAATGACTGTGAACTCGAAATCTGCTGGCCTGATGGTGTTGACTGTTCCCCGTGAAGAAGAATGGCGGTTCTATAGTACATCTCTGACCAAGGCTGCCAGTTCCCGTATACCCAGCAGTATTCTAGCTCCATCCGAGGTGTGGGCGGAGGATAATCCTCTGGGCCTAGCAAAAAATGTAGCCCCTGTTCTCGTCACCCTCAAACCAGGAGTGGAACCAGTGCATGTGAGACAATACCCTCTTCCGTGACCATTATTATTGGAATGAAATTATTGGAGTATGGACTTCTCAGAACGTGCCAATCGCCCTGGAATACCCCCCTTCTCCCTGTCAAGAAGCCTGGGACAGGTGATTACCGCCCAGTGCAGGATTTGAGACGAGTAAATGAAGCAGTTGTAACCATACATCCAGTAGTACCAAACCCTTATACTCTCCTGGGACTGATCCCCACTGAAGCTACTCACTTCACTGTCCTGGATTTAAAGGATGCTTTCTTCTGTGTATGCTTAGCATCAGCCAGCCAACTTCTGTTCGCCTTTGAATGGGAGGACCCTACCACAGGAAGGCGAGGCCAACTCACCTGGACTCGGCTATCCTCTTCAGTGCTGCCCTCAATCAGGACCTTTCCAGTTACTCTGTTACTCCGGGGAAAAGAGTCCTCCTCCAGTACGTGGATAACTTACTGATAGCCACCAACTCCAGAAGGGAATGCGTGCAAGCCACCAGTGATCTCTTGCACCTCCTGAATGAAGCCGGATACAAAGTCGCAAGAGCCAAAGCTCAGCTGTGCCAAACTGAGGTTAAATATTTGGGATTTCATCTGTCCAACGGGGTTCGGCGACTAGGACCAGAACGGAAGGAAGCTGTATGTTGCATCCCTACCCCGACTACTAGAAAGCAAGTGAGGGCTTTCTTGGGAGCTGCAGGCTACTGTCGAATATGGATACCCAACTTTGCGCTGTTTATTTATTAAGTTTATTTATTTAACAGTTCTTATATACCGCGCTATTTGTTATCAGTGCGGTTTACATTCAACAACAAGAACTCAGTGCAGTCAAGACTGTTTGAGTTTACATTATAACAGGAGTTGGAACTTGGACAAATAGGGAAACTATTTACATGTTGTGATATCTTTAAACGATACAAATACAGAGTAACTATATACACGCTGAGTTTGGTCAGAGTAGATAGAGAATACAAGGTAAGTATATACAAGTGACATGTAGTAAATATTACATGGTGTGACTAGACGTGAAGTGTCTACTACATGAGTGTGTTTGCTTAAAGCATGAGTGTTAAGTTGTGAGTGAGGTGTTTGTAGGGGATGGGGGGAGATTTCTGTGAGGAGGGGTAGCTGATTGAGTAAAATGTAGCAGAAAGAGATGGTGCTTTATTGCCTTCCGAAACTGTAGGAGGTCTTTGATCTTATTTCTGGTGGGAGGTCATTCCAGCATTTGGGTGCGTAGTATGCAAAAGCTCTTCTCCTGGTTGTTTGGGTGCACTTTATGGAGTCTTTAGGGAGGATCAATGTGTTGGCTGTTGCTGTCCTCCTAGATCTGATTTGTGGAGTTGGTGTAATAAGGTTCTTGAGAGAATTGGGGGCTGTGTTGTTGTTAATCTTAAATGTAATCAGCAGGATCTTGTATGTTAGCCTGCAGTATATCGGTAACCAGTGGAGATCTTTAAGTATTGGCGTGATATGGTCTGATCTGGGTAGACCACACAGGACGTGGGCAGCGGCGTTCATAGCTAGTTGAAGGGGGTTGAGGGTGTTCTTTGGTAGACCATATAGAATTACGTTTGCATAGTCAAAATGTGGTAGTATGAGGGCCTGGAAGATGGTGCGGAAGTCCTTAGGGGGTAGCATGGGTTTGAGGTGTCGCAGTGTTCTGATTTTGTTGTAGATGGCTCTGGTTATAACTTTTATGTGTTCCTTAAAGTCGAGGTGCTGGTCCAGTGTGATTCCGAGATATCGTATGGTACTTCGAATTGGAAGCTCTGCATCTCTTACTCTTAGGATGGGTGGAGGGGAGAAATTCTTGTTCCTTGATATAAATAGAACTTCAGTTTTCTTGAAATTTATGTACAGGTTTTGGGAGAATAGCCAATCTGTAATTGCGTTGAAGCAGTTGACAAGGTTGGATAAATCCGGGTGTTTGACTTTGAACGGAGTGAATAGTAGCACATCATCCGCATAGATTAGTGTAGAGATATTGAAAGACCAGATGAGATTGCATATTGGCTGCATGTAGATATTGAAAAGTAGAGCAGATAGGGATGAGCCCTGTGGAACACCTTGTTGTTGGTGAAAAGGTGCTGAGGTATGAGTGCCGACCCGGACTTGTTGCCAGCGATCAGTTAGATAAGATTTGCACCACTCCCAGGCGAGGCCATGAATACCCTTGTCATGGATGCGGGTGAGTAGCTGGTTGTGATTGACAGAGTCAAATGCAGCTGAGATGTCCAGGAATATAAGAGCGAATCCATTTTCTGCATTGTCAATTCCTTTGTTAAGGTCGTTGATGATGGTGGTGAGAAGTGTTTCTACTCCATGTGATTCTCTAAACCCGTGCTGGCAGGGGTCAAGAGGGGCAGCCGTGTCTGTGTTGTTGGATCTGTCTATAGACCACCTTCTCAATTATTTTGGCAAGTAGAGGAATACTCTAGATTGGTCAGTAGGAGTCTGGTTTCATAGGATCGAGTCTGCTGTTTTTTATGAGTGGTCTTATTGAGGTTTGTTTTAGGAGTGGCGAGAATGCTCCTGTTGCAAATGATAGACTGATGATGTTCAGCAAGATTGGGCTGAGTTCCACCCGAAGTGTTCTAATCCAGTAAGCTGGGCAGGGGTCATTCGGGGCTGTGGACGTGTTGATGCTAGCAATGAGGTCTTGGATATTCTTCATTGCAGGTGGATAAAATTCTGTGAGTGGTGGTTGCAAGGTGGGTGTTTGGCAGGGAGTGGACGCAGTTGATGCTGGGGGTTTATTTGCTGTGCGGGTCTTGGAATGGAGGAAGTCAGCGTATGACTGAGGGGGTATTGGGTCCGGTTGGGTAGGGGATGGTTCTTTAATTAGGGATCTCGCTAGGGTGAATAGGTCTCTGGGTTTGTTAATTGAGCGGAGTAGGAGCTGGGCATGGTAATCGCTCATTCTGCGGTATATTGTTTCACGGTGGGACTTCAGGTGTTCAAGGTACACTGTTTTGTGGACTTGGGAGCGAGAGCGTCTCCACCTCCTTTCATGCTTCCTGAGTGTGATGAGGGAAACGCGGAGTTCTGCTGAAAACCATGGAGCTTGCCGTCTTTTACTTTTGCTCTTGTGAGGCCCCGAGTTGTTTGAGGAGGTTGGATAGGCGAAGGCTTTCAAAGTGCTGTTCCAGTTGAAGATTGCTTCATCCAGGTTGGATGACTTTTGTTGGAGGGTTGGAAGTACATTTTTGGAGAACTCATCTATGACAAGAGGTCTGGGGCGTGTGGTGTTTGCGACATTTGTGGCAGCAGTGTGTGGTGTTAGGTCATGTTGCGAGGGGATTTGGAAGGTTATCAAGTTATGGTCGGACCAAGGAACAGGGGTGATTGATAAGTTGAGGTCCGGCTTGTGTCTTACTGCAGAGATGGGGGCGAAGATTAGGTCGAGTAGGCTTCCTTTCTGTAGGAGTTGACAATATGGACCGAGGGAGAGCTCTAAATGTGGTGTATTTAGATTTCAGTAAAGCCTTTGACACTGTTCCTCACAGGCGACTTATAAACAAACTGAGCACCCTAGGGATGGACCCTAAAGTTACTGCTTGGGTTAGAAATTGGTTGGGTGGGAAGCGACAAAGAGTACAAGTAAATGGAGCTCACTCTGAGGAGAAGGATGTTACCAGTGGTGATCGATGGGCTTGGGTATTTAGTCTAATATATACGATGGTCCCTGGATCTGATCCAGAGCCTGCAATACGTAGGCCAAACTTATACCCTTGTTTCCATGCACTGGGATTGATTATGTGTAACTCTAATGGATTACAGGCACCTTTCTTACAATTTTCTAAATTCTTTACATATGGCTTAGTTAAGGCAGCCATTCGATTGTCTCTGGTATTCTCTACCATACCAGTTTTCCATGTGGCATAGAACACACATTCCCACTTTGGGCAATAGTAATCCTCGATTGGGGCTGTACTATATTCTTTTGCTAAAACTCGTTTACCTGTGCATGCCCCCCATCCAGTGGTTCCTTCTGGACACATATACTTGTCATCATGAGCATAAGCTTTCTCCCAATTGGCACATTTAGAACGACTATCTCTATTGATGGCATCACAAGCATCAAAATACAAAGTAGCACCTTTTGTGGGATCAGTAAGTGGAGATGTAGCATTGAGTAAATCTCCATCTGCATCATTCCATCGTATTTCTAAAGTATAATAAGATGGATTCTGATGCGGGTTAAAACAAACTTTAGCATTACCCTTGGTACAAACGTTCAGTTCAGTGATGTTATAAATACACCAGCTTACTGTACCAGTACAGGTATAGTAGGAATGATAGAGCAAAGTCTGAGTCACTTTCATCCCAGTCCGAGTAGAAGTAATGCAGGCAGTACATGGGGGTAAAACAAAGATAAGTTCAAAGTTCCCCATGCAAGCAACCAGAATAAAATAGAAACAAAGATGCATGTTGATTGTAGTCCTTCTGAATCTCTGCTGGAAAATCTTGACCTCGACGTCCGCTGATTCTCGACACAAAGCTGACCCGTTTGCTAATGAAGCAATTCAACGGGTGTCAATGTTGATTGAAGATCCTCAAGTTGTCCGTTGTAGCCAACTTACCAATCGTAGCCGGCCTGAAGAAAGTCTGTAAGTACAAAGTTATTCAATGAAGAAGCAAGTATTTTTGCTGTGTTGGAAACAGCAATCCTGTTCGAAAGACTTGTCAACTTGTCCAACACTGGAGTTCATGGGTGTCCCAAAGGAGTTCTAGGTTGCTGGCTGCCGCCGCAGGGTGAGACGCAAAGGTATGTCAGGATGTGGCTCTGCTGTCCACTGGTCTGGATCTGGGACTGCTACCGGCTTGACTCTGCTATGATGAATCCAGGAATCGATTTCTGCTACCTTTACTGCAGTTGGTGTAGACAGGATGACGGTGTATGGTCCCTTCCAATGCGGTTCCAGCGGTGTCTTCTTCCAATCTTTGATCCACACCGAGGTACCAGGCTTGTAGTGATGCAGGGGTTCCGTCAAGTTGATAGGCATCTGGTCCTGTATCCACGCATGGAGAGTCTGCAGAACAGAACTAAGAGCTAGAAGTTCTTGTCTGGTTATTTCTGAACCAATCTGTGGCAAACTACCTTGTACACCCTGCACTATCGGTGGGGGTTTGCCATACATAACTTCAAAAGGGGAAAATCCTGATGATTTCATAGGAGCTGAGCGTATTCTGAGTAAAGCTATCGGGAGAACCTGGGGCCACTTCAGGTGGGTCTCCTGACATAGCTTGGACATCTGAGATTTCAAAGTTCTATTCATTCGCTCAACTTTCCCTGAACTTTGGGGTCTGTATGCAGTGTATAACTTCCATTGTATCTGTAAGGCACTTGCTAACTGCTGGGTAATTTGAGATACAAATGAGGGTCCATTGTCTGACCCTATTACTGCTGGGATTCCAAATCTGGGGATAATTTCTCTTAACAAAACCTTGGTAACTTCTCAGGCTTTTTCAGTCCTGGTGGGGAAGGCCTCCACCTACCCAGAGAAGGTACAAACCAGAACTAACGAGTAACGGTATCCGCTGGCTTTTGGCATTTCGGTAAAGTCTACTTGCAGGTGGTGCATGGGGGTAACACCTCCTGACTGAACTCGGGGTGGTGGCGTGGGACCCTGTTTGGCATTATTCTTGGCACAAATTAGACACTGGCGGGCTACTGAGGCTGACAAGGCTCCCAACAGAGCGATACAAAAGTGTGGTTTGAGTGCTTTTTCCATAGCACTTTTCCCGTAATGTGTGGCTTGATGAAAGGCCTTGACGAAGGCTGGTCCCAATGATTCAGGGATCACTATCCGTCCTGGGGGTTGACTGCCCTCTGGTGGTGGCAGCTCAATCCACCCATCTTTCAGTACTCCTTTTTCTTTATCACAGTAGTAGTCCAATTCTTTGGTGGTATATCGTGGTGTCCATAAATTAAGGGGTACTGGGAACAATGCTGCTTGTACTGGTGTTGCTTGTGACGAAATTTGACCTGTCATGGCTGCTTTGCGTGCTGAGGCGTCAGCAAATCTGTTTCCTTGGGCAACTTCTCCTTTTCCTGTTTGGTGTCCTCGACAGTGCATGACAGCAACACGTGTAGGGGCCCATACTGCATCTAGTAGCATCAATATTTCTGGGCCGTATTTGACTGATTTGCCTCCCGAGGTGATGAGCCCTCGTTCTTTGTAGAGAGCTCCATGTGCATGCAGAGTGGTGAAGGCATATTTTGAGTCCGTGTATACGTTCAACTGAAGTCCTGCACCCAATACTAGTGCTCTGGTGAGTGCTATCAATTCTGCTTTCTGGGCTGATGTGCCTGATGCAAGAGCTGATGATTCAATGACTTTCTCTCGGGTGACCACAGCGTCGTCCATTAATGATGAGGCTGCTTCCATCCAAGAAATAGGTCTGGTCAGGATTCTCTAGGGGCACATCAGTCAGATCAGGTCGACTTGAAAATACGGTATCCATGACTTCTATACAGTCATGCTCTGGAGGACCTCTGCTGATTGGTATCAATGTGGCTGGGTTCAAGGCATGGCTCACTTCCAATTGTATTTGCGGATTTTCACATAGCATGCTCTGGTATTTCAGCATTCGAGAATTGGTGAGCCAATGATTTGCTTTTTGTTCCATGAGGGCAAGTACTACATGTGGTACTGTGACGCGTAGATTCTGCCCTAAGGTGAGTTTGTCTGCTTCACTCACTAATAATGCTGTAGCTGCAACAGCCCTCAAACATGGTGGCCATCCTTTGGCTACAGTGTCCATTTGTTTCGATAGGTATGCTACGGGTCGCTCCCAATGCCCTAATTTCTGAGTCAACATGCCTAGAGCATTCCCTTGCATTTCATGTACAAATAGATGGAAAGGCTTGTGAACGTCTGGTAATCCAAGTGCTGGTGATGACATCAATTCTTCCTTCAGGGTTTTGAAAGCTGCGTCTTGCTCAAGTCCCCACTCTAGTGGCGACTTCTCTTCTCCTTTGGTGGCTTCATATAGTGGTTTAGCAATCTGAGCAAAGTTAAGTATCCATATTCGGCAGTACCCTGCTGCTCCCAGAAAGACTCTGACTTTCTGGTAGTTGGGGTTGGGATACTGCATACGGCTTCTTTCCTCTCTCGTCCTAATTGTCGGCTTCCTTTGGTCAGGCGGAAGCCCAAATATTTTACTACTTTTTGGCATAGCTGTGCTTTTGCTCTGGAAACTTTGTATCCAGCTTCATCCAATAGTTGCAAGAGGTCATTAGTGGCTTGTATACATTCACTTTCCGATATGGCAGCTACCAGTAGATCATCCATATATTGGAGTAGTACTCTTTTTCCAGGGGCCACAGGATAGCTTGAAAGATCTTGGTTTAGTGCAGCACTAAAAATGGTGGGCGAGTTCTTGAATCCTTGAGGCAATCGTGTCCAAGTAAGTTGGCCCCGTCTTCCTGAGACAGGGTCCTGCCATTCAAAGGCAAACAGCAATTGGCTAATTGGGGCTAATCTTATGCAAAAGAATGCATCCTTCAAATCCAAAACAGAAAAGTGGGTAGCTTCAGCAGGAATTCGTCCTAAGAGTGTATAAGGATTTGGCACAACTGGATGTATGGTTTCAACTGCTTCATTCACTCTCCTTAGGTCTTTGGGTGGTAGTCACCTGTCCCAGGCTTCTTCACTGGCAAGAGAGGAGTGTTCCATGGTGACTGACATACTTTAAGCAGGCCATACTCCAGTAGTCTCAACAAGTGGCGGTGGATGCCTTCAATTGCTGCTCTTGGGAGTGGGTATTGTTTGACATGTACTGGTTCTGCACTAGGCTTGAGGTTCACAATTATTGGAGCTATATGTTTGGCTAGGCCTGGTGGGTTGCCCTCTGCCCATACTCCAGGAGGGGCTACAATACCTTTTAGAGTATGTTCGACATTGGTGTCAAGGATTGGCTCTGTACCATAATATCTCCACTCTTCTTCTCGGGGAACAGTAAGCACCATCAGTCCCGCAGGTTTTGAATTTACTGTCATTTGCATTTCTCCTTTCTCAGTAAAGGATATTTGGGCCTGCAGTTTGGCTAGCATATCTCGTCCCAGTAGGGGCAATGGGCACTCGGGCATGTAAAGGAATTGGTGCGTTATTTGCTGTCCTCCTAAATTACATATGCGGTTTTGAAGAAGAGGCTTAGTGGCTTTGGTACCAGTTGCTCCCACAATGGTGACTGCTCTTGTAGAAAAAGGGGCTATTTGCTTATCTACTACAGAATGTTCTGCTCCAGTATCAACCATAAAGTCCATGAATTGGTCTCCTATTTGTATACTGACCATAGGCTCCTGGAGACCTAAAGCGAATTCGGAGCCCGGTCTGTCCTAATCTGCTTCATCTAAGTCAGAGGCCGTTGCGGCTGCGACTCCCTGTATGGCCTCCGCTCGTTCTCGTTGAAAATGTTCTCGATTGGTTCCTCTGCGGTTCTGGGGTCGGCCTCTCTCTCTTTCTCTCCAAGGGGCGTTCTCCCCTTCATCCTGAGAGGCATCTTCGAGTCGCGGGCATGCATTTCTCCAATGTCCTTCTTCCTTGCAGTAAGCGCATTGGTTTCCCCATTAGGCACGAACCAATGCGCTTACTCTCCTCGGCCCCGCCCTCTTCCTCTGCTTCTTCGACTAGGGACACCTCCTCTTCTCTGTTCCACTATGGCCGCAGCCAAAAAATCAGCTTTCTTCTTCATCTTTCGATCACTTTCTTTCTGTCTTTCATTATCACAATTCACAAACACTTTATGAGCGACTTCCAGTAACTGAGTTGCATTCATGCCCGCAAACCCTTCTAATTTCTGTAGTTTACGTCTAATGTCTGGTTGTGACTGGTTTACAAAAGCAGCATTCACCATGCATAAGCTTCCTGGTGCATCTGGGTCATAGGGAGTATACATCCTGTATGCTTCAGATAATCTTTCATAGAATACTGCTGGGCTTTCATCTATGCCCTGAATGACTTCGGTCACTTTAGAGAGATTCATGGCTTTCTGACCCCCCTTTCGCAGACCTTGCATAAGGCCTTGGCGAAACCGTGATAAAGCTCTGGATCCTCTATCGGTATTCGGATCCCACTGGGGGTCTTCATTAGGGAATTCTCTTTTAGCTGCTTCGCGATTGTCTATTCCTGCTCCGTCTCCTCCCTCTGCCAGGGGATTGTCTGCTAGCCAATCAATAGCTGCACGCTTAATTCGTGTCCGCTCCTCAGTAGTAAATAAAGTAGACAGGAGCTGACGGCAATCTGACCAAGTGGGTTGGTGGGTCTCCATAATAGTATGCATTAATTCTGTTAACTCTTGGGGCTTGTCAGTGTAGGAAGCATAATGCAATTTCCAGTTCAGCAAATCAGTAGTGGAGAAAGGTACATATACTAGACTTAGGGGTCCCGCCACTATCTGATCCTCCTCATTTCTTACGGGCATTCCCGGGACCTGCTGTAGTGGCATCAGTTTCTTGACAGGAGCTTTCTGTAGTTTAATAGAGAGTTTCTTGACAGGGGCTTTCTATCTCACAGTGCGCTTAGTCTGGGACGCTTCGCTTGTTACAGATGAGCTTGCACTGACAGTTGATTTTACGCTATCAGCCTCACCCTGAGAGGACACTTCCTCTTCTTCTTGCTCTGACTCAGCCTTCTCCTCAGTCTCAGGCGAATCAATATCCTCATCAAGAGGGGGATCATCTATCTGCCCTTCTGGTGGTGGGTCCGGGGATGGGTCTCGCTGTCTCCGCGGTGCTGGCGCAGGACGCGGAGGTACTTTCACTGGCCACTGGGCTCGGGGCTGTCTAGTTACAACTCCCGGGGACTCAGGATCTACAAGAACAGGTTTCTGACTAGGTTTCTCAACTGTCCCTGTCTTCTGGGTCTGGTCTGTTAATGCTAACATTATTTTGCACTGTTCTTCATAGCAGCGCTGTGCCCAAGGGGGCGGGCTCTCACAAATACTTAACCAGGAATCTATATAAGGATACTGATCGGAGTGCGCTACTCACACCTTCTGGTGAACTGACTGAATAATTCCTATGGTAAAGGTTCCCTCTCGGGGCCACATAGGATCTAATGCAGGCCCCTCCCTAGTACACAAAACTTGCAATCGTGTCGCAGTCATTTTGACTCCATAATCTCCTGAATATCCTTTATTAAAATGCTTAATCATACATTCTAGCGGACCTGGTAGACCCCGCCCCTCCCATATCGATGTGTGCGCGCAACAACAAACAGAAGGGAAAAGGAGGACGGACCGTGGGTGAGGGGTCCTCACGGCCCTAGAAACATTTAAGGGAAACAAATAACAAGACAAGACGATGGTCGCTTCCTCCTTTTTACGACCTGAACGCGGTTGCCCGGTCAGGAACTGCGTTACTCAGGAGTCCGCCTTCGCTTGGTCCGTGCTGCCAGACCTCTCACTCACACTTCATTCACACAATCATGCTAGCAACGTATCCCAAAAGCAGCCCAATCCTGTCTCTTCTGACTAGGCTATATCAAAGTCAAAATCAAAAAGACGATAGTTTCACCCCGCGAATACACTATGCAGGGTTAATTGGACCGTCTTGAGAGGTGATCAAGCTCTCTTACCAAATACCAAGTTCCAAGTTACAAGTTCCAAGATTCAAACAGCAGTTCTGCTCTGACTCATCTGTCTAGACATATCAAAAACTATACTCACCGGATCCGGTTCCCGTTCCCAAGCAAGCGCATGAGTTGGACCTCGGACTCCCCTCACGGGTTTGAGGTGTTGGCTCCGTCCGGGTCCGGCACCCGCCGAGGCCTGGCCCAACTCCCTCCGATGCAACTGGACCGGTGGCGCCTGGGAGCCGAGCCCACGTCGGGAGGGCACGATCCCGGCAGGACCAAACCTGTAGAGGCGGAAAGTCGTGGTATATTGTCCTGTATACCCTCTACTAACCACACCTTCCCGGCCAACGCACCAAGAATATGTAGCAGCAGAGCGCAAACAATCCAATAATACCAGGAGTCTGTTCAGTAGGTCCAGATCATTTATTTGTGCACAAGACTCAAGCAGAATCACATTCAAAATGGCTGAGCAATGGTTTCTAGCAAAACAACAACTTTTATACTGTTCTTTCCCATTCTGGACATAGGCAAACTTTTCATTGGTTCCGGTAAGCCTTCTTTCACCATCTATTGGTCCCGGTACCATTACGTAGCTATCCAATGAGGGCCCTTGACTGGGCTCAGCACCTGTTTCCCCCCCTTACAGTCCCAATTACAATGGTCAGTTCTTCAACTTTGATACTTTTCTCCTCCAAGGTTGCTAACCAGCTGGAATATGTGGGAAAGCAGGGCACTGTAACCTTTCTCTCAACAGAGTTAATTAATTCCATAGAAGCTTCACACATCTTATCAGTATCAATTAAAGCTGTTTTTCTGTCCTTTCTAAGTTTCGTTTCTGCTTAGCTATGTTCAGTTAAGCTGAGTTAAGTTTCAATTCTATGGAGGCAATATTGGTGGGGGGGTTCCATTCCTCTGGGCCTAACCATAAGCTTCATTTACAGGTCAAGCTACTCGGGCCTGCCTGTTTAGTTCAATCAGCATGGATCATAGGCCTGAGCCTACCACAGTATAATTCCTCTATGCTGATGATAGACATGTTCTTTCATTCTCTGAGCTAGAAATGGCCTTGAAGTAGAAATGTATCTATGCCTAAGACTATGCCTTTGTTAGAATAGCCTGAGAAGGGGTAACAGGGAGCTAGGCCCAGAGAGGGTCCCCGATTGGACAGGTGTAAGGGGCGTTGGGACCAATAGAAAGTTTGCCTGTATGAAACTGTAAAAATTGTATATAAGGAATTTGCTCCTGTACTCCATTGCTCAGTCTCTTTTGGACACGCTCCTGTCTGAGCCTGTGCACGATAAATTGGCTTGGCTCCTGCAGCTGACTCCTGGTTTTATTCATTGCGTGCACTTTGCTGCTACAGTGGCATGGTTTAGGCAGCCCGCAAAATGTTTGTTTGTTTTTGATTTTACAATGTCAGTCGCCTCAAAATTTCATTAAAAAAGGCTTTTCACACAGCTGCTTAATTGGCTCTGTCTGTTTGTCATGTTTTATGAAATCTGTCACTCATATGTGTGAGTTGCAAAATTGCCACCTACATGTGTAGGTGCTGGCATTCAGTTATGCAGAATCTCAAATTGTATCATTCTTCTTTTGAACGTATTTCTTTGTAAAATAGCTGATCCTACTGTGCATGCCATCAAGTATATCTGCATTTCCTGTGGTCTTATAGGTATTCTACAAGTGGCTCCACAATAAGTGAATCTTTTGTAAAATACCTTGCTAATTATAAATATGCCAACTTGGATGGCCCTTATCTTAGGGAAATCATATCATGTGTATCATCACGTAGAATTAATTCCTAGAATTGGAGGGAGATATTCAGCGGCCACAGCTAGTACTTGTAAAGTGGCTAGCCATCACTGCTGAACTGTGAACCCAGATATTCAATGCTGGGGCCATATCCAGCCACCAGCATTGAACATCAAGATTGGCCAGATAGCACCACAGATAGCCTGTAATCCCTGGGTGCAGCCCCTGCTCTGCACCTCCCGACACCAGCTGGCTAGTATGGGAGCATTTAGTGGCGACACCTGGGGATTTTCCGTAGTGCTAACCTCTAATGCTAGTTAATATCCCACTGAGTTCCATTTAGTTGATCTGCCGGTCTGCAAACAGCTAAATGACTGAATATTCCCCAAAATTTTCAGTTTTGTCTGTTGCCTTTTGCCTCTTTCCTGCTGTCTGTTTGAAAGTAGCATTTTTAGTATCCATTGCTATTGGGGTGTATACCCTGATGCTGTTGGCTAGTGATCTAGAAGTTGCACCAATCAGATCATGATAACAGAAATATGACCTGTGATGCTGCTTTGTTAATTGCAGACTTATTCATGATATGTCTGTGTGTGTGTGAAGTTATTTTTCTTTGATGAATGTAGTAGTAATTTCTTCTTCTTTTGCAGATCATAATGCTAAAGAATGAAATTTATCACTGCAAAACATCAGGAATATTTTTGCGCCTGGCAGCAGGAGGATTGATTGCAGACAATAACATCCATTCTAATGCAGAGGCAGGAGTGGATATTCGGAAAGGAGCTAATCCTCTCATTCTGGTGATTTTTATTTTATTTCCTTGAATCTATTTCTTCTCCAGGACCAAGCAGGAAGTCAGTCCTCACATATGGGTGACATCGACGTCGATGAAACCCTTGTGGAGCATTTCCCCAGCTTTCCCAGAAAGCCTTTGGGAATGCAGGCACGCATGTGCGGTTCCCTTCCCGCCTAAAGGTGCCATCTTGCTCAGTCTCTCTTTTTCCGTGAAGCCCACCGGACGTGTGTCCTAGTCCTCCCGGAAAATTGTTAGTTCCTTATCGGTCCTACAGTTCAGTCCTCCACCACTGGGTAGTGCACCTCCTCCTGCAACATGGAGACTGGACAAGTCAAACTTGTGACATCACCGGGTATATCCTGCTGGTCTTCTCCCATGATCCCCCAGTGTGTCCAGTCTCCATGCAGCATGAGGACGTAGTGAGCCTAGGTGCTGGGCTCACTTGAGAAGCAGTTTAGGAGCAGTTAGTCAGGATTTGATTTACCTTGCATTTCTTTTGCCCTTCTTTAGGTGTAATCCTGTAAATTGAATTCATTTTCATTTAATTTCATTTACTTTTACTTTATTTATTTTCACCTAGTCTGCCTTAGTGTAAAGGGGGGTTCTGTCCCTTTTCAAAGTTCACGCTGCCAGCTAGCCTCTCTGCTTGGGATTCTTCGGTCTCTCTGTGCCCGGTGATGATCTCTCCCCCAGGACTGTACGGGGGAGAGCTCTGTGGAACACCTGCATTTTGGCAGTGTCCATGCGGCAGATTCCCATCGCGGTGGGAGCCTCAGGCCATTGGAGGTTCTTTAGCCGGTGGGCCGGGGCTCGCAGCGTCTGCTACTTCTGGTGGCGCGAGGCAGCAGCGTGTCTGGACAGCTCTTCACCCCGCAGCTACAGCGGGGTAACTGCTGCATCCCGACGCCACAAGGGAGTCTCTCGAGTTCGCATGGAGGGGCTCTGAGCTCTTGCCGCCTCTGTGGTGTTTGGCGCCAAGCGGGACTGCTTCGGATTGGCGCCATTTTCTCGGCAGGGCTGAGGCCTCGTGGCGGAGAGCGGAGCAGCCCCGCGTTTGAGCAGACGACGCTGTTCCACGCGGCTACACCCAGATAAGGACTTCCTTTTGCTGTTACTTTTAATTTTAATTCTAATTTTAATTTCCTTTTAATTTCATGATAGTTTATAGTTCTTTGAATGCAATGCAATGTGATTGGTTTGGGTTTTACTTCTTGGGGGGTGCCTTTACCTTTGTCTGCATTCTGGCAGTTAGCGACGTCTGTCAGCAGCAGGTTTCCGTGCTAGGATTTGGCCATTCAGGGTCATCGGCGGCACAACCACCTACAAATTGAGCCCTTTCTGAAATTGTCATTTACATAAGGATGCTATTTCCATGTTTATACGCTTGGAAATTGTGCAGACAGCCTCTAAATGTCGTTATGCCATCTGCAAATTTGATCGCCATGCTTGCTGATCTCTTTTCCAGATCATTTCAGTGCAGTAGATGTTACCAGATGCCAGTTCCAGTACAGATCCCGAGACATTCCACTATTTACAGGTCTCCTGTGAGAAAACTGGCCATTTAGTCCTATTGTGTTCCTGTTTTTGATCCATTTCCCATTCTATAATAGCACATCATCTCCTTCCTCAGGAGAAGTTCATAAGGGGCTTTGTCAAGTACCTTCTAAAACATCCAGATACATATCATTTGGCTTACTCACATGTTTATTAACCCTTTGTAAAGACAGCTTGGTGCTGCTTTTCAGAACAAGTTCTATCATTTAACTGGCACTGAACTCAGATTCATTGGTCTGTAGTTTCCAAGATCGCCTTTGAAGCTCTTTAAAAAAAACAAAAAAACCCAATTAGTGTTACATTAGTAACTCTTCAATCTTTAGAGATCATTAATACTAATGTTATGATTGA
Source organism: Ichthyophis bannanicus (assembly GCA_033557465.1). Taxonomy (NCBI): domain Eukaryota; kingdom Metazoa; phylum Chordata; class Amphibia; order Gymnophiona; family Ichthyophiidae; genus Ichthyophis; species Ichthyophis bannanicus. The sequence continues at coordinate 643,950 of JAWIIG010000037.1, read as the reverse complement.
GCCTGGCTGATATTATGAATGATCACTATTAGACAAAAATTAGCTAGGTTAAGACACTTTGATTTGGTTTTCTGCACTATGTTATCAGAGCGCAGCTTGCCCATTTGGTGGGAACACTGCCCATCTGGGCCATCTGGGGAAAGGCCCCTGCTGGGGATCGTGAGAAGTGTTGCTGGATGGCACAGTCCGGGGCTTAGTGTTCCAGGGTCCTGGAAGGGTTGATAGCGGCAGTCAGGCCTCCCTGTCTTTGCTATGACAGTCACCTAGGTTCAAGCGTCCTGTGTTTTTGGGTGACAGGAGTGGGACACCTGGACATGTGGTGCTGGATGTTGGATAGGCTCATACTTCTTAGGTGCACTCTCCTTGAGTGCGTCTGCATGTCCGTGTTCCGTCTGTGATCTCATGCTCAGGTGATTGTTGCAGCAATGACAGAGATCGCTTGGGATATTGTGAGCGGGGTTGTCATGGTGTTGCATGGGGTTGCCAATGCAAGACGGGGCCATCCTGAGGAGTTTGGGCCTCAGTCATCAGCTTTCCCTTCGGTGGCCCGGCTGTCCAGGAGGCACCCCTCCAGATCCGCCGGTCCAGTTCTTCTCTGCCTCTTCTCAATGTGGGCAGGGGGGCTGGCAGATCTGGAAATTCACGTCCACTGCACGTTCTACTGTTTTACCTCTGTCTTGGGGTTCTGAGGTCATATATTCCCAATCATTTGTTTGGTGGGGTGCTGCAGTCTGTTGTGCAAGACAAGGTGGTCAACAGTCGGAGGCTGTCGTCTATTCCCCTTACCCCTGAAGGTGCTCACAATTTAAGTTTTTTGTACCTGCGGAGGTGTATGTTGTTAAAGGCTAGCAGGTGCACCTGTGGGACCAGAATCCTCGGTTCTTCCGACCTTCCATTGAGGTGCGCGTGTGGGGTTTACTCCCTTGGTCGGCTAGCAACTTGCTTCACCCATTGGGCCTTCCCTTTCCTCAAGGCATCGTTGCGTCCCACTTCTTCGTGGGGGCTCGCCGCAGGGCCTGGAGTTATGCTCAGCTGGTTCCAGCCAGGGCTGAGTCCTTGGGGGGAGGCTCCGATCCTAACGATACAGGGAGTGCTGGGATCCGTTCAACCAGGTTCCTTCGGGCCCAGCGTACGTCGTCTTTTGCTGGCCGGTTTAGGTCTTCGGGTCGTGGCGGTGCTCCGAGAAGACCAGTAGGCTGCACAGTGCTTGTCTTGGAGCAAGCGCGGGATATCTGTAGGTTCATATTCAAAGCCGTCCGGTTACATGTCCCTCCATTGTGGAATGCTGTACTAGTAGGCATACTTCATATGCTGGGCTTACAAGTTGGCTTCCGCGCTGCTCGGCATCAGCCAAGGTGACTGCCGGTTTAGGCTGTGGAGTCAGCCTGGAGGAGGGGCCTTGCGTTCTCTGGACAATGCCCTGTTCGGTTGTGTGCCTTGTGGCCCTTATGGAGTTTTAAAAAGGAAAAACAAAAAAAAAAAAAAAAAAAGAATAATCAAACAGGAAAGCCTTCCTAATTGTCCCCACTTTTCTTTATAAGGTTCTGTCCCTTTCTTCCGGGAGCTTGGCCGGAGCGTGGTTAGACTCAGCTACATTTTGGGGATCCTTTATGTACAAGGCGTTTTAGTGTACGCAGCACGCCCAGTGTTCCATCGTCTGACTGGAACGGTATGCGGTACGTTAGCCGTGGCAGGCGTTCACGGACACGGTAGCGGATCGAGCGCTGTAGGTGCTGTCTGAGATCTCCGGAATGGTGGCCTATTTCGATCGGCAGGGTGGAGTCGGTCGGGGGGTCAGGGTGGCCCACGCGAAGGGACTGCGTGCACGGTTGAAGCCTTGGCAGCCTGCGTTTCGGTGGGGACACTGTGGTGGCGAATGTCCTTAGCGGGGTCCGAGTGTTTGCCGGAGGAGTGAGATTGCATCAGCCGGTGTGCGCACCGCGTGTGCTCAGATGCGGTCAGCCCATATTGGACCTCATGGCGACCTGTCAGTCTGCGGCGACGGGTCGATGTTTAGCAGAGGACATATGAGGCTACTGGATAGCGTCGACGCATTGGTACGGGGCCGTGGCCCGGTCCATTCTATGCCTTTCAGAGGTCATTGTGAAAATGGCCGACTGGGGCTGGTTGCTAAGATATGTGCTCTTCATTAGTCAGTGGGGACCATTACCAGTGTATTCTGCAACATTTGCGTGAGCTTGCATAATCTTTACTTGCAACCAATCGAAATAACTGTCCAAAACCAGTTGATGCAGTCACTACTTAAATTTGCCTCGCTTGACAGTAAAAAAAAAAAAAAAAAAAAGACATATTTATTTTATACCGATAGGTCACTCACAGCATATTTGGCGATTCCTCGTCCTGGTGTTAATCATGCAGATAATTTCTGCTCTAGTTGTGGTGATGTGACTTTTACGTCACAAAAATGGCATATGACTGTGGCGGTTCAGAAAGCCTACAATTTATATTTTGGCTGCAGAATAAAAGATCAGGATAAAAGCTAGGCGCCACACATATGCTGCAATACATGTGTAGCAGATCTCAGGCTGTGGATGGATGGGAAAAGACCATCAAAGTCTTTTGCGGTTCCAATGATCTGGAGAGGGCCCATGGATCACGTCGGCGATTGCTACTTCTGCATGGTTCCTCCAATTCCGGAGGGCATATCCAGGTGATGTAAGCGGTTGGCCTACTGGCATTGCGTCGTGGGCGTGGCTACCAGAGTCTCCTTTCTTTTTTGTCACACCATGTAAGACTCCACATCTTCTGAAACAACGCTGGACTCTGGGGCACTTGACACCCTCTTATATGCCCTTGGTGGATCACGCTTGGTTTATTGCAACTCATTGCTTAGCTGCATTCCACATTCTCAATTAAAAAGACTCCAACTGGTCCAGGACATAGCTGTAGAGCTACTTTGTGTTGCAAAGAATAAAGCCCTTAAGAGGTGTGACAAATAGGGTGTTTGACGCTGGTGGTTTTTTCCATTTCCCTCTTTTTGCTTCCCACCTCTGTCTGGATGGACCTCGGTTCCGTTCTCCCTCATGGAATCCGGCTGTGCCTGTTTAGTTGTCGGTTTGGGACTTACGCAAGAACACTTGGCTTGTAACCTGCGTTCCTTGGACCTTAGGTGAGGTTCCGTCGCTTTCTGGGAGGTCTCTTTGCTGCCTGTCCCTCCGTGGAGGCGGGTTCTGCGGGAGAGCAGCGGTTGCTAACACTTGACACCCTGGTGGGGTCGAGAGCCAAGGGGGAGTTCAAGCGGATTTTTCAGGCGGAGCTCCGGTAGCCTTCTCAGTAGGTCTGTTTCTAGGGCGTTCAGTGTGTTTGCGATGGCGAGTTTGTCTTTCTGAAGCACTAGCGCTGCTTGGGGCAGAGTTCTGTGCTGTTTTCACCAGTGAAGAGGATCCAAGTGGGCTCTCGGTCGTGTCTTCCTGGTTGGCTTACCGCCTGTTGACGTGAGGAGCGGGCTGGGGTCGGTGCCTGCTCTGTTCGTTTAGGGGCCGAGCCGACTGGATAGGTCCCTCCCAATGATTACTGCTCTGGTACATCCCAGTGGTGGAGGACTAAACTGTAGGACCGATAAGGAAATGGAAATTACACTTACCTGGTAATTGATGTTCCTTGAGGGAGTACAGTTCAGTCCTCATTCCCGCCCGGGGATGGATGTTTCAGACGCGAGGCGTCGGTTCCGAGTATGCTTTCGGATCCTTGAGTTGGCAACGGGCTCTGATTGGCAGGTAATCGCAAGAGCAACCTTTTCTGCCTATACTCTTCCTTAGTTCTCCTTCCTTCTAGCTCTCTGTCTTCCGCTGTTTGGTGCGCAGGGGGACAGGGGCACGGAGTAGGGTGTTTTCGGCCTTTCTTTTTGGGGCCCTGTAATTTTAAAGTTGAAGTTTGAGCATAGCTTTGTATTTGGTTGTTTGTTTGCTCCTTTGAGTCTGCTTTGACAGTAGGTCACTGGGGGATCATGGGAGAAGACCAGCAGGATATACCCGGTGATGTCACAAGTTTGACTTGTCCAGTCTCCATGTTGCAGGAGGAGGTGCACTACCCAGTGGTGGAGGACTGAACTGTACTCCCTCAAGGAACATCAATTACCAGGTAAGTGTAATTTCCATATTTTTTCACGATTCCTTCGCTATTTTTTCTCCGGTTCGACGCCGGTTCCCCTCCCGCCGGGTTCGGTACACCGGTATCGAGCCCGATCTTCTTTTTTTCGATATTGCCCTTCGTGGTTGGCGTTTGCACCCTTTTTTTCTTTTCCCTAGAAGGCCGGTCCTTTGACCTCGCGGGGACTTTTATCCCCGATGGCTTCCAGTGGGTTCAAAAAGTGTGATCGGTGCAAGAAGTTAATGTCTCTCACCGACACACACGACTGCTGCCTTCGGTGCCTCAGTCCTGACCATGATCCTAAGACATGTGGACCATGTGGAAAAATGTCTTCCAAGGCGCTTCGAAGTCGTCAGCACCAAAAGGAAAGGCTTTTCTCTGACTCTTCCTCCGGCCGGGCCCGGACCTCGTCTGAGGCCTCGACATCTCGGGAATCGGATCCCGAGCACTGTCGGGGCTCCTCGGACAGGGGGTCCCCCAACCGGGAACAAAAGAGGAAGAAGCGCCTCGCGAGGGCGTCGTCGGAAGAGGTCCCTGGCTCCTCGAGAGCTAGGTCTCAGACCCCTGACCATCGCCCCGGGTCCGTGGAACAGGAGAAGCCTCCCAAAGTACCTCGAATGGAGCCGGAGTCTGCTGGACACGTAAGTCCTGTAGTCCTCGTGGACTCTCCTCCCAGAGAGCCGACGTCGGGCCCGGCGCTGCCGGGCCCCGAGTCGGGGGCTGCTGAGTCTCCTGAGCTGGGTCTCAGGCTGACAGCCTTGGAGAGCAGACTGTCTGCCTTCATGGAACAGCAGCAGGCACTGATGGCCAGCCTGTCTGGCGCATCTGCCCCGACCATCGGGACATCGACATCGAAGTCGACTCCGGAGACCGAGCCGATACTTGAGACCATAAAGGCTCGAGTTCGACCTCGGTCGCGGTCTCCCTCGACCTCCCGTTCGGGACCGAGGGTGTTGACGCCGGTGCCTTCGGCGTCGGGGCGGGTGCTCACAGGCCCCGCGTGGTCGGACCCTGATTCCTCATCGAACGAGTCCGCCTGGGAGACGGAGGACGAGGAGTCCACCAACACCTTCCGCACTCGGTGCGTCCCATCGGACTCACCGCAGTCTGAGCCCCGGAGTAGATCCCCCCCCCCCCCCCAGGAGGATACCTGGTTCTCAGAGTTCGTCCGGGATATGGCCACCGCGTTGGCTATCCCTGCGGACCCTGAGGAGGAGCCTCGAGCTGAGGAGCTCGAGGCCCTACAGTATGACTCTCCTCCGAAGGAGGCCTTTACTGTTCCGGTTCCTCCGATGCCGGAACGGCTCCTCTTCCAGATGTGGGAGGCACTGTTCTCTCTAAGCTGTGCGCGTGCACATACCTCGCCAAGTGAGCGCACATACTTTACAGCAGAGCGCACAAAAATTAGGGTTCTGATTCTGATAGAAAACAACACAGACGTCTTAAAATTTAAAAGTTGTTATGTATTTGCGGTTTTCACAAGTTCTGCAATGTTTTCTAGTGCAATCGATGTGGTGTACATACTGTATTCTGATGTGTAGTCAAATTTTAAAGTATATAACTCAGTGTCGTTATGTGGCACACAAAAATTTAATCTTCCTTCAAAAGCTGCACAGCTGATATTTTATGCGCACACAGCCTACAGAAAATTAGAGGGAACATTGGTGGGAGGCACCGGCCTCTGCACCAGTTCTAAGCAAGCTGGTCGATTCTATCTATCGACTCCGGAAGAGTCCTGGCTTTCAGAACACGCAGCTACCACACCATTCCATGGTGGTGGAATCGACCATGCATCGCCTGGAAAGTCAGAAGATGCACTCCACGGTGCCCCCTGGCAGGGAGGCCCGGAACCTCAATGGTTTTGGTAGAAAGTGCTTCCAGGGCTCGATGCTTGCTTGCCTTGTCCAGTCTTACCAGCTGTACATGGGCATGTACTTGCGAGACCAGGCCAAGGAGCTGGCCGGGTTCTCTGCTGGTCTCTCCGGGGAACCCTTGCAGAGGTTCAAGTCCTTGTCCTCGGGGATCCGGGAATGCTCCAAGTTTGTCCCGCACTGCCTAAGATGGCTTCGAGGCTTCGGCCCGTGTTGCGGCAGCCGGCATCATGGCTCGATGCCAGGCATGGCTGCAGTCATCGGACCTCGAGCCATGGGTTCAGGACAAGTTGGTCGATGTCCCTTGCCGAGGTGAGAACCTATTTGGCAAGCCCATGACCGAGAAGGCCGCACAGCTCGAAACCGAGCACCTCATGAAGACAAGGCTGTCTAGAAAGACTTCTGCCCCTTCTCACAAAAAGAAGGGCTCGGGTAAAAAGCCCTTTTACCCGATTAAGGGAACTGCCTACAAACAGTACCCACAGTAACAGGCCACCCAAGCTACCCCACAGGGTCAGCAAGCCAAGGGGCAGGGTAATGGGCCCCGTAGGCAGAGGACTCCCAAGCCTCCGACCCCTGCTCCCACTCAGCAGGGTGGGGGGTTTTGACTCCTTAGGCATAGCCTCTCCGTCCCTGCTCTCCCAACCCTGCACAGGAGGTCGCCTCGCCCTGTTTGCCCACAAGTGGCCACTCATCACTGGAGACATTTGGGTGTTAAGCATAATCCACAAGGGCTATCTGCTATACTTCCAACAGCTGCCGCCTCCATACTTTCCAGGGGAACCTCCAAGGCCTCCCCTGCACACACATGTTCTGCTTCAGGAGCTCCAAGGTCTGTTGGTAGACAGGGCAGTGGAGCCTGTGCCTCCCCACTTAAAAGGTCAAGGGTTCTACTCCAGGTATTTCCTGGTACCCAAAAGAACCGGTGGCCTTCGGCCTATTCTAGACCTCAGAAATCTCAACAAATTCCTAGAGAAGGAAAAGTTCAAGATGCTTACTCTTGGAAAAACTTCTGCCCTACCTCCAGCAGGGGGATTGGCTATGCTCCTTGGATCTAAAGGATGCGTACACTCACATCCTCATTCATCCAGACCACAGAAAGTACCTCAGGTTCATTGTGGGAGGAAACCATTATCAGTACAGAGTACTGCCTTTTGGCCTCACCTCCGCTCCCAGGGTCTTTACCAAATGCCTGGCAGTGGTGGCGGCCTACCTGAGAAATCAGGGTATCTGTCTTCCCCTATCTGGACGACTGGCTCATCAGGGGTCAGACGTGCCAGGAGGCCAGACAAGCCACCCTCAGAACTATAGCTCTTCTTCAAAGCCTGGGGTTTGTAATAAACTTCGCAAAGTCCACTTTGCTCCCCTCCCAGAACTTGAAGTTCATAGAGGCAAGGTTGGACTCTCTGCTGGCAAAGGCATTCTTGCCAGAAGACAGAGCCCAAAGACTGATAAACTTGCAAACCAGTTTCTCAGCAGGCCACTGGTCTCCGCCAGACTCTGCCTGAGGCTTCTTGGCCACATGGCTTTGACAATACTTGTGACCCCCAATGCCAGGCTCCATATGAGGCCTGCACAGTGGTGCCTTCGAACTCAGTGGTCACAGGCCACAGGCAGCCTCAGAGACAGGATAAGGGTGTCCAGACAATTTCTGAACTCCCTCAGCTGGTGGCTGCACCCACCCAATCTGCTGCAAGGGGTACCTTTCCAGATTCCTGGGTTCACAGTGGTGTTGACCACGGACGCCTCCCTGCAGGGCTGGGGAGCTCATTGTCTAGGCAAGTGCACCCAGGGCCTGTGGTCTCCCTGGGAAGCCGCACAGCAAATCAATCTACTGGAACTCCGGGCTATTCGGTTAGCCCTCAAAACTTTCTCTCCAACCCTGGCTCATCAGTCTGTCCTAGTTCAAACAGACAACCAGGTAGCCATGTTTTATGTGAACAAGCAGGGTAGAACTGGGTTCAGGCTCCTTTGTCAGGAAGCACAGGACCTTTGCTTGTTTGCTGTCAGACACAACATGCTCCTCAAGGCTGTGTATCTCCCTGGCCAGGAAAACTACCTGGCCGACAGGTTGAGCAGGATTCTGCAGCCCCACGAGTGGAAGCTCCATCCTTTGGTGGTTCAGAAGATTTTCCTGAAATGGGGACTTCCATCCATAGATCTGTTTGCCAGTCCACTGAACAAACAGCTGCCAAAGTTCTGCTCCAGGCAACCGCATCCTCTGCGGATAGCAGCAGATGCTTTTCTAATTCCATGGTCTCAGGGCCTCCTGTATGCGTTTCCTCCCACGCCCTTGGTGGCCCGAACCCTGTTCAAGATTCTTCAGGACAAGGCCTCAGTCCTGCTGGTGGCTCCCAGGTGGCCGAGACAGCCTTGGTTTCCACTTCTGCTTCAGCTGGCAGTGGATACCCCACTGCCTCTGGGGTTGCAACCCGACCTTCTCTCTCAGGATCAGGGTTCCCTTCTGTACCCCAATCTCAAAGCTCTCAATTTGATGGCCTGGAGGCTGCAAGGGTAGTTTTGGCTCCCTGGGGCCTACCTCAGGAAGTTGAGTAGGTTGTCCTAGCCTCTAGGAAACAGTCCACTAGGAAAACCTATGCTCTCAAATGGAAAAGGTTTTCTGTGTGGTGTCAGCTACGTACAGGGGATCCTTTCTCCTGTACCATACCAGTAGTGCTTCAGTACTTACTGCACTTATCAAATCAGGGACCTAAGTCCAAGTCTGTTCGGGTCCACCTCTCAGCTCTAGCAGCTCACCACTCACTGGTGGAAGGACATTCTCTGTCGGTTCACCCCTTGTTGTCCCGGTTTCTCAGAGGCTTGCTTTTGCTCAAGCCTCCAATCCGTCGTCCTGCTCCTGAGTGGGAGTTGAATGTGGTCTTGCAGCAACTGATTCGCCCACCTTTTGAGCCGATGGCTACTTGCCCTCTACACTTCCTGTCCTGGAAGACACTCTTCTTGGTAGCCCTAACCTCGGCCAGGCGAGTGAGTGAGCTTCAGGCCCTAGTCTGTGACAGGCCTTACACTCGCTTCTATAGGAACAGGGTAGTCCTTAGGACTCATCCTAAGTTCCTCCCAAAAGTTGTCTCCTCCTTCCACCTTAACCAAGAGGTGGTTCTTCCAACATTCTTCCCTAGGCCTTATGCAAGCCAGGCTGAAGCAGTTCTGCATACCCTGGACTGTAGGAGGGCCTTATCCTTCTACCTTGACCGTATGCAGGGGCATAGAAGGGCTACTCAGCTCTTCATATCTTTTGACCCTAATAATTTGGGGTTAGCTGTGTCCAAGCGTACCTTGTCCACCTGGGTAGCTGACTGTATCACCTGGGCTTAGAGGGCGGCTGACCTTCCTTTGCAGGGTCGGATCACGGCCCATCGTGTCAGGGCAATGGCTGCCTCAGTGGCTCACCTCCGCTCTGTACCATTGGTGGACATCTGCAGTGCTGCAACTTGGTCCTCAAGCCAAACTTTGCGGCCCATTACTGTCTGGAGAGGGAGTCCCGTAGGGACAGTGCTTTTGGCCAGGCAGTACTCCGAAATCTCTTTGAGGTTTAGGCAACTCCTGCCCTCCAGCCCTCCGTTGGGCTACTGGTGGAGATTCTGTCAGTGAAAAGCCTTTCTTTGTTGCTGGGACTAGAGGGAGTTCTCTTGTTCAGCCTGGGTTCATTGGTAGCCCAGAGCTAGGGAGTCACCCATATGTGAGGACAGACTTCCTGCTTGGTCCTGGAGAAAGAGTAATTACTCACCTGTAACAGGTGTTCTCCAGGAGCAGCAGGAATCAGTCCTCACAACCCTCCCTCCTCCTCTGGGAGTTGCAGTTGTACATAGTTTATTTTTACATTTTTGTGTGCTGTTTTTAGCTATGTCATTTGACTGAGCAAGATGGCACCTTTAGGCGGGAAGGGAACCGCGCATGCATGCCTGCATTCCCAAAGGCTTTCTTGGAAAGCTGGGGAAATGCTCCGCAAGGGCTTCATCGACATCGATGTTACCCATATGTGAGGACTGATTCTTGCTGCTCCTGGAGAACACCTGTTACAGGTGAGTAACTACTCTTTAACTCTTCTCTAGCTCAGAGCAGTCAGGTAGGAAGTATTCATTTCTAAGAATAAATCAGAAATCCACAGCTCTTTTGTTAGAAGTATTTTAAAATTAATTGACATTACTTAGGAGACCACTGTCTGCCAGGGCTGGTTCAAGAGGTTGTAGCACCATGAGCCAACTTTTGCTTTTGCATTCCCCCTTGTGTCCAATCTTGCAGTGTAAGCTGTACAAATGGGTAAATTTTCAGCCCACTGGCTTGTTAAATGCCACCCTCCCATTTAACTTAATCTGTGCATGTTATGTCATATCTCCAGGAACAAGCAGGAATGTAGTCTTCACATCCAAGCGTCCAATAGGAAAGCTTCTGGGAGCATCCCACAGCGCCTGCGTGCTTCCTTCCCACCTTTCCCAACTGCCTCTCTCCAGTTGAGTTTAAAGCTGAGACAAAGAGAGAGAGAGAGAGGGAAAGTGAAAGAGAGAGAGAGATACAACTCCTAGGGGAGGTGGGTGGGTTGTGAAGACTAAATTCCTGCTGTTCCCGGAGATCACCTGTTACAGGAACAAGCAGGAACGTAGTCTTCACATATGGGGACTCCCTAGCTTTAGATGCCAGGGAGAGACCCCAGAAGTTGTGTGTCCCTGTGAAAGGGCTCCACTTCCCCCCATGGATCTCTGGCATCCAACCAGGGATGGTGGGTAGGAGTTGATTAGGTATGGAACAGGTGTTGGAGAACAGCCTGACCAAACAAGGCATCCTGGCGGCAGTCCTTGTCCAAGCAGTAATGGGCTGTGAAGGTATGAACCGAGGCCCAAGTGGCTGCTCGACAGATGTCGTCGATAGACACAGAGTGCACATGAGCCATTGAAGCTGCCATGGCTCTCACATTGTGAGCTGTGACATGGTCCTCCAGAGGAAGATTCTTACTCTGATAGGCGAAGGAAATACACTGTGCAATGCAGCTGGACAGTGTTCTCTTGGAGACTGGAAGTCCCAAATGAGAAGGATCAAAAGCAACAGAGTTGAGAGGACTTTCTGTGTTGCTGTGTTCTTTGCAAGTAAAAGGCTAAAGCTCTTTTACAGTCCAAAGTATGAAGATTCCTTTCTGCATTTGATGCATGTGGCCTTGGAAAAAACACAGGCAGGTAGACCACCTGGTTAAGATGAAAAGGCGAGACCACCTTTGGCATAAAATGTAGATGAGTCCTAAGAACTACCTTGTCATGATGGATCCTTGTATAAGAAGGATCAGCCACTAGTGCCTGCAACTCACTGATGCGACGTGCTGATGTGATTGCAATGAGAAAGATAACTTTCCAAAAAAGGAATTTCAATGAGGTAGTAGCTAAGGGTTCGAAAGGTGGCTTCATGAGCTGGCCAAGAACCAAATTTAAGTCCCATGCCACCGGTGGTGGCTTAATGGGAGGCTTGCTTAGTAGAAGGCCTCTCATAAATCTTGCTATAAAAGGATGGGAGGAAATAGGTTGTCCATTTAAAGGTTTGAAAGAAGCCGCAATAGCACTTAAATGGACTCTTACTGAGTTAGTTTTAAGTCCTGCATTGGATAAATGAAGGAGATACTGCAGTAATGATTCAAGAGGTATCGCAAGGGAGTTAAGACCCTTCTGCGAGCACCATATGGTAAACCTTTTCCACTTGAAAGCATAAGAGCGTCTTGTGGAAGGTTTCCTAGAAGCATACAGGATATCCTTTACTTGCTGGGGAAAGTTAAGATCCTGAAGATCTAGGCCTTCAGCAACCAAGCCCTGAGATGCAGTGATTGGGTATTGGGATGCCATAACATTCCCTCCTCCTGAGACAGGAGATCTGGAGCAGACCCTAACTCCAGAGAGGGAGCTTGAGAGAGATGTAGAAGCAGAGGGTACCACACTTGCCGTGGCCAATGTGGAGCTATGGGGATCATACGGCCTCTGTCTCTCTGAAGCTTGAACAGGGTTTTGGGGATCAGGGGAATGGGTGGAAAGGCATAAAGGAAGTCTTGACTCCAATGAAGGAGGAAAGCATCCTTGGCCTTAGAGCCCTGAGCCGGAATTCTGGAACAGAACCGGGGACATTTGGCATTCAACGGACTTGCAAAGAGGTCTATGTCCGGGGTTCCCCAAATTTGAAAAATCTTGGCCACCTGGTCTGCATATAGAGACCATTCGTGTGGAAGCCGAACTCGGCTGAGTCTGTCTGCTCAAGAGTTTTGGATACCTGGAAGATACACAGCCAAGAGATGAATCTGATGCTGTCTAGCGAGGGCACATAGTCACAAAGCTTCGTTGCAAAGCGACAGAGAGCCTGTTCCGCCCTGCTTGTTCACGTAGAACATGTCTACTTGATTTTCCGTATGAATGAGGACTGTCTTGTAGCTGAGCAGGGTGTGGAACACTCGCAGAGCAAGGAAGATTGCTCTGAGCTCCAGAAGATTGATGTGTAGATGAGTCTCCTGTGGAGTCCAGGTGCCTTGGGTGGAGAGGTTTTTTAGATGAGCTCCCCAGCCCATTGGTGAAGCATCTGTTGTGAGAGTTTATTTATTTATTTCATTAACAGTTTTTATATACCGTCTTTCTACAAGTCAAGACGGTTCACATGAAACATTATAGTACAGTATATTACAACTGTTTACAAGGAACAAGGAAAACAATATAAGTAATATAACTAGGTAACAAGTAACAATTAACAATGTAACAGATAATAGGTACGACTGCGGTAGTAGAACTGACTACCATGATCGGAGATAGAGATCAAAGGTTAACTTTTTACATTAGATAAATATGCCTACAGTTAATTTTGTAAAGATTTGGGGGCAACTTGGGTAGAGAGGTAGATCATGAAGGTTAGGAGCTAGGGTAGGAGGGAAAAATACTCTAGGAAGAGGTGTGTTTTTAGTTTCCTGCGGAATTCAAGGTTGCCTGGGGTAAAGGTTGCTGACTGCACCATGCGAAGGCATCTGCACCATGCGAAGGCAACGAACCCTGGGGAGATAGGCCCTTGCTTTCCTGGTATCCAACAAAGCTCCTATGAACTGTAGAGATTGAGTGGGAGTTAGGTTGGATTTTGGGATGTTTATGACCAGACCCAAATACTGCAGGATAGAGAAGTCCTGCCCTCTGACTCTGATGGGGCTCGAATGAGCCAGTCGTCTAAGTAGGGGAAGACAAATAGTCCTAGAGTACGAAGAAATGCTGCTTCCACAGCCATGCATTTCGTGAACACCCTCGGTGCTGAGGCCAGGCCAAAAGGAAGCACTCTGTATTGGTAGTGCTTTCCCTGAAAAAGAAACCGAAGGAACTTTCTGTGAGTTGGATGGATGAGAACATGAGTGTGTATCCTTGATCTAGAGAAAAAAGCCAATCCTGGCTCTGAAGGTATGGTAGCAGGGTTCCTAGAGAAATCATCTTGAATTTCTCCTTGAACAGGAATTTGTTCAATTCTCTGAGATCCAAAATGGGTCTGTGTCCTCCTGTTTTCTTTGGCATAAGGAAATATGGGGAGTAAAACCCTGTACCCTGTTGAAGAATGGGTACCTCTTCTATTGCCCCTTGGGCAAGAAGCATGGTGATCTCTTGATCTAACAGGTTGATGAGAGAGGTCTGAGAACTGAACTGTCTTACCATTGTAGGGGGGGGGGGGGCAAGCGGAGGAAGTGAAGCTTGTACCCCTCTCTTATAATGGAAAGAGTCCAATGTTCTTCTGTTATTTGCCCCATCTGGGTGCATAGTCGCACAATCTTCCTGGAATGGTGGAAGTTTCTGGTCCACTGAGAGCCAGGAAGGCTAAGTTCCCTAGATGGAAGTCAAAGGCCTTGTGTAGGCTGAGACGGTTGAGGCTTAGCAGTTTTTGCTTTTGTCGGTTTGGGTGGTTGCTGAGTCTTCCGGACAGGCTAACCTGCAGAACGTCCCTTCTGATAAGAGGGATAAAACCTCTTCTTTTTGGAAAAGAATGTTTTTTATTTTATTTCTTGCAGGATCAGCTGTGGCTTTGGATAACCTATCCAAAGTGGAGTTATCAGCATCCAACTCATTGGCCTTTTCTTCCCAATTTTTGCCGAATAGATTCTCACCTCTACAAGGAATATTGCCCAGTTTGTCCTGAACCCAGAGCTCCAAATCGGATGCCTGGAGCCAGGCAATTCTACGTGCACCTATGGCAATGGCAGAGGTTCTGCTTATGCACTCAAAATAGTCAAAAGCTGAACGATTGACAAACTTAGAAACATCCTGGGCATGTTAAACCAGTGTGAGAAAATCCTGCCTCTTATCCTCAGGAAGAAACGTGCTCAAAACCTCTAAATCCCCTGTGACTTCCTTAAGGAACATTCCCATATATAAAATATAGGAACTCTTCCTCCTATGTGAAGACTACATTCCTGCTTGTTCCTGGAGATAACATAGAACTCCAGGAACAAGCAGGAATGAGTCTTCACATATGGGTATCGTCGATACCGACGGAGCCTGTGCAGGAACGCTCCCCAGCGTCCAAAAGGAAAGCTTTTGGGAGCATCCCACAGCGCCTGCGTGCTGCCTTCCCGCCTTTCCCAACCGCCTCTCTCCAGTTCTTCTTTTCCGCGGAGCCAGCAGGTCGTGTTCCTGTCACCGCTGAAGAATTTCTTTATTTTCTTTTATTTCTTTGGTCGCGTGTCTGCCTTCTCGACACCAGACCGGTACCGCCGGACTTTTCTTTCTTTATTCTAAAAAAAAAAATACTGTGTTTTTCTCACTTCAGTGCATTTTTTCTTTCTTTGGCCTTAGGCCTAGGAAAATTTTTTCTTCATCGAAAAGCCTGCCTCAGGGTTTAAAAAGTGCACGAAGTGCAGCGGAACTATTTCGGTCACCGACACCCATGAATGGTGTCTAGAATGTTTAGGTCCTGACCACTCCATTACGGATTGTGAGTCCTGTTCCATGATGTCTAAAAGAGGTCTACAGAATCGAGCAGCCAAGCTCAGTACCCTGTTTCCCTCTGATGCAGCTTCGGTGGCATCGACGTCTTCCAGGGCTGCTTCTTCCTCCCATGGATCTCAGGTAACCAAACTTAAGTCTAGCCGGTCCTCGAAGGGTAGATCTCCCTCTAAGTATTGAGATGCCTCTGGGCTTGCTCTCGAGGAATCCGCACTGGCAAAATTACCCTGGCGGGAGGCTCCGGTTTCCAAAGCTTTATCTATGGGGTCATAGGTTGACATCGATGGCTCGGCCTCGACCGATCACCTGTTGCCATGTTCTGGGGTACCGGTGGTTCCCACTGGTACCGACATCCAGACATTGGTGGCGTCGATGGATCAGAATATCCTGACCATGCAGCATGCCATCACGCCTTCGGTACCGCAACAAACTCCGTTGTCGGTACCGGCACTGGTACCGATATCGGTTCTGGTGCCGGTACCGATTGCATCGACATCGGCACCGGTACCGATATCGGTTCCGGTTCCGGTGCCGGTACCGATTGCATCGGCTTCGGTGTCGACTGCAGCGGTACACTATTCTGTGATGCCCATCGGTACCGATCACTCCCGATGTCGATGATACCCAGTACACGTATCGGGCTCTGCAGGAGCATCCAGATAGGCGATACTTTGATTCCTCTGAAGACTCTGATGAATCAGAGGCCTCTATCGAAGCATCGGTGATCCTTCCGCAGGAGCCCTCTTCTCCAAAAAGGAGAATGTCTCCTCCAGAAGACTTGTCTTTTCAAGACTTCATTAGGGAAGTGGCCAGGAGCCTTTCCATCTCGGTGGCCCCTGAGACAGAGCCTAGAGCCAAAAAATTAGATATTTTACAATATCCTAAGGCTCCTAAAGAGGCAGCCACTTTACCAATACATGAGATTCTTTATGATCACATGTTGGGCATATGGGAGACTCCTCTCACCACTTCCCCTCATTCTCGTAGGTTGGACACCATGTATCGTGTTCCTCCTTGTCCTGGCTTTCATAAGACTCAGCTTCCTCACCACTCCATTGTGGTGGAGTCTGCTATGAAGAAGATCAAGAGTACAAAAAGGCACTCTTCTACTCCTCCAGGAAGAGAATGCAGAACCTTAGATGCCTTTGGCAGGAGAATTTTCCAGGCCAATATGCTTGTTGCCAGAATCAACTCCTATAGTCTCTATATGGGAATGTTTCTAAAAGAAGTTACAGATCATCTGCAAACTTTATCTCCTTTTATTTCAGAAGATAAAAGGGAAGAGTTTTTCACCTGGCTCAAACATGCCCAGGATGTTTCCAAGTTTTTCAACCGTACAGCCTTTGACTCTTTTGAAGGTGCCAGCAGAGCCTCGGCTATTGCCATAGGTGCATGCAGAGTTGCTTGGTTACAAGCTTCTGATTTGGAACCCTGGGTTCAGGATGGACTGGGAAACCTTCCTTGTACAGGTGAAAACCTTTTTGGCAAAGATTGGCAAGCAAAGGCCACCCAGATGGATGCTGAAAATTCTGCTTTAGATAGACTTTCAAAGTCTACTTCTGTTCCTTTTAAGAAAAGGTGGTTCAAAAAGGGATTTTTTCCCAAAAAAGGGAAATATTATTCTGCTTATGGTCAGCAGGCCTCTTCTGCAGGTCGTTTTGCTACAAAGAGACAGCAACAACCGAAACAGGCCAAGCCTAAGGCTGCTAGGACTGCTGCGGCCCAACAGCCTCAGCCTCCTCAGGGCCTTTGACTTACAACTAGAGAACTTAGCCTTTCTGGCTCTAGAACATCCAGAGCCTCTCACCATTCCAGGAAGGTTAGCTCACTTTGCTCCCAGATGGGAACAAATCACAGCAGAGCAATGGACCCTCTCCATCATAAGGGAAGGGTACAAGCTTCATTTCTTAAACCTTCCCCCACAAGGCGTATCCTTCAGTATCTGGGACTTGTAATAAACATCCCAAAATCCCATCTCACCCCTACTCAATCTCTGGAGTTCATAGGGGCCTTACTGGATACCACCACTGCAAGGGCCTATCTTCCCCAGGCCCGTTGCCTACGCTCGGTGCAGTTAGCCTCCCAGATTCAGTTAAAGTCCCATTTAACTGCTTGAGAGATGTTACAACTGTTAGGCCACATGGCATCCTCCGTGCATGTGGTTCCTTATGCTCGCCTTCACATGAGGGCAGCTCAATGGACTCTGTCCACCCAATGGACCCAGGCATCAGGGTGCCTGTCAGACAAAATAGCAACCTCCAGTCACCTTTTTTGCTCTCTCCAGTGGTGGAAGTCCACCCAAAATCTGTTGCTGGGGTCCCCCTTTCAACAGGTGTTACCCCAAGCAACCCTTACAACAGATGCCTCCCCAAGGGGTTGGGGAGCTCATCTACAAGATCTCTTCACCCAGGGCATCTGGTCTCCACAGGAGACATCTCTACATATCAACCTCTTAGAGCTCAGAGCAATCTTTCTGGCTCTCAGAGTCTTCCACACCCTGCTCAGCTACAAGACAGTCCTCATCCACATGGACAACCAAGTAGCCATGTTCTACGTGAACAAGCAGGGGGGGGACCAGATAGCCAGGATCTTTCAAATTTGGGGAACCCCAGACATAGACCTGTTTGCAAGTCCGTGGAATGCCAAACTTCCCCGGTTCTGTTCCAGGATTCCGTGTCAGGGAGTTCAGGCCAGGGATGCCTTCCTCCTTCATTGGGGGCAAGACTTCCTCTATGCCTTTCCACCCATTCCCCTAATTCCCAAGACACTTTTCAAGCTTCAGAGAGACAGGGGGTCTATGATCCTCATAGCCCCACTTTGGCCACGCCAAGTGTGGTACCCTCTACTTCTGCATCTCTCTCAAGCTCCCTCCCTGGACGTGGGATCTGCTTCAGACCTCCTATCCCAGGAGGAGGGAATGTTGTGGCACCCAAATCCCCAGTCTCTTTATCTTCTTCGCTGCCCAGCTCAGCCCGCAGCAGCTCTCTCAGCCGGAGATCGAGCAGCTGGGGCTGCTTCAAACCGGGACCAGCAGCTTTTTCCCGCCGTTCGGCTGCCCAATCGGGGCAGAGGCAGGCCCTATAAAAGAGCTCCTTCCCAGCACAGGGTCCTCTTCGCTGCCCAGCTCAGCCCGCAGCAGCTCTCTCAGCCGGAGATCGAGCAGCTGGGGCTGCTTCAAACCGGGACCAGCAGCTTTTTCCCGCCGTTCCACTGCCCAATCGGGGCAGAGACAGGCCCTCACGTGTGATCAAGCACCACCGACCCCACCGGCGATCCTGCGCTCCGCCTCCAGCCGCTCATCCGACCAATCAGGACTGCCCTCTGTGGGCCTGAAAAGAGCGAACCTCTAAGCGTGCCCGCGCTTGCATGCCCGCGCCTGAGGGCCGCACAAGAGGGCCCTTTGGCACGGCCCTTAGGCTAAGGCACTTAGTCTACCCTTTTGCACTGAAACAACGAAGAAATATGCAACGTCGAATCCGCATCTACACCTAAGTACAGCTGAGCTCCCCCAGGGTTGAGCTCGCGTACCTCACCCCATCTACAGATCTTCCACCGCAGCAAGTATACCCTCAACAATCTCTAGTTATCTGACTTTCACAACCTAGATCTTGATCTTACTTTACCACTCTGTTTATACTGATAAGCCAGATCAGGTCTCATTGTTTACTGTCATATACTGTCCTTAATTCACCATTTACTGTTGTCAGTAGCTTTCCTACAGTTTTGTTGTCAGCAGCCTATCTTCTTATAATACTTATACCGTTAAACTAGATCAGGTTTCATTGTTAGCTGTTATACAATTTCCTGAATATACTATTTACTGTTGTCAGCGCCCCTATATTACATTAATAATCCTATCAGTAACATATTTTCATTCTATACTGTTGTCAGTAACTATCATATATGTCATTACTGTTGTCAGTAGCATACTGTTGTCAGTAGCATCATTACTGTTGTCAGTAGCATCCCTACTCACTACTGTAGCCAGTAACTATCACTAAATCCAATACTGTTGTCAGTAGCACTCATTCAATTTTTAATATTGCCTCTAGCAGCTTTCCCTTAACCCTGCATAGCCTCATTTGTCAGTGACTTACTGCCTTCTCAAATTATCCAACCTTCTATATAACTGCATAACTCTACTAACAGTAGCTCACATCAAATTCTCCTACAAACTACCAACATACACCATAATGATACAAACAAACACCATGCTACTAAAAGTTTCTTACCTCTTCATATCTCTAACAATCCTAATCGACCTAACTCTAAGTCTCAACTGTAAAAACCATATGATAATCCCTATAAATCCATACATCCAATCGAAACAATCTACTTATTGGACACTATCACCCTCACAACCAATCAAAAATAAACTACCACAGACTCATTCAAATAAAACAGACTATCTCACAACACACAGTCCACTCAAACCCCCCTCAACATGCAATGTCATTATCGTGCATCCTTATAAACGCACGATCTTTGAAAAATAAGCTCCCAATTATTAATGACTTGTTATCTGACTTAAAACCTGATATTCTATGTATCACAGAGACATGGCTCTCTGATACTGATACAGTCCTTCTAAACCAACTTGACAACTTAAATTACGATATTACCCACATACATAGATCTAACAAAAAAGGTGGCGGTGTACTGATTATGACAAAAATAAACCTAAAAGCCAAGAAAATTCTATCTAACACCTCCAATAACATTGACACTCTAATAATAGTAATCGGACAACTGAGAATCTGCTTAATATACAGACCTCCTAACCAAAACGCAGACAGTCTTCACTCACTAATTGAACTCCTTAATTCATCAACAGAACAAAACCCCCTAATTATCCTAGGAGATTTCAACCTCCCATCACTTGCAAATACTGATTCCAACCTCTTCCTGGAAACCATAACTGACTTAGACTTCCATCAAATTATAAACATACCAACTCACACTAAAGGTGGTACACTTGACCTTGTCCTCCTTCCTCATTCACTATTTAAACTTTTCAACCAAGACTCCTTACAATGTACTGAAATACCCTGGTCTGATCATCATCTAATTAAAATAAACTTCACTTACAATATTATCGGTGTCATAAAACACACAAGAAATGACCAAACTATAAAATTCAAGAAATTCATTGAAACTGAATTTCTAGACTCTACAATACCCCACCTTTCATCATCTCCAACAGATTTAGATGAAGCAGTCAAAAACTGGCATACCACCATCAATAATGCAGCCACAATTAATCAAAATAATAAAAAGCCAACCAATACTAAAATCAAAATCACCCCATGGTTCAACAGTACTTTAAAACATATGAAAAGAGATCTAAGAAAACTAGAAGCCAAATGGCGCAAAACCAAATCCACCATCCACAAAGAATTATATTATAACCACCTCACATTATATAAGGAAACCTTAGACAACACAAAGAAAAACTAGTATGCCAGCATCCTATCAAATTCTTATAATAGACCAAGAGAACTATTCTCCATTGTTAGTAACCTAACTAATAACTCACAAACTTCCAGCAAGGAAATCACTGACATCTCAGCACAAACATTAGCTAACTATTACCATAACAAAACAAAACTACAATTCACGACTCCAGACTCTTTCCACAAACCTCATCACCCGATAGACGTATGGTCAGAATTTCACCCTATAACCAAAACATCATTAAAAAATATCATACTCAACCTAAACACCACTACCTCTTACCTAGATCCTTGCCCAGTAATCTGGATAAAAAACACTCTCCCAATCCTTCTTTCATTCATACTCCCCATTGTCAATCTCTCACTACTCCAAGGTTACCTCCCACCCACACTTAAACACGTACAAATAAGACCAATTCTCAAGAACAGCACCCTTGATAAAACCTCACCAAAATCATATAGACCCATCTCAAGTATACCATTCCTAGCAAAAGTAATAGAAAAAACAGTACAAATACAGACGCAGGAGCACCTAGACTCATCTTACCCACTCGACGAACAGCAATATGGTTTTCGCCCAAAGCATGGAGTGGAAACACTCCTCACAGCTCTAACAGATACGCTATTAAGAGGAATCGACAATCACAAACAAGCATTCATTCTATTATTTATTGATATTTCAGCTGCTTTTGATAGCGTCCCCCATACCATAATGCTCAATAGTCTGAGTCAAATAGGAATAAATGCCACAGTTCATAAATGGTTCTCCTCTTATCTAGATAATAGGACACAAAATGTACGAATAGGTAATCAAACCTCTGATTCATACAAACTGGAAACCGGTTTACCTCAAGGATCAGCGTTATCAGCACTCCTATTTAACATATACATAAAATCTGTTTGCAATATCTTTAAAATATTTGGTGTACTCTATCATCTATACGCAGATGATATCATGATGTACATTCCGTTCACGATTCCCAACTTACCGATGCAAACTGTCAGATTGCTTCAATTAAGTCACATCCTGGCTAAATACCCACAATCTCCAAATAAATCACTCCAAAACTGAAGTGCTAATCGTCACCAAAAACCAATCCTATACTCCACCTACACACATAACACTTCAAAACCAAGAAATTAAAATAAAAAATGAAGTAAGATATCTAGGTGTTATTCTAGATAAACACCTTACATTAGACACCCACATTAGAAACACCACAAAGAAAATCTATTTCAAACTCAAAATCCTTAAACAACTAAGACCCCTTGTATACATACATGATTTCATCAGCATAATTCAAGCCATCATAACCCCCCACTTTGACTTCGCTAACCTAATTTTATTGGGTATAACAAAACAAAACATTAAAAGAATTCAACTTGCCCAGAATGCAGCAGCTCGGATAATAACGAAAGTACACGCACATCAACATATAACACCAATACTAGAATCCCTTCACTGGCTGCCTATACAAAGTAGGATAGTATACAAAACATTGATAACCACATTTAAAACTCTAAATAACATGGCCCCAGTCACCTTAAGTAACCTAATCAGCAAAGAGCACTCAAAATCTACTCAAAGAAAAGGACAAACAAATAAACTAAAAACTCCCAAAGACTTCATAAAAGCAAATAAACTCACAAACAATAGAGCTTTTTCTCATGCAGCTCCAACAATCTGGAATTCCCTCCCAGATGATCTAAGATTGCTAACCGAGATCATCGAATTCCGCAAAAAAGTGAAAACCTATCTCTTTTCTAAACATTACAACAACTCAGATCATCCCTCAATAGACTTAGATAATGGCTAACCAGTTTTTATCTAACAAATCCCAAATGACCTACACATACAATTCTTCATAGCTGATACTGTACTTTGAATAACGCTTAAGCCCCACATAATGTGTATTTGTACATAATGTATACTGTTCTATACTGTTCTGTATTAACACTAGTTGTTTATCTTATTGTTATTTGGTCATATGATGTTTTATGTAAAACAAACTCCGATTTGTTAACTGTTTATTGTGAACCGCAACTGAACTATGGAAGATGCGGTATATAAATCATTGTTAAATAAATAAATAAAATAAATCTCAGGGCCTGGTTGCTGAAGGCCTAGACCTACAAGATTTGCATCTTTCTTAGCAAGTGAAAGATATCCTTCATGCTTCCAGAAAGCCTTCCACCAGACCTTCCTTTGCTTTTAAATGGAAAGCACAGTTACTTACCTGTAACAGGTGATCTCTGGGAACAGCAGGAATAGTCCTCACATATGGGTACGTCGGAACCGACGGAGCCTGCGCGGGAAAGCTCCCCAGCTTCCCAGAAGGAAAGCTTTTGGGGCTTCCCACAGCGCATGCGCGCCCCTTCCCGCTTTCCTGACCAACTCTCCTCAGTTCGAGTTTAAAGCTGAGACAATAGAGAGTGGAAAGGAAAGAGAAAGAGAGAGAGACAACTCCTAGGGGAGGTGGGTGGGTTGTGAGGACTATTCCTGCTGTTCCCAGAGATCACCTGTTACAGGTAAGTAACTGTGCTATCTCCAGGAACAAGCAGGAATGAGTCCTTACATATGGGGACTCCCTAGCTGAGATGCCTGGGAGATCCCCCTCCAAGGGTTCTTCATCTTCCTATGGATCTCAGGCATCCATTGCGGGAAGGTGGGCAGGAGTTGTTTAAGAATGGAACAGGTGTTTGAGGACAGCCTGACCAAATAAGGCATCCCGGCGGGAGTCCTTATCCAAGCAGTAATGGGCTGTGAAGGTATGAACCGAGGCCCAGGTGGCTGCTCGACAGATCTGATCTGTGGATACAGAGTGAAGATGAGCCATAGAGGTGGCCATGGCTCTCACATTGTGAGCTGTGACATGGCCCTCCAGAGAAATGTTTTTACTCTGGTAAGCAAAAGAAATACACTGAGCAATCCAATTGGAAAGTGTTCTTTTTGAGACTGGAAGTCCCAAGTGAGAAGGATCGAAAGCAACAAAAAGTTGGGAAGACTTTCGATGTGGCTGAGTCCTGTGGAGGTAAAAGGCAAGAGCTCTTTTACAATCTAGAGTATGAAGGTTCCGCTCTGCACTGGATGCGTAAGGAGCTGGAAAAAAGACAGGTAGATATACCTCTTGATTAAGATGAAAAGGTGAAACCACTTTAGGCATAAAGTGTGGATTTGTTCTAAGGACTACCTTGTCATGATGGAACCTTGTATAAGGTGGATTAGCCACTAAGGCTTGCAGTTCACTGATGCGGCGAGCTGAAGTGACTGCAGTGAGGAAAATAACCTTCCAGGAAAGAAATTTCAAGGAAGTAGAGACTAAAGGTTCAAAGGGTGGCTTCATAAGCTGACCAAGAACCAAATTTAAGTCCCATGCCACCGGAGGGGGCCTAATGGGAGGTTTAGTTAAAGTTAGGCCTCTCATGAATCTTGCAATAATAGGATGAGAGGAAATAGGTTGTCCATTGAGAGGCTTGAGGGATGCTGCAATAGCACTCAAATGGACCCTTACTGAATTCGTTTTAAGGCCTGCATTGGAGAGATGCAGGAGATATTCCAATAGGGAATTCACAGGAAGAGCAAAATTGTCGAGACCCTTTTGAGCACACCAAATGGAAAATCTTTTCCATTTAAAAGCATAAGAACGCCTTGTGGAAGGTTTTCTGGAAGCATGGAGGATATCCTTCACTTGTTGCGAGACATTTAAGTCTTGAAGGTCTAGGCCTTCAGTAACCATGCTCTGAGGTGGAGGGACTTGGGGTTTGGGTGCCACCAAGTCCCTTCCTCCTGAGACAGAAGGTCTGGAGCAGCTCCCAGGTCCAGGGAGGGGCCCTGGGAGAGATGCAGAAGTAGAGGGAACCACACTTGGCGTGGCCAGCGTGGAGCTATAAGGATCATAGATCCGTGATCCCTCTGCAATTTGAAGAGAGTCTTGGGAATCAAAGGAATGGGTGGAAAGGCATATAGGAGGCCCTGACCCCAATGAAGAAGGAAGGCATCCTTGGCCTGAACCCCCTGGCACGGAGTTCTGGAACAGAACCGGGGAAGTTTGGCATTCCACGGACTTGCAAAGAGGTCTATGTCCGGGGTTCCCCATTTCTGAAAGATTCTGAGTACCTGATCCATGTGCAGGGACCATTCGTGTGGAAGCAGAACTCGGCTGAGTCTGTCTGCCCAAGAGTTTTGAATTCCTGGGAGATATACTGCCAGGAGATGGATTTGATGCTCTCTGGCGAAGGCCCACAGTCTGAGAGCTTCGTTGCAAAGTGACAGAGAGCCAGTCCCTCCTTGTTTGTTTACGTAGAACATGGCTACTTGATTGTCGGTATGAACAAGAACTGTCATGTTGCAAAGGAGGGTATGAAATACCTTGAGAGCAAGGAAAATTGCTCGAAGTTCCAGAAGGTTGATATGAAGGGCGGTCTCCTGTGGAGACCAAAGGCCTTGAGTGGATAGGTCTTGAAGATGAGCTCCCCACCCTGTTTGGGAGGCATCTGTGGTGAGGGTTGCTTGGGGTAGTAGCGGTTGGAAGGGGGACCCCAGCAACAGATTTTGAGTGGATATCCACCACTGGAGAGACCAAAAGAGACGTTTGGAGGTTTCTATTTGGTCTGAGAGAGCTCCTGATGCTTGGGTCCACTGGGTGGACAGAGTCCATTGAGCTGCTCTCATATGCAGGCGAGCATAGGGCACCACATGAACTGTGGATGCCATGTGGCCTAGCAGTTGTAACATCTCTCTGGCAGTCAAGTGGCTTCTGGACTGAATCTGAGAGGCCAAGTGCACTAGCCGGTGGCAACGTGCCTGGGGAAGATAGGCCCTTGCCGTGGTGGTATCTAGCCAGGCCCCTATGAATTCTAGGGATTGAGTAGGGGTGAGTTGAGACTTTGGCAGATTGATGACAAGTCCCAGATACTGCAGAGTGCAGATGGTGTGGTCCAGGGAAGTCTGAGCCTGAGACTGAGATGGAGCTCGGATGAGCCAGTCGTCTAGGTATGGGAAGACAAAGATTCCCTGGGTGCGTAAAAATGCAGCAACTACTGACATGCATTTTGTGAACACTCTTGGAGCAGAGGCTAGACCGAAGGGGAGTACTCTGTATTGGAAATGTTTTCCCTGGAACAGAAATCGAAGGAATTTTCTGTGGGATGGGTGGATGAGTATATGGGTGTACGCATCCTTTAGGTCTAGAGAACAAAGCCAGTCCTGACTCTGTAGGTATGGAAGGAGAGTACCCAGAGAGAGCATTTTGAATTTCTCCTTGCATAGAAATTTGTTCAATTCTCTCAGATCTAGGATGGGTCTGTGCCCCCCTGTTTTCTTTGGTATGAGAAAATAGGGGGAGTAGAACCCTGAGCCCTGTTGAAGAAGAGGAACCTGTTCTATTGCCCCTTGGGCAAGCAGGGTACTCACTTCCTGATGCAACAGGGGTAGAAGAGATGGGGGAGAGATGAAATGTCTCACCCTGGGATAGAGAGGAAGGCTGGAAAAATGCAGTTTGTAGCCCTCTCTGATGATAGAGAGGGTCCACTGCTCTGATGTAATTTGTTCCCACCTGCCAAAGAAACAAATTAAAATAAGAACTTCTGCAGCGGTGACAGGAACACGATCTGCTGGCTCCGCGGAAAAAGAGAAACTGAGGAGAGTTGGTCAGGAAGGCGGGAAGGCAGCGCGCATGCGCTGTGGGAAGCCCCAAAAGCTTTCCTTCTGGGAAGCTGGGGAGCTTTCCCGCGCAGGCTCCGTCGGTTCCGACGTACCCATATGTGAGTACTCATTCCTGTTTGTTCCTGGAGATAAGGTTTACCATTTGGTGTGCAGAGAAGGGTCTTAACCCTCTTGCAATACCTATGAATTCTTTACTAGAGTATTTGCTGCATTTATCCCATGCAGGCCTTAAAACAAATTCAGTAAGAATCCATTTGAGTGCTATTGCAGCATCCCTTAAGCCTCTCAATGGACAGCCTATTTCCTCTCATCCTCTTATAGCAAGATTCATGAGAGGCCTTCTTTTGACTAAACCTCCCATTAGACCACCTCCAGTGGCATGGGACTTGAATCTGGTTCTTGGCCAGCTTATGAAGCCACCCTTTGAACCCTTAGCCACTACCTCCTTGAAATTTCTTTCCGGGAAGGTTATTTCTCTCATTGCAGTCACTTCAGCTCGCCGCATCAGTGAGCTGCAAGGCTTGGTGGCTAATCCTCCTTATACAAGGTTCCATCATGACAGGACCAATCCACACTTTATGCCTAAGGTGGTTTCACCTTTTCATCTGAATCAGGAGGTGTATTTACCTGTCTTTTTTCCAGGACCTCATGCATCTAGTGCAGAGAGGAATCTCCATACCCTGGATTGTAAGAGAGCGCTCGCTTTTTACTTACAAAGGACACAGCAACATAGAAAGTCCTCTCAACTCTTTGTTGCTTTTGATCCCTCTCATTAAGGACTTCCAGTCTCTAAGAGAACTCTGTCCAATTGGATTGCTCAGTGTATTTCTTTCGCCTACCAGAGTAAGAACCTTTCTCTAGAGAGCCATGTCACAGCTCACAATGTGAGGGCCATGGCAGCCTAAGTGGCTCATCTAAACTCTGTGTCCATCGACCAAATCTGTCGAGCGGCCACCTGGGCCTCGGTTCATACCTTCACAGCCCATTACTGCTTGGACAAGGACTCCCGCCGGGATGCCTTGTTTGGTCAGGCTGTTCTCAAACACCTGTTCCCTGGTTGGATGCCCGAGATCCATGGAGGGAGGTAGAGCCCTTCTCAGGGACTCACAACCTTGGGGATCTCCATGGCATTTCTAGCTGGAGAGTCCCCATATGTGAAGACTCATTTCTGCTTGTTCCTGGAGATAGCACAGTTACTTACCTGTAACAGGTGATCTCTGGGAACAGCAGGAATAAGTCTTCACAACCCACCCACCTCCCCTAGGAGTTGTATCTCTCTATCTATCTTTCCTTTCCTCTCTCTCTCTTTGTCTCAGCTTAAAACTCGAGAGAGGCGGTTGGGAAAGGTGGGAAGGCAGCGCGCAGGCGCTGTGGGATGCTCCCAAAAGCTTTCCTTTTGGACGCTGGGGAGCGTTCCCGCGCAGACTCAGTCGGTACCGACGATACCCATATGTGAAGACTTATTCCTGCTGTTCCCAGAGATCACCTGTTACAGGTAAGTAACTGTGCTTTACTCACCTGTAACAGGTGATCTCCGGGAACAGCAGGAATTTAGTCTTCACAACCCACCCACCTCCCCTAGGAGTTGTGTATCTCTATCTCTTTCTCTTTCCCTCTCTCTCTCTTTGTCTCAGGTTTAAACTCAACTGGAGAGAGGCAGTTGGGAAAGGCGGGAAGGCAGCACGCAGGCGCTGTGGGATGCTCCCAAAAGCTTTCTGATTGGACGCTGGGGAGTGTTCCCGTGCAGGCTCCGTCGGTACCGACAATACCCATATGTGAAGACTAAATTCCTGCTGTTCCCGGAGATCACCTGTTACAGGTGAGTAACTATGCTTTATTTCCTTGAATCTATTTCTTAACTCTAATCTAGCTCAGAGCAGTCAAGTAGGAAGTATTCATTTCTAAGAATAAATCGGAAATCCACAGCTCTTTTGTCAGAAATATTTTAAAATTAATTGACAGTACTTAGGAGACCACTGTCTGCCAGGGCTGGTTCAAGAGGTTGTAGCACCCTGAGCCAACTTTTGCTTTTGCATTCCCCCTTGGGTCCAATCTTGCAGTGCAAGCTGCACAAACGGGTAAATTTTCAGCCCACTGGCTTGTTAAATGCCACCCTCCCATTTAACTTAATCTGTGCATGTTATGTCATATCTCCAGGAACAAACAGGAATGTAGTCTTCACATATGGGTATCGTCGGTACCGACGGAGCCTGCGCGGGAACGCTCCCCAGCGTCCAATAGGAAAGCTTTTGGGAGCATCCCACAGCGCCTGCGTGCTGCCTTCCCGCCTTTCCCAACTGTCCCTCTCCAGTTCTTCATTTTTCTCAGAGCCTGTCACCGCAGAAAATAATTCCCTTCTGTTCTTCTTTTTTGTGGTCGTGTCTGTCTTCCTTCGATGCTACACCGGTACCGCCAGTGGTTCTTTCTTTTTTTCCAAAAAAAACCAAAAAACAACCTTTTCTTCTGGAGTCTCTTCCTGTTATTTTCTCCTCAGGTGCCACATGCCATTTTGGGCACTAGGCCCAACTTTTTCCTTTAACATGGAAAAACCCGCTTTAGGTTTTAAAAAGTGTTCCAAGTGTGGCGGTACCATCTCCGTCACCGACACCCATGAGTGGTGCCTCAAATGTTTAGGTCCTGACCACTCTATTTCGGAGTGTTTTGCCTGTGGGATGATGTCGAAAAGGGGCCAGCAGAACCGAGCTGCTAAACTTAGCACCCTTTTTCCCTCCGATGCAGCTTCTGTGGCATCGACGTTTTCCAGGGCTTCGTCTTCCTTCCATGGATCTCAGGTAACTAAACATTAAATCTAGCCGGTCCTCAAAGGGTCAATCTCCCTCTAAACATCGAGATCCTCTGGTGTTGCTCTTGAGGGACTTTCACCGGCAAAATTGCCCCGGTGGGAGGCTTCAGCTTCCAAAGCACTAACGGGGCTCCAGGATGTTCTCGAGGCCTCAACCTTGGCAGAACTACTGGTGCCATGCTCTGGGGTACCGGCTGCTTCATCCGGTACCGATACCCAAGCATCGGCAGCGTCGATAGACCAGAGATTTTTGGCTATTGAACGCAGTCTTGCGGCTCTTGTCACGGCCTCGATGCCCCTGAAACCGCTTCAGACAATTCAACCGGTACCGGCACCAACTGAATCAACATCAGCAGGTATTCTACCAGGACCGAGTCATGCTTATCCATCTAGTATCGACAAGTCGGTACCAGACCCCTCCGATGCCGACTTCGATCGGTACTGGTACCGTGCCTTGCACGATTACCCGGATCGGATATACTTTGAATCCTCGGATGAGTCTGAAGACTCTGAAAGCTCTGCCGATACCAGAGTAATTCTTCCTGAGGATGATTCTTCTCCTCAGCGTAGGATGTCTCCACCAGAGGATATGTCCTTTCAGGATTTTATCCGAGATGTGGCTCGAGGTCTTTCCATTACAGTGGCTCCTAAAAAAGAGCCTAATAAAGCTCCCAAGGAGGCAGCTACCTTACCTATTCATGAGATCTTGCATGATCTCATGTTAAGGATGGGGGAAACACCTCTAACCACATCTCCTCACTCTCGAAGACTCGACACCATGTATCGAGTTCCTCCTTGTCCTGGGTTTCAGAAGTCTCAGCTACCACACCATTCCATGGTGGTGGAATCAGCTATGAGAAGGATCAAGAGTGCAAAAAGGCATGCATCTAATCCTCCAGGACATGAGTGTAGGACTCTTGACGTCTTTGGATGTCGAACCTTCTAGGCTTCCATCCTTTCTGCTACGATCAGTTCCTATATATTATATATGGGAATGTTCCTTAAGGAGGTCACGGGAGATTTAGAGCTTATGAGCTCTCTCCTTCCTGATGATAAGAGGCAAGATTACCTCGCTCTTGTCAAACATGCTCAGGATGTTTCCAAGTTTGTGAATCGTGCAGCCTTTGACTGCTTTGAGTGCATAAGCAGAACCTCTGCTATTGCCATAGGTGCACATAGAATTGCCTGGCTCCAGGCATCTGACTTGGAACTTTGGGTACAGGATAAACTAGGGAATATTCCTTGCACAGGAGAGAATCTCTTTGGCAAGAATTGGCAGGAAAAAGCTAATGAGATAGATGCTGACAATATCACTTTGGATAGATTGTCTAAATCTACAGCTTATCCTGCAAGGAAAAAATCCTACAAGAAACCATTCTTCAGTGAGAAGAAGAGGTTTTATCTCTCCTATACCCAGCAGGGGCATAGTTTTAGGTCAGTCTGCCCAAAAAGGACAGCAGCAACAACCTGGGCAAAGAAAAACAAAAGCTGCTAAGCCTCAACCGGCTCAGCAGACTCGGCCTCCACAGGGACTTTGACTCCTATCTAGAGAACTTTGCCTTCCTGGCCCTGAACGGCCCAGAGCCTTCCACCATTCCAGGAAGGTTATGCCATTTTGCCCCCAGATGGGGGCAGATAGCAGCAGAAAATTGGACTCTGTCTATTGTAAGAGAGGGGTACAAGCTTTATTTCCTCAGCATGCCCCCTTCTACAGTGGTAAGACAGTTCAATTCTCAGACCTCTCTCAATGCCCAGTTAGGTCAAGAGGTCACTTTGCTTCTTGCTCAGGGGGCAATAGAAGAGGTACCCATTCTCCAGCAGGGTACAGGGTTCTACTCCCCCTCTTTCCTTATTCCAAAGAAAACAGGAGGACACAGACCCATTTTAGACC
The DNA here is from genome assembly GCA_033557465.1 of Ichthyophis bannanicus. Classification (NCBI taxonomy): domain Eukaryota; kingdom Metazoa; phylum Chordata; class Amphibia; order Gymnophiona; family Ichthyophiidae; genus Ichthyophis; species Ichthyophis bannanicus. The sequence continues at coordinate 613,209 of JAWIIG010000037.1, read as the reverse complement.
TCAGAGAATTGAACAAATTCCTGTTCAAAGAGAAGTTCAAAATGATTTCTCTTGGAACTCTGCTGCCATACCTTCAGAGTCAGGATTGGCTTTGTTCTCTACATCTCAAGGATGCGTACACTCATGTTCTCATCCATCCAACTCATCGAAAGTTCCTTCGCTTTATATTTCAAGGGAAGCACTACCAATACAGGGTTCTTCCTTTTGGCCTGGCCTCGGCACCAAGGGTGTTCACAAAATGCATGACTCTGGTGGCAGCATTTCTTCGCACCCTAGGAATATTCGTCTTCCCTTACTTAGACTGGCTCATTCGAGCCTCTTCAGAGCCAGAGGCCAGGGTTTCTCTCTCTCGCACAATGCGCATTCTTCAGTATTTGGAACTTGTCATACACTTCCCAAAATCCAACCTTGCTCCTACTCAGTCCCTAGAGTTTATAGGAGCTCTGCTGGATACCAGACAGACAAGGGCCTACCTTCCACAGACCCTCTGCCTTCGCACTGTGCAGTTAGCTTCCCAAGCAGTCTAAAACCTCACTTCACTGCTCGGGAAATGTTAAAATTGATAGGCCACATGGCATCCACCGTGCATGTGATTCCTTATGCTCGCCTCCATATGAGGGCAGCCTAGTGGACTTTATCCACTCAGTGGACTCAGGCGTCAGGTTGCCTGTCAGACAAAATAGCAAATTCAGATCGCCTTATTTTGTCCCTCCAATGGTGGCAATCACCCCAAAACCTTTTGTTGGGGTCCCTTTTTCAGCAGCCTCCACCCCAAGCCACTCTAACAACAGATGCCTCAGAGGTGTGTTGGGGAGCCCACCTGCAAGGCGCCTCTACCCAGGGTACCTGGACTCCACAGGAGACCTATCTACATATCAATCTCCTGGAACTCAAAGCAATCTTCCTTTCTCTTCGAGTATTCTACACCCAGCTCAGCTACAAGACAGTCCTAGTTGAAACGGACAATCAAGTAGCCATATTCTATGTGAACAAGCAGGGCGGAACAGGCTCTGTCGCTATGCAACGAAGCTTTGCGACTGTGGGCCCTCGCTAGAGAGCATCAGATTTTTCTCCTTGCGGTGTATCTTCCAGGCATTCAAAACTCTTGGGCAGACAGATTCAGTTGCATTCTGCTTCCACACCAATGGTCTCTCCATGCAGACCAGGTGGCCAAAATTTTCCAAATTTGGGAAACCCCGGACATAGACCTCTTCGCAAGTCCGCTGAATGCCATACTTCCCCGGTTCTGTTCCAGAATTCCAGCTCAGGGTTGTCAGGCCAGGGATGCTTTCCTCCATTGGGGCCAGGACTTCCTGTATGCCTTTCCACCCATTCCCCTAAATCCCAAAACCCTGTTCAAGCTTCAGAGAGACATAGGTCATATGATTCTCATAGCTCACATTGGCCACGGCAAATGTGGTACCCTCTGCTCCTACATCTCTCTCAAGCTCTGCCTCTGGAGTTAGGATCTGCTCCAAATCTCCTTCTCAAGAGGACGGGATGCTGTGGCATCCCAATCCCCAGTCTCTGCATCTCAGGGCCTGGTTGCTGAAAGCCTAGAACTTCACGGTCTTAACCTTTCTCAGCAGGTAAATGATATCCTTTATGCTTCCAGGAAGCCTTCCACAAGATGCTCTTATGCTTTCAAGTGGAAAAGGTTTACCATATGGTGCTCGCAGAAGGGTCTTTAACCCTCTTGCGATACCTCTGGAATCATTACTGGAGTATCTCCTTCATTTATCTAATGCAGGGATTAAGACCAATTCAGTGAGAGTTCATTTGAGTGCTATTGCAGCTTCTTTCCAGCCTCTAAATGGGCAACCTATTTCCTCTCATCCTCTCATAGCGAGATTTATGAGAGGCCTTCTTTTAACTAAGCTTCCCATTAAGCCACCACAAGTGGCATGGGACTTAAATTTGGTTCTTGGGCAGCTTATGAAACCACCTTTTGAACCATTAGCCACTACCTCCTTGAAATTCCTTTCCTGGAAGGTCATCTTTCTTATTGCAATCACATCAGCACGTCGCATCAGTGAATTGCAAGCATTGGTGGCTGATCCTCCTTATACAAGGCTCCATCATGATAAGGTAGTCCTTAGGACTTATCCACACTTTATGCCAAAGGTGGTGTCACCTTTTCATTTAAACCAAGCGGTTTACCTTCCTGTATTCTTCCCAAGTCCTCATGCCTCAAATGCAGAAAGGAATCTTCATACTTTGGATTGTAAAAGGGCTCTGGCCTTTTACTTACAAAGGACACAGCAACATTGGAAGTCCTCTCAACCTTTTGTTGCTTTTGATCCTAGTCATTTGGGACTTCGAGTCTCCAAATGAACACTGTCCAACTGGATTGCACAGTGTATATCTTTTGCCTATGAGAGTAAAAACCTTCCTCTGGAAGGCCATGTCTCAGCTCACACTGTGAGAGCCATTGCAGCCTCTATGGCTCATCTTCAATCTGTTGTCTATTGACGACATCTGCCGAGCAGCTACTTGGGCTTCGGTTCATACCTTCACAGCCCATTACTGCTTAGACAAGGACTCCTGCCGGGATGCCTTGTTTGGTCAGGCTGTTCTTGAACACCTGTTCCATACTTAATCAACTCCTACCCACCATCTCTGATAGGATGCCAGAGATCCATGGGGGGAAGTGGAGCCCTTTCACAAGGGCACACAACTTCTGGGGTTTCTCCCTGGCATCTGCAGCTAGGGAGTCCCCATATGTGAAGACTACATTCCTGCTTGTTCCTGGAGATAGCATAGTTACTCACCTGTAACAGGTGATCTCCGGGAACAGCAGGAATTTAGTCTTCACAACACACCCACCTCCCCTAGGAGTTGTATCTCTCTCTTTCTCTCTTTCCCTCTCTCTTTTGTCTCCGCTTTAAACTCAACTGGAGAGGGACAGTTGGGAAAGGCGGGAAGGCAGTACGCAGGCGCTGTGGGATGCTCTCAAAAGCTTTCCTATTGGACGCTGGGGAGCGTTCCCGCGCAGGCTGCGTCGGTACCGACGATACCCATATGTGAAGACTAAATTCCTGCTGTTCCCAGAGATCACCTGTTACAGGTGAGTAACTATGTTTTATCTATGTAGATAGCAGTGCTGAATATATAGAGAGTGAAGGCGTGGTCACTGTTTTATCCATTTAGGCTAGACCTGATTTTCTGCAGGCCTAATCTAAACGTCTAACTTACCTGAATAGTGGTTGAATATTGCCACTATCTGGATAATTTTCTGGCCTACCTTTGCTCCTTCCCTAACATACCCCATGTGTATACAGATAATATCTGACCATTTGCAATTTAAATATGGAAGTGTATGGAGGGCATTGCCCCTCCCCCTCAAACAAGCTGGCGCTCTCGCTGAAACAGTGAAACAGCTACAGCCTTTCCGGCCCCCCCCCCCCCCCACCTACGGCACCACCACACCACTGCTGTTGCTTTTTCTGTGTCTGCAGCAGCGGTCTCTGATAAAAAGAATAAAAATCCCTCAGCTTCTCTATGTAGTTTCCTAGCATGAAAGTACATAGACCCATAAGTTTTCTTTTCTTTTTTTAAATCAGACACTGCTGCAGCCACTGCAGCAACAGCAAAAATCAGCAGCAGTGGGGGATGGTGGAATGGAATTTGTGGAATGGTTGGAAGGGAAATGCTGGGCAGATGGACATGAAAGGGGGGACTGGAATGGCTGGAAGGAAAATTCTGGCCAGATGGACATGAAAAGGCAAGGGGAGGGGGGGGGGTAGAAAGGCTAGAAGGGAAATGCTGGGCAGATGAACATGATGGGGCGGTTGGAATGTCTGGAAGGGAAATGCTGGGCAAATGTTGGAAATGAAGGGGGGCAAAGGGCAGATGCTGAATAGGAAGTGTGGAGATGACACAGGGCAGATGGATACAAAGGGAGGTGAAGGACAGATATTGGACACACGGGGGGGGGGGGGGTGGAAGGCAGATACAGGACACGGGTGATGGGCGAATGCCAGACATGGGATGCAAAGCAGAGGCTGGACATGGGGTAGGGGATCATACAGGGATGGAGGGCAGGTGGTGGCTGAATACTGGGGGTCATAGGGAGATAAATGGCAGATGCTGGACATGAAGTAGGGGAGTGGAGGGCAGATACTGGACATGGGGTGAGAGAAAGCGAGGAGAGATGTTGGACATGGGATGGGATGAGATGGGGGAGATGCTGGACATGGGGTGAGGGCAGGGGCGGCCCAAGGGTTTCTGCCTCCCAAGGCAGAAGCCTCCACTGCCCTCCACGTTGCCACGGAATCCCGAATCCATCTTCTCAACTTGCGGCAGCAACTCAACTCGATTTTGAGCTGCCACCACTTTTAAAACTGAGTTGGTCCGCCACTGCTGCAAGATGAAAAAGAGGGATTTGGGGAGTGGTGCAGCCCCACTTCATTTTAAAAGCAGCAGCAGTTCAAAACAGAGTCGGGCCACTGCAGCTTTCAAAACTGAGTCGGGCCGCCCACCAGGGTCTGCCACCCTAGGTGGCCACCTAGTCTGCCTAGTGAATAGGCCGGCCCTGGGTGAAGGAAAGAGAAGGTATACTGTACATGGTGGGATAGGATGAGAAAAAGGGGAGAGGCACAGGACAGGAGAGAAGGAAATAGATGCTGAACACAGAGAGGGTAAAAAAGTGGGGAATAAGTGGCTGGAGAAAGATAGAGAGTAGGAGGGTTGTGTTAAAGGTTGAAAAGTGGTAGATTGACACAGTAAAAAGAGATCTCAAGATGCTAATTTACTTGATGGCCCATTGTTTTGTAAGATTCATTTTCAGACTTTGTGAAATAGGTTGTTTTCTGTAAGTGTTCTGGTTTTGTGGAATTCATTGCCTCATGAATTATGAAACATTTCTGAGCTGTTGTTTTTTTGGCGAAGACTCAAAGCACATCTTTTTAAACAAGCTTTTCCTTTGCTGACAGGCTAGGTTTTTAAATTTTATTTTAGTATCTGTATTGTTTGGTTTAGTAAGAAGCTTTTATTTTGTTTTATGTTTTTATTTTTTGACTTTCATATTGTTTTATTGAAATATTGTGAGTGTTTTTTGTATTCCGTCTCACTAGTGTGTGGATTATAAATTGTTTAAATAAATAAATTAATTAAATTAAATTAAATAACAAGGAGAAATAAAATCTTAGTTGATAAAGAGAGAAAAATAAATGGAAGAAAGCTAAAAGGAAAAAAATCAGTGTCCGAGATGGATGTAGGAGAGCAAGTGAAGAAGACAGAAGGGCAGATGGATTGCAGACTCTGGAAAAGAGAGTTAAGAGAAGACAGGACGCAGAACACAGATTACTGGGACAAATGCAAAAAAAAAATTGCTAGACAATATAGGTAAAATATTCATTTTCCAATTAATGACTGGAAATATGTCAATTTTTGGATTTTATATAATCTCCAGGAACAAGCAGGAATGAGTCTTCACATATGGGTATCGTCGGTACCGATGGAGCCTGCGCGGGAACGCTCCCCAGCGTTCAAAAGGAAAGCTTTTGGGAGCATCCCACAGTGCCTGCGCGCTGCCTTCCCGCCTTTCCCAACTGCCTCTCTCCAGTTCTTCTTTTCCGCGGAGCCAGCAGGTCGTGTTTCCTGTCACCGCTGAAGAATTTCTTATTTTCTTTTATTTTTCTTTAGTCGCGTGTCTGCCTTCTCGATTCCGGACCGGTACCACCGGTCTTGTTTCTTTCTTTTAAAAAAAAAAAAAAAAAACTTCTACTCTCTTCGGTGCATTTTTTCTTCTGGGGCCTTAGGCCTACAGATATATTTTTCCTCATGGAAAAACCCGCCTCCGGGTTTAAAAAGTGCACGAAGTGCAGTAGCACTATTTCTGTCACTGACACCCATGACTGGTGTCTAAAATGTTTAGGTCCTGACCACTCCATTGCGGATTGTGAGTCCTGTTCCATGATGTCGAAGAGAGGGTTACAGAATCGGGCAGCCAAGCTCAGTACCCTGTTTCCCTCCGATGCAGCTTCTGTGGCATCGACGTCTTCCAGGGCTGCTTCTTCATCCCATGGATCTCAGGTAACCAAACTTAAATCTGGCCGGTCCTCAAAGAGTTCATCTCCCTCTAGGTATCGAGATGCCCCCGGGCTTACTCTTGAGGAACCCACACCGGCAAAATTACCCCGGCGGGAGGCTCCGGCTTTCAAAGCACTACCTATGGGGGCACAGGTTGACATCGATGGCTCGGCCTCGACTGATCACCTGTTACAATGTTCTGGGGTACCGGTGGTCTCCACCGGTACCGACATCCAGACATTGGTGGCGTCAATGGATCAGAATATCCTGACCATGCAGCGTGCCATCACGGCATTCATACAAGCTGCGACACCTACGGTACCATAACAAACCCCGTTGTCGGTACCTGTACCGATTCCGGTACCGGACCCGATATCGGTCCCGATACCAGTACCGCTTGCATCGACGACAGCGGTACGCTATCCAGTGATGCCCATCAGTACCGACCCGGTACCGATTACTCCCAATGTCGATACCTCTCGGTACGCGTATCGGTCTCTGCGAGAGCATCCAGACAGTCGATACTTCGATTCCTCTGAAGACTCTGATTCTTCAGAGGCCTCAATTGAAGCATCGGGGATCCTTCCTCAGGAACCCTCTTCTCAAAAAAGGAGAATGTCTACTCCTGAAGACTTGTCTTTTCAGGACTTCATTAGGGAGGTGGCCAAAGGCCTGTCCATCTCAGTGACCTCTGAAACTGAACCTAGAGCCAAAAAATTAGATATTCTACAATATCCTAAGGCTCGTAAAGAGGCAGCCACCTTACCAATACATGAGATTCTTTATGATCACATGTTGGGCATATGGGAGACTCCTCTTTCCACCTCCCCTCATTCCAGAAGGTTGGACACCATGTATCGTGTTCCTCCTTGTCCTGGGTTTCATAAGACTCAGCTTCCTCACCACTCCATTGTGGTAGAGTCTGCTATGTAAAAGATCAAGAGTACAAAAAGGCACTCCTCTGCTCCTCCAGGAAGAGAATGCAGAACCCTAGATGCCTTTGGCAGGAAAATCTTCCAGGCCAGTATGCTCGTAGCCAGAATCAACTCCTATAGTCTCTATATGGGGATGTTTCTAAAAGAAGTTACAGATCATCTGCAAACCTTATCTCCTTTTATGTCAGAAGATAAGAGAGAATATATCACCTGGCTTAAACATGCACAGGATGTATCCAAGTTCTCCAACCATGCCGCCTTTGACTCTTTTGAGGGGGCCAGTAGAGCCTCGGCTATTGCCATAGGTGCACGCAGAGTTGCTTGGGTGCAAGCCTCTGATTTGAAATCCTGGGTACAGGATGGTCTTGGTAACCTTCCCTATACAGGCGAAAACCTGTTTGGCAAAGATTGGCAAGCAAAGGCCAACCAGATGGATGCTGAAAATTCTGCTTTAGATAGACTTTCAAAGTCTACTACTGCTCCTTTTAAAAAGAGGTGGTTCAAAAAGGGATCTTTCCCAAAGAAAGGGAAATTTTCTTCTTATGGTCAGGCCTCTTCTCAAGGTCGTTTTGCTACAAAGAGACAGCAACAACCAAAACAGGCCAAAACCCAGGCTGCGAGGACTGCTACGGCCCAACAGCCTCAGCCTCCTCAGGGCCTTTGACTTTTCACTAGAGAACTTAGCCTTTCTGGCTCTAGAACATCCAGAGCCTCTCACCATCCCAGGAAGGTTAGCTCACTTTGCTCCCAGATGGGAACAAATCACAGCAGAGCAGTGGACCCTCTCCATCATAAGGGAAGGGTACAAACTTCATTTCTTAAACCTTCCTCCTCACACCATGGTGAAACAGTTCAATTCTCCAACATCTCTCCTCAACCTTCTAGGTCAAGAGATTGCTACCCTTCTTGCCCAAGGGGCAATAGAAGAAGTACCCCTTCTTCAACAGGGCTCAGGGTTCTACTCCCCCTATTTTCTCATTCCAAAGAAAACAGGGGGCTACAGACCCATATTAGATCTCAGAGAATTGAACAAGTTATTATGCAAGGAGAAATTCAAGATGACTTCTCTCGGAACTCTCCTTCCATACCTCCAGAGTCAGGACTGGCTTTGTTCTCTAGATCTCAAGGATGCGTACACCCATGTTCTCATCCATCCAACACACAGAAGATTCCTTCGGTTCCTTTACCAAGGAAAGCACTACCAATACAAAGTGCTTCCTTTCGATCTGGCCTCTGCTCCAAGAGTGTTCACAAAATGCATGGCAATAGTAGCTGCATTTCTACGCACTCCAGGAATATTCGTATTCCCATATCTGGACGACTGGCTCATCCGAGCTTCATCCCAGTCAGAGGCCCAGACTTCCCTAGCCTGCACAAGGCGTGTTCTTCAGTATCTGGGACTGGTAATCAACATTCTAAAATCCCATCTTACCTCTACTCAGTCTCTAGAGTTCATAGGGGCCTTACTGGATACCACAACTGCAAGGGCCTATCTTCCCCAGGCCCATTGCCTACGCTTGGTGCAGTTAGCCTCCCAGATTCAGTTAAAATCCCATTTAACTGCTCGAGAGATGTTGCAACTCTTAGGCCACATGGCATCCACGGTGCATGTGGTTCCCTATGCTCGCCTTCACATGAGAGCAGCTCAGTGGAACCTATCCACCCAATGGACCCAGGCATCAGGTTGCCTGTCAGACAAAATAGCAACCTATTTTGGTCCCTCCACTGCTGGAAGTCCACTCAGAATCTGTTGCTGGGGTCCCCCTTTCAACAGGTGTTACCCCAAGCAACCCTTACAACAGATGCCTCTTCAAAGGGTTGGGGGGCTCATCTACAAGATCTCTCGACCCAGGGCATCTGGTCTCCACAGGAGACATCTCTTCATATCAACAGAGCTCAGAGCAATCTTTATGGCTCTGAGTCTTCCACACCCTGCTCAGCTACAAGACAGTCCTCATCCACACGGACAACCAGGTAGCCATGTTCTACGTGAACAAGCAGGGAGGGACTGGCTCTCTGTCGCTTTGCAACGAAGCTCTGAGATTGTGGGCCTTCGCCAGAGAGCATCAAATCCATCTCATGGCAGTGTATCTTCCAGGGGTTCAAAACTCTTGGGCAGACAGACTCAGTCGAGTTCTGCTTCCGCATGAATGGTCCCTCCATGGGGACCAGATAGCCAGGATTTTTCGGATTTGGGGTACCCCAGACATAGACCTGTTTGCAAGTCCGTGGAATGCCAAACTTCCCCGGTTCTGTTCCAGGATTCCATGTCAGGGAGTTCAGGCCAGGGATGCCTTCCTCCTTCATTGGGGGCAAGACTTCCTCTATGCCTTTCCACCTATTCCCTTTATCCCCAAAACTCTGTTCAAGTTTCAGAGAGACAAGGGGTCTATGATCCTCATAGCACCACTTTGACCACGCCAAGTGTGGTACCCTCTACTTCTGCATCTCTCTCAAGCTCCCTCCCTAGACCTGGGGTCTGCTCCAGATCTCCTCTCCCAGGAGGAGGGAACCTTGTGTCACCCAAATCCTCAGTTTCTTCATCTCATGGCCTGGTTGCTGAAGGCCTAGACCTTCAAGATTTACACCTTTCTCAGCAAGTGAAGGATATCCTTCATGCTTCCAGAAAGCCTTCCACCAGACGTTCATATAAGAACATAAGATATGCCATACTGGGTCAGACCAAGGTCCATCAAGCCCAGTATTCTGTTTCCAACAGTGGCCAATCTAGGTCATACGTACCTAGCAGTTTCCCCAAGGGACACAGGTTCCACAATGCTTGTATTGGTTCAAGCATTGATATCCTGGGTCCCTTCTTAATGATGGCTTATGGACCTTTCCTCCAGGAACTTGTCCAAACCTTTTTTAAACCCAGCTACACTAACAGCCTTTACTACATCCTCCGGTAACAAATTCCAGAGTTTGATTACACGTTGAGTGAAAAAATATTTTCTTTTATTAGTCTTAAATAGTTTACCCTGTAGCTTCATTGCATGTCCCCTAGTCTTTCTATATTCTGATAAGGTAAACAATCGATCTACATTTACCCGTTCCACTCCGCTCATTAATTTATAGACTTCTATCATATCTCCCCTCAGCCGTCTCTTTTCCAGGTTAAAGAGCCCTAACCTTTTTAGCCTTTCTTCATAGGAGTATCCTTCCATCCCCTTTACCATTTTGGTGGCTCTTCTCTGAACCTTTTCTAATAACGCTATATCCTTTTTAAGATACGGCGACCAGAATTGCACACAATATTCAAGGTGCGGTCTCACCATGGAAAGATATAGAGGCATTATAATATCCTTTGTTTTATTTTCCATTCCTTTCCTTATCATACCTAGCATTCTATTTGCTCTCTTGGCTGCTGCTGCACACTGGGCCGAGGGTTTTAACATGGTATCCACAATGACGCCTAAATCTTTTTCCTGGGTGGTGGTTCCTAATGTGGAACCTTGCATCGTGTAACCATAGTTTGGGTTGTTCTTCCCTAGGTGCATAACCTTGCACTTGTCCACATTAAATTTCATCTGCCATTTTGATGCCCAGTCTTCCAATTTATCAAGATCCTCTTGCAATTTTCCACAATCCTCTTGGGTTTTAACAACTTTAAATAGTTTTGTGTCATCTGCAAATTTGATAACCTCACTCGTTATTCCACTTTCCAGGTCATTTATGATATGTCAAAAAGCAGCGGACCCAGCACAGATCCCTGGGGTACACCACTATTCACCTTTCTCCATTGGGAAAATTAGCCATTTAGCCCTACCCTCTGCTTTCTATCTTTTAACCAGTTCCTGATCCACAATAGTACACTGCCTCCTATCCCATGACTCTTTAGTTTTGCCAAAAGTCTCTCATGAGGGACCTTGTCAAAGGCTTTCTGAAAGTCCAGATACACAATATCAACCGACTCACCTTTGTCCACCTGATTATTCACTCCTTCAAAAAAACATAACAGATTAGTAAGACAAGATCTTCCTTGTCTAAAGCCATGTTGGCTGTCTCTCATTAGTTCATGACTATCTACATGCTGAGTAATTTTATTCTTTATGATGGTTTCTATCATTTTTCCCGGTATTGACGTCAGGCTCACCGGTCTGTAGTTTCCCAGATCACCCCTGGAACCCTTTTTAAAAATTGGTGTTACATTGGCGATCCTCCAATCTTCACGTATTAGAGATGATTTTAATGATAGTTCACAGATTACTAATAGCGGGTCTGCAATCTCATATTTCAGTTTTTTCAATACCCTTGGATGTATACCATCCGGCCCAGGTGATTTGCTACTCTTCAGCTTATCTAATAGTTGTAATACATCTTCTCGATGTATCGATATTTCCTTCAATTCTTCTGCACCTTTAAATACCACTTCAGTCATGGGTAACATCCCTACATCTTCCTCAGTAAAGACTGAAGCAAAGAATTCGTTCAGTCTCTCCGCTATCGCCTTGTCGCCTCTTAGTGCTCCTTTAACCCCTTTATCATCTAATGGACCAACTGACTCTCTCACAGGTTTTTTGCTACGAATGTACTTGAAAAGGTCTTTACTTCGCGTTTTTGCTTCTGCAGCAAGCTTCTTCTCAAATTCTCCCTTTGCCTGCCTTATCAATGCCTTGCATTTGACTTGCCAGTGCTTGTGCTGTTTCAAGGTTTCGTCGTTTGGCTCTTTTTTCCATTTCCTGAAAGATGCTTTTTTGGCAACAACAGCCTCTCTGACCTCAACTTTAAACCATGCTGACAGTTTTTTGGACTTCTTTCCACTTTTCTTAAAGCGTGGAATACAGCTGGGGTGGGCTTCCAAGATAGTATTTTTCAACAACAGCCAAGCCTGTTGTACATCTTTAACCTTTGCAACTGCTCCTTTTAGTTTTTTCGTGACTGTTTTCCTCATTTTATCATAGTCTCCCTTTCGAAAGTTAAAAGGTAGTACTGTGGATTTCCTTACTATCTCTCCTCCACTAATTAAATCAAAGGCGATCATGCTATGATCACTATTGCCAAGTGGCCCCAACAACCTTATCTCTTGCACTATATCTGGTGTTCCACTAAGGATTAGGTCTAATATGGCTTTCCCTCTGGTCGGTTCATGAACCAGCTGCTCCAAGAAGCAGTCATTTATTTCATCTAGGAACTTTATCTCCCTAGCATGTCCTGACGTGACACTGAGCCAGTCGATACCGGGGTAGTTGAAATCACCCATTATTATTACTGTGCTGTAACTTTTGTTAGCTTCCTTGATTTCTTTGAGCATTTCATCATCCATTTGGTCATTCTGGCCAGGCGCTCGATAGTACACCCCCACTGCCATTGCCTTCCCCCTTTTACATGGAATTTCAATCCATATAGATTCTATAGCAGATTTTGTTTCCTGCAGAACTTTAATTCTTTCTGACTCAATGCCCTCTCTAACATAGAGAGCAACCCCTCCACCAATTTGATCAGCTCTATCATTACGATATAGTTTGTACCCATGTATCAGAGTGTCCAACTGGTTGTCGTCCTTCCACCATGTGTCTGATATTCCAATCATATCTAACCTTTCATTTAGTGCTATATATTCTAACTCTCCCATCTTATTTTTTAGACTTCTAGCATTTGCATACAAGCATTTTAGAGAATGTATTTTATCCATATTAATTTGTCTGTTAGACATGAGTAATTTGGGATCTTTAAGCTCTGTCTGCTCCATACTTGAGGGCATTTGGGCTACTTTACTCTTTTGTGGAACCTCTCTGCTTTTGGTAGTATCCTTCAAAGATACATTCTTCCGAACCATCCGCTCTTGGGCGACTGTCGGCTTTCCCCTAATATCTAGTTTAAAAGCTGCTCTATCTCCTTTTTAAAGGTTAATGCCAGCAGCCTGGTTCCATCCCGGTTAAGGTGAAGCCCATCCCTTCGGAAGAGCCCCTCCTTTCCCCAGAATGTTCCCCAGTTCCTAACAAATCCAAACCCCTCATCTCTGCACCATTGTCTCATCCACGCATTGAGACACCAGAGCTCTGTCTGCCTTTTAGGTCCTGCGCGTGGAACAGGAAGCATTTCGGAGAATGCTACCCTGGAAGTTCTGGATTTCAACTTCCTACCTAAAAGCCTAAATTTAGCCTCCAGAACCTCCCTACCACATTTTCCTATGTCATTGGTACCAACATGTACCAAGACAGCAGACTCCTCCCCAGCACTATCTAAGACCTTATCTAGGTGGTGGGTGAGGTCCGCTACCTTCGCACCAGGCAGGCATGTTACCAGGCGATCCTCACGTCCACCAGCCACCCAGCTATCTACATGCCTAATGATCGAATCACCAACTATAACGGCAGTCCTAACCCTTCCCTCATGGGCACGTGGCCCTGGAGAAACTTCCTCGGTGCGAGAGGGTTTTACATCACCTGGAGGACAGGTCCTAGTTACAGGATCACTTCCTGCCACACCAGGGTGATGCCCTCCTGTCACGTGACCTCTCTCCTCCATGGCAACAGGGATGCTGCCAGACTGGAGGTGGGACTTCAGGACTATATCCCTGTAGGTCTCGTCTATGTACCTCTCTGTCTGTCTTATGCTTTCCAAGTCTGCTACTTTAGCCTCTAGAGAACGGACTTGTTCCCTGAGAGCAAAGAGCTCCTTGCACCTAGTGCACACGTAAGACCTCTCACCAACTGGGAGAAAATCATACATGTGACACTCAATGCAAAAGACTGGAAAGCCCCCATCCCGCTGCTGGACTGCTGTCTGCATCTTAGTTTTAAGTTTGTGTTTAGATCTAAGTTCTTTACTTACTAAGGGTTGCTATGGATATTTATACTAATAAAACTGAACCTAATACGTGTAATATACCTTGTTCACCTGAAGCTTAACTAATCTCAGGTCCTTAGTCTGACTGATTTGGGTAATGAGCTTCACCTGAGAGCACCTCCTGTCTTTGAAGATGTGTAAGTACCTATAAAGCTACGATTATCCCAGGGGTGGGTGGGTGTGGGTAGGGTGGGAGGGAATTAACACTTATTAAAAGAGGGCTGCTACACAGTACCCTGTCTTGTGCTGCTGAGGTAAGCTATATTCTGATTTGATTTAAATTATAGCTCTTAGCTGCTGCTAGGCTCTAACCTCTTATGAAATTTAAAGTACAAGCTCTCTGCTGGGTTCTAAATTTAACCAGAAAGCTCTTTTCTGTGTTGTAAATTTAAGCTAAAAGAACTTTGCTGATGCTAGGCCCTGAGTGACTATTAAATGTAAACTACAAGCTCTCAGCTGGGTTCCAAATGTAACCAGAAAGCTCTCTTCTGTGTTTTAAATTTAAACTAAAAGTACGTTGCTGTTACTAGGCCCTGAGTGACTATTAAATTTGAAGTACAAGCTCTCTGCTGGGTATGAAATGTAACCAGAGAGTTCTCCTCTGTGTTTTAAATGTAAACTAAAAGTACGTTGCTGCTACTAGGCCCTGACTGATTTAACAAAAATAGTGGATCACAGATTAATTAGCTTTAATACAAAGAATTCCTTTTAGAAAATTACCAGAAGTAAATACTCAGTTGCAGATCTCCCTCCAGAAGCAACAGTCCCCCTTACCAGTCTTTCAAGACAGAGGATCACAGAGCTCTGGTTGAGCTATTTATGCCTGTGTTGCTGAAGTAAGCTGTGACCAACTTCCTGGGTAATTAACAGTCCTTGCTTGGATAGGAGGAGTCTTTCAAAATGGCCTTTTGATCTGCCACCTGGTGTTAACACCTATTGAAAAAGTTTCACAGGTTTCTTGCCCCCTAGGTAGAAGGCCTCTTTGTAAAGGCCTCTAGAAAACTTTATTTGTTGCTCAAAAAGTACAGACCCTGCTTTGCTTTTTGTGCTAAGCTAAATTCTGATTTGATTTAAATTATAGCTCTTAGCTGCTGCTAGGCTCTAACTTCTTATGAAATTTAAAGTACAAGCTCTCTGCTGGGTTCTAAATTTAACCAGAAAGCTCTTTTCTGTGTTGTAAATTTAAGCTAAAAGAACTTTGCTGATGCTAGGCCCTGAGTGACTATTAAAAGGTTATTCTTATGTAAAAAGGTTGTAATTATATAAAAAGTTTGATTACATCCACTCAATACAATTTGGATGAAATCATTGTTTGCATGTCTTTTGATTGCATGTCCTTAATTATACTGTTAAATGTAAAAAGTTAAATCTGTTCCCTGTAAAACAACTAGGACATGATTATCCATGTACCTTAAATTTTTTCTGTTCTCTGTAAACCGCACTTGATACTTGGGAAAGAGCGGTATATAAATGTGTGCTAAATAAAATAAATAAATAAAATAAATAAATGTAAACTACAAGCTCTCTGCTGGGTTCCAAATGTAACCAGAAAGCTCTCTTCTGTGTTTTAAATTTAAACTAAAAGTACTTTAAATGGAATTTAAAAGTACTTTTAAATGGAAAAGGTTTTCCATTTGGTGTGCAGAAAAGGGTCTCAACCCTCTTGCAATATCTTTGAATTCTTTACTAGACTATTTGCTGCATTTATCCCATGCAGGCCTTAAAACAAATTCAGAGTCCATTTGAGTGCTATTGCAGCATCCCTTAAGCCTCTCAATGGACAACCTATTTCCTCTCATCCTCTTATAGCAAGATTCATGAGAGGCCTTCTTTTGACTAAACCTCCCATTAGACCACCTCCAGTGACATGGGACTTGAATCTGGTTCTTGGCCAGCTTATGAAGCCACCCTTTGAACCCTTAGCCACTACCTCCTTGAAATTCCTTTCCTGTAAGGTTATTTTTCTCATTGCAGTCACCTCAGCTCGCCGTATCAGTGAGTTGCAAGCTTTAGTGGCTAATCCTCCTTATACAAGGTTCCATCATGACAAGGTAGTCCTCAGAACTAATCCACACTTTATGCCTAAAGTGGTCTCACCTTTTCATCTGAACCAGGAGGTGTATTTACCGGTCTTTTTTCCAGGACCTCATGCATCAAGTGCAGAGAGGAATCTTCATACCCTGGATTGTAAAAGAGCTCTTGCTTTCTACTTACAAAGGACACAGCAACATTGAAAGTCCTCTCAACTTTTTGTTGCTTTTGATCCTTCTCATTTAGGACTTCCAGTCTCTAAGAGAACTCTATCCAATTGGATTGCTCAGTGTATTTCCTTCGCCTACCAGAGTAAGAACCTTTCTCTGGAGGGCCATGTCACAGCTCACAATGTGAGGGCCATGGCAACCTCTATGGCTCATCTAAACTCTATGTCCATCAACCAAATCTGTCGAGCGGCCACCTGGGCATCTGTTCATACCTTCACAGCCCATTACTGCTTGGACAAGGACTCCCGCCGGGATGCCTTGTTTGGTCAGGCTGTTCTCAAACACCTGTTCCATACCTAATCAACTCCTACCTTCCATCCCTGACTGGATGCCTGAGATTCATGGGTGGAGGTGGAGCCCTTCCCAGGGACTCACAATCTAGGTGATCTCCCAGGCATCTCTAGCTGGGGAGTCCCCATATGTGAAGACTCATTCCTGCTTGTTCCTGGAGATAGCACACTTACCTGTAACAGGTGATCTCTGGGAACAGCAGGAATTAGTCTTCACAACCCTCCCACCTCCCCTAGGAGTTGTATCTCTCTATCTATCTTTCCTTTCCTCTCTCTCTCTTTGCCTCAGCTTTAAAACTCGAACTGGAGAGAGGCAGTTGGGAAAGGCGGGAAGGCAGTGCGCAGGCGCTGTGGGATGCTCCCAAAAGCTTTCCTTTTGGACGCTGGGGAGCGTTCCTGCGCAGGCTCCGTCGGTACCGACGATACCCATATGTGAAGACTTATTCCTGCTGTTCCCAGAGATCACCTGTTACAGGTAAGTAACTGTGCTTACTGTCTTTATATTTTGCACAGTATAGGGGGAAATGTATCACTTTCTGTTTATGTTGCACTGCATGGCTTGTTGGGATTTTAGTTTAATTTTTTCTACATATTTATACTTTGAGTTTGTTATAATTTATTCTGTATTTGTTCAGGGTTCTAACTGTATTCTTTCTGTCTGACTGAGACCACGTGTTCTGTTAGCATGGAGTTCCTATGTAGGATCTGTAGTAATCTGACTTTTTTAGTTTTCCAAATAGGTGTGAGGATGTTCAAAGGTCCACTGCAATATTTATGATGCTGCTCTTCTGGGTAGGCTCCTTATTGTGTTAATTTTAGAAGCTGGTGTTGTCCTTGTATGGTAGGTTTGCTTTATACAGTAGATCTTCAGTGACTTTTGTAGGGTTTTGTGTGTGTTCACAGTCTGCCTGGTACTGGAGAGACTGTTAATGAGATGACACCAGAATCAGATTTATTTTTTCTTGTATGTTGGGTTCTGTGGTGTAATCTCCTAGTTCTGCTCTTCACCTATGTTAGAGGAGCGGTTTTGTTGGATGCAAAATAGATGTTCAAGAAAGAGGGAGAACCACATTTTTTATTTGTCCCTTGCGTGTGAGCTCTTTACATCTACTTTGTTTTTTGCAGAATATGTATATCTCCAGGAACAAGCAGAAAGTCAGGCTTCACTAGGGTTGCCAACTGGTTCCAGATGTGCCCGACAGGCTTGATCCAGTCCTGGGTTTACTCCATTGCATGCAGGGACACATAGTTCTGTTTTCTCCATTGCACTCCATAAGGAAAGCAAGACTACAAGTCCCTGCATGCAATGGGGTAAACACAAGACTGGATCAAGCCTGTCGGGCGCATCTGGAGCCAGTTGGCAACCCTAGTCTTCACATATTGGTGCTGTCGGCACCAATGGAGCCCTTCATAGGAACACTCCCCAGCATCCAATAGGAATGCTTTTGGGAGCATTCCTCCACTTATGCATGGCTGCCTTCCCGCCTTCCCTCCAGGTCTCCTCAGTTGTCTTTTTTTCTGCAGAGCCATTGGGACCTTGTCCCTGTCAGATGCATCTAGAGACTTCAAAAATTTCTTCCATGTACCGTCGATAGTACTCTGGTTGCCTTCCCATCGACCGACTCGACTCCCCGTTGATTCCAGTTCCCCTTTTTTATTTTATTTTTTCTTAAAGTTTAGTTTACTTCATTTTTTTTGTTAATTCTTTGAGGCCTACGGCCTCCTCAGGCACCATTGCCCAATTCGAATTTTGAAGTGGGTTCAAAAAAATGCTCAAAGTGTTCCATCACAATTTACATCACTGATGAGCATTCTTTGTGCCTGAAACGTTTAAGCCCAGACCATGACGTCAAGTCCTGTCTCTTCTGTCACCATATGACTTCCAGAGGTCGAAAGAACCAGAACAAATAGAAGGCTAAGCAGTTTCCTACAAACTCAGCTCCTTCAGTGCACTCCTCGAGGGCGTCAACTTCATCAAAGTCGTCCCATGCATCTAAGTCCATCATCGCTCGGAGCCACCAGTGTTTGAGAAGAAGAAAACATTGACTTCGGCATCAAGGTCATTCACTTCCAGGTTGGCATCGGCTTCCGACACCGAGCGTCAGCATCGGCATTGCCATTCATCACATTTCGATGCAGACTGTCCATCTAAATGGTTAGTGTCACCCTCCAAAGCCATACAGGGTTTCGGGGATACCCCCAAAGTACAATTCTCTGTGGAGCCCCCAATACCGGCATCGGGAGTTGTGGCTCACATGTCTGTCTGGAGCCACTCCTCCTCTGGTGCCATCATTGGATGACCGTGTCATGGCCATTGAGCATAGCATTGCTAAACTTTTAGCGGTTGTAACGCTGATAGCATCAATTGCTTCACAGCCGGTACCGGTACCATTTCCACCGATACTACCAGTGACTACCAGCATCAACACTCTACCACAGGCATTCCCTGCTTCACATGGCTCAGAGCAACCAATACCGAGGCCCTCGGTGCCATCGATTCCAATGCCCTCAACATCCAAACAACGAGCATCTGAACATTGAAGGTATCAAACATCTCAGATTATTTTGATTTCCTTCCGAACTCCAATTCCAAGAAGGTATCAGAGGTGGAATTCATTGAGCCCAATACACCCAAAGATGTACCATCTGATCTGTTAACTCCTTATGAATGTTAACATTTGTCGCCTGAGAACATGGCAGCAGCACTCAATATTTCAGTGGCTACAGAGTCAGAGCCAAGGGCTGAAGAGCTTGATATATTCCAGTATCCATCAGCACCGAAGGAGACTGCCACCCTCCCGGTGCACATCTTAAAAAACTTGATAGTTAGAATGTGGGAAGCCCCCATGTCAACCCCTGTGGTAAGCAAGAGGCTCAATACCTTATATAGGGTTCCTCTCTCTCCAGGCTTCCAAAAGCTACAACTTCCCCCACCATTCCATGGTTGTGGAGTCTACCATGAAGAGGATCAAAAGTCAAAAGAATCACTCCTCAGTGCCTCCTGGCAAGGAGGCCAGGACCCTAGATGCATTTGGAAGGAAAGCATTCCAAACTACCATGCTAGCCCCGAGAATAGACTCATATATGCTATATATGGGTATGTTTCTTAAGGATGTATCGAGGGATTTATCAGAATTCACCTCCTTGTTGCCCCCTGATAAGCAGGCAGCTCATTAGGTCTTGGTGACACATGCCCAGAATGCATCCAAATTCTTAACAAGAACAGCATTTGATGCTTTGAAGGCTAACAGCAGATCTGCTGCAGCTTGCATAGGGGCTAGAAGAACAGCATGGCTCTAAGCATCTGACCTGGAACAGTGGGTCCAGGACAAGTTAATCAACATACCTTGTAATGGGGAGAACCTCTTTGGACAGAGATGGAGGGAAAAGGCTGGTGAGATAGAGACTGATGACCTCACCATGAAGAGGCTGTCAAGGAAGATGGCAGACCCTTCTAAGAAGAAGGCTACCGCCAAGAAACCATTCTTCCCTAAGAAAAAGAGGTTTTATCCTCTATATCAGCCCTATGCTGGCTACGCTGCCCCACAACAGCTACAGAGGCAACCAGGCCAGAAACAGATCAGGAAACCCAAGATTACCAAACCACAGCCTGCACCATCTACTCAACAACCTGAGTTTTTGACTTCTTCAAAAAGAGCATGGCAAATTCTCCCATGATCCTCCCTCCTCCTTCCATGATCCCAGAAAGGCTAGTGCATTTTGCACACCGCTGGATCAACTTCCGAGCTCTGGACCCCACATCTAGTCAGTCGGAGCCTACAACTAAAATTCTAAACTCATCCTCCCACTCATTTTGTGGGACAACTCACCCTGGATTCCCTTCACTCCTTGCTCCAATAGGAAATCCTCTTGCTGCTGAAACAAGGAGCCATAGAGGAGGTACCCTCCACTCAACAGGGCCTGGGATTCTACTCCAGATATTTCCTAATTCCTAAAAAGACAGGAGGTCACAGGCGCATATTAGATCTCCGCAATCTCAACAAAGTTCTCATCAAGGAGAAATTCAAGATGATTTCTCTACGCACCCTTCTACTATACCTCCAACAAAACAATTGACTATGCTCTCTGGATCTAAAAGATGCTTATGCACACATCCTCATTCACCCAGACTACAGAAGGTTTCTCAGGTTTGTTTTTCAAAACAACCACTATCAGTACCGAGTCCTCCCATTCAGACTGGCCTCAACACCCAGAGTCTTCACAAAGTGTTTAGCCACTGTTGCGGCTTACCTACGAACTTTGGGGATCTTTCTGTTCCCCTACTTAAATAACTGGCTGCTAAGGGCAGACTCCATTTCAGCAGTCGCCTCTGCCCTAAAACAAACCATTTATGTCCTCCAGGAGTTGGGTTTTGTGATAAATTATCCAAAATCACATCTCAGCTCAACTCAAGACCTCGAGTTCATAGGAGCTCGTTTAGATATGATAAGAAGCAGAGCCCTCCTCCCAGATTAAAGATGCAATTCTGGTCGCCGTATCTTAAAAAGGATATAGCGATTTTAGAAAAGGTTCAGAGAAGAGCCACCAAAATGGTAAAGGGGATGGAAGGATACTCCTATGAAGAAAGGCTAAAAAGGTTAGGGCTCTTTAACCTGGAAAAGAGACGGCTGAGGGGAGATATGATAGAAGTCTATAAATTAATGAACGGAGTGGAACGGGTAAACGTAGATCGATTGTTTACGTTATCAGAATATAGAAAGACTAGGGGACATGCAATGAAGCTACAGGGTAAACTATTTAAGACTAATAAAAGAAGATATTTTTTCACTCGTGTAATCAAACTCTGGAATTTGTTACCGGAGGATGTAGTAAAGGCTGTTAGTGTAGCTGGGTTTAAAAAAGGTTTGGACAAGTTCCTGGAGGAAAGGTCCATAAACCATTATTAAGAAGTGACCGAAGATATCAATGCTTGACCCAGTACAAGCATTGCAGAACCTGTGTCTTTTGGGGAAACTGCTAGGTACATATGACCTAGATTGGCCACTGTTGGAAACAGAATACTGGGCTTGATGGACCTTGGTCTGACCCAGTATGGCATATCTTATGTTCTTATGTCTCATTACCTTAGCCACACAGGTGCAGCAACAACCATCATTTACTACCAGAACATTTCTATGCCTCTTAGGCTACATGACTTCCACAGTCCATGTTGTGCCCTATGCATGCCTCCACATGAGGATCACACAGTGGACTCTATCATACTAGTGAAAGCAGTCCACAGATCATCTCTCAGACCTTGTCAACATCACTCTGCAGATGAAGGCAGACCTTTAGTTGTGGGTCACACCACAGAATCTAGTCGAAGGGTCACCTTTTCAGAAGTCTGCACTGCAGTCTTGCCTAATGACCGATGCATCAAAATTAGTCTGGAGAGCCCATCTCAATGGCCTCACAACACAGGGCCTTTGGTCCATTCAGAAGTTCCTCCGTTCAATCTTCTGGAGCTCAGAGCGGTTTTCAGTGCCATCCAAGTCTTCTCTTCCCAACTCAGGGGGCATTCTCTTCTTCTGCAGACCGACAACCAGGTGATCATGTTTTATATAAACAAACAAGGGGGAACAGGCTCTCAAGCCCTTTGCAAGGAGGCAATTCACCTTTGGGATTGGGCAATTCCCCAAGATATTCACCTTCACACAGTCTACTTTCCAAAGCACAAAATCAATTGGCCGACAGGCTGAGTCAGATCCTCCATCCACACGAGTGGATACCGGATCCGCAAGTAACCCAGCGCTTGTCCCAACTCCGGGGGACGCCACTAATCTGAGGGACCCCACTAAACTGTCTTTAAAGTTCAACTGTCATTTATCTAAATGCTCAATGTAAACCTGTTGAGTGCTTGTTCCTTGTAAACAGCCTTAATTACCAGATAAGGCAGTATTAAAAAAACCAAATAAATAATCAACCTCTTTGTATCTCACCTCAATGACCAACTACCTCGGTTCTGCTCAAGGATCCTCTCTCCCCACAGGGAATCGTCAGATGCCTTTCTCATCCATTGGGGTCAAGAGCTCCTTTATGCTTTCCCTCCACTTCCGTTCAAGCTTCAGGCCGAACAGGGACAAATTATTCTCATTGCCCCTCACTGGCCCAGACAACTGTGGTTTCCTCTCCTTCTTCAACTTGCTCAAGCACCTCCCCTCTGGCTCAGTTATTCACCGACGCTTCTCTCCCAGAATCAAGGGACGTTTTTACACCCCATCCTCAAGTCGCTCTGCTTGATGGCCTGGAAGCTGAGCGCTTTGTCTTCTCACACTTAAATCTCCAAGAGGACGTGTTGCATGTCCTTTTATCATCGAGAAAGGATTCAACCAGATGCTCTTACGCCTTTGGGTAGCACAAGTTCTCCATCTGGTGTTCTCTTAAAACACTGGATCCTTTCACATGTCCCATTCTGGACTTACTTCAGTACCTGCTACAAATGTCGTCTTCTGGTCTCAAGACCAGCTCAGTGAGAGTGCATTTATCCGCTATTGCGGCCTTCTACCGTACTTTAGGGAACCACACTATCTCGGTGCACCCCTTAGTGGCCAGATTCATGCGGGGTCTTCTGACCAAGCTGCCTTTCTGTCCACCTCCCACCCCATGGGATCTAAATGTTGTCCTTGCACAACTTATGCGCAATCCTTTTGAACCAGTGGGGTCAGCTCCATTAACGTTCATCACATGGAGGCTTCTTTTCCTCATAGTAGTTACCTCAGCTTGCAGAGTCAGTGAATTTCAAGTTTTAGTAACCTATGTGCCTTACACCATTTTTCATTATGACAAGGTGGTCCTTCGCATGCATCCTAAGTTCTTGCCGAAGGTCGTCACCTCCTTCTGAATCAATCGGTCTCACTACCGACTTTCTTTCCAAGACCCCACGCCTCTCTGGTTGAAGCCAAACTTCATACTCTCGATTGCAAGAAAGCATTGGTGTTCTGTCTAGAGCACACTAAGAACCATTGCCAGTTCTCTCAATTGTTTGTCTCCTTTGACCAAAGTCATTTGGGGACACCAGTAATCAAAAGAACACTTTCAAATTGGTTAGCAGATTGTATATACTTTGGTTATTCACAAGCTGGGCTATCTCTACCACACTGGATCACAACTCAGTGTCAGAGCCATGGCAGCTACTGTAGCTAACCTTTGCTCTGTCCTTATTTCAGACATCTGCCAAGCGGCAACATGGTCTTCTCTGCATACCTTTGCAGCTCACTGATGCTAATTCAGACAAGCTGTTCTGCGAAAGCTCTTTCAAATTTAGACAACTTGCCCATCGCCCATCCGACTGCCTCGCAAGGAGTGCTCTGAACGAGTTGAGTCTGTCAGATCCCTGCTGCCAACTGTGCCGGGATACTTATGTGTCAACCTCCAACTGTGCCGGGATACTTTTCTCACTCGGTTGTCTTGGGCTAGGGAGTCCCATATGTAAAGACTGACTTTCTGCTTGTTCCTGGAGATAACATAGTAGAATTGTTAATGTATAACCACAGTTTATGTTTATGTTTACCCTGTTTAAAAGGTTTATTGTAATGTATACCACAGTTTCCTATGTTCCATGTAAAAAACAGAATGTTTTACCCTGTTTAAATTGTTCCATTGTAAACCGCACCTGATCTTTCTGGAAGGTAGCGGTATATAAGCTCTTGTTAAATAAATAAATAAATAAATAAAACATAGTTACCTGTAACAGGAGATCTCCGGGAACAGCAGTAATCGGTCTTTACAACCAGCGGGTTGTTCCCCATCAAGTTGTCCGATTTTTGTTCTTATTCATGTTTCTATGTTTCTATGACCTAGGCGTGGTTGTGTCTGATGATCTTAAAGTAGCTAAACAGGTAGAAAAGGCGACAGCAAAAGCTAGAAGGATGCTTGGGTGCATACGGAGACGAATGGCTAGCAGAAAAAAGGAGGTGATAATGCCTCTGTATAAGTCTTTGGTGCGACCTCATTTGGAGTATAGTGTGCAATTCTGGAGACCGCACCTTCAAAAGGATGTGAACAGGATGGAGTCGGTGCAGAGGGTGGCTACTAAAATGATTAGTGGGCTTCATTATAAAGCATATGAGGACAGACTTAAGGATCTTAATATGTACACCTTAGAGGAAAGGCGGGATAGAGGTGATATGATTGAGATGTTTAAATACCTCCGTGGCATAAATGTTCAGGGAGAGAGCCTCTTTCAATTGAAAGCAAGTTCTCCTATGAGGGGACATGGGATGAGGGTGAAGGGAGATAGATTCAGGAGTGATATGCGGAAATATTTCTTTACGGAAAGAGTAGTGGATCCATGGAATAGTCTCCCAGTGGAGGTGGTAAAGATGAGGACAGTAACTGAATTCAAAAAAGCATGGGACCAACACAGAGGATCTCTAAAGGTAAAAAGTGGACTGTTGTAGTTGTTGATATGGAAGGACAGACTAGATAGGCCATGTGGTCTTTTTCTGTCATCATGTTTCTGTGTTTCTATATACAAATTTTTTTATTCTCCAGGAACAAGCAGGAAGTCAGTCCTCACTTATGGGTGACATCGGCACTGACGGAGCCCACGCAGAGCAATTCCTCAGCTTTCAAAGAAAGCCTTTGGGATTGCTACCATACATGTGTGGTCCTCTTCCCACCCCAAGGGTGCCATCTTGTTCAGTCTCCCTTTTTCCATGGAGCACTTCAGACGCACATCCTCATCCCTCGGAAAACGTTTTCATTTTCCTCGCCTTAACAGGCTATATCTCTTTTTTCCGGTTGCACCGGTCCGCTACCCGTCCTCCCCTTGCTCTCTTTTAGAGCTTGCGAGGATACCTTTTCTACATTTTTTTTCTTCTCGGGCGTCGTGCCCTTTTTTCTTTACAACCGCTGGCCACATGGGTCTTTGACCTCGCAGGGGCCGTTTTTGCCCCATGACCACCGGGTTTAAAAAATGCAATAGATGCTCTAGGAACATGTTGCTTACGGACACTCATGACTGCTGTCTAAGGTATCTGGGAGCCGACCATGACCCAGAGCTCTGTTCGCTCTGTAAGAAAATGTCCTCTAATGCCCTGCTCAGCCGTAAACAGAAGTCCGAAGACATTTTTCGAAAGGCTGCCTCAGAGTCCCCGGTGGCACCCTTGGTCATCTCCCCTCCGGTGGGTTCTTCCGTTGCGACACCGCGTTCCAGGCGGCATTCGGACCAGGGTTCCCCCGAGGTGGAATGGCGAAAAAAGAAGGCGGCCTCGAAGTTGCTGTCTGAGGCCCCTGACAAGTGTGAGCGCTCCCACGCCCGGTCGCGTAGCCCTATTCGATGTTCCCGAGAGTCGGACAAGGAGTGGCCCCGCAAGGTACCTCGCAGAGAAACAGAGGCCTCTGGCGAAAGCGCGCAGTCTGCTGAGGGCCGTCCCGGTGAGGACTCCCCTCTCCTCCTTGATGCTCGATCCGCTGACCCCAGTATCGGCGTCCCAGGGTGCTAGAATGCAGCGTTTCTGCATTCATTGCTTCCCAACAGGCGCTCACGACCAGCTTCGCTGACTTGCGTCCAGAGACCGCGGGTCCCTTGCGTGGGACACTCCAAGCCGTCCAGGAAACCCCCGAGAGCCACAGGCCTCGTGACGGTCCTCGACGTCGGTCTTGCTCGCTCTCCCGTTCTTCGGGGGACAGGGCGAACCGCCCAGCTCGGATCCCTCGACAGATTTCTCGGACTGGGAATCCGATGGGGACACATTACCGGAGACCCGCACCCACCGGGATCTTCTGTCAGACCCCTCGCCGCCTGGTCTCCAGTGGCGTTCACCACCCGAGGACACCTCCCTTTTGTTGTTTATTTGGGACATGGCTTGGGCCCTCGATCTGGTCACCCAGGCCGAGGAAGACCCTCGTGCTGAAGAACTCTATATTCTTCAGTATGAGGCCCCGCCCAGGGAATCCCTCACCGTGCTGGTGCCGCCGATCCTCTCCCGGCTATTGCTCTGCATGTGGGAGGCCCCGGCCTCGGTCTCGGTCCCGGTCCCCATTGTAAGCAAGCGCCTTGACACAATGTACAAGGTGCAGCGAGGGCCCGGCTTCCGTAAGACTCAACTTTCACACACCTCGATGGTGGTGGAATCAGCCATGAGGAAGCAGAAAAGCCCGAAGTCCCACTCCTCTGTCTCACCGGGCCGAGATTCCAGAGCCCTTGATGCCCTGGGCCGCAAGGCCTATCAAGATTTCATGTTCTCCTGTCGCATCCAGGCATACCAATTATATATGGGTATGTTCCTCCGCGACTTGGCAAAAGAACTTGGAGGCTTCTCTACGGGCCTTGAGGGCGAGCCCCTCGACACATTCTGCATCCTGTTGAAATCAGTGGCGGATTGCTCCAAGTATATTTCTCGAGCCTCCTATGATGGCTTTGAGACATCGGTTCGGGTGGCGGCCACGGGCATCGGAGTGCGCCTCCAGGCTTGGCTCCAGTCTTCGGATTTGGAGCAGTGGGTGCAGGAGAAGCTCCTTGGACGTACCTTGCCTTGGCAAACAACATTTTGGTAAGCTGATAAGAGGAGAAGGCTGCGGAGATTGAGACGGAGTATGTCATTAGGACCCATCTCTCCCACAGGACCTCGACGCTGCCTCGGAAGAACAGCCTGCCAAGAAGCCCTTCTTTCCCAGCAAAGGTCTCCAGTACTGCGGCTACCCGTAAACCAAAGGGCCCAAAGGCCCAGACGCCGGCTCCCCCACAACCCCCTCAGGGGATTTGACGCCAGTGGCATGGCCCCTCGCCCGGCAGCGGCACAGCAGGCAATGGGGGGGCGCCTGTCCCGCTTTGCCCCATCGTGGGCGCTTATCACCTCAGACACCTGGGTCCTCCAGGTCATCCGAGAGGGCTATCGTCTCTACTTCGACAGACTCCCACCCCCTTTCTCCCTGGTGGAGCCTCCCCGCACACCAGCTCTTGCTGCAGCGGGAATTACACTCCCTCCTTGTCCAATGGGCAGTCGAGAAGGTCCCTCCCCACCTTCGAGGTCGGGGCTTTTATTCCCGGTACTTCCTCGTCCCGAAAAATACGGGGGGGGGGGGGGGGGCGGCGGCCCATCCTCGACCTCCGCAAGCTAAACAAGTTCCTGGTACAGTTCCAGTACAGGGTGCTCCCCTTGCATCCGCCCCACGGGTCTTCACGAAGTACCTTGTCGTGGCTGCCGCTCACCTTCGGCGCCGGGGTGTTCCCCTTCCTCGATGACAGGCTTGTTACGGGCTCCTCCGTCGAGGAGGCCCAGCAAGCGATGTTGCGCACTGTCGTCCTCTTGGAGAGTTTGGGGTTCTTGGTCAACTACCCAAAATCTCACCTCGAGCTGGCACAGGCTCTCGAGTTCATCGGGGCGTGCCTCGATACTCGTCAGGTCATGGCCTTATTGCTGGTGGATCGCTCCACCCGCCTCCGGGTGGAGCGCCCACCAGGTCATTGCTCGGTCCATGCTACGTCTCTTGGGCCACATGGCTTCGACCATGCGTTGTGACGTAGAAGCCCACACAGAGCCTATGCAGATAGATAGAAAGGAGAAATTTACCTTAGAATCTGTTAGGCAGCCAGCATGTGCAGCTCAGGAGAAGCAAAGGAACAGAGGAGCAGGACTACCACACCCAAGCTATGACGTAGCGGAAAGCTTGGGGATTGATTATGATCACCTGTCCAAGAAAGCACAGTCAGCTTACAGCGAACAGGGAGATAAAAGCTGGTTGGTAGATCCAGCAAGGGGGAAGGAAGAGGAAGAGAAGCAGAAGGAGAGAGCAGAGGTCAGCAACCAGGGAGGCAGAGGTCACAGAGGGAGAAGCCTGCTGAACAGAGGAAGCACTGGGCGTGTCACTGGAACAGGAAGCAGCAGAGGCAAGGCTTCAGAGGAACGTGGCAGGGGAAGTGCTGGAGGTCCTACGAGGAACCTGTTTACAGCCCAGGGAGAGAAGCCAGTGCTCCAGAGAGAAGGAAGGCACAACCTGGAGCTAGGAGGCTGCCTAGCCCGAGTGAGCAGGAAAGTCCCCAGTCCTCACTGCCAGAGGAAAGACCTCAACAATTATACAGGTGGGAGCCTAGCACTGTGAGAGGGAAAGCTAGAAGCTCCATTTGGAACGGAGGGTCAGAGCAGTGCTCCAGACCAGAAATATCTGCAGGAAGCTATAAAACAATCCCTAACAACTGGAGGGTGGAAAAGGAGAGCTGGAGAGGCGACCCTACAGATACAGGTACTCTTAAACATACTTGCACAGAATTGTGTCCCTGTACGCTATCTGAACTTTCAGAGAGGGGTTTTCATAAAAACAGCTGTGAAGGTTTAAACCCAAGCACAACGTATGCTGAAGGTGAGGAGATGCAATGGGAAAGTAACACCAGGGTTCCAGAACAGGCTCCTATGGATTGTACATTATGTCTTGCGGATGATATTGAGTCTTTGTGCTGAAGCCCTGTAAAAAGAGCAAAGAAAAAGAAGATATTTTTCTTTGAGAGAAACTGTTTTGTTTTCCCTGTTTTTGGTTATGCACATGATATCCTTGGGGGAAGGGGAATAAAGCCCTTGTTTTGTTTTGCCTTAACCACTCGACTTGAGACTATTTTTGACTACTAGAAGATAGCAAGGCAACTCCAATCTCGGGGCCCTAGACGAAGGCCTGCAGCCCCGTGACAGCGTGTGGTTCCTCACTTCCGCCTGCACATGCAGACGACCCAGTGGTGTCTCCCAATGGAGTCAATCCCTCAGACACCTCAGGGACCCCGTCAGGGTTCTACCTGACCTTCGTTTGTCCCTGAACTGCTGGCAAAACCCCCGCAACCTCCTGCGGGGATTGCCCTTCCAGGCCCCACAGCATGATGTGATACTCCCCACGGATGCTTCCCTGTTAGGGTGGGGAGCCCATTGCGGGTCTCTCTGTACACAGGGGCAGTGGTCGCCGGTGGAGGTTCAACAGCAGATAAACCTGCTCAAGCTCCAGGCCATCAGGTGGGCCCTGAGGGCTTTCGAGAATGTTCTCAGCGGAAGTCGGTTCTGGTGCAGACCGACAACCGGGTAGCAATGTTCTAGATCAATGAAGAGGGGGGCAAGAAGTCGTGCTCCCTCTGCATGGAAGTAACATAGAAACATGATGACAGAAAAAGACCACAAGGCCCATCTAGTCTGTCCTTCCATAACAACAACTACAACAGTCCACTTTTTACCTTTAGAGATCCGCTGTGTTGGTCCCATGCTTTTTTGAATTCAGTTACTGTCCTCATCTCTACCACCTCCACTGGGAGACTATTCCATGGATCCACTACTCTTTCCGTAAAGAAATATTTCCGCATATCACTCCTGAATCTATCTCCCTTCACACTCATCCCATGTCCCCTCGTAGCAGAACTTGCTTTCAATTGAAAGAGGCTCTCTCCCTGAACATTTATGCCACAGAGGTATTTAAACATCTCAATCATATCACCTCTATCCCGCCTTTCCTCTAAGGTGTACATATTAAGATCCTTAAGTCTGTTCTCATATGCTTTATGATGAAGCCCATTAATCATTTTAGTAGCAACCCTCTGTACCGACTCCATCCTGTTCACATCCTTTTGAAGGTGCGGTCTCCAGAATTGCACACCATACTCCAAATGAGGTCGCACCAAAGACTTATACAGAGGCATTATCACCTCCTTTTTTCTGCTAGCCATTCCTCTCCGTATGCACCCAAGCATCCTTCTAGCTTTTGCCGTCGCCTTTTCTACCTGTTTAGCTACTTTAAGATCATCAGACACAACCACGCCTAGGTCCCGCTCTTCTTTAGTGGACAAAAGTACTTCACCTCCTATACTGTATTGCTCCCTTGGATTGCTGCAGCCCAAATGCATGACCTTACATTTTTTAACATTAAATCCCAGCTGCCAAATTCTAGACCATTCTTCAAGCTTAGCTAGATCCCTCCTCATGTTATCTACACCTTCCTGGGTGTCTACTCTATTGCAGATTTTGGTATCATCCGCAAAGAGGCAAACCTTACCCGACAGCCCTTCCGCTATATCACTAACAAAGATGTTAAAAAGAATCGGACCAAGGACAGATCCCTGGGGCACACCACTGGTAACATCCTTCTCCTCAGAGTGAGCTCCATTTACTTGTACTATTTGTCGCCTCCCACCCAACCAATTTCTAACCCAAGCAGTAACTTTAGGGTCCATCCCTAGGGTGCTCAGTTTGTTTATAAGTCGCTTGTGAGGAACAGTGTCAAAGGCTTTACTGAAATCTAAATACACCACATCTAGAGCTCTCCCTCAGTCCAACTCCCTGGTCACCCAGTCAAAGAAATCGATCAGATTTGTCTGACAAGACCTGCCTCTGGTGAATCCATGCTGCCTCGGATCCTGTAATCCGCCGGACTCCAGAAACCTCACTATTTTCTCTTTCAGCAGCGTTTCCAATAATTTACTCACCACTGAAGTTAAACTAACCGGCCTGTAGTTTTCAACCACATCCTTACTTCCGCTTTTGTGTAAAGGCACCACATGAGCCTCTCTCCAGTCCTTTGGCACCACTCCCGACTCCAACGAGGCATTGAAAAGGTCAGTCAGTGGAGTTGCTAGAACGTCCCCAAAGTTCCCTCAGTATTCTAGGGTGTATTCCATCCGGTCCCATCGCTTTGTCTACTTTAAGTTGAGCTAGTTTCTCACGAACACAGTCTTCTGAAAATTGTTCAAGATGTCCCTCGCTTCTGTTCTTATTTGTGGGTGTTTTCTGAGGTCCTGCTCCTGGTTCTTCATCTGTGAACACAGAACAAAAATATTTGTTAAGCAATTCCGCTTTATCCTTATCAGCTTCTACATATTCTCCCCCTGCACCCTTGAGTCTGACGATACCACTTTTGCCCTTCCTCTTCTCACTAATATATCTGAAAAAATGTCTTATCCCCCCATTTTATTGCATTGGCTATTTCCTCCTCCTTTTGAATCTTTGCCTTCTTGACTACTTTGCTAGCTTCTCTAAGTTTTTCCAAATACAGATGCCTGTCTTCCTCTCTCTGTGATCTCTTGTATTTCATGAAGGCCTCCCTCTTTTTCTTCACTTTTTCAGCTACTTCCTTCGAAAACCATAGCAGTCTCCTGTTCCTTTTGCCTTTATTTACCATTTTAACAAAAAGGTTGGTTGCCTTTAAAATACCCCCTTTCAGTTTTGCCCACTGTTTTTCTACATCCCCCAGCTGTTCCCATCCCACTAACGACTGTAGGCCGGGTCCACCTACAAAGCCTCCCCAATTACCAATAAACAGTTCAGACCACAGTTGCTCAGCTACAAAGAAACTTTTTATTTGGCACAGCAAACAAATGGTTATAGATGCAGATAGCAAGTGCCTGTCTGAGGGACATCGGGGCAACCTTCTCTCTGCAAGGGGAGAAAAGAACTGCCCAAAGACCCTCTAAAATTGCTGTCTTATATATACCTCTCTGCTTCAAATTCTAAATAGTTTCAGCAAATGCAAAGCTCATTCCCAGGGCCTTCTATGTTTATGCAGTTGGATCTGCTGATCAAGGCTTGCCTATCTATGCAATCAATCATAGCCCTCTGCCTCCTCCTGTGTTTTTCCATCTGCTGGCACCAATTGAAACCTTCAGGGCAAGAGCATTAGTTGAATTCCTGGCTTGACCTGTTTGAACCTAGGCTTATATCCTTGGACACTTCTGTCCAAAGTATAGCTTTTTTTAGGCTTTATAACAGTAGTAAGCTGCATGTACTCTTTTCCTGTTGCCCACCTGTTTTGTGCCAACCATATGTTGCTGTGTCTGTTTCAAACAGGCCAGAGTGCAGTTATAAGGCAGACATATATGCAATCATAAGGCAAACATATAAAGCAGATCTGAGCTGATTATCCCTTTATTCCAATTATCCCTTCACGACTCCCTGAGGTATTGGCCCATCTTCGCAAAGTTAGTCTTCCTAAAGTCTAAGATCTTCACCTTGGAATGGATTCTAACAGCCCTAGTCCTAATACTGAACCACACCATCTGGTGATCACTGGATGCAAAATGATCTCCCACTACAACATCAGAAACACTTTCACCATTGGTAAGCACCAAGTCCAGTATGGCCCCTTCACGTGTGGGGTCTGTTACCAATTGCCTGAATAGTTCTCCCTGTAGAGAATCCAGGATCTCCTTACTTCTAGATGATACTGCAGCAGGAATGTGCCAATCAACATCTGGCATATTGAAATCTCCTAGCAGTAGCACTTCCCCTTTCCTAGCAATGCTGCGTATGTCTTCAATTAACTCTCTGTCCACCTCTTCCTCTTGTGAGGGAGGTCTGTATATCACACCAATGCAAATAGATTTCTCTTTCCCTCTTTCTAGTTTAACCCACAATGCCTCCTCTCTCCCTTTTAAGCTCTGTAATTCCAAAGCTTTAATAGTAGTTTTTACATATAGTGCCACTCCTCCTCCTCTTCTTCCTACCCTGTCCTTTCTGAATAAAGTATAGCCAGGTATAGTTACATCCCAGTCATGGTTTTCTGTGAACCATGTTTCTGTAACTGCCACTAAATCCAAGTCAGCCACTCCCACCAAAGCTTCAACTTCAGGGATCTTATTTCCCATGCTACGGGCATTAATACACACTGCTTTCCATATGTTACCCCTGTTACCCATTTCCATAAAGGTATTTAATGTATCACCTACCTGGGGGCTTTCACTTACCTGGGGGCTTTCTTCACCCATCCCCAACGAATCTAGTTTAAAGCCCTCTTCAGTAGATTAGCCAGTCTACTACCAAAGATGCGTTGACCTTTCTTGGACAGATGGATGCCATTTCTGCTCTGCAACCCTTGGAACAGCATCCCATGGTCTAGGAAACCAAAACGCTCTCGAAGACACCATCCACGCAGCCATGCATTCATCTCCAGGATGCGAGCCTCTCTGCCTTGGCCTTTACCCTCAACAGGGAGGATTGAAGAGAACACCACCTGTGCACCTACCTGCTTCTCCCTCTGTCCCAGAGCCATGAAGTCACTTTTGATACGTTCTGAGGTATACCTGGCAGTATCATTTGTTCCAACATGGATTAGCAACATTGGGTAATAGTCAGTGGGCTTGATGAGTCTCGGCAAACTCTCTGTAACATCTTGGATCTTGGCACCAGGCAGACAGCATACCTCTCTGGACATCAAGTCTGGTCGACAGATGGACGCCTCAGTACCCCTCAGAAGAGAGTCTCCAACAACCACTACCCTTAGTTTCCTTCTGGTCACTGATTCCGCAACTATGGGGTACTTGAACTCTGGTTCTTCCCTTTCCAGGGATGCTTTCACCTCCTCCACTTCCAGGGCTGCATAATGGTTCTTCAATTCAAGGGCTGGAGAAGTTGGATTGGTGATTTTGCAGGCTCTGGTGACTTTTGTCCAACCATCGACATTCTGTTGGCACCCATCTTCTCCTGTGCTGGAGAGCCTGGTTGCTGCAAGAAGCATCTCATCAATGTACTTCTCACTGTCTTGAATGCTCCTCAGCCTCGCCACCTCCTCTCTGAGTTCCTCCACTTGTTTCCTCAGAGCTTCAGCATGCAGGCACCCTGCACATGGAACCGGTTCTTCAACTGGCATTAGGACCTCTGTCTGGACCGAGGCAGAAGCTGTAACGGGGCATCAGCTTTAGCAATACGATTTTTTCCCAGCCATTGTTCTGTTTGTGGAGCTTAGGTATCTGTTAAAGCAAAAGAGAGAGATCTACCAAGTACCAGCTGGTTTCGCAGCTGTCCTTTCAGAGAAAAAGCAGTTAAATCTCCTTAATTATATTCAATATGTGCTGGTCCAATTCACTGTGATTTGCTAAAGGGGGAGGTGCCCTATAAAGCAAGACTGCTCACTAGGGGTGGGTGGGAGTCGGGGTGGGTAGGAAGGGAACAAACACCTGATTAGGTGTTAGCAGTTTCTGAACCTGAGGAGGTTACAGAGTTCAGCAACCTACTGTGCTCCAGTAAAGTTCCCCTAAAGCAGCAAAAATGTAAGTAACCTTGCTTTTAAAAAGTATACACAAAACCCTTTTAAGAGCTCCCAGTCAGAGAGCTAGCAATGTAATAAAAAAATAAAAAACCAAACAAAGAAACCCTCAAATCCTTACTTACTGTTTGATGTGTGGAGCCCTGGTTAGGAAAGCCTCAAAAGGGCAGGGCACAGGAGCCTTTTATGCAGGCTTCAACTGCACTCAGGAAACAGGCCCACTAACTCCTGATTAGGTGTTAGCAGTTTCTGAACCTGAGGAGGTTACAGAGTTCAGCAACCTACTGTGCTCCAGTAAAGTTCCCCTAAAACAGCAAAAATGTAAGTAACCTTGCTTTTAAAAAGTATACACAAAACCCTTTTAAGAGCTCCCAGTCAGAGAGCTAGCAATGTAATAAAAAAAAAAACCAAACAAAGAAACCCTCAAATCCTTACTTACTGTTTGATGTGTGGAGCCCTGGTTAGGAAAGTAGTCCTCATCTGCTCTTTTGCCACCCAGCGGAAGATGTCCCTCAAGGCGACGTACCTTCCGGGTCAGGAGAATGGCCTGGCAGACAGGCTCATCAGAATCCGTCGCCCCCCACAAGTGGCGCCTCGATCCCAGAGTGGCAGGCTGGCTGTTTCTACGCTGGGGCTCTCCAGCGATGGACCTCTTCGCCAGCCCTTAGAACACACAACTCCATCACTTCTGTGGCCCGGTGCCGCACCTGGGCAGGGAGGGCCCCAATGCATTTCTCCTGGACTGCTCCTCCAGTCTTCTCTATGCATTCCCTCCTTTCCCCCTCATTGCAAAGACTCTGTTCAGGGCTCAACGGGACGGGGCATCGCTGATTCTCGTGACCTCCTCGTGGCCTCGTCAGCCTTGGTTCCCACTCCTGCTCCGGCTGTCATCAGAGCCTCCGATCCCCCTGGGCTCTGCCAGGGACTTGCTGATGCAGGAGGAGGGTCGGGTACTACACTTGAATGTGCCCTCCCTATCCCTCATGGCGTGGCGGCTGAATGGGTCTCTCTAGCCTCTCTGGCCCTTCTGGAGGAGGTTGAGGAAATCCTCCTTGCCTCGAGGAAGGGACTCCACTAGGTGAGCTTACGCCTTTAAGTGGAAACGCTTCTCCGTCTGGTGCTCAGAGCACCAAATCGACCCCTCCTCATGCCTGGTTCGGTGGGTTCTCCAGTACCTTCTCCACCTCTCGAAGGAAGGGCTGAAGTCGAACTCTGTTAGAGTTCATCTGAGTGCCATATCAGCGAATCATCTCCCTATCGAGGGAAACCTCTCTCGGGGCAACCGTCTCCTGCTTCATGTGGGGTCTTCTGTTATCCAAGCTGCCCATCCGTCCCCCTCCGGAGGAATGGGACTTGAACGTGGTACTCATGCAGCTTACTTGCCCATCCTTCGAGCTGATGGCGACGTGTTCGCTCCGGCATTTGTCCCGGAAGGTAGCCTTCCTGGTGGCACTGACTTCGGCTCGCCGAGTCAGTGAGCTCCAGGCACTCATGGTTGGTGCCCCTTATACCAGGTTATATTAAACAGGGTAGTCCTCCGGACACATCCTAAGTTCTTACCAAAGGTCATGTCGGCCTTTAATCTCAACCAAGAGATAGTGCTCCCGACCTTCTTCCCGAGGCCCCACACCGATCAGACGCTGGACTCTCCACACCCTCGACTGCAAATGGGCCCTCGCCTTCTACTTGCAGCGTACCCAGACTCATCGCAAGTCTGACCGGCTCTTCGTAACCTATGATCCCAATAGGCAGGAACAAGCAGTCACCAAGTGCACCCTCTCTGTTTGGGTGGCGGACTGCATCGCCTTCGCTCACGCGAAGGCTGGCGTCCTTCTGGATCGTCGAGTCACTGCACATGGGGTCCGAGCCAAAGCGCCCTCAATAGCCTCACTACGCTCCGTGCCCATGATGGATATCTGCCGGGCGGCAACCTGGTCTTCTACTAATACCTTCGCCGTCCACTACTGCCTGAAGAGGGAGTCCCGCCGGGACAGTGCCTTTGGCCAGGCTGTACTCCGTAATCTGTTCTGGGTATAAGCAACTCCTGCCCACTGACCCTTCTTCATGGCTAGCGAGAGCTTCACCCCGAGGACCCAAGGACTCGGGCTCCTTCGGGCTTCGGCCTCTGCTTACGGCTTGCGGAGGTGTTTTTTGGTTACAGGTTCGGTAGCCTGTAGCTAGGGAGTCCCATAAGTGAGGACTGACTTCCTGCTTGTTCCTGGAGAAAGCATAGTTACCTGTAACAGGTGTTCTCCAGGGACAGCAGAAATCAGTCCTCACTACCCTCCCACTTCCCCTGATGAATTGCTTAATTTTTGTTCTTCCCTTATCTACTTGGTAGGGCTCGAGCTAAGGGACCTGACTGAGCAAGATGGCACCCTTGGGCGGGAAGAGGACCACGCATGTGTAGTAGCAATCCGAAAGGCTTTCTTTGAAAGCTGGGGAATTGTTCCACGTGGGCTCCATCTGTGCTGACGTCACCCATAAGTGAGGGCTGATTCCTGCTGTCCCTGGAGAACACCTGTTACAGGTGAGTAACTACGCTTTCTCCGCTACACACCTGACTGAGGAGACCAGGAGGGAAGGCATTAAGGCAGCCATGCATGCGTGGAGGAACGCTCCCAAAAGCATTTCTGTTGGATGCTGGGGAGTGTTCTCGTGCTGGGCTCTGTCTGTGTCGACATATGCCATGATTCCTGCTGTTCCCTGAGATCACCTGTTATTTCTGAGTAATTACGCTTTACAGGTGTCAGTATTTTTTTTTATATTAGAGTGCCAGGTTAAATAATTAAACAGCTACTATTTTTGCTGCATTTTAATTATATAGCTTGAGAATATATTGCTTTCTTTTTTTTCTTTTCTTTTTTTTTTTAGCAAAGCTTCTGAATGAGAATCTTTCTGTGAACCCAGTGTTTTTTGTTAAATCAGTCAGGACCTAGTAGCAGCAGTTTAAGTTTAAATTTAAAACACAGAAGAGAACTTTATGGTTAAATTTGGAACCCAGCCGAGAGCTTGTAGTTTAAATTTAATAGTCACTCGGGGCCTAGTATCAGCAAAGTACTTTTAGTTTAAATTTAAAACATAGAAGAGAGCTTTCTACTTAAATTTAGAACCCAGCAGAGAGCTTGTAGTTTAAATTTCATAATAAGTCAGAGCCTAGCAGCAGCAAAGAGCTGTAATTTAAATCAAATCAGAGTATAACTTAGCATAAAAGGCAAAACAGGGTCAGTACTCTGTGAGCAACAAATAGTCTTCTAGAGACCTTTACAAAGAGGCCTTCTACCTAGGGGGCGAGAGACCTGTGAAACGTTTTCAATAGGTGTTAACACCAGGTGGCAGGTCAAAACGCCATTTTGAAAGACTCCTTCTATCCAAGCAAGGACTGTTAATCACCCAGGAAGTTGGTCACAGCTTACCTCAGAAGCACAGGACAGGGTCCTGTGTAACAGCCCTCTTTTAATAAGTGTTATTTCCCTCCCTCCCCAACACCCACCCACCCCTGGAATAATCATAGCTTTATAGGTACTTACACATCTTAAAGGAAAGGAGGTGCTCTTAGATGAAGCTTGTTATCCAAATCAGTCATACACTAAGGACCTGAGATTAATTAAGCTTCAGGTGAGCAAGGTATATTAAACGTAGTAGGTACAATTTTATTAGTATAAATATCCATAGCAACCCTTAGTAAGTAAAGAACTTAAAGATTTAAACACAAGCTTAAAACTAAGATGCAGACAGCAGTCCAGCAGCGAGATGGGGGCTTTCCAGTCTTTTGCATTGAGTGTCACATGTATGATTTTCTCCCAGTTGGTGAGAGGTCTTACGTGTGCACTAGGTGCAAGGAGCTCTTTGCTGTCAGGGAACGAGTCCATTCTCTGGAGGCTAGAGTAGCAGACTTGGAAAACATAAGAAAGAGAGGTACATAGACGAGACCTACAGGGATATAGTCCTGAAGTCCCACCTCCAGTCTGGCAGCATCCCTGTTGCCATGGAGGAGAGAGGTCACGTGACATGAGAGCATCACCCTGGTGTGGCAGGAAGTGATCTTGTAACTAGGACTTGTCCTCCAGGTGATGTAAAACCCTCTCGCACCGAGGAAGTTTCTCCAGGGCCATGTGCCCATGAGGGAAGGGTTAGGACAGGCGTTATAGTTGTTGATTCGATCATTAGGCATGTAGATATCTGGGTGGCTGGTGGACGTGAGGATTGCCTGGTAACATGCCTGCCTGGTGCGAAGGTAGCGGACCTCATGTGCCACCTAGATAAGGTCTTAGATAGTGCTGGGAAGGAGTCTGCTGTCTTCGTACATGTTGGTACCAATGACATAGGAAAATGTGGTAGGGAGGTGTTCTGGAGGCTAAATTTAGGCTTTTAGGTAGGAAGTTGAAATCCAGAACTTACAGGGTAGCGTTCTCCGAAATGCTTCCCATTCCACATGCAGGACCCAAAAGGCAGGCAGAGCTCCGGAGTCTCAATGCGTGGATGAGACAATGGTGCAGAGATGAGGGTTTTGGATTTGTTAGGAACTGGGGAACATTCTGGGGAAAGAAGGGGCTCTCCCGAAGGGATGGGCTTCACCTTAACCGGGATGGAACCAGGCTACTGGCATTAACCTTTAAAAAGGAGATGGAGCAGCTTTTAAACTAGATAATAGGGGAAAGCCAACAGTCGCCCAAGAGCACATGGTTTGGAAGAATGTATCCTTGAAGGATACTACCAAAAGCAGAGAGATTCCAAAAAAGAGTAAAGTAGCCCAAATGCCCTCGAGTATGGAGCAGACAGAGCTTAAAGATCCCAAATTACCCATGTCTACCAATAGCCAGATTAATATGAATAAAATACAGTCTCTAAAATGCTTGTATGCAAATGCTAGAAGTCTAAAAAATAAGATGGTAGAGTTACAATATATAGCACTAAATGAGAGGTTCATGAACCGACCAGAGGGGAAGCCATATTAGACCTAGTCCTTAGTGGAACCCCAGATCTGGTGCAAGAGATAAGGGTGTTGGGGCCACTTGGCAATAGTGATCATAGCATGATCGTGTTTGATTTAATTAGTGGAGGAGGGATAGTAAGGAAATCCACAGTAGTACTACCTTTTAACTTTCGAAAGGGAGACTATGATAAAATGAGGAAAATAGTTAAGAAAAAACTAAAAGGAGCAGTTGCAAAGGTTAGACTTACATCAAGCTTGGGTGTTGTTGAAAACTACTATCTTGGAAGCCCAGACCAGCTGTATTCCACGCTTTAAGAAAAGTGAAAGACGTCCAAAAAACTGCCAGCATGGTTTAAAGGTGAGGTCAGAGAGGCTGTTGCCAAAAAAGCATCTTTCAGTAAATGGAAAAAAGAGCCAAACGACGAAACCTGGAAACAGCACAAGCACTGGCAAGTCAAATGCAAGGTATTGATAAGGCAGACAAAAGGAGAATTTGAGAAGAAGCTTGCTGCGGAAGCAAAAACGCAAAATAAAGACTTTTTCAAGTACATTCGTAGCAAAAAACCTGTGAGAGAGTCAATTGGTCCATTAGATGATAGAGGGGTTAAAGGGGGCATTAAGAGGTGACAAGGCGATAGCGGAGAGACTGAATGAATTCTTTGCTTCGGTCTTTACTGAGGAAGATGTAGGGATGTTACCCATGACTGAAGTGGTATTTAAAGGTGCGGAAGAATTGAAGGAAATATCGATACATCGGGAAGATGTATTACAACTATTAGATAAACTGAAGAGTAGCAAATCACCTGGGCCGGATGGTATACATCCAAGGGTGTTGAAAGAACTGAAATATGAGATTGCAGACCTGCTATTAGTAATCTGTGAATTTTCATTAAAATCATCTGTAATACCTGAAGATTGGCGGATCGCCAGTGTAATGCCAATTTTTAAAAAGGGTCCAGGGGTGGTCTGGGAAACTACAGGTCGGTGAGCCTGACATCAGTACCGGGAAAAATGGTAGAAACCATCATAAAGAACAAAATTACTCAGCATGTAGATAAGTCATGGCCTAATGGGAGACAGCCAACATGGTTGATATAGTGTATCTGGACTTTCAGAAAGCCTTTGACAAGGTCCCTCATCAGAGATTTTTGGCAAAACTAGGGAGTCATGGGATAGGAAGCAGTGTCCTATTGTGGATCAGGAACTGGTTAAAAGATAGAAAGCAGAGGGTAGGGCTAAATGGCCAATTTTCCCAATGGAGAAAGGTGAATAGTGGTGTACCCCAGGGATCTGTGCTGGGTCCGCTGCTTTTTGACATATTCCTAAATTACCTGGAAAGGGGAATAACTAGCGAGGCTATCAAATTTGCAGATGACACAAAACTATTTAAAGTCGTTAAAACCCAAGAAGATTGTGGAGAATAGCAAGAGGGTCTTGATAAATTGGAAGACTGGGCATCAAAATGGCAGATGAAATTTAATGTGGACAAGTGCAAAGTTGTGCACCTAGGGAAGAACAACCCAAACTATGGTTACACAATGCAAGGTTTCACATTAGGAACCACCCACCCAGGAAAAAGATGTAGGCGTCATTGTGGATAACATGTTAAAAACCATCGGCCCAGTGTGCAGCGGTGGCCAGGAGAGCAAATAGAATGCTAGGTATCATAAGGAAAGGAATGGAAAATAAAACAAAAGATATTATAATGCCTCTATATCGTTCCATAGTGAGACTGCACCTTGAATATTGTGTGCATTTCTGGTCGCTGTATCTTAAAAAGGATATAGTGTTATTAGAAAAGGTTCAGAGAAGAGCCACCAAAATGGTAAAGGGGGGGATGGAAGGATACTGCTGTGAAGAAAGGCTAAAAAGGTTAGGGCTCTTTAACCTGGAAAAGAGACGGCTGAGGGGAGATATGATAGAAGTCTATAAATTAATGAACGGAGTGGAACGGGTAAACGTAGATCGATTGTTTACGTTATCAGAATATAGAACGAGTAGGGGTCATGTAATGAAGCTACAGGGTAAACTATTTAAGACTAATAAAAGAAAATATTTTTTCACTCAACGTGTAATCAAACTCTGGAATTTGTTACCGGAGGATGTAGGAAAGGCTGTTAGTGTAGCTGGGTTTGGACAAGTTCCTGGAGTAAAAGTCCATAAACCATTATTAAGAAGGGATCAAGGCTATCAATGCTTGACCCAGTTACAGGCATTGTGAACCTGTGTCTTTTGGGGAAACTGCTAGGTACGTATGACCTAGATTGGCCACTGTTGGAAACAGGATACTGGGCTTGATGGACCTTGGTCTGACCCAGTATGGCATATCTTATGTTCTTATATGTGAGGTACACTGGTGTTGGTGCCCATTGTAAACAAGTGACTTGACTCCATGTCTGCCGAAGCCCTGGGTTCCAGAAGACCCAACATTCCCACAACTTGATGGTCATTGAGTTTGCCTGTGCAGACTCAAAAGCCAAAATACCCATTCCTTGATACTCTCAGCTGAAAGGCCTTCCAGGGCTCGATTCTTGAGCATCTATTCCAATCCTATCAATTGTACATCAGCATGTACCTCATAGAGCTTGCGAGGGAGCTTGCCGGTTTCTCAGCCGGTCTTGAAAGAGAACCACTCCTGTGGTTCAAGTCTCTGGCCTCTGCGGTCAAGGCTTCTGATGCAGGCTCCAAATCCATTCTTTTTACATCCTTTGTAAAATACGCTCTCCAAAACTGAATACAGTATTCCAAGTGAAGCCTCACCAGAGACTTATACAGTGGCACTAGTACCCCTTCCTTTCTGCTCTTCAAATGCAGCCCAACATCCTCCTGGCTGTTGCAAATGTTCGTATCATCTGCAATTTCCATTCAGTCCTTCAGCAATATCTCTCACAAATACATTGAACAGTGCCGGGCCTAGGACCGAACCCTGAGGCACCCCGCTAATCACCTTCCTTTCATTCGAGTGAGCTCCATTTTTCACCTTCTGTCGTCTGTCAGTCAACCAATTTCTGATCCAGTTTACCACCTTGGGACCCATCCCCAAACTACTGAGTTTATTGATAAGCCTCCTATGAGGAACAGTATCAAAGGCTTTGCTGATATCCAGGTAGATGACATCCATCACGTGTCCTTGATCCAGTTCTCTGGTCGCCCAGTCAAAGAACTCAATGAGATTTGTCTGGCAAGATCGTCCCTTGGTAAAACCATGTTGCCTCGGATCCTGTAACCTGCTGGTTTTGAGAAAGTTCACTATTCGCTCTTTCAGTTTCTCCATTACTTTTCCTGCCATTGAGGTAAGGCTCACGGACCTGTAGTTTGACACTTCTTCCCTGTCACCACTTATATGAAGAGGTACGACTTCAGCCATTCTCCAGTTCTGAAGAACCTCTCCTGTTTCCAAGGATCTGTTGAAAACATCCTTTCACGGCCCTGCAAGAACCTCTCTGCGCTCTTTCAGTATCCTGGGATGTATCCCATCCGGTCCCATGGCCTTGTCCACTTTCAGTTTTGCAAGTTGTTCTAAAACCTCATCCTCTCTGAATGGTGTGTTA
This sequence comes from Ichthyophis bannanicus, assembly GCA_033557465.1. Classification (NCBI taxonomy): domain Eukaryota; kingdom Metazoa; phylum Chordata; class Amphibia; order Gymnophiona; family Ichthyophiidae; genus Ichthyophis; species Ichthyophis bannanicus. The sequence goes on along the minus strand of JAWIIG010000037.1, from coordinate 570,468 downwards.
TCTACCTTATTCCCATTTTTATATTTGGGAGTCACAGGTGGTCCTTCTCCAGGATTTTCTTTAGTAAAAACAGAGCAGAAGTATTTGTTTAGTAATTTCGCTTTATCAATGTCATTTTCCACGAGTCCGTTTCCAGCACTTCTGAGTCCTGCAATTCCACCTCTGATCTTCTTCCTTTCCCGAATATACCTGAAGAAAGTTTTGTCGCCGCACTTCACATCTTTAGCCATCTTTTCCTCTGCCTTTGATTTTGCTATCCTTATTTCTCTTTTTGTCTCCTTGAGTTTGATCCTGTATTCATTTCTGTGTTCGTCTGTTTGCAAGCTTTTGAATTTTGCGAAAGCTGTGGTTTTTGCCCTTATTTGAGCAGCCACTTCTTTGGAAAACCAATAGGTTTCCTTCTCCTCTTGTGTTTATTTACTTTTCTTACATATTTATCTGTTGCCCCTTTTATTGCCCCTTTTAGTTTAGCCCATTGCAATTCCACTTCCCTTTTCCCCTTCCACCCTGTCAGCTCCTCCTTTAGGTACTTTATTGAAGTCAGTGTTTTTGAAGTTTAGGACTTTGAGCTTGCTATGATTGGATTGCACCTTGGCTTTTATCTCAAGCCACACCGTGTGATGATCACTGTTGCTCACAGGGGCACTCACCCAAACATTAGACACGCTATCACTGTTGGTGAGCACCAAATCCAGTGTTGAGCTTTCCCTGGTTGGTTCCATCACCATTTGTCTAAGTAACGCATCTTCGATAGCGTCCACTATTTTTTTGCTTCTTTCCAGATTTGCAGAAGGAGTAATCCAATTCACATCGGGTAGATTAAAGTCACCCAATATGATCGTTTCCCCCTTTGTTGCTATCTTGGCAATATCTATAATCAATTTGTTATCTATCTCTTCAATTTGAGTCGGAGGTCTGTAGATTACAGCAGTATGGATGACAATGCCATCTCCTCTTTCCAACATGATCCAGAGCGCTGCTTCTTTTCCCCATGCACCTTGCATTTCAGTATCTTTGATATTGCTTTTGACATTCGAGGCTACTCCTCTCCCTTTTCCATTTTCTCTGTCTCTTCTGAATAGATTATAGCCAGGTATGGCTATATACCAATCATGTGATTCATTAAACCATGTTTCTGTAATGGCCACAATGTCCAAGTCCTTTTCCACCATTGGGGCTTCCAGGTTCGGAAGTTTATTGGGTAAGCTTTGAGCATTTATGCTCATTGCTTTCCATCATTTAACTGGCTTGTGTGTATTTTGCATTGGCTTTATTCTACCCATTACTTCCCAGTTGCTCTTGATGTGTTGTTTAAAAGTGTGGTTGTTTCTGTTCTGCTTTTGCAGGGGGTGACGTCCAGAACTTGACCTTTCCCGTCCGTCATCCCCTTCTTCCAGTTTAAATGCAAATCGACATACTGCCTGAATTTTTCACGTAGGATTCTTTTCCCTGCAACAGAGAGATGTAGTCCATCAGCACAGTATAGTTTCTTGTTAGTCCATGTGTTTTCCCAGTCACCAATAAATCTGAATCCTGCCATACCTCCTGCAGGGAGACTGGCTATGCCCTTTGGACCTGAAAGATGCTTATATGCACATCCTGATCCACCCCAGCCACCGAAAATACCTCCACTTTGTGGTGGGAGGAGGTCACTAACAATATGGGGTGTTACCCTTCGGGCTGACTTCATCACCAAGGGTCTTCACTAAGTGCCTAGTGGTGGTTGCAGCCCACCTTCGTCTCTAAGGGGTCTTCATCTTTCCCTACCTGGACGACTGGCTCATAAGTGGAGGCATGGCTGCAGAGGTGCACCACGTCACCAGAGGCACCGTCCATGCCCTGTAGCACCTGGGGTTCGTCATCAACTACCCCAAATCCAACCTCTCCCTGACTCGGTGCCTGGAGTTCATAGGGGTTTGGCTGGACACCCTCCAAGCCAAGGCCTTCCTCCCTCAGGAGAGGTCAGAATGCCTCATGGTGCTAGCAGCAGGGATACTGCACCAACAGTCACTACCTGCCCATCATCTTCTCCACCTGCTAGGTCACATGGGCTCCATAGATTCGCCCGCCTGCCCATGAGGGTTGCCCAGTGGTGCCTCCACTCTCAGTGGACACAAGCCACGTGCAGTCTTCGGGACAGAGTGAAAGTGACCCGCCAGCTGGCAGACTTCCTCGATTGGTGGCAGCTCCCCACCACCTTCAGGCTGGGATGCCCTTCCAGACACCCATTCCCTAGAGGGTCCTTACCACGGTCACATCCTTGCTGGGCTGGGGAGAGCATTGCGATGGCCTCCACACATAAAGCAGCTGGTCCTAGATGGAATGCCAGCTGCAGATCAATCTGTCCGGGCGAAATTCCTGGCTCTTTGAGCCTTTCACCACCAGTTGCAGCACCAGTCGCTGCTGGTCCAGACCGACAACCAAGTTGCAATGTTCTGCATCAACAAGCAAGCGGACACAAGGTCGTACTCCCTCTGCCAAGAAGCAGTAGCCCTCTGCTCATATGCGACACGCAATGGAATTCTCCTAAGGGCATTCTCTCTCCAGCTCCAGAACAATGTTCTGGAGGACAAACTGAGCAGAGTCCTCCAGCTGCACCAGTGGCACCTGGACCCCAAAGTGGCCTCCCGGCTCTTGGGCGTCCCCCTAGTGAACCTGTTTGCCAGCCTGGACAACACGCAGTTGCCCCGCTTTTGCTCCCACCAGCTGCACCCGTCCTGGGTTGCAGCGGATACGTTCCTCGTTCCATGGATGGAAGGCCTCCTTTATACCTTCCCACCGACACCATTCGTCACCAAGATCCTCTTCAAGGTCCAGCGTGACAGGGTATCACTAGTACTGGTAGCCCTCTGGTGCCCAGGCAACCTTGTTTCTTGCTGCTTCTCTTCCTGTTGGCAGCATCTCCGATTCCCCTGGGCCACACCCCAGAACTATTGTCATAGGAGAAGTGCGCTCTCCTGCACCCCAACCTGAGTTCCTTGTCACTTACAGCTTGGCTGCTGAAAGGGTAGTTCTAGCTTCCTTCAGCTTCCCACGGGACATGGAGGAGGCCCTTCTGGCCTCCTGCAAGGGCTCCACGAGGAGGACATATGCCTTCAAGTAGTGTGGCTTCTCGGTGTAGTGCATCGAAAGGTGTGTCAGGTAGGACTGAAGTCCAACTCAGAGTATACCTGAGCACTATCGCAGGGCACCACCACTCCATTGAAGGCAAATCCCTCTCAGTTCAGCCCTTTGTATCTCGGTTCCTGCAGGGCCTCATGCTATCTAAACCCCCATCCACCCACCAGTGGTGGAATGAGATCTTAATGTGCTGCTCTTGCAGCTCACTAAGCTGCCATTTGAGCCCCTGGCTACCTGCCACTTGTGGTACCTCTCTTTGAAGGTTGTCTTTCTCATGGCACTCGCATCAGCTCACAGGGTCAGTGAGCTCCAGGCTCTGATGGCAGAGCCTCCCTACACGAGGTTCTACAAGAAGAGGGTGGTGCTCCAAACATACCCCAAGTTTCTGCCGAAGATGGTGTCCCCTTTCCACTTTAGTCAGGAGGTGATGCTCCCCACCTTCTTTATGAGGCCTCATGCCAGCAAGGCAGAGACTGTCCTTCATACTTTGGATTGTAAGAGGGTCCTGTCCTTCTATCTGCAACGGCTCAGGGCCACTGCAAAGCGCCTCAGCTTTTCGTATCCTATGACCCCAGTCAACTGGGACTCCTAGTGACTAAACAAACTCTGTCCAGTTGGGTGGCAAACTGCATTGCCTTCGCCTATGAGTAGGCTGGGATCTCACTAGACTACCAGGTGACAGTGCACTGCGTCAGGGCCAAGGTTACTTTTGTGGCAAATCTGCGTTCCATCCCTGTGACAGAAATCTGCCAGGCCATCACCTGGTCCTCGGTCCATACCTTTGCAGCTCACTACTGCCTCGAGGGCGTCACGAGGGGACAGTGTCTTCGGCTAGGCCATACTCCGTAATATCTTCGGGGTGTAGGCAACTCCTGCCCTCTGACACTTCTTTGTTCAGGCTATTGCAATGCTTGTTCGCTGCCGGACAGTTGGATCTTGGACACTTGGGTCTTGCATGAGTCTCCTAGTTGGAACTCGACTGCTGCAGCTCATGGCTCACCTTTTCTGGTCATTCATGGCATTTTATACAGATCCTTGGTAGCCTGTATCTGGGGAGTCCTATATGTGAGAATTGACTTTCTGCTTGTTCCCAAAGAAAGTGTAGTTACTCACCTGTAACAGGTGCTCTCTAGGGGCAGCAGGAATCAGTCCTTACAACCCTCCCTCCTCCCCTTGGAGTTGATTCTTTACCATATTTAAATTTTTTGCCTTCTTAGCTATGTCATTAGATTGAGGCAAGATGGCACCCTTGGGCAGGAAGGGGACCATGCATGCATGGTGCATCTCCTAAAGGCTTTCTTTGAAAGCTGGGAAGATGCTTGCACGCGGGCTCTATCGGCTGACCGGAGGCACCAGTGCCGGCAGAGAGGGGCAGGCCAGTTCTTTCTGTCCTGCCTCACTGCCGAAGAACTACATCGCGGCTGAGCACGGGAGCGGGACAGCAACACATGGGTTCAGCGAGAACCTCATAGAAGTGGTGCAAAAGAGAGAAGAGGTCAGAAGAGGTGGTAGCTCACGGCGGCAGACCGCATGGTGGGGTAAGCAGGCCTTGCGGCTGCCATCCTTGGGAGGCCTAGCGCCATGCTGGTAGGTCGGGTTGCTTGGGCCTTCCTTTTTTGTCACGCAGGTGTTTCAATCCTCTCTCCTCATTTTGTTTTTTGGGCCGTGGCCTTTGGCTCTCCTACAGGGCTGGAAGGGACAGTTAAAAAAGAAAAAAAACAAGACAGAGAAGATAAAGCAGGAGGAGAGAGGGGTTAGGAGAGTTTAAGGTAGTTTAATTTAGCTTAAAAAAAGAAAAGAAAAGGAAGAAGTCTTCATTAGCCCCTTTGCTGCGAAGCGGGCCAGGCTGTTGGAGGACAGGGGGCAACTTTCCCCATGTTCTGAAGCTCAAGATGGGGAAAGCCTGGTCCCAGAGATGGAAGAAGAGGATGATGAACTGGAGGAGGGCGAGATTCCAGATCCGGAAGAAAAGGCGTGGATTGTTCGCGTGCTCCACAGGGAGAAATTGCCGGCCCTGATTGGCGAATACCTAAAGACCCTCAGTATCCCCACAGGGCTCCAGGCTGATGATGAGACACTGGAGGATCCGCTAATTCAAGCAGTGTGAAATACACACAAGGTCTTCCCGGTCCATTGGGTGGTCAAACAGATGATCCAGGATGAGTGGAACCTGCCAGAGGCCGGCCTTCCGGGGGGGGGGGGGGGGTACATACTATGTCACAATTGTACCCATGGCCGGAACAAGAGAAAGAGTTGCTCCAGTCCCCAAAGGTGGATGTGGCTGTGTCTGCAATGACTAAGAAAACAATGATCCCGGTAGAGGGCAGTGTGGTGCTCAAGGATGCCCAGTATAGGAAGCTGGACACGTTGTTAAAGTAAGCCTTTGACATTAACACCCTAGCCCTCCGGGCATCAGTGTGTGGGCCTGGGTGGCCAGGGCTTGCCTCCATTGGTCTCAACAGATTCAGCAGCCAGGGGACCTGTCGGGATTCAGCAAGAGAGGCTGCAAGAATAGAATTGGGGGCACCCTACCTCGTGGACACTCACTACGATCTCATCAGGGGCCTTTGAAAGAGTATGGCCTCAGTGGTGGTGGCACGCCGCTACCTCTGGCTCTGGAATTGGGTGGCGGATGGTTCCCCAAAGGCCTGATTCGGGCTGCTTTTCAAGGAGGACTTGCACAAGTTGATAAGAAAATTAGATGACTCAAAGGGAGGAAGGCTTCCGGAGGATAAGCTGAAGCAGAGCCGCAATCTCCCTCCTGTGTGAAGCCAATCGTGAGAATTCCGGAGGTTTCAGACAACCTGTCTGGCTCCTTATCAGAAGGGGCGGTTTCTCTTGAAGGGCCAGGGCTTTTGGGGGTTTCGAGGAGCTGGTAAGGGATTTAGTGCTCCCGCTTCCTCCTCAGGACCCTGGAAATCACAATGAAGCGAGGGGGGCCCAGGCAGGGGTCCAGCCAATAGGGGGGTGGCTACATCAGTTTTATCCTGCCTGGGTCCGAGTCACATCAGATCAGTGGGTTCTAGAGGTTGTTCGACATGGATACGCTCTCGAGCTAGCATGCCCGATTCTCCCATCGTTCATTCAGTATTCCTGCAGGTCTCCAGCCAAGGCCACAGTGGTAAAGGACACCATTGTGTGTCTCATACTCTTAGGGACGGTGGCCCTGGTGCCCGTAGACCAGTGCAGCTGTGGTCAGTACTCCAATTATTTTGTGGTGTCCAAAAAGGAAGGGTCCTTTCGACCAATCCTGGACCTCAAGCAGGTCAACCGTTGCCTGCGAGTGCCACATTTTCACATGAAGACGCTGAAGTTGATTATTGTAGCAGTCCACAGGGGAGAGTTTTTAACGTCTCTCGACCTGACGAAAGCATACCTGCATATTCCCGTCCGTCTGGCTCATCAGCGGTTCCTCCGGTTCGCAGTGCTAATGTGTCACTTCCAGTTTCAAGCCTTGCCGTTCGGCCTGGCAACGGTCCCCCGGACCTTCACCAAGGTTATGGTCGTAGTGGTTGTGGCACTCCGCATGGAGGGAGTTCTCATCCATCTGTACCTCAACGACTGATTGATCAGGGCCAAAACCAAGGAGGAGAGCATGAAGGCGACAGCCAGAGTGGTGGAGCTTCTGCAGAGTCTGGGCTGGGTGATCAACCTGGCCAAGAGCAGGTTGACCCTAGCTCAGGAGATGGAGTACCTCGGGGCAAGGTTCGATACTCGAGAGGGCAAGGTGTTCTTGCCGAGTCACCGGGCACAGGAGCTTCAGCATTTGGTGCACCGGTTCTTGGCGATGGCAGAGCCCTCGGCCTGGCATTATTTCCAGGTGTTGGGAACCATGGCTGCAACACTCAAACTCATCCCCTTGGCAAGGGAGCACATGAGGCTGCTGCAGCGGACTCTGCTATGTTGTTGGTCCCACCAGCTTCATCCGTGGTCAAGGAGGCTTCCCTGCCCACCAGCGACCAGACAGGCACTCAGGAGGTGGCTCCGTCCAGGGAGTCTGGCGGAGGGCATGCCCCTCGAGTCGCTGCAGTGGATCCCGCTAATGATGGATGCCAGCCTTTCTGGCTGGGGGGCCCACTGCGAGGGGCGCTTTGCCCAGGGACTCTGGAGTGCTCATGAGGCTCGCTGGTCGATCATCAGTTTGGAGATGCGGGCGGTGGCTCTGGCGCTCCGGTCCTTCAAGCACTGGCTGCAGGGAAAGGCGGTCTGGGTGTTCTCGGACAATGCGACCACGGTGGCCTACATCAACTGCCAGAGAGGCACGGGCAGCGCCTCCTTGGAGGAAAAGGCAGAGACTTTGATGGAATGGGCGAAGGCTCATCTTCGGGCCTTGTCGGCGGCGCATGTGGCAGGGAGTGAGAACGTCACAGTGGACTACTTGAGCCGCGTCTAGGTGGATCATGATGAATGGGAGCTCTGCCCGGAGGTCTTCAAGCTGGTTCATGGCAAGATGTGATTCGGCAAAGGCCATCCGTTTTTACAGCAGAAGAAAAGAAAGGATATTGGAGGGCTTGGATGCTATGATTCAGAGGTGGTCTACTGTATGTGTTTCCACCATGTGCCCTCATAGGCAGGGTCGTCCAGCGCATAGAGGCTCATCCTGATAGCTCTGGATTGACTAAGGCTCCAGTGGTATACCGACTTGGTGCAATTAGTAGCAGATCGGCCTTGGAGGCTCCCGGTGCAAGATGATCTCTTGACCCAAGGTCCAGTCCGGATGCCACAAGTGGATCGGTTCTCGCTTATGGCATGGCTCTTTAGAGGGCAAGGCTGTTGAAGCGAGGGTACTCGGGTCAGTAGTTTCAACCTTGTTTAAGGCTCGCAAGCAATCGACCTGCCTCTCCTATATCAGTGTCTGGCGCAACTTTGAGGGGTAGTGCGCAGACCGGGAGAGTCAACCAACTGCGGTGTCCATTCTGGACGTCCTGAAGTTCTTGCAGGCAGGCTTCAAGAAGGGTCTTTGACGCCTCTCTCTCCTTCTCCACACACATCCATCTCGTAGCTAAGACCTGCCGCTTCTTTCTCTACAACATTAACAAAATCTGCCCTTTCCTCTCTGAACACACTATTAAAACGCTTGTCCACTCCCTGATCACCTCCCGTCTTGACTACTGTAACCTACTCCTTCCTGGTCTCCCTCTGAGTCATCTCTCTCCCCTTCAGTCTGTTCAATATTCCGCTGCACGACTAATCTTCCGCCAGCTTCGTCATGCCCATTTTACTCCCCTTCTCAAGTCACTCCACTGGCTACCTATCCGTTTCCGCATCCAATTCAAACTTCTCCTGTTGATCTACAAATGCATTCACTCTATGGCTCCCCAGTATCTTTCTTCCCTTATTTCTCCTTACAACCCCTCTCAGGAACTCCACTCTTCTAGTCAACTGCTTCTATTTAGGCCTCCCTCTCGTACTGCCAACTCCATATTTCGCTCCTTTCACCTTGCAGCGCCTTACGCCTGGAAAAGACTACCTCTATCTGTGCGCCAGGCACCCTCTCTAACCCTCTTCAGATCCAGGTAGAAAGCTCCACCTCCACTGGGAGACTATTCTACGGATCCACCACTCTTTCTGTAAAGAAATATTACCGCATATCACTCCTGAATCTATCCCCTTTCACCCTCATCCCATTTCCCCTCATAGCAGAACTTGCTTTCATTCGAAAAGGCTCTCCCCCTGTGCATTTATGCCACGGAGGTATTTAAATGTCTCAATCATATCACCTCTATCCTGCCTTTCCTCTAAGGTGTACATGTTAAGATCATTGTCTGTCCTCATATGCTTTATAATGAAGACCACTAACCATTTTAGTAGTCACCCTCTGTACTGACTCTATCCTGTTTATATCCTTTCTGAAGGTGCGGTCTCCAGAATTGCACACTATATTCCAAATGAGATCGCACCAAAGACTTATACAGAGGCACTATCACCTCCTTTTTTCTGCTAGCCATTCCTCTCCGTATGCACCCAAGCATCCTCCTAGCTTTTGCTGTCACCTTTTCTACCTGTTTAGCTACTTTAAGATCATCAGACACAACCACGCCTAGGTCCTGCTCTCCTTTAGTGGACAAAAGTACTTCACCCCCTATACTATATTGCTCCCTTGGATTGCTGCAGCCCAAATGCATGACCTTACATTTTTTTTTTAACATTAATTCCCAGCTGCCAAATTCGAGACCATTCTTAAAGCTTAGCTAGATCCCTCCTCATGTTATCTACACCTTCCTGGGTGTCTACTCTATTGCAGATTTTGGTATCATCTGCAGAGGCAAACCTTACCCGACAGCCCTTCTGCTATATCACTAACAAAGATGTTAAAAAGAATCGGACCAAGGACAGTTCCCTGGGGCACACCACTGGTAACTTCCTTCTCCTCAGAGTGAGCTCCATTTACCTGTACTCTTTGTCACCTCCCACTCAACCAATTTCTAACCCAAACAGTAACTTTAGGGTCCATCCCTAGGGTGCTCAGTTTGTTTATAAGTCGCCTGTGAGGAATGGTGTCAAAGGCTTTACTGAAGTCTAAATGCACCACATCTAGGGCTCTCCCTTGGTCCAATTCCCTGGTCACCCAGTCAAAGAAATCAATCAGATTTGTCTGACAAGACCTGCCTCTGGTGAATCCATGCTGCCTCGGATCCTGTAATCCGCTGGACTCCAGAAACCTCACTATTTTTTCTCTTTCAGCAACGTTTCTAATAATTTACTCACCACCGAAGTTAAACTAATCGGCCTGTAGTTTTCAACCACATCCTTACTTCCGCTTTTGTGTAAAGGCACCACATGAGCCTCTCTCCAATCCTTTGGCACCACTCCTAACTCCAACGAGGCATTGAAAAGGTCAGTCAGTGGAGCTGCTAGAACGCCCCCAAGTTCCCTCAGTATTTAGGGTGTATCCCATCCGGTCCCATGGCTTTGTCTACTTTAAGTTGAGCTAGTTTCTCACGAACACAGTCTTCTGAAAATTGTTCAATATGTCCCTCGCTTCTGTTCCTGTTTGTGGGTGTTTTCTGAGGTCCTGTTCCTGGTTCTTCATCTGTGAACACAGAACAGAAATATTTGTTAAGCAATTCCGCTTTATCCTCATCAGCTTCTACATATTCCTCCCCTTCACCCTCGAGTCTGACAATACCACTTTTGCCCTTCCTCTTCTCACTAACATATCTGAAAAATGTCTTATCCGTGAAAGCCTCCCTCTTTTTCTTCATCTTTTCAGCTACTTCTTTCGAAAGCTATAGTGGTCTCCTTTTCCTTTTACCTTTATTTACCATTTTAACAAAAAGGTTGGTTGCCCTTAAAATATCTCCTTTCCATTTTTCTACATCCCCCAGTTGTTCCCATCCCGCTAACGACTCCTTGAGGTATTGGCCCATCTTGGCAAAGTTTTTCCTAAAGTCTAAGACCCTCACTTTTGAATGGATTGTAACTGCCATAGTCCTAATACTGAACCACACCGTCTGGTGATCACTGGATGCAAAATGATCTCCCACTATAACATCGGAAACACTTTCACCATTGGTAAGCACCAAGCCCAGTATGGTCCCTTCACGTGTGGGGTCTGTTACCAATTGCCTGAGTAGTTCTCCCTGTAGAGAATCCAGGATCTCCCTCTTCTAGATGATACTGCAGCAGGAATGTGCCAATCAGCATCTGGCATATTGAAATCCCCTATCAGTAGCACGTCCCCTTTCCTAGCAAAGCTGCGTATGTCTTCAATTAACTCTCTGTCCACCTCTTCCTCTTGTGAGGGAGATCTGTATATCACGCCAGATTTCTCTTTCCCTCTTTCTAGTTTAACCCACAATGCCTCCTCTCTCCCTTTTTAGCTCTGTTATTCCAAAGCTTTAATATTATGTTTTACATATAGTGCCACTCCTCCTGCACTTCTTCCTACCCTGTCCTTTCTGAATAAAGTATAGCCAGGTATAGTTACATCCCAGTCATGTTTTTCTGTGAACCATGTTTCTGTAACTGCCACTAAATCAAAGTCGGCCACTCCCACCAAAGCTTTAACATCAGGGATCTTATTTTCCATGCTACTGGCATTTGTACACACCGCTTTCTATATGTTACCCAGTTTACCCATTTCCATAAAGGTATTTAATGTATCACTTACCTGGGGGCTTTCTTCACCCATCCCCAAGGAATCTAGTTTAAAGCCCTCTTCAGTAGATTAGCCAGTCTACTACTGAAGACGCGTCGACCTTTCTTGGACAAATGGACTCCATCTCTGCTCTGCAACCCTTGGAACAGCATCCCATGGTCCAGGAAACCAAAACGCTATCGATGACATCATCCACGGAACCATTCATTCATCTCCAGGATGCGAGCCTCTCTGCCTTGGCCTTTACCCTCAATAGGGAGGATTGAAGAGAACACCACCTGTGCACCTGTCTGCTTCACCCTCTGTCCCAGAGCCATGAAGTCACTTTTGATACTCTGAGGGATTCCTGGCAGTATCATTTGTTCCGACATGGATTAGCAACATTGGGCAATAATCAGTGGGCTTGATGAGTCTCGGCAAACTCTCATGGATTTTGGCACCAGGCAGACAGTATGGATACCTCATTACCCCTCAGAAGAGAGTCACCAACCACCACTACCCTTCACATCCTTGTGGTCACTGATTCTGCAGCTTTGGGTACTTGAGCTCTGGTTCTTCCCTTTCCAGGGATGCTTTCACCTCCTCTGCTGCCAGGGCTGCATAATGGTTCTTCAGTTCAAGGGCTGGAGAAGTTGGATTGGTGATTCTGAAGGCCCTGGTGACTTGTGTCCAACCTTCGTCATTCTTTAGGCACCCATCTTCTTCTCAGCTGGAGAGCTTGGTTGCTGCAAGAAGCATCTCATCAATGTACTTCTCACTGTCTTGAATGCTCCTCAGCCTCGCCACCACCTCTCTGAGTTTCTCCACTTGTTTCCTGAGAGCTTCAGCATGCAGGCACCCTGCACATGGAACCGGTCCTTCGACTGGCATTGGGACCTCTGTCTGGACAGAGGCAAAAGCTGTAACGGGGGCAACAGCTTTAGCGATACGATTTTTCCCAGCCATTGTTCTGTTCGTGGAGCTTAGGTATCTGTTAAAGCAAAAGAGAGAGATCTACCAAAGTACCAGCCGGTTTCCCAGCTGTCCTTTCAGAGAAAAAGCAGTTAAATCTCTTTAATTATATTCAAAATGTGCTGTTCCAAGTCCCTGTGTTTTGTTAATTGGGCTGGTGCCCTATAAAGCAAGACCGCTCACTAGGGGTGAGTGGGAGTTGGGGGGGTAGGGAGGGAACTAACTCCTGGTTAGATGTAAGTACCTCCCAAGAACTGAGAAAGTTACCAAGGCAGAGTTTTAAACCTACCCCACTAAAGAAAATATTTCTCCTTTTAAACTAAAGCATCAAAAAGAATGTAACTTTGTTTTAAAAATGTACCAAAACCCTTTTAAGAGCTCCCAGTCAGAGCTAGCAATTAAAAAAAAAAAAAAAACAAAACCACAAATTCTTTCCTTTGTTAGGAATGCCTCAACAGTGCAGGGCTCTGAAGCCTTTTATGCAGGCCTCAGCTGCTCTCAGTTCTTTCACAGGTTTATCACGCCCACTAACTCAGGAGATTAGGTGTCAGCACCTCCCAAGAGCTTTATTTGAAATGTATAACCCCTGTTAGGACTCAATGCCCTTTATAACATAGAGCGCAGACCCTCCACTAATTTGATCTACTCTTATCATTACGATATAATTGGTAACCAGGTATCATAGTGTCCCACTGGTTGTCCTCCCTTCCACCTGATCTCTACCAATCGTATCTAACCTCTCATTTAGTGATATATATTTTAACTCTCCCATCTGATTTTTTTAGACTTCTAGTATTTACATACAAACATTTTTGAGGTCATAATTTATTCATATTAATTTGGTTATCGGTAGGTGTGGGTAATTTGGAATCTTTAAGTTCTGGCTGTTCTGTACTTAAGGGCATTTGGGTTACTTTTGTCTTTTTTGGAACCTTTCTGTCGATATGCCCTAACTTCAGTCTTTTGCTAGTATCCTTCACGGATACATCGTTCCAGACCATGCACTCCTGGGCAACTGTCGGCTTTCCCCTATTAGCTAGTTTAAAAGCTGCTCTTTCAATGCCAGCAGCCTGGTTCCATCCCGGTTAAGGTGGAGCTCATCCCTTCTTAAAAGACCCGCCTTTCCCCAGAATGTTCCCCCAGATCCTAATAAATCCAAAACTTTCTTCTTTGCACCATTGTCTCATCCACGCATTGAGATTCCGGTGTTCTGCCTGCCTTTTGGGTCCTGCGTGTGGAATGGGAAGCATTTCTGAGAATGCTACCTTGCAAGTTCTGGATTTCAACTTCCTACCTAAAAGTCTAAATTTGGCCTCCAGAACCTCCCTCCCACACTTTCCTATGTCATTGGTACCAACATGTACCAAGACAGCAGATTCCTCCCCAACGCCTTGTCTAGGTGACGCATGAGGACCCCACTATATTTGCACCAGACAGACATGTTACCAGGCATGTTGCCCAAACCCACCTTGAGAAACCACAGTCCTTCTGGGAAAATATTCTGTGATGTAATCAAATTTGAGCTCTTTGGCAGTGCAGACAGCGATATATTTACAGGCAAAGAAATGAAGCTTATAAGGAAAAAAAACACCTTTTCTACAGTTAAATTCCATAATGTTTCTACAGTTAGGTTCCATAATGTTGTGGGGCTGTTTTGCAGTCTCAGGAGCTGGAGGCCTGGACCATATTAAATGAATCATGAAGTTAGAAGTCTACCAAGGTATTTTGGAATGACATGTGCTACCCAGTGACAGAAAAGTAGATCTGAGTTGAAGTTCATTGGTCCTCCAGCAAGAGAATGACCCAAAACATACATCCTAAAATACAAAAGAATGGTTAAAAAGAAAAATATGGGCTGTTTTAAACTGGCCAGCTGTGAGTTCTGATCTCGATTTAATTCAGAACCTTTGGAAAGAGCTGAAATCTGCCATTGATAGAAGGAATTTATTTAGCAAGGTTTATATGCCACCTTTCACTATGGTCAAGACGGTTGACATTGAACTTATGTACAGATAACTAGTAGCTATATTCAGTTAGGTAGATGGGGACCCTCGGTGGTGTATCTTCCTACCAGAACAATAGCAGCTCAGCTGCACACAATTCAGCTGTTCCGATTTTGGCAGGAGAGTGTGCCGCTGTTTTTATACATGCCGTGTCTGTCACGTTGCCCTCAGCCAGCGATTGCTGATTCCGAATGAGATCGGAGGAGCCAGCTTCAAGGTGCAGGAGCAGTTTCTTCAACAGTGATCGGAGGAGCAGGCTTGCTTGAAGGTGCAGGGGCAGTTTCTTCAACCGGAGATCTGAGGAGCAGCCCTTGATTGTAAGTGATCTGGGGAACAGCACTAGATTGGTGATCACTGCAGGGGAAGGAAGTCTTCACCCGGAGGCATTTGCGGGCAGTCGTTTAGGTTTACCCATCCTTTCAGTAAGGAGCTCAGTGCAGAGATACAGTGGCATCCAGGGCTGGTAAATGGACCGCGATGCAGATTTTGGAAGAAGTTTTAGCCGACCCAGTGAGATGTGAGTTGTAAAGACCTCTCTCTCTTAAATAATGATGTAAAAGCAAAACATTTGGCTAGTAGGCTGGGAAGACTTCGCCCGGCTTGATTCACCTGGATCGGATGGATTTTGTACAGCGAAAGGTAGATGGCAGATTGTATAAAGCGGATTATCTATTTGGTGTGGGCAACCAGGAAAGAAAAGCTAGGATTGATGTTATTGGTGGTGACCCAGAAAAAACATTTGACTGTGTGCATTGCAAATTCATGTTTGTGGTTTTAAATTAAGTAGAGTTAGGGCCTAAATAGCTAGAGTGGATTAAAGCATTATATATAGTTCCTTAGACCTCAGTTAAGATTAGTGGAAGTTATACAGCGTCCTTCCAGTTAGGAAGAGGGATGAGGAAGGGCTGCCCACTTTCACCATTGCTTTTTGCATTAGTAATGGAGTCCCTTGGGGAAACTGCTAGGTACATATGACCTAGATTGGCCACTGTTGGAAACAGAATGCTGGCTTGATGGACCTTGGTCTGACCCAGTATGGCATATCTTATGTTCTTATGTTTAGCGTAAAGAGTCAGGGTGCAACATGATATTTTGGGGGTGGAGCTGAACGGAGGTGTTAATTCACAAGACATTGCTTTTTGCTGATGATGTGCTGTTTGTAGCTAGACCTCTGATCTCCCTCCTGGTGCTGCTCCATGAATTCTGATGCTACAGGGCAATTTCTGATCTTAAATTAAATACGGATAAGACTGATTGGAGAAGGGGGCAAGTAGAAAGGCTACAGGAGCAATATCCATTTAAGTGGGCAAAACATTCTATAAAATATTTAAGGTAAATATAACTAGGAATCCTAGGCAAATCTTTGGAGTGAACTATTCTGTTATTTCTGCACTTGAGAAAGATTTGGGGAGATGAGGTAAAGGGGATATTTTGTGGTTGGGGAGGATGGTAATTCTCAAAATGAATGTGCTCCCTAGACTTATATCTATTCCAGTCACTGCCTATTTTGATCCCCCAATTGGTGTTGAAGAGCCTCCAGAGGAACCTGTTTTTGGAGAAAAGACCCTCTAGGATCATTCTTAAAGTTATGTATGCCACTAAGAAGAAGGGTGGATTGAGCACTGTTGCTGCCTGGGCTCCCTGGGGGTGAGTATCATATCTAAGTTCTGTTTTCTCCTACGAATCTATGCTTCTCTACTTGCTTGAACTTATTTGAACTTCTCTGTGGGGGCCCCCGACTTTAGCTGCTTAGTGAGCAGTGGCTGGATATGGGAGCAGACTCTTTGGTGATTGCAGTTCTTTCCCACTGGTTTCTGCTTTGCACTTTGGGTTCTGGCATACGATTTTGCGTTAACCCACACCCTCCTGTTTGCGTTTGTAAGCATACTATTTGAGCACAGCAACATGTGTGATGTCTATGCATGTCGACATGCATGGTATCTGCACACCACTTTCACGCACTGTAAGCGAATTATCTAGTTACTATTTCCACCGTGCTCTGTGTCTCGGATGTGTACGCTATAAGCATGACCTATCAGCCTTGGTTGAAAGATGTGCTTCAGGGAACTACTCTGCTTGCAGTAGATACATGTTTTCTGGGGGAAGACGCTGTCTTGCTGTATTCACTCTGCCTTTTGGCATAGAGGCTTCTGCTCACCTTTGAGGTGTATACCTTGCAGTTGGTAAACATGGACTCCTCTTCTACCTCTTTGATTTTGCAGGCGGTGATGGGGCGGCTGAAGAGAGAGACAAAACCCCTGCTTAGGATCCCTCTGCTTCTCTGTTTGAGCTCAGTCCACTAGAGCTTCCCCAGCATCCAGTCTTCCTCCTGCTAGGGGTATGGCCAAGGCTGATGGAGAGTTCAGTCTCTGGCCAATCCTGCCCAGAATTATTCTCCTTTCTTCAGCAGGCATTAATTTTTTTATTTTATTTTATTTATTAACATTTAGTCATGCCTTTCCAGTGGTAGTTCAAGGCAAATTACATTCAAGTACATAGGTATTTCCCTGTCCCCAGAGAGCTTACAATCTAAGTTTGTACTGGGGCAGTGGAGGGCTTAGTAACTTACCCAAGACCACAAGTAGAAACAGTTATTAGGTTGCTGCTCTAACCATTAGGCTGCTACTCTACTCTTAAGGCATGGTCCTTCTGGCATGGCAGTTCAAACCCATTGGCCTTGGGGCCCTCTTTCTCTTGCTCGGAAGGCAGCCCCTTTTTGGGGGCAGGCAGAACCCTACTGGCACCGTCCCACAGAAGCACCCCAAGAAAATGGATGAATTCGGGGAATTTTGATGAGCTATGATAGAAATCCTGCTTTGAGATCCAGGAAGTGAGACGGTTACTCCATGGGTGAAGAGGATGAGCCTCAGGTACCAGAAAATCAGGATGATTCTCTTATTATTCTTTTGTTTTGGAAAGAGGAACTGGCACCGTTGATTGAGCATGTTTGTTCTGCTCTGTATCTATTGGATACTGTGTCTGCAGAGCAGGGTCGGCAATTGCACCCCCTCTTGCTGGGAGGTCAGAAAACCCTCCAGGATATGCACAGACTGGGACTTGCCTGTTCCCCCATTGAAAGGAGACAGGGTTTTGAGTGGGCTGTACACTCTCCTTCAGGAGGACCTTGATGCCTGGATGCGATTATCACTGGATGCGTCTGTTACTACCATTCTAGTGGAAGGTGGTGCAACCCATAAAGGGGGATTGCAAGGTCGAGGCCTCTCTAAAGAGACAGTTTTTGGCTGCTTCTCTTATTCTCCAAATGGAAGTTTGTGAAGGGCTTATGGCTCATGCCCTACTTTATTGGATCCAATCATATCTGCAGGATGACTCTTCAATGTATCTGGAGTCAGCAGCGGCTTTCTTGGTGGGTGCCATATATGATTTAGTCTGCTTGGTGGCCATTGCCTTTTCTATGGTGGCACAAGGCTAGCTGTGGCTTTGTCATTGAGCAGTAGACATGGTGTTGAAGTCTTGTTTATCTGGACTCCCTTTCAAGGGGAAATTCATGTTTAGAGAGGACTTGGAGAAGCTGGTCAAGGAACTGGGAGCATCCAAACCTGATTGTCGTCTAGAGGATAGACTTAAAGGGTCTGTGAAGCATGGCCCTTCCTCCTATGTATCATGTTCTCCTCGCTCCCGTCATCAGAAGTCCCTGAGGTTTGGGGACTTCCAGAAGTATTGCCTGGGGAAATTGTTATCTCCAGGAACAAGCAGGAATGTAGTCATCACATATGGGTATCGTCGGTACCGACGGAGCCTGCGCGGGAACGCTCCCCAGCGTCCAATTAGAAGGCTTTTGGGAGCATCCCACAGTGCCTGTGTGCTGCCTTCCCGCCTTTCCCAACTGCCTCTCTCCAGTTCTTCTTTTTCCGCAGAGCCAGCAGGTCGTGTTCCTGTCACCACAGAAGAATTATTTTTTCTTTCTTTCTTTTTTGTGGTCTGCCTTCCTTGATGCTTTACCGGTACCGCCGGTTTTTTCTTCTTATTTCTGTCAAAAAAAAAAAAATATATATATATTCTCTTTTTTTCTTTTTCTTCAGGTGTATGCGCCTTTTTGGGCCTTAGGCCCAAAAGGTTTTCCTTACCATGGAGAAATCTGCCTCAGGTTTCAAAAAGTGCACCAAGTGTGGCGGTACCATTTCCGTCACCGACACCCATGAATGGTTTCTAAAATGTTTAGGTCCTGACCACTCCATCACGGATTGTACGTCCTGTGCCATGATGTCTAAAAGAGGTCGGCAGAACCGAGCTGCTAAGCTCAGTACCCTGTTTCCCTCTGATGTAGCTTTGGTGGCATCGACGTCTTCCAGGGCTGCTTCTTCCTCCCGTGGATCTCAGGTAACTAAACATAAGTCCAGCCGGTCCTCAAAGGGTACATCTCCTTCTAAACATCAAGATGCTTCTGGCGTTGCCCTCGAGGATTCTGCACCTGCAAAATTACCCCGGCGGGAGGCTTCAGCTTCCAAAGCATTATTGGGGTTCCAGGATGTTCTCGAGGCCTCGACCTCGGCAGAACTACTGGTGCCATGCTCTGGGTTACCAGCGGTCTCCTCCGGTACCGACATCCAGGCATTGGCAGCGTCAATAGACCAGAGAGTTCTGGCTATGGAGCGCAGTCTGTCGGCTTTCCTTGCGACATCGACGCCCTTGGAACCGCGACAGACAATTCCACAGGTACCGGCCCCGGTACCGGTACCGATAGCATCGACATCAGCATCGGTGTCTGCTTTGCCGGTACCCAGTCATCCGATGACCTCCGGTACCAATACCCCGGTACCGGTTACTCCCGGTACCGACTTTGGTCGGTACGGGTATCGGGCTCTCCAAGAGCATCCGGACAGACGGTACTTCGAGTCCTCAGAAGAATCTGAGGATTCTGACAGTTCTGTCGATGCAGCGATGCTTCTCCCAGAGGAGCCCTCCTCCCCTAAACGCAGGATGTCTCCTCTAGAGGATATTTCCTTACAGGATTTTATCAGGGAGGTGGCTCGGGGCCTGTCCATTACTGTGGCCCCTGAAACAGAGCCAACGGCCAAGGAGTTGGAAATTCTACAATATCCCAAAACTCCTAAGGAGGCAGCTACCTTGCCCATTCATGAGATTTTATATGCTCTCATGTTAAGGATGTGGGAGACACCTTTTACCACCTTTCATTCTCGCAGGCTCGATACTATGTATCGAGTCCCTCCTTGTCCTGGGTTCCATAAGACTCAGCTTCCTCACCACTCTGTTGTAGTGGAATCAGCTATGAGAAAGATCAAGAGTGCAAAGAGGCATGCCTCTAATCCTCCAGGACGAGAGTGCAGAACCCTGGATGCTTTTGGACGTCGGGTCTTCCAAGCTTCCATGCTTTCTGCCAGGATCAGTTCCTATAGTTTCTACATGGGAATGTTCCTGAAGGAGGTCACAGATGATTTAGAGGCTTTAAGTCCTATCCTTCCTGAGGATAGAAGACAGGATTTTCTCACTCTGGTCAAACATGCCCAAGATGTTTCTAAATTTTCCAACCGTGCAGCCTTTGACTGCTTTGAGTACATAAGCAGAATCTCGGCTATTGCCATAGGTGCACGTAGAATTGGTTGGCTCCAGGCATCTGATCTAGAGCTCTGGGTACAAGACAAATTAGGAAATATCCCTTGTACTGGTGAGAACCTGTTTGGTAAAGATTGGCAGGAAAAGGCCAATGAAATGGATGCTGAAAATTCCACCTTGGATAGATTATCCAAGTCCACTGCTGATCCTGCTAGAAAGAAATTCTTCAAGAAACCATTCTTTTCTAAAAAGAAAAGATTTTATCCTGCTTATGTTCAGCAGGGACATTTTGCAGGTCAGCTTGCCAGGAAAGGTCAACAACCACCCAAACAGAAGAAAGCAAAGACTGCTAGGCCTCAGCTGGCCCAGCAGGCTCAGCCTCCACAGGGCCTTTGACTCTCAACTAGAGAACTTAGCCTTCCTGGCTCTCGGGGGAGCAGAGCGTTCCACCATTCCAGGAAGGTTATGTCATTTTGCCCCCAGATGGGGGCAAATAACAGCAGAGCATTGGACACACCTCCATCATAAAGGAGGGGTACAAGCTTCATTTTTCAAGCTTGCCCCCTCACACAATAGTAAAGCAGTTCAATTCTCCGACCTCTCTCATCAACCTGTTAGGTCAGGAGTTCGCAATCCTTCTTGCCCAAGGGACAATAGAAGAAGTACCCATTCATCAGCAGGGTACAGGGTTCTATTCCCCTTATTTTCTTATCCCAAAGAAAACAGGGGGTTACAGACCTATCTTAAACCTAAGAGAATTGAACAAATTCCTTGTCAAGGAGAAATTCAAGGTGATTTCTCTCGGATCTCTGCTGCCATACCTTCAGAGTCAGGATTGACTTTGTTCTCTAGATCTCAAGGATGCGTACACTCATGTCCTCATCCATCCAACCCACAGAAGGTTCCTTCGGTTCCTTTTTCAGCAAAAGCACTACCAATACAGGGTGCTTCCTTTTGGACTGGCCTCAGCACCAAGGGTGTTCACGAAATGCATGGCTGTAGTAGGAGCATTTCTCCACACTCTAGGGATATTCGTCTTCCCTTACTTAGATGACTGGCTCATTCGAGCACCAACAGAGTCAGAGGCCAGGACTTCTCTATCCTGCACAATGCGTATCCTTCAGTATTTAGGGCTGGTAATAAACATCCCAAAGTCCAGTCTAACTCCCACTCAGTCTTTAAAGTTCATAGGAGCTTTGCTGGATACCAGAAAGGCAAGGGCCTATCTTCCCCAGGCCTGTTGCCTTCGCATGGTGCAGTTAGCTTCTCAAGCAGTGCTAAAGCCTCATCTAACTGCTCGAGAAATGTTACAACTACTAGGCCACATGGCATCTACTGTGCATGTGGTTCCCTATGCTCGCCTCCATAAGAGGGCAGCTCAGTGGACTTATCCACCCAATGGACCCACGCATCATGATGCCTGTCAGACAAAATAGCAAACACAAGTCACCTTATTTTGTCCCTCCAGTGGTGGAAGTCCACTCAAAACCTGTTGCTGGGGTCCCCTTTTCAACAACCCTTACCCCAAGCAACTCTCACAACAGATGCTTCTCCAATGGGTTGGGGAGCTCATCTGCAAGACCTCTCCACCCAGGGCACCTGGTCTCCACAGGAGAGTCCTCTACATATCAATCTCTTGGAGCTCAGAGCAATCTTCCTTGCTCTGCGAGTGTTCCACACCCTGCTCAGCTACAAGACAGTCCTCATTCATACGGACAATCAGGTAGCCATTTTCTATGTGAACAAGCAGGGGGGAACAGGCTCTCTGTCGCTTTGCAATGAAGCTTTGCGACTATGGGCCCTCGCCAGAGAGCATCAGATTCATCTTCTGGCAGTGTATCTTCCAGGCATTCAAAGCTCTTGGGCAGACAGACTCAGTCGAGTTCTGCTTCCACACGAGTGGTCTCTGCATGCAGACCAGGTGGCCAGGATTTTTCAACTTTGGGGAACCCCGGACATAGACCTGTTTGCAAGTCCATGGAATGCCAAACTTCCCCGGTTCTGTTCCAGAATTCCGGCTCAGGGGGCTCAGGCCAGGGATGCTTTCCTCCTTTACTGGGGTCAAGACTTCCTGCATACCTTTCCACCCATTCCCCTAATTCCCAAAACCCTGTTCAAGCTTCAGAGAGACAGAGGCCATATGATTCTCATAGCTCCACATTGGCCACGGCAAGTGTGGTACCCTCTGCTTCTACATCTCTCTCAAACTCCCTCACTGGAGTTAGGGTCTGCTCCAGATCTCCTATCTCAGGAGGACGGAATGTTATGGCAACCCAATCCCCAGTCTCTGCATCTCAGGGCTTGGTTGCTGAAGGCCTAGATCTCCCTGAGGAAGTAAAAGATATTCTTTTTGCTTCCAGGAAACCTTCCACAAGACGCTCTTATGCTTTCAAGTGGAAAAGGTTTACCATATGGTGTTCGCAAAAGGGTCTTAACCCCCTTGCGATACCTCTGGAATCATTGCTGGAGTATCTCCTTCATTTATCCAATGCAGGTCTTAAGACTAATTCAGTAAGAGTCCATTTGAGCGCTATTGCAGCTTTCTTTAAGCCTCTAAATGGACAGCCTATTTCCTCTCATCCTCTTATAGCAAGATTTATGAGAGGCCTTCTTCTAACTAAGCCTCCCATTAGGCCACCACCGGTGGCATGGGACTTAAACCTGGTTCTTGGGCAGCTCATGAATACACCTTTCGAACCTTTAGCTACTACCTCCTTGAAATTCCTTTCTTGGAAGGTTATCTTTCTCATTGCAATCACAACAGCACGCCGCGTTAGTGAGTTGCAAGCGCTAGTAGCTGATCCACCTTATACAAGGTCCCATCATGACATGGGTAGTCCTTAGGACTCATCCACACTTTATGCCAAAGGTTGTCTCGCCTTTTCATCTGAACCAAGCGGTCTACCTACCTGTGTTTTTTCCAAGGCCTCATGCATCAAATGCAGAGAGGAATCTTCATACCTTGGACTGTAAAAGAGCTTTAGCCTTTTACTTACAAAGAACACAGCAACATAGAAAGTCCTCTCAACTCTTTGTTGCTTTTGATCCTTCTCATTTGGGACTTCCAGTCTCCAAGAGAACTCTGTCTAACTGGATTGCTCAGTGTATTTCCTTCGCCTATCAGAGTAAGAACCTTTCTCTGGAGGGTCCTGTCACAGCTCAGAATGTGAGAGCCATGGCAGCCTCAATGGCTCATCTGCACTCTGTCTATCGACGACATCTGTCGAGCAGCCATAGGGCCTCGGTTCATACCTTCACAGCCCATTACTGCTTGGACAAGGACTCCCGCCGGGATGCCTTGTTTGGTCAGGCTGTTCTCCAACACCTGTTCCATACCTAATCAACTCCTACCCGCCATCCCTGGTAGGATGCCAGAGATCCATGGGGGGAAATGGAGCCCTGTTCAGGGACACACAACTTCTGGGGTCTCTCCCTGGCACCTAAAGCTAGGGAGTCCCCATATGTGATGGCTACATTCCTGCTTGTTCCTGGAGATAGCATAGTTACTCACCTGTAACAGGTGATCTCCGGGAACAGCAGGAATTTAGTCCTCACAACCCACCCACCTCCCCTAGGAGTTGTATCTCTCTATCTCTTTCCTTTCCCTCTCTCTCTCTTTGTCTCAGCTTTAAAACTCAACTGGAGAGAGGCAGTTGGGAAAGGTGGGAAGGCAGCACGCACTGTGGGATGCTCCCAAAAGCTTTCTAATTGGATGCTGGGGAGCATTCCTGTGCAGGCTCCGTCGGTACTGACGATACCCATATGTGAGGACTAAATTCCTGCTGTTCCCTGAGATCACCTGTTAGAGGTGAGTAACTATGCTTTATCCTCCCTCCACTTCCCTTTCCCAGCTCAGTCCTTTTAAGGGACTCAAGGACCTCGCAAGGCTCCCCTTTTCTCCAAATCTGGTTTCTCCCATCAGACACACTGATGGTTTGGGGGTCCATTCTGGGGTGCCTTCTGTTGGTGGCTGACTCTATCACTTTTTCCAGGAATGGGCCCATGCGACAGTGCATACTCGATGACTTTCATAAGAACATAAAATATTCCATACTGGGTCTGACCAAGGTCCATCAAGCCCAGTATCCTGTTTCCAACAGTGGCCACTCCAAATTACAAGTACTTATCAGTTTCCCAAATAGACACCCAAGTTCCACAATGCATGTATTGGGGAAAGCAATGGATTTCCCGGGTCCTCTTTAATAATGGTTTATGGAACTTTCCTCCGGGAACTTGTCCAAACCTTTTTTAAACCCAGCAACACTAACAGCTTTTACTACACCCTCAGTTATGTGCTCGAATGCGAGGAATCCATGCCAGATGCCTTCCTGATATCTTCATGTGGATCCGAGGCCAGGAAGACCATCATTCAGACTGCTCTCGAGCAGCTCCTCAGCCTTCAGACTGTGGTCCCGGTGTCACCCGCCAAGATGAGCAGGAGGCAGTATTCCATTGAATTTGTGGTGCCGAAGAAGTATGGCTCCTTTCTTTTAATTTTGGATCTCAAAAGCATCAGTGCTCACCTGAAGATCTTTCACTTCCGCATGAGAACACTGAGGTCAGTCATAAGAGAGGTCTGGCGAGGAGAGTTTCTTGCATCACTGGACTTGCTGAGGCGTACTTCCACATTTCCATCCATGAGGATCAACAATGCTTCCTACACTTCTCTGTTCTCAGCTCCCACTTCCAGTTGGTTGTTTTATCCTTCGGCCTCTCCACTATACCGAGGACATTCACCAAAGTTATGGTGGTGGCTGCCACTGCCCTGCAGTGTGAAGAAATTTGTGTGCATCCTTCCTAGATGATTGGCTCATTTGGGCTGGACTATCTCAGTCTTCACTCCCTCAATCCTGGAGCTTGAAGGTTGAGCCGATTAGCTTTCCAAAGGATCCTGAACAGGTTGGGGTCCCTCCAGGATGGATCTGATGGTCCAAAGTGCAAAGGTTCTTCAACCACCCGCCAAGAGGTAGGCTCCAAGGCTGTGAATGCCCTAGTTCAACCATAGCCAAAGCAGGTTCTGTACGTATTTCCTCTGTGGCCTCTTGTAGTGTGAGTGCTTCATCGTGTAGGGCGCCATCATAATCTAGTTATGTTAGTGGCACCAGATTGCTCAAGGAGGCAGTCTATGGCTCCCATTGATGTGGCTGCTCTTAAGGCAGCGGCAGTCCTGCTGGACAATCTGACTACCTTCTCACTTATGACTTGGCTCTTGAGAGGCAATGCTTAATGCAAAAAGGCTACTCTTCTGCTGTAGTTTCCACACTTCAGAAAACAAGAAGAGGCTCTACCTGTCTCACCTCTGCGTGCGTTTGGCATTAATTTGAGCACTGGTGCCATGAATGCCAGGTCAGTCCTAGTGCTGTGGAATTGCTGGCTCTTATCCTTCCTCCAGGATAGATTTAACAAGGGCTTTTCTCTGAGGGTTCAGATGGTATCTTTGGCTTAATTTAGAGGGCCAGTGATAGGGTTTGTATAGTGCATAGGCCAGTGATGGGGTGCGTGGAGTTAAGCACTTACATCTTCCCCTGCGCTTGGCAGTTCCTTTTTGGGATCTCTGGTTAGTTCTTCAGGCCTTTGATGGCTGAGCCTTTGAGGAGGGCTGTGCTCAAGGATTTGTCCCTTAAGACTGCCTTTTTGGTTGCAGGCTTTGGCGTGCTGAGATCCCTAGTTATCATTTTCAGAGGAAGCCATATTTTTGCAGCCCATTCCTTCTTCCTTGCCTAAGGTGGCGTAAATTTTCCATGTCAACCATGTGCTTTGTTTGCCTTCTTTAAGGAACAATGCCAGGGGAACGATAAAGACGTTCACCTTGTGCACATTAGAAGGGTGCTTCTTTGTACCTAAAGGTTAATAGCTCCTTCCATAAGTTGGATAGACCTTTTTTCCTTTTTGTAGGTCCACAGAAGGGTGAAATGGCCACAAAGTCTACATTGAGTCACTGGATAAGAGAAATGATAGCCTCAGCCTATTGTGAAACCGGCTGGCCCCGGAGATTTGCATGTGCATTTCACATGGGCTCAGGCTTCCTCCTGCATGGAGCACAGTTTGGTCGCTCCCATAGTCATCTTTTGGGGAGTAGCATAGTGCTCACTTTCCACTTTTGTCAAGCATTACCTCTTGGCTGTCCATGCTCAGGCATTTGGCTCAGAGATCTTGAAGTCTGCCATGTCTTCTTCCCGCCCAGTGGAGATGTAGCTTTGGTACATCCCACATCTGGACTGGCCTAGCAGGATGATATAGAAGGTGACATTTTACATACTGGATAATGTCCTTTCCTTGAGTCCTGGTAGGCCAGTCCAGGATCCGCCCCTTGGATCTGCTATGATCTGGTAAGACCTGCTGTGAGCTGGTCTGGGCTGATAAATTCTGCTACGATCTGTGATGATCAGCTGTTTCCTACAATCTAATCCTGCGAGCTACATTCCTCTTGGTTGAACTTCTGCCCACAAGGTTTTTTGTATATAGTTCTGTTCTTTGGACTATTAGACCTTGTTACCTTCATTGTGGCTGATGCATCCAGGGGTTCTTATCCATGGCTTGGGTATGAATACTGAGGTAGTATACCCTCTAGCAGGTCATCAGAAATCTATGGATTTTTCTCTGTCTCCACCTCTGCTGGTGAGAGAACACAGCCCACTTGTCTGGACTATTCGAGCAGGACTCAAAGAATGGACATTATCTGGTAAGTAAAATGTCACCTTATTTAATATCCTGATCCTTAGTATTGCAAGATTACTGCCAGGGGTCATGAGTGCCATTTTGAAATCTGGAGTCAAAGGAGCAGGAACAATTGGGGATCATCCTGCTCCACTAGACACCAGGAAACCATTGAACCCTGGTAGGAGTCAGGTTAGAGGGATCAGGGAGTTCGGGGGAGTTCTTCAGAGGGAAGAGGTTCTTCAAGGGGGGGGTCAAGTATGGGTTTAGGGGTGCCAGGGGTATCAGATGCTTTCGAGGGTGTTGTCAGTTGTTGGTAGGGTCAGGGGGTTCATGGGTGTCGTCTGATGTCTTGGGGTTGGAGGGTGGTCAGAGGCCAGAATGAGATTTGTGGGGAGGGGAGGAGGAGGCTGACTTCAGCCTTTACACCTACCCTTTTAAGAAAGTGCTTATTTGTTCCTCAGAGCAGGTGTAAATGCAGACATCCACATTTTTTTTGTCATTGATGTGGATTCCCCATGTAAGATGGGGACTACATGTCTATATGGTAGTCATCTAACCATTACTCTCACCCTCAAATTCTACCCCTCTACAATTGCCTCAGCACCCCTCAAACTGGCCATGGTCCCAATAACTACCCCCCTGCAACTGCCCCACAACTTGCAACTTGTTCCACCCCCAAAAACACCCCATGCAGCTTTCGTACCATGCCATAAACTGTCCCCATCACCTAAAAACACACACCCTGACACACCCATACAGAATCAATGCAGATACAGACAGGGGGATGTATGTGCCCATGTGCACAGGCACATACACATACACATCAACATGAAAAAAACGGAAGCAATGTTTGTGTCAAGGAAACCAGACCCCAACTACCCTGATACTATCACAATTAACAATACTATAATCCCCGTCAAGAAAGAGGTAAAATACCTAGGGATAATACTAGACCATACCCTTAGTATGATCCCTCATATAAAACAAACAGTGAAAACAGTATTCTACAAACTCAAAACTGTACAACATTTAAGACCCCTCCTAGACTCCCATGATTTCAGATCGGTCATCAATGCACTCATCACCCCTCACTTTGACTATTGTAATAGTCTCTTAAACGGTTTACCACTTGCAAACACTAACCTCCTTCAAAGAGCCCAAAACATCTGTGCCCGTGTAACAACGAAAGCCCGCTTGACGGACCACATAACTCCCATCCTATATGAACTACACTGGCTCCCTATAAACAGCAGAATAACATACAAAATAATCCTAACGACATTTAAGATCATCAATGACATCTCACCCTCACACCTATCCACCCTCTTGCAAACTCCACCTAAACTCAGAACCCGTAGGCAAAATGCAACACACTCATTAGACATACTAAAAACCATCCGTGGGGAGGAAATGACGTCACAGACAGAGACGGTAGCCTGAAAACGGAGCTCCGTCGAAGGGAGACTAAATACCTGTTTAAGTAAGCTTCCCGAGCTTGGCAACCGTCCCAATACCGGAGTCAGCGGTGGGCAGGTGCTCCGGAAGATGGCGGGGGCAAAAAAGAGTGCCGCGGACCTGAAGGTTTTTGCCTTTAAAGTGACACAAGGCGGGCCTGCGGGGAAGAGCAAAATGGCGGCGCCATGTGCGAGCCCGGTGAGTACAGTGCCGGAGGGAGTGGCTGCACCGACAGAAGCTTCACAGCCTAGTGAAATCGCAGGCCTGAAAGGGGAGCTCCAGGAGTGGTTTGCTTCGCTCAGACAGGACTTGGCCCACTTCAAAGCTAAGGCACAGGCGTGGATGGAGGAGCTGTGTATGGATGTGCGGGAAGTGGGGCAGAGGCTGGAGGAAATGGAGAATAAAGTGGAGGAGCAGGAGAGTGCGAACAAAGATGTGCAAGTGAAATATGGAGAGCTTGAGGGGGAACAGGAGGAGATGTGGCGGAAAATTGAAGATATGGAGAATAGATCGCGAAGGTCCAATCTGAGAATCCGGGGTGTGCCGGAGAGCAACGGGACGGAGGACTGTACAAAAATGGTGGAGCAAGTGGGCAGGTGGATCTTGGGCCAGGCCGGAGTGGAGAGTGCAGGTCTGTGCTGGAAAATAGATAGGGCCCACAGAGCACTGGGCCTGCAGAGAGAGGGGCGCCCACGGGACATTATTGCATGTTTTCATGAGTATTCTACAAAGACTGAGATAATGAATGCTGCAAGGAAGTTGGCAGAGATCACGTGGGAGAATCGGAAAATTGAGATATATGCTGATCTATCTGCCATCACGATGCGGAAAAGGAGGGAGTTGGCTGGTTTGACCAAACGGTTGAGGGAAGAGCAGATCAAGTACCGCTGGACTTATCCGTTTGGATTACAATTTAGTAGGGAAGGGGTCGTCTCCTACATTCGGACTCTTAAAGAAGCACAGCAATTTATGAGTCAGGCCGGCTGGTCGGAAAGAGCAACTGCTGCTAATAGCAAACCCAGTCAGTCCTCGTCAGTAGAGGAGAAATGGCGGCGTGCACCTGTGGGAGAGAAACGTCTCCGGAGGCAGAGGAAGCCCGGAACACTGTCGGAGGATAAGAGATGACTTCGGGGACACTGATCGCATTGTTTGGCTATCTCTATTTTTGGGCTCTAGTGGAAGTCGGGCTGGGATAATTTGAGGGATGATTGCTAGTATTGTTAATCTAACAGGTACTGAAAATGTGTGAAGAGAGCGGGGGGAGCTGTCTGGTTTGTCATGCCTTACTGCCCAGGGCAGACGGTGGAGGTGGTGGACAAGGAGGGGCGGGGAGAGGGGGGTGGGGGAGGGGGAGGGGATGGGGGGCGGGGATAGGGGGAATCCATCCTGCCACAAATCAGCTAGTTACATTTCTCCCAGCTAGTTCTGCGTATGGCTAAGTTGCGAGTAGTAACCTTGAATGTTAGGGGGCTGAACTCCCCGGTCAAAAGGCAGCAGATGTTTAAAGAATGCACTAGGCTTAGAGGAGATGTTATATTTCTCCAGGAAACCCATCTCAAAAGAGGGGATGAGTGGAGGGTACACCACAGACAGTTCCCAGGCCACTGGTTTGCTTCCAATAGAGTGGAATTAAAAAAGGGGGGAGTGGGGATCTTGATTAATGAGCACCTACAATACATGTTGGGAGAAGTCCTTCGGGACAGGGAGGGGCATTTTCTGCTTGTTAAGCTTCAGATTCGGGGCAAGGTGGTCACCCTTGTGAATGTTTATGGCCCAAATACTGCCCAAGGCAAGTTCTATGAGAGTTTAACCACCCTGGTGGAAAAGTTTTATTTGAACTCACTTCTATACCGCTCCTTCCAGTGATCAGCAGCGGTTTACATTAAACATTTAAATTCTGCAAAATTAGCATTTTACATAAAACAAAAATTTGCAGGTTACATAAAACAATAGTAGGGTGCATTGAACATGTAGAAAAGGCAACATTAAGTTCGTAACTCAAAACTATTTACATAAAGGGAATACATATGATATATATATGATTAAAATCTATATACAATGTATTTGCGTTGATAAAGTAAATGAATTACATACATGTAGGATTTACAGTTAGTTCAATGGTGATTTGTAATTTTCATATAATAATGGATGTGATACACTTCATCAAATTTGTTTTATGCGGACTTTTTTTTTTGCTTTATGTTATTTCAGACTGATTGTAGTATTCTTGAAAAAGGTGTGTTTTAAGGTTTTTCCGGAATGATAGGAGATCCTTGTTAGCTCTTAGTGTGTCAGGGAGTTTGTTCCATTGTGTGGGTGCTAAGTATGTGAAGGCTCGATTGCTGGTGTTCATTTTTACTTTGCAGATGGAAGGTGGAATTTGTAGTGTATTTAAATTGTGTGTCCGTCTTTTTCTATCAGGAGGTTGAGTTTTAATGAGTGTGGCAAGGTATGATGGGGTGATATTGTGTATTAACTTTGCGGAGGGGGAAGTGATTATGGGGGGGGATTTTAATCTGACTGTTAACCCCCAGCTGGATAACTCTGAGGGGGACAGGGGGGGGCAATGCAAAGGATAGGCGACGGCTCAAGCTAATGAGTCGGTCCCTGAGTATTAGAGACACTTGGCGAGAAATGCGGGGTCGCAAACGGGCATACACATTTTTCTCTCCCGTACATACTTCTTTTTCAAGGATAGATATGATTTGGGTCTCTGACACTCTGCTGGCTGAGGTGATTGATTGTGAAATTGGGGAAAGGACGTGGACGGACCACGCGCCAGTTTGGATAGAAATAAGGGTGGGATTGGAGCAGCGGGTGCAGCGTAACTGGCTGTTAAATGAGGCCCTCTTGGAGAAGCCGGAGATACGACATAAAGTTTCGGCTGCTATAAACACATATTTGGATTTAAATGACAGGGAGGATTGCAAGGTTGCGATCCTCTGGGAGTGTTTGAAAGTGGTTGTGAGGGGTGAGTTGATCTCCCTCAGAACGCATGTGAAAAGGACTAAAGAGGAGAGGAAACTCTCCCTGAGACATTGGATTCGGGAAGGAGAAGAGCGCCATCAAAGGGGGGAGATTGATGACCAGGGGCTACAGGAATTACGGGAAGCGAAGAGGGAATTGGGGGAAATAGAATGGGGCGAGATTAAGTTTGCTCAGGATCAACTGAGGCAAACCTTCTTTGAGCTTGGTAATAAACCCACTAGGTGGCTAGCGCACCGGTTGAAAAGGCATCAGAGGCGGAATTTTATAACTAAAATACGCGATGCAGGGGGGAGAGAAATAAGGGCTGCGGAACAGATCAGGGAGCAATTTGTGCAGTTCTACCAGCATTTATATAGGGCGGAGGAGTCTGGGTCACAGGCGGAGCGTGCTCAATATTTACAAATGTAGTTGCCAAAGCTATCGCTAGCTGATGCTGAGTTGTTAGCGCGGCCTATTACAGCGGCAGAAGTAGAAGCAGTGATTAGATCATTACCTGCGCACAAAGCACCAGGGCTAGATGGCTACACTAATAAATTTTATAAGACCTTCCGAGAGGAATTGAGTGGTATTCTGGCCCGACTTTACAACTCCTTTCGGGAGGGGGGAAGGCTACCGGACACCCTCCGAACAGCTGGGGTCACTCTGCTGCCAAAGGAGGGGAAGGATCCTACTCTATGTAGCTCCTATAGACCTATTTTCGCTGCTGGGATCTGATTTTAAAATATTCACCAAACTTTTGGCTAATAGACTGTTACCCTTCATGCCCCGTTTAGTACATGAGAATCAGGGGGGGTTTGTGCCAGGTAGGCAAACCGCCGATAACATCCAGAAGGTGTTGAATTCGATTTGGAGGGGGAAGACAGCGGGAACACAATTGGTCTTATTGACCATCGATGCAGAAAAAGCATTTGACCGTGTGTCCTGGCCTTACTTGATGCAGGTGTTGGATTTAATGGGTCTAGGAGGGGGTATTTAAACTGGGTGAAGGCTATTTACTCCAATTCGTTAGCGCGGATCCGTGTAAATGGGGCTTACTCTGCCGCATTTGAATTGGAGAGGGGGACACGCCAAGGCTGCCCACTGTCACCTCTGCTCTTTGTGCTATCAATGGAACCTCTGGCCCAACTGGTGAGAGAGTGTCCAGCCGTTCAGGGGGTCAAGGGGACAGCATGGGAAAGTAAAATCTCATTATTTGCAGATGACCTGCTCTTTCTGGTGACAGAGCCCCTGACATCAGTGGAAGTGCTTTATCGGATCTTGGTGGAATTTGGTAAATTCTCGGGATTTAAGATTAATGCTCCAAAATCGGAGATCTTGAATATATCCGCTGACGCCCACACCCAGCTTCTGCAGCAGCGGTTACCGTTTAAATGGGCCAAAAAGAGGGTGAAATATTTGGGGATATATTTAATGGCCAATGAAAGGGATTTAGGCAGGGTGAATTTTGGGTTGATGGAACAAAAAATGAGGAGGGAATTGGAATTCTGGGAATGTAAAAAATTATCTTGGCTGGGGCGGATTTCAGCCATCAAAATGGTGATATTGCCCCAGTGGTTATATTTATTTCGGACGCTGCCGGTGGGGATGCCTAGAACTTATATGGGGAAGATACAGCGGATCATTATGAGGTTTATTGGAGGAGGGAAAAGTAACCGTGTCGCGTGGTCTTTGCTTACTAAGAGTAGGCGAAACGGGGGAATGGCCATTCCTGATGTGAACCGCTATATGGAAGCAGCACAACTAAGTGCAATAGTGGCTTGGGGGGCGGAATATGGTAAGGAGTGGGTGCGAATGGAGGTGGACAATTTAAGGGTGGGGAAATTATCTGACTGGATCTGGCTGCCCCGAGTGAGGCACATGGGGGTGCGAGAGTGCAACCCCTATGTTCAGAGAACGCTACACCTCTGGCATCGATGGAGACGTAAGTGGTTGGGTACAGGGGAGGTGTCCCGATTGATACCTATAATTGATAATCCAGATTTCTCACCTGCGGTGGGAAGTAGTGTGTTTCTGAGCTGGGCACAGAAGGGGTTAACACACATTGGACAACTCCTGGAGGGTAAGGAGATTAAGGCTTTCTTGACCTTAGCGCAGCAATTTGGCTTAGCAGCTAACGATCGTTTTCCCTACCAGCAGATATGTCATTACCTGAAACACAAGATTTTACCCGAGCTCCGAAGAGACCCAACAGATATTGAGACATTATTCTTGATGGGGCAAACGAAGAAACTTTTGACTAAATTTTACAATATGATGGAAGGGGAAAGGGATCATAGCCCGTTCCAACAAGCTTGGGAACAGGATCTGGGGATAACATGGGAGGAGGAGGAGTGGGCCAGCCTTTTCCAGACTAGATACAAAGGGATGCTAGCAGCTAGTTTTATAGAGAATAACTATAAATTATTGTATCGATGGCACTTAACACCCGAGAAACTACATGCTATGTTTGCAGGACATACTGATAAGTGCTGGCGGGAATGTGGGGAAAAGGGGACCTTCCTGCATGTTTGGTGGTCTTGTCAAGCTGTCCAGGAGCAGTGGGGAGAGGTGTTTGGTATGTTGAGTGCTATATTGGGGAAACTGATCAAGCCAAACCCTGCCGTGGCCTTGTTGGGGCTTAGGCCGGCGAACCTCACACAGGTAGAAAGTTTTTGTCAGTGTGGGGTGTGTGACATATAGGATGTTGGTGGCGCGGCGGTGGCGGCAAGTGCACCCACCCACGTTGAGGGAATGTATGTCCTCCCTCGACTCCAATTACTTACTTAGTAAGGCAACTGCCATAAAGAATAACGGCTCCAAAAAGTTTTTAAAAATTTGGGAAAAATATTTGTGCTGGAGAAGTACTAGCTTGTAAAGAATCTTGAATGCATGTAACAGTAGCAGGATGGAGGGGGGGGAGGGGGGTTGGTCTAACCATGGCTGTGTAGTTGATGTGTCTGAATCTCTGCTTTTGTATTGTGTGATACAGTTTAAATTTAAAAAAAAAAAAAAACATCCGTGAAACTAAAAAATCCACAAGCTCTAGAGCTTTCTCATATGCCGCTCCCACTCTTTGGAATACACTTCCTCTAAATCTACGAATGATAAAAGACCTCCGTCTCTTCAGGAAAGAACTTAAAACCCACTTATTCACAGAACATTTTACAAACTCAATAGAACCCCCCCACACAATACACCTCACAAACCCACCATAACTACAGAATACAACCCTCCCTACCCTACGCCTCACATAAATAAAAAGAACTCGGATGAAAAGTTTAACTTGATTTTATTAACTCAAACTCTCCTCAAGCACCTCCAATGTAATTATACAATGTTCAATGTAATTAATCAGCAATACTGCCTGTACAACTGTTCCTGTAAATAGTTGACTGTAATTAGTTTTACAAGATGTTGTTCAAAAGTTGATTGTAAATAATTCAAAAATTGTTCCATGTAAAACCTTGTTCAGTTCTTGTTATCTGTAAACCGCCTTTGATCTCTGAAAGAGGCGGTATATAAGAAAAGCTTAAATAAAATAAATAAATAAATAAAATACACACAGAGGGCTTAGAAAGAATTTCATTAGCTATAGTCTGCATTCTTTCTTCACTTGTTATTGGTAACAATATGGAAAGAGTTGCAGGAAAAATATAACATTTTGTAGATAATACAAAATTTGTAACAAGGTAAAAACATTGGGAGGGTGAAGAAAAATGAAAAGTGACTTAAAAGCTATGCTTATATACAACAAAAAGTGTAAAATCATGCATTCAGAGAGCAAAAAGGTGAAAAAGCTACATTAATAAAATAGGATATGAAAACTGTGACAAAAGAAAGCGGCATTGGAATATTAATCCTTACTGACCTGAAGGTTGCCTGTAGTGGGAAAAGCAGTGTGTACTTGTTATATAAGGAGAGCTACTGTAGTAGTAAATGGGAGGGCGGGTGGCTCTTGTAAGAGTTGCTAGTAAGATCACACCATGAGCATTGTTACATGACACAAGGTTCCACATTAGGAACCACTACCCAGGAAAATGATTTAGGAATCATCGTGGATAATACATTGAGCTGTAATTTGCAGTGTGCAGCTGCAGCCAAGAAAGCAAATAGAAAGCTAGGACTCATAAGGAAAGGAATGGAGAAGAAAATCAAGGATGATATAATACCTTTGTATCATTCCATGGTGCAACCGCACCTTGAATATTGTGTATAGTTATGGTCACCATATCTAAACTAGGATATAGCAGAATTAGAAGAGATACAGAGAAGAGACAGCAAAATGGTAAAGGAGATGGAAGGATACTCCTGTGAGAGGAGAGGCTTAAAAGGTTAGTGTTCTTCAACTTGGAAAAGAGATGACTGAGGGAAAATATGATAGAGGTCTATAAATTACTGAATGGAGTAGAATGGGAAAACGTAGATTGGTTGTTTATTCCTTCAAAAAGTAGAAAGACTAGGGGACTCAATGAAGCTACAGTGTAATCCATCTAGGACTAATAAGAAAATATTTTTTCACTCAACGAGTAATCAAATTCTAGAATTCATTACCGAAGGATGTAGTAAAAGCTGGTGGTGGTGGTGTTAAGTGCCGTCAAGTCTTGTCGACTCATGGCGACCCTCTGGTTAATTGACCTAAACTTTGTTCTGTCTTCAGCCAAGCGGCTCACTGGATAGACTGGATCCATAACTACTGCTGTTGTATCAAGCCATCTCATTACCGGCCTTCCTCTTTTATGGTGACCTTCTACCTTGCCAAGCATTGTCTTTCTTCAATGATTTCTCTCTTTGCATGATGTGTTCAAAGTATGAAATATGAAGTCTTGTCATCTGAGCTTCTAAGGAAAGCTTAGGTTTGATCTCCTCTAGTACTGACTGGTTTGTTCTTCAGGCAGTCCTTGATATACACAGTTTTTGTCACCAGAACCATAATTCAAAGGCATCAATTTTCTTCCTGTCCATCTTTTTCACTGTCCAACTTTCACATTCATATGACATTATTGAAAATACCATGGCCTGGACAAGTCAAATCTTTGTATGGGGAGAGACATCTCTGCTCTTGAGAATCTTGTCTAGGTCCTTCATAGCCATTCGACCAAGAGAAATACGTCATCGGATTTCTTAACTGCTAGTCCTTTCTTTATTGATTGTTGATCCAAGTAAGTTAAAGCTGTCAATTATTTCAATTTCTTCTCCATCAATGATGAACCTATTGATTTTTTTTTTTTTAATATACTTTATTTATTAACCATCATCACAATTAGCGTACAATGTGCAACAATCCTCAGAGGGGTGTACTCTCATCCCCTCACAGAGGATAGACAAAACAGAGATAACAGATGGAATGATTTTCCCCCTTAATCCCCCGTTCCCCTCCCACCCACTACCCACCTCCCCACCACCCCCCACCCAGAGCACACCACCCAACTGCCTCCAGGCTCCCCCCACTGTGTTTCATACAGTTCCCCATGATCTCCAAACACATGACTCCTCAGTTACCAACATGTAAAATCTCATTGCGACACCTGGTAGTAAGCTGCTGTATGTAAGGCTCCCAGACACGCATAAAAGCTGCCCAGCGTTTGACACTGCCCCGTGCCCTCCATCTCTCGGTGAGCAATAGTTGGTGGAAACAGTTGCGCCATTCACCAAAGGAAGGTGGACTATTCTCCCTCCAGAGGCGCAGAATGGGTCCCTTCCCAACCAAGCAGGCCTTACGCACCAACACCCGTTCCCCCTCTGTCACTGGGCAGGGTGGGTCCAGTCGGTCCAGTACTACAAGGGCCCCAGTCCATCGCACGCGCCGCTGCAATAATCGGTTTAGAAAGGCACTAATCCTAACCCAATAAGAGCGCACGAATCTACACCCCCACCACATATGGAAAAGAGTTGCCATAGGCTCGGAGCATTTCGGGCAAGACCCGTCTAACGTTATGCAGCTGCGGAACGCCCTCCGCGGAGAAAAATGCGCCCGAGTGACACATTTAAATTGTGTTTCCCTCCATCGGGCCTCTAGAGACAGCTTGCCGATGCCTTTTAGGGCCTGAAGGACTGCCCCTGGGGGCACTTCTTCTCCCAATTCCCTTCCCCAGGCTGCCTCGACGCCCCGATAATCAGGGGCCGAACAAAACCTAGCCCAACGCTTCTTATAAGCCGAGATCGTTAGGGGGTTCTCCTCTCCCAAGCCAAAAAACTCCAAAATCCTCGCCGAGCGGTCCACCTGTATCTCCTCGCGAGGAAGGGACGACACGTAGTGCGTAAGCTGCAGGTAGGCAAAACAGTG
The DNA here is from genome assembly GCA_033557465.1 of Ichthyophis bannanicus. Classification (NCBI taxonomy): domain Eukaryota; kingdom Metazoa; phylum Chordata; class Amphibia; order Gymnophiona; family Ichthyophiidae; genus Ichthyophis; species Ichthyophis bannanicus. The sequence goes on along the minus strand of JAWIIG010000037.1, from coordinate 533,393 downwards.
CCGAGGGGATAGGTCATACTCTCTACTCAGGGTCGAGAAAGATTTGCAGTGTCCAGAAGGCTCAACTACATGTCCGATATTCCGAATACCTCGGGCGGCCCATTCCCGAAACACCTTCGTCTCCGAGCCGGGGGCGAATGTTGCATTCCCCCATAAGGGGAGCCAGCTGGAGACCCTCCACGAGCTACGCCAGCAAAGATTAAGATACTTCCAAGTACGCCGAGCAGAGCCAATCAACTCACTACGCACTACATGACGAGGAAGGGTATGTTGTGTCCCATGCAAAACCCCCAGTAGTGCCCAGGGCGCCACAAAACACTCTTCAAGGGCTCGAGGGGTATAAACCTCTGTTCCTCCCAACCAGTCCCCAAGGTGGTGCGCCTGGCATGCCACTGCGTAACACTTAAGATCCGGAAGGCCCATCCCCCCCCTCACGCCAAGACCCCACCATCCGTGCCCATGCGATGCGTGCCTTCCCTCTCTTCCAGAGAAACCGTCTAATGGTGGTCTCGAAGCGCCGGATGTCACGTCTTAACAACCAGACGGGCAGTGTTTGAAACCAATACAATAGCCTTGGTAGGATCACCATTTGAATCGCTGCAATCCTCCCAGAAAGGGATAGCGGGAGCAATTCCCAGGTTTTTAGCTGTTGCTGAAGCCGTTGTAGGGATCTCGCTAGGTTACGCGAATACAACAGATGTGGGTTACGAGGTAACACTATACCTAAGTAGGTAAATTCGTCTCCCGCCCACCTAAGGGGAAAGGTCCCTGCCCAGCTCCCGGCCAACCGGGTGGATACGTCCAACGCCTCGGACTTATCGCGGTTAATGCGCAATCCGGCGAAGGCGCCATATCGCTCAAATTTCTCCAATAATTTCGACAGCGAGCGTTCTGGAGAGAGTAAATGGACAAAAATATCGTCAGCAAAGGCCGAGAGCCTGAATTCCTGGGAGCCTATTCGAATCCCGTGTATCTCTTTGGAAGTCTCTATAGTCCGAATCAACGGGTCCAATGACAACACAAATAATAAAGGGGAGAGAGGGCACCCCTGTCTCGTGCCCCGCTCCAGAGGAAATTCCTCGGAGAGGATACCATTGCAAAGCACCCCCGCCGTGGGTTGCGCATACAAGCTCCCAATCATCCCGCAAAATTTGTCGCCGAGTCCATATCGCGGAAGAAGTTGACGAAGAAAGTGCCAATCCACTCTGTCAAAAGCCTTCTCGGCGTCAAAGCTTATAAGCAGGGAAGGCAATTGTTGGGCATGCACCCACTCTAAGGACGCCAGAATCTTACGTAGGTTACGAACCGCATGCCTCCCCTTAACAAACCCCACCTGGGAGTCGTGCACCAGCTGACCTATAACCTCGGCCAGTCGCGTCGCCAACACTTTCGCGTTCAATTTAATGTCAAAGTTAAGCAGGGAGATGGGGCGGTATGACCCCACCAGTAAGGGGTCTTTACCCGGCTTGGGGATCAACGTGAGATGGGCATGGTTATGCCCCCAACGGTAAGCCCCTCTTTCCGCTCTCCCATTAAAAACCTCCGCAAGCAGAGGGCTCGCCGGTTCAGCCAGGAATTTATAAAACTCGGCTCCCAGGCCGTCCGGCCCCGGGGATTTATGGCAGCTAGCTGTGGAGATCGCGGAAGATATCTCTTGTGCGGTGATGGGCAATTCTAGAGCCTCTCTCTGTTCGTCCGTTAGCCGTGGTAGGTGCAATGAATTCAGGTATTCATCGAGCTCCACCAAAGATGGGGGCTGCGCCTTATACAATTTGTGAAAAAAGTTCCGGAAGGCCCGAGCTATCTCAACGGAGTCTTTCAATAAGCGTCCCTGTTCATCTCGAAGGGCAGTCACTAAGGGGGATCCCCGCTGCCCCCGCAAACAACGCGCCAGCAGCTTCCCTGGTTTATTTCCAAAACAATGTAGACGGTATTTATAATAAAGGACAGATTTCTTAGCCCTTCGATGGAGCAATTCATTGAGGTCTACCTGGGCTTCCCAAAGCGTCTTCTTGTTCGCTGTAGTCGGGTGATGAGCACACATCCGTCGCAGACGGGTAACCAGTCGCTCCAAGCCAATCACTCGCTCCGCTATCAGCCGCCGCTTCCGGGCAGCAAACCCGATGATGTCACCCCTCAGCACCACTTTTGCGGTTTCCCACACCAACTCGGGGTCATCCTGATGGCATTGATAGCCACAAATTCCCGCCAACACTGCTGCAAGAAATGCTGAAACTCAACGTCCTGGCACAACCCCAAAGGAAGTCTCCAGAGTCTCGACCGATTCTGTACTATCCCCCAGTGTAGCTCCATCCCAACCAACGCGTGGTCGGAAATTTCCAGGGGGCCGATCTGCGCCTCCCCTACGTGAGTAAACAGGGCCCCGGACACTAAGAAATAATCAATTCGGGCACTAGAACCGTGGGCCCGAGATTGGTGGGTAAAATCTCTTTCAGCAGGGTGAAGCAAACGCCATGGGTCAACTAATCCTAGCCTATCGCGGAGGCGCTGTAGCACCCGAGCCAGCAGAATCCGCTCCCTCGCCGCCTCACCCCGAGAGGTATCAAGGTCGACGTCCAGAACCCCGTTGAAATCTCCCCCCAAGATTAGCGGATATTCCGAGAGCTGTTCGATTTTGGAGGCAAGAGCGTTATAGAAGCCAGAGTCTATACCATTCGGGCCATATACATTGCCAATAATCACCGATCGCCCTTCCAGGCTCCCTGCTAAGAGAAGAAACCGCCCATCTTCCGACGCCACCATTGTTTCCATGGCGAATCGCACCCTCTTGTGAATCAGAATGGCTACACCGCCCTTTTTCCCTCGCGCCGGGGACCCCCAAACCTGCCCCACCCAACCCCGACTGAGTTTGGCATGTTCTGCCGCAGACTGATGTGTTTCCTGGAGCAGGGCCACATCGCAGTGTTGTCTGGATAAGGCCTGCAAGATTTTATAACGCTTGATTGGGGTCCCTAAGCCACAGACATTCCAAGTGACTACTTTCAGAGGCATGGGGCAGTGTCAAAAATCCTCCAAAACAAAAAACCTATGCCCGTTAAGGGAGCTCCCCCAGCCTGGAGCTCCCTTCCAGTGGTTATCAGAGCCATACAATACAGCGTATCTGGAGACAATAAGGTGTGTACTATCCCTTCCCTACGCCTCCCCCCCCCCCCCGCCCAACTCCCTCCCCCCAACCCTCCCACTATCCAACTTACCAGTCCACCCATGGTTGGACGACTTCCCTATGGCAGTCGGGACTGCCCCAAACATCCCCGTTTCCTACAGTGAGCCTAAAGCAGTCCTAATAGGGATCTACATCACTGGCCCGAACGGAGGAGGTCCAGGCGACTCCCTAAGCACCCCACCCACACCCCCACCCGAGCGACTCCACTCAAGCCCTTGGAGTTAACCAAAAATCAAACCCAGCTATCTAGGCGCCCCCCTGAACCATCCAATACGCCCAGGTAGGCCCCCCTCCCAATAAATGTCAATGAGAGTCCTCTCTCCCCCCCAGGAGAGGGCCTCCATTCGTCGCTCAGCTCCGGGGGCCCCATAGCAGCCGCAATTCAGCTTTGTAGCCCTCGGGACCCCGGATACACGGCCCGGCCCAAGTATCCCGTCAGGGGATCTACCCAACGTCGTCTGCTGGGCACAAGGAGATAGGTTGCCGGACGGAGCCTGCACGTTCAAGCTTTTAACCGGCTCTGGCTCCGCCGGTCCGCCTGCACGAGGCAGGCCCCCGCTAAACTATTGACATAAGGATGCACTACAAGCTGGTCCCGGAGCACCGCCACATCAGGCTCCCAACTACGGTGCAGCTTAAATTTACATAGAGGCCGGGCCAGCACCTAACGGGCGAGGGCCATTACTAGGCCCACTCAGCAGAGGAGGAGAGAGGGGAGGGGGGGGGGACCTTCAATCATTCAAGGGGGAGCCCAAAATAATAAAGAAATGGAACCTGCCAACGAAGTTACCCCACTGCACAATTTTAAATGCCGCGTCAGCCAGCTCCCAGTTATAAGAAAAATTAAACTTACCAAGGGGCCGGGTCAGCACCTAGCGTGCGAAGGCCAGTGCTATTCCCGCTTAGCGGGAGAGGAGGGGGGGGGAGGATCACCGACCCCCGAATGGAGGACATACAGTGGTAAAAATAAAACAATAATAATAAAAATAAAAAAAGAATGGAATCTGTTAGCAAAGTTACTTCACATCGCTAGTCTGCCCCCACCCCACTCCCCCCTCCCGACCAGCACCCTCGGGGCTCTGAACTACTCCTAGTTTACCTCCTACTGGGTAGCTTGGAGATGGCAACAATGTAACAGCAATAACAGTGACAATTACAGCAAAGTGAACAGTGTAATAATGTAACTAACTGTAGCAGGTTACACCTGAGGTAGTGCCGAAAATGCTACAGTGTAGCTGCTAATATCAAGCTATTACCAGCACTACAGTCCAGGCCTCAAACTGAGCCCGAGGCTCACACCGTCGAGGAACCAGTGATTCTCCAGCCATGTGTGCGGTGTAGGCCTCATGAGGGAGACGCGGCTGGGGAAGATATCGTTTCCAGTAAGGAGGCAGCCGCCGCCGGTGTCGTCAGGAAACGTGTCTGTCCGTTAGTCTCCACTCGCAGGCGAGCTGGATAGAGAAGCGAGAAGCGCACACCGCGATTCCGAAGTTGCGTACAGACCTCGGAAAAGGCCCGCCGCTGCTGGCTCACCAGCGCTGAGTAATCCTGGAAGACAAGGATTTGCGGCGAGTCCTGTTGCTGTAGAGTACGGCCACGGGCAGCCCGGAGCACCATTTCTTTCTGTCTATAGTCCAAAAATCGGGCTATGACTGCCCTCGGGCGTCGCAGCTGTTCCCGCCGTTGGCCCAGCCGGTGGACACGTTCCAGCTTGATGGGATCCGTGTTCTGGCCCTGCAGTAGGTTTTCTATCCAGGACTGTAAGTGTGCAAACAGCGCGCCATCAGCCACGCTCTCCGGGATTCCGATGAAACGTAAGTTCTTTCTGCGTCCCCGATTCTGAAGTTCGTCCAACTTGTCCCCTTGTTGCTTGACCATAGCCTCCAGAGCCGCAACTTTGATTTCCAGGGAGTGTCGGGCGTCCTCAACATCAGAGACCCTGGCTTCCACCTGGTCCATGCGCCCTGTGAAATCGGTCAGATTCTGGCTAACAGTCTGGATCCGATCCACCAACTCCTGGAGGCGAGCATCTAGAGCCTGGACCACTGCCGCGCTCACCTCCTTCACCAAATCTGGGGAACCGTTAGCTTTCGGGCTGGCTGGAGAGCCCTCCGCCATTTTACCCTCCGTGGCTCTCAGCTTCTCTTTCCGCGGTGCTTTCGCTGCCATCGGGCTCCCGGTGACGGTAAGAGACTGCACTCAGCTCAAGAGATCCCTCGTGTCTCAGGTGATAGGGATACAGGGTTTGCGCCCACTTTTAAGAGAGTTAATAGCCGATATACGGGGCAGATTTCCCGGAGCTGATCGTAGGCGACCCGATCAGCTCATTGCCCAACCGGAAGTCGAACCTATTGATTTTGTCAATTGTCAGGATCTTTGTCTTCTTAGCGTTAAGGTGCAGACTCATCTTAAGACTATATTCCTTGATCTTGAGAAACAAATGTTTCAAATCGTGTTCACTTTTCAGCCAGTAATGTGGTGGTATCAACATAGTGAAGATTGTTGATGAGTCTTTCACCAATCTTCACACCTCGGTTGTCTTCATACAGTCCTGCTTCTCTAATGATTTGTTCTGCAGATAAATTAAAGAGGTAGGGGGAAAGAATGCAGCCTTGTTGTACACCTTTGCTGATTTTAAACCATTCTGTTTCTTCTTGTTCCATTCAAACTGTTGCTTCTTGATCAATGTAAAGGTTGTGCAAGAGAACGATCAGGTATTCTGGTATACCCATGCTTCTTAATGTGGCCTGGAGTGTCTCATGGTTTACACAGTCAAAAGCCTTGCTTTAGTCCATAAAACACATATGGATATATCTTTTTGGTATTCTTTTGTCTTTTGTGGTGATGAAGGGGCATCAGAGCCCATGGAAATAGCTGGAAAACAAACTTTTACCTGCAAGCAGAGAGAGAGTTCAGAGAACAGGGGGTTTGAAACTGCAGCCAAAGGAAAAAAACACACACACACACAGCTGCTGATTCCATGCTACACCCAAGTTTCATGGTAACACAGGAAGGTAATAGGAAGCACCTGTGGGAGGAGTTGGAACGGGGAGAGCAGCTACATACATTTAAGCTCCAGGGAACAGAAAGAAAGGAGCCTACCAAGAGAAAGGAGGGAGAAGAACTGAGGCAAACTGAAGGGAAAGGATCCTTCAGGGGAAAGGAAAGAGAGAGGTTTTCCAGAGACAGCCGCAGAAGGGAGTCCCAAGGCAGCCAGCACACTGGGGACTACAGTCCAGGGAGAAGCCCATGCTGTAAAGGCATTGCAGCACGGTCTGGAGACCGGAGAGTCTATCCTGAGAGAGTTGCTGACTATAGTCCAGGTACGGAAGCAGCCCTGCATAAGTCTGTGAGAGAAGTTTTACCTCTGGAAAGGTCTGTGAAGAGAGGGGTCACGAAAAACAAGGTGAGCCATTTAGAAGCCTTGTCCAGCTTGTTGAGAGATAAGGGTCTCTACAGCCATTCTAAAAACCCTGAGCACAGAGAGAAGTCCCAATGGGAAAAGTTCTTAAAACTTTTAGAGGAGATTAAGCCTATGTCCCCTCAGCCCGAATTAAGCCAGGAGACGACAGAGTCTGATTATGAAGACATGCAGACAGAGCCTTGTGATATGGAACAAGACTCCTCAGACTCCTTGATGGATTGTTCTTATTGTATGAAGACAGAATGAAGAGGCTGTAGGTTTTTAAAGTTGAGAAAAAAAAGCCAGAAGCCCTTTTTCCTGAATGTCTTATGTCTTGAATGCTGGAAATGTTTAAAAGGAGAATTGCTGGTGTTTAGAGCTGAGAGGAAATGATTCAAGATTGATTTGAATGATTAAGAAAACAGCTAGAAGCAAAAGAAGCTTTGTTTAAAGTTTTATTCAGTTTGGAAAGGCTGATACTTTTGCTGGAAGTTAGCTGAAGCCAGCTAAGCTGTTTTTCTGACTGTTGGACTTTGGGAAGAAACACTTTTGGTGTAACAAGCTGCATGAATCAATTGTAACATTTATCACTGCCAGAATCCTGTTTGACTGGAACTTCTTTTGTTGGAGAGTGCATCCTATTTTTGTTAACATGTGTTGAGCTTCAAAGAAAGTTCTTTGCAAAGGAAAAGAGACAAATAAATTCCTGTGTTTGCCTTCAACCCTCAGATTCCTTTTTATTTCACCCAACTACAATACCCAGAAGCACTAGCTCTGGAACCCATATTGAAAAGGGACGTTAGATGGCATGCCCCTGCCTATAGGCAACCGCCTAGACCGTAGGGAGCGCCACACTTTTCAAGGATCCATCTTACATCTGAGATAATGTCTCTTGTTCCTCGCCCTTTCCTGAACCTGCTTGCACTTCAGGTAGTTCTCATTCCAGGTAAGGTTGTAGTCTCTGCTGAATGATCTTGAGTAGAATTTTGCTGGCATGTGGGATCAGAGCGATTGTGCAGTAATTTCCACAGTCAGTCAGGTCACCTTTCTTCAGTATTGGTATAAACACAGATCTTTTCCAGTTAGTTGGCCATTGATTTGTCTTCCAAATTTCCTGACAGAGCCTTGTAAGTATGATAACAGCTTCATCCAATTTCTGTAATACTTCAATGGGATGCCATCAATGCCCAGTACTTTGTTCTTTGATAAGGCTTTCAATGCTGCTTCGACATCTTCTTTCATCACCATTGGTTTATGAAACGGCTGTTAATCCACTTGATCTTTATGGTATAATGACTCTGTATATCCTTTCCACCTTTTCTTGATCTTCTCAGCATCATTCAACATGGATCCTTGAGCATCTTGTAGCATTCCAGTTCGAGGCTAGAATTTTTTCTTTAACTCTCGTACTGTAGCTTTAGAAAAGCCAATCTGGTTCTTCCTCTAATAGTTTCTGATTTTATTTCCTTGCATGTGTCATTGTAGTACTTCTCCTTGTCTTGTCTTGCTGCAGGTTGGAAATCTCTGAGTTCTGTAATTTCCTCTCTTTCTCCTCTAGCTTTAGCTTCTCTGCTTCTGGACAATTTCCAGAGTTTCTTCAATCATCCATTTTGGCTGTTTTTGCTTTTTCCCCTTATGTAGAGAGTCTTCTCGCTTTCTTCCAGTACAACCTTCTTGATGTCATCCCATAACTCTTCTGGAACTGTCATTTGTATCTAAAGCAGCAAATCGATTTTTAGGCAGTCTTTAAATTCCAGTGGTATATTCTCAAGGTCATATTTTGCTACATTCTTGAGTAGTTTGCTCTTTTTCCACTTTAGTTTGAATTTGCATACTAGTAGTTGGTGATCTATACCACAGTCAGCTCTAGGTTTTGTCTGTTTGTTATCGAGCTTTTCCATCATTGTCTTCCACAGATGTAGTCAGTTTGATTTTTGGACAGTCTGTTGGGTGAAATCCACTTGTACAGTTGCTGCTATGTTGCTGGAAAAAGGTGTTTGAGATGAATAGATCGTTGGTCTTGCAGAATTCTATCAGTCTTTTTCCAGCTTCATATCTGTTGCCGTCCATATTTTCCAACCACTTTGCCGCCTTCTTTGTTGCCAACTTTTGCATTCCAGTCACCCATGACTATCAGGATATCCTGTTTGCATGTTCTGTCAATTTCAGCTTTTACTTGTTCATAGAACTCATCAACCTCTTCTGCAGCTGTTGTTGGGGCATATACCTGAATTATAGTTGTGTTGATGGGCTTTCCTCGTAGATGAATAGAAATTAAGCTTTCACCGATTGCATTGTATTTCATTACATTTCTTGCAGGTTTCTTCTTAATTATAAATGCAACACCATTTCTTCTTTGTCTTTCATTTCCAACATAGTAGATCATATGCCATAGTAGACCCAAAGCCAATCCATTTCAGTTCACTGACACACAACAGATCAAGTTGTACATGTTCCATTTCATTCTTGACCACCTCTAACCTCGTTGGTTCATGCTTCATACATTCCATGTCTTAGTATGTAAGACATCTTTGCAGCTTCTGACTCTCATATCATGCGCAGCTACATCAGCAGTCAGGTGTCCCGAGAGCTTTGATCCAACCACATCATAAATGCTGGCTTTACTCTGAGAAGTCTTCAGCTCATCCCCAGTAGCCATTTGAGTGCCTTCCAATCTGGGGGTCTCATTTTCCAGTACTATAGTGCAATTTATTTTGTGACTATCCATTGGGTTTTCGTGGCAAGATACAGAAGTAGATTTGCCAGGCCTTTCATCCGCACAGTTAATTCCAGTGTTGCATTTGTCACAGAAATGTGATCCTCTGCTTACAACACCGTCCCATTCTGTTGCTGCTGCTGTTAATGTAGCTGGGCTCAAAAATGGTTTGGACAGGTTCCTAGAGAAAGCATCTATAAACCATTATTAAAGAGGACCAGGGGAGTCCACTGCAGGAAATGCATTATGGGAACCTTTTTGGGACTCTGACTGGTACTTGTGACCTGAATTGGCCACTGTTGGACACGCAGGTTTGGAAGTGACAACACAGCTTCATGAACATTTGCACTATAGTTTATATTACAGTATAAATCAAATCTGTCTGATGTGAAATCCATGGCGGGTAGATGCAGAGATGCAACTTGGAAAACGTTCAGTGAGCTATTCAGTTTCACTTAGTGGTTAATACAGGCCTTCAAGCTAGTAGCTACAAGTTGATGGAAGGAGCTGCAGTTCAGCTAAGTCTGGGAATGTATGTTCCTTTGTAAAGTTGATCATATGAGATGCTGGCAAATCCAGGCCTTCAGGCTGTCAGTAAAAATAATCTGAATGCAGGATGTATCCCACATCAAAATTTGAGGGGAAAAATAATAGAGTGCCAAGATGCTCCATCATCACTCCACTTGGATACTACTCTCAATGCAAGAAAGATATAGAGGAGCATTACCTGCAGAGTTTTGTGAACAAGGGTCAGCATTTTAAATGAGATGCGTTGAGAGACCAGGAGCTAATGGTGATTGATAAGGATTGAAGTAATATGGTCATTTATTTAAAGCTTTTTATATACCGTCTTTCTATGATTCAAGACAGTTTACATGTAACTAAAATGACAGTATAAATACAACTGTACAGAGAACAATAACTTCATAAACGTGAACAGGCAAATTCAATGGTTAACTTTTTACATATTTACAGAAGGGTAGGTCAGGAGGAAGCTTGGTGGACAGGGAGGAGCAAGTGAGATGATGGAGGGAGGGAGGAGGGGGCATTTGGAGGGGGGGTCAAGGCGGTGGGGAGAGCTGGGCAACAGTTTAAATTACATTAGTATTGTTGTGATGTAAGGGGGTAGGGCAAAGTATTCTTGGAAGAGGAAGGTTTTGAGTCTTTTCTGGAATTCGGCGTGGTCGGAGCAACCTCATAGATCAGAAGGGAGGGTGTTCCATAGAGAGGGGGCATAGAGGGAGAAGGGTCGGTTGCAGGTGGATTGTTTGCTCCTTTTCTTCTGTGATGGTATGTTTAGGATGTTTGCAATGTTAGTTCTACGTGAGCTGGTGCTGACTGGTTTGGAGAGAAGGGATAGTAGACAGAGAGCAGATTTGTTGTATATGACTTTGTATATCAGTGTGATGGTTTTGAATTTTATTCTGGCTAGCATGGGGAGCCAGTGGAGGTCCTGAAGAACAGGGGTGATGTGTGCTCGTCTAGGTGTGTTGATGATTAGACGTGCTATTGTATTCTGAACCATTTGGAGGGGGTAGATACTATGTTTTGGGAGACCATGATAAATGAGGTTGCAATAGTCAAGGATAGGGGTGGTAAGGGCTTGGCAGACAGTACGGAGGGTGTCAGGGTTTAGCAAGGGCTGGATGATTCTCAGGGTTCTTATTTTAGCGTAAATTGTTTTCATTGTATTTCTTATCTATTCTTGGAATGTAAGGTTTTGGTCGATTATTAATCCAAGATATTTAATTTCATTCTTGACAGAGATAGTGTAATCATAGAGTGCAATGGATGTCGGGGGGGGGGGGGAGGGGCAAAGGATGGATTGGAAAAAATATGGAGAGCTTCTGTTTTAGCTTGGTTAATGATAAGGTTGTGTTGGTGGAGCCAGTGTCTTAACTTGTTAAAGCAGTTGCTAATATTGGTGAAGTTTGGCACTGATATATTGAAGGGGGTGAAGGACATTATATTGTCTGCATATAATTGGCATTGGATATTGTGGTCTTGAAAGCTTTTACATATAGGCTGGAGGAAGATGTTGAAGAGGAGTGTCAATAAGCTTTATCCTTGCGGAACTCCTTGTGTTAGTGTAAATGGCTGGGAGGTTTTTTCGCCAATTCATACCTGTTGAGTCCTGTGTTCAAGGTAGGAGCAGAACCAGTTTAGTGTAGTATATCTGAGGCCGATATCTGGCAGTCAGTCCAGGAGCTGTTCGTGGGAGAGGGAGTCAAAAGTGGAGGATATATCAAGGAAAGTTAGCAGACAATCTTGGGTAGGGGTTTGGGTGTATGAGATGACTGAATCTAAGAGGGACGTGATAAGAGTTTCAACACCATGGTTCCTTTTGAAACCATGTTGGAAGGAGTCAAGGGGGCATGGTCATCGATATAGCTCTGCAGTTGAATTAGAACTATATTTTTCTGTTATTTTTGCCAAGAGGGGGATACTTGATATCGGTCTATAGGATGCAGGTATGATGGGGTTGAGTTTGTTTCCTTTTAGGATGGAGTGAATTGAGCTCTTTTTCAAGGGTGTTAGCAAAGTGTGGAGGGAGGGTTGTACTATGGGTAAAATGTAGTGGCTAAGAGTTTCCTTGGTACTTTTTATCCATGAGACCGGACATTGGTCAAGGGCAGAGTTGGATGCATAGAGGTCTTTGATGATCGTAATTATATTGTCAAGAGATGGGGAGTCAAACTCATGCCAGTTTGTTGTAGGAGGTGCAATGGGGGTAAGGAACTCCAAATGAAGGCAAGTTTGAGGTGGTTTTTTTGAGCAGGGGTGGTTTGCTACGGCCTGTGGAGATATTTTCGCATCCAGCTGCTCCTGTTTTGATTGGTCATTTAATAGGGGTTTAGCTATAGAGAATAGTTCTCTGGGTTTCTTTATAGAACGCATGATTACATTTTCATTGTATTCCCTCTTCCGTCTTAATGTTTCGATGTCGTAGGAGTGGAGCTTTTCTGTGTAACTGGTATGGATGGAGGGGTCACGAGAGAGTTGCCAGAGGCGTTCTGACCATCTAAGTTCTTTCTTTGTCTTGTGAAGTAAAGTTGAGAACCAGGGGGCTCTTTTACGATGTTGGTGTGGAGGTGCTTTGGAGGTGTCTGGGCAGAAGAGGTCATAATCTTGTTCCATTCATCTATGTGGGATGCAGGGTTAGAATTGCTGTTAGAAAGGGTTTCTAGTTGAGGTGTAACATGTTTAAGGAACATATTGATGTCAAGTTGTTTGAATTTATGGGTTGGCAGAGGTGCAGTGAGTAAGGGTCTTTTTTGGTGGTGGGAGGGAAATGAGAATAGTATCAGAGAATGGTCTGACCATGGTACAGGTTGGATGGAGTGTGGGATTTGTGTGTTAGCTAAGTTTTTTTTTGTGGAATAAAAATCAGGTCAAGGATATTACCTTTATTGTGGGTTAGGGATTTGAGGATCTGAGAGAGGTTTAAGGCTTCCATGGCTTCTAAGAAGGAAGAAGACTGTTTTTGTGATGTTGAGGAAAGGTTAAGATCACCCAGGATGATGAAGGGGTGTGAGTAGGTTTGGGGAGAGCAAGCTGACTCGAGTATTGTGGAGAAGTCAAGAGTATCGGTTTAGGGGGGCTCTATATATGAGGCACAGTGAGAGTGTGATAGTATCCATACCTGGGATGGAGGCTGATTCAATAGTGGTGAAGTTTAGATCTTTCCTTGAGATTACAGAGACTCCACTGCCTCTGTTAGATGACCTGTTGCAGTTATGTATTAAGTGAGTAGGGGGACAGAGCTGATTATAAAAATAGAATCATCTTCATAGAACCAAGTCTCTGTGAGGCAGCGTACGTCGAGATTATGGTCAGTGATTAAGTCAGCTATGAGAGGGATCTTGTTCCTGGCCGAGCATACATTGATGAGTGCACATAGCAGTAGGGGGTGGTTGGGTTCCGATGCTGGTGTAGCATTGGGGTGGGGGGGGGGGGTGGTGATCTTTGTAAGTCTGCATTTTCGAGGTATTTGATATGTGAGGATGGGGTAGGAATTTGGACTTGGGCGGAGGTTTGTGTGAATGGATTATTGGGATTGGGTTTATTGTGGTGTTTCACTTCTAGTGCATCAGAGAGTAGGGATGAGATAATGTTCATATTTATGAGTTTGAGAGAGCAAGCGGGCAGCAGTGTTTTGTATTAATTGAACCTTCTTTAAAGATTGCTGAAGAAGACCGGAGAGAATGACATTACAATAGTCCAAACATGAGATTACTGTGGCCAAGAGAATGGTCGTGAAAGCAGAAGGATCAAGAAGGGGATGTAACGCCCTACAGTGGTGAAGGGCAGCAAAGGAGGATTTAACCAAGGCGCTGATGTGGGTTGAAAAGGAAACTGCCAAGTCAATGTGGACTCCCAAATACTTAAAGGAGGGGCAGAGAGAGATTGGAAAGCCATCTAGGACAGGCGCTAAAGATGGAGTAGAGTCAAACCCAGTAACCCATATAGCTATGGTTTTGACTGGATTTAATTTTAGAGTTATCGGACAACAAAGTAGAGACCGCAGAAGGGAAGCATTTGCAAATGAGAGGTCCAGCAGGCAACTATCCACAGGAAAAATGAGGAGAATGTCATCCAAATAGATGTTAAACCAAGAATACCAAGGGATTGCATTAGAGTAGTCAGAGGACTAAGGAAGATGTTAAACAGAAGTGGAGAAAGAGCAGAGCCTTGTGGAACACCACAAGGAAGAGAGTATGGAGAAGAATAGGGGTTGCGCAACAAGACTTGATATCTACAATTACTAAGGAAGGAGGAAAACCAGGAAACAACCTTATCACGCAGACCGATATCAAATAGACGGGAAAGTAATATGCTATGATCAACTACGTCAAAGGCTGCAGTGAGATCCAAGGAAACTGAGAGCCAGAAAACCACAATCCAAGATATGGTGCAGATCAGTGAGAATGGAAGTGAGAATAGTTTTTGTGCTATGATATGCACGGAAACCTGATTGATGTGGGTATAGTACTGAAGTATGCTCGAGATGATTAATGAATTGGACCAGAACCACACGATCAACAAGTTTGGACACAAATTGAAGACTGGAAATTGGCCTGTAGCTAGATTCAATAGAGGGATCAGACGTTACGACACAGCTTCTCAAGATTTGGCATTGTGGTTGATATTGCACATTTAATTTCCGATGTAACATCCAGGGTATATCAATACCAACACCATTTGATACAAAATGAGCACTAAAGTCTGCTTCTTACAAATAATGTATGTGCTTGCAAATGGCACTAACAATTTTAAGGCACACATTGAAATGGCGAGTTAATCTTTCTGTATACTGTACCAGAATTCTGAAACAGAAGTTTGGGAATATGTTCCTTGGTAAAGTTAATTTAATTTAATTTCAATGAGCTGTTCCATTTCAACTGCTGGCAAATCCAGGCCTTCAGGCTGTCAGTGAAAAGGGATCTGAATTTAGGATGTATCCCACATCAAAATTTGGGGGGGAAAATAATGCAGAGTGCCAAGATGCTCAGTCATCATTCCACTTGGACACTGGTCAGTTCTGTTTTTCAGCCAAAGTCGAGAAATTGATGGAAGGATTTATAGTTGAATGTCAATCTGTTCTCCCAGAAAATAATTTTTAGGAATGTTGATGGTGTTCGCACCATAGCCAATGAGACACATGAGCTTGGAAGTAACGACATAGCTTCTCAGAATCTGGCACTGGGGTTGATACTGCACTTCTAGTTTCTGATGTGAGGTCCAGGATAGATTGATTTGATGCAAACAAGGGCAATAAAGTCTGCTTCGCACAAGTATGTGCTTCCAAATGGCACTAACAATTTTAAGGTACATATTGAAATGGCAGGGTAATCTTTTTGGTTACTGCATCAGAATTCTGAAACAGAAGTTTGAGAATTGGTAAAGTTGATTGCATTTAATTTCAATGAGCTGTTCAATTTCAACTGCTGGCAAATCCAGGTCTTCATGCTGGCATTGAAAAGGGTTTTGAACTGAGGAGAACTCTCATATCTAAATCGGGGGAAAGGGATGTGAAGTGTGTCTGCAGTCAGCAGAGATGGTTGGACACTTCTTAATTTCATTATCTGACAAAAGCTTTGACAATTGAGGGAAAGATCCATAGTTTGACTTAAACAAACTATTCTTCCATAAAGCAATTTTTTCCATGAATGCTGTGATTCAATTACTGAGCTGGATGATATTGGTGTTCTTTCCTTGCATACTTGCATTCAGTTCATTGAGTTTCCCAAATATGTCTGTGACATAAACTAAAAGACGTATTTTGCTGATTGCAGAGAAAATCTATGAATTCTGTATTTTGAAAGTCCATTGCAAATGCGAGCAGCTTATCCTTCAGTTCAAACAATCTTTCCAACATCTTTTGACAGCCAATGGACCTCAGTGTGAAACTGCTACTATGTTAAACAACAACATATCATAATCAGAACCAATGTCTTCACACAATTTTACAAATAGATGTGCTCTAAGTGGGTGAGGCTTGATATAATTTACATTTGATGTGACTTGCTGCAATTTCCGCACCGAATTGTTTAGTTGCTTCCTGTTCTCTATGAATCATGCAGTGAGCCCAAACAGCAGATGGTGCAACTCTCTTTACCAATGTGCACGGGCCTGCTCTATGAATTGCCTATAGAAGGAGCCCCATCTGTACAAAAGTCAACTATATAAAAGAATGTTTTTGTCCTCTATGTAGCTTTGCAACACATTGCGTATTCCTTGTGCTGTTTCAGGAAGTAGGAGACAACACAGAATATCTTCAAGAATAGTATCATCATGTCCTTCTGTACTGACGTCAATTTGAAGAGCTTAAGCAGGGGTGCATTTCAATCATGCCACATTTGTGTTTTCCTGATCATTTGCATCACTTCAATCCATTGTTTCACAGTATTTTCTGAGAGAGGTTGTTCACCATATTGACTTGTAGTGGGTAAAATCAAAAGTTTCTGCAGTTGTATGAGGCTTTCTTGCCTATGCTACCTGATATCTCACTTCAAAAGATGCTCTCTGAACCTACATTTGTTGATGTGAAAGATGCAGTTATCTCCAGGAACAAGCAGGAATGTAGTCTTCACATATGGTAAGGTCGGTACCAATGGAGCCCGCTCAGGAATACTCCCCAGCATCCAATAAGAAAGCTTTTGGGAGTATCTCACTGCACCTGCATTGCTGCCTTCCCAACTCTCCCTCCTCGGTTCTTTGTTTTCCTCAGAGCCAGCAGAAAGCAAATCCTGTCACCACAGAAAATTCATTAATTCTGTTTCTTTTAGGGTTTTTTTGTGGTTTGCGTCTACCTTCCCATCGATGCAGGAACCAACACCGTCGGTTCTTTCCTTTCTTTCTTATTTTCTTTCCTGTAAGAGCTTCTGTTTTCTTATAGTTGATCTTGAGGTTGTTGTCAGCCATCGGGATAAATCATGGAGGCAATTGGTTATAGGCACATAGTCAGGCTTGTCTAAATCAATTCGGGTGTAGATCATGATGTCGTCGGCATAGAGTGCATATTGGATGTCATGTTGTGCTATGAGTTTGCAGATGGGTTGGACGTTGAGGTTAAAGAGTAGGGCGGATAAGGAGGATCCTTGAGGTGGTACTCCTTGTTTTAATGGAAATGGAGACGACGTGGTGGCTCCGATCTTGACTTGTTGCTGTCTTCCGTTGAGGTATGAGTTGAACCATTTGAGTGTGGTGTTGCGAAGACCAATGGCCTCTAGTCTTCTGAGGAGAACAGGGTGGGATACGGTGTAGAAAGCAGCTCTTATCAGTGAAGATGAGGAGGAAGCCCATCTTGATATTGTTTATTCCTTTGATGAGATTGTCTAGGAGCAGTGTAAGCAGGTATTCAATGTTGTGAAGAGGTCTGAAGCCGTATTGGAGGGGGTCGAGTGGTGCATGGATGTCGAGCGGTGCATGGGTGTCTACATGGTCCTGAAGCTGTCGATATACCGTCTTCTCCAGAATCTTGGCTAGGAAGGGGAGGCTGGAAATTGGACGATAGGTTGATGGGTCAGTAGGAGAGGGGGTGATAAGCTTGGATATAGTGCGTATGGTAGCAAGCTTGAGAGGTGGGGGCATGTAGGCCTGGGTTAGTGAAGGGTGGGTTATCTTCTGGATGTGGCTTGCTAGCTCTTCGTTAGCTGTCTTGACCCATGTGACCGGGCAGGGATCCATAGGTGCAGTGCTGGTATTGAGGCTAGATATGGTATGGGTGATTTCGTTCTTTGTGGGTATGTGAAATTCGTTCCATGTGGTGTTGGGGATGGTAGTTGCAGGTGTGTGGTTTACCTCTTGCGCTAGTTCGATACTGGGAGGGGTTTGGTAGCCAGGTGTTGTGCAAAGGATTCTGGGGAGATTTTAATCAATCCAGTGTTGCTTGGATCCTTAGTAAGCGTGTGGACTATACTATCTCCAGGTACAAGCAGGAATGAGTCTTCACATATGGGTATCGTCGGTACCGACGGAGCCTGCGCGGGAACGCTCCCCAGCGTCCAAGAGGAAAGCTTTTGGGAGCATCCCACAGCGCCTGCGCGCTGCCTTCCCGCCTTTTCCAACTGCCTCTCTCCAGTTCTTCTTTTCCGCGGAGCCAGCAGGTCGTGTTCCTGTCACCGCTGAAGAATTTCTTTATTTTCTTTTATTTTTTTAGTCGCGTGTCTGCCTTCTCGACGCCGGACCGGCACCGCCGGTCTTTTCTTTCTTTATTCTAAAAAAAAAAAAAAAAAAACCTCTGTTTCTCACTTCAGTGCTTTTTTCTTCTTGGGCCTTAGGCCTACAAAAATGTTTCCTCATGGAAAAGCCCGCCTCTGGGTTTAAAAAGTGCACGAAGTGCAGCGGCACTATTTCTGTCACCGACACACATGAATGGTGTCTAAAATGTTTAGGTCCTGACCATTCCATCACGGATTGTGAGTCCTGTTCCATGATGTCAAAAAGAGGTCTACAGAATCGAGCAGCCAAGCTCAGTACCCTGTTTCCCTCTGATGCAGCTTCAGTTGCATCGACGTCTTCCAGGGCTGCTTCTTCCTCACATGGATCTCAGGTAATCAAACTTAAGTCCAGCCGGTCCTCGAAGGGTAAATCTCCCTCTAAGTATAGAGATGCCTCCAGGCTTGCCCTCGAGGAATCCGCACCGGCAAAATTACCCCGGCGGGAGGCTCCGGCTTCCAAAGCTTTATGGGGTCACAGGTTGACATCGATGGCTCGGCCTCAACCGATCACCTGTTGCCATGTTCTGGGGTACCGGTGGTTCCCACCGGTACTGACATCCAGACATTGGTGGCATCGATGGATCAGAATATTCTGACCATGCAGCGTGCCATCACGGCATTCATACAAGCTTCGACGCCTTCAGTACCGCAACAAACTCCGTTTTCGGTACCGACTTCGGCACCGGTACCGATATCGGTTCCGGTGCCGTACCGATTGCATCGACATCGGCTTCGGTATCGACTGCAGCGGTACACTGTTCTGTGATGCCCATCGGTACCGAATCGGTACCGATCACTCCCGATGTCGATACCGCCCGGTACGCGTATCAGGCTCTGCAAGAGCATCCAGACAGGCGATACTTCGATTCCTCTGAAGACTCTGATGAATCAGAGGTCTCTGTCGAAGCATCGATGATCCATCCTCAGGAGCCCTCTTCTCCAAAACGGACAATGTCTCCTCCAGAGGACTTGTCTTTCCAAGACTTCATCAGGGAAGTGGCCAGGGGCCTTTCCATCTCAGTGGCCCCTGAGACAGTGCCTAGAGCCAAAAAATTAGATATTTTACTATATCCTAAGGCTCCTAAAGAGGCAGCCACTTTACCAATACATGCGATTCTTTATGATCACATGTTGGGCATATGGGAGACTCCTCTCACCACTTCCCCTCATTCTCGCAGGTTGGACACCATGTATCGTGTTCCTCCTTGTCCTGGCTTCCATAAGACTCAGCTTCCTCACCACTTCATTATGGTGGTGTCTACTATGAAGAAGATAAAGAGTACAAAAAGGCACTCTTCTGCTCCTCCAGAAAGAGCATGCAGGACTCTAAATGCCTTTGGCAGGAGAATTTTCCAGGCCAGTATGCTTGTTGCCAGAATCAACTCATATAGTCTCTATATGGGGATGTTTCTAAAAGAGGTTACAGATCACCTGCAAACTTTATCTCCTTTTATTTCAGAAGATAAAAGGGAAGAGTTCCTCACCTGGCTCAAACATGCCCAGGATATTTCTAAGTTTTCCAACCTTGCCGCCTTTGACTCCTTTGAAGGTGCCAGCAGAGCCTCGGCTATTGCCATAGGTGCACGCAGAGTTGCTTGGTTACAAGCTTCTGATTTGGAACCTTGGGTTCAAGATGGACTAGGAAACCTTCCTTGTACAGGTGAAAACCTTTTTGGCAAAGATTGGCAAGCAAAGGCCACCCAAATGGATGCTGAAAATTCTGCTTTAGATAGACTTTCAAAGTCTACTTCTGCTCCTTTTAAGAAAAGGTGGTTCAAAAAGGGGTTTTTTTTCCCAAAAAAGGGAAATATTATTCTGCTTATAGTCAGCAGTCATCTTCTGTAGGTCGTTTTGCTACAAAGAAACAGCAACAACCGAAACAGGCCAAGCCTAAGGCTGCTAGGACTGCTACGGCCCAACAGCCTCAGCCTCCTCAGGGCCTTTGACTTACACCTAGAGAACTTAGCCTTTCTGGCTCTAGAACATCCAGAGCCTCTCACCATTCCAGGAAGGTTAGCTCACTTTGCTCCCAGATGGGAACAAATCACAACAGAGCAATGGACCCTCTCCATCATAAGGGAAGGGTAGAAGCTTCATGTCTCAAACCTTCCCCCTCACACCATGGTGAGACAGTTCAATTCTCCAACATCTCTTCTCGACCTTCTGGGTCAGGAGATTGCTACCCTTCTTGCCCAAGAGGCAATAGAAGAAGTACCCCTTCTTCAACAGGGGTCAGGGTTCTACTCCCCCCTACTTTCTCATCCCAAAGAAAACAGGGGGCTACAGACCCATATTAGATCTCAGAGAATTGAACAAGTTTCTGTACAAGGAGAAATTCAAGATGATTTCTCTCGGTACTCTCCTTCCATACCTCCAGAGTCAGGACTGGCTTTGTTCTCTAGATCTCAAGGATGCGTACACCCATGTTCTCATCCATCCAGCACACAGAAGGTTCCTTCGGTTCCTTTTCCAGGGAAAGCACTATCAATACAGAGTGCTTCCCTTCGGTCTGGCCTCTGCTCCAAGGGTGTTTACAAAATGCATGGCAGTAGTAGCTGCATTTCTACGCACTCTAGGAATATTTGTATTCCCATATCTGGACGAGTGGCTCATCAGAGCTCCATCCCTGTCAGAGGCCCAGGCTTCCCTGGCCTGCACAAGGCATATTCTTCAGTATCTGGGACTTGTAATAAACATCCCAAAGTCCCATCTCACCCCTACTCAATCTCTAGAGTTCATAGGGGCCTTACTGGATACCACCACTGCAAGGGCCTATCTTCCCCAGGCCCGTTGCCTACGCTTGGTGCAGTTAGCCTCCCAGATTCAGTTAAAGTCCCATTTAACTGCTCGAGAGATGTTACAACTGTTAGGCCACATGGCCTCAACCATGCATGTGGTCCCTTATGCTCGTCTCCACATGAGGGCAGCTCAATGGATTTTGTCCACCCAATGGACCCAGGCATCAGGGTGCCTGTCAGACAAAATAGCAACCTCCAGTTGCCTTTTTTGCTCTCTCCAGTGGTGGAAATCCACCCAAAATCTGTTGCTGGGGGGTCCCCCTTTCAACAGGTGTTACCCCAAGCAACCCTTACAACAGATGCCTCCCCAAAGGGCTGGGGGGCTCATCTACAAGATCTCTCCACCCAGGGCATCTGGTCTCCACAGGAGACATCTCTACATATCAACCTCTTAGAGCTCAGAGCAATTTTTCTAGCTCTCAGAGTCTTCCACACCCTTCTCAGCTACAAGACAGTCCTCATCCACACGGGCAACCAAGTAGCCATGTTCTACGTAAACAAGCAGGGGGGAACTGGCTCTCTGTCGCTTTGTAACGAAGCTCTGAGATTGTGGGCCTTCGCCAGAGAGCATCAAATTCATCTCATGGCAGTGTATCTTCCAGGAGTTCAAAACTCTTGGGCAGACAGACTCAGTCGAGTTCTGCTTCCACACGAATAGTCCCTCCATGGGGACCAGATAGCCAGGATCTTTCAAATTTGGGGAACCCCAGACATAGACCTGTTTTCAAGTCCGTGGAATGCCAAACTTCCCCGGTTCTGTTCCAGGATTCCATGTCAGGGAGTTCAGGCCAGGGATGCCTTCTTCCTTCACTGGGGGCAAGGCTTCCTCTATGCCTTCCCACCCATTCCCCTATTTCCCAAGACACCGTTCAAGCTTCAGAGAGACAGGGGGTCTATGATCCTCATAGCACCACATTGGCCACGCCAAGTGTGGTACCCTATACTTCTGCTTCTCTCTCAAGCTCCCTCCCTGGACTTGGGATCTGCTCCAGACCTCCTGTCCCAAGAGCAGGGAACATTGTGGCACCCAAATCCCCAGTCTCTTCATCTCAGGGCCTGGTTGCTGAAGGCCCAGACCTTCAGGATTTGCATCTTTCTCAGCAAGTGAAGGATATCCTTCATGCTTCCAGAAAGCCTTCCACCAGACGTTCCTATGCTTTTAAATGGAAGAGGTTTACCATTTGGTGTGCAGAGAAGGGTCTTAACTCTTTGGCAATACCTCTGAATTCTCTACTGGAGTATTTGCTGCATTTATCCCATGCAGGCCTTAAAACGAATTCAGTAAGAGTCCATTTGAGTGCTATTGCGGCATCCCTTAAGCCTCTCAATGGACAACCTATTTCCTCTCATCCTCTTATAGCAAGGTTCATGAGAGGCCTTCTTTTGACTAAACCTCCCATTAGACCACCTCCAGTGGCATGGGATTTGAATCTAGTTCTTGGCCAGCTTATGAAGCCACCCTTTGAACCCTTAGCCACTACCTCCTTGAAATTTCTTTCATGGAAGGTTATTTTTCTCATTGCAGTCACTTCAGCTCGCCGCATCAGTGAGCTGCAAGCCTTGGTGGCTAATCCTCCTTACACTAGGTTCCATCATGACAAGGTAGTCCTCAGGACCAATCCACACTTTATGCCTAAAGTGGTTTCTCCTTTTCATCTGAATCAAGAGGTGTATTTACCTGTCTTTTTTCCAGGACCTCACGCATCAAGTGCAGAGAGGAATCTCCATACCCTGGATTGTAAGAGAGCACTTGCTTTTTACTTACAAAGGACACAGCAGCATAGGCAGTCTTCTCAACTCTGTTGCTTTTGATCCCTCTCATTTAGGACTTCCAGTCTCTAAGAGAACTCTGTCCAATTGGATTGCTCAGTGTATTTCTTTCGCCTACCAGAGTAAGAACCTTTCTCTAGAGGGCCATGTCACAGCTCTCAATGTGAGGGCCATGGCAGCCTCTATGGCTCATCTAAACTCTGTGTCCATCGACCAAATCTGTCGTGCGGCCACCTGGGCCTCGGTTCATACCTTTACAGCCCATTACTGCTTGGACAAGGACTCCCGCCGGGATGCCTTGTTTGGTCAGGCTGTTCTCGAACACCTGTTCCATACTTAGACAACTCCTACCCCCCATCCCTGGTTGGATGCCCGAGATCCATGGAGGGAGGTAGAGCCCTTCTCAGGGACTCACAACCTTGGGGATCTCCCTGGCATCTCTAGCTGGGGAGTCCCCATATGTGAAGACTCATTCCTGCTTGTTCCTGGAGATAACACATTTACTTACCTGTAACAGGTGATCTCTGGGAACAGCAGGAATAAGTCTTCACAACCACCCACCTCCCCTAGGAGTTGTATCTCTCTATCTATCTTTCCTTTCCTCTCTCTCTGTCTTTGTCTCAGCTTAAAACTCGAACTGGAGAGAGGCAGTTGGAAAAGGCGGGAAGGCAGTGCGCAGGCGCTGTGGGATGCTCCCAAAAACGTTCCTCTTGGACGCTGGGGAGCGTTCCCGTGCAGGCTCCGTCGGTATTGACGATACCCATATGTGAAGACTTATTCCTGCTGTTCCCAGAGATCACCTGTTACAGTTAAGTAACTGTGCTATACCGAAGAGCTCATGAGACTTGTTTTTTTTGCTTCGAGGAGAAGATTGGTATGGTGCTTCTATTTGTTGGTTGATTAGCTGCTTGTATTGTTCCTGTTTTTCCTGATAGAGCGACCGGGTAGTTTGCCCAATAGGCATATGCCCAATAGGCTCTGGCTTCACAGTGGAGACAGGCCTCAGACCGTCTCAGGGACAAGATCCAAGTCTCTACCCCTCTGGCCACATCCCTTCAGTGGTGGTGTTTGCCAAAGAATCTCCTCGTTGGTTCACCTTTTTAGATGCCTCCACATCAATGTACCCTGATGACGGATGCCTCCAAACTGGGGTTTGGGACTCATCTGGGGACACTCTTTACTCAGGGCCTCTAGATGGAACAGGAGTCACAACTCCAGATAAATTTACTAGAGCTTCGGGCTATTTTCAACGACATCAGGGTGTTTCAAGAGCACCTATGTTACCATAGGGTCCGGGTAACCATGTTCTATGTGAACAAGCAGAGAGGAATGGGATCTTGGCCCCTCTGCAGGGAGGCTCTCTCCATCTCTGGTCCTTTGCCATTGCTCATCAGATACACCACTTGGAGGTGTATCTCCCAGGGGAGAAAAATCTTGTCAGACAAATTGAGTCGGTTCCTTCTTCCTCACACATGGTCTCTCCACAAGGTGACAGCATCCTTTATCTTTCAGACCTGGGGGACTTCAGAGATAGCCACTCCGCAGAATACCAAGCTTCCTCGATTCTGCACCAGGACTCCCATGTCGGGTAACCACCAGGTGGATGCATTTCACCTCCACTGGGGTCAAGGGCTCCCATATGCCTTCCCTCCCATCCCTCTAATTTCCACAACACTTTTCAAGCTGCAAGTGGACAGGGGCTTCATGATACTCATAGCCCTGCTGGCCACATCAGCTGTGGTTTCCTCTCCTGCTATGTCTGTCTCAGACTCAACCCCCTAGATCTTGGATCTGCTCCAGACCTCCTCTCCCAGGAGTAGTGGACCCTGCATCCCAATCCACAGTCTCTCCACCTCACAGCATGGCTGCTGAAAACATAGCATTACAAGATCTTAACCATACTCAGGAGGTTAAGGAGATCCTCTTAGCTTCCAGGAACCATCCACCAGATGATGTTATGCCTTCAAGTGGCATAGGTTCTCTCTCAGGTGTTCCCAGAAGGATCTTAGTCCCTTTTCGGCTCCAGTGGAGATGCTCCTGCAGTATCTTCTCCACCTGTCCTCATCAAGTCTCAAGACCAACTCGGTAAGTGCAATTGCAGCCTCTCATCATCCCTTGGATGGACAGCCCATCTCCTCATAGCTGCTTCAAAGCATGCTTCATGAGAGGCCTTTTGCTGACCAAGCCTCCCATCAGAGCACCACCAGTGGCATGAGACCTCAACATCATTCTAGAGCAACTTCTCAAGCCGCCTTTTGAACCCTAGGGCCATGACCTCGCTAGTTTTTAACATGGAAGGTCATCTTCCTTATTGTCCTCACACAAGAATATAAGAACATAAGATATGCCATACTGGGTCAGACCAAAGTCCATCAAGCCCAGTATCCTGTTTCCAACAGTGGCCAATCTAGGTCACAAGTACCTAGCAGTTTCCCCAAAAGACTCAGGTTCCACAATGCTTGTATTGGGTCAAGCAGTGGATATTCTGGGTCCCCTTTAATTATGGTTAATGGACCTTTCCTCCAGGAACTTGTCCAAAACTTTTTCAAAGCAGGCTACACTAACAGCTTTTACTACATCCTCCAGTAGCGAATTCCAGAGTTTGATTACACGTTAAGTGAAAAAATATATTTTCTCTTATTAGTCTTAAATAGATTACCCTGTAGCTTCATTGCATGCCCCCTAATCTTTCTATATTTTGATTGAGAAAACAATTGATCTATGTTTACCCCGTTCCACTCCATTCATTAATTTATAGACCCCCATCATATCTCCTCTCAGTCATCTCTTTTCCAGGTTGAAGAGCCCTAACCTTTTTAGCCTCTCTTCATAGGGGTATCCTTCCATCCCCTTTAGCATTTTGGTGGCTCTTCTCTGTACCTTTTCTAATAACATATCATTTTTCAGATACGGCGAACAGAATTGCACACAATATTCAAGGTGTGGTCGCACAATGGAACGATACAGAGGCATTATAATATCCTTTCTCCAGGACCAAGCAGGAAGTCAGTCCTCACATATGGGTGACGTCAGCGCCGACGGAGCCCTCGTGCGGAGCATTTCCCCAGCTTTCAAGGAAAGCCTTTGGGAATGCAGCGCGCATGCGCAGTCCCCTTCCCGCCCAAGGGTGCCATCTTGCTCAGTCTTTCTTTTTCCACGGAGCCCAACGGACGTGAGTTCGTGTCACCCGGGAAAAGTAGATTTTTTTCCTGTGCTTTTTGCTTTTTTTCTTATCCGGTTTGATGCCTGGGCTCGGTACACCGGTATCGAGTCCGGAATTTCTTTTTTAGGTTTTTGTCCTTCATGACTAGCATTCGCGCCTTTTTTGTTATTTCACTGGCAGTCCAGTCTTTTGACCTTGAAGGGGCCCTTTTTCCCCTGATGGCTGCCAATGGGTTTAAAAAATGTGATAGGTGCAAGAAACCTATGTCTCTCACCGACACACATGACTGCTGCCTCCAATTTCTCGGACCCGACCATGACCCGCTGGTCTGTGGCCTGTGCGGCAAAATGTCGTCGAAGGCACTTAGGAGCCGTCAGCATCAACGTGAAAGAATTTTCTCAGAGTCCGCGTCCGGCCGGGCCCGGACTTCGTCAGAGGCCTCGACATCTCGGGAGTCTGACCCCAAGCGCTGTAGTGGTTCCTCTGAGAGGGGGTCTCCCACCTGGGAGCACAAAAGGAATTAGAAGCTCGTGAGGGCGGCGTCTGTGGAGGCCCCTGGGTCCTCAAGGGCCAGGTTGTGTAGCCCTGACCGCCGCTCCGGGCTCTCGGAGTCGGAGAGGTCATCCAAATTACCTCACATGGAGCCGGATTCCCCGAGTCACATAAGTTCTGTTGTCCTCGTGGACTCTTCTCTGGGAGAACCGACGTCGGGCCTGACATCTTCAGGGCCTGAGTCGGGGACTGCTGAATCTCCTGAACTTGGACTCAGGCTGACGGCCTTGGAGAGCAGCTTGGCTGCCTGCATGGAACAGCAGCGGGTGCTGATCGCCGATGTGACCGGTGCATCTGCCCCGACCACCGGGACCTCGACATCTGTCAACCCTGAAGGCTGAGCCGATCCTCGAGTCCATCAAGTCTCGAGTCGATCCTGGGTCAACGTCCCCCTCGACCTCCTGTGCGGGGCTGAGATCGTCGACGCCGGTGCCCTCAGCATCGGGGCAACTGGAACCGAGGCCCACACGGCCGGAGCCGCTCGACGACTCCTTGGAGTTGGCGTGGGAGACGGAAGACGAGGAGTCTCCGGACACCTTCGAGACACGGTGCGTCCCTTCGGACTCCCCGGAGTCCGAGCCTCGGAGAAGGTTCCCCCCGGAGGATACCTGGTTTTCGGACTTCGTGAGGGACATGGCCAAGGCTTTGGCATTCCCTAGGGACGCCGAGGAGGAGCCTCAAGCCGAGGAGCTCGATGCCCTCCAGTATGATTTTCCTCCGAAGGAAGCCTTTACTGTACCGGTTCCTCCGATGCTGGAAGTGCTGCTCCTTCCGTATGTGGGAGGCACCGGCCTCGGTGCCGGTTCTTAGCAAATGGGTCAATTCCATTTATCGAGTCCGTAAGAGCCCTGGGTTCCAAAAGGCACAGCTACTGCACAATTCCATGGTTGTGGAATCGGCCATGCACCGCCTGAAGAGTCAGAAGATGCATTCCTTGGTGTCCCCCTGCCGGGAGGCCCGGAACCTGGATGCTCTTGGTAGAAAGTGCTTCCAGGGCTCTATGCTATCTTGCCGTGTCCAGACTTACCAGCTGTACATGGGCATGTACCTACAAGACCTGGCAAAGGAGATTGTCGGGTTCTCAGCTGGCCTCTCCGAGGAACCCTTGCAGAGGTTCAAGGCCTTGTCCACAGGGATCCGAGAGTGCTCGACTTTTATCTCTCGAGCAGCCTATGATGGCTTTGAGGCTTTGGCCCGGGTAGCCACGGCTGGCATCAGTGCACGCCGTCAGGCCTACCTGGAGTCATGGGTGCAGGACAAGTTGGTCGATGTCCCCTGCCGAGGTGACAACCTGTTTGGTAAGCCCATGACTGAAAAAGCTTCAGAAATCAAGACTGAGACTTGTCCAGAAAGACTTCTGCCCCTTCTCAAAAAAAGAAGGGCTCGGGAAAGATGCCCTTTTTTTCCCCAAGGGAGGGTGCTGCCTACAAATCCTACTCTCAATATCAGGCCTCTCCAGCTCCCCAACAGAGCCAGCAGGCCAAGGGGCAGGGGCATGGGCCCTGTATTTATTTATTTATTTATTTATTTTATTACAAGTTCTTATATACCGCACTATTCGGCATCAGCGCGGTTTACATTATAACATAAAGACCATAACAACAAGCTGTTTGGTTTACATCGAACAGGAGTACAAACTTGGAGAACCGGGGTAAACTATATACAAGAGATAATTACATAGAACAGAATACCCCCAAGCTGCCAACTCCGGCACAGCAGGGAGCGGGGTTTTGACTCCCACAGCATAGCCTCTTCTCCGCCGGTGGCCCCACTCAGCACAGGAGGTCGACTGACCCTATATGCCTACAGGTGGCCAGTCATCACAGGGAATACCTGGGTACTGAGCATAGTCCAACAGGGCTACACGCTCCACTTCAACCAGCTACCCCGCTCCTACTTTCCAGGGGAGCCTCCAAGACTCTCTCTACACAGGAACCTCCTCCTTCAGGAGTTGGCAAGTCTTCTAAAGGAACAGGCGGTGGAACCGGTGCCTCACCACCTGGAAGGGCAAGGCTTCTACTCCATGTACTTCCTGGTACCAAAAAGAAAAGGAGCCCTCCGGCCTATCCTAGACTTGTGAAACCTAAACAAGTTTCTGGAGAGGGAAAAGTTCAAGATGCTTACCCTTGGGATACTGCTGCCCTACCTCCAGCAGGGAGACTGGCTATGCTCCTTAGACCTAAAGGATGCTTATACTCACATCCTCATTCATCCAGACCACAGACAGTATCTCGGATTTGTGGTGGGAGGAAACCATTTTCAGTACAGGGTACTCCCCTTTGGCCTATCCTCTGCCCCAACCTCTGCCCCCAGGGTTTTCACCAAATGCCTGGCGGTGGTGGCGGCTTATCTCAGGAATCAGGGAATTTTTGTCTTCCCATACCTGGACGACTGGCTCATCAGGAGCCAGTCTCTCCAGGAGGCCCGACAAGCCACTCTTCGCACTCTCTCTCTTCTTCAGCATCTGGGCTTTGTCATAAACTATGCAAAGTCCACTTTGCTCCCCTCTCAGAACCTAGAGTTTATAGGGGCAAGATTAGACACCCTTTAGGCAAGAGCCTACTTGCCAGAGGACAGGACCCACAGACTGATGGACTTGGCCAACCAGTTCCAAAGCAGTTCTCATGTTTCCGCCAGGCACTACCTGCGGCTCCTGGGCCACATGGCATCCACTGTACATGTGACTTCCAACACCCGTCTGCACATGCGGGCTGCTCTATGGTGCCTCAGAGCTCGGTGGATGCAGGCCACAGGCGACCTCCGAGATAGAGTAGAGGTGTCCAAACCACTTTTGGACTCCTTACAGTGGTGGCTACATCTCGCAAACCTTCTCAGGGGGGTACCTTTTCAGGCTCCAACGCACACAAGGGTGGTGATGACTGATGCTTCCTTAAAGGGCTGGGGTGCACATTGACAGGGCATGTGCACTCATGCCTGTGATCTCTTCGGGAGGCCACGCAGAAAATAAATCTTTTGGAACTGCGAGCAATCAGCTTAGCTCTGCAAACATTTTCTCATGCCCTCTCTCACCAGTCTGTCCTAGTTCAGATCGACGATCAAGTGGCTATGTTCTACGTGAACAAACAAGGGGGCACAGGATCCAGGCTCCTATGTCAGGAGGCACTAGATCTCTGTTCCTTTGCAGTCAAACAAGGTATGTTTCTCAAAGCAGTTTACCTACCTGGTCAGGAGAATTTCCTGGCAGACAAGCTAAGCAGGATTCTCCAGCCTCACGAATGGCAGTTCTGCTCCAGACAGCCGCATCCCCTGCGGATGGCAGCAGATTCTTTTCTGATCTCTTGGTCTATGGGCCTCCTGTATGCGTTTACTCCCACGCCCCTGGTGGCACAAACTCTGTTCAAGATCCTCCGGGACAAGGCCTCAGTGATTCTGGTAGCCCCCAGATGGCTGAGGCAGCCGTAGTTTCAACTTCTGCTGCAGTTGGCAGTGGAAACTCCGTTCCCTCTGGGATTGCAACACGATCTGCTGTCTCAGGAGCAAGGTTCCCTTCTGCACTCCATTCTCAGGTCCCTCAATTTGATGGCCTGGATGCTGAAAGGATAGTGCTAGCTCCCTTAATTTTACCTAAGGAAGTTGAGGACGTGGTCTTGGCCTCTAGGAGGCAGGCCACCAGAAAGTCCTATGCCCTCAAGTAGCGTAATTTTACGGTACGCAATGAAGATCCTTTCTCTTGCCTTGTGCCAGTAGTACTGCAGTATCTACTTCACCTGTCAGACCTAGGCCTTAAATCTAACTCTGTTCGAGTCCACCTCAGTGCTGTGTCAGCGCACCACTTACCGGTGGAAGGATAGTCTGTCGGTTCAGCCCTTGGTGTCCAGATTTCTCAGAGGTCTTCATCTACTCAAGCCTCCGGTTCATCCACCGGCAACTGAGTTGGATTTCAACGTGGTCTTGCAGCAACTTACTTGCCCACCGTTTGAGCCGATGGCTACTTGGCATTTGCGCTTCCTTTCTTGGAAAGCGCTCTTCCTGGTGGCTCTTACCTCGGCCAGATGTGTGAGTGAACTACAAGCTCTGGTTTCTGACAGACCGTAGACACGTTTCTATAGGAACAGGGTGGTCCTACGGATCCATCCCAAGTTTCTTCCAAAAGTGGTCTCCTCTTTTCACCTCAATCAGGAGGTGGTTCTTCCGACCTTTTTTCCCAGGCCGCATACCAGCCGGACTGAAACAGTCTTGCATACCCTGGACTGTAAGAGGGCGTTGTCTTTTTACATAGAACGTACTCGGGGGCATCGAAGGGCTACTCAGCTCTTCGTCTCCTTTGACCCTAATAAGATGGGGTTACCTGTCTCCAAGTGTACGTTGTCCACTTGGGTAGCAGATTGTATCGCCTGGGCATACAAGGCAGCAGACCTCCCCTTGCAGTATCGGGTCACGTCCCACCGTAGCATTTTATCTTCAAAGGACTCGAGAACAGCGTAAGACTTCTCAGTTACTGATCTCCTTTGACCCTAGTCATGGGGTTGCCAGTATCCAAACATACTCTTTCTAAATGGATAGCAGATTGCATCTCTTTTGCTTATGATAAAGCAGGGCTATCCCTTGAGGGTCATGTCACTGCCCATAATGTTTGTGCCATGGCCACCTCAATGACAAATCTACGCTCTGTCGCCATTGACAAAATATGCAAAGCAGCAACTTGGTCTTTGGTCCATATCTTTGCTGCTCATTACTGTCTGGACAAGGACTCCCACCAGGCTGCCATGTTTGGTCAAGCTGTTCTCCAGCACCTCTTTCAGACTTAAGGGCAACTCCTACCCTCCGTCCCGGAATTTAACGATACCAGACATCAATGGAAGGTTCATGACCTCTTGAAGCGTACCCTGAGGCAAACCTACCTGTTCTGAGATCATTTGTTTCTGGCATCTGGGAGCTAGGGAGTCCCATATGTGAAGACCACTTTCCTGCTTGTTCCTGGAGATAGCGTATTTACTCACCTGTAACAGGTGATCTCTGGGAACAGCAGGAATTTAGTCTTCACAACCCACACTCTTCCCCTAGGAGTTGTAGGTTTTATTTTTCTCTCCTTTTCTCTCAGCTACAAACTCAAGTAAGGAGGGAGAGTTGGGAAGGTGGGAAGGCAACAATGTAGGCGCTGTGGGATGCTCCCAAAAGCTTTTTGAATGCTGGAGAGCGTTCCTGCACGGGTTCCATCTGTACTGACGTCACCTTATGTGAAGACTAAATTCCTGCCGTTCCCAGAGATCACCTGTTACAGGTGACTGACTATGCTTTCTGCGAAGGAGAAAGGACCTTGGTTTCGAAACATATTCCATGTGAACAGTTTCCAAATGTCGTCAAAGTTTATTTGGCTTTATGCTATCTCCAGGAACAAGCAGGAATGAGTCTTCACATATGGGTACATCGGTACCGACGGAGCCTGTGCGGGAACGCTCCCCAGCATCCAAAAAGAAAGCCTTTGGGAGCATCCCACGCGCATGCGTGCTGCCTTCCTGCCCATTCACTTCCCTCTCATCAGTTTTCCGTTTTCCGCAAAGCTGGCAGGACGTACTCCTGTCACCGCAGAAAATTCTTCTTTTTATTCTTAGTTTTTTGTGGTCGCGTCTGCCTTCCCTCGACGCCACTGGTACCGCCGGTGCTTTTCTTTCTCTTTTCTAAAGAATTTCTTCTTTTCTTCAGAAATTTTTCCTGTTTAGTGTCTGACGGTTTCTAGGCCACTAGGCCTCTGTCTTTCCATTATGGAAAAGCCAGCCACTACCCTTAAGAAATGCTCAAAGTGTGGCGGTACAGATATATTTTCAGACACCCATACTTGGTGTCTAAAATGTTTGGGTCCTGACCATTGCCCTCTGGAGTGTCTTTCCTGCTGGAGCTCAAACAGAAGAAATCTTCAGAATCGAGCTCAACTCGATACCCGGTTCACATCACGCTCGATGTCACCAGCTAGAATATCTCCACAGGATCAAGTAACCAAACAAAAGTCTGTAAAGACTAGCCAGTCCTCGAGTGGTAGATCTCCTTCTCAATATCGAGATGGCTCTGGCCTTGCCCTCGAGGACATTTTGGCAATAAAGCCCCGGCAGGAGTCTTCGGGCTCCACAGCATTAATGGGGTTTCAGGTTGTTCCCGGGGTTCTTACCTCGATGACCATACCTGGGCCATGCTCGGTGGTTGTGGCCGCTTAGAGCGGTACCAACACCCCGGCATCGGCTATGGTGATGGATGAAACACTCCTCACCGATGATCGCAGTCTAGCGCTCTCGGCTACTTCGGTACCGCTAGAGTTGCTGCAGACTGTTCCTCCAGTATCGGTATTGGCTTCGGTACCGGTATCGACATCGGCTTCGGTGTCGGTACCGTCCATGCTTGCTTCGACAGACTCGCTTCCTTCGATGCCGAGCCTGGAATCGATCTCTAGCATGGATGATTCGGTACCGACTCGTCTCGGTAGCAACTTCGGACGGTACTGAAGACATCGCTTTAAGGAAAATTCGATGCGTCATCCTTTCAGGTCTTCCGATCCCGAGGACTGGGATGAATCCATCGGTACCAAGGCTGAATCTTCAACAACTCTAGCCTTTACCCCTCATTTTAGAGGATCCTCCTCAGGGAGAGATTTCTTTTCAAGCTTTTCTGCTTGATATGGCAAAGTTACTTGCCATTTCTATAGCTGGTAAAGAATCCTTGCCAGGGGATTCAGAGACCCTGCAATCCCCCTGG
The DNA here is from genome assembly GCA_033557465.1 of Ichthyophis bannanicus. NCBI lineage: Eukaryota > Metazoa > Chordata > Amphibia > Gymnophiona > Ichthyophiidae > Ichthyophis > Ichthyophis bannanicus. The sequence goes on along the minus strand of JAWIIG010000037.1, from coordinate 500,379 downwards.
TTCCAAAGGACGTGATCATGCTTCCTTTGCATCAGATCTTACAAGATCTACTTTTAAGGATGTGGGAAACTCCTTTAACGGTATCACCACATTCTAAGACACTTGACTCCATGTACAAAGTGCCACCTTCTTCAGGTTTTCAAAAGACTCAACTTCCTCATCATTCTATTGTTGTAGAATCAGCAATGAGGCGTATTAAGAGTGCAAAGAAGCACTCTTCTTATCCGCCAGGTCGTGAGTCTAGGAATTTAAATGCCTTTGGATGTCGATGCTTCCAGGCATCCAAGCTTTCAGCAAAAATTATCTCATATATTTTCTATATGGGATTACCTCTTGAAGAGGTCACAAAGAACTTAAAGCTTTTGAACCCTTTTCTTCAAGAACATAAAAGAGCAGACTTTTTCATATTAGTCAGTCATGCTCAAAATGTCTCCATATTCCTTAATCGTGCTTCCCTGGACTGTTTTGAGTCTATTAGCAGAACTTCTGCTATAGCCATAGGAGCACGACACATGGCCTGGCTCCAAGCTTCAGACTTGGACAAATGGGTACAAGAAAGGCTGGCAAATACGCCTTGTACTGGTGAAAATCTCTTTAACAAGGATGCTTTATTCCAAGCTAATCATTTAAACACTGATATTGTTGCTTTCAGAGGATTGTCAAAACTTTCCTCTATCCCAGCTAGTAAAAAATCTCCTAATAAACTTTATCCCCCTAAAGGGAAAAAGTTTTATTCATCTTCTACCCATCATGCAGATGTTTCCAAAGAAGGCCAACATCATACCAGGCTAAGAAAACCAAAGCCTCAATAGCCTCAGCGAACCCAGCAGTCGCAGGGTTTCTGATATTTTATCACTTTTTCCTGTTGAGTTTCAGAACCGCTACCTACTTAACAACAGAAGCATTTACAGTTCTTCTCATCCTTACTGAGAGGTCAATGATACACTGCCTCAATCCTCGACTTTAGGCATGAATCTCTTACCAAGAGAAATCCATTCTTTTAGCTCTTAGAGCTATTAAGGATAATCATGCCCTACAGGTAACGGGCTTCTCCTCTCCTTTTAAAGTAAAAAGAGGAGCAACAACTAATTACAAAGCAGGCTATACCCTTATTTTTTATTTTTTTTATTTAACAGTCTTTTCTATACCGCCCCTTCCAGAGATCAGGGGCGGTTTACATTGAACATTAAACAGAACAATTGTATACTTCTGTATACATTTACAGGGAACATTATGCTTTAACTATGTACAGGTGTACTTACAGGGAACATATTTTGAACAGATTTTGAACAACATTTTGAACATTAACTATAACAGAGCTTTTCAAACTATTTACAAGTTATATACATGGAGCGCATCTTAGTTAGATACAGTTACAGTGGTGAAAATAATCAACTGTTTGAGTGGTTCATTAGCGGGTTGTGTGGGGTTAGTGGGGTTAGTGAATTTTCCTGTGTTAGTCATTTGTTCTGTCTTGGGTACAGTGTATGTGTTTCTGTGATTGTATTGGCGAAGTTCTTTGTTGGTAGGGGATTTCAAAGTGTTTTGTAAAGAGGTAGGTTTTTAATTCTTTTTTGAATTGGTGAAGGTCTTTTATCATGCGGAGTGTTAATGGTGTTTCATTCCAGAGGGTGGGGGCAGCGAAGGAGAATGCCCTGTCACTTGTTGTCGCTTTAGTTTTTCTAAAATTTGTTTTTATGTTGAGGGAGTGGGTTGCATTCTGTCTGCGTGATCTAGTATCTGATGGAGGGTGTATTAGGGTGGATAGTTGTGTTGGGGAGATGTTGTTGACGATTTTGAAAGTAGTTAGGAGGATTTTATATTTTATTCGGCTGTTTATAGGGAGCCAGTGTAAGTCTAGGAGAATTGGGGTCACGTGGTCTGTTAGATTAGCTTTAGTGACCATCTTGGCGCATATGTTTTGGGCTCTTTGGAGATAGTATATGCTTTTTAATGGAAGTCCATTTAGGAGACTATTACAATAGTCGAAGTGGGGGGTTATGAGTGTATTAACTACAGATCTAAAGTCATCGGTGTTGAGTAGGGGTCTCAGATGTTGTGTTGTCTTGAGTTTATAAAATATGGTTTTTACTGTGTGTTTTATGTGTGGAATCATGGAGAGTGAGTGGTCTAAGATTATTCCAAGGTATTTTACCTCCTTTTTAACAGGTATAGGTGTATTGTTTATTGTGATTGTGTTGGGGTATATGTATTCAGTGTCTGATTTCCTCGTTATGAACATTGCCTCTGTTTTTTTGAGGTTAATGCTTAGGTGGTTGTCTTCAAGCCATTTAGTAGTCTCGTTCATACATTGGAGTAGGCTATCATATTCGGGATTGTTAGGGTTTATGGGGGTGGCAAGCATGATATCATCTGCATATATGAAATGGTTAATTTTGTGCTTCTTAAATATGTTTGTAATGGGCTGGAGGTATAAATTGAAGAGGAGGGCTGAGAGGGCTGATCCTTGGGGGATGCCTTGACCTTGTGGGAAAGTTTCGGATGTGTCGTTACCTAGTTGTATCCGTATTAACCTGTTTGAGATGTATGATTTGAACCATTCAAGGACTGTCCCTCCTATTTTTAGGTATTCTAGTCTGTTAATGAGGGTATTATGATTGATGCTATCGAATGCAGCAGATAGGTCTATGCAGCAGATAGGTCTATGCAGCAGATAGGTCTTCACCTTGACAGTTGTCCTGTACGAGGATATCTCATACCTTTGACTGCAGGGGAGCTTTATCTTTTTTTCAGAGACTTACCAAATTGTAAGTCTTCACAACTCTGTATTACTTTCTATCCCTCTTAGTCGAAACTTTCACTCTAAGAGTGATACTATTTGACTGGAGGGCTTACCTTTTAAGCCATAGGATTGTCTTCAATTCCTACTCCAGTAAGTGATTTCCATACAGAGTTTCTCCCCTTTGCAATCTTTTCAAATTTTTCTTTTAAGACAGCTTATCAGACCATAATTGAGTTTTATCACTTCTAATTATGTCTGTCGGTCCTTTTCCAATCTATAGGACCTAACCTCTTCTGCTGCCTTAATAACAGATAATTCCAAGAGAGGTTCCAAAACCTGCTTGGACAATTTATCGTTGCAGGCAACGGGCCTGTCTACTATTTTTAGCCATCTTCAATTCTTTTGGCTCCAATAGAATAGATTAGGTTGCACACTAGCAACTAAACAGCCAGATCTCACCTAAGCAACCTACAACATGCTCTCTGCAATTCTACAAAAAGCTCTGCAACTATGGGCCTTTGCCAGAGAGCGTCAGAGCCATTCCTGGTGGGTAACTTCCAGATGGTTAAAAGACTTTGCCCAGTCATGCTCCCACATGACCGGTTTTTTCCTACTCTTACCATCTTCCTTAAAATTTCCTTTTAGGGAAAATGAACCAGGGCTTAGATCACGTGAAAGCATAAAGAATTGCTTAATTCCCTGAGTTGTTCCACATCTCCAGTGGAACTCTTCCAACAGGGATGCTTTTCTTTTCACTGCAGTCGATCCTTGTCTAGTCCATTCCTTCTAATTCCCAATACTTCATTGGAGCTTATGTTGAACAAAGAACGCATTATACTCATATTGCCCTCATAAACGGGCAAATATGCTATTCCCTTATATTGCATCTTTTTCTCCACACTGAAGTTATAGAAGGATCCAGACTTGTTGTCTTAAGACTAAGGATTTCTCTGCACCCTTTCACGTAGATCTCCATTTCTGGTTATTCAAAGTCTAGCATTTTTAAAGAAATCTAGACCTATCCTTCTGACTAGGAACATTCCACTGGTTTCCATGTAACCTTCTTCATGGTTCTTCCACGTGTAATCAGTAAGGGATCCTCTATCCATATTCTCAAGCAGGTCTTACCCCTTCTTGTTATTAAGTGAGTCTCTCTCTCTCTCTCTCTCTCTCTCTCCATAGATATAGATATATATATTCATATCTCACTCTGAAAGATTTCTTACTGTCCATATTAATGCTGTTCCAGCATACCATAGGGTTCTAAATGGACAACCAAGTTTCTGTGGTAGTTAGAAACTACCTTCTTTTACCGTTACATTACATCTGAAGCTCTCCATGTAAGTCATTATCCTAAGTGACATCACTTAGGAAAGACATTACTGATCTTCAAGAAATTGGAGGCTACATCGCCTACTACAGATGTTTCTTTCTTTCCTTTGGATAGAGGGGTCTTAAAGACCCATCCTTTTTCTGCAAACCAGTCAGATTTATCTCCTCTTTCCTAGAGCCTTATTCTGTCCAAGGACAAAGAGCTTCAAACTTTGGCCTACAGAAGCTTTAGCTTCTCATCCAAAGTCCAACTTCATTAAACTCCACCATTTTTTTCTTCTGGGATTAGTTCTAGCCATTAAGGCTTCTGACCTCTGCCTGTATTGCAAAATTTATTTCCTCTACTTCACAGTGAGATATTTTCTTTGAGGATAATGTACTGGCTCTTAGCACCAGACCCATATTAGCCTCAACAAATACTTTCGCAATACTTTTGGCTAAGGTCCACATTAGAAAATTGGAATTCAATTTTTTACTAACATTTATGATCTACACAAGGACTCCCCCTCTAGATGCCTTGTTTAGTCAAGCTGTTCCACAGCACACCCTTTTTAATTCAACTCCTACCCTCCGTTCCTTAGATGCCTGAGGTTCTGGGAAATAGCATGGCCCATCTAATAGATATGCAACATGCTCGGACCTCCTCCAGGCATCTCTACCTTGAGAGTCCCCATATGTGAAGTCTCATTCCTGCTTGTTCCTGGAGATAGCACAGTTACTTACCTGTAACAGGTGATCTCTGGGAACAGCAGGAATAAGTCTTCATAATCCACCCACCTCCCCTAGGAGTTCTCTCTCTCTCTCTCTACTTTGTCTACTTCCCTCCTTCGGTCTCAGCTACAAACCCAACTGATGAGAGGGAAGTGAATGGGCGGGAAGGCAGCGCGCATGCGCATGGGATGCTCCCAAAGGCTTTCTTTTTGGACGCTGGGGAGCGTTCCCGCGCAGGCTCCGTCGGTACCGACGTACCCATATGTGAAGACTTATTCCTGCTGTTCCCAGAGATCACCTGTTACAGGTAAGTAACTGTGCTTTCACTGCACAGTATTTGCAGACATATGAAGCATTTTTTACTTTTCTTCATTCTTGTGGAAAACACTGATGAACCCATACTCCAGGAAAGCATCATTGCATTTTTGAGCATGTTTCTTACCTTGCTTCTCATTCACTACCGAGTCAGTAAAAGTAGACTCACTGTTTCAGGAAGATGGACTGCAAAACAATTTCTCCATGGTGTATTTTTAATAAATCAGTAATTTTAGCAAATCAGTAGCTTTCACCTCTTCTATCAAAAGATTTTTCTTGAAGAAAAGTTGATCAGATCTCCACCAAGTGTTGTGTCAAAATCATAGTAAGTATGCTGCACAAAATTCTTCCCCTGCACAGAATTTACCTTTGCTACAGAGGTGTGGATAGGGCCTTCAAAGGATTTAGTGTCAGTATGTTGCACAGAAGTTTCCCCCTGTACAGAATTTTACTTTTGCCACATCAGTGTGGTAATAGCCTTCAAGGGATTCAGTGAATCCCCTGCCTTAATGGCCTTTTTTGCCTCAGCCTTTGTGTTGCTGCTGCCACATCTCCTTTTCTTTTTGTCGAATTTAGTGAAGCAGGAAGCAGTAGGTGAAAAACAAAAATGTCACACACTGCCAAGCTGCTGAAATGGGAAACACATGCAGGCAAAGCTGCTTCACACAGTTGCTGCTGCTACTGTGGTGTTCAGTTTTCTCCATTGTTGCCTTGCATGTCTAGGTGCACTGGCCAAATTATTGGGGACAGTGCATATGTAGGGTTTGCAGGACCAAGTGACTGGGGCCATGTGTGTAAGGTGTGTGTAAATGCATGTGTGGGTGCAGAGGCAGAGTGACTAGGAGCATTGTGTGTGCAGGGGCCAAGTGATTAGGGCAGCTTGTGTGTGTGTATGCGCATGCATGTGTCTGTGTGCGTGCGTGCATGTGTGGGTGTGGATGCAGAGGCAAAGTGACTGTGTGTGTGTGTGTGCAGGGGTCAAGTGATTAGGGCAGCTTGTGTGCGTGCATGCATATGTCTGTGTGTGTAGATGCCGAAGCCAAGTGACTGGTAGCAGTATGTGTGTGTGCGCACGTGTGGGCACAGAGGCCAAGTGACTGAGGGTAATGTGGGTGGGTGCAGAGGCCAAGTGACTGGATGGCAGTGTGTGCGCGTGTGATTCAGCACCTCACACTTACTACATTACCCAGGGCCTCAAACACAATATTCTCCACCTTTCCCTAGTCACTACCTTTCCCAGGCTCATACCACACCCATCCCCTGACTCACTACTCCCTCCACATTTACCACCCGGCAAGGCTCATGCCCCTCTCAATCACACCACGCTAGTCGCCATATCTTAAAAAGTATATAGCGTTATTAGAAAAGGTACAGAGAAGAGCTACCAAAATGGTAAAGGTGATGGAAGAATACCCCTATGAAGAGAGGCTAAAAAGGTTAGGGCTCTTCAACCCTAAAAGGAACGGCTTTAGGGGAGCTATGATAGAGGTCTATAAATTAATGAATGGAGTGGAACGGGTAAACGTAGATCGATTGTTTATTTTTATTTATTTATTTAGCAAGCATTTGTAGCCCGCTCCTTCCAGCGATCAGAAGCGGGTAGGATTACTATTGTGAAACTGCCGAATCAAGGCAGGTACAAATTTTGTTTACATACAGATTGTCAGAAAAGCACATCATACAGAGTTAACACTTCTTAGCTATGGGGGAGTTCATTTACATATATACATAAATACATATATACAGGATAATCTTCTTGGACTGTCGAATCAAGGCAGGTACAAATTTTGCTTACATACAGATTGTCAGAAAAGCACATCATACAGAGTTAACACTTCTTAGCTATGGGGGAGTTCATTTACAGATATACATAAATACATATATACAGGATAATCTTCTTGGACACAGTGGTCAGGGGCTGCTCCATCTGTGGGTTTAGTTCAGGTTGAAGTGTGATTGGAAAATGTGCGTTTTGAGTTTCTTTCTGAAGTCTAGAAGGTCATTGCTAGCTCGTAGTTCTGGTGGGAGTTGGTTCCACAGTGTTGGCGCCACATATGAGAAAGCCCTGTGGCTGGTGTTAGTTTTGGCAGATCTTATATCTGTTGGAGTGTGAAGGATGTTGGAATTGTGGGTTCTTCTGTTTCGGGTAGGAGGTTGCAATCTTACTAGGTTGTTGAGGAAGGAAGGTGCTAAGTTGTGGATGAGTTTGAAGGTGGTTGTTAGTATTTTGTATTTTGTGCGAGCTGTTATGGGTAGCCAGTGTAATTGAATTAGCACTGGTGTGATGTGGTCACTTAGATTTTTCTTCATTATGACCCTGGCAGCTACATTTTGTGCCATTTGTAATATGTTTAGGGTTTTTTTAGGTAAACCTTGTAGGATGGCGTTGCAGTAGTCAAAATGTGGCATGATGAGTGCTTGGGCCACTGTTCTGAAGTCTTGGGGATCAATAATATTCCGAATGGGTTGGAGCACTCTAAGCTTGTGGAAAACTGCTCTGTTGGTCTTTTGGAGGTGTTTTTCCATCTTTAGGTCACAGTCAAATGTGACTCCTAGATACTTTATTTCTTTTTTTGTTTGGTAAGTGTTGTTACATAGTGTTATTGATGTGGGAGGGTCAAAATTCGGTTCTTTGGAGATATACATTACTTCGGTTTTTTTGTGATTAATTGACATGCTACTTTGTTGTAACCAGTCTTGCATCTCTCCGATACATGTCTCCAGTGGGTTGTAGTCTGGGTTTTTAGTGTCTAGTTGTGTGTATAGCATGATATCATCGGCATAGATGTGGTAATTAATTTCGTGCCGTGAGAAAATTTTGCATAGTGGCTGCATATATATGTTAAACAGAAGTGCTGAGAGAGCAGAGCCTTGGGGGATTCCCTGTGTTTGTGAGAAAGATTCTGCTTTTTCTCCGTTGAATTGAACCTGTTGTGTTCGATTTGAGATGTAGGATGAGAACCATTTTAGTGGGGTTCCTGTTATTCCTATTGATTTTACCCTATTTATGAGGGTCCCATGATTAACTGTATCAAAGGCAGCTGAGATATCAATGAATACAAGAATGTACATTTTCTTTTTGTTTTCAAGGCCCTTTAGGAGGTTGTTAAGTAGAACTAGTAACAGGGTTTCAACTCCATGATGTTGCCTGAAGCCATATTGCTGGTCATCAAGAGGAGCACTGTCAGTCAGATGGTCTTGGAGTTGTAGAAGGACCGTTTTTTCTATGATCTTTGCCAGGAATGAGATACTTGATATGGGACGGTAGGAGGCTGGGTCTTCTCCGTTGAGTGTAGTGTTTTTTAGGATTGGTCTAATGACTGATTTCTTTAGTTCTGAGGGCATGATTCCTTGTTGTAGGGATAGGTTAACTATGTGTGCTATGTGAGGTGCTATGTCTTGTTTCACTGCCTTGATCCAGGATGCAGGACAGGGATCTAGTGGGGAGGTGGTGCTTTTCAGGCTTGTGACAATGGCTGTGATTTGCTGGGTTCCTATTTTGTGGAAGTGCTCCCATAACTGGTTTTGCGTTGTGTTGTTCTCACTTCTGATTTGTGGTGTTGGTGGGGGGGGTGGAGGACCAGGGGCCGTCAGTTTGGTCGCGTAGTGGTTTGCCAGTGTTTGGACCTTGATGGATTTGTTGAGGTTGGCATTTTGGTCGGTTTTGGTTAGTGATTTGACTAGTTCAAATAACTCTCGTGGGCGATTGATTGCCTTGTTTAGGATGTTGGTGTGATGTAATTTTTTTGCATTGTTCACGTCGTCTTTGTATTTTGCGAGATGGGCCATGTATTTAGTTTTGAGATCGGAGGATTTGGTTTGTCTCCATTTTCTCTCTATTTTACGGAGCTCCCTTTTTGATTTTATTAGAGTTCCTGTGTACCAGGGTTCCGAGTTGATCTTATGTGGGTTTGATGTGTGTTTCAAAGTTGGGTTAGATGTATTTTGGATGTGTGTGTTCCATCTGTTAGTTAGTTCGTCTAGGTCTGTGGAATCTAGGTTTATGTGGGATGCAATGGTGCTTATGAGGTGTTCCTCGTTGAGTTTGCTGAATTTCCTAATGGGGTTGGTCATTCTCATCTCCTTTGAGTTTTTGGGTTGGCACTGTAGTTTAAGTTTACAGTTGATTTGGTGGTGGTCTGACCATGGTACTTGAGTTATGTTTATTATAGGTGGTTCATTGCTTTGTTGTGGATTTCTGGGTATGAAAATCATATCTAGGATGTTTCCTCTATCGTGTGTGGGGTTGCTTATTATTTGTTGGAAACCCAATTGGTCGATGGCTTCATAGAAGGAGTCCGTGTGGGACGGAGGAATTGATGCTAGGTTCAAATCTCCGAGGATGATCTGGAATTTTTTGCTTTGTGTGGATGTGATGGTTTCTAGTGCTGTGGCTAGTGTTTCGTGCTGTGGTGAGGGAGGTTGATAGATTAGGCAGATGGATAATGCCATGCTCTCGACTTTAAGTAGGTCAAGATCGGGATTTGTGACCGTAGATGTGGTTGTGAGTTGAAGGCTGGTTTTGGCTGCTATAAGAACTCCGCCTCCTCTTCTGTTGATGCGTGGGCAGTTGTATAGTTGGTATCCGGGCTTCTGTATTTGATTCATTGTTGCAGAGTCTGAGTCAGTGAGCCATGTTTCTGTTATGCATAGGATATCTGGTTGTTCGTCAGTTAGAATGTTGTGGATAATATGCGTTTTATTCCTTATTGACCTAGCATTAATAAGGATAATGTTACATGTGTGATGTTCTTGGTGTGTGGTTCGTGTGAGTTGTATTTGAGATCCAATAGTGTTCTTTGCTTTGGTTTTAGGGTGTTTTTGAGATTTGTTCCCTTTGATATGGGTGTGTCGTTGGGGTAATTTACTTGGTGTTTGTGTGGTGGTGATAGGATTTAAGTTGTATTGATGCAGGATGGGTAATGGAGGGGGGGGGTGGAGAAGGTAGATTGGTGTATATAGTAGAGGAATGCAGTATTGTGAGTGTGGGATGGTTCTATATGAAGATGTTAGTATACACATGCACAAAATCAGGAAGGTGTGAGCAGGCTCCATTTTATGTCTGCCAGAAATACTTGGATTTTGGATTCGAGTGGCGCAGTGTGGGGTGAAGTCAAGGCAGCTGGCCTAGAGATGTGTTAGTGTATACCATCAAAATATATAAAGACTAGGGGACATGTAATGAAGCTACAGTGTAACCTATTTAAGACTAATAAGAGAAAATATTTTTTCACTCAACATCTAATCAAACTCTGGAATTTGTTACCCAGGATGTAGTAAAGCCTTTTAGTGTAGCAGGAGTTAAAAAAGGTTTGGACAAGTTCCTGGAGGAAAGGTCCATAAACCATTATTAAAAGGGTCCAGGAAATCCACTTCTTGCCCCAATACAAGCATTGTGGAACCTATGTCTTTTGGGGAGACTCCTTCATAGATTGGCCACTGTTGGAAACAGGATACTGGGCTTGATGGATCTTGATCTGATCCAGTATGGCATATCTTATGTTCTAATGTTCTTACATACATCTCCCTATTCACACTCAGACAACCTGCCCAGGCTAATGGCTCCCTCAAATTGCATCCAGTCCCCTGAGTCACCTCCCCTCACATCCTGTTCAAATCGTGCTCCCTCAATCACACTCACTCCCCAGAATGAGCCTCTCACATCCTGCCCATGTTGGAAGCTCGCGCCTCCTCAATCACACCCATCCCCCAGGCTCATCCCCTCACATCCTGCCCAGTTGAGGGCTTGTGCCCCCCGAATCACAGCCAGCCCCCCAAACTCACTGCCTCACATCCTGCCAGTGCTTGTGCCCCCTCAATCACACTCCCCCCCCCACACCCCCCCTCACATCCTGCCCTTGCTCATGCCCCCTCCACACCCCCACCTTCCAGACTCACCCCCCCACTCACATTCTGCCCAGGCTCATCATGACTCCTCAATCACCCCAACCCCCAGACTCAATCCCCCCCGTCACATCCTGCTCATGCACATGCCCCTTTAATCACATACTCCCAACTCGCCCCCTCCATCATACACACCTCCAGAATGACCCTGCCCACACTGGAGGCTCTTGCCCCCTCAATCACACCCACCCCCTAGACTCATCTCTTCACATCCTGCCCAGGCTCGTGACTCTTTAGTCATACCCATCCCCAGACTCACCTTCCCCTCGACATTTATTTGAAACCCTCCTCTCATCTGTATCTTTTTAATATCATAAGAATTGGCGAAAGAGTAAGATGTCTCCAGCAGCATGGTGGTATGGATGTTGACGTTTGACCACTGCTAGAAGCCGGGTGAAGTGGCAGTGAAGGAGCACTGGCAGCAGGTAGAGAAGGCCCTCGGAGTGGCAGCGGCAGGTAAAGAAGGCCCCGCAGGCTGGAAAACAAAAGTCTTGGCGCAGATCAAAAAGACCCCAAGAGCGATTGCAGAATAGAAAAAAAAAAAGAATCCTGCAGCTGTGGCAGCAGAGACGTTAAAAAAAAATTAATTGGAGCAATTGCAGCGGCAGGCAAAGAAGGCCCCGAGGGTCCAGAGGTCCCTAACAAAAAAACAGAGCAGTGGCAGGAATGGCTGGCAGAAAATATCCTCAGGGGCATGTGCATGGAGTAATGGCACTTCTGTTATTTGACTTACAGACACGCCACAAAGCAGAACAGCCACTGCAGTGCTGTTCATTCTAATGTATGTAGCTCAGTAAGAGGGCGGGCTTGCTGCTTTGCTTTGCTGCCAGAGGGTGTCACAGAACGTATTCATTGTTTGTTTTTTAAGCCTGAACTCTGCAAGCGGCTCTGAAGCCTAATATGGATTTTGTGCCCCCATTTGGAGATTGCGACCCACAGTGTGGGAACCACTGCTCTAATGACTGCAACACATGAAATTCAAATTTCAAAACGCCTGCATTTTTCCAACACTTTCCCTCCAAAATAAAATAAAATTTCCTACCTTTTCTCCAGTAGACTTTCCCGCCCAAAATTCAAATTTCCTGCTTCAAATCCACCAGTTTGTTTGAGAAACACTTTTCTGGGATACTCACACTTACCGATTACACCTACCATCACCTGCTCAGGCCAAATTAACCTCCACTAGTTCATCTGCATTTTATTTTCTGGCACCTGCCTTATGGAATTCACTACCCCCTGAATTTGGTTGGCATCTTCATTCCCCTCCTTCAAGTCCCTTCTGAAAACACATTTGTTTAATACTGCTTATGACTTGCCTACTTAATTTGGCTGAGTTGTTTGTCTTGTACATCCCTCTTTTATTCTTATCTTTCATGTGGTTTGAATGACTCTCAACTTTCCTGTTTTTACTGGAGTTCTTTTCTATTTTATTATGTTTATTTTAGACATTGTTGTACACTGTTTTGCTGAAACCCCTTGAAGGGCGGTCTGTCAAATAATAAACCATAAACCATATATACAAACAGACATTCACTGCATAACCACTTCACCCTGAAGTGAACATCAGTTCCACTTACCAAGACATGGCATGACATAAAAAACTGCAAAGATCATGAGACTAGCTATGAAAGCCTAAGAGAACACATATTATCTAGGCTTGATTACACAAATGCAGATATTAGATCTTCCAGTCTTGTCATTGAGATGCCTCCAAACATTCAGAATATTACCTTTAGAGTCATTCACAGCTCCCAGAAATCTGACCATTTAACCCTACTATACGTTCATCACCACTGGCTACTGTTACATACCGGATAAAATTCAAAATCCTGCCTACCCACTCCCAACATGTACTGTAAACATGTTGGGGTCATATTCAAAACATTTCAGCCAATTAGCAAATCTATTAACCGTCTAAAACACGGCAATCTCAATATTCAGCAACACTATCCATATAAAAAATATGGTTAAGACTAGGATGGTCTATAGGCGGATCAGGGGCAGTGGCAGTGCCAGTCTGGTCAGCATCGATATTCATCCACTAACCGACTGGCTAAACTGGTTAAAGTGAGTTAATTTCAATTGCTGTCCAAGCTTTAATTGGTTTTCGCTACCTGGTTAGAGGCTGAATATCTCCAATAACTGCATAGTGAAACTGCTGTCTGGTAAACTCGCTGAATATCTGGGTTCATTTTAATGCAGAGGCTGCTAGGCACTTAAAAGCACCTAGCAGCCACTGCTGAAATTAGACCTGTTGTATCTTCCACTGGCAAACCAGGTTCAGGACAGCATCCCCAACTGTCTGCTTTTTATTAAGCAGTCCCGTTACTCTGGGAATCTTTACTTTCTTACTTCTATGCCAAATTCAGCTACAAACATTAAAATCAATTTAAGAACTTTTTTTTTTTATAATTTGTATTTTATTCAATTTTCTGCATAATCTTACAACTTGTTGCAAACCTTCAACATTATGTCATCAGGGGCGGCCCAAGGTGGGTGCGGGGCCATGCGCGGAGACTCGGTGTGGGGCCTCATTTGCATAAGTGACCTCATTTGCATAAATATTTGCATAATGTTACCATACACTAGCTTTTAGTAAACATGCCTCTTAGAGTGTATGGATAAAGAAAGACTAAAAGATTTCTACATTATTATAATCCAGTGCCAACCGCCAGGCACATTACTACCAAGCCAAATCAGAAACACCGCTGATCCAACTGCGTTCCGAAGACAACTAAAAACCATCCTCTTCCTGGAATATCTTGGACCAGATCCAAGCAACCTCCACTGACATCTCACAACCCCGCAACCGAAATCCCAATCTACCCTCTGAGACCCATGTCTGTTCCCTAAGACCTCTCCACCTGTTTGAATCATCAATGTTGGCCCCCTGGTGAAGGCCCCCCCCCCCCTTTTATGTTACACCGCTTGACCCGGTGAAAAGCAGTATATAAATGCAGTTAAATAAATAAATTAGGAACTACTAAAAACACTGCCCATTTAGAACCCATAGCAAACCGGCCGTATCGTAACAGCACTACCAGGACTCACAAAGCACCATACTCTACCTATCAAAAGGCAACACTGCAAATATTAAACCAATACATTTCAGAGAATAACAATACATGACCTACTGGGGAAAGAGAACAAGTGGCAATGTCAAATAGGAATTACATAAACAGAATACCTCAGCTCAGTTACACATGCAGAACATAGACCATCACCAAACAAGGAATCACAATTTAGAAGCAGGAAGACAATAATTAAACTGGGAACCCCAAAAGCCAAACTTGGAATGTACAACAACACTGTAGAAATAAAACTATAAATTATTTTCCTCTTGTACTAAACAAGGCGCAGACTTTAATGATGTGTATTTCCCAGAGCTGTCATACTCCAGTTAATAAATTCAAAATAGAGAGATCTTTCTACCTTTTCTGCATTTATTTTTTCAGTTGCAATTACTCCAGCCACTTTCTTCTGGTTTCTTCATGTCTTCTAACTCTCCATCGTCTGCTGTCCATTTGTCCTTTCCTTCTCTCTTCTAGTTTTTTCCATTCTCTCTCTACATCTTTAACATACTAATCTTTCTCCTTTTGCTCTTTCCTCATTCCTATTTCATCGACTCAAATTTTACCCCTTCATCCTCAATCCCCACTTACTCTCCCAATACCCGGCCAATTGTAGATTTTTCTTCCCTCCCACACACAATATTTTTCCCCTCTCCATTTCACTCTCCCAGCCCCATCCCATTCTAATCCTCCCCCAACATCAGCTCCCTTCTAGTTTCAGCCCCACCCAGCATCCGCTCCCTTTTAGTCCCCGCATCAGCCCATTTCCAGTCCTATCTGAGTACTTCCATCAGCTCATTTCCAATCCCAGCCCCCCATCAGCCCATTTCTAGTCCTTTCCTAGCCCCACCATCAGCCCATGTCAAATCCTAGCTCCCCTCCACTCAGCCCATTTCCAATCCAAGCCCCCAATGAGCCTTCTTCCAGTTCTAGTCCCTCCATGAGTCCATTTCAATCCAAGCCCCCACCACAGCCCATTTCCAATCTTAGCCCCCCCCAACAGCCCATTTCCAGTCCTATCCTAGCCCCTCCATGAGCCCATTTCCTGTCCTAACTCCCCCCCACTCAGTCCATTTCCAGTCTTAGCTCCCTTCCCTCACAGTCCATTTCCATTCCAAGTCCCCCTCCCCATCAGCTATTTGCAGTTCAAGCCCCCCTTCCACTTAGCCCATTTCCATTCCAAGCCCCCGTCCCCATTAGCTATTTGCAGTTCAAGCCTCCCCTTCCACTCAGCCCATTTCCAGTCCTAGCAACCCCTCCAACCCATTACTAGTTCTAGCCCCCCCATAGCCCATTACCGGTCCTAAGCCCCCCATCAGCCCACTTCCGTCCTAACCCCCCCCATCACCCCAGTTGCAGTCTTAGCCCCCCATAGCCCATTACCAGTCCTAACCCCCCATTAGCCCACTTCCAGTCCTAACCCCATCAGCCCATATCCAGTCTTAGCCCCCCATCAGCCCACAGCCCATTACCAGTCCTTACCCCATCAGCCCACCTCAAGTCCTAACCCCCCCATCAGCCCATTTCCAGTCTTAGCCCCCCCCCCAGGACCGTACCGAGCCCTGTGCAAGCAGTGTGGCCGCACAGGGCACAAAGACTTCAGGGGTGCATTTCGGCTGACTGCCGTTGCCTGCCGCCACACAGAGAGCCGAAATGCGCCCCTGAAGTCTTTCCGCTGGCACACTAAGCAGGTCTGGTCTCTCCGGGAGGGACCAGACCTGCTTAGCATGCCAGCGGCAGGCGGCTTGCACATCGGGTGCACGCCTCTTCTCTCCCGCCACCATAAAGTGGCTAGATAGGGGTGCGCGCCCGATGTGCAAGTCGCACAGGGCGCAATTTGCCATCTGTACGGCCCTGCCCCACCCCATGACCCATTACCAGTCCTAACCCCCCCATCAGCCCACTTCCAGTCCCAACCACCCCATCACCCCATTTTCAGTCTTTACCCCTCCCCATAGTCCATTACCAGTCCTAACCCCCCTCCCCCCCATCAGCCCATGGAAAATTTAAAAAAAAAAAAAAAAAAGCTGTCGCCACCGTGGCAGCGGCAGAATCGAGTGTCCCACGGCCCCCCCGCCCGCCTGGCAGAGCCCTCCCTTCCTGTATCAGCCCCTTCGGCACCGGCTTCAGAGCCACAAAGGGAGAGTTTCTCCCTCGCGGCTCTGTTAAGCCCACCGGGGCTGTTGGGAAGCGGGCATTCTCCAGGAGCAAGCAGGAAGTCAGTCCTCACATATGGGTGACGGTGTCGACGGAGCCCCCGTGCGAAGCATTTCCCCAGATTTCAAAGAAAGCCTTTGGGAATGCAGCGAGCATGTGCGGTCGCCTTCCTGCCCAAGGATGCCATCTTGCTCACTTTCTTTTTCTGCGGAGCTCAACGGACATAGTTCGTGTCACCCCGGAAAAGTTGATTTTTTTTCTGCGATATTTTGCATTGCTTTATCCAGTTTGACGCCGGTTCCCCTCCCACCTCGGCTCGGTACACTGGTATCTAGTCCGGAATTTCTTTTTCGGTTTTTGTCCTTTGTGACTAGCGTTCGCGCCTTTTTTCTTTAGTTTCACTGGCAGCCCTATCTTTTGACCTTGCAGGGGGCCCTTTTTCCCCCGATGACTGCCAGCGGGTTCAAAAAGTGTGATTTTGTCTCTCACCGACACACACAACTGCTGCCTCCGATGCCTCGGGCCCGACCATGACCTGCTGATCTGTGGCCCGTGCGGCAAAATGTCGTTGAAGGAACTTTGGAGCCGTCAGCATCAACGTGAGAGAATTTTTTCAGCGTCCGTGTCCGGCCGGGCCCGGACTTCGTCAGAGGCCTCGACATCTCGGGAGTCTGACCCCGAGCGCCGTCATGGGTCCTCTAAAAGGGGGTCTGCCACTCGGGAGCACAAAAGGAAGAAGCAGCTCATGAGGGCAGCGTCAGTGGAGGCACCTGGATCCTCCGGGCCCAGGTCGCGGAGGTCTGACCGCCATCCCGGGCTCTCGGAGTCAGAGTGGCCATCCAAACTACCTCGCCTGGAGCCGGGGTTATCGAGTCAGGTAACACCTGTTGTACTCGTTGACTCTTCTCCGGGAGAACCGCCGTCGGGCCCGACGCCATCGGGGCCTGAGTTGGGGGCTGCGGAGTCTCCTGAGCTCGGACTCAGGTTGACAGCCCTGGAGAGCAGCCTGGCTGCCTTCATGGAGCAGCAGCGGGTACTGATCGACGGTCTGATCGGTGCATCTGTCCCGACCACCGGGACCTCAACGTCTAAGTCGACCCCGGAGGTCGAGTCGATCCTCGAGTCAATCAAGTCTCGAGTTGATCCTTGGCCACGGTCTCCCTCGACCTCCCGTTCGGGGCCGAGGTTGTGGAAGCTGGTGCCATCGAGGCTCACATGGCCAGAGCTGCCCGACTCCTCGGAGGAGGAGTCGGCGTGGGAGATGGAGGACGAGGAGTCTCGACACCTTCCGAACCCGGTGCATCCCACCGGACTCACCGGAGTCTGAGCCTCGGAGAAGGTCGCCCCCCCGGAGGATACCCAGTTCTCGGATTTCATCAGGGACATGGCCAAAGTATTGGCATTCCCGGTGGACACCGAGGAGGAGCCGGAGAGCTCGATGCCCTCCAGTATGATTTTCCTCCGAAGGAAGCCTTTACTGTACCGGTTCCTCCGTTGCTGGAGTAGCTGCTTTTCCATATGTGGGGAGCACCGGCCTCGGCGCCGGTTCTTAGCAAGCGGGTCGTTTCTATCTATCGAGTCCGTAAGAGCTCTAGGTTCCAAAAGGCGCAGCTACCGCACAACTCCATGGTTGTGGAATCGGCCATACACAGGCTGAAAAGCCAAAAGATGCACTTCTTGGTGCCCCCCGGCCGGGAGGCCCGGAACCTGGATGCCCTCGGTAGAAAGTGCTTCCAGGGCTTGATGCTATCTTGCCGTGTCCAGACTTACCAGCTGTACATGGGCATGTACTTACGGGACCTGGCAAAGTAGATTGCTGGGTTCTCGGCTGGCTTCTCGGGGGAACCTTTGCAAAGATTCAAGGCCTTGTCTACAGGGATCCGAGAGTGCTCGAAATTTATATCTCGAGTAGCCTATGATGGCTTTGAGGCTTCGGCCCGGGTAGCTGCGGCCGGCATCGGTGCATGCCGTCAGGCCTCGGTACAGTCGTTGGATCTGGAGTCATGGGTGCAGGATAAGTTGGTCGATGTCCCGTGCCGAGGTGACAACCTGTTCGGCAAGCCCATGACTGAGAAGGCTGCAGAAATTGAGACCCTCAGCAGGACAAGGCTGTCCAGAAAGACTTATGCCCCTTCTCACAAAAAGAAGGGCTCGGGGAAGAAGCCTTTTTTCCCAAGGAAGGGTACTGCCTACAAAACCTACCCTCAATATCAGGCCTCTCCAACTCCCCAACAGGGTTAGAAGGCCAAAGGGCAGGGGCATGGGCCCCGTAGGCAGAAAACCCCCAAGCCCCCTCAGCTCCGGCTCCTGCACAGCAGGGAGAGAGTTTTTGACTCCCAAGGCTTAGCCTCTCCTCTGCTGGTGGCCCCACTCAGCACAGGAGGTCAACTGACCCTGTACGCCTACAGGTGGCTAGCCATCACAGGGGATACCTGGGTACTGAGCTTAGTCCAAAAAGGCTATATGCTCCATTTCCACCAGCTACCCCCCTCCCACTATCCAGGGGAACCTCCAAGACTCCCCTCTTCACAGGAACCTCCTCCTTCAGGAGTTGGCAAGTCCTTCTAAAGGAACAAGCGGTGGAACCGGTGCCGCACCACCTGAAAGGGCAAGGCTTCTACTCCAGGTACTTCCTTCTACCAAAGAGAACAAGAGGCCTCAGACCTATCCTAGACTTGCGAAATCTGAACAAGTTTCTGGAGAGGGAAAAGTTCAAGATGCTTACCCTTGGGATACTGCTGCCCTACCTCCAGCAGGGAGACTGGCTATGCTCCTTAGACCTAAAGGATGCTTATACGCACATCCTCATCCATCCAGACCACAGACAATATCTCAGATTTGTGGTGGGAGGAAACCACTTTCAGTACAGGGTACTTCCTTTTGGCCTAACCTCTGCCCCCAGGGTTTTCACCAAATGCCTGGCGGTGGTGGCGGCTTTTCTCAGAAATCAGTGGATTTTTGTCTTCCCGTACCTGGACGACTGGCTAATCAGAGGCCAGTCATTCCTGGAGGCCCGACAGGCCACTCTTCGCACTGTTACTCTTCTTTAGCATCTAGGCTTTGTCATAAACTATGCAAAGTCCACTTTGCTCCCCTCTTAGAATCTAGAGTTTATAGGAGCCAGGTTGGACACCCTTCAGGCAAGAGCTTACTTGCCTGAGAACAGGGCCCAAAGACTGTTGGATTTGGTCAACCAAGTCCAATGCAATTCTCATGTTTCCGCAAGTTACTTCCTGCGTCTCCTGGGCCACATGGCATCCACTGTGCATATGACCCCGAATGCCTGTCTGCACATGTGCCTCAGAGATCAGTGGACACAAACCACCGGTGACCTCCGAGACACAATAAAGGTGTCCAGACGACTTCTGAACTCCTTGCAATTGTGGCTACATCCACCAAGCCTTCTCAGGGGGGTACCTTTTCAGGCTCCAGCACACACAAGGGTGCTGATGACAGATGCTTCCTAGAGGGGCTGGGGTGCATATTGCCAGGGCTCATGCACTCAAGGCCTGTGGTTCCCTCAGGAGGCCACACAGAAAAACAACCTTTTAGAGCTACGAGCAATCCGCTTAGCTCTGCAAACTTTGTCATGCCCTCTCGCAACAGTCTGTCCTAGTTAGACGGACAATCAGGTGGCTATGTTCTACGTGAACAAACAAGTGGGCACAGGGTCCAGACTCCTATGTCAGGAGGCACTGGACCTTTGCTCCTTTGCGGTCAGGCAGGGTTTGTTTCTCAAAGCAGTCTACCTACCTGGTCAAGAAACCTTCCTAGCAGACAAGCTAAGCAGGATTCTCCAGCCTCACGCATGTCAGTTGAATTCACTGGTGGTCCAGCAGATCTTCCTCCGCTGGGGGCTTCCAGCCATTGATCTCTTTGCAAGTCCACTCAACCGTCAGCTACCCAGGTTTTGCTCCAGACATCCGCATCCCCTGAGGATGGCGGCAGATGCTTTTCTGATCTCTTGGTCTATGGGCCTCCTGTATGCGTTTCCTCCCACGCCCCTGGTGGCCTGAACTCTGTTCAAGATCCTTCAGGACAAGGCCTCGGTGATTCTGGTAGCCCCCAGATGTCTGAGGCAGCCTTGGTTTCCACTTCTTCTGCAGTTGGCGGCGGAAGCTCCATTCCCTCTGGGGCTGCAACACGATCTCCTGTCTCAAGAGCAGGGTTCTCTTCTGCACCCCAACCTCAGGTCCCTCAATCTGATGGCCTGGATGCTGAAAGGGTAGTGCTTGCTCCCTTACTTCTACCTAAGAAGGTTGAGGAGGTGGTATTGTCCTCTAGGAGGCAGTCCACCAGAAAGTCCTATGCCTTCAAATGGCATAGGTTTACAGTGTGGTATGCTCAGCACAATGAAGATCCTTTCTCTTGCCTTGTGCCAGTAGTACTGCAGTATTTACTTCACCTTTCAGACCTAGGCCTTAAGTCTAACTCTGTTCGAGTCCACCTCAGTGCTTTGTCAGTGCACCACTCACTGGTGGAAGGGCAGTCTCTATCAGTTCACCCCTTGGTGTCCAGATTCCTCAGAGGTCTGTTTCTACTCATGGTCTGGTTCATCCACCGGCGTCTGAGTGGGATTTGAACGTGGTCATGCAGCAACTTACTCGCCCACCGTTTGAGCCAATGGCTACTTGCCATTTGCGCTTCCTTTCTTGGAAAGCGCTCTTCCTGGTGGCTCTTTCATCAGCCAGATGTGTGAGTGAGCTACAAGCTCTGGTTTATGATAGGCCGTAAACAAGGTTCTATAGGAATAGGGTGGTCCTACGGACCCATCCCAAGTTTCTCCCAAAAATGGTCTCCTCTTTCCACCTCAATCAGGAGGTGGTTCTTCCGACTTTCTTTCCCAGGCTGCATGCCAGCCGGGCTGAGACAGTCTTGCATACCCTGGACTGTAAGAGGGCGTTGTCCTTTTACATAGAACCTTTGCGGGAGCATCGAAGGGCTGTTCAGCTCTTCGTTTCGTTTGACCCTAATAGGATGGGGTTACCTGTCTCCAAGCGCACATTGTCCACTTGAGTAGCAGATTGCATCGCCTGGGCGTACAGGGCAGCCGACTTCCCCTTGCAGGGTCGGGTCACGGCCCACCGTTTCAGTGCGAAAGCCGCATCAGTAGCTCATCTCCGCTCTGTTCCGTTGGCAGACATCTGCCGGGCCGCAACTTGGTCTTCAAGCCAGACTTTTGCAGCCCATTATTGCCTGGAGAGAGAGTCCCGGCGGGACAGTGTTTTCGGCCAGGCGGTACTCCATAATCTCTTTGAGGTTTAGGCAACTCCTACCCTCCGGCCCTAGTGTTGGGCTACCGGACGGGATGCATTCTAAGAAAAAATTCTTATCGCGCATGCTGTGGCTCTCGAGAGGGAGCCATTTTTCAGCTTTGGGGTCACGGTAGCCTAGAGTTGGGGAGTCCCATATGTGAGAGAAAGCGTAGTTACTCACCTGTAACAGGTGTTCTCCAGGAGCAGCCGGAATCAGTCCTCATGACCCTCCCTCCTCCCCTGGAGTTGCAGTCACATACTTCATTTTGATTTTTTGCTGTCTTTTAGCTATGTCATCAGACTGAGTAAGATGGCACCGCGCATGCCCGCTGCATTCCCAAAGGCTTTATTTGAAAGCTGGGGAAATGCTCCGCACGGGGGCTCCGTCGACGTCACCCATATGTGAGGACTGATTCCTGCTGCTCCTGGAGAACACCTCTTACAGGTGAGTAACTACGCTTTTCCTGTTTCCCATCAGCCCCAGCGGGCTTAACAGAGCCGCGAAAGGGAAGCTCTCCCTTCGCGGCTCTGAAGTCAACGCCGAAGGTTCTGCTGCAGGGAGAGAGGACTCTGCCGGGTGGGGGGGGTGGCCGTGGGACACGCGATTCTTCCGCTGCCACAGCGGCAGCAGCAACAGCCAGCTTTTTTTTTAAAATTTACTTTTAATGCAGGCAGAATGTTCTTTGCGCGGGCCCCCCTGAAACGCGGGCCCTGTACAAAAAACATTCTTGCTCAATGGATGGGCCGGCCCTGTATGTCATACCAATTTACATGTGAACATTTGATAACTTGTTCGTCCACTTTTGTTACTCTATATCTCCCCCTCCCCCTCTTCCCTCCCTTTATCCAAATGTCTTAACTATTATGCTTACTTCCGTTATCCTCCCCCATCACTTCCTTTATCCCTTCTGTCCTCCATTCTTCATATCATTGCCACATGTTTCTATATTTTCTTATATTATGTTTTCTATATGCTTCAGTTGTACATAGACCCCACACTTGCTCCAACTTTCCTACCATTTCTTTTAGTGGTGGTATTTCTTTATTCTTCTACCATCTAAGAAGGCTCATTCGTGCAGTTATTATGCAGTAACCTAGAAAAATTTCCAATCCATCGTGTCCTTCCCCTGGGTTTTTTTTGGCTTGTACCTTAGTGATTTCCCCATATATTCCCTCTACCTCTTCCCAGTATTTCTGTACTTTTGGGCAATCCCAGAGCATATGCAGTAGTTTTCATCTCTGTCCACATCGCTTCCAGCACTCATTTGAGCTTTTAGGGTAGATAGCTTGTATTTTAACTGGAGTCCAATACATCCTTAACCTAACCTTTAAACTATTTTCCAGAAGCAGTGTCCCTGATGCTAACATTTGTGCCCTTTCATATATACTTTCCCATATATTTATATTCCACGGTCCTGTTATTTCTTTTTCCCATCTTTCCTGACTTTTTGACTCCCCCGCCCCCTTTTCTATTATCATTTTAAATAGTTTAGATATCAGTCCTTTATGTGAGTTCTGTTTCCCCATCAGCTCCTCAAATTGTCAAATTTTCTGAGTGGTGACTAACCTAAGCTGAGTTTTCTCTAACAAATGCTTCAGAATGCAGAACCACTCGCTGGTTAACCTCGGGCTTGTCAATAGTTTTGTTTGGCTACTGCACTGGCAGTCAAACTCTCAGCTACACTAACACAGCTATGGAGCCATGAGAACACACTTAGTTAGGTGTCCTGGATCATTTAACTACATATTACTTTATATGATGACTCTAATGTGTAAATAGTTTCTCCTATGTATTCCAAGTTTGTTACCCTGTTATTTGTAACTCTCCCTTGTTATCCAAGTTTGATGTCCGGTTAATTGTAAACTCAGACACATTTTATCCTGTCTGATTTTTCTGTTCCATGTAAACCGCGCTGATGCAGAATAGTGCGGTATATAAGAAATTGTAATAAATAATAAATACATAAAATGGGGTAGGTTTGGCTTGTAAATTTAGTTTTATCTCCTTTTGTTGTAAAAAAAAATACCATATCTGCACATACGCTTAATAATCCGTCTTTTCTAATTGGTATTTCATTTGTAACTCCTGAAATGTTCTGATTTCTCCTCTTTCCTACCATTTGACCTATCCTTTTCAACCCTTTGTTTGCTTACACCGCATATGCCTTTGTTTTCCCCTGGTTGAATTCTCCTATACCTTGAATAAATGTGTGTCTAGAGTACCTTCCCCCCCCCCCCCCCCCAAGATACCCTTTCCATTTTCTCCACATTTTGAGGGTGAGCTCCCTATATGGGTTTGCATTCTCCTCTCCTTCTGTCTTTTCCGCGGGGTCCCATATCTTTGCTTATATATTTCCTTCCCCTTTTGCTTCTATATGTACCCGCCCTGGGACATCCTCCTCCTCCTTCAATGCAAATACTGCTCTAAGTTGCGCTGCTGCATAATAGTTAGCTATACAGGGTACCCCCAACCCCCCCTCTTCTTTCTGCTACCTTTGGGAATTTCTTTTTCTAACAGGCCTCAGCGAACATTTAGACAAGTATAGCTTCTCTTGATACCAGTTTATGGTGCCTTCTTCCATGTGCTTAACCTTCCCTCTCTCCTGTTTCTCTTCTAATTTTGTATTTTAATATTTTAATTTTCCTTAATTTTTTTTAGAATATCTTCTTTTATCATTTTGATGTTTGTAAATTGTAAACTGCTTTGACAGTGTTTGAAAAGCAGTCTAGCAAGTACCAATAAATAAATAAATGGGCTGAGCAATAGGGACTGTGGTGGCGATGTTGCCAACACTCTTGATATTAGACCTTGAAGAAGTGGAAGAGTAGGAGGAGCAGTATCCATTCATGCTTTTGCTTCATTGTTCCCCAGCTATTTGTTCTGTGGACTTTTATAGGTATGGGAAGTGAGAAGGGGAGAGTTAAAGAAATTTGCTACTGTGTGTTGAGTCTAGCAAGCAATTTACCAAATTTGTATTACGTTATTTGTTGAAAAGGAAATGATATTTCCAGTGCAAATCTACTGTCTAGTAAAGACATGAGGAGAGTGTAAAGTTGCACAACTGACTTTTAGTGACTTTTCCTTAATTAGTACTTTTAAAATAATCTCGGACAAAGTAAGCAAGATTGTCTTAACAGAGACCTACTATTTTAAATCATTGCAAGCCCTACAATTCTATCTTCTGATCACACTAGCTCATTAACTCTCTTTTCTTCCTTCCTAGGGTCATAGGGCAATTGCTTAAGTTGGTGCTGCACCAGAAAATTTGTTGCTACTGTTATTCGAAAACATGAATTTTGATATGTTCCAGCTGAATTAGATCTCTGCATGCAACTTTTATGTATTCTAAGCCATAAAAGCATTAAATTAAACACTGATTTATCTTTTATGCAGTTCTCAAATTAAAGTTAATGTTAAATTTAAATACTTTCAATATTAGAAGAAATCAGGCACTAGCCATCTAAGTCTCCCACTCCATTCTGTAATCTCCCTCATTACTGGCAACTCGACACATCAAAGTATTTCAGATTTATAAAACATAGCAGTACAATTAGCACTTGCAAAAAGAGAAGGGAGAATGCCAGGGTAGGCAGATGGAAATACAGGTTAACAGAACAGCACCCAATAATAATATGACGTATGCTCTGAATGCACAGACGTTACCCTTAATACCCTTATAAACACAGAAACACATTTAGCACTTGAAAGGAAAGGGAGGAGTCCAGAAAACTCAAAAATAGGAGATAAATCACCAGGAGGCAGATACTTGCAAAATTTACAAATTGTACCAGCAGATGCTGGCAGTTTAGGATTTTGCCAGAAATTACTGTCATTAAGATAAAATTGTGTTCCATCTGCACCTGCCTTTGCTGGTTTCAACTTGACATTTATATGCAGAGAATCAGCAAGACTACAGAGTTCTCTGTGATCAGATGTCAGATTGAAGTTGGCATAAGCAATGAGGGAGTGCTTCTCCCAATGGAGATTAATTCCAAAACTCAAACAAGAACCCTACCTATGAAAAGTCAAAGCACAGCAAATATTCTGATAAGTCGTAGAATACCATTATGCCTTCTGCTAGGACACAGAACA
This sequence comes from Ichthyophis bannanicus, assembly GCA_033557465.1. Classification (NCBI taxonomy): domain Eukaryota; kingdom Metazoa; phylum Chordata; class Amphibia; order Gymnophiona; family Ichthyophiidae; genus Ichthyophis; species Ichthyophis bannanicus. Next base: position 474,798 of record JAWIIG010000037.1, on the reverse strand, counting down.
AGACTCTACAGAGAACTTACATGCTTATAAAATGTCTGTCACACACAGAACACAAACAAACTCGTCAAATGAAGAGTAAATGATCACAGATTCAAAATAGAAATTTGTAGCCCAAATTTAAAATGAAACCCCAAGATGCCAGAAGTCCTGCATGCAGTGCAGTGCAGAGCTGAAGGAATATATACAGAAATACATTATCTCCAGGAACAAGCAGGAATGAGTCTTCACATATGGGTACGTCGGTACCGACGGAGCCTGCGCGGGAACGCTCCCCAGCTTCCCAAAAAGGAAAGCTTTTGGGAGCATCCCACAGCGCCTGCGCGCTGCCTTCCCGCCTTTCCTAACCACCTTTCCTCAGTTCTTCTTTGTCGCGGAGCCAGCAGGTCGTGTTCCTGTCACCGCTGAAGAAGTTCTTTGTTTTATTTTATTTCTTTGGCCGTGCGTCTGCCTCCCCCGACTTCGGACCGGTACCGCCGGTCTTTTCTTCCTTTTCTTATAAAAAACAAAACAAAACACATTTTTTTCCCTCACTTAGTGTGCTTTTCTTCTTTTGGGCCTTAGGCCTCACAAAGAATTTTTTCCTCATGGAAAAACAAGCCTCCGGGTTTAAAAAATGCACTAAGTGCAGTGGTACTATTTCTGTTACTGACACCCATGAATGGTGTCTTAAATGTTTGGGTCCTGAATACTCCATCCCGGATTGTCCGTCCTGCTCTTTGATGTCTAAACGAGGTTTACAGAACCGAGCAGCCAAGCTCCATGTGCTGTTTCCCTCTGATGCAGCTTCAGTGGCATCGACGTCTTCCAGGGCTTCTTCCTCCTCCCATGGATCTCAGGTAACCAAACATAAATCCAGCCGGTCCTCGAAGGGTAGATCTCCTTCCAAGCATCGAGATGCCTCCGGGCTTGCCCTCGAGGATCCTGCACCGGCAAAACAACCCCGGCGGGAAGCTCCGGCTTCCAAAGCTCCACCTATGGGGTTACAGGTTGACATCGATGGCACAGCCTCGACCGATCACCTGTTAGAATGCTCTGGGGTACCGAATTCCAGGCATTCATGGCGTCGATGGATCACAATGTTCTATCCATGCAGCAGGCTATCACGGCCTTCATTCAAGCTGCGACGCCACTGATACCACAACAAACCCCGTTGTCTGTATCGGCTCCGGTACCGGCACTAGCGCCGGTACCGGTACCGACTGCATCGACATCGTCCAGGATGCCGACTGCAGCGGTTCCCTGTCCAGGGATGCTCATTGGTACCGATGACGCCCGATGTCGATACCGCTCGATACGCGTATCGAGCTTTGGAAGATCACCTTGACAGGCGATACTTTGATTCCTCTGAAGATTCTGATACATCGGAGGAATCTCCTGAAGTATCCATAGTCCTTCCTGAAGAGCCTTCTTCTCCAAAAAGAAGGATGTCTCCTCCAGAGGACTTGTCCTTTCAAGACTTCATAAGAGAAGTAGCTAAAGGACTTTCTATTTCAGTAACCTCTGAGTCAGAGCCTAGAGCTAAAAAATTGGATATTTTAGGTTATTCTGAGGCTCCTAAGGAGGCAGTCACCTTGCCAATTCATGAGATTCTTTATGAGCACATGATTGACTTATGGGAGACTCCTCTCACTATCTCTCCTCATTCTCAAAGATTGGACACTATGTACCGTGTCCCCCCTTGTCCTGGTTTTCATAAAACACAGCTTCCTCACCATTCTATTGTGGTGCAGTCAGCTATGAAAAGGATAAAGAGTGCAAAAAGACACTCCTCTGCCCCTCCAGGAAGAGAATGCAGGACCTTGGATGCTTTTGGTAGAAAAATTTTCCAAGCCAGTATGCTCATTGCCAGAATCAACTCCTATAGTCTTTACATGGGGATGTTTCTGAAAGAAGTTGCAGAAAAACTGCACACTTTCCTCCCTTTTCTTCCAGAGGATAAAAGGGAAGACTTCCTTATTTGGCTTAAGCATACTCAAGACATTTCAAAGTTTTCCAACCGTGCAGCTTTTGACTCCTTTGAAGGTGCCAGCAGAGCTTCTGCCATTGCCATAGCTGCTCGCAGAATTGCTTGGCTCCAGGCTTCTGATCTAGAACCCTGGGTCCAGGATGGTTTAGGATATCTTCCCTGTACAGGTGAAAACCTGTTTGGCAAAGAATGGCAAATAAAAGCCACTCAAATGGATGCAGAAAATTCTGCTCTGGATAGACTTTCAAAGTCAACCTCCATTCCTGCCAAGAAAAAACCTTTCAAGAAGTCTTTCTTCAAAAAGGGCAGATTCCCTTCTACTTCTGGCCAACAGTCATCTACAGGTCGCTTTGCTACTAAGCATCAGCAACCTAAACAGGCCAGGCCTAAGTCTACAGGGGCTGCTGCAACTCAGCAGTCCCAACCTCCTCAGGGTTTTTGACTTGATGCTAGAGAACTTAGCCTTTCTGGCTCTAAAACAGCCAGAGCCTCTCACCATTCCAGGAAGGTTAGCTCATTTTGCTCCCAGATGGGAGCAAATTACAACAGCGCAGTGGACCCTCTCCATCATAAGGGAGGGCTACAAACTTCATTTCTCAAACCTTCCTCCTCACACCATGGTGAGACACTTCAATTCTCCAACATCTCTTCTCGACCTTCTAGGTCAGGAGGTGGCTACACTTCTTGCCCAAGGGGCAATAGAAGAAGTACCTCTTCTTCAACAAGGGTCAGGGTTTTATTCCCCCTATTTTCTCATCCCAAAGAAAACAGGGGGGTACAGACATATTAGATCTGAGAATTGAACAAATTCCTATACAAGGAGAAATACAAGATGCTTTCTCTGGGCACTCTCCTTCCATACCTTCAGAGTCAGGATTGGCTTTGTTCTCTAGATCTCAAGGATGCGTACACGCATGTCCTCCTCCATCCTTCTCACAGAAGGTTCCTCCGTTTTCTTTTCCAAGGAAAGCATTACCAATATAGGGTGCTTCCTTTCGGTCTGGCCTCTGCTCCAAGAGTGTTCACCAAATGCATGGCAGTAGTAGCTGCATTTCTACGCACTCTGGGAATATTTGTATTCCCATACCTGGACGACTGGCTCATCCGAGCTCCATCCTAGTCAGAGGCCCAGACTTCCCTGGACTGCACAAGGCGCATTCTGCAGTATCTGGGACTTGTGGTAAACCTCCCAAAGTCCCAGCTCACCCCTACTCAGTCCCTAGAGTTCATAGGGGCCTGGTTGGATACTACCACTGCAAGGGCCTATCTTCCTCAGGCCCGTTGCCTACGCCTAGTACAGTTAGCCTCCCAGATTCAGTCAAAAAGCCATTTAACTGCCCGGGAGATGCTGCAACTGCTAGGCCACATGGCATCCATAGTGCATGTGGTCCCCTATGCTCGCCTTCACATGAGAGCAGCTCAATGGACTTTGTCCACCCAGTGGACTCAAGCATCAGGGGCTCTGTCAGACAAAATAGCAACCTCCAGGTGCCTCTTTTGGTCTCTCCAGTGGTGGAAGTCCACCCAAAATCTGTTGCTGGGGTCCCCCTTTCAACAGTTGTTGCCCCAGGCAACCCTCACAACAGATGCCTCCCAAACAGGCTGGGGAGCTCATCTACAAGGCCTCTCCACTCAAGGCACTTGGTCTCCACAGGAGGACTATCTCCATATCAACCACTTGGAGCTCCGAGCAGTTTTTCTAGCTCTCAAGTTCTTCCATACCCTGCTCAGCTACAAGACAGTCCTCATTCATACGGACAATCAAGTAGCCATGTTTTACATAAACAAGCAAGGAGGAACTGGCTCTCTGTCGCTTTGCAACGAAGCTTTAAGATTGTGGGCCTTCGCCAGAGAGCACCAAATCCATCTCCTGGCCGTATACCTCCCAGGAATCCAAAACTCTTGGGCAGACAGACTCAGTCGAGTTCTGCTTCCACACGAATGGTCCCTGAACATGGACCAAGTACTCAGAATCTTTCAAGAGTGGGGAACCCCGGACATAGACCTCTTTGCAAGTCCGTGGAATGCCAAACTTCCCCGGTTCTGTTCCAGAATTCCGTGTCAGGGAGTTCAGGCCAAGGATGCCTTCCTCCTTCATTGGGGTCAAGACTTCCTGTATGCCTTTCCACCCATTCCTTTAATTCCCAAGACTCTGTTCAAGCTCCAGAGGGATCATGGATCTATGATCCTCATAGCCCCACGCTGGCCACGCCAAGTGTGGTACCCTCTACTTCTACATCTTTCTCAAGCTCCCTCCCTAGACTTGGGAGCTGCTCCAGACCTTCTGTCTCAAGAGGAGGGGACTTTGTGGCACCCAAACCCCAAGTCCCTTCATCTCAGAGCTTGGCTGCTGAAGGCCTAGACCTTCAAGATTGGAATCTTTCTCAGCAAGTGAAGCATATCCTACATGCTTCCAGAAAACCTTCCACTAGACGTTCCTATGCTTTTAAATGGAAAAGCTTTTCCATTTGGTGTGCTGAGAAAGGTCTTGACCCTCTAGCACTATCTTTGAATTCTCTATTGGAATATCTCCTGCATCTCTCCAGTGCAGGCCTTAAGACGAATTCAGTAAGGGTCCATTTGAGTGCTATTGCAGCATCCCTTAAGCCCATCAATGGACAACCTATTTCCTCTCATCCTCTTTTTGCATGATTCATGAGAGGCCTAACTTTAACTAAACCTCCCATTAGGCCTCCTCCGGTGGCATGGGACTTAAATCTGGTTTTTGGTCAGCTTATGAAGCCCCCATTTGAACCCTTAGCCACCACCTCCTTGAAATTTCTTTCCTGGAAGGTTATTTTCCTCATTGCAGTCACCTCAGCTCGCCGCATCAGTGAACTGCAGGCCTTAGTGGCTAATCCACCTTATACAAGGTTCCATCATGATAAGGTAGTCCTAAGGACCAATCCACACTTTATGCCTAAAGTGGTTTCGCCTTTTCATCTTAATCATCTGTCTTTTTTCAAGGTCCTCATGCATCAAGAGCAGAGAGGAATCTTCATACCCTGGATTGTAAGAGAGCTCTTGCCTTTTACTTACAAAGGACACAGCAACATAGAAAGTCTTCTCAAATCTTTGTTGCCTTTGATCCCTCTCATTTAGGACTTAGTCTCTAAGAGGACACTGTCCAGTGGGATTGCTCAGTGTATTTCTTTCGCCTACCAGAGTAAGAACCTTTCTCTAGAAGGCCATGTCACAGCTCATAATGTGAAGGCCATGGCCACCTCTATGGCTCATCTAAATTCTGTGTCCATCGACCAGATCTGTCTAGTGGCCACCTGGGCCTCGGTTCATACCTTCACAGCCCATTACTGTTTGGACAAGGACTCCCGCCGGGATGCCTTGTTTGGTCAGGCTGTTCTCAAACACCTGTTCCATGCTTAATCAACTCCTGCATTCCTTCCCTGGATGGATGCCTGTGATCCATAGGAGGAGGTAGAACCCTTCTCAGGGTCTCATATCCTGGGGGATCTCCCAGGCATCTTTAGCTAGGGAGTCCCCATATGTGAAGACTCATTCCTGCTTGTTCCTGGAGATAGCACAGTTACTTACCTGTAACAGGTGATCTCTGGGAACAGCAGGAATAAGTCTTCACAACCCACCCACCTCCCCTAGGAGTTGTATCTCTCTATCTGTCTTTCCTTTCCTCTCTCTCTCTTTGTCTCAGCTTTAAAACTGAACTGAGGAGAGGCGGTTAGGAAAGGCGGGAAGGCAGCGCGCAGGCACTGTGGAATGCTCCCAAAAGCTTTCCTTTTTGGGAAGCTGGGGAGCGTTCCCGCGCAGGCTCCGTCGGTACCGACGTACCCATATGTGAAGACTTATTCCTGCTGTTCCCAGAGATCACCTGTTACAGGTAAGTAACTGTGCTTTCTTCTGTATTGAGCAAAGTACAAAGATAACAGACACACATTCCCAATGACAACATATTTCAAACACTAAATTAAAAAGAAAGAGCTTGATATTTGAAGGGCAGTGGAAAACGCAAAGAGAGCTCGAAGCCCTCGCAGTGAGGAGGCCAATCATAGGAAGTGAGAGGTGTATGGAGGTCACAGGTGCCTTTATTAAAATGAGCCCCTACCCGTTTCGGCAATTGCCTTCTTCAGGGGGTATGCAGCTGAAAAAACATAACAATAAAAAAATAAATAAACAATATCAAAACAATAAAAAAGTGAACAATAAATAGTGAAGTCAGAATTAAAATTAAAATTATAAAAATAATTAGATACATTATTTATTCACAAATTTATCATAAGTTAAAAACAATACTTATGGAACGAATATAAACATAGTACAGATCAAACACCAAAACACATAGTATACATAAATAACTTAAAATTGTGCATCAATTAACTTAGATCACATCAAAACCATAAAACCATAGGGCAGAGGGTTAGGCAAACACTTGTAAAACAAAAATAGATAGAACAAAAAAGATGAGGTAGTGCAGTAAAATTTTAATATACTCACATATGCACTCTGTGAGGCTCTTTTGAGAGAGAATTATTATGCAATTGTCTCTCTGAACAAGAGGCAATAGAAGGTAAAACATTATTTTCATGAATACTTCAAGGTTTGATTAAAATTTATATTGAATTTATATTGGAGTAAGAAATCAATTGATAAATAAGTAGAGCTATGTATAACTGCATCATATGGACAGAGTAGGAGAAAAAGGGGGTGGTTTGTTTAGAATCCATTTTTAAAAAATAGAATCCATTTTTAAAAAAGAAAAATCTAATGTGTATAAACAATATATGTATATATAAATTTATCTAAAGTATTATATAGATAACCATTGATGCCACAAGACAGACAAATGAGGTAAAAATAGACCAACGAAGTAAAAAAGGGGTTATAAATGTGAATCAAGCTCAGTACACCTTTCTATAAATAATAAAACAGTAGAGAAAGGATAACTCATCCTATTGAATGTCAACTGATACAAGAGAGGAACGAAATCAAAACAAATAATGAAAAACATAGAAGAAAAAACAAATAAACCGTATTATTTTTACCAGCAGATGACATAGGTACGCATTCACAAACCTATCTATGTCAGTAAAAGCGGGTGGGGAGGGGGGAGTTCAACAAAACCAATGGACAGCTCTCAACAAACTTATACAACGGAGCGATCTCATGTAAGCCTCCATTCACGGTGGTAAAAATAAATAAATAAATAATCTTGTGCAAATAGGACATGGAACGATAAACAAATGCTAAAAGCATTGTAAACCAGAGCTCTCTCGGATAGAATAAAAAGTTATTATAAATAATGGATGAGGCTATGCACCAAAAAAATGCCAATTTCAGATGGAAGTTTTGTCGGTATTTAAAAATAAAGTTCTTTTCCAAATGTGACGTCCATTCGCGTCAAATAACGATCCTATATTTAAACGCCACATTATAAACACATCAAAGCAGAACAGTCACAGAAAGTCGAAAAGAACGGGAAAGCACATAACAAACCTTGCAAATAGTGTGTTGCTAACTGTTTAAGGAGAAACGAGCCTCTGACATTGTCAGGCTCTGCACTTGCACATTAAGGTTTTGATACACAAATAGCCATTCAAAACCGCACCAATAGGAGGTTAAAGGTGAGAGGGGAAAAGGAGGGAGGGAACAAAGACGTAGACGCCAGTCATCTATTAGGACGGTGTTTCTTGAAGAAACTGAGGCCATATACACAGAAGGTAGAATAGAAGACAATCTCATGTATTTACATCCCAGAACCTGTGCAGCATAATACTGTCTTCCAGATCAGCTGCACTCAAAGCGTTAACATCATGCCATAAGGAAAAATTTTTAAAAAATAAATGAATGAATGAATATACAAACAAATAAATAAATAATACTAATGAGAGATGATATATATTGGACTATAAAAACAGCATCTTATGTACAGTACAAAAGTAAAAGTTAAAATGTAATTTATTATAAGCAAATAAATAATGAGACCATATCAGATACCCTCTTCCAATAAACCGATATAACATGGAGCAATGTGACATTCATCAAGTAGTATTGTCACCCTCGTTCATCAAGTAAAATACTGATGTGCCTCCCTATGAATTTTTTAAGTACCTATGGCATCCAAAATGAATAAATAGTGAGAAATAAATACTAAGGGTTAATAAAATCAGGGATCAGGTTAAAAGAATGGACAAATAAATAAATGAATTAAAAAAATAAAAGAATGAAAGAGAATAAAAATGATAAAAAGAGGGGGGAAGGGGGAGGAAGGGAGAGGGGAGGGGGAAAAGAGAGGGGGAGCTGACTTTGAAAAAAGATATTTTGCACACCTTTTTAAAAATCAGATAAAATTATGGAATGTTTATACAGATGTTCTTATGATTTGGGATGGCACAGAGACTCAGTTACAAATCTTTTTTGAATGGCTCAATTCACTTGACGAGAACTTACAGTTTGAGGGCTCATATAGTCCTGATCGCATTGCATATTTAGATATCATGATAAAAAAAGATCTTACAGGGTTTGTTACAGACCTATACCGAAAAGCCACAGACAGGAACTCTTTGCTAAAATATGACAGTTTTCACAATACCTCTCTTAAATATAATCTGCCGGTGAGTCAATTTCTAAGAATTAAAAAATTGTGTACTTCAGAGGAAGATTTTGAATGCATAGCCATGGACATGCACAAAAGATTCAAGGAACGTGGATACCCTCAGGACTGTATAAAGAAAGCCTACTTGCGAGCCTGCTCTATGGATCGGGCTTCTCTTCTTAAAAAGTCAAAGAAGTCACTACTAGATAGGGTTGTGTGTGCCCTCACTTTCTCCAATTTTTCAAAAGATATAGTGCGTATTCTAAAAACAGGAGTGGCACGTTTTGACCACTCTTCCCATGTTTGCTACTAAGCAATTAACTATCGCTTACAAACCCAAGTGCAATTTAGCTAACATATTAGTACCATCGGCTTTGACAAAACCAAAACTTTTATCCAAGATGATGTTAAGTGCCGTTGAGTCGGAGTCGACTCATGGCGACCCTCTGGATAGCTATCCTAAATTGTGTTCGGTCTTCAGTCAGGCGGCTCATTGTTGACAGACTGGTACCCGTAGCTGCTGTTATTGTATTGATCCATCTCATTGCTGGCCTTCCTCTTTTGCGTTGACCTTCTATCTTGCCAAGCATGATGTCTTTCTCTAATGATCTCTCTCTCTGCATGATGTGTCCAAAGTATGAAAGTCGAAGTCTTGTCATCTGAGCTTCTAAAGAAAGCTTAGGTTTGATCTCCTCCAGTACAGACTGGTTTGATCTCCTCCAGTTCTCCCGGTTTGTTCCATGGTATACACAGTATTCGCCGCCAGCGCCATAATTCAAAGGCATCAATTTTCTTCCTGTCTATCTTTTTCACTGTACAGCTTTCACATCCATATGATGTTATTGAAAATACCATGGCTTGAACAAGTTGAATCTTTGTATGGAGAGAGACATCTCTGCTCTTGAGAATCTTATCTAGGTCTTTCATAGCCATTCTGCCAAGAGCAATGCGTCGTCTGATTTCTTGACTGCTTGTTGCTTCTTTATTGATAGTTGATCCAAGTAGGTTAAAGTTATTCACGATTTCAATTTCTTCTCCTTCGACGATGAACCTGTTGATTATGCCAGTTGTCGTGATCTTTGCCTTCTTTACATTAAGGTGCAGGCCCATTTTGAGACTATGTTCTTTGATTGTGAGAAGCAAGATAAGGGGTCATTTTAAATGTGGACAGTGCTCTGTATGCTATCACACCCTGGTAGCTAAGGATTTCTTTGTACATCCCACTTCTCATAAGAAGGTCTATATACAACAGTATTCCAGCTGTAAAACTGAAAACGTTATCTACTTAATCCTGTGTCCATGCAAGCTGATCTATATAGAAAAAACTAAGACAGGTACATACTCGCATTATAGAACACAGAAGTTGTTTACAAAGACGCATAACCTGACAAACCTCTCGTAGGACATTGGATAAAGGACTTAACTGTCACTGATCTGAAATATTTAGTATTGTGGTTCCCCTTTGGAAGGGAGGTGATGTGGACAAACGTTTACTGAAACTGGAGCTGTGTTCTATTTATGAATTTAATACTTTAGAGCCCAATGGGTTGAACCAAGAAGTAAATTTAATAGTTTTTCGTAAGTGATTTTTATTCTGTTTTCATCTTTTAGCCCCTCCCTTCTCTCCTCTCCTTCTCTTCCCTCTTCCCCTCTTCCCCCATCCGTCCTTCCCCCTCCCTCCTTCCCCCCTCCTTCCCTCCCCCCTCCTTCCCTCCTTTCCTTTCCCCCTCTCCCCTTCTCCCCCTCTCCTCTTCCCCTTTCCTCTTCCCCTCCCCTTCCCCCCTTCTCCCCTCCCTTCTCCTCTTCCCCTCCCCTCATTCCCCCCTTTCCCTCCTCCTCTCATCTCCCCTCCCCTCCATCTCCCCTTTCCCCTCCCCAACTCCCTTCCTACCCCCCTTCCCCCATTTTATCATTTTTATTCTCTTTTATTCTTTTATTTTTTTAATTCATTTGTCCATTCTTTTAACCTGATCCCTGATTTTATTACCCCTTAGTATTTATTTCTTACTATTTATTCATTTTGGATGCCATAAGTACTTAAACAATTCATAGGGAGGCACATCAGTATTTTACTTGATGAACGAGGGTGACAATACTACTTGATGAATGTCACATTGCTCCATGTTATATCGGTTTATTGGAAGAGGGTATCTGATATGGTCTCATTATTTATTTGCTTGTAATAAATTACATTTTAACTTTTACTTTTGTATTGTACATAAGATGCTGTTTTTATAGTCCAATATTTCTCCAGGACCAAGCAGGAAGTCAGCCCTCACATATGGGTGTCATCGGCGCCGATGAAGCCCCAGCGGAGCATTTCCCCAGCTTTCTATGAAAGCCTTTGGGAATGCAGGCACGCATGCGTGGTTCCTTTCCCGCCTAAAGGTGCCATCTTACCTTAGTCTCTTTTTTTCCATGAAGTTCACTGGACGTGTGTCCTGTTCTCCCGGTTAAAATTAAAAATTTTCAGCGATTTTCGCTATTTTTATCTCCCGGTTCGACGCCAGTTCCCCTCCCGCCGGGTTCGGTACACAGGTATTGAGCCCGATTCTTCTTTTTCGGTTTTTGCTCTTCGTGGCTGGCGTTCGCGCCCTTTTTTCTATTTTTCCCTGGAAGGCCGGTCCTTTGACCTCGTGGGGGCTCTTTTTTCCCCAATGGCTTCCAGCGGTTTTAAGAAGTGTGATCGGTGTAAGAAACGAATGTCTCTCACCGACACACACGACTGCTGCCTTCGGTGCCTCGGCCCCGACCACGATCCTAAGTCGTGCGGGGCCTGTGGGAAGATGTCTTCCAAGGCACTCCGAAGTCGCCAGCAGCAAAAGGAAAGGCTCTTCTCGGACTCAGCCTCCGGCCGGGCCCGGACCTCGTCTGAGGCCTCGACATCCCGAGCGCCGTCCGGGAACGCAAGAGGAAGAAGCGGCTCGCGAGGGCATCATCGGAGGAGGTCCCTGGCTCCTCGAGGGCCAGGTCTAAGACCCCCGACCGTTGCCCCGGGCCCGTGGAACAAGAGAAGCCTGCCAAAGTTCCTCGCGTGGAGCCGGAGTCTGCTGGACACGTAAGCCCCGTAGTCCTCGAGGACTCTCCTCCCAGGGAGCCGACGTCGGGCCCCGAGTCGGTAGCTGCTGCGTCTCCCGAGCTGAGTCTCAGGATGACAGCCTTGGAGAGCAGATTGTCTGCCTTCATGGAGCAGTAGTGGGCACTGATGGCCAGCCTGTCTGGCACATCTGCCCCGACCACCGGGACATCAACGTCGAAGTCGACTCCGGAGGCCGAACCGATACTAGAGTCCATCGTGGCTCGAAGTCGACCTCGGTCGCAGTCTCCCTTGACCTCCCGTTTGGGACCGAGGGCGTCGGGGCGGGTGCTCCAGGGCCCCTCAGGGTCAGACTCTGACTCTTCCTTGGACGAGTCAACTTGGGAAACGGAGGATGAGGAGTCTCCTGATACCTTCAAGACTTGGTGCGTCCCTTCGGACTCACCGCAGTCGGAGCCCTGGAGTAGGTCCCCCCGGAGGACACTCGGTTCTCGGAATTCGTCCGGGATATGGCCACTGCCTTGGCTATTCCGGCGGACCCCGAGGAAGAGCCTCGAGCTGAAGAGCTCAAGGCGCTACAGTATGACTCTCCTCCGAAGGAGGCCTTTACTGTCCCAGTTCCTCCGATGCTGGAACGGCTCCTCTTCCGTATGTGGGAGGCACCGGCCTCGGCGCTGGTTCTGAGCAAGCGAGTCGATTCGATCTATCGACTCCGGAAGAGCCCTGGTTTTCAGAAGGCACAGCTGCCACACCATTCTATGGTTGTGGAATCGGCCATGCATCGTCTGAAGAGCCAGAAGATGCACTCCGCGGTGCCTCCTAGCAGGGAGGCCCGGAACCTCGATGGCGTCTGTAGAAAGTGCTTTCAGGGCTCAATGCTTGCTTGCGGTATCCAGTCCTACCCAGCTGTACATGGGCATGTACTTGCGGGATCTGGCCAAGGAATTGGCCGGGTTCTCTGCTGGTCTCTCTGGGGAACCCTTGCAGAGATTTAAGTCCTTGTCCTCGGGGATTTGGGACTGCTCGACGTTCATGTCTTGCGCCGCCTACGATGGCTTCGAGGCTTTGGCCTGAGTTGCGGCAGCCGGCATCGCAGCTCGACGCCAGGCATGGGGCTGCAGTCATCGGACCTCGAGCCATGGGTTCAGGACAAGTTGGTCGATGTCCCTTGCCGAGGTGAAAACCTTTTTGGCAAGCCCATGACTGAGAAGGCCGCTCAGCTCGAAACTGAGCACCTCACACAGACAAGGCTGACGAGGAAGACCTCTGCCCCTTCTCATAAAAAGAAGGGCTCGGGTAAAAAGCCCTTTTACCCGAGGAAGGGCACTGCCTACAAACAGTACCCGCAGTATCAGGCTGCCCCCCAGGGTCAGCAAGCCAAGAGCCAGGGTAATGGGCTCCATAGGCAGAGGACCCCCAAGCCTCAGGCCCCTGCTACCACTCAGCAGGGTGGGGGGTTTTGACTCCTTGAGCATAGCCTCTCCTCCACTGCTCTCCCAACCCTGCACAGGAGGTCACCTCGCCCTCTTTGCCCACCAGTGGCCCCTTGTCACCGGGGACGGTTGGTGCTGGAGATAGTCCACAAGGGCTATGCCCTCCATTTTCACCAACTGCCTCCACCATATTTTCCAGGGGAGCCTCCAAGGCCTCCCCTGCACACAGACCTTCTTCTACAAGAGCTTCATGGTCTGTTGGTGGACAGGGCTTTGGAGCCTGTGCCTCCCCACTTCCAAGGTCACGGTTTCTACTCCAGGTATTTCCTGGTGCCCAAAAGAACCGGTGGCCTTCGACCCATTCTGGACCTCAGGAACCTCAACAAGTTCCTAGTGAAGGAGAAGTTCAAGATGCTTACTCTTGGAACTCTTCTGCCCTACCTCCAGCAGGGAGATTGGCTATGCTCCTTAGATCTAAAGGATGCGTACACGCACATCCTCATTCATCCAGACCACAGAAAGTACCTCAGGTTCATAGTGGGAGGAAACCATTATCAGTACAGAGTGCTGCCTTTCGGTCTCACCTCCGCCCCCAGAGTCTTTACAAAGTGCCTAGCACTGGTGGCGGCCTACCTGAGAAATCAGGGAATCTTTGTCTTCCCCTATCTGGATGACTGGCTCATCAGGGGTCATTCGTGTCAGGAGGCCAGACAAGCCACCCTCAGAACTATTGCTCTTCTTCAAAGCCTGGGGTTTGTCATAAACTTCGCAAAGTCCACTTTGCTCCCCTCCCAGAACTTAGAGTTCATAGGAGAAAGGCTGGACTCTCTGCTGGGAAAGACTTTCTTGCCAGCAGACAGGGCCCAAAGGTTGATGGCCTTGGCAAGTCAGTTTCTCAGCAGGTCCCTGGTCTCCGCCAGACTCTGCCTGAGGCTTCTGGGCCACATGGCTTCGACAGTACATGTGACCCCCAATGCCAGGCTCCATATGAGGCCTGCACAGTGGTGCCTTTGGGCTCAGTGGTCCCAGGCCACAGGCAGCCTCAGAGACAGGATAAGGATGTCCAGACCATTTCTGCACTCCCTCAACTGCTGGCTGCACTCACCCAATCTGCTGAAAGGGGTGCCTTTTCAGATTCCAGGGTACACAGTAGTGCTGACAACAGATGCCTCCCTCCAGGGCTGGGGAGCTCATTGTCTGGGCAAGTGCACCCAGGGCCTCTGGTCTCCCTGGGAAGTTGCGCAGCAGATCAATCTCCTCCAACTCAGAGCTATTCGATTGGCACTCAAAGCTTTCACTCCTACCCTGGCTCACCAGTCTGTCCTGATTCAGACAGACAACCAAGTTGCCTTGTTTTATGTGAACAAACAGGGCGGAACTGGGTCCAGGATCCTTTGTCGGGAGGCTCAGGACCTTTGTTCGTTTGCCCTCAAGCACAACATGCTCCTCAAGGCTGTGTACCTTCCAGGCCAGGACAACTACCTGGCAGACAGATTAAGCAGAATACTGCAGCCCCACGAGTGGAAGCTGCATCCTTTGGTAGTTCAGAGGATCTTCCTGAAATGGGGTCTCCCTTTGATAGATCTCTTTGCCAGCCCACTGAACAAGCAACTGCCAAAGTTCTGCTCCAGGCAGCCGTATCCTCTGAGGATAGCAGCGGATACTTTTCTGATTCCCTGGTCTCAGGGCCTTCTGTATGCGTTTCCTCCCACGCCCTTGGTGGCCCGAACTCTCTTGAAGATTCTTCAGGACAAGGCCTCAGTCCTGCTGGTGGCTCCCAGGTGGCCGAGACAGCCTTGGTTTCCTCTTCTGCTTCAACTGGCGGTGGATCCTCCACTACCTCTGGGGTTGCAACCCGACCTCCTCTCACAGGAGCAGGGTTCCCTTCTGCACCCCAATCTCAAAGCTCTCAATTTGATGGTCTGGAGGCTGCAAGGGTAGTCTTGGCTCCCTGGGGCCTGCCTCAGGAGGTGGAGGAGGTTGTCCTAGCCTCTAGGAAACAGTCCACTAGGAAAACCTATGCTCTCAAATGAAAGAGGTTTTCTTTGTGGTGTCAGCTACGTACAGAAGATCCTTTCTCCTATACTGTGCCAGTGGTCCTTCAGTACTTACTGCACTTGTCAATTCAAGGTCTTAAATCCAATTCTGTTCGGGTCCACCTCTCAGCTCTAGCAGCTCACCACTCTCTGGTGGAGGGGCATTCTCTGTCTGGTCACCCCTTGGTGTCTCGCTTTCTTAGAGGCTTGCTTTTGCTCAAGCCTCCTATCCGTCCTCCTGCCCCTGAGTGGGAGCTGAATGTGGTCTTGCAGCAACTGACTCGCCCACCTTTTGAGCCGATGGCTACTTGTCCACTACGCTTCCTCTCCTGGAAGACACTCTTCCTGATAGCCCTTACCTTGTTTGTGATAGGCCTTACACCAGGATTTATAGGAACAGGGTAGTCCTTAGGACTCATCCAAAGTTTCTCCCTAAGGTTGTCTCCTCTTTCTACCTCAACCAGGAGGTGATTCTTCCAACATTCTTCCCTAGGCCTCATGCAGTCCTGCATACCCTGGACTGTAGGATGGCCTTATCCTTCTACCTTGACCGTACGCAGGGGCATAGAAGGGCTACTCAGCTCTTCGTATCCTTTGACCCCAATAAGTTGGGGTTGGCTGTGTCCAAGCGTGCCTTGTCCATCTGGGTGGCTGACTGTATCACCTGGGCTTACAAGGTGGCTGACCTTACTTTGCAGGGTCGGGTTACGGCCCACTGTGTCAGGTCAATGGCTGCCTCAGTGGCTCATCTCCGCTCTGTGCCCTTGGTAGACATCTGCAGGGCTGCAACTTGGTCTTCAAGCCAGACTTTTGCGGCCCATTACTGCCTGGAGAGGGAGTCCCATAGGGACAGTGCTTTTGGCCAAGCTGGATTCTCCAGGACCAAGCAGGAAGTCAGTCCTCACATATGGGTGACGTCGGCGCCGACGGAGCCCTCTTGCGTTGCATTTCCCCAGCTTTCAAAGAAAGCCTTTGGGAATTGCAGCGCGCATGCGCGGTCCCCTTCCTGCCCAAGGGTGCCATCTTGCTCAGTCTTCTTTTTTCCGCGGAGCCCGACGGACGTAGTTCGTTTTTCCCCGAGCAAAAAGTTGATTTTCCCTGTTTTTCTCTTTTTTTCTCCGGTTCGACGCCGGATCCTTTTCCCGCTCGGACCGATACGCCGGTATCGAGTCCTTTTCTCTCTTTTTCGGTTTTTTCCTTTGTGACTGGCGTTCGCGCCTTTTTTCTTTTTTCCCTGGCAGCCCGGTCTTTCTTGACCTAGCAGGGGCCCTTTTTCCCCCGATTGCTACCAGCGGGTTTAAGAAATGTGATCGGTGTAAGAAACTTATGTCTCTTACCGACACACATGACTGCTACCTCCGTTGCCTCGGACCCGATCATGACCCGATGATCTGTGGTCCGTGTGGCAAAATGTCCTCGAAGGCGTTGAGGAGTCGGCAGCACCAAAAGGATAGGATCTTTTCTGACTCCGCGTCCGGCCGGGCCCGGACCTCGTCAGAGGCCTCGACGTCTCGCGACTCCGGCCCCGAGCAGCATCGGGGTTCCTCTGAGCGGGGGTCTCCTTCGTGGGAACATCGCAGGAAGAAGAAACCCGCTAGGGCGGCGTCGGTGGACGCTCCTGGTTCCTCGAGGGCCAGGTCGCATAGCCCCGATAGCCGTCCTGGGTCTTCGGAGTCGGAGAGGCCTGCCAAGCATCCTCATGTCAAGATGGAGCCTCCTGGACACATAAGTGCTGTTGTCCTCGTGGACTCCTCCGAGGGAGCCGATGTTGGGCTAGGTCTCCTGAGCTCGGACTCAGGCTGACGGCCTTGGAGAGCAGCTTCGCTGCCTTCATGGAACAGCAGCGGGCATTGATCGCCGGTCTCACCGGTGCATCTGCCCCGACCACCGGGACCTTGACGTCCAAGTCGACCCCGGAGGCCGAGCCGATTCTCGAGTCCATGTGGTCTCGAGTCGATCCTCGGCCACGGTCTCCCGTTCGGGGCTGAGGTCGTCGACACCGGTACCCTCGGCGTCGGGGCGGAGGGCATCGGTGCCCACCCGACCGGAGCCGCTCGATTCCTCCTCCGAGGAGTCGGGCTGGGAGACGGAGGACGAAGTGTCACCCGACACTCATCGGACTCGGTGTGGCCCATTGGACTCGACCGCCTCCGAACCTCGGAGACGGTCCCCACCGGAGGATACCCGGTTCTCGGACTTCGTGCGGGATATGGCCAAGGCCTTGGCCTTCCCCGCGGATCCCGAGGAGGAGCCTCGAGCCGAGGAGCTCAAGGCCCTCCAGTATGACTCTCCTCCGAAGGAGGCCTTTACTGTTCCATTTCCTCCGATGCTGGAGCGGTTGCTCTTCCGCATGTGGGAGACCCCGGCCTCGACGCCGGTGTTAAGCAAGCGGGTCGATACCATCTATCGAGTCCGCATGAGCCCCGGGTTCCAAAAGGCACAATTACCGCACCACTCCATGGTTGTGGAATCGGCCATGCATTGGCTGAAAAGTCAGAAGATGCACTCCTTGGTGCCTCCCGGCCGGGAGGCCCGGAACCTGGATGCCCTCGGTAAAAAGTGCTTCCAGGGCTCTATACTTGCTTGCCGTGTCCAGACTTACCAGCTCTACATGGGCATGTACCTCCGAGACCTGGCAAAGGAGATTGCCGGGTTCTCTACTGGTCTCTCCGAGGAACCTTTGCAGAGGTTCCAGGCCTTGTCCACCGGTATTCGAGAGTGCTCGAAGTTTATATCTCGAGCAGCCTACGATGGCTTCGAGGCTTCGGCCCGAGTAGCCGGGGCCGGCATCGGTGCCCGCTGACAGGCTTGGCTACAGTCATCCGACCTCGAGCCATGGGTACAGGACAAGTTGGTCGATGTCCCCTGCCGAGGTGAAAACCTCTTTGGCAAGCCCATGGCTGAAAAGGCTGCAGAACTCGAGACTGAGACTCTGACCAGGACTAGGCTTTCCAGGAAAACCTCTGCCCCTTCTCAGAAAAAGAAGGGCTCGGGAAAAAAGACCTTTTACCCGAGGAGGTCATCTGCCTATAAATAAATACCCTCATTATCAGGCCTCTGCAGCTCCCCAACAGGGTCAGCAGGCCAAGGGGCAAGGCCAAGGGGCAAGGTCAAGGGCCCCGTAGGCAGAAGGCCCCCAAGCGACCAACACCGGCCCCTGCTCAGCAGGGTGGGGGTTTTTGACTCAGAAAGCATAGCCTCTTCTCCTCAGCTGGCTTCTCTCAGCACAGGAGGCCGGCTGGCCCACTTTGCCCACAGGTGGTCAGCCGTCACATTAGATACCTTGGTTCTTCATATAGTCCAAAAGGGCTATCTTCTCCATTTTCACCAGGTACCTCCCTCCTATTTTCCAGGGGAGCCTCCAAGACTCCCTCTGCACAGGGACCTACTCCTTCAGGAGTTAGCAAGTCTGCTGAAGGATCAGGCTGTGGAACAGGTGCCCCACCACCTGAGAGGTCACGGCTTTTATTCCAGGTACTTTCTGGTACCAAAAAGAACAGGAGGCCTCAGACCCATCCTAGACTTGCGCAACCTCAACAAGTTCCTGGAGAGGGAAAAGTTCAAGATGCTTACCCTTGGAATCCTGCTGCCCTACCTCCAGCAGGGAGACTGGCTATGCTCCTTAGATCTAAAGGATGCGTATACTCACATCCTTATTCATCCAGACCACAGACAGTATCTCCGATATGTTGTGGGTGGAAACCACTATCAGTACAGAGTACTACCCTTTGGCCTGTCCTCCACTCCCAGGATGTTCACCAAGTGCCTGGCAGTGGTGGCGGCCTGCCTGAGGCTTCAGGGTCTTTTTGTGTTTCCGTACCTGGATGACTGGCTCATAAGGGGCCAATCTTCCCAGGAGGCCAATCAGGCCACCCTTCGCACTGTGGCTCTGCTTCAGCACTTGGGGTTTGTCATAAACTTCGCAAAGTCCACTTTGCTCCCGTCCCAGAACTTAGAATTCATAGGGGCCAGGCTAGACACTCTTCAAGCAAAGGCTTTTCTGCCTCTGGACATGGCCCACAGGCTGATGGATCTAGCCAGGCAGTTTCGCAGCAATTCCCTGGTCTCTGCCAGGCAATTCCTGAGACTACTCGGCCATATGGCTTCCACGGTTCATGTCACCCCCAATGCCCGCCTGCACATGCGGCCTGCTCAGTGGAGCCTTTGCACTCAGTGGCATCAGGCCACGGGGAGCCTAGCGGACTCAGTAAAGATATCCGACCTCCTCGTCTCCTCTCTGCAATGGTGGCTTCATCTTCCGAATCTGGTGCTCGGAGTGGTTTTTCAATCCCCTCCGCATTCTCAAGTGCTGACAACAGATGCTTCTCTTCTCGGTTGGGGAGCACATTGCCAAGGGACATGTACTCAGGGTCTCTGGACCCCTTGGGAGGCTGCTCAACAGATAAACTTCCTGTAGCTACGGGCGATACGCCTAGCTCTGAGAGCCTTCTCCCACCTCGCCTCTCACCAGTCTGTACTGCTCCAGACGGACAATCAAGTTGCCATGTTCTATGTGAACAAACAAGGAGGCACAGGCTCGCTCCTTCCTTCTATGTCAGGAGGCACAGCGGCTGTGCTCTTGGGCTGTCAATCACGGAATCCTTCTCAAGGCTGTCTACCTCCCAGGTCAGGAAAATTACCTGGCAGACAGACTGAGATTGAACCCATTGGTGGTTCAGCAGGTTTTTCTCAGGTGGGGCCTCCCCACCATGGATCTTTTCGCCAGTCCTCTGAACCGGCAACTCTTGAGATTTTGCTCCAGACAACCGCATCCTCTCAGAGTAGCAGCGGATGCGTTTCTGATCTCGTGGTCCACAGGCCTACTGTATGCGTTTCCTCCCACACCACTAGTGTTCAGAACGCTGTTCAAAGTCCTCAAGGACGGGGCTTCATTGATTCTCATAGCCCCCAGGTGGCCGAGGCAACCGTGGTTCCCGCTTCTGCTACAGCTAGCGGTGGACACCCCTCTTCCTCTGGGGTTTCAACGCGATCTCCTGTCTCAGGATCAGGGGACTCTCTTGCACCCCAACCTCCAGTCCCTTCATCTGATGGCCTGGCTGCTGAAAGGGTAGTCCTGGCTCCCCTACTACTGCCTTGAGAGGTGGAAAATGTGGTCTTGGCCTCTCGGCGTCAATCCACCAGGAAATCCTACGCTCTTAAGTGGCGTAGATTCTCCGCATAGTGTGCTCAGCACAGCGAGAATCCCTTCTCATGCTTGGTAGCGGTAGTATTGCAATATTTGCTTTACCTCTCCAATCTTGGCCTTAAGTCTAACTCTGTCAGAGTTCACCTTGGTGCTCTCTCAGCACACCACTCGCCGGTGGACGGTAGGCCTCTTTCCAACCACCCTTTGGTGGCTCGTTTCCTCAGAGGCCTCCTTCTGCTTAAGCCTCCTTTGCGTCCACCGGCCCCTGAGTGGGATCTGAATGTGGTCTTGCAGCGGCTTACTTGTCCGCCTTTTTAACCTATGGCTACCTGCCCTCTCCGTTTTCTCTCCTGGAAAACTTTATTTCTGGTAGCTCTCACCTCTGCTAGGCGAGTGAGTGAACTGCAGGCACTAGTGTCTGATCCTCCTTACACTAGGTTCTACAGGAATAGGGTAGTCTTACGGACTCACCCTAAGTTTCTTCCTAAGGTTGTCTCAACTTTTCACCTCAATCAGAAGGTGGTTCTTCCGACCTTCTTTCCCAGGCCGCATGCCAACCGGGCTGAGATGGTCTTGCATACCCTGGACTGTAGGAGGGCGTTGTCCTTCTACCTTGACCGTACGCGGGAGCATCGGAAGGCTGTTCAGCTCTTCTTTTCTTTTGACCCCAATAAGTTGGGGCTCCCTGTCTCCAAGCATACTTTGTCCATATAGGTCGCTGACTGTATCGCCTGGGCTTATGGGGCAGCCGGCCTCTCGTTGGAGGGTCGAGTCACGACTCATCGTGTCAGGGCAAAGGCTGCGTCAGTGGCTCATCTCCGCTCTGTTCCGTTGGCAGACATCTGCCGGGCCGCTACTTGGTCTTCAAGCCAGACTTTTGCAGCCCATTACTGCCTTGAGATGGAGTCCCGCAGGAACAGTGCTTTCGGACAGGCAGTACTCCATAATCTCTTTCGGGTTTAGGCAACTCCTACCCTCCGGCCCTGGTGTTGGGCTACCGGTCGGGGGCGTTCTCAGAGAAGATTCCTTCCTTATGTGCTGACGAGCTAGAGGGAGCTCATTTTTTCCGCTTGAGGTCTCCGGTAGCCTTAAGCTGGGGAGTCCCATATGTGAGGACTGACTTCCTGCTTGGTCCTGGAGAAAGAGTAGTTACTCACCTGTAACAGGTGTTCTCCAGGAGCAGCAGGAATCAGTCCTCACAACCCTCCCTCCTCCCCTTGGAGTTGCAGTCATATGATTTATTTTGCTAATTTTTTGCTGTCTTTTAGCTATGTCATCAGACTGAGCAAGATGGCACCCTTGGGCGGGAAGGGGACCGCGCATGCGCGCTGCAATTCCCAAAGGCTTTCTTTGAAAGCTGGGGAAATGCTCCGCACGAGGGCTCCGTCGGCGCCGACGTCACCCATATGTGAGGACTGATTCCTGCTGCTCCTGGAGAACACCTGTTACAGGTGAGTAACTACTCTATCTCTTTGAGGTTTAGGCAATTCCTGCCCTCCTGCCCTCTGTTGGGCTACCGGTGGAGGTTGTGTCCTTGAAAAGCCTTTCTTTGCTGCTGAGACTAGAGGGAGTTCTCTTGTTCAGCCTGGGTTCCTTGGTAGCCCAGAGCTAGGGAGTTACCCATATGTGAGGACTGACTTCCTGCTTGGTCCTGGAGCAAGAGTAGTTATTCACCTGTAACCGGTGTTCTTCAGGAGCAGCAGGAATCAGTCCTCACAACCCTCCCTCCTCCCCTTGGAGTTGCTGTTGTACATAGTTTATTCTTCATTTTTGTGTGCTGTTCTTAGCTATGTCATTTGACTGAGGTAAGATGGCACCTTTAGGCGGGAAGGGAACCGCGCATGCGTGCCTGCATTCCCAAAGGCTTTCATAGAAAGCTGGGGAAATGCTCCGCTGGGGCTTCATCGGCGCCAATGACACCCATATGTGAGGACTGATTCCTGCTGCTCCTGGAGAACACCTGTTACAGGTGAGTAACTACTCTTTATCATCTCTCTTTTATTTATTTGTTTGTATATTCATTTATTTATTTATTTTTTAAAAAATTCTCCTTATGGCATGATGTTAACGCTTTGAGTGCAGCTGATCTGGAAGACATTATTATGCTGCACAGGTTCTGGGATGTGAATACATGAGATTGTCTTCTATGCTACCTTCTGTGTATATGGCCTCAGTTTCTTCAAGAAACATCCTCCTAATAGATGATTGGCATCTACGTCTTTGTTCCCTCCCTCCTTTTCCCTCTCCTCCCCCTCCCCTCTTACCTTTAACCTCCTATTGGCGCGGTTTTGAATGGCTATTTGTGTATCAAAACCTTAACGTGCAAGTGCAGAGCCTGACAATGTCAGAGGCTCGTTTCTTCGCGAACAGTTAGCAATGCACTGTTTGCAAGGTTTGTTATGTGCCTTCTCTTTCTTTTCGACTTTCTGTAACTGTTCTGCTTTGATGTGTTTATAATGTGGAGTTTAAATATAGGATTGCTATTTGATGCGAATGGACGTTGCATTGTAAAAGAACTTTATTTTTAAATACCGACAAAACTTTCATCTGAAATTGGCATTTTTTTGGTGCATAGCCCCGTCAGTTATTTATAATAATTGTTTATTCTGTCCGAGAGAGCTCTGTTTTACAATGCTTTTTAGCATTTTTTTATCGTTCCATGTCCTGTTTGCATGATATTATTTATTTTTACCACCATGAATGGAGGCTCAGATGAGATCGCTCCATTGTATAAGTTGAGAGCTCTCCATTGGTTTTGTTAATCCCCCCATCCCCCTTTTACTGACTTGTGAATGCATACCTATGTTATCTGCTGGTAAAAATGATACGGTTTATTTGTTTATTGTTCCATGTTTTTTGTTATTTGTTTTGATTTCGTTGACCTCTTGTATCAGTTGAGGTTCAATAGGATGAGTTATCCTTTCTCTGCTGTTTTATTATTCAAAGAAAGGTGCTCTGAACTTGATTCACATTTATAACCCTTTTTTTTCTTTATTTTTTACCTCATTTGCCTGTTTTGTGGCAAGAGATCCAATTGGGTTTATCCCAAGATTCCCAGGGATCAGGAGACCCTCTGGAGGAGGTGGGTGAGCGATCCTCACCTCCACCTTTAACCATGGATTTCCCGGAACATCCCCGTCCCACCCCTTCACATCCTCGGGGGAAGAGGGAGGCTGGGGACACTTCTCACCTGAATTTGTTCTCCTCCTGCACAAAGCCTATTGTATGCGCCAGCAGGGGGCAGGAGGGTCGGGGGTGTCACAGGCAAACGCACCTTCCAGACCAGGTGATGGCTGGGACTCAGGACGTGGGGGTCCCTCCTAAGCGCACTAGATTGATGAACGAAGAGAGCCTTATGTCCCCTATACCGGACACTCTGGAAGAGGAGGTCTCAGACAGGGAAGTAGGGGAAGATGAAGAACGTGAAGAGGGAGAGATTCCAGAGGAGGAACAAGCCTGACTAGTACGAGTATTTCGTCGGGAGGAACTACCAGCATTGATTACTGAGTCGCTGAAAGTGCTCAGTATGACTCCTGACATGCCAGCAGACGAGGAGGCCTTGGAAGACCCATTGATCGAAGCCGTTAGGAAGTCCCAGAAGGTTTTTCCAGTGCACAGAGTGGTGCGGTAGATGATTCAAGAGGAATGGAATCAACCAGTATCCAACTTGAGGGGAGTACGATCTATGGCTCGTCTGTATCCATTGCCGGAGCTAAACAAGGAATTGCTGAAGTCTCCCAGGGTGGATGTGGCGGTGTCAGCAGTCACAAAAAAGATGACTGTCCCAGTCGAGGGCAGTGCGGCCTTGAAGGATGCCCAGGATAGAAAACTGGATACGTTGCTGAAGTAAGCCTTTGATGTTAGTGCCCTCACCTTACAGGCTTCGGTGTCAGGGGCTTGTGTAGCGAGAGCCTATCTGAGGTGGTCTCAACATCTTCAGTTAGCAGGTGGTCTGGCTGGAAACACGCAGACAGAAGTGGCTAGGATGGAGTCCGGAGCAGCCTACCTGGCAGATAGTCAGTATGACCTCATTAGGCCTCGGTGGTGGCAGCTAGGTGATATTTGTGGCTACGTAACTGGGCGGTGGATGCCTCTTCAAAGGCACCCCTGAGTAGACTCCCCTTTAAGGGAAAGTTGATCTTTGGTGAAGACTTGGATAAGTTAGTAAAGGAACTAGGCGAGACTAAGGGAGGCAGACTCCCGGAGGATAGACCGAAGCAAGGCCATTCGCCGGCCCCTGCGTGTAGCCAACCAAGAGATTTCCGGAAGTTTCAACCGGCTAGGTCGACGTCCTTTCACAGGGGCCGTTTCCCCTCGAGAGGACAAAGCTTCCGGGGGTTTTGCGGAGCGGGAAGAGGCTTTTGGGCCACTTCCTCCTCTGCGGGTCCTAGAAAACTGCAATGAAACAGTGGGGGTCCGGGAGGGGTGCCTTCCGGTGGGAGGCCGGTTAAGGCAGTTTCTTCCCGCCTAGACCTGGGTCACATCTGATCAATGGGTTTTCGAAGTAGTCAGAGAGGGTTATGCTGTAGAGTTTGAAAAGCCAGTTCGACCAGCGTTTGTTCAGTCTCCCTGCAGATCTCCAACAAAGAGAGCAGCCGTAGAAGACACTCTTTCAAGGCTACTATTGCTCGGGGCAGTGGTCCCCATCCTGGTAGACCAACGCAGGTCCAGTCGATACTCAATTTATTTTGTAGTACCAAAGAAAGAAGGGACCTTTCGACCAATACTCGACCTAAAACAAATCAATCGATGTCTCAGAGTACTACACTTTTGGATGGAAACCCTGAAGTCGGTAATTGTGGCCGTACAGTGGGGAGAGTTCTTGACTTCCTTAGACCTGACAGAAGTGTATTTGCATATTCCCATTCGAAAGGCTCATCAGCAGTTTCTGAGATTTGCAGTCCCAGGAGGACATTTTCAGTTTCAGGCTCTGCCCTTTGGCCTGGCAACGGCCCCTCGGACTTTCACCAAGGTGATGGTGGTGGTGGCCGTAGCTCTGCAAAAGGAGGGAATTTTGGTACATCCCTACCTGGACGACTGGCTGATCCGTGCAAAATCAGAGGCGGAGAGTCGCAAGACGATGGCCAGAGTGGTGGCATTCCTGGAGGAGTTGGGGTGGGTCATCAATCGAGCAAAGAGCAGATTAGTACCCACGCAGGAGCTCGAGTACCTCGGAGCAAGGTTCGACACCGCAAGAGGAAAGGTGTTCCTGCCGACGCAGAGGTTAAGGGATCTGAGGAGCCTCATATCACAATTTCTGGATAGGCGGAACTCTACGGCCTGGCATTACCTACAAGTGCTGGGAACCATGGCAGCAACGATAGAGGTGGTGCCGTGGGCCAGAGCACATATGCAGCTGCTTCAACGGGCCTTGCTGTGACGATGGTCCCATCAGCATCAACCGTTGTCCATGAGGTTACTCTGCCCCCAACTGACCAGGAAGACCTTACAGTAGTGGCATTGCCCAAAGAACTTACAACTTGGAATGCCCCTCGAACCTCCACAGTGGGTACAGTTGACAATGGATGCAAGTTTGGCCGGCTCATTGTGAGGGCTAGTTCTGCCAGGGTCGCTGGAGTATGGTGGAGGCTCAGTGGTCCATCAACAGACTGGAAATGCGGGCAGTGGCCTTAGCACTCAGAGCATTCAAGCCCTTAGTCCAGCAAAGAGCAGTCCGCGTCCTCTCCGACAACATCACGAAAGTGACCTACATCAACCACCAGGGAGGAACAAGCAGTCCTCCTTTGGAGGAGGAAGCGGACAGCCTGTTGCAGTGGGCAGAAACCCATTTAATAGCTATCGGTACAGCACGTGGCCGGTATAGACAACGTCACGGCCGATTACCTGAGCAGGTGCAAGATATACCACGGAGAGTGGGAACTGGCTCAGGAGGTGTTCGACTAAGTGGTAGCCCAGTGGGGGGGGGGGGGGGGGGCACCCATAATGGACCACATGGCAAGATGGGAATCGGCCAAGGTGAATCGATTTTTCAGTCACAGGAAAGAAAGGATGTCCGAAGGCCTGGACGCACTAATCCAGAGGTGGGCTTCAGAAGGTGGTCTGGATATTTTCCCTCCCTGAGCTCTCATAGGGAGAGTCCTGCAGAGGATGGATGCCCACCAAAGATTTGTAATTCTCATAGCCCCGGACTGGCCACATCAGCCATGGTATGCAGATTTGGTGAGACTAATGACCGGGCGACCATGGCGGCTTCCCTTGTCACAGAGCAGACTCACCAGCGGAGCCTATGGAGATAGATAGAAGAGTGGCAGATCAGGAAGACACTGACATTTGTGGAAAGCACATGTCAGAAAGTTGCTATGAGCAACAAAAACAAGTGAGGTCACGAGCCAGAGAGACACACCCAGCCAGCAGGGAAGCTAGGAGATTCTCACCTGATACAAATCAGCTGGGGGGAGGTGCTGCTCGGAGATACCTAGATAAGCACAGCTCACAAGCAGTTAGGCAGAACAGAAGGAACAGGGTGAACAGAGAGAACGAGAGCAGAGAGAAAAGGCAGGACGAGAAGAGCTGGAGAGATAGCTGTGAAGAAAGCGTGTCTGACTATCACTATGGAAGCCTGAATGGAGGTTTGAATGCTTACCATGAGTGCTTGAGTGAGAGGCAAAGACAGCTGGACTCAGAGAGTGAAATTGAGGATAACGGCTATTGTTGAGAGAACTACCGAGGAGGTAGAAAAGCCAGGAGAGAAAGCCTTACTTATCACAGAATCCCAGAGAGTGTTGGAAACAGCTCAGGTTGGAACGGAGCCGGGAGGAGAAAGGTAAAAGCTGAAGAGTTTTATTCTTATCCTAAGAGGGGAAGCACAGGGCTTGGCTATAGGAAACAGTTCCTTGAAATACAAAAGCCATATGAAGCCAGCTTAAGGGAAACAGAGAAGTTTCACTACCCTTATTCTAGGCAAGAGAAAGTTAAATGCTTTTACCTGAAGAAGTTAATCTCTCTGAAAGGAACGTAAGGAGCAGAGTCTCAGAAAGACTGCCGTTCAAAACTCCAGCTATCCACAGGGTCCTGAGCCAAGCAGAGGCAAGAGGTAAACCAACTCCGTCTAATAGAAGTGCAGGAGAATACTTTAGTTTACCTAATAGTCACCAGCAGGGGAGAGGCTCTTACCTACAGAATACCAGTGAATGTGGTAATAGCAGTCATTTACTCTCACAGACAGAGAAAGGAAAGTACGTCATAACCGAGAGAGACTGTTTGAAAAGCTCCCACATGCTGAAGGGAAAGATATATTAAACCCTGGTGAAGAAGCAATGCAATGTGAACCGTCTGAAGCTGAGAATAGCATTGAACAGATGGATTGTACAATTTCTATGGCAGACAGCATTTCCTCATTAAGGTAAAGAGAAATAAGAAGCTGTTGAAGCCTGACATTGTGAAAGGAAGCCTTATTCCTACTTGTGCAAGACTGTTTTGAAATACATTTGTTTTCTGGTTAAGAAGCTGAAAGGAAGCTATTTTTGTTATAGTTTTTCCTTTTGTTATATGCCCAGGAAGGGTTATGTTTTCTTTGGTTTTGTACCATGATAAGAAGTCCTTTTGGGAAAGGGAAATAAAGCCCTTATAACCTTACCATCGTTCCACGACTGATTTTTAACTGGCAGCACAACTACAACTACCAGAAGGCCAGTTACATTAAGGCCCCAGCGCAGTACCCTGCCTAACCAACAGGCGCACAGCAACGTGGGCACGACACCCTGCAGGAACAATCTGTTACTACAGGGACCAGTACGAATGCCCCAGGTGGATTGATTCTCGCTTACGGCCTGGCTATTGAAAGGGCGCGGCTCCGGAAGCGGGTATATTCAGGAGCAGTAATTTCGACCTTGTTGAGTGCGTGGAAGTGTTCGACCTGCCTTTCGTATGTGAGGGTATGGCGTATATTTGAGGCATGGTGTACGGGGCAAGAGAAGAAGCCCCTAACGGCCTCTGTACCGGAGGTCCTGGAGATTTTGCAAGCAGGATTCGAGAAAGGCCTAGCGGCTAGCTCCTTGCGGTTTCAGTTAGCGGCCATTTCTTGTTATGGGGTAAGATCCTTGGAAAGCCCTTAGGGGACCACGCTGACATTAGCAGGTTCCTACAAGCGGTTAGGCATTTGCGGCCCCAGCAGAGGTCAGTGATTTCCCCCATGGGACCTCAATCTGGTGTTGAATGCGTTGACTGGGGAACCTTTCGAACCAGCGGGAAAATCCTCATTGAAGGATTTGACCCTAAAGGCAGTTTTTCTGGTAGCTATCTGCTCAGCTAGACGTATTTCCAAACTTCAGGCTCTGTCTTCTCTGCCGCCCTTTCTCTCTTTCTTCAAGGAGAAGATGGTGTTGCGGACAGTGCCTTCCTTTTTGCCTAAGGTCATTTCTCCCTTTCATGTAAACCAGGTTGTCTCTCTCCTGTCCTTTTCTAGGGAAGGGCAAAAGGAGGATGATGGGAAGTTACGCCTCTGGACGTGCGCAGAGTGTTGAAGCGTTATCTGACTCACACGGCGCCCTTTCAAAAGTCCAAACGGTTATTCGTTCAGTTCGGAGGGCCATGCAAAGGGGAGGCGTCCATTTTCAGATGGATCAAGGAGACTATTACATCAGCCTATATCCTCAAAGGGAGACAAGTCCCGGTGGGCCTTCGAGCACATTCGACTCGAACCCAGGCAACATCATGGGCGGAACATAGTTTAGTTCCGCCGTTGGATATTTGCAGAGCGGCCACTTGGTTGTCGCTGCATACCTTTGCCAAACACTACAGGCTGGATGTCCAGGCGGCAGCAGATGCAGTGCTTTGGAGATGCAGTGCTTCGGTCCGGGATGGCGAACCCCTCCCAGGCTTGAACTGCTCTGATACATCCCAGAAGAGAGAGACTGGACTGGAGCGACGATAAGGAAGAAGTAATTAGACCTTACCTGCTAATTAGTATTCTTGAAGGAACTCCAGTCCAGTCCCTGATCCCACCCAGGTCCTTCCGTTGCAGGATTTCTTTTTCCAGAGGAAGAACACCGTACCAAAGACAGGGAGTGAAGAGGATGTCGGAGAGCTCCTTGCGAAAGTTCCAGAGGTGAGTTGGGATGCTATGGCAGGGCCCTTTGGAGTGTTGGGAGGGCTAGTGCGGTTCAGGTAAGCCTTCCTCCCCGGGGGGGTGGAAAAAGTTCCTACCGGGAGGGAGGAGAGAGGATAGTCTACAAGTTAAAAATAAATAAATAAAATAAAAATAATTTAATACTTTCCTTAAGAATTTATGGCTACTTAATTGTCTCTCCTATATGTCTGCTTTTTTCAATAGATTACTGGTGCCAGTGGGTGGTGCCAGTGGTACTTATACCAGAGCATCATCAAAACAATGATAGGCTCAGCCTCCAAGCTTCTGGAAGGGTTACACAACCCAGAAGAGAGGGACTGGACTGGAGTTCCTTCAGGAACACTAATTAGCAAGTAAGGTCTAATTACTTCTTTTCTCCATATCTATCTTCTAACTACTTTTCCAAGGTCTCTTTTCCATTTCCTGGGATCAGAAAGACCAGTGTTCAAATCCCACTGACACTCCTTGTGGCCTTGGGCAAGTCACTCAACCCTCCATTGTCTCAGGTACAACCTTAGATTGTAAGCCATGTGGGGACAGGGAATTACTTACAGAGTTGTTAAGTGCTGTTGAGTCAGTGTCGACTCATGGTGACCCTCTGGATAGTAGTCCTAAACTGAGATAGGTCTTCAGTCAGGCAGCTCATTGTTGACAGACTGGCACTCATAGCTGCTGTTATTGTATAGATCCATCTCATTGCAGGCCTTACTCTTTTGCACTGACCTTCCACCTTGCCAAGCATGATGTCTTTCTCTAATGATCTCTCTCTTCGCATGTTGTGTCCAAAGTATGAAAGTCGAAGTCTTGTCATCTGAGCTTCTAAACAAAATTTAAGTTTGAAATTTGATTTGTTCTTCGGGAAGTCCATGGTATACATAGTATTCGTCGCCAGCACCATAATTCAAAGGCATCAACTTTCTTCCTGTCTGTCTTTTTCACTGTCCAACTTTCACATCCATATGATGTTGAAAATACCATGGCTTGAACAAGTCAAATCTTTGTATGGAGAGAGACATCTCTGCTTGAGAATTTTGTCTAGGTCCTTCATAGCCATTCTGCCAAGAAGAATACGTCATCTGATTTCTTGACTGCTTGTTGCTTCTTTATTGATAGTTGATCCAAGTAGATTAAAGTTGTCCACTATTTCAATTTCTTCTCCATCAACGATGAACTTATTGATTTTACCAGTTGTCAAGATCTTTGTTTTCTTTACATTAAGGTGCAGGTCCATTTTAAATTTATCTTCCTTGATCTTGAGAAACAAATGTTTCAGATCGTCTTTACTTTCAACTAGTAATATGGTATCATCAGCATAGCGAAGGTTGTTGAGTCTCCCACCAATCTTCACACCTCTGTTGTCTTCGTATAGTCCTGCTTCTCTGATGATTTGTTCTGCATATAAATTAAACAGGTAGGGGGAAAGTATGTAGCCTTATTGTGTACACCTTTGCTGATTTTAAACCATTCTGTTTCTCTTTGTTGCGTTTGAACTGTTGCTTCTTGATCAATGTAAAGGTTGTGCAAGAGAACGATCAGCTGTTCTGGTATACCCATGCTTCTTAATGTGGCCCAGAGTTTCTCATGGCTTACACAGTCAAAAGCCTTGGTCTAGTCAATAAAACACATGGATCCTTGAAAAGAAAAGGATATCTATCTAACATCCGCGATGATGTCTCTCGTTCCTCACCCTTTCCTGGACCCCCTTGCACTTCAGGTAGTTCTCGTTCCAGGTATGGTTGCAGTCTCTGCTGAATAATCTTCAGTAGAATCTTCCTGGCATGTAGGATCAGAGCGATTTTGCGATAATTTCCACAGTCAGTTGAATTTTCCAGTCAGTAGGCCATGATGTTGTCTTCCAAATTTCCTGGCAGAGCTTTGTAAGTATGCTAACAACTGCATCAGATTGCTGTAATACTTATTTATTTATTTACATTCTCTTATATACTGCGCTATTCTGCATCAGTGCAGTTTACATTGAACAAACTGAAATTACATTGAACAGGGCATTATAACTTGGAGATAACTATTTTACAGGGAACATGGGCTATGGAGGGTTAAGTGGCTTGCCCAAGACCACAAGGAGCACCTGTGGGACTAGAAACCCCAGTCCTTCCGGCCCAAGGTTGCTGTCCTCTAGTGGGATTTGAACTCCCGACCTTCCGGCCTGAAGTACCTTGCCCCAACCACTAGGCCACGCCTCCACTCCACTAGGCCACTCCTCCACTCCACTTCTGTTGGAATGTCATCAATGCCTGGTGCTTTGTTCTCTGATAAGGCTTTCAATGCTGCTTCACCTTCTTCTTTCATTACCAATGGTTCTGGATCATAAGGTACAGGTTGAAATGGCTGTTCGTCCACTTGATCTTTATCATATAATAACGCTGAATATTCTTTCCACCTTTTCTTGATCTTTTTAGCATCATTCAACATGGATCCTTAAGCATCTTGTAACATTCCAATTCGAGGCTGGAATTTTTTCTTTAACTCTTGTAGCTTTAGGAAAGACGATCTTGTTCTTCCTCTAATAGATTTTGCTTTATGTCCTAGCATGCGTCATTGTAGTACTTCTTGTCTTGTCTGACTGCATGTTGGAAATCTCTGTTATGTTCTGCGATTGACTCTTTTTCTCCTCTGGCTTTAGCTTCTCTGCATTTCTGGGCAATTTTCAGAGTTTCTTCAGTCATCCATTTTGGCTGTATTTGCTTTCTCACCTTATGTAAGCGATTTCTCACTTTCTTCCAACAAAACCTTCTTGATGCCCATAACTCTTCTGGAGCTCTGTCATTTGTATCTAAAGCAGCAAATAGATTTTTCAGGCAGTCTTTAAATTCCAGTGGTGTAGTCTCAAGGTCATATTTTGCTACATTCATGAGTGGCTTGCTCTTTTTGAACTTTAGTTTGAGTTTGCATACTAGTAGTTGATGATCTGTACCACAGTCATTTCCAGGGTTTGTCTTTGTTGATGTTATAGAGCTTTTCCATCGTTGACTTCCACAGATGTAGTAAATTTGATTTTTGTATAATCCATTGGGTGAAGTCCATGTGTGCAGTCGCCATTTGTGTTGCTGGAAGGTGTTTGAGATGAATAGAATTGGTCTTGAAAAATTCTATCAGTCTTTCTCCAGCTTCATTTCTGTTTCCAAATCCATATTTTCCGAATAATTTGCCGCCGCCTTTGTTGCCAACTTTTGCGTTCCATTCACCCCTTTCAGGATATCCTGTTTGCATGCTCTGTCAATTTCAGCTTGTACTTGTTCATAGAACTCATCAATTTCATCCTCTTCTGCAGATGATGTTGGAGCATATACTTGAATTATAGTTGCGTTGATAGGCATTCCTCATAGACGAATAGAAATAAAGCATTCACTGATTGCATTGTATTTCATTACAGTTCTTGCAAGTTTTTTCTTAATTATAAATGCAACACCATTTCTTCTTTGTCTTTCATTTCCTGCATTTCCATGTGATCATCAGATGCAAAGTGCCCGATGCCAGTCCATTTCAGTTTGTTGACACCCAACAAATTGAGTTCTACACATTCCATTTAATTTTTGACCACCTCCAGCTTCCCTTGGTTCATGCTTCGTACTTTCCATGTCCCAATATGTAAGACAACTTTGCAGCTTCTGACTCTTTTCATGCACAGCTACATCAGCAGTCAGATGTCCCGAGAGCTTTGATCCAACCGCATCATTAATGCTGGCTTTACTTTGAAAAGTCTTCAGCTCCTCCCCAGTAGCCAGTTGAGTGCCTTCCAACCTGGGTTTCTCATCTTCCAGCACTATAGTGCAATTTATTTTGTTGTGACTATCCATTGGGTTTTCGTGGCAAGATACGGAAGTAGTTGCCAGGGCTTTCCTCCACGCAGTTTAATTTTAGTGGTGTTGCCGTTGTCACAGAAATGTGATCCTCCGCCGCCAACACCGTTCCATTCTGCTGCTGCCCAGATGGGTGGTTTGTCTTGGTCTGAGACCTGTCCATCTTGGGAGACCCTGCCTGTAGTTAAGCTATCAATAGCTTAGCCCTCAGCATCACTGATACATACAAGCCCTTACAGCATGACAAGCTGCAAGCCAAGTGAGTACCTGATTGTAATTCACCTTGACCTACTACTGGAAAGGTATGAGCTAAATAATTTTAAAAAACAGTGTATACCTTTCATAAGTTGATGGTACACATGCAGCACTCTGTACTTGTGGTTCAACACTTCCTTCCCCTTCACACTGTCACTGTAATGCATTTAATTTCTCTGCTGTGCTTCACTTTTTCCCCTCTGTCTCCCTTCATCATCAGTCTTTCCCTTTCTTCTCTCTTTTCTGCCTCTCTGTACACTCATAGCTAGATTTCACCCCCTCCTTTTCCCTTTGCAATCCTCCCTCTCCCTCTTTTCACATGTCACCTGGCCAAAAGCCAGCTTTCCATCCCTTACTTTTCAGTCCATCTGCCTGCTCTCTCAGCCTCTCCTCAGCCCTTGTATTTTTCCATTTCACCCTTTCCCCTCTCCCTTCTCATCCATCCACTCCCTAGACCTCTGACTTTACCTCCTCCCCAGTCCTTATTTACTTTCCTTGCCTCTTATCCCCTTACCATGGGGACTTCAGATAGAGACACAATCACATGCTTAGTTTACCTGTTTATACTTTCACTAAGCATCTTTTCCAACTTAAATCATTGGACAGTTTAACGAGGGACATAGAATAAGAAAAATGGGGCTCCCTTACAACCGCAAACATATTGCTAAATTCATTATCAGCTTAGTGGTGCATTTTTTAGCATGATTATAAGCACATTACCTTGCTGCAAGTCTGTCCCTGTAGACTAATCTAAAATCTCCCCCCCCCCCCCCATCCTTACAGAGCAGTCCCTTTGAGAGAGACATCTAAGTTCACTTTGCAGCCAACTTGTGAATATCTACTCCCATAGATACCTCCAGATTCCTACTACTACTACTAGTCATTTGTATAGTGTTACAAGGCATACGTGGCGCTGTATATATAGATGTGAGATACAGTCCCCACTCATCAGAGCTTGTAGTCTAATCAAAACAAAACACATAAGGCCAATTCTAATTGGGGCACTTCCGGGCCATTTGGATGGCCTAAAAATGGATGGGAAGAGAACAAAAGAACAGATATTTTTCAGGTTATGCAAACCCCTTTTATTGTCCCCTCCACATTTTGGCCATTGGCCTTCCTCAGGGGGGTATCAGGTGAGGGAGCAAACCTTAAAAGAGCATAATCATAAATTAAAAACAAAATTATAATAATATAATCATAATCAAAATTAAAAGTACCGTCAAAAAAATAAATTATTAAATAAATAATAAAATAAAACATGCAAATTTTTATAATAAATAAAAATAACTAAAAAAACTTTTTATCATACAGTATAAAAATAAAACACCAATAAGACCAAAACATATATGTATGTGTATATTATGAAGAACATTGTCATCAAAGCATAATGTTTTAAGAGATAAGGATAACTATAAAATGAATGGATCATGTGTTATGAAGCACCTATGGAAATATATATAAAAGATGTATAAAAACAAATATATCACCGATACCTTCTTGTCAAAACCCTCTTTCAAATAAGACATATGTCAATGAAATAAATAATTAAAAATTAAAAATAAATCAATAATACACGAATAAAAAATGGTACATATGTAAAATAATATCACAATTATATCATTAATAACCACAGGTCTGCGACTAAAAAGCTGTTTATTTTCATCTAATTTCCATGTATTTTGGTGTGCTGAAAACAAATAAAATATTGAAAAAATTCCTAGACGTCATGATTTGCCACAACATGCAAAATTGTCTTCAAATTTATCAAATGTTTTCAAATTACTATTAATTAATTCACATAAATGCATTTAAGATATAAAATGCCAAAAAAACCTTGGGTTGTCCGAGTTAAGTAAAAAAAAAAAAAAAATAGCACTGTAAATCTGATGGTCAGCAATATATACATAAGCTAAGCAAGTTTTAAATCCGTGCTTCTAATGGTAGAAGGGGTTAATCTTTCCTGAAGAATCCAGTGGGAGGGAGACACAGGGCAGATAGCAGCAGCTCCGGTCAGTGCAGGGGGGCGTGGCCAGCACTGTGACGTCTCATGTACAGACACAGAGCTGTTCTCTCCTGCATGCCACACTTGTGCACGAATCATCATCAGGTTCTTGGTTCTAGGCTGTTCACACTTTTTCATTGCAATTCGTGTTAGCTCATCATTCTTCAACCATTATGTTATGGCTCCTCAAAAGTGTATTAATTCGCCAGACAGTTTCTGTTTTATCTGTGGTGAATATACAGTGTTGAAGCAACAGCAGAATATTACAGACTTTGTGAAAAAAGTATACTTTGCATACTTTGGACTAAAAATTGGAGATCAAGATAAAGTCTGGGCGCCTCATAAAGCGTGCAAACGGTGTGTTGAGGACCTCCGAAACTGGTTCAAGGGTAAGAAAAAATCTTTCCGTTATGGGATTCCTATGGTATGGCGAGAGCAAAAGAACCATAGTGACAACTGTTACTTTTGTTCATGTGATGTGAAAGTGTTTAATTCCAAATGGAAGCATTCCATTTCATACCCCAATCTTCACTCGGCAATTCGTCCCATCCCCCATGGTATAGATATACCAGTACCCGAGCCCCCTGCTACCTTGGAAGAGATACCTAGCTCCGATGAAGGTGAAGTCATACCTGAACCAGATGACGAATCAAGTTCTGACTTTGAAGATGATACAAGACCAAAATTGTTTTCTCAGGAGGAGATGAATGATTTGGTAAGAGACTTGAATCTTCCCAAAGATGCCGCTGAGTTACTCGGATCAAGGCTGAAAAGCGGGAATTTATTGTTGCCAGGAGTGTCATCTTCATGGTTCAGACATCGCGAAAAGGAGTTTGTTCCTTACTTCGCCCAGGAAGACAAGTTGGTTTATTGCATCGATGTCGAAGGTCTGATGGGTCAATTTAAAATCCAATATGATTCAGAGCAATGGCGTCTTTTTATAGATTCTTCAAAAAGAAGTCTCAAAGCAGTTTTACTCCACAACGGTTTTTACGCTTCCATACCTGTAGGTCATTCCGTACACTTGAAGGAAACCTACGAGAACTTGGAATTGGTTCTTCATAAACTTAAATATGAAGACCATGGTTGGCAAGTGTGTGGGGACTTGAAGGTCTTGTGCATGCTGCTCGGGCAACAAGCTGGGTATACCAAATATCCTTATTTTCTGTGTCTATGGTACAGTCGAGACCGACAAAATCACTGGATCAAGAAGAGTTGGCAGCCGAGGGTGCTAACAGTCGGTGAAAAAAATGTCCTCCGAGAAACTTTGGTACCTTCCCATAAAGTTCTTCTGCCACCTCTCCACATAAAATTGGGATTGATGAAGCAATTCGTAAAATCACTTCCAAGAGATGGAGAATGCTTCAAATACTTGGTCACCAAGTTTCCAGGCCTGTCGGAGGCAAAATTGAAGGAAGGTATGTTCATCGGACCAGACATTAGAAGGCTTATAGTTGATCAAGAGTTTGTCAATACCATGACGGATCCTCAAAAAGAAGGGTGGATTGCATTTAAAGAAGTCCTACAGAAATTTTTAGGCAATAACAAAGATCCTCACTACAAAAAGATCGTCGGACGAATGCTGAAAGCTTTAGTTTGCCTGATTAGTTTGAAAGTGCATTTCCTCCACCTTAAGTACTTTCCTGAAAATTTGGGAGCTGTGAGTGAGTAACAAGGTGAACGATTCCACCAAGACATTAAAGAGATGGAAAGGAGATACCAGGGAAAATGGAGCATTACAATGATGGCAGACTACTGTTGGATGCTTCAGAGAGACATTCCAGATGCTACTCACAAGCGTAAATGCACCAAGAGGAGCCTCACAAGGAAGAAGAATCGAGTTTAGTGTGTGTAGGTGAGCTCATTTCAGTTCAAAAAAGGATTTTCATGAAAATATTGTAATAAAACTTTAATTTTATAAGTCTATTTCCATTTATTTTGAGGTATTGCCTTATTTAACATAGTTACCTAAATTGTCAGGAAATGTGATGTCCTATGACAAAATGGAGGTCATTTTCGGATTCAGCGCTCCAAAAAACATAAAGATTACGTGGAACAACCAAAAGAGCTCTTGAAAAAAAAATCTTTGCAGACCTGTGTAACCAATGGTAGTATTTTATATAGATAAATAAGTAGCATAAAAATAACAATCTAATATTTCAGGATGTGTTAAAAAGTCAAAATGATCAGATGATAAAATTCCTTTTACTTGAACAAGTTGTGTAAAAAACAAACAAAGGAGGAGCAATGGCATTATAAAAATTCAAGAACAGAGGAGGAGCAATGGCATCATAAAAATTATGAATCAGGAGATTATTCTATTAAAATATCAGGGCAAGAAAATGAAAAACATGTTATAATGTAATCTTAGTATATAGCCAACATAAGATGGCTAATTTACATAAGTCGTTTTATTAAAAAATGTCCTATATGGATGATCAAACAGACCATACTATAAGTTATAAATAGAAATGTAACGATCTAAACATAGTCCAATAGAAGACCTACGACTATATTATGAATTTTCAAAAACAAAAGAAATGCAATAGAATTTTTTTAAAAAACAAAAAGAAATGCAATAGAAATGTTTTTACTGCTACCACATAAAGTTCCTTATCAAGACAATGTTAAAGGATAAAAGGACTACATCTTTTACCTTTACCGGCATTTTTACACCAAGTCAGGTTGTTGAAGGAAGTAATTTAGTTCTCCAGGACCAAGCTGGAAGTCAGTCCTCACATATGGGTGACGGCGCCGATGGAGCCCTTGTGCGGAGCATTTCCCCAGCTTTCAAAGAAAGCCTTTGGAAATGCAGTGCGCATGCGTGGTCCCCTTTCCGCCCAAGGGTGCCATCTTGCTCAGACGGACGTGTGTCTTGGTCACCCGGTTAAAAGTTGATTTTCTTCGAAGAGTTTGTGGTTTTTTTGCCGGTTCGACGCCGGTTCCCCTTCATGTCTGGGCGCGGTACACCGGTATCGAGCCCAGAGCTACTTTTTTCGATTTTTGTCCTTCGAGACTAGGGTTTGCGCCTTTTTTCTTTTTTCACTGGCGGTCTTTTAACCTTGCAGGGGCCCTTTTTTCCCCGATGGCTGCCAGCGGGTTCAAAAAATGTGATCGGTGTAAGAAACTGATGTCTCTCACCAACACACATGACTGCTGCCTCCGATGCCTCAGGCCCGATCATGACCACTGTTCCCTCTAAGCTGTGCACATGTGCGCGCGCACACACCTCGCCGAGCGAGCGCACATACTTTACAAAAGAGCGCACAAAAATTACAGCTCTGATTTTGATAGAAGAAAACACACATGTTTTAAAATTTAAAAGTTATGATTGTAATTACTAGAAATTTCTCGCTTCATTTAGTAATCGTCTATTTTCATTTAATTTGATTAAAATCAGTGTGGTGTACATACTGTATTCTGATGTGTAGTCAAATTTTAAAGTATATAACTCCGAGAGTCGTTATGTGGTGCACAAAAATTTAACCTTCTTTCAAAAGCTGCACACAGCTGATATTTTATGCGCACACAACCTACAGAAAATTAGAGGGAACATTGATCATGACCCGATGATCTGTGGCCCGTGTGGCAAAATGTCATCTAAGGCATTGAGGAGCCGGCAGCACCAACGAGAAAGGATCTTCTCTGACTCCGCATCCGGCCGGCCAGGACTTTGTCAGAGACCTCGACGTCTCGGGAGTCCGACCCCAAGCATCGTCGGGGCTCCTCTGAGCGGGGGTCTCCCTCACGGGAACACAAAAGGAAGAAGAAACCCACGAGGGTGGCGTCGGTGGATGCTCTTGGTCCCTTGAAGGCCAGGTCGCATAGCCCCAACTGCCATCCTGGGTCCTCGGAGCCGGAGAGGCCTGCTAAACTACCTCGTGTGGAGCCGGAGTCCCCGAATCACGTGAGTGCTGTTGTCCTCTTGGACTCGCCTCTGGGGGAGCCGAGTCGGGGGCTGCTGAGTCTCCTGAGCTCGGACTCAGGTTGACGGCCTTGGAGAGCAGCTTGGCTGCCTTCATGGAACAGCAGCGGGTGCTGATCGCCGGTCTGACCTGTGCATCTACCCCGACCACTGGGACCTTGACGTCCAAGTCGACCCCGGAGGCCGAGCCGATCCTCAAGTCCATGCGGTCTCGAGTCGATCCTCGGCCAAGGTCTCCCTCGGCCTCCCGTATGGGGCCGAGGTCGTCGACGCCGGTACCCTCGGCATCGGGGCGGATGGCATCGGTGCCCGCCCGACCGGAGCTGCTCGATTCCTCCTCGGACGGGTCGGGGTGGGAAACGGAGGACGAGGAGTCCCCGGATACTTTCCGGACTTGGTGTTTCCCATCGGACTCACAGGAGTCCAAGCCTCGGAGAAGGTCCGTCCGTCCCCCCCCCCGGAGGATACTCGGTTCTTGGACTTCGTGAGGGAAATGGCCAAGGCCTTGGCCTTCCCCGTGGACCCCGAGGAGGAGCCTCGAGCCGAAGAGTTCGAGGCCCTCCAGTATGACTCTCCACCGAAGGAGGCCTTTACTGTACCGGTTCCTCCGATGCTGGAACGGCTGCTCTTCTGTATGTGGGAGGCACCGGCCTTGGCGCCGTTTCCCAGCAAACGGGTCGATTCCATCTATCGAGTCCGTAAGAGCCCTGGGTTCCAGAAGGCACAGCTACCGCACCACTCCATGGTTGTGGAATCGGCCATGCATCGTCTGAAGAGTCAGAAGTTGCACTCCTCGGTGCCCCCCGGCAGGGAGGCCCGGAACCTGGATGCCCTCGGTAGAAAATGCTTCCAGGGCTCTCTGCTGGCTTGCCGTGTCCAGACTTTCCCAACTGTACATGGGCATGTACCTCCAAGACCTGGCAAAAGAGATTGCCGGGTTCTCTGCTGGCCTCTCCGAGGAACCTTTGCAGAGGTTCAAAGCTTTATCATCGGGGATTCGAAAGTGCTCGAAGTTTATATCTCGAGCAGCCTATGATGGCTTTGAGGCTTCGGCCCAAGTGGCAACGGCGGGCATTGGTGCACGCCATCAGGCCTGGCTACAGTCATCGGACCTCGCGCCATGGGTCCAGGACAAGTTGGTCAATGTCCCTTGCCGGGGTGAGAACCTCTTTGGCAAACCCATGGCTCAAAAAGGCTGCAGAAATCGAGACTGAGACTCTCACCAGGACAAGACTGTCCAGGAAGACTTCTGCCCCTTCTCAAAAGAAGAAGGGTTGGCGGAAAAAGCCCTTTTACCCGAGAAAGGCCTCTGCCTACAAATCCTACCTTCAATTCCAGGCCTCTACAGCTCCCCAGCAGGGTCAGCAGGCCAAGGGGCAGGGACATGGGCCCCATAGGCAGAAAACCCCCAAGCCGCCAGCTCCGGCTCCTGCACAGCAGGGAGCGGGGTTTTGACTCCCACTGCATAGCCTCTCCCCCACAGCTGGCTCCACTCAGCACAGGAGGCCGGCTGATACTGTACGCCCACAGGTGGTCAGTCATAACAGGGGGATACCTGGGTACTGAGCATAGTCCAAAAAGGCTACTTGCTCCACTTCCACCAGTTACCTCCCTCCTATTTTCCAGGGGAGCCTCCAAAACTCCCTCTGCACAGGAACCTCCTCCTTCAGGAGTTGACAAGTCTTCTACAGGAGCAGGCGGTGGAACCGGTGCCTCACCACCTGAGAGGACGGGGCTTCTACTCCAGGTACTTTCTAGTACGAAAAAGGACAGGAGGCCTCAGGCCCATCCTAGACTTGCGAAATCTCAACAAGTTCCTGGAGAGGGAAAAGTTCAAGGTGCTTACCCTTGGAATACTGCTGCCCTACCTCCAGCAGGGAGATTGGCTATGCTCCTTAGACCTAAAGGATGCTTATGCTCACATCCTCATTCATTCAGACCACAGGCAATATCTCAGATTTGTAGTGGGGGGAAATCATTTTCAGTACAGAGTACTTCCCTTTGGCCTAACCTCCGCACCCAGGGTTTTCACCAAATGTCTGGCGGTGATGGCGGCCTATCTAAGAAACCAGGGCATCTTTGTCTTTCCATACCTGGACGACTGGCTCATCAGGGGTCAGTCTCCACAGGAGGCCAGACAGGCCACTCTTCGCACTGTCTCTCTTCTTCAGCACCTGGGCTCACAGACTGATGGCTCTAGCACAGCAGTTTCACAAGGGATCTATGGTCCCTGCCAGACATTTCCTGAGCCTTTTGGGCCACATGGCATCCACGGACCATGTAACTCCAAATGCTCGTCTGCATATGCGGCCTGCTCATTGGTGCCTCAGAGCTCAGTGGAGAAAACATGCTGCAAATGTATGTCCACCAGGAAGAAAGCAGCACCTGCCACGTAGACAAGCGTAGCAATCAAGACAAAAAACATAGGCAGTATACAAACTTTTATTGGTCCTTATATGATTAAAAAGGGGGCCAAACCCAACACAGGCCGTGTTTCGTGGGTACTTCGTCAGGGGTGAGGCACACCACAAACTACAAAACAAAAAATAAAATGATAAAAACAAAATAAAAAACAATACAACATACCAATAATCATAAATACACAATTAATTAATGCCATATGTAAAACGATTAAGGATAAAAAAGAGAGTAAAAAGAGTGAACACAAATAATCATAAACAAATGCATTACAAAATAATAATAAAATAATCAAATACACCACATAAAAAGTCATATTATGTTAATGAATAAATACATAACTGATAAAACCAATCATCATAACAATTAAAATAAAATAAAATAACCATAATAACAGTACATATGAACAAGAAATAAATAACAATATCATGAGGAAAAGGCAAAAACATAGACACCATTACAGTTATAAAGGCATGT
The DNA here is from genome assembly GCA_033557465.1 of Ichthyophis bannanicus. Taxonomy (NCBI): domain Eukaryota; kingdom Metazoa; phylum Chordata; class Amphibia; order Gymnophiona; family Ichthyophiidae; genus Ichthyophis; species Ichthyophis bannanicus. The sequence goes on along the minus strand of JAWIIG010000037.1, from coordinate 432,629 downwards.
AAAAGCAAAAAAACATTGAGTGATTGTGTACATAACTATTAAAATAATAAAACCATAAAACCTTAAAAAGGAGAAATCCAAAAGGGCGTGTAATCTGTATGTCACTCAAACAAAGGGGGTTTATACTCATGTAAACTACTGGCAGAGAAACAGGAGCGAAGAGACCAGGAGGAAGGAAACATTAAAAAGAAAGGCGAGTTACCTTGGACCATAAACTAGCACAGCAGGGGACAATCAATCTGCTGTGAGATGATGAATGAACAGTGTGCTGTAAAATAATAAAATTAATCAAAACAAATAAATAAATAAATAAGAAAAATGATATCACATAGTGACCATAAAATCATAAAACCACTATAAAAAGTGCTAAAATAAACCAAAACAAATGTTAGGGAAAACCCGAACACTTAACTAAAACTGAACACCTAATTTAAAAAGTGTAACTACAATACAAAGTATAAATATGATAAAATGTATACCGTAATAGACCAGTAGGCAGCTTTCACACGGTATTATGGGCACACCAGCGAGAAGGATAAATTATCCAACCACGTCAATAAATCTTCCAGATGAAGCCAACAAAATTACCGCTGAAAGTAAAGAAAGGCTATTCAAATTGCAGCAAAATGGAACCAAATATGCAGGAATAGTCTTATGAAAAAGGGGGGCCTCGTACCTTTCAACGAAAACCAAACTAGCCAACACATTCAGGAACGCGGCGGCTTTCTTGTATTGATTGAAAAAAATGCGGACGCATGCGCTTTTTAAATAGTCTACAAAACCGCAGGAAAATTGAAAACATACTAATAATGTAAAATAAATTGTTGGAAATCTTGTTTGTGTATAACAAATTCAACCTGGCACATAAATGCATAGAGAAACACCTACACGTGTAAAGAAAAGCTATAAAAACAATGTATTTGTGTAAACGAAAAGGAACCCTACACGACGGGGGACCGCGGAACCACCATCAAATTCAAAGGGGGCAAAAGGCACATTAGTTATATATCATTGCATGTGTAAAAAGTCACAAAATGAGGAAGGAAAACAATTTTCTATATCACAATAAAAACAGCCTATAAAAAGAGCCCCTAGAGAAGCCAAAGAACAATTGGCCTCAAGATGCAAAACAAGCCGTCGCAATAAACGTGTAACCTACATTGTAAATATAACTAAACCCACACGAATCATAAATCTTGCCTAAGGAGTACAATAAAAACAATAAATAATGAATAAATGGATAAATAATTAAAAGAATTGGGTGTAAACCCATCAGAAAAATATAAAAACAACATCTGATCCCACGGTTAAATACCATACACGGAGGAGAACCAAAGTAAAGGACTACAAGGAGCACCAAGGGGTATGTTTACTAAACCGTCTTAACATGCGTCCGGCAATAGTGTGCAGGCTGCCATAAAAGGAGTGTGCGTTTCAGTCTTAAAGCAGCAAAACGGGAGTTTCGCGCGATAACGCGCGGTAATCTTAAGTAGGCGCCCAGACATGCAAACATAGAAACAGAGGTGTAGCACAATGGTTAATACACTGACTGATGATACAGGGGTCATGAGTTCGATCCCCCAGTGTGCCTAATGCATAAGGCTGGCTGAGGCATCAGCTTTGACATGTAAGTATTGTTTCCTGAGGCAGTTTATTTGTATTTTAATTATTGCTGCCAGCAAACACACCCTCACGTGCCGTAACCTAAGGTGCCGCATAAGGCACCCTATAAGGCACTCCATAGGGCACATTATAAAGTGCACTGTCCGCCATGGCACCCTATAATGTCCCCTATAGGGCACCCTATAAGGCGCTCCATAGGATACCTTAGAAGGCACCTTATATGGATGGTAACCATAAGGTGCCTCAGAAGGCGCTGTATAGGGTGCCCTATAAAGTGCCTTCTGAGGCATCTTATGGTTACAGTACGTTGAGGGTGGTTTTGCTGGCAGCACTAATGTACATTAAAAATAGATAATGCTTTGGACAGCCCTATCAAATAACCCCACTGTGGGTTTGAACCCATGACCTCTGGCTCCACAGGCAGTGAAGTAACCAATGGGCTACAGCTCTATAGCTGCTAACAAGCCCCTGGCTGGCTGCAGAAGGACTGCACGTCACCACACAAACAGTCTGCTGTGATCACCAGGATAGGGTTAACCCACCTGTACCCATGATGCACTGTACATGCAAATCAGCAGTCTACAGATGAACACAAGATGGGGTATGCCCCCCACAGCACCTCGGCCTGGTAGGGGGAACTGACCCCGTGTGTTACTGGCACAGAGTAGCTACACACCGTCACATTGTGCGGGTACTGTGCTCACCCTGAGGGTGAGTTGGGGCTCCCAGCACCAGGTCCACAGCACCGTCCATGGCAGAAATAAGCCATGCTGCAGGTCCCCAGCCGTGCTAGTGTGTGAGATAGGTAGTTCCTGCAGACACACTTTGGATACATCTGTATTTCTCAGTTAGGTTTAGCCCTTATGGACCCATAGGCGGATTATGTACCACCACCCAACCCACTCTCTAGGGGCTGAGGGTGGGAAACAGTGTCTCCCACCAACAGATCCACATTTTACCTCCCTGCAATGGCAGCAGTAGAGGGGACCATCAACCGCAGTCCTGCTGGGGAACAGACAGCCTACAGGGCAGTCAGTGCAGCTCTGTACACATCTATAAAGCAATAGCAGACAGACATTAGGCCCGGAAATGCTCAGCTGCACCCCACCACTATCTGATATTCTCCTGCAGCAAGCCTCCAGCCACTGAACCCTGCAAGGTGTTCCAGCACAGCACATACTAGCTGCAGACAGTCTGCTAGCTAGTCCATAGTGCATGTTCCTGGAGGAGATGCATGCACCCAGAACTGGGATGTCAGCATACACACCAAGCAGATAGATCAGTGATTAGGCCCCAAAAGGGAACCCATAAATATCACGAGAGAAATATCAGAGAGCACTATGGGGGAACCTAGCCATGCCGTGGTCACTGCTGAGTCAGGGTGAGAGCGATCTCCCAGAAGGACATGCTGTGACCACCCTGTCTGTGCAGGTGGTGGCCGGGCACTACAATGTCCCAGCCATTGCCCTATGCCCTGTGCAGATGCATCCTGGCCAGGCCACCCTGTCCTGGCTATACCCATAGTACCTTGCTCCTCATTATGCACATTGGCAGGCCAATACTGGCAACAGTGCTGGCAGTGTGGGCTGTGGAGGGTGTTTGCAGCCACCACACACTGGATAGACAGACACACACTCCCACACCTATGCCAGCATTGTACAACTATAGAGGTGTTTGGCAGCCCTGGCCACCGCTCCAGTCCTCGGCACAGTGCAGGCATGGCTATGGTACGCAATACTGTTGGGGTCACTCCCCAAGGTGGTAAACACTGTCAGACACAAGACCTGTAGCACACTACACAGACATCAGAAAGGTTGCTATGATGCAGCTCAATCAGAAAATTGTACTTCAGAATTGCTATCTGCCAGTAATCATAGCAACCTTTTGATAGCTGTGTACTGTATTCCCAGGTTTAGGGTGGCATTGCTAAGGTATGCAAGTGCTAGTATTGGGAGATGCACGCAGGGCCCAATGTCCTGCCTCTCCAGGAGGCATTGGATAATGGGGCCTGTGGGTGAGGGTTTGTCTGCCCCTGTTGGCTGCTGCTTTACGGCAGAGGTTCCCAACTCCAGTCCTGGTGTGCCAAACACTGTTCGGGTTTTCATGCTGTCCCTCATGAATATGCATGTGATACATCTGCATACCATGGGGGCGGCGCATAGAAATGCAGTACAGGCATCTTTATTAGAGGCAGCATGGAACCTGAATGGTGTTTGGCCCTCCAGGACTGCATTTGGGAGACTCTGCTGTAGGTAATGCGCCTGTTTATGGTGTCTGTGCTCTGTAGGGTAAAATGTAGGTGTTTGGGGCATGTTTACGTCATCTGCAATAAAGGTTCTGTCTGTATTAGCACGTTTTAGTAGTGGGTAAAATATTGGGACTGGGTTGGCAGGCACCACAGCTGGAACTTGAACCTGTGACCTTCTGCCTCCAAACACACTGGTTGTGTGCACTGCACCACCGTGTTGCCACAGAGACAGTGCATTCCCTGGTCATACCATGACTGTTTGTCCGGTAGGGCCTGTCTGTTGCAGTGCATGGCACCCACCTACACAGGGCTAGGCCATGGTCTGCTCTGGGCAGCTGCCACTGCCCCCTCCACCACCAGTACCCCTCTGCCACCATGCTGACATGCCCTTCTGCTGGTGGTGTGCAGTCTCAAGCCATCCAGTGTGCAGGTAGGCGGCTGCCTATGGTGCGTGTTCTGGGGTAGGAGTGCCTGCATAGACGTCCACGCTTCCCCCCCCCAACACCGCCTGCCAATGTTCTGTGCCCTTGGAGGTACCTGCTGGGTACTATCCCCTGTGACAAACATTCTCGTGCCCATGTTGGGCCCTCATCAATTGCTGTCTGGCTGCTGTACAGTTTCAGCATTCCTAAGTGCCACCTAGGCATCTGCCTAGTCCGCACTGTGCCCCAGCTGCACCACAGCATGTGCTGCCTGCAGCCCTCTGTATCCCCTTTCCCAGCATCTGTCCAGTTGCCCATTCCGACATACCCGCCCTGCTGTTGTGGAACATGTGCATGCCATAGGAAACCTGTCCAATGGAGAGGGAAACCCTGATCAGTGCTATTTCACTGTGGGATCATTCACCTTGTATGGGGACGGAGCATAGACCCTTCCAAAATTCATATCTTTTTTGGGGGGCTTTCTTGGGAGTGTTTTTTGATGTTTCCCATTACTATCACTATTGCTCAGCTTGATTATGTTTTTTGTATATTTTGTTGGGGTCCTTTTCAATGTTTATTTGTACTTTTGTTCCGTGCACATGTATCACACTTATCACTTTTGTGTAGGTTTCCCTGGTTTTGCTGTACATTGCTGACAGAAATGGTTTATTTTCCCTTTAAATCAACTCTAACGCGAGGTTTTCACTGGCGTTAGTTTTGGCCTCGGATTTCACATCGTTAGTGTGTGGGGAGCCTCTCCCCTCCCACTCTCCACCCATTGACCCCTTCTCTCCGCCCCTGGGGAGCCTTCCTCCGCCCTCTGGGAGCCTTTCCCCGCCTTCAGCGCTCGTTTGCGCCGCTGCGCGCGTTAGCGCGTGCTAAGGCACCTTTGTGCCCCGTAAAGCGCCATTATCGTGCACTAAGGTACCTTAACGCGCGATAATTGCACAGCGCGCACGTTAAGAAGGTTTAGTAAACATGCCCCTAAGTGTATATATATTTTTTATATATAAAAAAATAATAGATGAAGAAAGAGAAGAATATCCTTTTATTTCTCAATGGAAACAGCCTGTAAATTGAATACCTGGACAAGCTAGAGACAAATGGGCTCATGATGCAAATCAAGCCATCACATTGAATAATGAACTTACAGAGAAGCCATAAATGAATCCCCAAGCACCATAAAAACCATTACAACAATAAATAATGAATAAGAGAATAAATAAGTAATGAATAAATAGCTGAATGAATAAAAGGATTGAAAATAAGACCCATCATGGAAAAAAACGCATACTCCTACTGCCCAGGTGTCAATTCATAGGCCGTTCCCAATGAGATATGAAAGGATCTCCTTTCCTTTCCTTATTTGTTCATTTTTTATATAAAAATACACATTTACCATTTTTCGCTTGTCCTTTCACCTTGGTGTATCCTGGAACTCTTCTGTGTATGATTTTTATCCATAGGTTCAGTATGCGGTTTTTTCCATGATGGGTCTTATTTTTAATCCTTTTATTCATTTAGATATTTATTCATTACTTATTTATCCTCTTATTCATTATTTATTATTTTAATGTTTTTTATGGTGCTTGGGGATTCATTTATGGCTTCTCTGTAAGTTTATTATTCAATGTGATGGCTTGATTTGCATCATGAGCCCATTTGTCTCTCTAGCTTGTCCAGGTATTCAATTTACAGGCTGTTTCCATTGAGAGATAAAAGGATATTCTTCTCTTTCTTCATTTATTATTTTTTTTATTTATAAAATATATATATACACTTAGTGCTCCTTGTAGTCCTTTACTTTCGTTCTCCTCCGTGTATGGTTTTTATCCGTGGGATCAGTTGTTATATTTTTCTGATGGGTTTACACCCAATTCTTTTAATTATTTATCCATTTATTCATTATTTATTGTTTTTATTGTACTCCTTAGGCAGGATTTATGATTCGTGTGGGTTTAGTTATTCTCTAGGACCAAGCAGGAAGTCAGTCCTCACTTATGGGTGACGTCGGCGCCGACGGAGCCCTCGCGGAACAATTTCCCCAGCTTTAGAAGAAAGCCTTTGGGATTGCAGCGCGCATGCGCGGTCCTCTTCCCGCCCAAGGATGCCATCTTGCTCAGTCTTCTTTTTTCCGCGGAGCCCTACAGACGTAGTTTGTTACCACCGCTGAAAAAGTTGATTAATTCTTTGTTGTTTTCTCGGTTCGCGTGTCCTTTTCCGGCCCGGCCTCGATTTTTTCCTTATTGAGTCCGTTCACATTTCTTTTTTTGTTTTCAGTTTTTAACTGGCGTTCCCGCCACTTATTTCCACCCCTGGCCACCCGGTCTTTCGACCTCGCGGGGGCCCTTTTTCCCCCTATGGCTACCAGCGGGTTAAAAAAATGTGATCATTGTTCTAAATTAATGTCGTTTACAGACACGCATAATTTCTGCCTCCGTTGCCTCGGACCCAACCATGACTCTGGGAGCTGTGGTCCGTGTGGCAAGATGTCCTCCAAGTCGCTGAGGAGTCGGCAATCGCAAAAGGACAGAATCTTCTCTGACCCCGGAGTTCCTCTGAGCGGGGGTCCCCTGGACAGGAGCATCGTCGGCAGAGGAAACTCGCGTAGGCGGCGTCGGAGGATGCACCTGGTCCCTCGCGGGCCGGGTCGCATAGCCCCGCCAGCCGCCCCAAGTCCTCGGAGGCGGAGAGACCTTCTAAACTTCCTCGACTCGAGGTGGAGCCACACGTGAGTACTATTGTCCTCCTGGACTCCCCTACGGAACCGTCGTCGGGCCCGATGCTGTCGGAGCCCGAGTCGGTGGCTGCCGGGTCTTCTGGGCTTGACCTCAGATTGACATCCTTGGAGCGCAGTATCTCTGCCTTCTTGGACCAGCAGCGGGTTTGGATGACCGGCATCGCCAGTGCATCCGCCCAGACCACCGGGACGTCGATGCCCAAGTCGACCCCGGCGGCCGAGTCGATCCTCGAGTCGATGCATGCTCGAGTCGATCCTCGGTCGAGGTCTCCCTCGACCTCCCGTTTGGGACCGAGGTCGTTGACGCCGGCTTCGGCGTCGGGACGAAACCTCGCCCGCACAGAGCCCCTCGATTCCTCCACGGAGGCATCGGATTGGGACACGGAAGGGGACGAGTCACCCGGCTCTTTTCAGACCCGGTGCGTCCCCTCCGACTCGCCCGAGTCGGAGCCTCGAAGGCGATCCCCTCCGGAGGATACGCGCTTCTCTGATTTTGTGCGGGATATGGCCAAGGCTTTGACTTTCCCCGCGGATCCAGAGGAGGAGCCTCGCGCGGAATAGCTCGAGGCACTCCAGTACGACTCTCCCCCGAAGGAGGCCTTTACCATGCCGGTCCCTCCGATGCTAGAGCGGCTGCTCTTCCGCATGTGGGAAAGCCCGGCCTCAACACCGGTGTTAAGCAAGCGGATCGATTCGATTTATCGAGTCTGCCAGAGCCCCGGGTTCCAGAAGGCGCAACTGCCACACCATTCCATGGTTGTGGAATCGGCAATGCATCGGCTTAAGAGTCAAAAGATGCACTCCTCGGTGCCCCCGGGTAAGGAGGCCCGTAAGCTGGATGCCCTCGGTAGGAAGTGCTTCCAGGGTTCCATGCTTGCCTGCAGGGTCCAGACATACCAGCTGTATATGGGCATGTTCCTCCGAGACTTGGCAAAGGAGCTCGCCAGGTTCTCGGCTGGTCTCTCCGACGAACCTTTGCAGAGGTTCCTGGCCTTGTCCGATAGTATTCGAGAGTGCTCGAAGTTATTTTATTATTATTATTATTTGTGTGCTTTTCTATACCGCCCCTTCCAGAAAGTTCCTTTCTCGGGCGGCCTACGACGGCTTCGAGGCGTCGGCCCGAGTAGCCGGAGCCGGCATCGGTGCCCGCCGACAGGCCTGGCTCCAGTCATCCGACCTCGAGCCGTGGGTACAGGACAAGTTAGTCGATGTCCCCTGCCGAGGTGACAACCTTTTCGGCAAGCCCATGTCCGATAAGGCTGCGGACCTCGAGTCCGAGACTCTCACTCGGACTCGACTGTCCCGAAAGACCTCCGCTCCCACGCAGAAGAGGAAGGGTCCGGGGAAGAAGCCTTTTTACCCAAGGAAGGTGCTTGCCTATAAGCAATCCCACCTTCAATACCAAGTACCGGCGGCTTCCACTCAGTGCCCACAGACTAAGAGTCAGGGGAATGGCCCCCGCAGGCCGCGGGCCCGCTGCACAGCCCCCTGCCACGCAGGGTGGGGGTTTTTGACTATGCCAGCATAGCCTCTCCCCCTCCGCGCCCGTCGCTCAGCACGGGGGGCAGGCTGATCCACTTCACTCACAGGTGGCCAGCCATAACATCCGATTCCTGGGTGCTGCAGGTGGTTCAAAGGGGCGCTACCTCTTGCATTTTCACCAGGTGCCTCCCCCCTACTTTCCGGGGGAGCTTCCGAAGCCCACTCTGCACAGAGACTTACTCCTTCAGGAGCTGCAGGGTCTACTGGAGGAGCAGGCTGTGGAGCCAGTGCCCCAACATCAGTGGGGTCAGGGGTTCTACTCCAGATACTTCCTGGTCCCAAAGAGGACGGGAGGCCTCAGACCCATTCTGGACTTGCGCAACCTCAACATGTTCCTGCAGCGGGAAAAGTTCAGGATGCTTACCCTTGGAATCTTGCTGCCCTACCTCCAGCAGGGAGATTGGCTATGCTCCTTGGATCTAAAGGATGCCTATACTCACATCCTGATTCATCCGGACCACCGACAATATCTCAGATTTGTAGTGGCCGGGAAACACTATCAGTACCGCGTGCTGCCTTTCAGCTTGTGCTCCGCCCCCAGGGTGTTCACAAAATGCCTGGCGGTGGTCGCGGCCTTCCTGAGGCTTCAGGGCCTGTTTGTTTTTCCTTACCTGGACGACTGGCTCGTACGGGCGCAGTCGGCCCCAGAGGTTGCGCAGGCCACGCAGCGTACGGTGGCTCTGCTTCAGCACTTGGGCTTCATCATAAACGTCGGGAAGTCTACGTTGCGCCCCTCTCAGGATCTCGAGTTCATAGGAGCTCGGCTCGACACTCTGCGAGCTCGTGCTTTCTTGCCTCAAGAGCGAGCCGACAGGCTCATGGCTTTGGCCGGCAGGTTCCACAGTGCGTCTCCGGTTCCGGCCCGGAGGTTCCTGCAGCTGCTCGGTCATATGGCCTCCACGGTCCATGTCACGCCGAACGCCCGACTGCATATGAGGCCTGTCCAGTGGTGTCTCCGCACTCAATGGCATCAGGCCACAGGAGGTCTGGCGGACCTTCTACAGATCTCCGACCGCCTGGTCTCCTCTCTGCAGTGGTGGCTCCACCTGCCCAACCTGGTACGGGGTATGCCCTTTCAGTCTCCCGCACCCTCCCAGGTGCTGACGACCGATGCCTCTCTCTTGGGATGGGGAGCGCATTGCCAGGGAGCGCGCACTCAAGGCCTTTGGACTCCTTGGGAGGCGGCTCAACAAATCAACTTCCTGGAGCTGCGGGCGATCCGCCTAGCTCTGCGGACCTTCTCTCACCTCACCTCTCGCCAGTCCGTGCTGGTGCAGACGGACAATCAGGTGGCCATGTTCTACGTGAACAAACGGGGGCACGGGCTCCCTCCTGCTCTGTCAGGAGGCCCGGCGACTGTGCTCCTGGGCTGTCGACCACAACATCCTCCTCAAGGCTGTTTACCTGCCCGGGCAGGAGAATTGCCTGGCCGACAGGCTGAGCCGGGTCTTGCAGCCCCACGAGTGGAGGTTGAACCCCGGCGTTGCCCAGCAAATCTTCCGCCGGTGGGGTACCCCCACCGTGGACCTCTTTGCCAGTCCCCTGAACCAGCAGCTTCCCCGGTTCTGCTCTCGGCATCCGCATCCCCTCAGAGTGGCCCCGGATGCTTTCCTCATTTCGTGGTCCACAGGCCTACTGTATGCCTTTCCTCCCACGCCGCTGGTGTCTCGGACGCTCTTCAAGGTTGTCCGGGACGGGGCCTACGTGATCCTGATAGCACCCCGATGGCCGAGGCAACCCTGGTTTCCTATGCTCCTGCAGTTAGCGGTGGACACCCCTCTCCCTCTGGGGTTTCAGCCCGATCTTCTGACCCAAGATCAGGGTACTCTTCTGCACCCCAACCTCCGGGCCCTTCACCTGATGGCCTGGCTGCTGAGAGGGTAGTCCTGGCCCCGCTCTCGCTCCCCCCGGAGGTGGAAGCTGTCGTCCTGGTGTCTCGGCGACCTTCTACCCGGAAGTCTTACGCACTCAGATGGCATCGCTTCTCCGCCTGGTGTTCTCAGCGTTCTGAGGGCCCCTTCGCCTGCCTAGTGTCGGTGGTACTGCAATACTTGCTGCACCTCTCCGATCTAGGCCTCAAGTCCAACTCTGTCAGAGTCCACCTCAGTGCTCTCTCTGCACATCATTCGCCGGTGGAGGGCTAGCCCCTTTCCTCGCATCCCTTGGTGGCGCGTTTCCTCAGGGGCCTGCTTCTGCTTAAGCCCCCGTTGCGCCTTCCGGCTCCTGACTGGGACCTCAATGTGGTTTTACAAAGGCTTACTTGCCCGCCTTTCGAACCCATGGCTACCTGCCCCCTCCGCTTCCTCTCATGGAAAGCTCTCTTCTTGGTAGCCCTCACCTCCGCTAGGCGCGTTAGTGAACTACAGGCCCTAGTGTCGGAGCCCCCTTACACTAGGTTCTACAGGAATAGGGTTGTCTTACGGACTCACCCTAAGTTTCTTCCTAAGGTGGTTTCCTCTTTCCACATCAATCAAGAGGTGGTTCTTCCGACGTTCTTTCCCAGGCCACATACCAGCAGAGCTGAGACTGTTCTGCATACCCTGGACTGTCGAAGAGCCTTGTCCTTCTACCTTGACCGTACGCGTGAGCATAGGAAAGCTGCCCAGCTTTTCGTTTCCTTTGACACCAATCGGTTGGGGTTATCTGTGTCGAAGCGTACGCTGTCCATCTGGGTAGCTGACTGCATCGCCTGGGCGTATGGGGCAGCTGGCCTCTCTTTGGAGAGTCGAGTCACGGCGTACCGTGTCCGGGCAAAGGCGGCGTCTGTCGCACCCCTCCGCTCGGTTCCGTTGGCAGACATGTGCCGGGCCGCTACTTGGTCTTCTAGCCAGACTTTTGCGGCTCATTACTGCCTGGAGAGGGAGTCCCGCAGGGATAGTGCTTTCGGACAGGCAGTCCTCCACAATCTCTTTGAGGTTTAGGCAACTCCTACCCACCGGCCCCGATGTTGGCTACCGGCCGGATTCGTATTCAGAGAAGATTCCTTCCTTCTGTGCGGTTGAGCTGGAGGGAGCTCTCTTTTCCAGCTTGAGGTCTCCGGTAGCCTTAAGCTAGGGAGTCCCATAAGTGAGGACTGACTTCCTGCTTGGTCCTGGAGAAAGAGTAGTTACTCACCTGTAACAGGTGTTCTCCAGGAGCAGCAGGAATCAGTCCTCACTACCCTCCCTCCTCCCCTGGAGTTGCAGTCATTTTTATGGTTGCTGTCTTCCGCTATGTCATTCGACTGAGCAAGATGGCATCCTTGGGCGGGAAGAGGACCGCGCATGCGTGCTGCAATCCCAAAGGCTTTCTTTGAAAGCTGGGGAAATTGCTCCGCGAGGGCTCCGTCGGCGCCGACGTCACCCATAAGTGAGGACTGATTCCTGCTGCTCCTGGAGAACACCTGTTACAGGTGAGTAACTACTCTTATTTACAATGTAGGTTACACGTTTATTGCGACGGCTTGTTTTGTATCTTGAGCCCAATTGTTCTTTGGCTTCTCTAGGGGCTCTTTTTATAGGCTGTTTTTATTGTGATATAGAAAGTTTTTTTCCTTCCTCATTTTGTGACGTTTTACACATGCAATGATATATTACTAATGTGCCTTTTGCCCCCTTTGAATTTGATGGTGGTTCCGCGGTCCCCCGTCGTGTATGGTTCCTTTTCGTTTACACAAATAATACATTGTTTTTATAGCTTTTTTTACACGTGTAGGTGTTTCTCTATGCATTTATGTGCCAGCTTGAATTGCTTATACACAAACAAGATTTCCAACAATTTATTTTACATTATTAGTATGTTTTCAATTTTCCTGCGGTTTTGTAGACTATTTAAAAAGCGCATGCGTCCGCGTTTTTTTTAATCAATACAAGAAAGCCGCCGCGTTCCTGAATGTGTTGGTTAGTTTGGTTTTCGTTGAAAGGTACGAGGCCCCCCTTTTTCATTTTTCATAAGACTATTCCTGCATATTTGGTTCCATTTTGCTGCAATTTGAATAGCCTTTCTTTACTTTCAGTGGTAATTTTGTTGGCTTCATCTGGAAGATTTATTGACGCGGTTGGATAACACAGGTACACTACCAAAAAACTGCCTCCAGTTTTGCAACTGATTCCTATAGATTTTGGGGTGCTGAATCCAGGAAAAATAGCCAAAATGTTCCATCACGTCACGTTTTCTTGCAAAATTAGATTTCTTACCCATATAAGGAATGTTCACATAATTTCTTTTTAGCCGACTGCAGTTTATTTTCTTGGCCCAAAATAGAGGTTGTAATGGTTAACTAACTAGAAACACTCCCTCATGATATTTTAGAGTGTTTTGTATTCCATTTTATACATTAACAGGACAATTGGGAGGCGGGGGGCTAAATCCAGTACTCGCGCTGGCGCATGTTCTTTCCTGTTCGCCTCGCCTCGCCTCATTCGCTCGCTCAAACACGGTGGTTACGACATGAACGTTCCTGTCAAATTTCAGTTTCTTGCAAGTTCATTATTACCTTTTGTTTGCTCAGTCGTAATCCAGCTTTATTCCGAAGTGGTTCACTACAGTTGTAGTTTGCAGTGCTGTGTATTTGTGATGGCTCACAGAGCCAGAGGTTGCGTCAACTCTCCGGACAGTTTTTGTTTTATTTGTGGGGAATATACCGTGAAAAAGCGGCAGAGGAACATTTCTGCATTTATTAAAAAAGTATATTTCGCCTATTTCGGTTTGAAGTTAGGCGATCAAGACAAACCGTGGGCTCCTCACAAAGTGTGCAAGACATGTGAGGAAGATCTATGCTTATGGATGAAAGGTAAAAAACAAGCATTTCGTTTCGGAATACCTATGATGTGGCGTGAACAAAGAGACCACAGCAGTGACTGCTATTTTTGCTCTTGCATTGTGAAGGGATACAACTTAAAAAATAAGAACGTAATAAGTTACCCCAACCTTCCCTCAGCAATTAGGCCTATGCCTCATAGCAACGAAGTACCTGTGCCTGAACCACCAAAATCTTTGGATCATATTTGTGTGGACGGTTCTGATCATGATGAGACTCATCAGATGGCTTTTCCCGATGAGTCCAGTACTTCTGAGTTTGAAACTGAACCAGATCCGAAACCTGAACTTTTCTCTCAAGCTGAATTGAATGATTTAGTCCGGGATTTAGGACTCCCAAAAGATGCTGCCCAACTGCTAGGTTCTCGGCTTAAACAGAAAAATCTATTGTCACCAGGAACAACTTTTTATTGGTACCGCAACCGCGACACACAATTTTTGAAGTATTTCAGCAAAGAGGAAGATTTGGTATTTTGCAACGATATATACGGAGTGATGGAAAAGTTTAAACTCAAGTATGATCCTGCTGAATGGCGGCTGTTCATTGATTCATCAAAAGACAGCATAAAAGGTGTTCTTCTTCATAATGGCAACACATTCGCTTCAGTTCCTATTGCTCACTCTGTTATTCTCCAAGAAAAATACGAGAATTTGGCCCTGATTCTTCAGAAGATTCGTTATGATGAACATAAGTGGATGATTTGTGGAGACTTTACAATTCTATCCATGCTATTAGGGCAGCAATCCGGTTTCACCAAATATCCCTGCTTCCTTTGCTTGTGGGATAGCCGGGCCCGCGACCTACACTGGGGGAAAAAAGACTGGCCAATTCGGGAGTATTTGAGACCCGGTGAGAAAAATGTTCTTCATGAGAGCTTGGTACCTCGTGATAAAATTCTATTACCACCTCTCCACATTAAGTTGGGTCTCATTAAGCAATTCATCAAGTCCCTTCCAAAAGATGGTGAGTGCTTTCGGTACCTTTGCTCAAAGTTCCCCCGACTTTCTGAAGCAAAGCTAAAGGAAGGAGTGTTTGTTGGCCCTGATATAAGGAAACTCATTTCAGATGGAGCATTCGCTGAAACGATGTCTGAGAAGGAAAAAGAAGCCTGGGATTCCTTCAAGGATGTTGTTCTCAAATTCTTGGGGAACAGGCGGGATGAGAACTATAAGGATATTGTTGCCAGGATGCTCAATGCCTTCAAAGAACAAGGCTGTAACATGAGCCTGAAAGTCCATTTCTTGCACTCCCATGTGAACTACTTTCCCGAAAACTTGGGGGCGTACAGTGAAGAACAAGGTGAAAGGTTTCACCAGGACATCAAGGACGCAGAGAGAAGGTACCAAGGAAGATGGAACACCACTATGATGGCTGATTTCTGCTGGTTGCTGCTGCGGGAAACCCCAGATGAAAAATACGCCAAGCAGCGCACCAAGAGAAGCATTCGGGGGAAGAAGAAACGGGCCCACCAGGAGATTGATTGACCCAAGAATGACTTTAAAATCTAAACTGTGTTGACAAATATTGTGTTTTTACTAAACTTTGAAATAAAAATTTGCTAGTTATTACCACAGTGTCGGATCTCATTTATTAGAATTTTATTTTCACACCATCGGGTGTTTGTCTTCATGTATTGCAATGGTGCGGTTTGCGTTTTCTATTCTTACATACATACCTGTATAACATTTTTTGCACATTTCTTTGCTTTGCTTTGTGTCTAACCTCGCTCTTATATGCTCAATGTTTGTGCACATGTATGTGGCTGTTTTAAGTGCAGACAATTTTGCTACCATCACAGTGTGTTTTGTTGACATTACTCTATTCTTATGTGCTGCCTTGTTACAATTTTCTTTATTCTTATTTGAATAACTACTAAACAATTAGTATAAAGAATTCATCCAAGAAACTTTTATCTCGATCGCACTCAATCTGAAACGTTCACCTCAAACTGCTAACCCAATGTAGCAAAAAATCTGTACGTGATGGAGCAAATTGGATACCAGATTTGGATTCAGCGCACCAAAAAACGTAAAAGTCAATCAAAACATTAGAGGCAGTTTAAAAAATATTTTTTTTAGTGTATCTGTGTAATTTATCCTTCTCGCTGGTGTGCCCATAATACCATGTGAAAGCTGCCTACTGGTCTATTACGGTATACATTTTATTATATTTATACTTTGTATTGTAGTTACACTTTTTAAATTAGGTGTTCAGTTTTAGTTAAGTGTTCGGGTTTTCCCTAACATTTGTTTTGGTTTATTTTGGCACTTTTTATAGTGGTTTTATGATTTTATGGTCACTATGTGATATCATTTTTCTTATTTATTTGTTTTGATTAATTTTATTATTTTACAGCACACTGTTCATTCATCATCTCACAGCAGATTGTCCCCTGCTGTGCTAGTATATGGTCCACGGTAACTCGCCTTTCTTTTAAATGTTTCCTTCCTCCTGGTCTCTTCACTCCTGTTTCTCTGCCAGTAGTTTACATGAGTATAAACCCCCTTTTTTTGAGTGACATACGGATTACACGCCCTTTTGGATTTCTCCTTTTTAAGGTTTTATGGTTTTATTATTTTAATAGTTATGTACACAATCACTCGATGTTTTTTTGCTTTTACATGCCTTTATAACTGTAATGGCGTCTGTTTTTGCCTGTTCCTCATGATATTGTTATTAATTTCTTGTTCATATGTACTGTTATTATGGTTATTTTATTTTATTTTAATTGTTATGATGATTGGTTTTATCAGTTATTTATTTATTCATTAACATAATATGACTTTTTATGTGGTGTATTTGATTATTTTGTAATGCATTTGTTTATGATTATTTGTGTTCACTCTTTTTACTCTCTTTTTTATCCTTTATCGTTTTACATATGGCATTAATTAATTGTGTATTTATGATTATTGGTATGTTGTATTGTTTTTTATTTTGTTTTTATCATTTTGTTTTGTAGTTTGTGGTGTGCCTCACCCCTGACGAAGTACCCACGAAACACGGCCTGTGTTGGGTTTGGCCCCCTTTTTAATCATATAAGGACCAATAAAAGTTTGTATACTGCCTACGTTTTTTGTCTTGGTTGCTCCTCAGAGCTCAGTGGATACAGGCCACAGGAGACTTAAAAGACAAAGTAAGAGTGTCCATGCTTCTAGTGGCCTCCCTGCAGTGGTGGCTGCATCTCACCAACCTGGTCAAAGGGGTGCCTTTCCAGGCACCGCCACACACACAGGTGTTGACAACCGATGCTTCTCTTCAGGGTTGGGGTGCACATTGCCAGGGGGCATGTACTCAAGGCCTCTGGTCCCCTTGGGAGGCCGCACAGCAAATCAATCTGTTGGAGTTGTGAGCTATTCGCTTGGCTCTACAGACTTTCTCTTATGTCCTCTCTCACCAGTCTGTTTTGATTCAAACAGACAACCAAGTAGCAATGTTCTGTGTGAACAAACAGGGAGGCACAGGATTCAGGCTTCTGTGTCAGGAGGCACAGGCCCTGTGTGCCTTGGCAGTCAGGCAAAGCATGTTTCTCAAGGCAGTTTATCTCCCTGGCCAAGAAAATTCCCTGGCAGACAGATTGAGCAGTATTATACAGCCTCATGAGTGGCATTTTAATCCCCTGGTGGTCCAGCAGATCTTCCTAAGATGGGGTCTTCCAACCATCGATCTCTTTGCCAGTCCACTGAACCGTCAACTGCCCAGGTTTTGTTCCAGACAACCGCATCCTCTGCGAATAGCAGCAGATGCTTTCCTAATCTCTTGGTCTATGCTCCTGCTGTATGCGTTTCCTCCAACGCCTCTAGTGGCCCGAACCCTATTCAAGGTTCTTCGGGACAAGGCTTCACTGATCCTGGTAGCCCCCAGATGGCCGAGGCAACCGTGGTTTCCTCTCCTTCTGCAATTGGCGGTGGACGTTCCACTCCCTCTGGGGGTGCAACCCAATCTCCTGTCTCAGGATCAGGGATCTCTCCTGCACCCCAACCTCCAGTCCCTCAATCTGATGGCCTGGCTGCCGAAAGGGTAGTTCTAGCCCCCTTACTTCTACCTAAGGAAGTGGAAGAGGTGGTTTTGGCTAGGAGGCAATCCACCCAGGAATCTTATGCCCTCAAGTGGCGTAGGTTCTCCACCTGGTGTGCTCAGCGCCAAGAGGATCTGTTTTCGTGCCTTGTACCAGTGGTGCTTCAGTATCTGCTTCACCTGTTGGACCTAGGCCTTAAATCCAACTCTGTTCGAGTCCACCTCAGTGCTCTATCAGCGCACCACTCGCCGGTGGAGGGCCAGTCGCTGTCGGTCCATCCCTTGGTGGCCCGCTTCCTCAGAGGTCTGCTTTTGCTCAAGCCTCCGATTTGCCCACCAGCCCCTGAGTGGAATTTGAATGTGGTCTTGCAACAACTTACTCGCCCACCGTTTGAGCCGATGGCTACCTGCCATTTGCGCTTCCTTTCCTGGAAGGCTTTGCTCCTGGTGGCTCTTACCTCAGTCAGGCGTGTGAGTGAACTACAGGCTCTGGTTTCTGCTAGACCGTACACACGGTTCTATAGGAACAGGGTGGTCTTACGGACTCATTCTAAGTTCCTTCCAAAGGTTGTCTCCTCCTTCCACCTCATTCAGGAGGTGGTTCTTCCTACTTCTTTCCCACGCCGCATGCCAGCCGGGCTGAAATGGTCTTGCATACCCTGGACTGTAGGAGAGCGTTGTCTTTCTACATTGACCATACGCAGGGGCATCGAAGGGCTGTTCAGCTCTTCGTATCTTTTGACCCTAATAAGCTGGGGTCACCTGTCTCCATGCGTACCCTATCCATTTGGGTAGCAAACTGTATCGCCTGGGCGTACAGGACAGCCGGCCTCTCCTTGCAGGGTCGAGTCACAGCCCACCGTGTCAGGGCGAAGGCTGCGTCAGTAGCTCATCTCCGCTCTGTTCCGTTGGCAGACATCTGCCGGGCCGCTGCTTGGTCTTCAAGCCAGACTTTTGCGGGCCATTACTGCCTCAAGAGGGAGTCCCGCAGGGACAGTGCTTTCGGACAGGCGATACTCCGTAATCTCTTTGAGGTTTAGGCAATTACTACTCTCCAGCCCTTGTGTTGGGCTACCGTTCAGGGGCATTCTCAGAGAAGATTCTTATCTCGCATGCTGGGGCTCTAGAGGGAGCTTATTTTTCAGCTTTGGGTTCCCGGTAGCCTAGAGCTGGGGAGTCCCATATGTGAGGACTGACTTCCTGCTTGGTCCTGGAGAAAGAGTAGTTACTCACCTGTAACAGGTGTTCTCCAGGAGCAGCAGGAATCAGTCTTCACGACCCTCCCTCCTCCCCTGGAGTTGCAGTCATATGATTTATTTTTCTGTTTTTGCTGTCTTTTAGCTATGTCATCAGACTGAGCAAGATGGCACCCTTGGGCGGGAAGGGGACCGCGCATGCGCGCTGCATTCCCAAAGGCTTTCTTTGAAAGCTGGGGAAATGCTCCACACAAGGGCTCCATCGGTGTCAACGTCACCCATATGTGAGGACTGATTCCTGCTGCTCCTGGAGAACACCTGTTACAGGTGAATAACTACTCTATCTTTGAACAGAATATATCTTGATACTTATTTACTTGTAAAAACAGGGAAATATAAATTGTATGGCATGACTGATTATATCATATGTATGCAAATGTTTGTTTTGTTTTATTGATTGGAAACAGCAAAAAGGGAGCAGTTGTTACACCGCACCGGTATATATCATCATATACAAGCAATGTGGAACCTGTGTCCCTTTAGGAAACTGCTAGGTACATATGACCTAGATTGGCCACTGTTGGAAACAGAATACTGGGCTTGATGGACCTTGGTCTGACCCAGTATGGCATGTCTTATGTTATTATATGGAGACAACATTAAAGAATAAAAATAATTGCAATCTCCAGGAACAAGCAGGAATGAGTCTTCACATATGGGTACGTCGGTACCGACGGAGTCTGCGCGGGAACGCTTCCCAGCGTCCAATCAAAGAGCTTTTGGAAGCATCCCACCACGCCTGCGTGCTGCCTTCCCGTCTTTCCCAACTGCCTCTCCTCAGTTTTCGTTTTCCGCGGAGCCGGCAGGACGTCCGCCCGTCACCGCAGAAAATTCTTCTTTTATTTCTTTAGTTTTCTTGCGGTCGCGGCTGTCTCCCCGACGTCACCGGTACCGCCGGTGTTTTCTTTTCTTTTCCTGTGAAATCTCCTTTTTCAGGGGATATTTTTTCTTCATAGTGTTCCACGGTTTCTCAGGCCTTTCAGGCCTCCTTCTTTTCCTCCATGGAACCGCCAGCCACTTTCTCCAAGAAATGTTCAGACTGTGGCGGTACAACTTTATTTTTAGACCCTCAATATCGGTGTCTAACCTGCTTGGGTCCTGACCTTTTTCCTCCGGAGCCTTTAGGCAACAGTTTGGTGAGAAGAGGTTTTCAACATCGAGGTTCCCTCAATACACGGTTTCCCTCCGACGTCAGGGCACCATCCTTTTCTTCTTCTACACAGGATCAGGTAACCCACAAACAGTCTGTTAAGACTAGCCAGCCCTCGAGTGGTAGGTCTCATGCACAGCATATAGACGGCTCCAGCCTTGCCCTCGAGGGCCCACTGGCTTCAAAACCCCGGCGGGAGTCTTTGGTCTCCAAAGCCTTTGAAGGGTTTCAGGTTGTTCCTGGGGTTCACCCCTCACAGAACATACCTGAGCCGTGTCCGGTGGTGGCATCCGCTTCGAGCGGTACCGATACCCCGGCATCGGCACTGGTGTTGGATGATACACTCCTCACCAGGGATGGTCATCTGGCGTCCTCGGTACCTTCGGGACCGGTGGATACCCTCCAGACTGACTTTCCATTATCGGTACCAGTACCGATTCTACCACCGACGTCAGTACCCTCCAGACGTGCATCGATAGCCTCGCTTCCCTCGGTGCCGAGTCTTGAATCGATCTCCAGTCTGGAAGACTGGGTACCGACTCGCCTTGGTACCGGCTCCCGGCGGTACCCAAGGCTCGGTTCTGATGATTTGGATCGGAAACTCTCGGTTCCCCCGAGGCCGTTTGAGTTGCCACCAGTTGGCCTTCATCCACCGGTATCAGACACGGTACCGAAGTCAGTACCAATGTCCACATTACCCTTGCAGTCAGTGCCTTCCATGCTTCGTTCATCAGGCTCTTTGCCCTCGATGCCGAGTTTGGAATCGATCTCTAGTCTGGAAGACTGAGTACCAACACGCTTTGGTACCAACACTGATCGATACTGGAGACTCGGTACTGAGGATAGCGACCGGAGGTTTTCGGTTACCTCGGTACCGATTGAACTGCCAATGGCTGCTCCGATGTCTGTGTCGGGCTCGGCTCCGACATCGGTACCGGTATTAGCATCGGTACCGGTATCCACAGTAGCATCGTGGCCAACTCCTGCCATGCTGCTTCCAACAGGATCGCTCCCTTCTATACCAAGCTTGGAGTCGATACCTGGCATGGACAATGTGGTAATGACAGTTGCTGCTCCTGACAGCCAGTACCGGCGACCATCCCTTAAACATTCCACACTGCACCGTGCAGGATCTTCTATTCCTATATATTTGGATAGCTCTTTCGGTGCTCAGGCAAGTTCTTCAGATCTAACCTGTCCAAGGGAGATTCCTGTTGGGGATCTCTCTTTTCAGAGTTTCCTCCTGGATATAGCAAGATCCCTTGCCTTTCCTATCCCTGGACATGATCCTGCACAAGGCTCTGTTTCTACCAAAGCAAAGGAGAACATAATGCTTCCTTTGCACCATTCCTTGCAGGATCTCCTTCTAGGAATGTGGGAAGCACCTTTAAAGGTACCCCCACCTTCCAGAGCAACTGATCTTTTATATCAGGTGCCCCCCTCTCCAGGGTTTCAAAAGACTCAACTTCATCATTCCATAGTAGTGGAATCAGCAATGAGGCGGGTAAAGAGTAAGAAAAAGCACTCTTCTTATCCACCAGGTCGTGAGTCTAAGACACTAGATGCCTTTGGACTTCAAACCTTCCAGACATCTATGCTTTCTGCAAGAATTCTCTCATATATTTTTTATATGAGTCTATCTCTTGAGGAGGTCACAAAGCAATTAGATCTTTTGACTCCTTCCCTTCCAGAGTCCAAGAGTGCAGGCTATTCTTCACTGCTTAAGCATCTTCAGAATATCTCTTGCTTTCTTACTCGTGCTTCCCTAGACTCTATTGAGTCTGTTAGCAGGACTTCTGCTATAACTATAGGGGCACGACGTAGAGCCTGGCTCCAAGCTTCAGACTTAGACAAATGGGCACAGCAAAGACTGGGACATACTCCTTGTATTGGAGACAGTCTTTTCAACAAGGAGTCTTTACGTCAGGTTACTCAGTTGTCCACTGACTTACCTGTTCCTAGGGGCTGTTCTGCACCTTCTGTCCCAATAGGTAGGAAATGTCCTGCCAAACTTTCTTCCCATAGGAGAAGGTTTTATGCATCATCTGCCCATCATGCAGATGTTCCCAAACAATGGAAGCATCGTCCTGATCTGCAGAATTCAACCTCTCACCAGGCTCAGCAAACCCAGCAACCGCAGGGTTTCTGATCAATCTTCATCAGATGCTTGTGACTCTGGGGGTTAGAATCTGCAGTTGCTTCTTCTCAATAGAGGCAATCCACTGCTTTCATTCTAAACCCTAGACATGGATCTCTTCCCAAAAGACATCCATTTTTTCTATATTCTATGAGCTGGCAGGATGTTCATGCCTATAGGGCACAGGGTTCTCCTCTTCTTCCTGCTAGGGAAAGATGTCTAACCACTATCAAACGATAGTTTCCTGTGCCAGCATGTCTTTTTTCCTTTCTATAGACTCACTACTTTGTAAGTCTTCTTCAGCTCCATTCTCTTTACCCTCTTACCAAGCTTTTCCTCTGTAAGAGCGGTATTGCTTCACTGGAGGGCTTTTTCTTCAGCCTCTCTAGTTTTGTTACTTTTCCAGTGCGGAGTTTTCCTCTCTGAGTTGACTCCTCTTTTTCAGTCTTGCTTTGAGGCAGTTCATCAGACATGTCCAGAGTTTTCTACTCTTGTTCTGTCCTTTCTGTTTTTAAACAGTAAGATTCTTTCTGCTGTCTGGCAAGCAGCTGCCTATGCAGGAGCCTTAATGTTTGAACCACTGGTTCTTGTCCACCAGCAACCAGATTTGTCCTCCACTAACATTCTGTCTAGTCTTAGTAGTGGTTCCAAGTCAGTGCTGTTATCTGTCTTGGAAATTATTTCACTACAGGCTTGTTCGATTGTCTTCTCTTTCTGCCATCTCCATTCCCCTGGGTTTGGCAGCATAGTTGACATAGGTACTGGCTCTCTAGCAGCCAGTTCTATCTCCGCATTCTCTTGCGTCATGCTCTCTGCAATTCTACAGAGAAGCTCTCCACTATGGGCCCTTGCTAGAGAGCATGTTTTTTTTTTCTCCAACAGCTATCCTAGATGGTTGGAAAAGGCTTTTTCGGTCATGTCTCCCATGACTAGAAAGGTTCTCCCTTTTTTCACTATCTCCTTTTTAATATAAAGCACATAGGCCTTCTCTTACGTGAAAGCTTAAGGAGTTGCCAATTCCCTGCTTTTTCTCCTTGCAGCTCGTCCTCATGGTCAGAACGCATGATACCTTTTTTGCCCTTAAGCAGGTCAGCCTAGTATCTCATTTTTATGCGTCTTCTGTTCACTTACCATGCTAGAGTTCTGGAATACTCGGGACTTGCTGGCTGCAGACTGATATCATCCTCTGCTTTTCACGTACCCGTCCTGGTTATTTCACTAGCTAGCATCCCTGTAGCTCATAACCAGTGGGAATAGATTCTCTATATATCTTCTCATGTAGGTTCCACTTTCTTGTTATTAGATGAATCTTTCCTCTCCACATTTCCTATGTGAATACCGTTCTGTAGGCATATCTCTGTCTGCTTCATTGCAGACACCCATATAGAGGCCTATATATTCATATCTATAGCATACATCTTACAGATGTCTGTCTATCATTTGTGTATATTTTATGCCCTTCATATCTCACTATAGATATATTCTTATCTATCTATCTATATGTTACATACATATATATATATATATATACATATATATATATATATCTGTCGAGATATTTTATTATCGGTAGATATGTATTCTGCATATTTATCTACCTGACTGTCGAGGCTCATATAGCTATATGATTCTGACAGATGGGCTTTACTCATACCTATGCTATCCAGCATGTTTGGGGTTCTACACTCACAACCACTTCTGTGGTAGTTAACAACTTCCACCATAACCTTAAGGTTTAGGTACCTCTGAAGCTCTCCATGTTCCAGTATCTCTCCTAGCTGACTCCAGTTAGGAGAGACATTGCGGATCTTCAGTTAATCACAGGCTCTAACGCCTCAGGCGTTTGTCCTTTCTTTTGGGATACAAGGGGTTTCCATACCTTTTCCTCCCACAAGGACTGTGCCTGTTTGTCCAATTCGGTCAGCCTTCTCTTTTTGCTCCCAAGGGTGAGCCACTCTGTCGCCAAAAGAGTTCGGCTTTTATCATAAAGCCTTCAGCTGAAGGCCCACTGTTTTTGGTACTACCCCAGTTATTACCGGAGTCCCCTCTTACCTTTCAGGAATCTGACCTCCACTGTTTTTTCCTACAGGTTTATTACCTCCACTTCACAGTGAGGTCCTCCTTGAGGTTCCTCTAATGGGTTCCCCTGTAGATCCCATGAACCTCCTTACTGCTGTGTAATCCTGTTAGGGGAGGTCCATATTGCAATATTTCTTTCAATATCATTGATGATAATTATCATCCACACATGGACTCCTTGTCTGCAGTCCTATGCTAGGTTAGCTGTTCCACAGCGCCTTTCTTTCTTCAACTCCTACCCTCCATCCTCAGGATGCCTGGTGTTGTGGGGGTCAGCATGTTCCAACCTATGACATGCTGGGACTCCAGGCATCTTAGCTTGGGAGTCCCCATATGTGAAGACTCATTCCTGCTTGTTCCTGGAGATAGCACAGTTACTTACCTGTAACAGGTGATCTCTGGGAACAGCAGGAATAAGTCTTCACAACCCACCCACCTTCCCAGGAGTTGTATCTCTATCTTTCCTTTCCTCTCTCTGTCTCAGCTTTAAAACTTAACTGAGGAGAGACAGTTGGGAAAGGCGGGAAGGCAGCACGCAGGCGTGGTGGGATACTTCCAAAAGCTCTTTGATTGGACGCTGGGAAGCGTTCCCGCGCAGACTCCGTCGGTACCGACGTACCCATATGTGAAGACTTATTCCTGCTGTTCCCAGAGATCACCTGTTACAGGTAAGTAACTGTGCTATAGTGGCCTACACCGGTGTTTTCCCAACCTAATGAATCATATAATATCCATATTTGTATGTGTTCTATAATCTGAACGTTACATTTTCAGCATACGTATAAGCAAAAAAATGTGTTCTAAAAAACTTACTATTGCACAACCAAGATGTATGTATGAGCCAGAGAAGCATTGTATTCTGTAAAGAATCCCGGACATATTGAATCTACAATCTTAGTTAAATAACAAAACATGAGGATATCTCCAAAAGCAAAAAATAATTGTTCTTACTGCACTACCATGAGTCTCTGTATGAGGATAATGTAAAGAAATAACTACAATGGTTTTGCCACCGAATCATTGTGAAAGGTTGATAAGAACTTTTAACAAAATAAAGTGTAGTGCTCACCTAATCATGAAAAGGGGCCAACAGATATAGAATATATGTCATGATCTATTATATCACATCTATATGAGTATTGTGCACCGATATAAGAAAGACGAGGAGAAGAGAAACAATCTTTCCGCAGTCATTTGAACTTCCGTATGAAGGCAGTGTTAGAGAATTGAATGACTACGGAGGTTACCTTTACCGGTGTTTTCCCGCCGAATCGAGGTGAAAAGTCATTTAGTGAAATATGGGTAAATCCTTAACTAATTTTAAAAAGTCATCGATAGATATAAAATATAAGCTTTTGTACTACATATATACAATTTTATCACAATCGCATGAATTTCCGTGTGAAGGCAAGGATGGGGAATCATGTAACTACAGAGACTACCTCTACCGGGGTGAAAGGTCACTTAACAAAATATTGCTGCGTCCTTAACTAATTTTAAAATCCCCATCGATAGATATAAAATGTATAACACAAACTTTCTTACTGCATGTATACAATATTATGTTTATGGTTATGCACTACAACATTATTTCCTCATCCAGCAAATTGATTAATGTATCAAGTATAGTAAGTAACAGAGGGAAAATAAAGGAGGAAGGGGGGAGGGAAAAGTGGGGAGGGGGAGGGAAGAAGGGGGAAGGGAACGAAGGAGGAAGGAAAAAAAGGGAGGGAAGAGGGGGAGGGGATAGGGTGGAGGGGAAGGATAAGGGGAGGGAGGGGAAGGAGGAAGTGGAGAGAGGGGGAAAAAGGGAGGGGAAGGGGGAGAAGGGGAAGGAGGAAGGGAGGGAGGGGGAAAAAGGGAGGGGGGAGAGGGGGAAAGGGAAAGGGAAGAAGAGGAAGGGGGAAGGGGAAGGGAGGAAGGGAAGAAAGGGGAAACAGAGAAAAATTGAAAAAAGGAAACTTTTATAAAAAAACAGACAAGTCTATGTCCTGATTTAAACCCTGAGGGTACAACGTCCGCAATTCATATATCAGACGTTGTTCTAGCCATAAGAGAATTGTACTGATGTTGCCGCCTCCACCCGTGGGGTCTAACTACTTTGAGAACGAGAAAACGAAGATCTGAAATGGAATGGTTTGCTTCAGTCCAGTGTTGAACCAACGGTTTGTCTACAACTTTTCTACGGAGGCAACTCTTATGTTCAATACGTGTTTTGATGCTCCTTTCAGTCTTTCCTACATAACATAACTTACAGGGACATTGTATGTCTCACAATTTGAGAAATCACAGAGATTTACTTTATAAGAGGTGGTGGGATGAATAAATTCTTCTTTAGTGACTATTGCATTCTCTCAAACCGTACATTTGCCACATTTAAAATGACCAAATGCCCTAGGTGAAAAATGGGGTTTGCTTAAAGCCAATGGGACCAGAATATCCCTCAGATTGGAGTTTCTCTTGTAGGCCACTAATAGCTTTGTGTCCTTTAAAAATGGTAAGGGATCCAAAATGTGCCATACATTCCTTAAAATACGAGTTATCTCTCTTGAGTATGTAGAAAAAGTAAGTGTACAAACTGTATTATTGGATTTTTCTTGGGCACGACCCTGCAAAAGTGACTTTCTGTCTGAAGACTGTGTGCAACATAATGCTTTTTTTACACATTCTATCGGATATCCACGATCTAAAAATCTATTGCTCATATTTATAGCTTGATTTTCAAAATCGTCATCAGTAGTACATAGTCTACGAATTCTTAGAAAGTGACTCACTGGTAGGTTTTCTTTTAAAGAGCGATTATGAAAACTGCTAAAGTGTAATAATGAGTTTCTGTCAATGGGTTTTCTAAAGAGAGTAGTAATAAAATGGTTTGGCATGTTTTTTATTAAGATGTCCAAATATGAAATCTGTTCTGAGCTACAGGCAAATTCAAACTGTAGGTATGGATCTAATGAATTGAGCCAGTCAATCAACACAAGTAATTGGTCGTATAAGCCTTCCCAAATAAAGAATACATCATCTATATAACGTCTCCATAGATGTGCCTGTTTTTGGAATGGATATGATGTAAGAAAAACTTTTTTGAAATTTGAAACATAAAGGTTGGCAACATCCAGTGCCATGGAGGACCCCATGGCAACACCTCTCACTTGATGATAATAGAGATCTTGAAAGCAAAAAAAGTTATTACATATTGCCAAAGTTGCTAACTGTAATAAAAAACAAGTTGGTGTCCTTACAGGTCTGGGTCTTGTAATAAGAATACTTTCTAAAACCGTTAAAGCTGCTTCTTGAGGTATATTGGTGTATAGGGATTTAATGTCTAAAATTACTAAAAAAAAATCCCAACATGAGTACCTTGATAAGTTTCTAAAAGTTGTATCATTTGAGATGAATCACGGACATATGAAGGGGTAAGTTCTACAAAGGGACGAAGAAAGACATCCAAGAATTTTGAAATAGGCTCAAATAAGGAAACAATTGCTGATGATATGGGCCTTCCCGGTGGATTCTCTAGAGACTTATGTATTTTTGGTAAGACCTAAATGGTTGGCATCACAGGATGAGTCACTGTTAAAAAAAAAATTGACCTCTTTTTGTGTGAGGTATCCTGCTTAATGGCCTACATAAATAAATGTATCAACTGTAGCAACCTTGGGCCGGAAGGACTGGGGTTTCTAGTTCCACAGGTGCTTCTTGTGGTCTTGGGTAAGCCACTTAACCCTCCATAGCCCATGTTCCTTGTAAAATAGTTATCTCCAAGTTATAATGCCCTGTTCAATGTAATTTCAGTTTGTTCAATGTAAACCGCACTGATGCAGAATAGCGCGGTATATAAGAGAATGTAAATAAATAAATAAAATAAAATAACTTTATTTTTAAGGGTCAAAGTTGGATCATCTCTTAATCGTGTATAATATGGTGACGAAACTGTATTAGAGCCCATGGAAATAGATAAAAGACAAACATTTACCTTCAAGCAAAGAGATAGCCCAGAGAGCACTGACTTTCAAAGTACAGCCAAAGTGAAAAAAACCACACACGGGGCTGCTGAGCTCAGACCACGCCCAAGCTCCAAGGCAACCAAGAGAGATAGTGAGAAGCACCTGGGGAAGGAGTTCGAGGCTGTAGGGCAGCCCCACTCATTTAAGCCTCAGGGAACAGGAAGAAGGGAGACCACCAGGGAAACGGAAGGCCAGGATATCACGAGGGAACCAGAAGGAAAGGACTCTTTCAGGGAAGCTGAGAGAGAGATGTACTCCAAAGACAGCCTCAGAAGGGATTCCCATTGCAGCCAAAACACAGGAAACTACAGCCCTGAAGGAAGCCCGTGTTGTAGAGGAATTACAGCTGGCTCTGGATACAGGAGCGTTTGCGCTGAGGAAGCTGCAGACTATAAGCAAGGTATGGGAACAGCCCAGCAGGAGCCTGTGGGGAGAGTTTCACTTCTGGAAAGGCCTGTGAAAAGAACTGTTGCTAGAAAGAAGGTGAGGCCATTAGAAGCCTTGAACAGTTTATTGAAAGATAAGGATCTCCATTGCCCATCAAAAACCCCTGAACCTAGAGAGAGGTCTCGATGGGAAAAGGTTTTAAAATTGTTAGAAGAAATTAAGCCTACGTTCCCACAAGCTGATTCCAGTCAGGAGACAACAGATCCTGATTATGAGGGCATGCAGATAGATAATTATGATTCTGATAATACCTCTACAGAAGCTCAAATGGATTGCTCTTTTTGTATAAAGACAAAATGAAGAAGCTATAGGGTTTAAATGTGGAAAGACCCAGAAGCTATTATACCAGTATGTCTTGTGCCTAGAGTGCTGAAAATGTTTGAAATGAAGTTGCTGGTGTTTTAAAGCAGCTAGAAAATATTCAAAGTCTTGATTTGAATGTTTAAGAAAGAACTATCTGAGTGGGCAGCAGCCCGAAGTAAAAGAAGCTTTAATTTGAATATTGCACAGTTTGGAAAAGCGCTTGTTTAAGCCAGAAGTAAAGGAACTATCAAGCTGCATTATGTAACAGCTGAAGAAGCAATTGCAACTTTTGTCACTGTGAAGTTCTTGATCTGAAATTCTTTTTCTTTTGTGGGAGAAGTATCCTAATTTTGTTAATATGTGTTTTTGGTGCAAAGGAAGAGAAAAATAAATTTTCCTGTGTTTTTGCCTTCAAGCCCTTGGCCTACTCATCACACAACTACAAGCCCCAGAAGCCTCGGCTCTGGGAACCCATACCAAAAGGGATATTAGGAGGTACACCCCTGCCTATAGGCAACTGCCTAGACAAGTGGGGGCGTCACAATAATAAGTAGTATCTTTTACCTGACGCAAAATCTCTTGTATATAGGAATCTCTGTCTTGTATAACAAGTGCTCCTCCTTTGTCTGCTGGTTTAATAATGATTTCATAGTTATTTTTAAGTTGCATCAATGCCTTTTCCTCACGACTAAGGTTAAAATAATTACGTGGTCTTTTGTCATTGTATAATTTTTGTATTTCATGATATACTACTTTCTGCAAAGCTTCTATCATAGCATTACTTGTTCTGGGAGGAATCCAAGCAGAAGGTGTGCTAATCAAAGAAGGATCATTTTGACTACTTGTATGGTTATCAAAAAATTCCTTTATCTGAAGTTTACGAAAAAATTTGAATAACTCAACCTGTGTAGTAAATGGATCATGTTTTTTCGTAGCAACAAAGGAAAGACCTTTGTTTAAAACCAAAATTTCTAAAGGAGTAAGGTTATAGCTAGAAAGATTAAAAATACCTTCTAGTATTCTTGTTGGTATCGGTGATATTGGCCTCTCCCCCTGCACCTGCCTTGAGTATGAAATTCTAGGGATTTCCGTACCTGATGGGGGGAGTCATTGGAGGAATGAGGATTGTCTTGTGATGAAGATTCCTTCTTGTGTACATTTCCTCCGCCCTTCCACAAATTGTCCATGAAAAAATCCTGCCTGTGTTTGTATTGTTGATTAGGAGGGGGATAAGAAGAGAAAAGGGGGGCAGATGGGTCAGGAGGATCTAAATGGTCACTCCGACTTCTTTTTCTACTATGTTCAGGGCTTCCTATATTTGAAGGATAGTGAGATCTGTTATTATATCTATCATGTTTAGGATCATATTTTTGTTTTCTAGAAATACTTCTGGCAGAGGTAGTTTCATTCGTCCAAAAATATACATTACCAGTTTTATAGTCGTCCTCATCTCTTTTAAATTTCTTTTCTGTC
This sequence comes from Ichthyophis bannanicus, assembly GCA_033557465.1. Classification (NCBI taxonomy): domain Eukaryota; kingdom Metazoa; phylum Chordata; class Amphibia; order Gymnophiona; family Ichthyophiidae; genus Ichthyophis; species Ichthyophis bannanicus. The sequence continues at coordinate 402,387 of JAWIIG010000037.1, read as the reverse complement.
CTTTATTATTTTTTTGTATTCTAAAACATTTTTATCGTAATCATTTTTTGATTTCTCAAAACTTCTGTTTCTTTTAACGTAGCTAATTTTAATTCTACTTCAGTGCGTAAAGCCTCTGCTTTACGATGTGATGTATTGATAAGTAAGATCATGAGATCCAAAGAACACTTGTTTAATATTTTAGTCCAATCTGTCATAAAATCTTCATCTCGATACATCCCTGGAGCTTTCTGAATCCGTAAGTCCCTAGGAATGATTTTATGTTGGCAGTTTTCTAAAAACGATGAGGCGTGCATCTCTTTTTTTTACGAGTTTTTGAGTAGACCGCACAGTCACTCCCCATATATCTTCAATACCGCTACTGATGTCTTCTTGATTGAAAAAGGGGTCCTCTGGTAACATATCCTGTAAGTCTTTTTCATTGTAACTCAGGACCTCCTTCCACTGAGAGAACATGGCTAACTCAAGGCAAAACCAAAAAGAAGCAACAAGAGTATCTGTAAAATAAGTGAGAACAAAAGAACAGATGCCAAGACTGGCAGATATTTTTCAGGTTATGCAAACCCCTTTTATTGTCCCCTATGCTTTTCGACCATTGGCCTTCCTCATGAGTCTCCATATGAGGACAATGTAAAGAAACAACTATAATGGTTACCTTTACGGCGTTTGCCGCCGAATCAATGTGAAAAGTTGATAATAAAACGACTTATGCAAATTAGCCATCTTATGTTGGCTATATACTAAGATTACATTATAACACGTTTTTCATTTTCTAGCCCTGATATTTTAATAGAATAATCCCCTGATGCATTATTTTTATGATGCCATTCCTCCTCTGTTCTTGAATTTTTATGATGCCATTGCTCCTCCTTTGTTTCTGTTTTTTTGCACAACTTGTTCAAGTAAAAGGAATCTTATCTGATCATTTTGACTTTTTAACACATCCTGAAATATTAGATTGTTATTATTTCTTTGTGCTACTTATTTATCTATATAAAATACTACCATTGGTTATTAATGATATAATATATTAGTGATATAAATGTTTTTTACATATGTACCATTTTTTATTTGTGTATTGATTTATTTTTAATTTTTGATTTTTAATTATTTATTTCAGTGCCATATGTCTTTTATTTGAAAGAGAGCTTTGATAAGAAGGTATCGGTAATATATTTGTTTTTATATATCTTTTATACATATTTCCATAGGCGCTTCTTAACACATGATCCATTCATTTTATAGTTATCCTCCTTATCTCTTAAAACATGTTTTGATGACAAAGGGGGATGTTTACTAAACATTCCTAACGTGCGGGGCCGCGGTAGTGTGCCTGTGCCATATAAGGAGTGGGCGTTCCGGCCCGAAAAAGAAAAACCTGCGATTTACATATGCGCCAAGGTGCGCGGTGCCCATGTGAGCCCCGCACATTAGCACGTGGGACAGCTGCGCGGGAGGCATAAGCACAATGGTTAAAACGCCGACCACTGGTACAGGGATCAGGGGTTCAATCCCCCGCAGTGCCCAATGAAGACGGCTGGCTGAGGCACTATTTTAGAAGGCACAGAAATATTGGGCAGCAGAAGGCGGCGCGCTAATATGTTACGAGGCATATCAATAGTGTGCGGCATAAGGCGGCGCGCTGATGTGGGAGCACAGGAGCAGAGCCACAGCACAATGGTTTGGACACTGACCAATGGTGCAGGGAGCAGGGGTTCAATTCCGTACAGTGCCCAGTAAACAAGGCTGGCTGAGGCATTATATATTATGGGGATGAGTGCTGTAGCGGGCAAGTTAAGTTTATTTTAGTACTCACGACTAGCAGACGCACACGCAAAGCGTGTTAACATAAGGCGGCCCATACGGCACATGTTACAGCTCACTGTCCGCCAAGGCACCCTAGAATGTCCCCTATAGGGCACCATATATGTTGCGGCACAGGGTAAGGTATAGTGCACCTTATATGGACGGCAACCATAAGGTGGCCAATAGGGCACCCAATAAAGCACCCGCAGAGGCACCCTATGGGTACAGTACGCTGAGGGTGTTATTGCTGGCAGCAACATATGTACAGTAAATTTAAAAAATGCTTTGGACAACCCTGTCACAGAACCCCACTGTGGGTTTGAACCCATGACCTCTGGCTGCACAGGCAGTGACGTAACCATTGGGCTACAGCTCTATAGCTGTAAGCAAGCCCCTGGCTGGCTGCAGAGAGCCTGCACGTCACCTCACAGACGGTCTGCTGTTGTAAACAGGATAGGGTTAGGCCACCCGTACCCATGATGCACTGCACATGCAAATCAGCTGTCCACAGATGCACACAAGATGGGGAATGCACCCCTAAAGCTCCCCGGCCTGGTAGGGGGAAGTGTCCGTGTGCACCCACACACCACCTCGGCCTGGTAGGGTGTCCTGAGCGGGTGGACTACCGGCAAAGAGTAGCTAAACACCATCACATTGTTCGGGTACTGTGCTCACCCTGAGGGTGTGATGTGGCGCCCAGGACCAAGTCCACAACACCTTCCATGGCTGAATGAGGCCATGCCAGAGCACCAAAGCAGTAATAACCTGTGAGATAAGTAGGTGCTGCAGAAACATCTTGGATATCTCTGTCTGTCTCAGTCAGGGGAACCCCCCATGGACCCCCAGGTGGGCCATGTACCTCCCCCCCCCCAAGCTGAGGGTGGCAAACAGGGTCCCCCATCAACAGATCCCCTATCCTACCCCCCCCCCTGCACTGATGGCAGTAGAGTGGACCATCAACCCCAGTCCTGCTGGGGAACAGACACCCTACAGGGCAGTCCAAGCAGCTACACACACATCCATAACACAATATCAGACAGACATTAGGCCTGGATATTCAAAGATGCACCCCACCCTTATCTGATATTCTCCTGCAGCAAGCCAACAGCCGCTGCACCCTGCAAGGTGCTCCATCAAGACACATACCAGCTGTGAACAGTCTGCTGGTTCATCCTGATGGAAATGCATGCACCCAAAACTGGGGTGGCAGCACACACAAGCAGATACATCAGTGAAGAGGCCCCAACAGGAAACCCATATATATCACATGAGAGAAACACAATACAGCACTATGGGGGTGCCTAGCCATGCTGTCGTCACTGCACACTCAGGGTGAGAGTGATCCCCAAGCAGCACATACAGAGGTCACCCTGTCTGTGTAGGTGGTGGCCGGCCACTACCATGTCCCTGCCAGTGCCCTATGCCCTGTGCAGCTGCATCCTGGTCAGCCCACCCTGTCAGAGCTATACCCATGGTACCTTGCTACTCATTATGCACATTGGCAGCCCAATACTGGCAACAGTGCTGGCAGTGTGGGCTGTGGAAGGGGTTTGCAACCAACACACACTGTATAGACAGACACACACTCCCACACCTATGCCAGCATTGTGCTACTATTGAGGAGGTAATCAGCCTTGGCCACCACACCAGTCCTGGGCACGGCACAGGCATGGATATGGTACACAGTAATGCTGGGGGTCACTCCCCAGGGTGGTAAACACCGTCAGAGGCCAGGCCTGGAGCACGCACCACAAGCTCCGAACAGATTGTTCGGATGGGGTCAACTAGCAGTATGTGCGTAACGTAGGGATATCTATCTGCCATTACTCCTAGCAAACGTTTCAGAGCTGAGTACCGTATACCTCAGGTGTAGGGTGACATTGCTAAGGTATGCAAGTGCTAGTATTGGGTGATGCATGCAGGGTCCAATGTTCTGCCTCTCCAGGAGACATTGGCCAATGGGGCCTGTGGGTGTGGGTGTGTCTGCCCCTGTTGGCTGCTGCTTTACGGCAGAGATTCCCAACTCCGGTCCAGGTTTGCATCACACTGTTCGGGTTTTCCTGCTGTCCCTCATGAATATGCATGAGCTACATCTACATGCCATGGGGGTGGTGCATAGATATACAGCACAGGCATTTGAGTGGCAGCATGGAACCTGACTGGTGTGTGGCCCACCAGGACTGCATTTGGAAGATTCTGCTCTAGGTACTGCCCCTGTTCATGGTGTCTTTGCTCAGTGGGGTAAAAGATAGACGTATTACCATTGCATATGTCCTCGCCACGAAAGGTGTGTCCTTACTATCACTGTTTAGTTGTGGGAAAAATATGTGGGCAGGATTGGCGGTAGCCCCAGCTGGGCTTTGAACCTGTGATCTTCTGTTCTTGCATGCACTGTCTGTGTGCACTGCACCACCGTGTAGCCACAGATTGGCTGAATTCCCTGGAAAGTCCATGACTGTGGATCCGGCAGGGCCTGTCTGTTGCAGTGGACTGTGCCAGCCTGCACATGGCTAGGCCTCTGTCTTCTGTGGCTAGCAGCCACTGCCCCCTGCACCACATGTACTCGTCCGCCAACATGCTGGCATGAGCTTCTCTCAGGAAAAGCAGATGACCTGATTGCAATGTGGCAGTACGGGACTGCATTTGGGGGACTTGGCTGTAGGTAATGCCCATTGTTGTGGTGTGTGTGCGGTGTTGGGTAAAATATGGGTGTTTCCCCCATGCTTATGTTCCCTGCAATACAGGGGTGTCTGCGCTATCTTTGTTTAGTGGTGGGTAAAATATAGGGACTGGGCTGGCAAGTGCCCCAGCTGGGATTTGAACCTCTGACCCTCTGGTTCTAGAGGTACTGGCTCTGTCCGCTGCACCACACTATGGCCACAGAGACAGTGCAGCCCCTGGAGGTAGTAAACCTGGCAGGATGGAGTCGCAAACCCTGCTCTACGCATTTTTACTGTGGGCACATTCACCCTGTCTTGTGACAAACGTGCACATGAACCCCGGAAATGACCACGGAAAATGGGGGACAAAATATCACCACGCTGGGCAACAGTGATATTAATGGGCAACCATAGAAAACACTCCCAGGAAAGCTCCAAAAAAAGGAAATGTTTTTTGGAAGAGTCTCCGCTCCGTACACCTTTCCAAAACTCATTTCTTTTTTCTGGAGCTTTCCTGGGTGTGTTTTTTAGTTTTGCCCATTACTATAACTGTTCCCCAGCTGAATTACTATTTTTACAATTTTTGTTGTGGTCCTTTTCTATTTTTACTTCCACTTTTGGGCTGTGCACATGTATCACACTGCTCACGTTTTGCAGGTTTCCCCGGTTTTGCTGTACATTGCTGACGTAAATGGTTTCTCTTCCCTTTAAATGCATTCTACCGCGAGTGATTCACTCGCGCTATTTTTCCTTTGAAATGCAGCCCCGATAATGTGCGGGGCGCCTCTCCCCTCCCCTTCCCTGCACATTAACCCCGTCTCTCCGCCCCTCCGGGGCCTTTCTCCGCCCTCCGTTAGCCTTTCCACGCCTCTAGCGGACATTTGCGGGCCCGTTCTTGTGCGGCGCCCGTTAGTGTGACGCGCACGGGTGCGTGGCTTCATCGCACATGTGCGGGGCACTTAAGCGCTCTTAAGTACCGCTTTTAGTGCGCTATTGTGCGGCGCGCACATTGGTGGTTTTTAGTAAACATGCCCCAATGTTCTTCATAATATACACACACACATATATGTATTCAAAAAATGAATTGTGTTAGTCATATAAAAAGTCGTCACCATAAATGTTTTTATTTTTGAATCTTTGTTACTTTATAAATCAGTTTAGCTGCCTAACTGTGGGTTAGGTAGCTAGATCAGTGATACCCAGGAACAAGCAGGAATGTAGTCTTCGCATATGGGTGACATCGGTACTGACATAGCCCATGCAGGAACGCTCCTCAGCGTCCAATAGGAAAGCTTTTGGGGGCATCCCACTGCGCTTGCATTGCTGCCTTCCCAACTCTCCCTCTTCAGTTCTTCATTTTCCTCAGAGCCAGCAGGAAGCAAATCTGTCACCACAGAAATTTGTTAATTCTATTTCTTGTTTTTTGTGCTTAGCATCTGCCTTCCTGTTGATGCCGGAACCGACTCTTTTTTTTTTTTTTCCTTTCTTGTTTCTTACCTGTAAAAAAAAAAAAAAAAAAAAAAAAGTTTTCTTTGGGCACTTTGATGCCATTTTAGGTCTTAAGCCTACCATTTTGTCTACTGACACTATGGAGAAACCAGCTAGTTGTTTTAAGAAATGTTCTAAGTGTGGCAGTACCATCTTGGCTACCAATACCCACGACTGGTGTCTCAAATGCCTTGGTCCCGACCACCAGCCATTAGGGTTTCCTCTGTGTAAGAAGATGACAAAGAGAGGCCTAAAGAATCGATCTGCAAAGTTAGTTGCATGCTTTGCCTCAGATGTAGTTTCTTTGGCATCAATGTCATCGAGGGCATTGTCTTCCTCTCATGGATCTTAGGTATCGAAGCATAAGTCTTCATCAAAGACAGGCCGTCCCACCAAGGATAGATCTCTTTCTAAGCATCAAGATGCCTTGGACATTGCCCCTGATGTTGGATCGGTCAACCAAACTACCCTGGCGGAAGGACCTTCCTTCCAAATCCATCAAGGGATCCCAGGATGCTCCCAAGGCCCCACCTCTGAAGAGCTTCTGGTGCCATGCTCTGGATGGTAGCACGCATCTCCGGTACTGATACCCAAGCATCAGCGGGCTCTGTGGATCTATCCTGGCCATTGAGCGGAGCTTTGTGGTTCTACTGGCGGCTTCTGTTCCGGTCAAATCTTTACCAGCGGTACTGCCGACACTGACACCATCTATGGTACCGATTCAAACCGCATCAGGTTCTATGCCACTCTGTGCACTACCACCCTTGCCTGCCTTAGAGTCCATTCCCGGTACTGGGGGTTCATCCAGGCAGATTCTTCGCTCTGATACCAACTTTAAACAGTATTGAGCTTTAGCGGAACAGGGACATCGTTCACGCCGATACTTTGAGTCTTCCAATTCTTCCGATCAATACCTGAGGACTACAGAGTCTACCGGAGGACCCATCTCCTTCTCCGAAACTGGCATGTCCCCTCCTGAGGATATCTCTTTTCAAGAATTTATTCGGGATCTAGCGAGGGGCCTTTCCATAACAGTGACATCCGAGAAAGAACCCAGAGCAGAGGCATCGGAGATTCTCCAGTACTCTACAGCTCCTACGGAGGTGGCCACACTTCCAATTCACTGCACTCTCCATGATCTCATGCTCTGGATGTGGGAAAAACCCCTTACTATTTCTCCGCATACTCGATGACTTGATACCATGTATTGAGTACTGAAGTGTCCCAGCTTCCAAAAGATGCAGCTACTGCACCACTCAGTGGTTTTGGAATCAGCGATGCGTTAAATTAGAAGTTCTAAGACACGTCCTTCTAACCTTCGGGGTACAGAATTGAGAACCCTCAGTGCTTTTGGGAGTCAGTGTTTTCAGGCTTCCATGTGTCAGCCAGAATAAGCACATACATACTCTATATGGGTATGTTCCTCAAGGAGGTTACTAGAGATCTTGAATCAATGTCCCCTCTTCTCCCTGATGACAAGAGCACTGACTGTCTTACATTGGTCAGACATGCCCAGAACGTCTGTTTGTCAATAAAGCAACTTTTGATTGCTTTGAGTACACCAGTAGAGCCAATCAATCTGCATCGGGGTATGCAGGATTGCTTGGCTTCAGACATCAGATCTTGAACAATGGGTTCAAGATAAACTGGGTAATATTCCTTGCACAGGTGAAAACCTTTTTGGCAAGGACTGACAGGATAAAGCTTCTCAGCTAGAATATGAGAATACTACTTTAAATAGGCTTTCTAAGACCACTGCCAACCCTGCTAAGAAGAAAGCAGCTGCAAAGAAAACTTTCTTTAGTAAGATAAAGAATTTTACCCTTCTTACACCCCTTCTTCTCCATACCAACCTCAGGGTGCTCAGAAGAGGCAACAGCCTCACAAACAACAAAAGAAGCAACAGGCTCCTAAGGCTCAACCAACTTTGCAGGCTCAATCTACTCCTGGTTTTTGACTCTTTCCTAGAGAACATAGCCACTGTGCCTCTGGAGAACCCCCATCAGCTCCACATTGTCGGCAGACTCTTATTATGCCCACAGATGGCATCTAATCACTTCAGAGCAGTGGACACTGATCATAGTGAGAGAGGAGTACAGACGTCATCTACAAAATATGCCCCCTACATCCTAGTAGAGAAATATTATTCTCAGCCCCCTCTCACTGCTCGTTTGCTGCAAGAGGTGACTTCTCATCTATCACAAGGTGTCATAGAGGAGGTCCCATCATCTCAACATGGAATGGGTTTCTGTTCTCCATATTTTCTCATCCCAAAGAAAACCAGAAGATACAGACCTATCTTGGACCTCAGAAACCTAAATAAGTTTCTCCTCTGCTAGAAGTTCAAGATGGTCTCTTTGGGGACCCTCCTGCCCTTACTCCAGAGTCAGGACTGGTTCTGTTCTCTAGATCTGAAAGAAGCGTACACACATATCCTTATTCATCAAGAACACAGGAAATATCTATGATTCATGTTTCAGGGACGACATTATCAATACAAAGTTCTTCCCTTCAGACTCTCCTCTGCCCCAAGAGTCTTCACAAAGTGCATGGCAGTCGTAGCCACATTTCTAAGATCTCTAGGGATATTTGTCTTCCCTTATTTAGATGACTGGCTCATAAAGGCAGTCACCTCCCAGGAGGTCCCCCTGTGTCTCTCCCGTACCATGGAGGTACTGCAACATTTGGGATTTGGGTTAAATCTTTCAAAATCCCATCTTGCTCCTACTCAAACATTAGAGTTCATAGGAGCTCTTAAACACTCAGCAATCAAGGTCATTTTTACCCCAGCCCCGCTGTTCTCATCTCATTCAACTGCCATCTGAGATATGTCTCAGAGACCACCTAACTGCCCGAGAAATGCTGCAGCTTCTAGGTCATATGGCTTCATTGGACACACAGTTCCATATGCTTGTCTGCATATGCGTACAGCCCAATGGGCTCTGGCCTCCCAGTGGAGGCAGGCCTCAGGCTGTCTCAGGGACAAGATCCAAGTTTCTGCCCCTCTGGCCACATCCCTTCAATGGTGGTATTCCCCCAGAGAATCTTTTTCTTCGGGTCACCATTTTAAATGCCTCCAAACTGGGGTGGGGGACCCATCTGGGGAATCTCTTCACTAGAGCCTCTGGACAGACCAGAAGTCACAATTCCATATAAATCTACTAGAGCTTTGGGCTATCTTCAACACCCTCAGGGAGTTTCAGGAGCACCTGCGATCCCACAGGGTTCTGGTCCAGATGAACAATCAGGTAGCCATGTTCTATTTGAACAAGCAGGGAGGACAGGATCTTGGCCCCTCTGCAGGGAGGCGCTCCATCTCTGGTCCTTTGCCATTGATCATCAGATACACCTCCAAGCGGTATATCTCCCAGGGGAGCAAAATGTCTTGGCAGACAAATTGAGCTGGATCCTTTTTCCCCATGAATGGTCTTTCCATATGGAGACAGCATCCTTCATCTTTTTTAGACCTGGGAGACTCCAGAGATAGACCTGTTTGCTACTCTGCAAAATGCCAAGCTTCCTCGCTTCTGCACCAGGATTTCCATTTTGGGCAACCAGCAAGTGGATGCTTTTCACCTCCACTGGAGTCGAGAGTTCCTGTATGTCTTCCCTCATATTCCCCTAATTCCCAAGATGCTTTTCAAGCTCCAAGCAGACAGGGCTTCATGATACTCATAGCCCTGCGCTGAGCACATCAGCCATGGTTTTCTCTCCTGCTACATCTGTCTCAGACTCAATCCCTAGATCTCAGATCTGCTCCAGATCTCCTCTCCCAAGAGGAGGGGACGCAGCTCCATCCCATTCCGCAGTCTCGTCACCTCACGGCATGGCTGCTGAAAGCATCGGATAGCAAGATCTTAACCTTACTCAGGAGATAAAGGAGATCCTGTTAGTCTCTAGAAAGCCTTCCACCAGATACCAAAATACAGCAGCACGTCTAGTCACATTTTCCAGTCGATTCGATCATATCACCCCTATCCTCCTCCGGTTACACTGGTTGCCCCTTCGCTATCGCTTTCATTATAAATTTTTGATTTTGATTCATCGGGCTCTCTACACTTGCAACCCCCTTTATTTAGCAGATTGTATTTCTTTACATTCTTCCCATCGTCAACTTAGTTCAATCCATGCCAACCGGTTATCCCTACCCTCACCTTCCCGAGCCCATTTGGAGCAGACACGTCATTCAGCTTTTTTCTTCCTTGGACCTTTATTATGGAATATGTTACCAGCTCCCCTCAGATTAGAACCATCGTATCCTCAGTTTAAATCACTACTTAAGACTCATCTGTTTCAGAAAGCATTTGACCTTTCCCCTGAGGCCCCTCCCTGATTATGTCTGTCTTTGTCTTTTGTCCTGTCATAAGCCTCTATTTGCCTTCCCTTTGTCTACAGTTTGTTGCCCGGTTGGGCTGTGTCTTTATTATGATTTGGTAATAGTGTGCGGTGTCTGTTCTATCCTGTTTCCTCCTTTCCTGTTTATTTTTGGCGTTCCTTTTCTTGGTTTGCAGTGCCTAACCTGTCTTTTTTTATTGTACACCGCTTAATGTTTCTACAATAGCGGTTTATCAAATGTTAAATAAAGATATTGATACTATTTCAAGATTTTCTCAGTTGTGTTCCCAGAAGGATCTCGATTCCATCTCGGCTCCAGTGGAGGCACTCCTACAGTATCTCCTCCACCTGTCCTCATCCGGTCTCAAGACCAACTCGGTAAGAGTTCTCCTAAGTGAGTTGCAGCCTCTCATCATCCCTTGGATGGACAGCTCATTTCCTCAGTCATTCGTAGCACACTTCATGATAGGTCTTTTGCTGACCAAGCCTCCCATCAGAACACTACTGGTGGCGTGGGATCTCAGTTTCGTTCTAGGGCAGCTTCTGAAGCCGTTTTTTGAACCTTTGGCCACTGCCTCGCTAAAGTTTCTAACATGGAAGGTCATCTTCCTTATTGCCCTCACTTCAGCTAGACGCATTAGTGAGCTTCAAACTTTGGTGGCAGACCCACCTTACACACGGTTCCACCATGACAAGATCATTCGTAGGACTCACCCCCACTTCATTTCGAAGGTGGTATCTCCTTTTCATTTCTTTTTTACTAAACTGCATTCGTCTAGGGCAGAGGTAACCCTCCATACTCTTGACTGCAAATGGGCTTTAGCATTTTATCTTCAAAGGACTCGAGAGCACCGTAGGGCTTCTCAGTTGTTCGTCTCCTTTGACCCTAGTCACCTGGGGTTGCCAGTATCCAAATGTACTCTCTCTAAATGGATAGCAGACTGCATCTCTTTTGCTTATAAAGCAGGTCTGTCCCTTGAGGGTCATGTCACTACCCATAATGTTCGTGCCATGGCCACCTCGATGGCAAATCTATGCTCTGTAACCATTGGCGAAATCTGCAAAGCAGCAACTTAGACTTGGATCCATATCTTTGCTGCTCATTACTGTCTAGACAAGGACTCCCGCCAGTATGCAATGTTTGGTCAAGCTGTTCTCCAGCACCTCTTTCAGACTTAAAGGCAACTCCTACCCTCCGTCCCGGAATTTAATGACACCAATCCATGGAGGATTCACAGCTTCTTGAAGCTTACCCTGAGGCAAACCTACCAGTTCTGAGGTCATTTGTCTCTGGCATTAGGGAGCTAGAGAGTCCATATGTGAAGACTACATTCCTACTTGTTCCTGGAGATAGTGTAGTTACTCACTTGTAACAGGTGATCTCCGGGAACAGCAGGAATTTAGTCTTCACAACCCATCCTCCTACGCTAGGAGTTGTAGGTTTTATTTTTCTCTCAGCTACAAAATCAACTGAGGAGGGAGAGGTGGGAAGGCAGCAATGCAGGCACAGTGAGATTTATTTATTTAGGCAGTTTTTATACCACCTTATCCTTCAATCAAAGAGATGCTCCCAAAAGCTTTCCTATTGGATGCTGGAGAGTGTTCCCTCGTGGGCTCTCTCGATATTGACATCACCCATATGTGAAGACTAAATTCCTACTGTTCCCAGATATCACCTGTTACAGGTGAGTACCTATGCTTTCTCCCCATGACCTTTCAAATGGTGCACACCCAACTGATTTTAGTGACTGCCTCTGTAACTTAAGCTGATGAATTGACATGGCAAAAGATTGACCAGGAATGGAAAAATGATTTTAATATATAAGAACATAAGATATGCCATACTGGGTCAGACCAAGGTCCATCAAGCCCAGTATTCTGTTTCCAACAGTGGCCAATCTAGGTCATATGTACCTAGCAGTTTCCCCAAGGGACACAGGTTCCACAATGCTTGTATTGGTTCAAGCATTGATATCCTGGGTCCCTTCTTAATAATGGCTTATGGACCTTTCCCCCAGGAACTTGTCCAAACCTTTTTTAAACCCAGCTACACTAACAGCCTTTACTACATCCTCCGGTAACAAATTCCAGAGTTTGATTACACGTTGAGTGAAAAAATATTTTCTTTTATTAGTCTTAAATAGTTTACCCTGTAGCTTCATTGCATGTCCCCTAGTCTTTCTATATTCTAATAAGGTAAACAATCGATCTACGTTTACCCGTTCCACTCCGCTCATTAATTTATAGACTTCTATCATATCTCCCCTCAGCCGTCTCTTTTCCAGGTTAAAGAGCCCTAACCTTTTTAGCCTTTCTTCATAGGAGTATCCTTCCATCCCCTTTACCATTTTGGTGGCTCTTCTCTGAACCTTTTCTAATAACTCTATATCCTTTTTAAGATACGGCGACCAGAATTACACACAATATTCAAGGTGCGGTCTCACCATGGAACGATATAGAGGCATTATAATATCCTTTGTTTTATTTTCCATTCCTTTCCTTATCATACCTAGCATTGTATTTACTCTCTTGGCCGCCGCTGCACACTGGGCCAAGGGTTTTAACATGTTATCCACAGTGACGCCGAAATCTTTTTCCTGGGTGGTGGTTCCTAATGTGGAACCTTGCATCGTGTAACCATAGTTTGGGTTGTTCTTCCCTAAGTGCATAACTTTGCACTTGTCCAAATTAAATTTCATCTGCCGTTTTGATGCCCAGTCTTCCAATATATCAAGATCCTCTTGCAATTTTCCACAATCCTCTTGGGATTTAACAACTTTAAATAGTTTTGTGTCATCTGCAAATTTGATAACCTCACTCATTATTCCACTTTCCAGATCATTTATGAATATGTCAAAAAGCAGCGGACCCAGCACAGATCCCTGGGGTACACCACTATTCACCTTTCTCCATTGGGAAAATTGGCCATTTAGCCCTACCCTCTTCTTTCTATCTGTTAACCAGTTCCTGATTCACAGTAGTACACTGCCTCCTATCCCATGACTCTTTAGTTTTGCCAAAAGTCTCTGATGAGGGACCTTGTCAAAGGCTTTCTGAAAGTCCAGATACGCTATTTCAACCGACTCACCTTTGTCCACCTGTTTATTCACACCTTCAAAAAAACATAACAGATTAGTAAGACAAGATTTTCCTTGTCTAAAGCCATGTTGACTGTCTCCCATTAGGCCATGACTATCTACATGCTGAGTAATTTTATTCTTTATGATGGTTTCTACCATTTTCGCCGGTACTGACGTCAGGCTCACTGGTCTGTAGTTTCCCGGATCACCCCTGGAACCCTTTTTAAAAATTGGTGTTACATTGGCGATCCTCCAATCTTCAGGTATTACAGATGATTTTAATGATGGTACACAGATTGCTAATAGCAGGTCTGCAATCTCATATTTCAGTTTTTTCAACACCCTTGGATGTATACTATCCGGCTCAGGTGATTTGCTGCTCTTCAGTTTATCTAATAGTTGTAAGACATCTTCCCGATCTATCGATATTTCCTTCAATTATTCTGCACCTTTAAATACCACTTCGGTCATGGGTAACATCTCTACATCTTCCTCAGTAAAGACCGAAGCAAAGAATTCATTCAGTCTCTCTGCTATCGCCTTGTCGCCTCTTAGTGCCCCTTTAATCCCTCTATCATCTAATGGACCAACTGACTCTCTCGCAGGTTTTTTGCTATGAATGTACTTGAAAAAGTCTTTAGTTCGTGTTTTTGCTTCCGCAGCAAACCTTTTCTCAAATTCTCCCTTTGCCTGCCTTATCAATGCCTTGCATTTGACTTGCCAGTGCTTGTGCTGTTTCCAGGTTTCGTCTTTTGGCTCTTTCTTCCATTTCCTGAAAAATGTTTTTTTTGGCAACAGCCACCTCTCTGACCTCACCTTTAAACCATGCTGGCAGTTTTTTGGACTTCCTTCCACTTTTCTTAAAGTGTGGAATACAGCTGGTCTGGGCTTCCAAGATAGTATTTTTCAACAACACCCAAGCTTGATGTAAGTCTTTAACCTTTGCAACTGCTCCTTTTAGTTTTTTCTTAACTATTTTCCTCATTTTATCATAGTCTCCCTTTCGAAAGTTAAAAGGTAGTTCTGTGGATTTCCTTACTATCCCTCCACTAATTAAATCAAAGGCGATCATGCTATGATCACTACTGCCAAGTGGCCCCAACACCCTTATCTCTTGCACTAGATCTGGTGTTCCACTAAGGACTAGGTCTAATATGGCTTCCCCTCTGGTTGGTTCATGAACCAGCTGCTCCAAGAAGCAGTCATTAATTTCATCTAGGAACTTTATCTCCCTAGCATGTCCTGCTGTGACACTGACCCTGTCGATACTAGGGTAATTGAAATCACCCATTATTATTACTGCGCTGTAACTTTTGTTAGATTCCTTGATTTCTCTGAGCATTTCATCATCCATTTGTTCATTCTGGCCAGGCGGTCGATAGTACACCCCCAATGCCATTGCCTTTGCCTTCCCCTTTTTACATAGAATTTCAATCCATAGAGATTCTACGCAAATTTTGTTTCCTGCAAAACTTTAATCCTTTGTGACTCAATGCCCTCTCTAACATAGAGCGCAACCCCTCCACCAATTTGATCAGCTCTATCATTACGATATAGTTTGTACCCAGGTATCACAGTGTCCCACTGGTTGTCCTCCTTCCACCCTGTCTCTGATATTCCAATCTTATCTAACCTCTCATTTAGTGCTATATATTGTAACTCGCCCATCTTATTTTTTAGACTTCTAGCATTTTAGAGACTGTATTTTATTCATATTAATTTGGCTTTTGGCAGACATGGGTAATTTGGGATCTTTAAGCTCTGTCTGCTCCATACTCAAGAGCACTTGGGCTACTTTACTCTTTTTTGGAACCTCTCTGCCTTTGGTAGTATCCTTCAAGGATACTTTCTTCCGAACCATCCGCTCTTGGGCGACTGTCTGCTTTCCCCTATTATCTAGTTTAAAAGCTGTTCTATCTCCTTTTTAAAGGTTAATTCCAGCAGCCTGGTTCCATCCCAGTTAAGGTGAAGCCCATCCCTTCAGAAGAGCCCCTCCTTTCCCCAGAATGTTCCCCAGTTCCTAACAAATCCAAAACCCTCATCTCTGCACCATTGTCTCATCCACACATTGAGACTCCAGAGCTCTGCCTGCCTTTTGGGTCCTGCGCGTGGAACGGGAAGCATTTCGGAGAACACTATCCTGGAAGTTCTGGATTTAAACTTCCTACCTAAAAGCCTAAATTTAGCCTCCAGAACTTCCCTACCACATTTTCCTATGTCATTGGCACCAACATGTACCAAGACAGCAGACTCCTCCGAAGCACTATCTAAGACCTTATATAGGTGGCGCGTGAGGTCCGCTACCTTCGCACCAGGCAGGCATGTTACCAGGCGATCCTCACGTACACCAGCCACCCAGCTATTTACATGCCTAATGATTGAATCGCCAACTATAATGGCTGTCGTAACCCTTCCCTCATGGGCACATAGCCCTGGAGGAAGTTCCTCGGTGCGAGAGGGTTTTACATCACCTGGAGGACAGGTCCTAGTTACAGAATCACTTCCTGCCACACCAGGGTGATGCTCTCCTGTCACGTGACCTCTCTCCTCCATGGCAACAGGGATGCTGCCAGACTGGAGGTGGGACTTCTGAACTATATCCCTGTAAGTCTTGTCTATGTACCTCTTTGTCTGTCTTATGTTTTCCAAGTCTGCTTCTCTAGCCTCTAGAGAACGGACTCGTTCCCTGAGAGCAAAGAGTTCCTTGCACCTAGTAAACACGTAAGACCTCTCACCAACTGGGAGAAAATCATACAAGTGACACTCAATGCAAATGACTGGAAAGCCCCCATCTCTCTGCTGGACTGCTGTCTGCATCTTAGTTTTAAGTTTGTTTAGATCTTTAAGTTCTTTACTTACTAAGGGTTGCAATGGATATTTATACTAATAAAACTGTACCTAATACGTTTAATATACCTTGTTCACCTGAAGCTTAATTAATCTCAGGTCCTTAGTGTTTGACTGATTTGGGTAACGAGCTTCACCTGAGAGCACCTCCTGTCTTTTAAGATGTGTATGTACCTATAAAGCTATGATTATCCCAGGGGTGGGTGGGTGTTGGGGAGGGAGGGAGGGAAATAACACTTATTAAAAGAAGACTGCTACACAGTACCCTATCCTGTGCTGCTGAGGTAAGCTATATTCTGATTTGATTTAATTTATAGCTCTTTGCTGCTGCTAGGCTCTAACTTATTATGAAATTTAAACTACAAGCTCTCTGCTGGGTATGAAATGTAACCAGAAAGCTCTCTTCTGTGTGTTAAATTAAAACTAAAAGTACTTTGCTGATACTAGGCCCTGAGTGACTATTAAATTTAAACTCCAAGCTCTCTGCTGAGTATGAAATGTAAAACATCAACAAATACCACAAACCCAGTGCTAAAGAAGCCCAAAAATCAAAACCAGGTCAAAAACACCATCCATCCAAAGAAAGCTTTTTTTGTTGGAACAGCCAGCCCAGTGAAGAGGACAAAACCTTCCACCGCTGTGGCCTTTCCTTTTTATTATTCAATATATTAAAACCAGCATCCACTTAGCTGAAGTTGTAGTTGTAGAGCAAAAGCCGTTGCATTCAGTCAGCAATGCCAAGAACACGATGTGGCACGTTTCGGGGTAATTCCCATACTACCCCAAGCAATCTGCCTGCCGAGCAATGTTCTGACCTGATGCAGGGGTAGTATGGTAATTACCCCAAAACGTGCCACGTCGTGTGTTCTTGGCATTGCTGACTGGATGCAACAGCTTTTGCTCTACAACTACAACTTCAGCTAAGTGGATGCTGGTTTTAATATATTGAATAATAAAAAGGAAAGGCCACAGCGGTGGGAGGTTTTGTCCTCTTCACTGGGCTGGCTGTTCCAACAAAAAAAGCTTTCTTTGGATGGATGGTGTTTTTGACCTGGTTTTGATTTTTGAGTATGAATGTAACCAGAAAGTTTTCTTTTGTATTTTAAATTTAAACTTAAACTCCTACTACTAGGCCCTGACTGATTTAACAGAAAATAGTGGGTTCACAGATTAATTAGCTTTAATAGAAAGAATTCCTTTCAGAAAATTCCCAGAAGTGTATACTCACAATTGCAGATCTCTCTCCAGAAATAAGTCCCCTTTTCTAGTCCTTCAAGACTGAGGATCACAGAACTCTGTGTGAACCATGCTGATTTTGAAATTGTGCAGTATATAAGAGTAAATAAATAAATAATAAAAATGACAGCCCAATATTTGAAGGGCAGCCCTGTAAATAGTGTAACTGCCACTGAGAGGGATATTCACAATTATCTCCCTTACACACCTCGCTGCTAACCGCTTAGAATTGGAGCATTTTAGGGAGGAGCAGAGGCAGTGACTGTCCCTAATTAGGCAGCATGCGATATTGCTGCTGCCCGGTTAGCTAATGCGGCTTCCAGCATGTGCGGTTAACCCCGGATATTCAATGCCAGGGCCACATATGAACCCAGCATCAAATATCCAGGGTTAGGGGTTGACGAACACAGCTATGCGCCATAGTGGAGTATAGCCTGTCTAATTGAATACTGCCTAATTGAAAACTGTGTAACTGCCACTGAGAAGGATATTCAATGGCACTAACATGGTTAGTGCCGGTGAATGTCCCCGATTATGACCCTTATGTGCCCCGATGCTAACTGCTTAGCACTGGGGCGTGTCAAGGGCATTCCATCGAGGAGTGGAGACAGAAACAATCGATAAATGGGCAGCAGTGGTATTGAATGCTGTGCAGTTAGCGACCTGCGCCTAAAAGATAGGCAAGAAAAAACCTTGCATATCTTTTAGGCACAGGAACTAATCGGGCAGCGTGTCGCTGCTGCCCGGTTAGCTATTATGGCTTCTGGAATGTGCAGCAATCCCTGGATATTTAATGCTGGAGTCAGATATGACCTCGGCATTGAATATCGGGGTTAAGAATGGGCAGACATGTCTATGTGCCATAGCAGCATATAGCCTGCTCAAGTGACTATCGGGCCTGACAAGAATTATCCACTATACTTTAAGATCACCAATGGCATAACTAGAAAAAAGGGGTTCAATTTTCAAATTGTCAGATATTTGAACATTGGTCCTCGAGATATTCAGTGATTTTTCAGCTGCTGTTCAGCTGATTTATCTGGTCAGCGCCTTTGGTCATCCTTTTCTCTGGTCTAATCTGTCCTGATAAATTATCCGGTAGCAGCTAAAAATCATCTCTATAAAGGTAATCACTCTTGCTCTGCCCCTGGACCATCTGGAGCATTCCAGATAGTGCTTAGGTGGTCTGTGGAGATATCCAGCGGCACTATCACTGAATATCTGTCAAGTGGCCTTATCTAGACAAGGTGAAAATAAAGGCTTTTGAATATTGACCCCAAAGCTTTTCTAGAATTGTTCATGCAATTCATTCCAACCCCCTCTGTGTGCTTGTGCATATTTGTACATATACATACTTCTGTATCTGCATTGCGGATGATACCAAAATCTGCAATAGAGTAGACACCCAGGAAGGTGTAGATAACATGAGGAGGGATCTAGCTAAGCTTGAAAAATGGTCTAGAATTTGGCAGCTGTGATTTAATGTTAAAAAATGTAAGGTCATGCATTTGGGCTGCAACAATCCAAGGGAGCAATACAGTATAGGAGGTGAAGTACTTTTGTCCACTAAAGACGAGCGGGACCTAGGCGTGGTTGTGTCTGATGATCTTAAAATAGCTAAACAGGTAGAAAAGGCGACGACTAGAAGGATGCTTGGGTGCATACGGAGAGGAATGGCTAGCAGAAAAAAGGAGGTGATAATGCCTCTGTAAAAGTCTTTGGTGCGACCTCATTTGGAGTATAGTGTGCAATTCTGGAGACCGCACCTTCAAAAGGATGTGAACAGGATGGAGTCGGTGCAGAGGGTGGCTACTAAAATGATTAGTGGGCTTCATTATAAAGCATATGAGGACAGACTGAAGGATCTTAATATGTACACCTTAGAGGAAAGGCGGGATAGAGGTGATATGATCGAGACGTTTAAATACCTCTGTGGCATAAATGTTCAGGGGGAGAGCCTCTTTCAATTGAAAGCAAGTTCTGCTATGAGGGGACATGGGATGAGGGTGAAGGGAGTTAGATTCAGGAGTGATATGCAGAAATATTTCTTTACGGAAAGAGTAGTGGATCCATGGAATAGTCTCCCAGTGGAGGTGGTAGAGATGAGGACAGTAACTGAATTCAAAAAAGCATGGGACCAACACAGAGGATCTCTAAAGGTAAAAAGTGGACTCTTGTAGTTGTTGATATGGAAGGACAGACTAGATAGACCATGTGGTCTTTTTCTGTCATCATGTTTCTATGTTTCTATATGTAGGTGTGTGCATGTGTGCATACATGCGTGTGTGGTAGGTAAGTTGCAGAGGTGTGTATTGAGGGGTGGGCCAGTTTGTTACATGGTGAGGCAGTGGTGGGGGTGATAGAGCAGTTGTGAAGGGTAGATGTTTGGGCTAAGGCAGTTTGCAGAGTTATGGGGCAGCTGTGAGGGGTTAGCTATTTGGGATGTGGCCAGTTTGAGGGTATTATATGGGTAGGGGGTAGGTGCAGGGTATTTTTTGGGGCTGGGGCAGTCAAAATGGAGTAGTTTTTGGGGATGGGGCAGTTTGTTTGGTGGTATGACTTTTGTGGGGCTATTTTTTGGGGGGTGGGGCCCTTTGTGTGGTGAGGCAATTGCAGAGGGATAGTTTTTGGGCAGTTTGGTAGTGATGCTGCTACAGGGATAGTTTTTGGGGGTAGGAGCAGTTTACCAGGTACTGGAGCAGTTGTGTAGGGTAGGTTAGGTTGGGGTAACAGAGATGGTGGGGCAGGTGTGGGGGAGTAGTTTATGGGTGTACAGACAGTTTGTTGATTTGGGAGAGTAGAACAGGGATTTTGAAAGGAGGAATTTGCTGACTACTATGTTTTACTGTATGTAAGTTTCTGTGCTACAGGCACTGGAACTCCTCCCATAGAAATGCATTGGTTAAAGCAGTGGACTGACAACAAGGGAAGCCTGGTTTGAATCCCACTGTGACTCCTTGTGATCTTGGGCAAGTCACTTAACCCTCTATTGCTGCAGGTACAAATAGCTTGTAAGCCCCACACCGGAGACAGGAAAATACCTACAGTACCTGAATATAACTCGCTGAGAACATCTGAAAAAGGCATGAACTAAATTCAGTCCCATTTTGTTACATTTTCAGAGTTATTTTGCCCCCAAACAGACAGATGGACATACAGACAGACAGGTGGGCATTCTCAATTCCTGTGTAATTCTTTCCAACTTCCCTTGGGTTGGAAAGAAGAAAACGTGAGGAAAGCATGCAGAGCATGTCTCATGGAATTATTTCCAACCCTCCCATCAGTGTGTACATGCATATCTTCATTGCCTGTTTGTGTCTGTGTCTTATGTATGTGTTTTATCTTTGTAAATGTATTCATATCTTGGTTTTGTATGCTTATTGGTTTTATATGTATGGTGTGTGTATCTGGCGACTGGAGAGAGATCTGCACTTGTAAGTATTTACTTCTGGGAAATTTTCTAAATCTTGTGGAAAAGGAATTCTTTAGATTAAAGTTGATTAATCTGTGTAAATTAGAATCCAGTGTATTTATTAACTCAGTCAAGCCTTTACAAAGACAAAGACAGAGGGCAAGAGACCTTTGAAATTGTTTTAAATAGATGTTAAAGCCAAGTGAAATATCAAAGGGGCAATTTGAAAGGCTCCCTCTATCAAAGCAAGGGCTGTTTGAATCACCTAGGAAATTGTTCACAGATTACTTTAGAAGCATAGGTCTGGGACCTGTGCAGCAACCCAGCCTTTACTAAGTGTTAATTCCCTCCCACCCACCCAACGCGTAATCTTAATTTTGTGGGGTCTTAGAGCTATTAAAGGGGAAGGGGTATTCAAATTCACTTTCCGGTTCAGCTGGTTATCCTCACCAGGGATAGATGAGTTAAGGCCCTGAATGTAATTAATCTTGATATCAACAAACTTATTTGGTATAGTTGTATTAGAACAAGTATCCCTAATAACTTCAAACAACTTAAATAGCTGAAGAAAACTTTCAAACTAAGATGCAGCCAGTAATCCAGCAGCGAGATGGGTTATCCAGTCTTTTGCATTGAGTGTCACATGTACAATTTTCTCCCAGTTGGTGAGGGGTCTTACATATGCAGTAAGTGCAAGGAGCGCTTTGCCCTCAGGGAACAAATGTGATCTCTGGAGGCTAGAATAGCACTCTTGGAGGACATAAGGAAGTCAGAGAGGTACATAGATGAGACCTACAGGGAAGTATTATTGAAGCCCCATCTCCAGTTTGGCAGTCTCTCAGTTGCCATGGAGGAGAGAGGTCACATGAAAGGAGAGCATCACTTTGATGTGGCAGGAAGTGATCCTGTAGCTAAGACCTGTCCACCAGGAGATATAATAACCCTTTCACACCAGGGAGGTTTCTCCAGGGCCATGTGCCCATGAGGGAAGGGCTAGGACGGCCATTAAAGTGGATGATTCGATCATTAGGCATGTAAATAGCTGGGTGGCTGGTGGACGTGAGCATCACCTGGTAACATGACTGCCTGGTTCGAAGTTAGTGGACCTCAAGCACCACCTAGACAAGGTTTTAGATAGTGCTGGGAAGGAGTCTGCTGTCTTGGTACATGTTGGTACCAGTGACAGGAAAATGTGGGAAGATGGTTCTGGAGGCTTTTTAGTTGATATCCAGAACTTCCAGGGTAGCATTCTCTGAAATTCTTCCTGTGCCACTCACAGGACCCAAAAGATAGGTAGAGCTCTGGAGTCTCAATGCGTGGATGAGACAGCGGTGCAAAGAAGAGGGTTTTGGATTTGTTAGGAACTGTACAACATTCTGGGCAAGGTAGGGGCTCTTCCGAAGGGATGGGCTTCATCTTAATCAGGATGGAGCCAGGCTACTGGCATTAATATTTGAAAAGGAGATAGAGCAGCTTTTAAACTAGATAATAGGGGAAAGCCAAAAGTCATGCAAGAGCGCATGGTTCGGAAGAATGTATCCTTGAAGGATACTAGCAAAAGATGGAAGTTTAGGACATCCTAATCGATGTTAAATAGATGTTAAAGGGAAGTTAGGACATCCTAATTTTCCACTGCTCCTCCAGTCTCCGATCAGCAGCATCGAGGGAGGGTGGGAAGGTAAGCTCCCCCCCGCTCCCCTTCAACAAGGCCAATCAGGCCCACCTCCAGCTCACTACTGGCTCTTCAAAAGGAACTCCAGCCTCAGAAAGCAACCTTTCCACTGCTCCTTCAGTCTCCGATCAGCAGCATCGAGGTAGAGTGGGAAGGTAAGCCCAGCCCCGCTTCCCTCCAACAAGGCCAATCAGGCCCACCCACTAGACCATAAATCTCACAGCGCAATCAGGTGCTCTTTGGTGTGGCCCTTAGGCATGGCGCTTAGGTGACGAACTCATTGAAGACACCACAACCCGGATGGATGGACTACCTACTACAGATAACCCAGGTATGACGAGACTAAACTGACCCCCCTCCCCAATCAACTTTACCATGCTTAATCACTTTCAAGTCACCCAGAGCAAAATCCTCTTAAGGTTGAACAGATGCTCCCTCAGCCCTTCCATAGCTAATTCTCAGTAACTTAAGTGCATGCCAGCCAAGCTCACTTAACTCTCTATAAAATTACCACTCTACATAATAGAATCTTACAAAACATTTAAGCATTGTCATTATTTCAGTAGGACTGTAAGCATATTCACAGCAGCTGAAGTTTAGATTCCAATAAGAACATCCCTATGTCTAGCTAATTGCAAACAAAAGATCATTCCCCTAAGAATAGCCACCCTTACTAGATATTAGGGGAAAGCCGACAGTCGCCCAAGAGCGGATGGTTCGGAAGAATGTATCCTTGAAGGATACTACCAAAAGCAGAGAGGTTCCACAAAAGAGTAAAGTAGCCCAACTGCCCTCAAGTATGGAGCAGACAGAGCTTAAAGATCCCAATTTACTCATGTCTAACAATAGCCAAATTAACATGAATAAAATACATTCTCTAAAATGCTTGTATGCAAATGCTAGAAGTCTAAAGAATAAGATGGGAGAGTTAGAATATATAGCACTAAATGAAAGGTTAGATATGTTTGGAATATCAGAGACATGGTGGAAGGAGGACAACCAGTGGGACACTGTGATACCTGGGTACAAACTATATCGTAATGATAGAGCTGATCAAATAGGTGGAGGGGTTGCGCTCTATGTTAGAGAGGGCATTGACTCAGAAAGGATTAAAGTTTTGCAGGAAACAAAATCTGCTGTAGAATCTATATGGATTGAAATTCCATATAAAAGGGGGAAGGCGATGGCAGTGGGGTTGTACTATCGAGCACCTGGCCAGAATGACCAAATGGATGATGAAATGCTCAAAGAAATCAAGGAAGCTAACAAAGGTTACAGCACAGTAATAATGGGTGATTTCAATTACCCCGGTATCGACTGGGTCAGTGTCACGTCAGGACATAGATAAAGTTCCTAGATGAAATAAATGACTGCTTCTTGGAGCAGCTGGTTCATGAACCGACCAGAGGGGAAGCCATATTAGACCTAGTCCTTAGTGGAAAACCAGATCTAGTGCAAGAGATAAGGGTGTTGGGGCCACTTGGCAATAGTGATCATAGCATGATCGCCTTTGATTTAATTAGTGGAGGAGGGATAGTAAGGAAATCCACAGTACCACCTTTTAACTTTCGAAAGGGAGACTATGATAAAATGAGGAAAACAGTTAAGAAAAAACTAAAAGGAGCAGTTGCGAAGGTTAAAGACGTACATCAAGCTTGGGTGGTGTTGAAAAATACTATCTTGGAAGCCCAGACCAGCTGTATTCCATGCTTTAAGAAAAGTGGAAGGAAGTCCAAAAAACTGCCAGCATGGTTTAAAGGTGAGGTCAGAGAGGCTGTTGTTGCCAAAAAAGCATCTTTCAGGAAATGGAAAAAAGAGCCAAACGACAAAACCTGGAAACAGCATAAGCACTGGCAAGTCAAATGCAAGGCATTGATAAGGCAGGCAAAGAGAGAATTTGAGAAGAAGCTTGCTGCGGAAGAAAAAACGCGAAATAAAGACCTTTTCAAGTACATTCATAGCAAAAAACCTGTGAGAGAGTCAGTTGGTCCATTAGATGATAAAGGGGTTAAAGGAGCACTAAGAGGCGACAAGGCGATAGCGGAGAGACTGAATGAATTCTTTGCTTCAGTCTTTACTGAGGAAGATGTAGGGATGTTACCCATGACTGAAGTGGTATTTAAAGGTGCGGAAGAATTGAAGGAAATATCAATACATCGGGAAGATGTCTTACAACTATTAGATAAACTGAGGAGTAGCAAATCACCTGGGCCGGATGGTATACACCCAAGGGTGTTGAAAGAACTGAAATATGAGATTGCAGAACTGCTATCAGTAATCTGTGAACTATCATTAAAATCATCTCTAATACCTGAAGATTGGAGGATCGCCAATGTAACACCAATTTTTAAAAAGGGTTCCAGGGGTGATCCGGGAAACTACAGACCGGTGAGCCTAACGTCAGTACTGGGAAAAATGGTAGAAACCATCATAAAGAATACAATTACTCAGCATGTAGATAGTCACAACCTAATGGGAGACAGCCAACATGGCTTTAGACAAGGAAGATCTTGTCTTACTAATCTGTTATGGTTTTTTTTGAAGGAGTGAATAAACAGGTGGACAAAGGTGAGTCGGTTGATATTGTGTATCTGGACTTTCAGAAAGCCTTTGACAAGGTCCCTCATCAGAGACCTTTGGGGAAACTAAAGAGTCATGGGATAGGAGGCAGTGTACTATTGTAGATCAGGAACTGGTTAAAAGATAGAAAGCAGAGGGTAGGGCTAAATGACGAATTTTCCCAATGGAGAAAGGTGAATAGTGGTGTACCCCAGGGATCTGTGCTGGGTCCGCTGCTTTTTGACATATTCATGAATGACCTGGAAAGTGGAATAACGAGTGAGGTTATCAAATTTGCAGATGACACAAAACTATTTAAAGTTGTTAAAACCCTAGAGGATTGTGAAAAATTGCAAGAGGATCTTGATAAATTGGAAGACTGGGCATCAAAATGGCAGATGAAATTTAATGTGGACAAGTGCAAGGTTATGCACCTAGGGAAGAACAACCCAAACTATGGTTACACGATGCAAGGTTCCACATTAGGAACCACCACCCAGGAAATAGATTTAGGCGTCATTGTGGATACCATGTTAAATCCCTCGGCCCAGTGTGCAGCGGCGGCCAAGAGAGCAAATAGAATGCTAGGTATGATAAGGAAAGGAATGGAAAATAAAACAAAAGATATTATAATGCCTCTATATCGTTCCATGGTGAGACCGCACCTTGAATATTGTGTGCAATTCTGGTCACCGTATCTTAAAAAGGATATAGCGATTTTAGAAAAGGTACAGAGAAGAGCCACCAAAATGGTAAAGGGGATGGAAGGATACTCCTATGAAGAAAGGCTAAAAAGGTTAGGGCTCTTTAACCTGGAAAAGAGACGGCTGAGGGGAGATATGATAGAAGTCTATAAATTAATGAACGGAGTGGAACGGGTTTACGTAGATCGATTGTTTACCTTATCAGAATATAGAAAGACTAGGGGACATGCAATGAAGCTACAGGGTAAACTATTTAAGACTAATAAATGAAAATATTTTTTCACTCAACGTGTAATCAAACTCTGGAATTTGTTACCGGAGGATGTAGTAAAGGCTGTTAGTGTAGCTGGGTTTAAAAAAGGTTTGGACAAGTTCCTGGAGGAAAGGTCCATAAACCATTATTAAGAAGTGACCGAAGATATCAATGCTTGACCCAGTACAAGCATTCTGGAACTTGTGTCTCTTGGGGAATCTGCTAGGTACATATGACCTAGATTTGCCACTGTTGGAAACAGAATACTGGGCTTGATGGACCTTGGTCTGACCCAGTATGGCATATCTTATGTTCTTACAGCTCTATATCTCTCTTGCTTTGAATATTCAGGCTTATTATCTACCACCTGCTCATCTGTTCAATTTACAACTATTGTTCTATTTATTTATTTATATTTTATTTATTTATTTATTTATGTATTATTTTTTTATACCACGCTCTTTAGAATCAGTGCGGTTTACATGTATACTAACAGGTACTTTTTATTCCCTTGTCCCCGAAGGGCTCACAATCTAAGTGTACCTGAGGCAATGGAGGGTTATGTAACTGCACAATTTCTTGCTCGGTCAGTGGTCTCAGTTCAATTCACATCTATTGTTCGATGCAATTCTGCTCAAATATTTCACACACAATTGCTGATTTACCACACACTCTGTTTATTCATAACAGTCTCCTGTTACGTTTATTTTCAAATATGTTCAAATGTTCTATATAAAACAAACATTCTATGTAAAACAGATGCATCCGCACTGTTATGTTAAGTTCTCTATAAACTGTCCTGAATTGTAGAAGGACGGTATATAAAAACTTTAAATAAATAAACATTGCATATGTCTGCTCAGTACTACTCATATTCTTACAAAATTTGTTTTGTCTGTTACACAGGTACACTAAAAAATTTTTTTTTAAACTGCCTCTAATGTTTCGATTGATTTTTACATTTTTTGGTGCGCTGAATCCAAATCTGGTAACCAATTTGCTCCATCACGTACAGATTGTTTGCTACATTGGGTTAGCAGTTTGAGGTGAACGTTTCAGATTGAGTGCGATCGAGATAAAAGTTTCTTGGATGAATTCTTTATACTAATTGTTTAGTAGTTATTCAAATAAGAATAAAGAAAATTGTAACAAGGCAGCACATAAGAATAGAGTAATGTCAACAAAACACACGGTGATGGTAGCAAAATTGTCTGCACTTAAAACAGCCACATACATGTGCACAAACATTGAGCATATAAGAGCGAGGTTAGACACAAAGCAAAGCAAAGAAATGTGCAAAAAATGTTGTACAGGTATGTATGTAAGAATAGAAAACGCAAACCGCACCATTGCAATACATGAAGACAAACACCCGATGGTGTGAAAATAAAATTCTAATAAATGAGATCCGACACTGTGGTAATAACTAGCAAATTTTTATTTCAAAGTTTAGTAAAAACACGATATTTGTCAACACAGTTTAGATTTTAAAGTCATTCTTGGGTCAATCAATCTCCTGGTGGGCCCGTTTCTTCTTCCCCCGAATGCTTCTCTTGGTGCGCTGCTTGGCGTATTTTTCATCTGGGGTTTCCCGCAGCAGCAACCAGCAGAAATCAGCCATCATAGTGGTGTTCCATCTTCCTTGGTACCTTCTCTCTGCGTCCTTGATGTCCTGGTGAAACCTTTCACCTTGTTCTTCACTGTACGCCCCCAAGTTTTCGGGAAAGTAGTTCACATGGGAGTGCAAGAAATAGACTTTCAGGCTCATGTTACAGCCTTGTTCTTTGAAGGCATTGAGCATCCTGGCAACAATATCCTTATAGTTCTCATCCCGCCTGTTCCCCAAGAATTTGAGAACAACATCCTTGAAGGAATCCCAGGCTTCTTTTTCCTTCTCAGACATCGTTTCAGCGAATGCTCCATCTGAAATGAGTTTCCTTATATCAGGGCCAACAAACACTCCTTCCTTTAGCTTTGCTTCAGAAAGTCGGGGGAACTTTGAGCAAAGGTACCGAAAGCACTCACCATCTTTTGGAAGGGACTTGATGAATTGCTTAATGAGACCCAACTTAATGTGGAGAGGTGGTAATAGAATTTTATCACGAGGTACCAAGCTCTCATGAAGAACATTTTTCTCACCGGGTCTCAAATACTCCCGAATTGGCCAGTCTTTTTTCCCCCAGTGTAGGTCGCGGGCCCGGCTATCCCACAAGCAAAGGAAGCAGGGATATTTGGTGAAACCGGATTGCTGCCCTAAAAGCATGGATAGAATTTTAAAGTCTCCACAAATCATCCACTTATGCTCATCATAACGAATCTTCTGAAGAATCAGGGCCAAATTCTCGTATTTTTCTTGGAGAATAACAGAGTGAGCAATAGGAACTGAAGCGAATGTGTTGCCATTATGAAGAAGAACACATTTTATGCTGTCTTTTGACGAATCAATGAACAGCCGCCATTCAGCAGGATCATACTTGAGTTTAAACTTTTCCATCACTCCGTATTTATCGTTGCAAAATACCAAATCTTTCTCTTTGCTGAAATACTTCAAAAATTGTGTCTCGCGGTTGCGGTACCAATAAAAAGTTGTTCCTGGTGACAATAGATTTTTCTGTTTAAGCCGAGAACCTAGCAGTTGGGCAGCATCTTTTGGGAGTCCTAAACCCCGGACTAAATCATTCAATTCAGCTTGAGAGAAAAGTTCAGGTTTCGGATCTGGTTCAGTTTCAAACTCGGAAGTACTGGACTCATCGGGAAAAGCCATCTGATGAGTCTCATAATGATCAGAACCGTCCACACAAATATGATCCAAAGATTTTGGTGGTTCAGGCACAGGTACTTCGTTGCTATGAGGCATAGGCCTAATTGCTGAGGGAAGGTTGGGGTAACTTATTACGTTCTTATTTTTTAAGTTGTATCCCTTCACAATGCAAGAGCAAAAATAGCAGTCACTGCTGTGGTCTCTTTGTTCACGCCACATCATAGGTATTCCGAAACGAAATGCTTGTTTTTTACCTTTCATCCATAAGCGTAGATCTTCCTCACATGTCTTGCACACTTTGTGAGGAGCCCACGGTTTGTCTTGATCGCCTAACTTCAAACCGAAATAGGCGAAATATACTTTTTTAATAAATGCAGAAATGTTCCTCTGCCGCTTTTTCACGGTATATTCCCCACAAATAAAACAAAAACTGTCCGGAGAGTTGACGCAACCTCTGGCTCTGTGAGCCATCACAAATACACAGCACTGCAACTACAACTGTAGTGAACCACTTCGGAATAAAGCTGGATTACGACTGAGCAAACAAAAGGTAATAATGAACTTGCAAGAAACTGAAATTTGACAGGAACGTTCATGTCGCAACCACCGTGTTTGAGCGAGCGAACGAGGCGAGGCGAACAGGATAGAACATGCGCCAGCGCGAGTACTGGATTTAGCCCCCCGCCTCCCAATTGTCCTGTTAATGTATAAAATGAATACAAAACACTCTAAAATATCATGAGGGAGTGTTTCTAGTTAGTTAACCATTACAACCTCTATTTTGGGCCAAGAAAATAAACTGCAGTCGGCTAAAAAGAATTTATGTGAACATTCCTTATATGGGTAAGGAATCTAATTTTGCAAGAAAACGTGACGTGATGGAACATTTTGGCTATTTTTCCTGGATTCAGCACCCCAAAATCTATAGGAATCAGTTGCAAAACTGGAGGCAGTTTTTTGGTAGTGTACCTGTGTTATCATTCATACTTGCATCAGTCTACTTATAATGTTCTCATCTGTTTCCTAATTTGCATTGAGTATTTTCTGAACATTCATCCAAGGCATTGCACGATTGTTTGCAAATTGTTAATTATCATTTATAAATACTCATTTCGGTGCACATTTTTCCTTCTCATTTCATTAACCCTATCCCTTATTAACTTCCAGCATACTGTATATCTTCCCTGCCCAGCTCTCGCTCTCTCACAAACATAGAAATTTCCTCTACCTACAATGGCCAAACTAAAGCACATAATCTTCCTCAGTACTCTTCTACTGCTAGCACCAGTAACTACTTCTTTGCACCTTCAGGACCTTTACTACAACATACCCACTCTACCACACCTTCAGAAAAACCCACCATCATACCCCTTCCAAAGCCCATTTGCTTCACACACAAAACACCCCCCACCAAGACTAATTCACATAACACCCACCCATACCCTCCCTTATCCATCCACAAACAGCAGTGCACATCCGATTAAAAATTGTTCTCATCAACACTAGGTTCATCAGGAACAAAATGACTGTAATCATTGATCTCCTCAATGATAGTAAACTAAGCATACTTTGCTTAACCGAAACCTGGTTATCCAACTCTGACAACGTTTTAACCAACCAATTAGCCCTCTTCAACTATGACTTATTTCAATGCCCAAGACCAAACAAGCGCGGAGGTGGCATGCTAAGCCTAGCAAAAAAAAAATCTCAAATTCTCCCTTCAATCAAATAACACTAAAGAAGACATGGACATTCTAACCATCAACAATAGATCCATCTTGATCACATTGATCTACAGGCCCCAACCCAGAAAACCTATCCTCTGTACTAGAAACTGCATGCACTTCAACCCCAAACAAGCACAACATTATACTTGGTGATTTCAACTTAACCTCATTCCCTCACACACACTCCACTCATTTCATAAATGTCCTGTATAACTTAGGATTTCAGCAAATTGTCCAATCCCCTACTCACAAAAAAGGCAACATGCTTTATCTCATCTTTCTCCCACACACCATCCATAAGAACATAAGATATGCCATACTGGGTCAGACCAAGGGCCATCAAGCCCAATATCCTGTTTCCAACAGTGGCCAATCTAGGTCATAAGTACCTAGCAGTCTCCCCAAAAAACACAGGTTCCTCACTGCTTGTATTGGATCTAAAGTCATCGTAACAGTCTTCAGACTTTACAATAAAATTGCCCCCTCATTCCTTAGCTCCCTCCTCAACTCACCCAGTACTATAAGATCCTCGAAGGCTTGTTCCCAAAACATTCTAACAATCCCAACACATCTGCAACACCAATAAAACCTCAAGCAATAGAGCCTTTACAAACGTCACCCCAACCATCTGGAATACATTGCTAGACAGCTTAAGAGCTACTAAGGATCTCCAAACATTCAGGAAAGAGCTCAAAACACACCTATTTCTTGAATACTATGGCGCCTCCACCAACGACAACCAGCCTCAAACACCTCATCTTCCCTAACAGGATCTATTCCCTCTATACCTTCTATACTCCCTCTACACTCTCCATACCTTGCTTCCTCGCACCAACATGTATTCAATAGTTTATCTGACATTTCTATATAGTTACATTAATTGTTAAACGCTTTTTGCTTTTGCCTTGTAAATAAGGGTTTTCCAATGTTATAATGTAAAGTTCCCATTTCTTCGATGTAAACTGCCACAGATCTTTGGAAGTGGCAGTATATAAGTTCTAATAAATAAATAAATAGAGAGGTTCCAATAAAGATAAAAGTAACCCAGATGCCCTTGAGTACAAAGCTGAAAGATTCCAAATTACCCCTATCGACTGATAATCAGATTAATATAAATGAAATACAACCTCCAAAATGCCTGTATGCAAATGCTAGAAGTCTAGAAAATAAGATGGGAAAGTTAGAATATATAGCTATAAATGAGAGGTTAAATATGATTGGTATCTCAGAGACCTGATGGAAAGAGGACAACCAGTGGGACACTGTGATAGCTGGGTACAAACTATATTGCAATGATAGATCAAATTGGTGGAGGAGTTGTGATCTATGTTAGAGAGGACATTGTGTCACATAGGATTAAAGTTTTTCAGGAAACAAAATACGCTGTAGAATCTCTATGGATAGAAATTCCACGTAAAGAGGGGAAGGCAATGGCAGTGACCGCCTGGCCAGAATGAACAGATGGATGATGAAATGCTCAAAGAAATCAGGGAAGCTAACAAAAATTATAACAAAGTAATAATGGTTGATTTCTTGAAGGACTACAAAAAAGGACTGCTACTTCTGGAGAGAGATCTGCAATTGTAGGTATTTACTTCTGAGATTTTTTTCTAAATCTTGGGGAAAAGGGAATTCTTTAGACTAAAGCTGATTAATTAATCTGTGTAAATTAGAATCCAGTGTATTTGTTAAATCAGTCAGGGCCTAGTATCAGCAAAGAGCTTTTAGTTAAATTGCAAATTCCACAGGTAGCTTTCAGTTTAAGTTTAAAACCCAGCAGAGGGCTGATAGTTTAAATTTGAAACCCAGCAGAGGGCTTTCAGTTTAAAATCAGAACACAGCAGAGAACTTTCTGGTTAATTTTAAAATCCAGCAGAGAGCTGCTCGTTTAAATTTAATACTCAGTCAGGGCCTAGTACCAGCAAAGAGCTTTAATGTAAATCAATTTAGAGTATAACTTAGCATGAAAAGAAAAACAGGGTCAGTATTATTTGAACAGTTAATTGTTTCTAGAGAATTTTACAAAGAGGCCTTCTAGATAGGGGGCAAGTGACCTGTGAAATCGTATTAAATAGGTGTTAAAACGAAGGGACAGATTAAAGGAGCATTTTGAAGGACTCCCTCTATCCAAGCAAGGGCTGTGTGAATCACCCAGGAAATTGGTCACAGATGACCTCGGAAGCACAGGACAGGGTACTGTGTAGCAGCCAGCCTTTAATAAGTCTTCTTTCTCCAGGAACAAGCAGGAAGTCAGTCCTCACTTATGTTTGACGTCAGCACTGACAGAGTCCACGTGGAGCAATTCCCCAGCTTTCAAAGAAAGCCTTTGGGATTGCTGCCATGCATGTGTGGTCCTCATCCTGCCCACGGGTGCCATCTTGTTCAGTCTCCCTTTTTCCATGGAGCCCTTCGGACGCACGTCCTTGTCCCTCGGAAAAAGTGTTTCATTAGCGTCCCTCCAGTTTAGTCCTCCACCTTTGGATTGTGTACCTCCTCCTGCAACTTGGAGACTGGGCATGTTCAAACTCGTGACATCACTGGATGTAGTCTGCTGGTCTCTCCCATCAGCCCCAGTGTGTCCAGTCTCCATGCAGCAGGAGGACATAGTGAGCCTGAATGGAGGGCTCATCTGAGGAACGAATAAAGAGCAGTTAGTGTAGTTTAGTCTTAGTTTGGGGTTGTTTTTATCCCATTTTGTCTCTTTTGTCCATGATTTATTTTAATTTGGTACTGGCTGTTTAAAAAACAAACACCCCCCCCCCCAAAGGTTTAGGATTTCTTACTGCCGGATTCTGTCTGCCTTTCTGCCCTTGGCTGATTGCCAGGACACTTTTGCATGCAGCTCTTTCCTCCTGGACAATAAGGAGGGTAGCACTGTTAATTCCTGCAGTGATGGTGCGGCTCCATGATCAGCCGCAATCCTGCGGAAGAGAGTGATTCGGTGGCGGTAAGCTCATCCGGCGGCTGCACGCTCACTTCGGAGCTGAGCGGGGCTGCGTGGACTTGAGCACCGCAGGAGTGACCGCACCATAAAACGACTGCGGCAGGTCTCAAACAGGTACGGGGCTTTGGGGCAGGCAGAGAATCCGGCCAGTACATGGAGGAGGCCCTGCAAAGGATGCCGTGGGTCGCGAGGTGTTTGGCGCCATTTGTGGCTGCAGCGGTGGCCATCTTGACCGCGTGGTTGCCACGTGGTGGGTGCTCCCGCCGGCGGCGACAGGGCTGTAGCAGACCTGCCCGGTGCCTGGTTTCTTTGTCAATGGTTTCCTTTTTGTTTTTTCATTGCCTTGTTCTTGCCTTTGTTTCTGTCTGTTAGTAAAGCAGCCTGCAAGCTGTTTTTATTTCAGGGGGATATATACTTTTTTTCTTTCAGGCGTTCTGTTTGCATTGTAAAAAAACAAAACAAAAAAAAAATAGAAAGCGTATCTGCTTAGTTGACCTTTGGTGTTGCCATTACAGGATGGTCGGGGTGTCGCGCGCATGGCATCCCGTCCCCTGTATGTGGTACCCGCAGGGGTACCGTGGTTGATTCGGGGATCTGCTGGCGCTGCGCTACTGTTTCAACCAGCATGGAGCAGCAGATGGAAGTTTAACTGGATCAGCAACTCCGGGGGGTAGCGGGGGGAACTGAAGTTCCCGTCACTCCGTTAGGAGCAGGGCCAGCGGGGAGTCCAGGGACGCATCTGGGTGACTTCTGCCCAGATTTTGTTTTAATTATGCATCAGGCATTCTGTTTGAGATGGCAAGGGAAATTGCCGTAACTGTTACCTTTGTCTACTGTGACGCTGCAGTCCGGGGTAACGGAGGCGGACCGCAGTGTTTTGAGACCTCCAAAGAGGCTGTGGCCTCGTGAGTGTTCTTCCTCAGATCTGGAGTGGCAAGGGACAGAGGATATGGACACAGAACTCCATGGAGGAGTTAGAGGAAGGAGAAATTCCTGAGCCTTTAGATCAGGCGAAGATCATTAGAGTGTTTTGGAAGGACGAGCTGACAGCGTTTATCACGGAATCCCTCCAGACCCTTCATCTGGCCACGGAACAGCCAACTGAAGAGGAGAGCGGGGAGGACCCCATCATTCAGGCGGTGATGCAAACGGAAGTGGTGTTTCCTGTCCACCGTGTAGTAGACTGGATGATCCAGGAGGAGTGGGATCAGCCAGAAGCAGGGCTCAGAGGAGCTAGGACCATGAACAGACTTTATCCATTGGGAGATAAGGAGAGGTTCAAGTCTCTGCGAGTTGATGCAGCAGTGTCAGTGGTGACAAAGAAAACCACAATCCCTGTGGAAGCTAGTGCGGCGTTGAAGGATGCGCAGGACAGGAAGGTGGATGGTCTGTTAAAACAATCTTTTGAAGCAGACGCTTTCTTCTTACAGGCTTCAATCTGTGGAGTGTGGGTGGCCAGAGCATGTCTTCGATGGTCGCAGCGTTTACGACAGTCCGCGCATTTAGAGCAGGACAGTATAAGAGAACTGGATTGCATGGAGTCGGGGTCAGCGTATTTGGCAGATGTCCATTACGACTTGATCAGAGCGCTAGCCAATAGCATGGCCTCTCTGGTCGCCGCTCGCAGGTCCATATGGTTGCAGAATTGGGCGGTAGATGGCTTGTCTAAATCGCGCGCCTTAATAAGCTTACCTTTAAAGGGAAACTGTTGTTTGGAGAGGATCTTGACAAGCTGGTTAAGGATTTGGGGGAGTCTAAAAGCAGATGGCTCCCGGAGGACAGGCCCAAGCAAGGAAAGTTCACCCGGCATGTCGGGGTCAGTTTCGGGACTTCAGGAGATTCCAGACGTCTCGCTTGGGGGGTTCTCAGAGAGGAAGGTTTGCGCCCAGGGCTTTCGAGGGTTTCATGGGGCCAGTAGAGGGTTCGCAACAGCAGCCTCTACAGCTTCTAGAAAACTGCAATGAGGTCGGGCAGGAAGCCAACCGACAGGCGGGCGACTTCGGGAGTTTCTTCCTGCCTGGACCCAAATAACGACCGACCAGTGGGTGTTGGAAATTATTTGCGAAGGTTATGCGCTGTTATTGGCAATGGCCATTCAGGAGTTGGTGGTTTATTTATTTATTTTATTTTTATTTATTTAGACAGTTTTGTATACCGCCTTATCCTTCAATCAAAGCGGTCACAACACAAGTGGGGGATACATTTAACACGTGGGGATATGAGACACACACACTAATACTTACAGGGAACATGGGCAATGGAGGGTTAAGTGGCTTGCCCAAGACCACAAGGAGCACCTGTGGGACTAGAAACCCCAGTCCTTCCAGCCCAAGGTTGCTGTCCTCTAGTGGGATTTGAACCCCCGACCTTACAGTCTGAAGTACCTTGCCCCAACCACTAGGCTACTCCTCCCTCGGAAAACCCTGGCGGTCCACAATACCCTAAATCAATTGTTACATATTGGAGCGGTTGCGCCGGTCCCGATAGAAGATTACGGTATGGGTCGATACTCCATTTATTTGGTAGTGCCAAAGAAGGACGAGTCTCTGCGGCCCATTTTAGACTTGAAAGGAGTGAATCAGTGTCTTCAGGTGCCGCATTTCAGAATGGAAACGAGGTCGGTTATTGTGGCAGTGCGCCAAGGGGAATACTTGACCTCTCTCGATCTTACCGAGGCTTATCTGCACATTCTGATCAGGGCCTCTCATCAAACGTTTCTCCATTTCGTGGTCCTGTGGGGCCTCAAAGTTGCTGTCGAGGACCCCCGACAAGCACGAGCGCTCCTGTGCTCGGTCGCTTAGCCCCCTTTGGCATTCCCGAGAGTCGGACAAGGAGCGCCCCCGCAAGGTACCTCGTACAGATATGGAGGCTTCTGGCGATGGCACCCGGTCTCCTGAGGGCCATCCCAGCGAGGACCCCCTCTCCTCCTTGATGCCCATCCCAGTGACTCTGGTGTCGGCGTCGCAGTGCCCCACACCTGTGTGGAAGTCCGGCATGCTGGCACCAGAACGCAGCGTTTTTGCATTAATCGCTTCCCAGCAGGCGCTCACAGCCAGCTTTGTTGGCTCGTGCCCAGAGACCATGGTTCCCTCGCATGGGATGCCTAAACCCATCCAGGAAACCCCCGAGAGCCGTGGGCCTTGTGAGGGTCCTCGGCATCAGTCTCGTTCGCCTTCCTGTTCCTCGGGGGCGAGATCCTCAGGGCCTCTGGCTCCAAGTGGGCCTCGGTGGCTGGACGAGGCAATCAGCCAGTTTGGATTCCTCATCCGACTTCTCGGACTTGGAGTCCGATGAGGATATCTCCCAGAAGCCCTTGCCCATTGGGACCTTCCGTCGGACCCCTCCCCGCCCGCATTTCAGTGGCGCTCGCCACCCGAGGACGACACCTTCCTGGTGTTTGTTCGGGATATGGCACGGGGTCTCAACCTGGCCACCCAGGCTGAGGAGGATCCTCGAACTGAAGAGCTCGATATCCTTCAGTATGAGTCCCCATCTCGGGAGTCTCTTACTGTTCCGGTTCCTCCCATCCTGTCCAGGCTGCTACTCCGCATGTGGGAGGCACCTGCCTCGGTTCCCATCATGAGTAAGCACCTCAATACCATGTACAACAGGGGTCTCAAACACATGGCCCATGAGAGAACTTTGTGCGACCCGCAACGGAGAAGAAACAAAAAAAACCC
This sequence comes from Ichthyophis bannanicus, assembly GCA_033557465.1. Classification (NCBI taxonomy): domain Eukaryota; kingdom Metazoa; phylum Chordata; class Amphibia; order Gymnophiona; family Ichthyophiidae; genus Ichthyophis; species Ichthyophis bannanicus. Next base: position 365,223 of record JAWIIG010000037.1, on the reverse strand, counting down.
CCTGGCTTCTGCCGCTGCCACCGTGGCCCCTCAGTCAGCTCCAGCAGTGGCGGGCTTTTCAAGCCGCGAAGAGAGTATTTCCCTCTCGCGTGGCTCTGTTAAGCCTGCCGGGGCTGAAGGAATTCCCATCAGCCCTGGCAGGCTTAACAGAGAGAGAAATACACTCTACGCGGGCGACCCTGAAAGCTGCCGCTGATGGAGCTGAGCTGAGGGCTCTACCAGGCAGACGGGAAGGGGCTGCGGGACAGCTGATTCTGCCGCTGCCACAGCGGCAGCAGAAGCCAGGGTTTCTTTTAATTTACCTGGGCTGATGGGGGGGGAGGGGGGTTAGGACTGGAAATGGGCTGATGGGGGTTAGGACTGGAGGTGGGCTGATGGGGGAGGGGGATTTAGGACTGGTAATGGGCAATGGGGGGGCTAAGATTGAAAATGGGGTGATGGGAGGGTTAGGACTGGAAGTGGGCTGTTGGGGGGGCTTAGGACTGGTAATGGGCTATTGGGGGGCTAGGACTGGTAATGGACTGGGGGGTTGCTAGGACTGGAAATGGGCTGAGTAGAAGGGGGGCTTGAACTGCAAATAGCTGATGGGGAGGGGGGCTTGGAATGGAAATGGGCTGTGAGGGGAGGGAGCTAGGACGAAATGGGCTTAGTGGGGGGAGCTAGGACAGGAAATGGGCTGATGGTGGGGCTAGGATAGGACTGGAAATGGGCTGATGGGACTAGAAGGGAGCGGATGCTGGGTGGGGCTGGAACTAGAAGGGAGCTGATGTTGGGGGAGGATAAGAATGAGATGGGGCTGGGAGAGTGAAATGGAGAGAGGAAAAATATTTTGTGTGGGAGGGAAGAAAAATCTACAATTGACCGGGTATTGGGAGAGTAACTGGGGATTGAGGATGGAGTGGTAAAATTTGAGTGGATGAAATAGGAATGAGGAAAGAGCAAAAGTAGAAAGATTAGTATGTTAAAGCAGATGTAGAGAGAGAATGGAAAAAAAAACTAGAAGAGAGAAGAAAGGAGAAATGGACAGCAGACGATGGAGAGTTAGCAGAAGACACGAAGAAACCAGAAGAAAGTGGCTGGAACAATTGCAACTGAAAAAAATGCACAAAAGATAGAAAAATATCTCTTTATTTTGAATTTATTAACTGGAATATGTCAGCTCTGGGAAATGCCTCAGTTGCCTCAGTTGGTTCCTTACATATGCTTTTTGTTACACCGCGATAGTTGCCTGGGGAATAATACTATCACCATTTTCACATAGCTTTTCCACAGGATTTACAATATATTTATTATTATCACATGCAAATTCCAAATTTTAACATCATTATTTATTCATATTTGTATAGTGTTTTAGCATTATCTTTTATTATTTATTACACACACATTTATTTTTGCTCTTATCATAATTTTTAGAGGTTCCTAGTTTGCATTATATGTTTTTATACTTGGTTTGAAATGGTACTCCATGGTCCCCCTGGTTCATATCCTCGTACACAGCTGTAATTTTTAGTGAGCTTATTAAATGGTGCATGTTTTTTATTGTTATATTTGTTATATTTGTTATATATGCTTTCTCTTTTATTTGTTTTAATCTGAAGTTCAATTTTTATCCTTAATATACTTTTTACATATTTGTTTTTAGTGGACTTTTTTGTACAATTTATGCTATATTTATTGATGTTCATTGTCTTATTCCCAGTGGCTTAGTTCATCTTAAATCTATGACTCCAATTAATTTTAACCTTTCACCTTTTTATTGTCTCATTGCATCAATTTTATACATTTATTATTTTATTCGCAATTGTACATTACTTCTCTTATATTGTTATTTTTAACTTATTTTTTAATACCTTACTTTTAACTGATTGTTTTAATCATTTTGGTGTTGGCTTGTCCATGTGTACGAAGTTTTATTTGGATAAGTACCCATTATTTATTCATTTATTGCTTATAATTACATGTTGTTTACCTGGTCCTTCGTACTTTGTGCTTTATCATTTGCACTAAGAGATGAACTCTGGTCTCATTGCCCTTTGTCAATTTTATTAGCATATTAGTTTCAGTTTATATGTTTCCACATTATTTTATGTTATGCTCCTCTTTCCTTATACACTGTTTTAGACATAATTTTGTTCCCTCAGCCCTGCTTTGTGCTTTGTGTGTTTTTTATTGTGTTTTATATTGTTGTTTTTTTATTGCTTTTTATTGTATTATTATCATAATAATCCATGTTTCATATCCTGCCAGTGCTTTCATATTGTGAATATGTTTTTAAATTCTCTTAATTGTTTTTTAATGTACATATTGTTTTTTAATGTACATACTTTGATTGTATTTGTAGTGTTCCTCCCCCTGAGGAAGGCGTTGCCGAAACGCGTTGGGGTGTCCTGTGCACAATAAAGACCCTTCTCTTCTAACATCTCCTGCTCCTTGTGTTTGTTTGGACTCTCTGCGGGAGGTTGCTCCTCCTTGTGTCCCCAGCTCTGGGAAATGTACATCATTAATGTCTACGCTTTGTATGGTAACATTATGCAAATATTTATGCAAATGAGGCCCCGCGTCTTATGCGGCCCGCGGGTTACTTTACAAGTCCTCATTTGGCCTCAAAGCAATTTGAGTTTGAGACTCCTGATGTACCAGGTCCTGCGCGGCCCTGGGTTCAGGAAAACCCAACTCCCACGGTGGTGGAGTCGGCCATGAGGATGCAAAAGAGCCCGAAGTCACACTCTTTGCTTCCCCGGGCAGGACGTCGAGAGCCCTTGATGCCCTAGGCCGCAAGGAGTGGAGTGGAGGAGTGGCCTAGTGGTTGGGGCAAGGTACTTCAGGCCAGAAGGTCGGGGGTTCAAATCCCACTAGAGGACAGCAACCTTGGGCCGGAAGGACTGGGGTTTCTAGTCCCACAGGTGCTCCTTGCCCACAGGTGCTCCTTGTGGTCTTGGGCAAGCCACTTAACCCTCCATAGCCCATGTTCCCTGTAAAATAGTTATCTCCAAGTTATAATGCCCTGTTCAGTGTAATTTCAGTTTGTTCAATGTAAACCGCACTGATGCAGAATAGCGTGGTATATAAGAGAATGTAAATAAATAAATAAAATAAATAAGGCCTACCAGGGGTCCATGCTCTCTTGCCATATTCAGGCATATCAGTTATACATGGGCATGTTCTTGTGCGACTTGGCCGAGGAGCTCGGAGGTTTCTCCGCGGGCCTCGAGGGTGAACCCCTCAATAGGTTCAGTGCCCTGCTAAGGTCCATCGCAGACTGCTCAAAGTACCTCTCCCGTGCCTCGGATTTGGAGCAGTGGGTGCAGGAGAAGCTCCTGTTCGTACCCTGCCTCGGTGAGCAGCTATTTGGCAAACCGATGGAGGACAAGGCCGCAGAGATTGAGGTGGAGTTCGTTACCCAAACCCGTCTCTCGCACAAGACCTCCACCCTGCTTCGAAAGAAACAACAAACCAAAAAAGTCTTTCTTTCCAAGGAAGGGCCTGCCCTACTGGGACTACCCTCTGTACCCTCCCACCCCCACACTGACTACTCCGGCACAAAGCAAATCTGGGCCCCAGGGTCACCGCAAGACGAAAGGGCCCAAGGTCCAAACACCGCCTCCGCCTCAACCCTCACAAGGGTTTTGACGCCAGCTGCATAGCCTTTCGCCACCCGGCGACTCAGCACCCGGTGGGGGGACACCTGTCCTCCTTTGTCCCTCAGTGGGCTTTCATCACCTCGGACACCTGGGTCCTCCGGGTAATCCGGGATGGCTATCGCCTCTGCTGGGACAGGCTCCCCCCTCTCTTCTCCCCAGTGGAGTCCCCTTGACTCAGGTCATCTGGCAGTGGGAATTAATCAACCTCCTCACCCAGCGGGCAGTCAAAAGGGTGCCGTCGCACCCTCGAGGTCAGGGCTTCTATTCCCGATACTTCCTCGTCCCGAAAAAAATGGGGGGGTCTCCGGCCCATCCTCGACCTCCAAAAGCTAAACAAGTTCTTGGTGCAGGAGAACTTCCAAATGTTATCCCTTGGCGTTTTGCTGCCCTTCCTCTGCCAGGGCAACTGGCTATGCTACTTGAATCTAAAGGACGCTTACGCCCACATTTTAATTCACTCCCAGCACAGGCAGTACCTGCACTTCAAGGTGCAGAGGGAGCACGTCCAGTACAGAGTGCTCCCCTTCGGCCTTGTGTCTGCTCCACGGGTCTTCACAAAGTGCCTCTCTGTGGTCACCGCTTCCCTCAGGCTTCAGGGCGTACCCGTCTTCCCCTTCCTCAACGACTGGCTCATCACGGGATCCTTGTTTGTGGAAACCTGCCAGGCTGCATCGCAAATGATCCTCCTGCTTGAGTGCCTGGGTTTCTTGGTCAACTATCCCAAGTCCCACCTCGGACTGGTGCAGGCCTTAGAATTCATCGGCACACGCCTTGACACTCAGTGGGCGACCACCTTCCTGCCAGAGGATCGCACTGACTGCCTCAGAGCCCTGGCGGCCCAGGTCCAGAGCACCTCTTGGGTCAGGGCCTGAACTATGCTGCACCTCCTGGGCCACATGGCTTCTACTGTCCATGTGGTTCCCCACGCCCGCCTGCATATGCGGACACCGCAGTGGTGCCTCAGCACCCAGTGGAGCCCGTCCATCGGCCACCTCAGAGACCCCGTAAGGATCCCCCACAGCCTTCGCCTGTCCCTGGGCTGGTGGCAAAACCCCCACAACCTTCTCCGGGGGTTGCCCTTCCAGACCCCGCAGCACCAGATAGTGCTGACAACGGATGCCTCCCTGCTGGGGTGGGGAGCCCACTCTGGTGCAGGGGCAATGGTCGCTCATGGAGTCTCATACAAATAAAACTGCTCGAGCTCTGGGCGGTTTGGTTGGCCCTGAGGGTCTTCGAGGATCACCTCAGGGGGAAGTCGATGCTCGTGCAGACCGACAACCACATGGCAATGTTCTACATCAACAAGGAGGGGGTACCGGGTCACGCTCACTCTGCCGGAAAGCAATCCTCCTCTGCTCCTTTGCCTTCCATCGGGGGGTGACCCTCAGGGTGGTCTACCTCCTGGGCCAGGAGAACGTCCTGGATGACAAACTCAGCAGAATCCTCCACCCTCACAAATGGTGGCTGGATCCAGGGGTGGCCGGCTGGCTGTTTCATCAGTGGGGTGCTCTGGCCATGGACCTATTTGCCAGCCCATCGAACGCACAGCTCCCATGTTTCTACGGCCCAATGCTACACCCGAGCAGGGAGGGCCCGGACACGTTCCTTCTGAGCTGGTCCTCTGGCCTTCTCTATGCGTTCCCTCCCACCCCTCTCATCGCGAGGACCCTCCACAAGGCTCAGCGGGACCGGGAATCGATGATCCTCATAGCCCCCTCATGGCCTCAACAGCCCTGGTTCCCACTTCTGCTCAGGCTGTCAACGGAGCCTCCAGTTCCCCTGGGACTACTAACGCAGGAGGAGGGACAGGTACTGCACCTGAACCTGGCCTCACTATCCCTCACAGCCTGGCAGCTGAACAGGTCACCCTAGCCCCGCTGAACCTTAGGGACGAAGTCGAGGAGGTACTCCTTGCATCGAGGAAAACCTCAACTAGACGGGCTTACGCCTTCAAGTGGCAGTGCTTTTTGTTCTCGTGCTCTGGGCTCCAGATTGACCCATTCTCTTGCCCTATTCGGTGGGTTCTTCAGTGCCTTCTCCATCTTTTGAAGGAGGGCCTGAAGTCAAACTCCGTCAGGGTACATTTGAGCACCATCTCACCGAATCACCTCCCCGTCGAGGGCAAGCCCCTCTCGGGGCAGCCCTTGGTCTCCTGCTTTATGCGGGGTCTCTTGCTGTCCAAACCTCCCATCCGGCTTCCTCTGGCGGAATGGGATCTGAACGTAGTGCTCATGCAACTCACGCGTTCACCTTTCAAGCCGATGGCGACGTGCTTGCTCCAGTACCTACAGTGGTGTGCAAAAGTCTGGAATCACTTGTGAGTTTTGCGTTTTTTGTACTTTCTAAGGTTTTGTTTTTTTTTGCGTTAGCCCAGCATATTCACCTTTCTACCACTTTAAAAGGGATACATTTGGCTATTAGAGTTGGCTTTTTTGCATTCCTTGCTTCCAATTTAAATATTTTACAGACACTGGGAGATAGCTACTGCAATTTTTGTGGATCCTCCGTCAAAACTGGATCGAGATTATCCAATGTGCATACGTTATTTCTGACCAATCAGGAGGCTAGTTTCACTAACCAATCACAATGCAGATATGTAGCCAACAGTGCAGCTATAAAAACGCATGGAATTTTTGAATTTCATACGCTTTCTGGATCGACCACGAAGATGACTCGGACCCTGATGTTTGAGGAGCGTGTTCGTGTGCCCTTTATGAGTGAGGAAGGATTTTCAAGCCGTCAGATAGCCAGGAAAGTTGGCTGCAGTCACAGCACTGCTGTTAAGATTGTACAGAAGAAGAAAGAAATGGGTTCGGTGCTGGACAAGCCTCGTTCAGGTCGTCCATGTGCATCAACATCACGCCAGGACCGCGCACTACGACGCATTTCACTGACTAATCGCAAGTTGACCTCTCAGCTACTTCGAGAGTGCTCAGACAAGTGAGGTCAGTGTCAGCTCATCAATAGTTCATCGCTGGTGCCTGCAGTTTGGTCTCCAGGGCTGCAAAGCACAGAATAAGCCACTGATGACTGACATACAAAGGCGCAATCGGATCGTGTGGGCAAGAAAGCACTCAACCTGGTCGACTGAAATGTGGGAAAAGGTGCTATTCAGCGATGAAAGCACCTTCTGCTTGTTTGGTAACCAGGTCCATATCTATGTGAGGAGATTTCCGGGAGAGGAATTCAAGCCTGAATGTCTCAACCTCACTGTGAAGCATCCTTTGAAGGTCATGGTTTGGGGCTGCATGGCTGCCAGTGGCGTTGGACGTCTTCACATCGTCAATGGAATGGACAGCAGGGCCAAGTACATCACCATACTGCAAAGGTGCATGGTGCCATCAGCACTCCAGCTGTTTCCTGGCCAGTTCCTGTTCCAAGATGACAATGCACCCTGCCATCGCTCCAGACAGGTGATCAGCTGGAAGCAGCGGAACAACACCAAGTCAATGGATTGGGCTGCTTAGTCTCCAGATCTGAATCCATTCGAGAACCTGTGGCACAAGGTGACCTTGGAAATATCCAAGAGGCATCCGACATCAAAGCGTGAGCTGATTGAGTCACTCATTGCAGCTTGGAATCGCGTTGTCACCAACGATCACCTTGTCAGACTGGTTCATTCAATGCCGACAAGGTGCAGTCAGGTGATCAAGAACAAAGGGAGGCCCATCAAATATTGAGCCATCACTGACACATAAAAACAGCCTTTTTCAAGGCTACATACATTAATTTGAAGGAAACCTGGCGTGCATCCATAATATTTTAAAGCATACTTACAATAATATATCGTTGGCCAATGATGTACATTATGCAATTTTCACAGAAAATCTATCAACAGGAGAACTATGGGGAACAAACTCAGAAAATAAGGGCCAAACCAATACTAAAAGTTGGCCCTAATAGCCAAATCTATCACTTATCATGAGATACACAGAAAAAGCCACTGGGAGGAAAAAGAAGTTAAGATATAAGGACACAAAGTTGAAAAAACGTCAAATTTGCAAGTGGTTCCAGACTTTTGCACACCACTGTATTCTGGAAGGTAGTCTTCCGGGTGGCTCTGACCTCCACCCGCCGAGTCAGTAAGCTCCAGGCTCTCATGGCTGATGCCCCTTACACTAGATTCTATAGGAATAGGGTGGTCCTCCGTATCCACCCCAAGTACCTGCCGAAGATTGTTTCAGACTTCCATCTCAATCAGGAGATTGTCTTACTGACTTTATTTCCGAGACCCCCTGCCGACCAGGCGTCAGCGGCTCTCCATATGCTCGATTGCAAAAGGGCTCTTGCTGTCTATCTGCAGCGCACCCAGACTCATCGCAAGTCTGGCCAACTCTTTGTTACCTACGATCCCAATCGACTGGGACAGGCAGTCACTAAACGCACCCTCTCCATTTGGGTGGCGGACTGCATCAACATTGCCCGTGCGAAAGTGGGCGCCCCGTTAGATTGAGTCACTGCTCATGGGGTCCAGGCCAAAGCGGCTTCGGTGGCCTCGCTGCACTCCGTGCCCCTGCAGAACATCTATCGGGCAGCGACCTGGTCTTCAGCGAACAGCTTCACTGCACACTAGTGCCTGGAGAGGGAGTCCCGTCGGGACAGCGCCTTCGGCCTGGTTGTACTCCATGATCTGTTCGGGGGTATAAGCAACTCCGACCCTTCTTCACGGCTACCGAGGGCTTTGCCCCGAGGACCCAAGGACTCGGGCTCTTTCGGGCATTGACTTCTGCTCACGATCTCAGCGCCGATTTTTGGTTACAGGTTCGGTAGCATGTAGCTGGGGAGTCGCATAAGTGAGGACTGACTTCCTGCTTGTTCCTGGAGAAAGCATAGTTACTCACCTGTAACAGGCATTCTCCAGGGACAGCAGGAATCAGTCCTCACTACCCTCCCACCTCCCCTGAAGAGTTTCTGGATTTTTATCCTTCCCTTGCCATCTGCTTGGTAGGGCTTGAGCTAAGGGACCTGACTGAGCAAGATGGCACCCTTGGGTGGGAAGAGGACCATGCATGAGTGGCAGCAATCCCAAAGGCTTTCTTTGAAAGCTGGGGAATTGCTCCACGCGGGCTTCGTCGGTGCTGACGTCACCCTTAAGTGAGGACTGATTCCTGCTGTCTCTGGAGAACACCTGTTACAGGTGAGTAACTACGCTTTCCCTCCCTCCCTTCTTGACTCACACCCACGCCTGTGATAATCGTACCTTAAACTTCTTAAAGGAAAGGAGGTGCCATATTCACACTCAGGTGTAGCTGTTTATCCTCATCAGACATACATTAAGGACCAGATATTAGTTTAGCTTGAGAAGAACAAAGAAATCATGGAAGCTAACAAAAGTTACCTTAGGTATTTATTTATTTAATCAGTTTTGTGTACCACCTTATCCTTCAATCAAAGTGATTGACAAGACATCAAAGGCTTACATACTGAGGGTATGGGAAAACAAAACAGTATGTTATACTACTTTATCATAGTTAATTAGGAAAAATCATTTTTATTGACTTTTCCAGACATAACACATTGACATAATACCTCCACATGATACAGAGGAAGCCGTATACCCCCACAACACACAACAACTTTAACAGGCACTGTGTCACTATCCCCCCTATTGTCCCCCTCCCCTAACGCTCATGCTCCCCAACACCCTTGACATACAAAATATACAAAGATACAAAGTATACAACGCAGCCCAGATCTTAAGAGAAAATAACAGTATGCCCTATCCACTGAATAGTCGACATAGCCACCATAAGCAACAGTCACATCAATACAGTGCCTCGAAAAGGCTAATAGCGCTACCACATTCCACATAGCAAGGGGGGCTCATCCCTCACAACACTATGGAAGGCTTCTAGCTTCCCCACCCCCACCCAGGACCACCTCCTCATCCCTTCCCCCCAGTCCCCCCCAACTGCTGTCCTCAACCCCAGAACCCGCCCCCCACTCCCTCCCTTGCATCCCCCCCTTACGTCGCTCGGCTACGAGGCACACTACCAGCTACAACTACCCGGTGCATCCTCCAAGTCTAACATCGAAAACAATTCTCTGCACCCCAGCCCACATGCAAGATACCTAAAGCTCTCCCCTAGTCTAGACCCCCTCCTACCAACCATCCACCCGACACTCACACAAGCCAGGCACTCAACCACCCAAAACTCTAACCTCTAACAGGGGGCTGAGTCCCAGATCCGCTGAGCCCTTTCTACCGCTCTGCCCCCTAAAGTCCGCACTGTGCGGCTCTCCATCCCTCGCAGGTCTCTCATCGCCTGCACCCATTCACCAACTCCTGGTGCCTTATCGGCCAGCCAGTAGCGCAGGATACATTTCTTAGCAACTAAAAAACCCTTCTCACAAAGCTGGCGCTGCTCATTCGTTAGGGGTGGCTCCTCGTCATAACAGCCCAAAAGCGCCCATGCCGGGCATGGCTGCAGCGTACTGCCAACCCAACTACTTAGCTTGGTGCAGACATCTCCCCAAAAAGCTTGAATATGCAAACAAGCCCAAAACCTATGAATTAAGAGAGCCCGCATTCATCCCACACAAGGCACACATATCAGTTGCCACAAGGCCCACCCTCGCCGCCCATACATTGTGACCGTACGCTCTCCACAAGAGCTTATATTGGACTTCCTGCATCTGTGCCGACTCAGAAAGCCCCTTAATTGCTGCAAAAGCCGCCTGCAGCCATGCTACACTAACTGTGGGCAGGTCATCCCGCTGCCACCGCTCCACCAAACGCTCCAACCTACCAGTCTCCTCTTTTGACCATCCTCCAGGAAATAGTTCGTGCCACAATGATTTTACTGTGATTTTCTCCTCCAAGGCTCGAAAGAGATCCAACATGCCTCCCTCTGCCAGTGTAAAGCCCTTGTGCCGTTGCAAATCACGTACATAATGTCGCGCTTGCAGATAGAAATACAGATCATGCTTCCCCAGCTTATGCCGCTCACTTAGCGAAGTAAAAGAGTCGAGCTCCCCTGCACCTAAAGTTTTCAAGTGCCCTATATAGTGCACCCCTTTCCGGGCCCACTCACTCGCCACCCTCCCACCTAACCCAGGACTAAATCCCATATTACCCGTCAATGGAAGATAATCTGTCTGCCGCCAATCGGCCCCTCTATATTGACATAATACCCGCCAGGCCTGCCAAAGTCCTCTCAGCCAGCCGGACTCTCGCCAGTGTGGCAGCAGTTCCCTCTGTGTACAGTGCAGCAGCATAACTCTATGCTGCCTCCCAGACAAATCATCTAATAAATCCAGTGGGAGGGTCTCCCCAACACCCCCTATCAAATCTCTTAAAACCCTTGTTAAGTATACCAAATTATAGGATCGCATGGAGGCCAAGCCCGCACCTCCTACCTCCAGGGCCCCCATCAGCGTTGCAAGAGCTATATGCGGTTTGCGCCCTCTCCACAAAAAGCGAGATAAATGCCTCTGCAATGCCTGCAAGTCCTTACGAACAATCCATATTGGGAGTTGACTCAGAACATATATCCATCTGGGAGCTTCTACCATATTGAAGAGCGCAATACGGCCCTTCAACGATAGAGGTAATTCGCGCCATTTCTTTAACCGTTCGATTGTGCTCTCCAGCCTAGGCTGAATATTAACCCGATACAGGTGCAGACCCAGATACCGGAGCTGGCCCTCCGCCCAAACCAGGGGGAAGTGTCCTCTCCACTGACTCCTCACCCCTCCCCCTACTTCCAACGCTAGAGACTTAGTTTTATTTATCTTTAATCCAGAGAAGGTACCAAACCTCTCAATCAGCTGCATGGCGCTCTCCAAAGAACACTGGGGGTTCGTTAAACATAACATCATATCGTCAGCAAACGCACTGACTTTCAATTCACCAGTCCTCCACTGTATCCCCTGCACTGCTTCTGATTGTAACATGTGGAGCAGCAGAGGCTCAAGTTGGAGCACAAATAGTATAGGCGAGAGCGGGCAGCCCTGCCTGGTTCCTCTCTGCAATAGAAAGACATCCGACTTATCTGCTCCTACGGTAATGTATGCTAATGGATCCGTATACAAGGCTTTCACCCAACCGACAAAGTCTCCCTCTAGACCAAATCTACGCAATGCCTCAAACATATACTCCCATGAGACCCTATCGAAAGCCTTTTCGGCATCCAAGCTAACAGTGGTTGCCCCATTTGGGTGCACCGTTCCATGCCCAACAATATACTGTTAATGTTCTTGCCCGCGTCCCGGCCTCTCACAAAGCCCGCCTGATGCCTGCCTTCCAAAAACGGCAGGTGAGCCTGCAGCCTCTCCGCCATCACAGAGGCCAGCATTTTCATATCGTAGTTTATCATGGAAATCGGCCGATAGGCAGCAGGGTCCTCCGGATTCTTGCCCTCCTTGTATATAAGAGAAATGGAGGCCGTACGCATATCCCTCGGGAAGTTCCCACTCTCCAGCACTTCCGCGTACAGTGCTGCGAGAGTCGGCGTTACTTGTCTCTCAAGCATCTTGTAAAACTCAGATCCGTACCCGTCATGGCACCTGGTCTATTCTCGACCAGGTGCCATGGACCCGAGACAGGTGAGTATAGTCCCGTTCCCCCTCATGTAATATTCGCCAAAGATCTAACAGGTTGCCCATTTGACAAAGGTAGCTTACTCCCCTTCTGAGCCAGCCCCCCGCCTGACCTGGATGAGATTTATCATGATCTGGATCGTGTGGGCAGTTAAAATCTCCTGCCAAAATCACTGGGGCCTTCGGGGCCACCCCTATCTTCCTCAACAAGCTCTTAAAGAACGCGTGCTCATATACATTTGGAGCATATATATTGCCTATAAACAATTCTATGCCATTCACACGGACATGCAAGAAGAGAAACCTACCCTGGGGGTCCCCCTCCTCCCCTAGCACCTCTACTGTAAGCCCTTTTCTAATTAACACCGCTACTCGCTTCTTCTTTCCCCCGGCTGACGCTGCATACACATGACCTACCCAGTCCCTACTCACTTTCTTATGTTCTTCAGCGTTAAGATGTGTTTCCTGTAATAGGGCTATCTGGGCCTTTTCCTTGTTTAGAGCCTGCAGAACCTTCGTCCTCTTGACAGGGGTACTAATACCGCCCACATTCCAGGAGACTATGCGCAAATCAGGTCCCATCTACCTCGCTTATTTTGGCACACTCCACCACAGTATTATGATGTCTAGACCACCATGCCGGGGGCTGCCCAGCCTCAGCCCCCTCCATGCTCCTCCCCCGGGCACATTGCAGTACAGTTTCAGCCTCTCTAAGAAAGTCCTTACAGCCCCCAACCTCCCCCCGTTGTCGCCCCCCTCTCCCCCCATCCACCCACCCTGCCCGCCCTCCCCCCCTCCTTGATCCATCCCCACCAAACCCACCACCCCTTAAAAGTAACATCTCTCTAACCTCAGCACTAATCGCTGAGGCCCAGTCCCTTCCGATGCTGCGGGGATGCCTCGAAAAACAGCTTTCCCAGACCACCAGCATCGCGTGCACTCTGTAACTAACAACAATAATGTCTGGAACAGTGCAAACAGCGAAACAACATTTCAAGAACCCCAATTGTATACTACCCCTTACCCCCGTAGATTACAGAACACACCAGCACAACCCAGAGGACACTGATAATAGTACCCTCTCCAGCCCCTCACCTCCCCCCACAGTACAAGGAGGCCACGCTCCCCAGAATGGCACATAAGTTGCACAGCTTTCCTCTGCACCTCTCGGCCGTCCAGCAGCTTGCCAGCTCAGGTCGTCTTCAGTGCCCCCTCTGCATTCTTCTCCATTCGATCGACAAACTGCTGTGCCGCCACCACCGTTTCAAATATGTGGTTCTTACCCTGCCAACTCACTCGTAGGGTTGCAGGAAAGGCCAGTGTGAAGCGCATCTTGTGCTGAAAGAGCGTTGAGCAGACTGCCGAGAACTCCCGCCGTTTCGCCACCACCGCTGCCGAATAGTCCTGGAAGAGCAGGAGCTTATGGTTGTCCAAGCGCAGTTCCGTTTTCTGTCGATAGGCCTGCAGCACCCGCATCTTATGCTGAAAGTTAAGCACCCGCATAATCACCACTCGCGGTCTGCTGCCCTCCTCACGCCGCGCCCCGATACGATGCGCTCTCTCAATTTTGAAGTGGCCCACGAGGTCGTGTAGGCCCAACTCCTCCAGCAGCCATTTTTCCAGCATGGGAAGTAGCAAATGCTCCGCCGTGGACTCCGGGATCCCAACAATACGCAAGTTATTTCTCCGGGAACGATTCTCAAGATCGTCCACTTTGCACTGCAAGGCTTCAGTTTGCTTTTTCTGCTCCATGCTTGCTCTGTCCAGCCGGCCTTCGCCCTCCTCCAGGCCCGCCACGCAGTGCTCAAGCTCCTCCATGCTTCTGCCAAACTCCGCCAGCGCCTCTCCCACACCCTCTAGCTTCTGCATGATTAAGTCAAATTTGGGGTCCAATAACTTAACGACTTCTCTCGCCAATTCCTCCGGCGCCGAATCCACGCTCTCTGCTCCAGGCGAGGCCGGGTGCGACACTGCCGCAGGCGTAGGCCCCGACTTGCCCGCTTTCTCTTTGTCTTTCTTAGCAGGCAAAGGCATGTTCTTTCCACTTTTGGCCCACCTCCGCTCAGTTGCCAGCTTCTCGTTCTCGGGTGCACCAGATTGCCCAAGTTTCAGTCAACGGGGTAGGTTCTGAACCGATTAATTATCGAGGCACCCCCAGAGCGAGTCAGGAGTCACCCACTCATGCATCACGTGGACCCATCATAGTGTAATTAAATAAACATAATGGTTAATTTATTTCACCAAATGATTCTATAAATAAATAAGTCTTTAAAGATTTGTGAAAGTCCTTAATGTCTTCCTGAGTTCTTAAGTCTTCAGGAATAGAATTTCATAACTCTGCTGTCATAAAGGAAAATGCTCTTTTAGAAGTCATTTGTTTTGATTTGTTGAAGTTCAAAGGAGTATTAAGTTTATTGATATTTTGAGATCGTCTGGTCTTATGCTCTTGTCTTTTGAAATTATAGATTGTAGAATATCTGCTGAGGATTGGTGAAAATTTTTGAAAATAGTCATTAGGTTTTTATATTTTGCTCTTGCAATAACCGGAAGGAAATGTAACTGTTTGAGGACAGGAGTTATGTGTTCAAATTTTGTAGAGCTAGTTATAATATGCGCAGTGGTGTTCTGAAATAATTGGAGAGGATGGATAGAATGTTTAGGAAGACCTTTATACAAGATGTTTCCAAAATCAAGTAGAGGTGTTATGACTGCCTGACATACCATGCGAAAGTGATTTGTATTTAGTATTGGTTTTAGTCGTCTTATAATCTTTAAACAGTGGTATGCTTTTGACGCAATTTTGTTTATATGAGATTTTAAATTTAAATATTTATCCAATGTTGCACCTAAATATCTTCATCTTTAATTTTTATTTCTCTATTTAATAAATTAATTTCAATTGGTAGTTTTAAGGACTGGCATTTGGAATGAACATTGCTTCTGTTTTGTCAGAATTTATTTTTAAGTTGTTAAGCCAATCATTCATATCAGCCAAACAGTTATTAATTTTTGTTGTATCAAAGGTATTTTGGTCAATTATAGTATAAACCATAATGTCGTCAGCATATAAATGATAATTAATTTCATGAAGATTAATTTGACGTATGGGTTGAATATTAATATTAAAGAGAATAGATGATAAAGCTGTACCTTGAGGTATGCCTTGTCCAATCGAAAATTGAGAGGATTTTTTGTCACCATATTTTACTAACTGCATACGATTGGTTAGATAAGGGGCAAACCATTTTAATGTATTGTTGCATAAGCCAATATCTTGTAGACGTTGTAACATTATTGTGTGAGACACAGTATCAAATGCTGCTGAGACATCGATGAAAATTAACAGAAATAACTTATTTTTTCAAGGCCTGTTATAAGATTATCAAAGAGAGAAATAAGTAGAGTTTCCACATTGTGATTAAGTTTAAATCCATGCTGATGTATATCCAAAGGGGCATACGAGTCAATGTGATCTTGCAGCTAATTTTGTACCACTTTTTCTATAATTTTTGAGGTATGACTTAGGGTCAGTGATGTCCAGTGATTTCCCTTTATAGACTGGTCAAATTATAGCACTCTTTAGTATAGGTGGTAAGTAACCTTGTTTTAAAGAATTATTTACAAAATTTACAATGTGAAAACTTAATATGATTTTTCGTACTTTTAATCCATTCTACTGGACATCGGTCAGCTGGTGAAGTTGTATTAAGTGTGCTGATTATATTTTCAATCAGTTTTAAAGTTGGTAAAGAAAAATCCTTCCAGATTTTTGTGGATTCAGTGCAAGGTTTAAACCAAAGTTGGTGGAATTATGATTTAGATAAGTTGTTTGACGAAATAGAATTCTTGCTTATCAGGTAATTTGCTAATTTTTGGGGGTCTATTTGAGGATCACCATATAAAGTGGTCACTTTTGTAAGTTGTTGAACAATGTTGAATAGTTCCTTTGGTTGGTTAGTTGCTTTCATTATTAGATTTGTATGGTATTGTTGTTTACAGCCTGATGTCAGTACCGGGAAAAATGGTAGAAACCATCATAAAGAATAAAATTACTCAGCATGTAGATAGTCATGGCCTAATGGGAGACAGCCAACATGGCTTTAGACAAGGAAGATCTTGTCTTACTAATCTGTTATTTTTTTTGAAGGTCTAAATAAACAGGTGGACAAAGGTGAGTCGGTTGATATAGTGTATCTGGACTTTCAGAAAGCCTTTGACAAGGTCCCTCATCAGAGACTTTTGGCAAAACTAAAGAGTCATGGGATAGGAGGCAGTGTACTATTGTGGATCAGGAACTGGTTAAAAGATAGAAAGCAGAGGGTACGGCTAAATGGCCAATTTTCCCAATGGAGAAAGGTGAATAGTGGTGTACCCCAGGGATCTGTGCTGGGTCCGCTGCTTTTTGACATATTCATAAATGACCTGGAACGGGGAATAACGAGTGAGGTTATCAAATTTGCAGATGACACAAAACTATTTAAAGTTGTTAAAACCCAAGAGGATTGTGGAAAGTTGCAAGAGGATCTTGATAAATTGGAAGACTGGACATCAAAATGGCTGATGAAATTTAATGTGGACAAGTGCACCTAGGGAACAACAGCCCAAACTATGGTTACACGATCCAAGGTTCCAAATTAGGAACCACCACCCAGGAAAAAGATTTAGGCGTCATTGTGGATACCATGTTAAAACCCTCGGCCCAGTGTGCAGCGGCGGCCAAGAGAGCAAATAGAATGCTAGGTATCATAAGGAAAGGAATAGAAAATAAAACAAAAGATATTATAATGCCTCTGTATTGTTCCATGGTGAGACCGCACCTTGAATATTGTGTGCAATTCTGGTCACCGTATCTTAAAAAGGATATAGTAATTTTAGAAAAGGTTCAGAGAAGAGCCACCAAAATGGTAAAGGGGATGGAAGGATACTCCTATGAAGAAAGGCTAAAACCTGGAAAAGAGCTCTTTAACCTGGAAAAGAGACAGCTGAGGGGAGATATTATAGAAGTCTATAAATTAATGAACGGAGTGGAACGGGTAAACGTAGATCGATTGTTTACCTTATCAGAATATAGAAAGACTAGGGGACATGCAATGAAGCTACAGGGTAAACTATTTAAGACTAATAAAAGAAAATATTTTTTCACTCAACGTGTAATCAAACTCTGGAATTTGTTACCGGAGGATGTAGTAAAGGCTGTTAGTGTAGCTGGGTTTAAAAAAGGTTTGGATAAGTTCCTGGAGGAAAGGTCCATAAACCATTATTAAGAAGGGACCCAGGATATCAATGCTTGACCCAGTACAAGCATTGTGGAACCTGTGTCTTTTGGGGAAACTGCTAGGTACATATGACCTAGATTGGCCACTGTTGGAAACAGGATACTGGGCTTGATGGACCTTGGTCTGACCCAGTATGGCATATCTTATGTTCTTATAAACTTATTATATTCCATTTGTTTTACATTAAATAGGAATTTTATATCTTGAGATTTAGTTAGTCTCCATTTACGCTCAAGTTTTCTTAGCAAACGCTTTGCCTCTCTGATTTCATTAGAATACCATGGTGCGTTGTTCTTCCTACACATTTGTACTTTATTATTTTTGGGGGTTAGCGCAGCATTTGAAATGATATTATTCCAGTTTTCTATGGCTTTATCCAGTTCAATTTTGTTGCATTTGTGGAACAATGTGCTTAAGAAAGTCCTCTTTATGGAAAGCTCTAAATTTTCTAGTCTTGTAATCATCTTTTAAGTTGTTGGGGGATGTTTGTAGTTGCAAGGTAAATGAGATAATATAATGATCAGACCAAGGTACTGGGGTAGTTTTTGGGACTGTAATTTTGTGAAGAGTTGCTCAGGGCAAAAAATTAGATCAGGAGTGGTTCCATGTTGGTGTGTAGGCTGGTTAATTATCTGTTGTTAACCTAAAGATTTCACTGCTTTCAAGAAGGATCTGTACTCATTAGAAGGTGATGATGATAGATTGTAATCACCTAATGCAATTAATGGTTTAATTTGAGAGCTATAAATGCAAATTAATTCTAAAATTGTTGAGAGGTGATCCTTAGCAGCATTAGGTGGTCTATATGTGAGGCAAACCTTGAGGTGGTGATTTGATATAATAATTGAAGTTGTTTCAGTTGAATTGTTGTAATAGATTTAAACTTAGATTGTTTTTGTTAATATTAAGATTCCTCCTCCTTTTTTATGTTCTCTAGGACAATTAAATACATCATAATCTAAAGGGGTAATTTGGTTTAAAATAATCTGATCTGTGTCTCTTAACCAGGTTTCAGTGATACAAATAATATCAAGCTTTTGATCTTTAATATAATCATAGATAATGTTTGGTTTATTCCGAATAGACCTTGCATAACCGAGGATAGCGGATGCAGTGCACCCCTCCCCCAACCCCCTCCCTCACCCCCCACACCCCTTTAATAACCACAATACAACAATAATGGGAATTCAACTGGTCACAGCTTTATTAATAATAACACAACTTTATCGAACAACATTTCACATCCCTCATCCTAGCCATCCCATCTGCGGCTCCAGCATCACCAGCCATATGATTAGCAAAGTGACTTCCTTTTGCTTCTGCCGTGGACAGCCCAATGGCTATCTTCAATACCCATGCCTTCTTCCGGCTTTGCCATATTACTAGCAAAAGCCCCCCAGGGGTTATCCGGGTCAGGGGTACCCCACCCCCGCCCTAGGTATTGTCCAAGGCTCCGGACCCCGGAAATCTCTGGGATCCTGCCTCCCCCCCCTAGCTGTGACACCCTCACCACAAGCCCCTATCCCCCTTAAGGGCGGGCGGGTGGGACGCCATCTCGATCTCCCGCTGCTCACCAGCACACTGATTCCCTGCCGGCCCCCACGCTCCACAAGCCCTTGCTCCTCTGCTTCTCATTGGTTCCTGCACGCCTCCATCAACCGCGGGAGCCAATTGATTTAAATGATGCCATCCACCCCCCATGATTCCCTCTTGCCGGCACAACATGCCGCCAGAAGAAGCTCCCCGGTCTGCCTCCCTCGGTTACACATGGCCAGCGGGTACGTGGCCCCACGGCCATTCCTTAACCGAGGATAGCAGATGCGGTGCACCTCTCCCCCACCCTCTCTCACTCCCCACGCCCCTTTAATAACCACAATACAACAATAATGGGAATTCAACTGGTCACAGCTTTATTAATAATAACACAACTTTATCCAACAACACTTCACATCCATCATCCTAGCCATCTCATCCGCAGCTCCAGGCATCACCAGCCATATGATTAGCAAAGTGACTTCCTTTTGCCTCTGCCGCGGACAGCCCAACGGCTATCTTCAATACCCACCCCTTCTTCCAGCTTCGCCATATTACTAGCAAAAGCCCCCCAGGGGTTATCCGGTTCAGGGGTACCACACTCCCGCCCTAGGTATTGCCCAAGGCTCCGGACCCCGGAAACCTCCGGGATCCCGCCACCAGCTCAGCAGACTCTCGTCTCTGAGCCGCCCCCCCCAACGGCTAAGCTGCGACCAGCGAACCTTCCTAACCTCTACTACGCAGAACATACTCCAAAGCCTCTTGCTAATCATTCAGGAGCAAGTCTAACCTTATCAGGGATAAATGTACTCCATCTTGCCGGAATAAACCCGCACAAGCCACCTCCACCCAGGGATATAGGATTTGGTATCCCCCATGCTCAGATACCCAGCGGCTAATCTGGCGATTGATTTTTATCAATCCCCTCGACCACCGCTGCTGAGCCCAGCAAGCAGGCCTTGGAATAATGTCTGACCATAATAACATTACCTCATTAAACATTATTAAAACCTCCCCCAAATCATGCTTTGCTGCTCGAATCATTTGTTTACATGTCCATGCGCTGAGATCATTGCCTCCCAAATGTAGCAATATCATTGCCGGGAGTCTCTGATTGCATCCGTGGTGCTGAAGCAAAGGCAACAACTGCGTCCATCGAAGACCGCATTCACCCAGCCATAAGACGGTCACCTCTTTGTCATCCAGTCCAATATTAAGCCCCACCGGCCAGCGCACTGCTCGTTGCCCAGCAATGAACAAATGAATGGCCAATCAACCAGCAAACACGTGGCCTGCTTCCCCCATCTGAAAGAAAATTCACAGCAGCTAATAAGGCATCCCTTTGTCCAGACGCACATATCCTTGGAATGCCCGCGACAGCCATCTACCTATCCGTTGTATCTCTTGTTCCCCAAAACCCGCCGCTGCTGCACTGGTTTCTGCACCAATGCGAAAGGAGTGGGGTGCATACTGTCGCGGATCCACACCTATGTTGCCCAGTGCCAACCGCAAAACCGCTGAAAACTGATAACGCGTCAGCGGGCATGCGTCCACATGCACAAAGAGCCCACCCTCTCCTATCGGCCGCACTCTCAAGTACACTTTCAGTGCCGACACCGGACAAAGTGGAAGCCTCATCCACCGCCCTTAGCACCACCCATGTTCCCTTTCCCAGCTGATCCGTCTTGGATCGTGTCAGCCATATCCTGAGCTCCGCACTCCCCCAAGCGCACATGCTGCCGCCTCATACCTCCTCCCTTCCCTGTCCTACTAGATTCCGCCACAAGCTCGCCGATGCGGAATGCTCCGAAAAACGCCACGCAAAACACCGCCTGAAAAAGGGTGGCTTCATATTCCGAAGCCACCACTAGGGGCAAGGCGGCACACAACCTCACCAGCAGAGCATGCGTAATTGGTCATCTGCCATCACCTGGGATGGGGCAGGACTGCTCCCAGCCATGTAATAACCGGCAAGTCAGGAACCCACCAACCGGGATGCTCCAACCACACGCTCTGGCGGAGAAAGCAAACCCCGCCAGATACATCCGCACCATTGCTCTGAATAGCCCCCCCCCCCCCCGACTTGGCCGCCACCACATATTGTCCCAAAAGCTAATCAGACACCCTTCTGCACTGCCAGCCATGGGCTCTCAAGAAGTCCGCCACTCTGCTGTATCCTTGTCGGTAGGCCACCCAGGTCGCCGGCGACACTGAACTCCGTAGCAAAGACATCATTTCTTGAGGCTAATCTGCCATAAGTGGTCTGGGACCGTCGCTCCCTCGACTTCTGCCTCTGGTGCGAGATTCCAAAAAAGATCCCACTTGAAACGGGAAAGAGCATCCGCAATTCTGTTAGTACAACCTGGAATGTGCCGCGCTCTAACTACTACATTCAAACGTAAACATGCGAGCACCAACTCTCTCATCAACGCCGCTACTTGGAGGCAAAGAGGCGCATAACTGTTAACAACACTAACTACCGCCTCATTGTCGCACCACCAGACTACTTTGTGCTTGCGCAACCTCTCCGGCCACAATTCCAACACCACCAACATTGGAAACAGCTCTAAAAATGCTATGTTAGCTGTTAATCCCTCCTCACGCTACGCCTATGGCTATGCTTCTGCACACCACGCACCCCCAAAGTAGATCCCCAATCCCAGCCCCCCCGCCGCATCCTTGAATACCTGCAAGTTGAAACTGGAAATCTCCGCCTACCTCAGGACTGTCATTCCGTTAAATTCTTCCAAAAACACAACCCACATGCCCAAATCGGTCTGCAATTCCTTTGCCAGCTGTATATGATGATGAGATTTTTTCACACCTGCCGTAGCCACCGATAATCGCTGTAAAAACACGCAACCCATCGGAATAACTCGGCAAGCAAAATTTAAAGAACCAATCAAGGCCTGCATCTCCTTCAGCGTTATCCTGCGCGATCCCAATACATTAGCCACTAACACGCGCAGCCGACCCACCTTCTTCACTGGCAAGCGAGCCTCCATTGCCCCCATATCCAGCACCACACCTAAAAACGTAATACACGTCAACGGGCCCTCTGTTTTTTTCTGCAGCCAGTGGTATGCCCCAGTCATGGGACAATTCCACTAATCCTTTCAGTAACTCCTGGCATTTTTCTGACTTAGCCTCCCCAACAAAAAGAAAGTCATCCAGGTAATGCACTACATTCGAGCATCCGACCAGCTCGACCAGCACCCAGTGCAGGAAGGTACTGAATTTTTCAAAATATGCACAGGAAATCGAACAACCCATCGGCATACATTTATCAAAATTACTATTACCCTCAACACGGAACCCCAACAAATGAAGCGATGACGGGTGCACCGGGAGTAACCGAAAAGCAGATTCAATGTCCACCTTTGCCATCAGGCAACCGGGACCACATCTTCTCACCAAGTCCACTGCCACATCAAAGGAAGCATAACGAACCGTACACAACTCCCTCAATATGTGATCGTTCACTGATGCTCCCGCTGGGCTAGATAGGTTATGAATCAGCCTGAACATCCCGGGCTCTTTTTTCGGTATGATTCCCAACAGGGAAGCCACAAAGTCCGAGAATGGCGCTGCCGAAAATGGGCCTGCAATCGGCCCAATTCTAACTCCACCCGCAACTTTTTCCTCATCATGTTAGAAAAGCGCCGCACCAAGGTCGAATTCCAAACCTGTCCTAGTAAACCATCCCCCTCCGCAGGTATGAACAAAACCCTCTTTGAACCCCTTTTCCAACAACTCCCTGTCCTTTTGCTGCGGATACCGCTCGAGCCACGGCTGTAGGGCCTCCCACCGTATTGGCGTCGAGGCAAGGCTCCGCAATTCATTGCTGCTTGGATCCCAATGAGGGGGTGGGGACTGGTCCTTTTTTAACACACTTGACTGCTGCGTGTCCCCCATTACAGATGGAACAAGCATGTCGGAATTTGCAGTCTGGAAATGGACACGACACTTTATTGAATCGCCAGCAGACGTCGCCCACCCCGCCACTGGCTGGTCGCTGCAGGGACGAAGGCCCCCCCCCCCCCCCCCCGCTCGAAAGGACTGCCCCATCCCTGTCCCTCCCAGTGCCCCAGTATTAACACCACTCCCTCCCCCGGCCCCCTACCTCGCTGACATTTGTGTTAGCCATAAATTAATATACTGCGTCCCCCACGATAATGACATTCTCCTCCATTTTATCTCGGAACTTCTCATCATAGTTGAGCCATGCCCATCTCTCATGTGTCTGCGCCGCCTCTAAAATGGAATCCGCATAGGCCAGCAACATACCGTAATGCTCAGGATGGTGATGGCCCCACACACTAGCTAAACGCAAGAAGGGTCTCGTCCAGTTGAGGACATTACGCATCACCTTTCTGACCTTCCCAGCCTTCTAGTCCTCCTTCCTCTTCTTTCTACTCTCCCCCGACCTCTTCCTACCTTCCAACAGCCGAAAAATGTCGATGTAGCGTCTTTTACGAATCTTCCTGCGCAGCTTCCTCGGAACACCTTCCCATAATTCGGCAAATGAGGCTAATGTAGGTGTCCCCCCCCCCCCGACCCCAACCCTCCCGTTCCACCGGTGCCCCCCGCCCGGACTACCCTCTCCGCCCCCAAAGAGGCTGACGAGGCTTCCTCTGACGAAGAAGAAGAGGATTCTTAACTGCGACGTCGCCTACAGGCATGCCTCTTCTTCCTTTGTGTCTTCCACCCCCCCCCCACCAGTCCTCTTCTGTGCCCCCCTCCTGACCCACAGATAACTCACCGACCGTCGGCATCCTGGGCTCTGCTCCTGGTTGCTCATTCCTGGCTCCTGTCGCTCTCCAAAACCCAGCGGCCCACTGTCCGGATCCCAAGCTGCCACCTCCATTCGCTCGCTTGTCCCTGCTGATCTCCACTCCGTACCCCCTGCTGATATTTGTCTGGGCGCTAGCCTTCCAGGCAGCTGCCATGCTTCTGGTACCTGTTGAGGCAAAAAAGAAAACACCGAGGGGGGGACTGCCGGAGGCCAAGGAGACTGCCACACCCCCAGCCACTCCGCTCTGGAGGATCCTTGCCTCCCCCCCCGCGCCATTGATCCCACGCTGCCAGGTAGTAGCCCCCTGTCAGCCCCGGCCATCCTAACTGCGTTGCTTGGCCCTGCCCTTCAAGACTGCCCCAGCCCCTTTCTTCTCCTACCCCCCAATCCATCTCCCCCCCCCCCCCCCACAACTCCCTCTTGCCGGCACAACATGCCGCCAGAAGAAGCTCTCTGCTCCGCCTCCCCCGGTTACACATGGCCAGCGGGTACGTGGCCCTACGGCCATTCCTTTCATTAAAACACAATGGGTGAATAAAGGATTGGATTTCTAGTGCTATGTTTAGATAATGAAGAATGAATTTTATTTAATTTCTTACTTTTTTGATTATGATCATGAAGTTGTTTGAAACAATTATTATTATACCTAGCATACTATGGACAAATAGGATTAATTGCTACAGCGTTTGGTAAAGCTTGCTGTGTAAGGAATAACATATTAAAATATAGAAGTATAAATTGATAAGTTGTATGCATGTTAAGAAACTAATATGAACATTTAAGTAGTTTGATATACGAGTTATTTTAATTATTAAGAAGATATACGCTTAAAATTTCATATGATTACATTCAATGCATTAAACTTTCTAACATTTGTTTTAATTGGGAGGAAGAATAGATTAGGTAGGTTTTTAAATTAAATTATTAGGGTAGGTTGATAAACAGTACAGTAATAATAATGGGTGATTTCAATTACCCCGGTATAGACTTGGTCAGTGTCACGGCAGGACATGCTAGTGAGGTAAAGTTTCTAGATGAAATAAAGGACTGCTTCTTGGAGCAGCTGGTTCATGAACCGACCATAGGGGAAGCCATTTTGGACCTAGTCCTTAATGGAACACAAGATCTAGTGCAAGAGATAAGGGTGTTGGGGCCATTTGGCAATAGTGATCAAAGCATGATCGCGTTCATTTAATAAATGGAGGAAGGACTGTAAAGAAAGCCACGGTATTACCTTTTAACTTTCAAAAGTGAGACTGTGATAAAATGAGGAAAATAGTTAAGCTAAAACTAAAAGGAACAGTTGCAAAGATTAAAGATTTACATCAAGCATGGGTGGTGTTTAAAAATACTATCTTGGATACTCAAACCAGCTGTATTCCATGTTTTAAGAAAAGTGGAAGGAAGTCCAGCAAACTGCCAGCATAGTTTAAAGGTAAGGTTAGAGAGGATGCTGTTGCCAAAAAAGCATCTTTCAGGAAATGGAAAAAGGAGCCAAATGACGAAAACTGGAAACAACATAAGCACTGGGAAGTTAGATGCAAGGCATTGGCATAAGGTAGGCAATAAGGCATAAGGTAGGCAATAAGAGAATTTGAGAAGAAGCTTGTTGTGGAAGCAAAAACGCATTATAAAGACTTTTTCAAGTACATTTGTAGCAAAAAACCTGAGAGAGAGTCAGTTGGACCATTAGATGATAGAGTGATAAAAGGAGCACTAAGAGGGGAGAAGGCCATAGAGGAGAGACTTTGCTTCAGTCTTCTGAGGAAGATGTAGGTTTGTTACCCATAACTGAAATAGTATTAAAAGGTGATGCCACAGAAGAATTGAAAGAAATATCGATACACCAGGAAGATGTATTGCAAATATTTGATAAATTGAACAGTAGTAAATTATCTGGACTGGATGGTATACATCCAAGGTGTTGAAAGAACTGAAATATGAGTTCCTTAGCGTCTCTCCAGTTCAGTCCCTCTCTACTAGTCCCTCTCCACTGGGTTGTGCCCCCCTTCTAGCATCATGTAGACGGAGCACGTCATCTTTTTAATGACACTGGGGTATAAGTAGATCTGGCACCTCCCACCAGCTCCAGTTTTGTGCTCAGTCTTCTAGCAGCTGGAAGGGATGCAGCAAGCCAGGGATCTGGCTTACTGGACAGACTAGAGTAGTGCAGGGCTTGGGGTTCCTGTTCTTCTTCATTTATTTAATTTATTTAATCAGTTTTTGGCGGTGGGAAGGAGGCCTTACTGCCGGCAGTGGAAGAGGAGAAGCCGGTGAAGACAGGAAGCTGCAGCTTCATTCCACCAGGCAGAGCAGGGGGGAAGACGTTCCGTCCTTCCCGCCTCTCCACCGAAGCCCTCAAGGTGGCTGAGCGTGCGGGCGGGAGGACGAGGAACCGGTCCTGCGTTTTCGGCACGGCAGAGGACGCCGAAGGATAAAGGAGGGAGATAGGCAGTGGCGGCGTCTTGCGCGGGAGACAGTTCCCCACGCAGTCGCTGACCGTGTGCTGCTCCGAGGCCTGCAAGGAAGCCGGGAGGTGAGTCTTTCCGTTTCGCGTGCTTTTTAGCCGCGTGGGGCAAGCTCGGTTGAGCCCCATAAGGCCTATGTAGAGTCGGATCATTTTTTCACAGAGGACAGTTAGTATAGTTAAAAAAAATAAAATATACATATCTATATATATATATCTATTATATATATATATATATATATATATATATACATACATACATACACACGTATATAGTTAAAAAAAAAATTAAAATAGATAGACAGATATTTTAAAACAAGGAACAGAAAAGAGGAGGGAGGCTTGGTGGCTTTAGAGTAGGCCTGCATGCCTGGGTTCCTCTCATATCTTTCTACCTCAAGGGAGAGAAGAAGGAATGCCAGCTAAGCTCCAGTGCCTGCTCTGTGGTTTCTGAGACAGGAGTCTGCAGAGGCTGTGCTTCAGAGGCAGCCTCGGTGGAGGTGGGGATCCAGGCAGGGGCAGTACTGGATCCGCCACCTTCCACATCTCAAGATTCGGGAGCTCCCTTGGAGGAATTATTCCGGTCCGAGTCTCCCCAGAATTTGTCTTTGGAGCAGTCCGCCCAGCTGCTACCTCAGCCTGGGCCCTCTACTTCTGGGCATGGAATGGTAGGTGAGGCAGAGGGGGAGTTTTCTCTGGAGTTTGTGTTGCTGCTACATAAGGCATTTTGCCTTCGTCAGCAGTGGAGGCAAGGGCAGGGATTGGTGCAGGCTAGCGTGAAGCCATGGCAGCCAGACTCTAAGGAGCTGGCGGAGGCGAGTCCCCTCCCCCATAAGCGGCCGTGGCTTACGCAGGATGAGGATCTCTGCTCCCCTCTGTCAGAACCCTTGGAGGGGGATCTGTCAGACAGAGAGGTGGGGGACAAAGAGGAACTCGAAGAAGGCGAAATCCCCGAGGAACAGGCCAAGATTGTGCGAGTCTTCCGACGGGAGGAGTTGCCGACTTTGATTGGGACGCGTTGAAGGTGCTGAACATGATTGGCCGGAGCCCCAGCGGAGGAAGAGGCGCTGGAGGATCCATTGATTCATAGCGGTCAGGAAATCACAGAAGGTTTTCCCAGTACATCGAGGGGTGCAGCAGATGATCCAGGAAGAGTGGGATCAGCCAGAGTCCATTTGAGGGGAGTAAGGTCTATGTCTAGGCTGTATCCTTTACTGGAGGGAGAAAAGGAATTGTTGGTCTCACCTAGAGTGGACGCTGTGGTGTCAGCTGTCACTAAGAAGACCACGATACCGGTCGAAGGCAGCGCAGCTCTTAAGGACTCCCAGGATAGGAAACTGGACACCCTGCTAAAGCAGGCTTTTGATGTTAGTGCCTTAGCTCTACAGGCTTCAGTCTGTGGGGCATGGGTGGCCCGAGCTTGCTTGCGCTGGTCCCAGCAGACGCAGCTGGCAGGGACTCCCTCCAGTGAGGGCCCTGGGGAGGCAGCGAGAATTGAGTCAGGTGCAGCATACTTGGCTGACAGTCAGTATGATCTTATCAGAAGTCTAGAAAAAAATATGGCTTCGGTGGTGGCGGCCCATCGTTACCTATGGCTCTGCAATTGGGCAGCTGATAGTTCTTCTAAGGCCCGGCTCAGCAGGCTCCCCTTTAAGGCCAAGCTGCTCTTTGGGGAAGACCTGGATAAGCTGGTGAAAGAGCTGAGGGAGTCTAAGGGAGGTAGACTCCCAGAAGATAGGCCGAAGCAGAATCGGGGCCCTACTCCCGGGCGGACTCAACCGCGGGAGGTCCAGAGGTTTTGGACGAACCGGTCTTCAACCTTTCAGAGAGGTCGATTCCCCTCTAGGGGACGGCTTCTGGGGGTTTCGAGGTGCAGGGAAAGGGTTTGGCGCCTCTTCCTCCGTCTCAGGCGCTAGGAAGCCCCAATGAAAACATGGGGGCCCAGGGAGGAGACCTGCCAGTGGGAGGCCATCCTTCAGCAGTTCTTCTCTGCCTGGGCCCAGGTCACAACAGACCAGTGGGTTTTGGAGGTGGTACGCGAAGGTTATGCTCTGGAATTCGCAAAACCCGTCCTTCCTTCATTGAGTCCCCGTGCCGGTCGCCTTCCAAGCTGGCTGCGGTGGAAGAGACACTCAAAAGGCTGCGGGTGCTAGGGGCGGTTGTTCCTGTTCCCTCAGGCCAGCGCGGAAACTGTCGATACTCCATCTATTTTGTGGTACCCAAAAAGGAAGGCTCGTTCCGTTCGATACGCGATCTGATACGCCCTGTCAACCGTTGCCTCCGGGTTCCTCATTTTCAAATGGAAATTTGAGGTCAGTGGTGGTAGCGGTACGGCAAGGGGAGTTTTTGACTTCCCTCGATCTCACAGAAGCATACTTGCATATTCCCATCCGCAAGTCCCATCAACAGTTTCGGGGTTCGCGGTGCCGCAGGGGCATTTCCAATTTCAGGTGATGCCGTTCGGCTTGGCAACATCGCCGTGCATCTTCACCAAGGTTATGGTGGTGGTAGCAGCGGTTCTACGCAAGGAAGGGATTTTGGTCCATCCGAATCTCGACAATTGGCGGATTCGGGCGAAGTCAGAACGGGAGAGTCAGGAGGCCATGTCCAAGGTGGTCGAATTGCTGAGGAGCATAGGATGGGTTATCAATGTAACAAAGAGCAAGTTGGTTCCCTCCCTGGAGATCGAGTATCTGGGGGCATGGTTCGACACTGGCCAGGGCACACATGCGGCCTCTTTAGCGGTCCCTGCTCTGCCGTTGGTCCCACCAACGGCAGCCCATGTCAGTGACTCTTCCCTGTCTGGAGGCGGTCAAGGAGTCCTTAGGGTGGTGGCTCCGTCCAGGCCCTCTGGAGCGTGGCATGCCCCTCGAGCCACCGGATTGGGTACAACTAACAGATGCCAGTCTCTCCCCCCGCCCACTGCGAAGGACGGATTGCCCAAGGACTCTGGGATGCGCAGGAAGCACAGTGGTCTATCAACAGGTTAGAACTGAGTGCAGTTTTTCTGGCCCTCAGAACGTTCAAAAACTGGATGGGTTGGAAGGCGGTCCGGGTGCTTTCCGACAACATGACCACGTTAGCATACATCAATCATCAGGGCGGGATGAGCAGCCCTTCCCTGGAAGAGGAAGCAGAGGCGCTGATGCTATGGGCCGAAGCCCATCTATTTGCCTTGTCGGCTCAACACGTGGCAGGAGTAGAGAACGTTACGGCAGATTACTTAAGCCGTCACAGAGTGGATCACGGAGAGTGACAGCTCTTCCTGGAGGTTTACCAGAAGATTGTGCACAGGTGGGGGCCTCCCATCATGGATCTGATGGTGACCTGGGAGTCGGCCAAGGCGTGCCGGTTCTTCAGCCAATGAAAGGAGAGGATGTCGGAAGGCTTGGAAGCCCTGGTTCAAAGGTGGCCGACCGCCGGTCTCTTGTATGTGTTTCCTCCGTGGGCGCTCATAGGCAGGATTCTGCAACGGATAGAGGCTCACCCAGGGCTGGTGGTCCTTATTGCCCCGGACTGACCGCGCCGTCTGTGGTATGCCGATCTCATGCACCTCCTGGCCGATCGCCCATGGCGCCTGCCAGTAAGGGACGATCTCCTGGTCCAGGGTCCGGTGCAGATGCCGCAGGTGGATCGGTTCTGGCTTACAGCCTGGCTATTGAGAGGGCTTGGCTGCGAAAGCGGGTTTACTCGGGAGCAGTGATTTCCACTCTAAGTTCCTGTAAGCTCTCGGCCTATGTGAGGGTCTGGCGTATATTTGAAGCCTGGTGTGTGGAGAAGCGGAAGAAGGCCCTTACAGTGTCTGTCCCAGAGGTTTTAGATTTCTTGCAGTCAGGTTTTGAGAAAGGTCTGGCAGCCAGCTCATTGAGAGTTCAGCAGAGATCGCTGGTCCCTCCTTGGGACCTCAACCTCGTGTTGGATTCCCTGACCGCCGAGCCTTTTGAGCTGATGCAGCAGGCATCTCTCAAAGACCTTACTCTTAAGACAGTTTTTCTGAGGGCTATTTGTTCGGCCAGGCGTATCTTGGAGTTGCAGGCTTTGTCCTGCTGCCCTCCATTTCTTGCTTTTTCCAAAGAAAGGGTGGTTCTCCGGACTGTTCCATCTTTCTTGCCCAAGGTAATCTCGGCATTCCATGTGACTCAGTCGGTTTCCCTTCCTTCCTTCTCTGGGTCTTCTCGGAGGGGAGACAATGGACGCTTGCGTCTTTTAGACATACGCAGAGCCCTGAAGCGTTACCTGGATCGCACGGAGCCTTTTCGTAAGTCAGAGCGATTGTTCTTTTTGGGGGGCCGCATAAAGGTGAGGCGGCAGCTAAGGCGTCGATTTCCAGATGGATCAGAGAGGCCATTGCTTTGGTTTATATTTTGAAGAGTAGGCAGGTTCCGGTTGGGCTTCGGGCTCATTCTACTGGAGCCCAGGCAGCCTCATGGGCGGAATTTAGTTTGGTTCCGCCGCTGGACATAGGCAGAGCAGCTGCCTGGTTGTCCCTACACACCTTTGCCAGTCATGATCGGTTGGACGTCCAGGCTGCGGAAGAAGCAAGATTTGGAGGGGCGGTTCTTCGGTCCGGGCTTGCCAAGCCGCCCAAGTTTGAACTGCTCTGGTACATCCCAGTGGAGAGGGACTGGACTGGAGAGACGCTAAGGAAAGAATAATTAGACCTTACCTGCTAATTAGCATTCCTGAAGGAGCTCCAGTCCAGTCCCTGATCCCACCCAGGTATGGTTTGTTCTTTTACAGGCATTGCCGGCCCGAAGAGCTAAGCAAAAGATAAGGGGCAAAGTACTGTCCGCTGAGGTTCTCAATGGTGAGACAAGTGGGATGGATCAGATGCCGCGACAAGTGTTTGTCGGTTCAGGTAAGCCTCTCCTTCTCTGGGGACGGTGGGAAGTCCTCCCAGGGGAGGGTGGCATCAGTTGTTTATAGTTTAGTTATGGTTCAGTATTATCTGTATTTATTTGTCTCTCCGTTAAGTCTGCTTTGCAAATAGGTTACTGTAGCTGGTGGGAGATGCCAGGTCTACTTTTACCCCAGTGTCATCAAAAAGATGATGTGCTCAGTCTACATGCTGCTGGAAGGCGGGCACAACCCAGTGGAGAGGGACTAGTGGAGAGGGACTGGACTGGAGTTCCTTCAGGAACGCTAATTAGCAGGTAAGGTCTAATTATTCTATTGCAGACCTACTATTAGTAATCTGTGAACTATCATTAAAATCATCTGTAATACCTGAAGATTGGAGGATGGCAAGTATAATGCCCGTTTTTAAAAAGGGTGCCAGGGGTAGTCTGGGAGACTACAGACTGGTGAGCCTGACATCAGTACCGGGAAAAATTGCAGGAACCATTATAAAGAACAAAATTACTGAACATGTAGATAGTCATGGCTTAATGGGAGACAGACAGTTCTGTGATCCTCAGTCTTGAAGGACTACAAAAGGGGACTGCTACTTCTGGAGAGAGACCTGCAATAGTGAGTATATACTAATGTGAATTTTTCTGAAGGGAATTCTTTGGATTAAAGCTGATTAATCTGTGAACCCAGTGTTTTTGTTAAATCAGTCAGGGCCTAGTAGCAGCAGTTTAAGTTTAAATTTAAAACACAGAAGAGAGCTTTCTGGTTAAATTTAGAACCCAGCAGAGAGCTTCTAGTTTAAATTTCATACTAAGTCAGAGCCTAGCAGCAGCAAAAAGTTTTAATTTAAATCAAATCAGATTATAACTTAGTATAAAAGGCAAAAGAGGGTCATTATTCTTTGAGCAATAAATAGCCTTCTAGAGACCTTTATAAAGAGGCCTCCTACCTAGGGGGACAAGAGACCTATGAAACTTTTTAAATAGGTGTTAAAGCCCATGACTGAAGTGGTATTTAAAGGTGATACGGCAGAAGAATTGAATGAAATATCCATACACCGGGAAGATGTATTACAACTATTTGATAAACTGAAGAGTAGCAAATCACCTGGACCGGATGGTATACATCAAAGGGTGCTGAAAGAACTTAAATATGAGATTGCAGCCCTGCTATTAGTAATCTGTGAGCTATCATTGAAATCATCTGTAATACCTGAAGACTGGAGGATCGCCAATGTAACGCCAATTTTTAAAAAGGGTTCCAGGGGTGATCTGGGAAACTACAGATCAGTGAGCCTCATGTCAGTACCGGGAAAAATGGTAGAAACCATCATAAGAACAAAATCACTCAGCATGTAGATAGTCATGGCCTAATGGGAGACAGCCAACATGGCTTTAGACAAGGAAGATCTTGTTTTACTAATCTGTTATGTTTTTTTGAAGGTGTGAATAAACAGGTAGACAAAGGTGAGTCGGTTGATTTAGTGTATCTGGACTTTCAGAAAGCCTTTGACAAGGTCCCTCATCAGAGACTTTTGGCAAAACTAAAAAGTCATGGGATAGGAGGCAGTGTATTATTGTGGATCAGGAACTGGTTAAAAGATAGAAAGCAGAAGGTAGGGTTAAATGGCCAATTTTCCCAATGGAAAAAGGTAAATAGTGGAGTACCCCAGGGATCTGTGCTGGGTCCGCTGCTTTTTGACATATTCATAAATGACCTCGAAAAGGGAATGAGTGAGGTTATCAAATTTGCAGATGAGAAAAAACTATTTAAAATTGTTAAAACCCAAGAGGATTGTGAAAAATTGCAAGAGGGTCTTGATAAATTGGAAGACTGGGCATCCAAATGGCAGATTAAATTTAATGTGGACAAGTGCAAAGTTATGTACCTAGGAAAGAACAACCCAAAGTATGGCTACATGACTCAAGATTCCACATTGGGAACCACCATCCAGGAAAAAGATTTAGGCGTCATCGTGGATAACATGTTAAAACCCTCCGCCCATTGTCCAGCGGCAACCAAGAGAGCAAATAGAATGCTAGGTATCATAAGGAAAGGAATGGAAAATAAAACAAAGGATATTATAATGCCTCTGTATTGTTCCATGGTGTGACCACACCTTAAATATTGTGTACAATTCTGGTCGCTGTATCTTAAAAAGGATATAGCGTTATTAGAAAAGGTACAGAGAAGAGCCACGAAAATTGTAAAGGGGATGGAAGGCTACTCCTATGAAGAGAGGCTAAATAGATTAGGGCTCTTCAACCTGGAAAAGAGACGGCTGAGGGGAGATATGACAGAGGTCTATAAATTAATGAATGGAGTGGAACGGGTACACGTAGATCGATTGTTTACGTTATCAGAATATAGAAAGACTAGGGGACATGCAATGAAGCTACAGGGTAAACTATTTAAGGCAAATAAGAGAAAATATTTTTTCACTCAACGTGTAATCAAACTCTGGAATTTATTACCCAAGGATGTAGTAAAGGCGGTTAGTGTAGCTGGGTTTAAAAAAGGTTTAGACAAGTTCCTGGAGGAAAGGGCCATAAACCATTATTAAAAAGGGACCCAGGATATCAATGCTTGACCCAATACAAGCATTGTGGAACTTGTGTCTTTTGGGGAAACTGCTAAGTACGTATGACCTAGATTGGTCACTGTTGGAAACAGGATAATAATGGACCTTGGTCTGACCCAGTATGGCATATCTTATGTTGTTATGTTCTAAGCCAGGTTACAAAGTCCATTTTGAAAGACTCCTATCCAAGCAAGGACTGTTAATCACCCAGGAAGTTGGTCACAGCTTACCTTAGAAGCACAGGACAGGGTACGGTGTAGCAGCCCTCTTACATCTCCAACGCCCGCCCACCCCTGGGATAATCGTAGCTTTATAGGTACTTACACATCTTAAAGGAAAGGAGCTGCTCTGAGGTGCAGCTCTGTATCCAAATCAGTCATACATTAAGGACTTGAGATTATTTAAGCTTCAGGTGAGCAAGGTATATTAAACTTATTAGGTACACTTTTATTAGTATAAGTATTTACAGCAACCCTTAGTAAGTAAAGAACTTAAAGATCTAAACACAAGCTTAAAACTAAGATGCAGACAGCAGTCCAGCAGCAAGATGGGGGCTTTCAAGTCTTTTGCGTTGTCACATGTATGATTTTCTCCCAGTTGGTGAGAGGTCTTACGTGTGCACTAAGTGCAAGGAGCTCTTTGCTCTCAGGGAACGAGTCCATTCTCTAGAGGCTAGAGTAGCAGACTTGGAAGACATAAGAAAGACAGAGAGGTACATAGACGAGACCTACAGGGATATAGTCCTGAAATCCCACCTCCAGTCTGATAGCATCCCTGTTGCCATGGAGGAGAGGGGTCACGTGACAGGAGAGCATCACCCTGGTGTGGCAGGAAGTGATCCTGTAACTAGGACCTGTCCTCCACGTGATGTAAAACCCTCTCTTACAGAGGAAGTTTCTCCAGGGCCATGTGCCCATAGAAACATAGAAATATGACGATAGAAAAAGACCACATGGCCTATCTAGTCTGTCCTTCCATATCAACAACTACAATGGTCCCCTTTTTTCCTTTAGAGATCCGCTGTGTTTTTCCCATGCTTTTTTGAATTCAGATACTGTCCTCATCTCTACCACCTCCACTGGGAGACTATTCCACGGATCCACCAATCTTTCTGTAAAGAAATATTTCCGTATATCACTCCTGAATCTGTCCCCCTTCACCCTCATCCCATGTCCCCTCGTAGCAGAACTTGCTTTTAATTGAAAGAGGCTCTTCCCCTGTACATTTATGTCACAGAGGTATTTAAACATCTCAGTCATATCACCTATATCCCGCCTTTCCCCTAAGGTGTACATATTAAGATCCTTAAGTCTGTCCTCACAAGCATTGTGGAACTTGTGTCTCTTGGGGAAACTGCTAGGTACATATGACCTAGATTGGCCACTGTTGGAAACAGAATACTGGGCTTGATGGACCTTGGTCTGACCCAGTATGGCATATCTTATGTTCTTATGCTTTATAATGAAGACCACTAACCATTTTTGTAGCCACCCTCTGTACTGATTCCATCCTGTTTATATCCTTTTGAAGGTGCAGTCTCCAGAATTGCACATTGTACTCCAAATGAGTTTGCACCAAAGACTTATACAGAGGCACTATCACCTCCTTTTTTCTGCTAGCCATTCCTCTCCTTATACACCCAAGCATCCTTCTAGCTTTTGCCATTGCCTTTTCTACCTGTTCAGCGAGATCATTAGACACAACCACGCCTAGGTTCCGCTCTTCTTTAGTGGACAAAAGTACTTCACCCCCTATACTATATTGCTCCCTTGGATTGTGCGGCCCAAATACATGACCTTACATTTTTTAACATTAAATCCCTGCTGCCAAATTCTAGACCATTCTTCAACCATGAGGGAATGGTTAGGACAGCCATTATAGTTGGTGATTTGATCATTAGGCATGTAGATAGCTGGGTGGCTGGTGGACATGAGGATCGCCTAGTAACATGCGTGCCTGGTGCAAAGGTAACGGACCTCACGCACCACCTAGATAAGGTCTTAGATAGTGCTGGGGAGGAGTCTGCTGTCTTGGTACATGTCGGTACCAATGACATAGGAAAATGTGGTAGGGACATTCTGGAAGCTAAATTTAGGCGCGTTATTTAACATTTCTTATATACCGCCTTTCATGATATCAAGGCGGTTTACAATGAACAAACTGAAATTACATTGAACAAGGCATTATAGCTTGGAGATAACTATTTTTTACATGGAACATGGGCAATGGAGGGTTAAGTGGCTTCCCCATCTCCTTTTAGGTAGGCTTTTAAGTAGGAAGTTGAAATCCAGAACTTCCAGGGTAGCGTTCTCCAAAAACTTCCCATTCCACGCACAGGACCCAAAAGGCAGGCAGAGCTCCGGAGTCTCAATGCGTGGATGAGATGATGGTACAAGGATGAGGGTTTTGGATTTGTTAGGAACTGGGGAACATTGTGGGGAAAGGAGGGGCTCTTCCGAAGGGATGGGCTTCACCTTAACTGGGATAGAACCAGGCTGCTGGCATTAACCTTTAAAAAGGAGACAGAGTAGCTTTTAAACTAGATAAGAGAGGAAAGTCGACATTCGCACAAGAGCGCATGTTAAGGAAGAATGTATCCTGTATCCTTGATTGATACTACCAAAAGCAGAGAGGTTCCAATAAAGAGTAAAGTAGCCCAAATGCCCTTGAGTATGGAGCAGACAGAGCTTAAAGATTCCAAATTACCCATGCCTACCATTAGCCAGATTAACACTAGAAGCCCCAAAAGGAATTTTACCTAGAAACCCCAAAGTGCGTCAATTGACGCATTATCATGATGACTGCGTTTAGCATGAAATGCAGATGTGAATTAATGTGAAGTTACTTCTTTGTTAAATACGTGCAGTATGTGACGTCATTACATGGTCGTCGTGTGTTTGTTTGTAATGTCGAAGTAAAACTGTAAACAGTGGTTGAGATGCGCCACCTAGTGGGAACATGAATTTATACCTAGAAGCCCCAAAGTAGTCAATTGACGCATCCAAGACAATTGAGTGTGTCAATTGACGTACTTTAGGGTTTCTAGGTATAAATTCATTTTTCCGCTAGGTGGTGCATCTGTCATTAATTTTTGATGCACATATTTGAACATCTTGACCTTGCTAACAAAGTCATGGAACATGACTGATATGGTTCTAGCAGTGGCGCTGGTATACAACTTCGAAGATGCATTTGCGTCAATTGACGCACTTTGGGGCTTCTAGTGTTAATATGAATAAAATATAGTCTCTAAAATGCTTGTATGCAAATGCTAGAAGTCTTAAAAAATAAGATGGGAGAGTTAGAATATATAGCACTAAATGAGAGGTTTAGATATGAATGGTATCTCAGAGGCATGGTGGAAGGACGACAACCAGTGGGATATTGTGATACCTGGGTACCAACTATATCGTAATGATAGAGCTGATAAAATTGTTGGAGGGGTTGTGCTCTATGTTAGAGAGGGCATTGAGTCAGAAAGGATTAATGTTTTGCAGTAAACAGAATTTTCTGTAGAAAGGATTGAAATTCCATGTAAAAAGGGGAAGGCGATGGCAGTGGGAGGGGTGTACTATCGACCGCCTGGCCTGGTTGCCTTTCAGACATTGCTACTTGGATGTCTCACTGCCGCTTGAAATTAAATATGGCTAAGACTGAACTCCTTATCTTTCCCCCCAATGTCTCCCCTCCTCTACCCCCTTTCTCAGTCTCTGTGGATAACTCTTTAATCCTTCCTGTCTCTTCGGCCCGTAACCTGGGTGTTATCTTTGACTCCTCTCTCTCTTTTTCCACCACTGTTCCCTCTAAGCTGTGCGCGTGTGCGCGCGCACACACCTTGCCGAGCAAGCGCACATACTTTACAACAGAGCACACAAAAATTACGGTTCTGATTCTGATAGAAAACAACGCAGACGTCTTAAAATTTAAAAGTTGTTGTGTATTTACGGTTTTCACAAGTTCTACAATATTTTCTAGTGCAATCAATGTGGTGTACATACTGTATTCTGACGTGTAGTCAAATTTTAAAGTACATAACCCAGAGTGTCGTTATGTGGCGCACAAAAATTTAACCTTCCTTCAAAAGCTGCACAGCTGATATTTTATGCGCACAAATTAGAAGGAACATTGTTCTCCACTCATATCCAACTCGTAGCTAAGACTTGCCGTTTCTTCCTTTATAACATTAACAAAATTCGCCCCTTCCTTTCTGATAACTGCAATATTCTCCTTGCTGGCCTTCCCGCAAACCATCTCTTTCCCCTTCAATCTATTCAACATTCTGCTGCTCGACTAATTTTCTGTCAGCTTCGCTTTTCCTATGTCACTCCTCTTCTCAAGTCCCTTCTTTGGCTTTCCATCCGCTTCTGGATCCAATTCAAACTCCTCCTCTTGACCTATAAATGCATTCACTCTTCGGCCCCTCTACCTATCATCTCTTATCTCTCCTTACATCCCCTCTCGTGTTCTTCGTTCTTCGAACAGCCTTCGTCCGTCTATGCCCTCCACTCATACTGCTAATTCTAGACTTCGCTCTTTTCACCTGGCTGCATCTTTTGCCTGGAACAATCTACCTCTGTCTGTGCGCAATGCGCCCTCTCTGGACCTCTTCAAGTCCAGATTGAAAACCCATCTCTTCTCTATTGGTTTCTGTTCTTGATTCTTGGTTTTGCTCTTCTTGTTTATTGTATACTTTGTCTTACTTGATTGTATTTGTATTTTGTGATCTTCTTGACTAGATTGTGAGCTCTGATGAGCAGGGACTGTCTTTTCTTCATTTTATTTATTTATTTATTTATTTATTACAAGTTCTTATATACCGCACTATTCGGCATCAGCGCGGTTT
Source organism: Ichthyophis bannanicus (assembly GCA_033557465.1). Lineage (NCBI taxonomy): Eukaryota > Metazoa > Chordata > Amphibia > Gymnophiona > Ichthyophiidae > Ichthyophis > Ichthyophis bannanicus. The sequence continues at coordinate 326,695 of JAWIIG010000037.1, read as the reverse complement.
ACATTATAACATAAAGACCATAACAACAAGCTGTTTGGTTTACATCGAACAGGAGTACCAACTTGGAGAACCGGGTTAAACTATATACATGAGATATTTACATAGAACAGAATAGAGTCATAGTCATAGTCATAGTAATATAAAGCACGGAACGTTTGAAGCGCTTTATAAATGTTAAATAGAATAGAATGAACAAATGGATGATGAAATGCTCAAAGAAATCAAGGAAGCTAACAAAAGTTACAGCACAGTAATAATGGTGATTTCAATTACCCCGCTATCGACTGGGTCAATGTCAAGGCAGAACATGCTAGGGAGATAAAGGTTCTAGATGAAATAAATGACTGCTTCTTAGAGCAGCTGGTTCATGAACCGACCAGAGGGGAAGCCATATTGGACCTAGTCCTTAGTGGAACACCAGATCTGGTGCAAGAGTTAAGGGTGTTGGGGCTACTTGGCAATAGTGATCATAGCATGATCGCCTTTGATTTAATTAGTGGAGGAGGGATAGTAAGGAAATCCACAGTACCACCTTTTAACTTTCGAAAGGGAGACTATGATAAAATGAGTTAAATAGTTAAGAAAAAACTAAAAGGAGCAATTGCAAAGGTTAAAGACTTACATCAAGCATGGGTGTTTAAAAATACTATCTTGGAAGCCCAGACCAGCTGTATTCCACGCTTTAAGAAAAATGGATGGACGTCCAAAAAACTGCCAGCATGGTGTAAAGGTGAGGTCAGAGAGGCGGCTGTTGCCAAAAAAACATCTTTCAGGAAATAGAAAAAAGAGCCAAATGATGAAAACAGGAAACAGCATAAGCAAGTTAAATGCAAGGCATTGATAAAGCAGGTAAAGGGAGAATTTGAGAAGACGCTTGCTGCGGAAGCAAAATCGCGTAATAGACTTTTTCAAATACTTTCGTAGCAAAAAACCTGTGAGAGAGTCAGTTGGTCCATTAGATGATAGAAGGGTTAAAGGGGCAGTAAGAGGCGACAAGGCGATAGCGGAGAGACTGAATGAATTCTTTGCTTCGGTCTTTACTGAGGAAGATGTAGGGATGTTACCCATGACTGAAGTGGTATTTAAAGGTGCGGAAGAAATGAAGGAAATATCGATACATTGGGAAGATGTATTACAACTATTTGATAAACTGAAGAGTAGCAGATCACCTGGACCGGATGATATATGTTCAAGGGTGTTGAAAGAATTGAAATATGAGATTACAGACCTGCTGTTGGTAATCTGTGAACTATCATTAAAATCATCTGTAATACCTGAAGATTGGAGGATAGCAAATGTAACGCCAATTTTGAAAAAGGGTTCCAGGGGTGATCCGGGAAACTACAGACCGATGAGCCTGACATCAGTACCTGGAAAAATGGTAGAAACCATCATAAGAACAAAATTACTCAGCATGTAGATAGTCATGGCTTATTGGGAGACAGCCAACATGGCATTAGACAAGGAAGATCTTGTCTTACTTTATTTATTTTATTTATTTATTTATTTAACTGTATTTATATCCCGCTTTTCACCGGGTCAAAGCGGTGGAACACATAACAAAGGGGGGGGGGGCGATCAAATGGGGGGGGGGCCATCACCAGGGGCTCAACATTGATGATTTTGGGTGAACATAGAGACTGACAAGATAGCATGGTTCTTGGTCCGGAGTTCTTGGAAAAGATGGGGGATTCTTATTCAGAGATGTTCTCGGAATAGGATGGTTTTTAGCTGCTTTTTGAATAATGGTAGATCACCGTTGTTCCTGATGTGGTTTGGTAGAGAGTTCCAGAGGGATGGAGCATAGAGTTCAAAGGCCCTGTTGCAGGTCCTTTGTGTTGTCTTGGTTCTTTTGTGGGAGATGGCAATGGAGCTGTTGGAGGATTGTCTGGTTGTTTTGCTGTGGGTCGGACGAGGCAGTAGGGCGCGGAGTGGGGTGGCTTGTGGTTGGTGGATGGTTTTGTGGGTGAGTAGAAGAGTTTTGTACTTGATTCTTGCTTCGATGGGGAGAATATGAAGGTCTCTCAGAATTGGGGTGATGTGGTCCCGTTTCTTTGCATTGTGAATTATTCTCGCCGTGGTGTTTAGAGCAGTTCGGAGGGGATTGGTCTGTGTGGCAGGTAGGCCATGGTAGATTATGTTGCAGTAGTGCAGATGAGGGAGTGTCAGAGCCTGCATTACTGTCCTGAAGTCCTGCGGCTCAAGGAGGGGTCGGAGGCGTTGTACCGTTTTTGCTTTGTGGAATACAGTTCTTGTGGTCTTGTTGATTTGTTGCTTAAGGGTTAGGGCTTGGTCGATGATAATGCCGAGATATCTTATGTGGGGTTGTATTTGGATTTGCGTGGTTCCCATGGTGAGGTGAGAGGGTGGTTTGAAGTCTGGGTCTTTCGTCACTATAAGAGCTTCGGTCTTCTTTATGTTAATAGATAAGTTGTTCTCTTGTAGCCAGTTGGACACGTTGGCAAAGCAGGCTGATAGTTGGTCGCTTGTTGGGTCCGTGGTTGTAATTGGGGCGTAGAGCATTATGTCGTCGGCATATATGTGGAAGTTGACATTGTGGGTGCGTATGACTGAGCAGAGTGGGCGGAGGTAGATGTTGAAAAGCATGGCTGACAATGTGGATCCTTGAGGTACCCCTTGATGTTGCTGGAAGGGGGGGGAGGTTGAAGTTTTGGTGCGGATCAGTTGCTGTCGGTTGGTTAGATAGGATCTGAACCATTGGAGTACAGTGTCTTTGATTCCGATTGTTTGGAGTCTGTGGATGAGGGTGTTATGGGAGATGGTGTCGAATGCCGCTGATATATCCAGGAAAATTAGGATGTATCCGGAATGTTTCTCTTGGGTTCCTATGATGAGAGTGTTCATCAGTGTGGCCATGAGGGTCTCGACCCCATGTAGTGGTCGGAATCCGTGTTGCTGCGGGTCTAGTATGTTGTTGCTGTCCAGGTGTTCTTGAAGCTGACGCTGGACTATCTTCTCGATTATTTTTGCTGTGAGCGGGAGGCTCGCTACTGGTCTGTAGGAGGTTGGGTCTAGGGGGTCTAGGTTGTGCTTTTTTAGGGTTGGTCGGATGATTGTGGTCTTGAGGGCATCTGGCTTGTGTCCCTGTATAAAGGACTCGTTAATGATGTGGGTTAATGGTGCACTTAGATCTTCTTTGGTTTTCTTTATCCAGTTGGTAGGGCAGGGGTCCAGCGGGGAGGTGGTGGTGTTCAAGCAGGAGATGGTGGAAGATACTTCTTCTTTTGAGGTTGTGTTGAATGTATTCCATTCTCTGTTCAAGATGGGGTATGAGTTTGTTTTGTTAGTTATTTCGGCGCTTTGATGTGAGTTTTGTGGTTGTTGAAGCTGTTTGTATTGTCGGGCGAGAAGGTCAGGGGTTATATCTTGCAGCTGGTCAGAGTTACTGGGTGCCTTTGTTAGATTTTTGACAATTTGGAAGAGCTCTCGAGGTTTGTTTATGGCTGATGTGATGATTTTGGTGTAGTAGGTTTTTTTGGCGTTGTCAGTTTCTGAGTGGTATGCATTGAGTTCGTAGAGGTATTTTGCTTTGTCTCCGTCGATTTTGGTTTTTCTCCATTTTCTTTCGGTTCTTCTAAGTCTGGTTTTCAGTTTTCGGAGGCTGGGGGTGAACCATCGGGCTTTTGAGGAGATGGGTCTGGTAGTGGTGTTGTTTCTGGTTGTGCTGGCTGCTGAGGAGATTACTAATCTGTTTTTTTGAAGGTGTGAATAAACAGGTAGACAAAGGTGAGTTGGTTGATATAGTGTATTTGGACTTTCAGAAAGCCTTTGATAAGGTCCCTCATCAGAGACCTTTGGCAAAACTAGAGAGTCTTGGGATAGGAGGCAGTGTACTATTGTGGAGTCTTGGGATAGGAGGTAGTGTACTATTGTGGATCAGGAACTGGTTAAAAGATAGAAAGATAAAAGATAGAGGGAGGAGTGGCCTAGTGGTTAGGACAAGGTACTTCAGGCCGGAGGGCCGGGGGTTCAAGTCCCACCTGGGGACAGCAATCTCAGGCTGGAGGGACTTGGATTTCTAGTCCTATAGGTACTCCTTGTGGTCTTGGGCAAGCCACTTAACCCTCCATTGCCCATGTTCCCTGTAAGTATCAGCGTATGTGTGTCATATCCCCTCGTGTTAAATGTATCTCCCAATTGACCGCTTTGACCCGGTGAAAAGCGGAATATAAATACAGCTAAATAAATACAGCTAAATAAATAAATAAAACAGAGGGTAGGGCTAAATGGCCAGTTTTCCCAATGGAGAAAGTTGAATAGTGGTGTCCCCAGGAATCTGTGCTGGGTCCGCTACTTTTTGAGATATTCATAAATTTACCTGGAAAAGGGAATAACGAGTGAGGTTATCAAATTTGCAGATGAGACACAATTATTCAAAGTTGTTAAAAACCCATGTGGATTGTGGAAAATTGCAAGAGGATCTTGATAAATTGGAAGACTGGGCATTCAAATGGCAGATGAAGTTTAACATGGAGAAGTGCAAAGTTGTGCACCGATGAAGAACAACCCAGACTATGGTTACACGATGCAAGGTTCCACATTAGGAACCTTGCATCGTGTAAGGAAAAAGATTTAGGCGTCATTTTGGATAACACATTGGAACCCTCTGCCCAGTGTGCAGCATTGGCCAGAAAGCAAAAATTAAATGCTTAGGGATCATAAGGAAAAGAATGGACAATAAAACAAATAATATTATCCAAATGGCAGATGAAATTTAATGTGGACAAGTGCAACGTTATGCACCTAGGGAAGAACAACTCAAACTATGATTTCACGATGCAAGGTTCCACATTAGGAACCACCACCCAGGAAAAAGATTTAGGCGTCATTGTGGATAAGATGTTAAAACCCTTCACCCAGTGTTCAGTGGCAGCCAAGAAAGCAAATAGAACGATAGGTATCATTAGGAAAGGAATGGAAAATAAAACAAAGGATATTATAATGCCTCTGAATCGTTCCATGGTGCAACCGCAACTTGAATATTGTGTGGAATTCTGGCACCGTATCTTAAAAAGGATATAGCGTTATTAGAAAAGGTTCAGAGAAGAACCACCAAAATGGTAAAGGGGATGGAAGGATACCCTTATGAAGAAAGGCTAAAAGGTTTAGGGCTCTTTAACCTGGAAAAGAGATGGCTGAGGATAGATATGATAGAAATCTATAAATTAATGAATGGAGTGGAACAGATAAACATAGATCCATTGCTTATGTTATCAGAATACAGAAAGACTAAGGGACATTCAATGAAGCTACAGGGTAAACTATTTTCGACTAATAAGACAAAATATTTTTTCACTCAATGTGTAATCAAACTCTGGAATTTGTTACCCAAGGATGTAGTAAAGGCTGTTAATGTAACTGGGTTTAAAAAAGGTTTGGACAAGTTCCTGAAGGAAAGGTCCATAAACCATTATTAAAAAGGGACCCAGGATATCAATGCTTGACCCAATACAAGCATTGTGGAACCTATGTCTTTTGGGGAAACTGCTAGGTACGTATGACCTAGATTGGCCACTGTTGGACACAGGATACTGGGCTTGATGGACCTTGATCTGACCCAGTGTGGCATATGTTATCAACTTATGTTCTTATTACAACATGGAAGGTCTTGTCTATAATCTGTTATGTTTTTTTGAAGGTGTGAATAAACAGGTAGACAAAGGTGACTCGGTTGATATAGTGCAGGGGTGGGCAACTCCGGTCCTGGAGAGCCACAGACCAGTCAGGTTTTCATGATGTCCCTAATGAATATTCATGAGATCTATTTGCATCCACTTCCTTCCATTGTATGGGAATAGGTCCATGAATATTCATTAGGGACTTCATGAAAACCTGACTGGTCTGCAGCTCTCCAGGACCGGAGTTGCCCACCCCTGATATAGTGTATCTGGATTTTCAGAAAGCCTTTGACAAGGTCCCTCATGAGAGACTCTTGGCAAAATTAAAAGTCATGGGATAGGAGGCTGGGTAATATTGTGGATCAAGAACTGGTAAAAAGATAAAAAGCAGAGGGTAGGGCTAAATATCCAGTTTTCCCAATGGAGAAAGGTGAATAGTGGAGTACCCCAGGGATATGACCTGGAAATGAGAATGAGCGAGGTAATCAAATTTGCAGATGACACAAAATTATTCAAAGTTGTTAAAACCCATGAGCATTGTGAAAAATTGCAAGAGAACCTTGATAAATTGAAAGACTGGACATCCAAATGTCAGTTGAAATTTAATGTCAGTTGGACCATTGGATGATAGAGGGGCAAAAGGGACACTAAGAAGGGATAAGGCCATAGTGGAGAGACTGAATAAATGTTTTGCGTCAGTCTTTACTGAGGAAAATGCAGAGAGGTTCCATTGCCTGACATGGTATTCAAAGAATTGAAGGAAATATTGATGTTACAACTATTTGATAAATTGAAGAGTAGCAAATCACCTGGACTGGATGGTATACATCCGAGGGTATTGAAAGAACTGAAATATGAGATTGCAGACCTGCTGTTAGTTATCTGTGAACTATCCTTAAATCATCTGTACCACCTCGAGACTGGCGAATGGCCAGTGTAATGCCAGTTTTTAAAAAGTTTCCAGGGACGATCTGGGAAACTACAGACCAGTGAGCCTGACATCAGTACATGGCAAAATGGTAGAAACCATTATAAAGAACAAAATTACTCAAGATGTTGATAGTCGTAGTTTAATGGGAGAAAGTCAACATGGATTTAGCCAAAGAAAATCTTGTCTTGCTTATCTGTTATATTTTTTTGAAGGTGTGAATCTGGTAGACAAAGGTGAGCCAGTTGATATAGTGTATCTGGATTTTCAGAAAGCCTTTGACAGGGACCCTCATGAGAGACTCTTGGCAAAATTAAAAAGCCATGGGATAGGAGGCAGTGTACTATTGTGGATAGGGAACTGGTTAAAAGATAGAAAGCAGAGGATTGGGCTAAATGGCCAATTTTTTCGAATGGAGAAAGGTGAATAGTGGAGTACCTCAGTACTGGGTCGACTTCTTTTTAGCAGATTCATAAATGACCTGGAAATGGGAACAACAAGTGAGGTGATCAAATTTGCAGATGACACAAAATTATTCAGAGTTCTTAAAACCCAAGAGGATTGTGATAAATTGCAAGAGGATCTTAATAACTTGGAAGACTGGACATTCAAATGGCAGATGAAATTTAACATGGAGAAGTGCAAAGTTATGCACCGATGAAGAACAACCCAGACTATGGTTACACGATGCAAGGTTCCACATTAGGAACCTTGCATCGTGTAAGGAAAAAGATTTAGGCGTCATTTTGGATAACCCATTGGAACCTTCTGCCCACTGTGCAGCATCGGCCAAGAAAGCAACAATTAAATGCTAGGAATCATAAGGAAAAGAATGGAGAATAAAACAAATATTATTATAATGCCTCTGTATCATTCCATGGTGAGACTGCATCTTGAATATTGTGTGCAATTCTGGTCGCCATATCTTAAAAAGTATATTGCAGAATCAGCAAAGGTACAGAGAAAAGTCAGCAAAATGGTAAAGGGGATGAAAGGATACGCCTATGAGGAAAGGTTTAAAACGTTAGAGCTCTTCAACTTGGAAAAGAGACGGCTTAGGGGAGATATGATAGAGGTCTATAAATTAATGGATAGAGTGGAACGGGTAAACACAGATCTGTTTACAGCATCAAAAGTAAAAAGACTAGGGGTCATGCAGTGAAGATACGGTGTAACCCATTTAAGACTAATAATAATCAAACTCTGAAATTCATTACCAGAGGATGAAGTAAAAGCTGTTAGTATAGCTGGGTTTAAAAAAGGTTTGGGCAAGTTCCTGGAGAAAGGTCCATAAACCATTATTAAATAGGACCCGGGAAATCCACTGCTTGCCCTGGGAAAAGCATTGTGGAACCTGTATGTCTTTTTGGAAACCTGCTAGGTACTTCTGACATGGATTGGCCACTGTTGGGAACAGGATAGTGGGCTTGATGGACCTTGGTATGGCATATCTTATGTTCTTATGTTATGTTCTTATGTAATGTGAACGTACAAAGTTATTCCTCCAGGAAAGAACAACCCAGACTATGGTTATACGATGCAAGGTTCCACATCAGGAACCACCAGCCAGGAAAATGTTTTAGGCGTCATCGTGGATGACATGTTGAAACCCTCCGCCCGTATGCAGTGGCAGCCAGGAGAACAAATAGAATGCTAGGTATTATAAGGAAAGGGATGGAAAATAAAACAAAGGATATTATAATGCCTCTCTATCGTTCCATGGTGCAACCGCACCTTGCATATTATGTGTAATTCTGGTCGCCGTATCTTAAAAAGGATATAGCGTTGTTAGAAAAGGTACAGAGAAGAGCCACCAAAATAGTAAAGGAGTTTGAAGGATACCCCTATGAAGAGAGGCTGAAAAGGTTAAAGCTCTTCAACCTGGAAAAGAGACTGGCGAGGGGAGATATGATAGAAGTCTATAATTTAATGAATGGGGTGTTCTCCAGGATAAAGCTAGTAGTCAGTCCTCATATATGGGTGACGTCACACTGACAGAGCCCGCATGTAGCATTTCCCCAGCTTTCAAAGAAAGCCTTTGTGAATGCTACCACGCATGTGTGGTCCCTTTCCCGCCCAAGGGTGCCATCTTACTCGGTCTCCCTTTTTCCGCAGACTCTTCAGACATGCATCTCGTCCCCAGAAGCGTTTCTCTATTCCAACCAGTTTTTTGTTTCCGGTCTCTGCCGGTCCTCCTCTTGCCTGTTGAGCACCTCATCTTTGGCCCTGGTCTCGTGTTTTTTCCTTTTTCCTTTGTGTTTTACCATGCTTCATGCTCTCTTTAACTGCTGGCCACATCTAGGTTCTTCTTCCTCGTAGTGGTCCTTTTTCCCTCAATAGCCTCCGGTTTTAAGAAATGTTGATAGGTGTTCCAAAAACATGTCACTCACGGACACCCATGACTTGTTTCAGGTGTCTAGGAGCTGACCATGATCCTGAGCTCTGTTTGCTCTGTAAGAAGATGTCCTCCAAGGCCATCCAGAGTCTTAATCAGAAGCTGGTTGATCTCTTCCTTAAGGTAGTATCAGTATCCCCGGTATCCTCCCGCTGTTCGGCCCCGCAGCCCATGGAGTCTCCCAGTGCTCCTTCCTGGGCCCGGCTTCATTCTTTTTGCCCGAATGCGAGCAGAAGAAGGCGGCCGCAAGGACTCTGTCGGGGGCGCCAGACAAGCATGAGAGGTCTCGGGCCCGGTCTCAGTTCCCCTCAGCAAACTTTGGAGTCAGAGAGGGAGTGGCCCAGTAAGGTACCTCGAACCAATAGGGAGGCCTCCAGCGAAGGCGCCCAGTCTCCCAAGGGTCATCCCAGTGAGGACCCCCTCTCCTCCTCGACACCCAACCCGGTCACCCTAGTGTCGGTGTCACAGGGCTCCACTGCTGAGTAGGAGGCCTGAATGCTGGCCTTGGAGCACAGCGTTTCTGCGTTCTTCGCTGCCCAGCAGGCACTGGTGCCCCATCCTGACTGCATGTGCCTTGAGAACTCCCTGGGCCACCGCAGTGACCCCTGATAGCCAGACGCCTAGTGAGGATCCTTGGTGCGGGTCTCAATCTCCGTCCCGTTCCTTTGGCGCAAGGTCTTGGGCAAGCGCCTCCGGCTCTGTGCAGACTTTGGCCTCTGGAGCCCAGCTTGGGTCACCAACCCATCTCGAGCCGCCTGATGTAGAGTCCTCCACGGACTACTCATAGTGGGAGTCAGACGGGTAAACCTCCCTGGAGACCTCCCCTTGGACCCCTCTCCGCCGACCCAGAGGCGGCGGCGGTCACTTCCCGAGGACACCTTTTTGGAGTTCGTCCAGGACATGGCCCGGGCAATAGCACTTGCCACAGAGTCGGAGGAGGAGCCCCGTGTGAAGGAGCTCGATATTCTTCAATATGAAGCCCCTCCGAAGGAAGCTCTCTCATTGCCGGTTCCTCCCATTCTGCACCGACTCCTCTTCCGCATGTGGGATACCCCGGCCTCTGTCCCTATCATGAGCAAGCGCCTGGACACTATGTATAGGTTTCAGTGGGGCCCGGAGTTTTGGAAATCCCAGCTTCCTCACACCTCGATGGTGGTCGAATCGGCCATGCGAAAGCTAAAGAGTCTGAAGACTCGGGAGAGTGTTTCTAATCGGGGGAGCAGACGCGACTGTTTTTGGAAGCTGCGGGAGCAGTGCAACAGGTGTCCGGAGGTCCTGCTGAGATGGAGGACTGTTCCGGTGTGGAGGACCCCCTCCCCTCTGCCTCTACATAAACTGACTGTTTCAGAAGGAGTATGGAGAATGTTTCTAATCGGGGAGCAGACGCGGCTGTTTTTGGAAGCTGCGGGAGCAGTGCAACAGGTGTCCGGAGGTCCTGCTGTGATCGGGCAGGCACACGGAGGACGGTTCTGGTGTGGAGGACCCCTCCCTCTGCCTCTACATAACCCAGCAGCCCCCGTGGCGTGTCCTAAGGGGGCGTGTCACAAGGGGCAGAATACGCCCCCTTTGACGCCCCTTCGGCGCAGCTGAGTTGCTGAGAGGTCTGTGTTTGTCTTCTGTGGATGAATGGAAAGCGAAGTTGACTGTGAAATCTGGAGCCAAAGAGAAAGGAGGTAAGGTGGTGGGGCACCATGGACAAACATTTGACTTCCCTGTTGCCTGCCGTATCGTCACCGGAAGGGGCTTCATTGAGCTCTCATTCTCGGTCACCACCGTCATTTCCTCAGCCTCCTTTTTCTTCTACCTTGTTGGAGTTGTCTCCTGAAGTTTGCCCTCCGATCCCCAAACCTGTCTCTCCGGTTACATCTGATGGTTTGGCCTCTACCCCTCAAGTTGGGGAAGTAACTCTTATGGATATTTGGTCTGCTATTCATAATATTGATATGTGATTATCTTCTACTGTATCTTCTCTCCTGTCAGTATCTCCAGGAACAAGCAGGAATGTAGTCTTTACATATGGGTATCGTCGGTACCGATGGAGCCTGCGTGGGAGCGCTCACCAGCATCCAATAGGAAAGCTTTTGGGAGCATCTCACAGCACCTGCGTGCTGCCTTCCCGCCTTTCCCAACTGTCCCTCTCCAGTTTTTCGTTTTCTGCGGAGCCGACAGGTCGCACATCGTGTCACCGCAGAAAAAAAATCCCTTCTAAAATTTAATTAAAATTTAAATAAAAAACAAAACAAAAACCTTCTATTCTTCTTTTTTGTGGTCGCGTCTGCATTCCCTTGATGCTACACCGGTACCGCCGGTGGTGGTTCTTTCTTTAATTTAAAAAAACAAAAAAACCCTTCTGGAGTCTTTCCAGTAATTTTCTCTCGGGTGCCACGCGCCATTTTGGGCACTAGGCCCAACTTTTCCTTCAGAATGGAAAAATCCGCTTTGGGTTTTAAAAAGTGTTCTAAGTGTGGCGGTACCATCTCCGTCACCGACACCCATGAGTGGTTCCTCAAATGTTTAGGTCCTGACCACTCTATTTCCGAGTGTGTTGCCTGTGGGATATTGTCGAAAATGGGCCGGCAGAACCGAGCTGCTAAGCTTAGCACCCTTTTTCCCTCCGATGCAGCCTCCGTGGCATCGACGTTGTCCAGGGCTTCGTCTTCCTCCCATGGATCTCAGGTAACTAAACATAAATCTAGCCGGTCCTCAAAGGGTAGATCTCCTTCTAGACAGTGAGATGCCTCTGTCATTTCCCTTGAGGGACTTTCACCGGCAAAATTGCCCCGGCGGGAGGCTTTGGCTTCCAAAGCAGTAACGGGGCTCCAGGACGTTCTCGAGGCTTCAACCTCAGCAGAACTATTGGTGCCATGCTCTGGGGTACCGGCTGCTTTTTCCGGTGACGATACCCAAGCATTGGCAGCGTCGATAGACCAGAGATTCTTGGCTATTGAACACAGTCTGGTGGCTCTTCTCACGTCCTCGATGCCCTTGAAACCGCTTCAGACAATTCAACCGGTACCGGCACCGACCGCATCGACATCGGCAGGTATTCTACCGGGACAAAGTCATGCGTATCCATCCGGTATCAATAGGTCTGTACCAGACCACTCCGATGCCAACTTCGATCGGTACCGGTACCGTGCCTTGCACGATCACCCGGATCGGAGATACTTCGAATCCTCGGATGAGTCTGAAGATTCTGAAAGCTCTGCCTATACCAGAGTACTTCTTCCTGAGGGATTCCTCTTCTCCTAAGCATAGGATGTCTCCACCAGAGGATATGTCCTTTCAGGATTTTATCCGAGATGTGGCTTGAGGTCCTTCCATCACAGTGGCTCCTGAAAAAGAGTCTAGGTCTAAGGAATTAGAAATCCTGCAGTACCCTAAAGCTCCCAAAGAGGCAGCTACTTTACCTATTTATGAGATCTTACATGATCTCATGTTAAGGATGTGGGAAAACACCTCTAACCACATCTCCTCACTCTCGAAGACTCGACACCATGTATCGAGTTCCTCCCTGTCCTGGGTTTCAGAAGACTCAATTACCACACCATTCCATGGTAGTGGAATCAGCCATGAGAAGGATAAAGAGTGCAAAAAGGGATGCATCTAATCCTCCAGGATGTGAGTGTAGGACTCCTGATGCCTTTGGACGTCGAACCTTTCAGGCTTCCATGCTTTCTGCTAGGATCAGTTCCTATATCTTATATATGGGAATGTTCCTCAAGGAGGTCACAGGAGATTTAGAGCTTATGAGCCCTCTCCTTCCTGATGATGAGGCAAGATTATCTCGCCCTTGTCAAACATGCTCAGGATGTTTCCAAGTTTGTGAATCGTGCAGCTTTTGACTGCTTTGAGTGCATAAGCAGAACCTCTGCCATTGCCATAGATGCATGTAGAATTGCCTGGCTCCAGGCATCTGACTTGGAAATTTGGGTACAGGATAAACTAGGGAATATTCCTTGCACAGGAGAGAATCTCTTTGGCAAGAATTGGCAGGAAAAAGCTAATGAGATAGATGCTGACAATATCACTTTGCATAGATTGTCCAAATCTACTACTGATCCTGCGAGGAAAACATTCTTCAGTAAGACGAAGAAGTTTTATCCCTCCTATACCCAACAGGGGCATCGTTTAGGTCAGTCTGCCCAAAAGGGACAACAGCAACAACCTAGACAAAGAAAGTCAAAAGCCGCTAAGCCTCAACCGGCTCAGCAGACTCAGCCTCCACAGGGGCTTTGACTCCTATCTAGAGAACTTTGTCTTCCTGGCCCTGAACGGCCCAGAACCCTCTGCGATCCCAGGAAGGTTATGTCATTTTGCCCCCAGATGGGGTCAGATAACAGCAGAAAATTGGACTCTGCCTATTGTAAGAGAGGGGTACAAGCTTCATTTCCTCAGCATGCCCCCTCCTACAATGGTAAGACAGTTCAATTCTCAGACCTCTCTCAACGACCTATTAGGTCTGGAGGTCACTGTGCTTCTTGCCCAGGGGGCAATAGAAGAGGTACCCATTCCCCAACGGGGTACAGTGTTTTACTCCCCCTATTTCCTTATCCCAAAGAAAACAGGAGGGGACAGACCCATTTTAGACCTCAGAGAATTGAACAAATTCCTGTTCAAAGAGAAAAGTTCAAAATGATTTCTCTGGGAACTCTGCTGCCATACCTTCAGAGTCAGGATTGGCTTTGTTCTCTAGATCTCAAGGATGCGTACACTCATGTTCTTATCCATCCATCTCATCAGAAGTTCCTTCGCTTTCTGTTTCAAGGGAAGCACTACCAATACAGGGTTCTTCCTTTTGGCCTGGCCTCTGCACCAAGGGTGTTCACAAAATGCATGGCTGTGGTGGCAGCATTTCTTCGCACCCTAGAAATATTCGTCTTCCCTTACTTAGACGACTGGCTCATTCAAGCCTCTTCAGAGCCAGAGGCCAGGGTTGCTCTCTCACACAATGCGCATCCTTCAGTATTTGGATCTTTTCATAAACTTCCCAAAATCCAACCTTGCTCCCACTCATTCCCTGGATTTTATAGGAGCTCTGCTGGATTCCGGACAGACAAGAGCCTACCTTCCACAGCCCCGCTGCCTTCTCATTGTGCAGTTAGCTTGCCAAGCAGTGCTAAAACCTCACCTCACTGCTCGGGAAATGTTATAGTTGCTAGGCCACATGCATCCACCGTGCATGTGGTTCCTTATGCTCGCCTGCATATGAGGGCAGCCCAGTGGACTTTATCCACTCGGACTCAGGCGTTCGGTTGCCTGTCAGACAAAATAGCAAACTCAGATCGCCTTATTTTGTCCCTCCAATGCTGGCAGTCACCCCAAAACCTTTTGGTGGAGTCTCCTTTTCAGCAACCCCCACCCCAAGCCACTCTAACAACAGATAACTCACAGTTGGGTTGGGGAGCCCACCTGCAAGGTCTCTCTACCCAGGGTACCTGGCATCCACAGGAGGCCTATCTACACATCAACCTCCTGGAACTCAGAGCAATCTTCCTTGCTCTTTGAGTATTCCACACCCAGCTCAGTTACAAGACAGTCCTAGTTCAAACGGACAATCAAGTAGCCATGTTCTGTGTGAACAAGCAGGGCGGAACAGGCTCTCTGTCACTATGCAACGAAGCTTTGTGACTATGGGCCCTCGCCAGAGAGCATCAGATTCATCTCCTTGCAGTGTATCTTCCAGGCATTCAAAACTCTTGGGCAGACAGACTCAGTCGAGTTCTGCTTCCACACGAATGGTCTCTCCATGCAGACAAGGTTTCCAAAATTTCCAAATTTGGGGAACCCCGGATATAGACCTCTTTGCAAGTCCACTGAATGCCAAACTTCCCCGGTTCTGTTCCAGAATTTCAGCTCAGGGTTGTCAGACCAGGGATGCTTTCCTCCATTGGGGCCAGGACTTCCTGTATGCCTTCCCACCCATTCACCTAATTCCCAAAACCCTGTTCAAGCTTCAGAGAGACAGAGGTCATATGATTTTCATAGCTCCATATTGACCACAGCAGATGTGGTACCCTCTGCTCCTACATCTCTCTCAAGCTCCGCCTCTGGAGTTAGGATCTGCTCCAAATCTCCTTTCTCAGGAGGACGGAATGCTCTGGCATCCCAATCCCCAGTCTATGCATCTCAGGGCCTGGTTGCTGAAAGCCTAGAACTTCACGGTATTAACCTTTCTCAACAGGTAAAGGATGTCCTTTATGCTTCCAGGAAGCCTTCCACAAGACCCTCTTATGCATTGTGACGCAGTGGCAAGTCCAGAAGCCATGGAAACTGATACTGACCCTTTGGTTGGTTCAGGTATTGCAGGAAAAGGCAACGTTTTCCATTCTCAGCACAAGCTGCAGGCACCTAATCAGCTAACACAGCTCACCTCAAGGGAGGAGAGAGCCAGAGCTGCTGATTGGGCATGCCCTAGTAGGAGGCGGGCTTCCCAGAGCAGGGGCCCCTTGTTAAGCAGAGAGAAGGAAGACAGTAGTAGAATGAGGATGAGAAGGATGAGAACGAATGGAAGATGGGGAATGAGCAGTACGAATGGAATGAGAAGTGAAAGTGGATTGAGCCCACGAGTGAGAAGGCAAAGGACACTGGAAAGGCAAGAAGCTTTCTTGAATGCAGAATCCTTTGACCCAGCTAGAGAAACACTGCCCAGCTGCAAAACAAGGGAAAGTGATTCAGAACCAGGAAGTAGGTGCCAGGGATACTCAGTGCCTGAAAGAACCGTCTGGGAGCAACAGAGGTTGGAAGCACTGAGAGACCCAGGATTAAAGCCTAGGTTTCTGGAAGACAGAGTTTACCCTTGGAGAGAAACGCACCCTGGCAAGGCATTCTCTGACAAGCCTCATTTTAAGGTACCTGCTACATTTAATTCCTTTGACAAGTTTTATAAGCCAGAAAAAGTGAATGCTGATTTTAAAGCACAGGACAGTTTCAGGCAGTATGAGAGATGTTGGCTACAGCCTGAAACCTCTTTAAATAAGCCTAGCTTTTCTCAACAAACAGCTCAAGCTTTTAACAAGCAAGCTGACGTAAAGAATTCAGCTGAACTGTTCACAGGAGAATCAGGCCACGGTAATTCAGAAGGTCCTACCTTTGAAGCATTCTTTAAGAGCAGAGCTCGTGCAGAGGAACGTGTTGATCCAACACTTACAAACAGAGATAAGTGGGGGAGGGGTAACTCCACCACGGGCATTGATGGTTTAAACAGAGACAGCATTATTTACTTTCCAGAAGTAAATAATTACCTGCCTAAGCAAGGAGAATATCCTCCGGGTAGTCCAGCTAGAAGACAGGCAGAACTGCTTCTCAATGAGTTTAAACAGTTCCTAAACAAAAGAGCTGTTTCTGAACAGAACTCCGTTCAAGCAGGAAATAGTCCTGAGACAGGAATTCCCTTACCTACTCCGGTGCCTATGATAGAAATTAATCAGCCAATGGACTGCTCAATTGGGCTGATCGACAGAGCTGACAAGAGCCAAGCTTGAATGGTCACATCTTGTACTTTATTCTGAATGTTATGCTGTCCAAATACCTGAACGCAAAGCTTATGAAATAAGTAGTGTTTAAGCAACTGAAAGGAAAAGCTTATGAAGCACTAAGAAAATAAGTTGGAATATAATTTGGTTTCAACATAGGAGCAGTATTGTTTCTTACCTGATTATTTCTGAATACAAGATAGAAGGACACATGATGTAATGTGCCTCCAGGGTGAAGAATAGTTTAAAGCACAGTATTGAAAGCCTGGATTTTTCTTTGTTCCTGATTTGGTTATCCTCTCGCCTGTTCCTATCCACCAAGGAGCGGGGAAAATAAAATCCTTATAAAAATAAATTTCTTGTTCCCGACTATCATTGGCCCCCACAACTACAAAAGGCCCATCCCTCCTTAACCCTCAAGGTTAGGGAGTGGGTGCAGGGTAACAGCATTCAAGTGGAAAAGGTTTACCATATGGTGCTCGCAGAAGGGTCTTAACCCTCTTGCTATACCTCTGGAATCATTACTGCAGTATCTCATTCATTTATCTAATGCAGGGCTTAAGACCAATTCATTGAGAGTTCATTTGAGTGCTATTGCAGCTTCTTTCAAGCCTCTAAATGGACAACCTATTTCCTCTCATTCTCTCATAGCGAGATTTATGAGAGGCCTTTTAACTAAGCCTCCCATTAAGCCACCACCGGTGGCATGGAACTTAAATCTGGTTCTTGGGCAGCTCAGAAGCCGCCTTTTGAGCCATTAGCTACTACCTCTTTGAAATTCCTTTCCTGGAAGGTCATCTTTCTTATTGCAATCACATCAGCACGTCGCATCAGTAAATTGCAAGCGTTGGTGGCTGATCCTCCTTATATAAGGTTCCATCATGATAAGGTAGTCCTTAGGACTCATCCACACTTTATGCCAAAGGTGGTGTCACCTTTTCATTTAAAGCAAGTGGTTTACCTTCCCTGTATTCTTCCCAAGGCCTCTCGCCTCAAATGCAGAATGGAATCTTCAATCTCCAGGAACAAGCAGGAATAAGTCCTCACATATGGGTACGTCGGAACCGACGGAGCCTGCGCGGGAAAGCTCCCCAGCTTCCCAGAAAGGAAGCTTTTGGGGCCTCCCACTGCACATGCGCGCTGCCTTCCCTCCTTCCTGACCAGCTCTCCTCAGTTTCTCTTTTTCCGCGGAGCCAGCAGGTCATGTTCCTGTCACCGCTGAAGAAATTCTTGTTTTAGTTTGTTTTCTTTAGACCGCTTACCTGCCTTCCCCATACCGAAACCGGTACCGCCGGTATCTCTCTTTCTTTCTTTCAAAAAAAAAAAAAAATCTTTATTTTTGCACAACTTGGTGACTTCGGTTAGGCCTTAGGCCTACACAAATTCTCCTCATGGAGAAACCAGCCCCTGGTTTCAAGAAGTGTACCAAGTGTAGTGCTGTTATTTCTGTCACAGACACCCATGACTGGTGTCTTAAATGTTTGGGACCTGACCACTCCATTCCGGACTGCCCATCCTGCTCCCAGATGTCTAAACGTGGTTTGCAGAACCGGGCCAACAAATTCCATGTGCTGTTTGCTTCAGATAATCCAGCATCACAGTCATCCAGGTCTTCCTCTCCGGATGGATCTCAGGTAACCAAACCTTCTTCGGGCAGGTCCTCAAAGAGCAAATCTCCTTCAAAGCATCGAGAGGCTCTCACTTTTGAATCTGAGGATCCTGCCCCAGCCAAACAACCCCAGCGGGAAGCTCTGGCTTCCAAAGCTCCATCTATGGGGTTACAGGTTGACATCGATGGCACGGCCTCGACTGATCACCTGTTAGACTGCTCTGGGGTACCGGCCCATACCGGTACCGACATCCAGGCAGCAGTGGCGTCTATGAGCAATACTGTTCAGACCATGCAGCAGGCCATGCTGGCTTTCATTAAAACTGCGACGCCCTCGGTACCGCATCCAGCGGTTCCGGGTCCGGTTCCGGTATCGTTTCCCATATCGGAACCGAGACCATCGTCTTCCAAACGCAGATCGGTTCCGCATGCCGGATCCGGGTTTTCACCCGATACCGATCCCATACCCGGTACGCCCGATGTCGATACCGAACGGTATGCGTATCGTGCGTTGGAAGCAAATAGAGGATACTCTGATTCTTCTGAGGATTTTGACTCCTCTGAGGACTCTGATGAGCTGTCTCTAGTTCTTCTTGAAGACCCTTCTTCCCCAAAGAGGAGAATGTCTCCACCAGAGGATTTGTCCTTTCAAGACTTCATTATAGAACTAGCTAAAGGACTTTCTATTACCACATCCTCTGAAAAAGAACCTAGATCAAAGAAACTGGATATTTTAGGATACCCTAAGGTTCCTAAAGAGGCAGTCACCCTGCCTATCCATGAAATCCTTCAAGAACACTTGATGGACTTATGGGAGGCTCCTCTAACGTTGTCTCCTTATTCTCGTAGGTTGGACACCATGTACCGGGTCCCTCCTTCTCCTGGTTTTCAAAAGACTCAGCTGCCTCACCATTCCATTGTGGTGAAGTCGGCGCTGAAAAAGATTAAGAGTACCAAAAGGCACTCTTCTACCCCTCCAGGGCGAGAATGTAAGACCCTAGACTCTTTTGGTAGGAAAATCTTCCAGGCTAGTATGCTTATAGCCAGGATTAATTCATACAGTCTGTATATGGGCATGTTTCTCAGGGAACTTGCCCTAAAGGTACGGCATTTTGCCCCCTTTATCCCTGAGGATAAAAAGGAGGAGTTCCTTTCTATAGTGAAACAGCTTCTAGATGTTTCTAAGTTCTCCAACAGAGCAGCCTTTGATTCCTTTGAAGGTGCCGGTAGAGCTTCGGGCATTGCCATTGCAGCCCGACGACTTGCTTGGCTCCAGGCCTCTGACCTAGAACCCTGGGTCCTGGATGGCTTACGGAATCTGCCCTGTACAGGTGAGAACTTATTTGGTAAAGACTGGCAAATTAAAGCCACTCAAATGGACGCAGAAAATGCTACCTTAGATAGACTTTCTAAGTCTACCTCTACTCCTGCCAAGAAAAAGTCTTTCAAGAGGCCTTACTACAAGAAGGCCAGATTTTCCACAAATACTGGCCAACAATCTTCTCAGCCTCGCTTTGCTGCTAAACGTCAGCAGCCTAAAGGTCAAAGCCTGCAGTGTCTGCCACTCCTCAGCAGGCTCAACCCCCTCAGGGGTTTTGACTTGCCCCTAGAGAACTTAACCTTTCTGGCTCTAGAACAACCAGAGCCCCTCACCATTCCCGGAAGGTTAGCTCACTTTGCTCCCAGATGGGGGCAAATCACATCAGAGCAATGGACCCTCTCTATCATCAGAGAGGGCTACAAACTTCATTTTTCCAACCTTCCTCCATATACCATGGTGAGGCACTTCAATTCTCCCCCATCTCTCCTGGGCCTGTTGGGTCAGGAAGTCTCTTCTCTCCTTGCCCAAGGGGCAATAGAAGAGGTCCCTCTTCTTCAACAAGGGACAGGATTCTACTCCCCTTATTTTCTCATACAAAGAAGACAGGGGGATTCAGACCTATCCTAGATCTGAGAGAATTGAACAAATTTCTGTACAAGGAGAAATTCAAAATGCTTTCTCTAGGCATTCTCCTTCCATACCTTCAGAGTCAGGATTGGCTTTGTTCTCTAGATCTCAAGGATGCGTACACACATATACTCATCCACCCATCCCACAGAAAATATCTAAGATTTCTGTTTCAGGGAAAACATTTCCAGTACAGAGTACTTCCCTTCGGTCTAGCCTCTGCTCCAAGAGTGTTCACCAAATGCATGGCAGTTGTTGCCGCATTTCTAAGAGGTCTGGGAATTTTTGTATTCCCATATCTGGACGACTGGCTCATCCGAGCTCCATCTCAGTCAGAGGCCCAGATTTCCCTGGACCGCACAAGGCACATTCTGCAGTATCTGGGACTGGTGGTAAACCTTCCCAAGTCTCAACTTATCCCTACTCAGTCTCTGGAATTCATAGGGGCCCAGTTGGACACCACCACTGCAAGGGCCTACCTACCTCAAGTCCGGGGCCAACGTCTGGTGTGCTTGGCCTCCCAAGCTCAGTCCAGCAGTCACTTGACAGCCAGAGAAATGCTGCGACTCCTGGGCCACATGGCCTCCACGGTACTCGTGGTGCCCTACGCTCGTCTTCATATGAGAGCAGCTCAATGGACCTTGGCCACCCAGTGGACTCAAGCATCAGGAGCGCTCTCCGACCAAATACTCACCTCAAAGCATCTGTTTTGGTCCCTCCAATGGTGGATGTCCACCAAGAATCTGTTGTTGGGGGCCCCCTTCCAACCTTTGTTGCCCCAAGCAACCCTCACAACAGATGCCTCCCAAACAGGGTGGGGAGCCCATCTTCAACACCTCTCCACTCAGGGTGCTTGGTCTCCACAAGAGACCACCCTTCACATCAACCTCCTGGAACTGCGAACAATCTTCTTTGCCCTCAAAGTCTTCCATACCCTCCTTGTCAACCTGACCGTCCTAGTCCATACAGACAATCAGGTGGCCATGTTCTACATAAACAAACAAGGAGGGACAGGCTCTCTGTCGCTTTGCAACGAAGCTCTCAGATTATGGGCCTTCGCCAGAGAGCATCAAATTCATCTTCTGGCAGTGTATCTTCCAGGGGTTCAAAACTCTCGGGCAGACAGACTCAGTCGAGTTCTGCTTCCACACGAATGGTCCTTGCATATGGACCAGATACGCAGAATCTTTCAGGAATGGGGAACCCTGGACATAGACCTCTTTGCAAGTCCGTGGAATGCCAAACTTCCCCGGTTCTATTCCAGGACTCCGTGTCAGAGAGCTCAGGCCAACAACGCCTTTCTCCTACATTGGGGTCAGGAATTCCTATATGCCTTTCCACCCATTCCTTTGATTCCCAAGACTCTGTTCAAACTCCAGAGGGATCACGGATCGATGATCCTCATAGCTCCACGCTGGCCATGCCAAGTGTGGTTCCCTCTACTTCTGCATCTCTCCCAGGGACCCTCCCTGGACCTGGGAGCGGCGCCAGACCTTCTGTCTCAGGAGGAGGGGACTTTGTGGCACCCAAACCCCAAGTCCCTACACCTCAGGGCTTGGTTACTGAAGGCCTAAGCCTTCATGACTTCAATCTTTCTCAACCAGTGAAAGATATCCTTCATGCCTCTAGGAAACCCTCCACGAGGTGTTCCTATGCTTTCAAATAGAAACGCTTTTCCATTTGGTGTGCTCAACAGGGTCTTGACCCTCTAGCACTTCCTTTGAATTCTCTATTAGACTATCTCCTGCATCTTTCTAATGCAGGCCTTAAGACAAATTCAGTACGAGTCCATTTGAGTGCTATTGCAGCATCTTTAAAACCTATAAATGGACAACCTGTCTCCTCTCATCCTCTTATTGCAAGGTTCATGAGAGGCCTGACTCTAACTAAACCTCCCATCCGGCCTCCTCCTGTAGCATGGGATTTGAACCTAGTTCTAGGTCAGCTTATGAAGCCACCTTTTGAACCGTTGGTTTCTACCTCCTTGAAATTTCTTTCCTGGAAGGTCCTTTTCCTTATTGCAGTCACTTCGGCTCGCCGCATCAGTGAACTACAGGCCTTAGTGGCTCATCCACCTTATACCAGGTTTCATCATGATAAGGTGGTCCTTAGGACGAATCCCCACTTTATGCCCAAAGTGGTCTCGCCTTTTCATCTTAATCAAGAGGTATATCTACCTGTCTTTTTTCCAGCTCCTCATGCATCCAGTGCAGAGAGGAACCTTCATACTCTAGATTGTAAAAGAGCCCTTGCCTTTTACCTCAACAGGACTCAGCCACATCGAAAGTCTTCCCAGCTTTTCGTGGCTTTTGATCCTTCTCATTTGGGACTTCCAGTCTCTAAACGTACACTTTCCAATTGGATTGCTCAGTGTATTTCCTTTGCTTACCAGAGTAAAAATATTTCTCTGGAAGGCCATGTCACAGCTCACAATGTGAGAGCCATGGCCACTTCTATGGCTCATCTTCACTCTGTATCCATAGATCAGATCTGTCGAGCCGCCACCTTACTGTTTGGACAAGGACTCCCGCCGGGATGCCTTGTTTGGTCAGGCTGTCCTCAAACACCTGTTCCATACTTGAACAACTCCTGCCCACCTTCCCAGGATGGATGCCTGAGATCCATACGAAGATGGTGAACCCTTGGAAGGGGATCTCCCAGGCATCTTAGCTAGGGAGTCCCCATATGTGAGGACTTATTCCTGCTTGTTCCTGGAGATAGCACAGTTACTTACCTGTAACAGGTGATCTCTGGGAACAGCAGGAATTAGTCCTCACAACCCACCCACCTCCCCTAGGAGTTGTATCTTCTATCTATCTTCCTTTCCTCTCTCTATTGTCTCAGCTATAAACTCGAACTGAGGAGAGCTGGTCAGGAAGGCGGGAAGGCAGCGCGCATGTGCAGTGGGAGGCCCCAAAAGCTTCCTTTCTGGGAAGCTGGGGAGCTTTCCCGCGCAGGCTCCGTCGGTTCCGACGTACCCATATGTGAGGACTAATTCCTGCTGTTCCCAGAGATCACCTGTTACAGGTAAGTAACTGTGCTTACTTTGGACTGTAAAAGGGCTTTGGCCTTTTACTTGCAAAGGACGCAGCAACATAGAAAGTCCTCTCAACTCTTTGTTGCTTTTGATCCTAGTCATTTGGGACTTCCAGTCTCCAAAAGAACATTGTCCAGCTGGATTGCACAGTGTATATCTTTTGCCTATGAGAGTAAGAATCTTCCTCTTGAAGGCCATGTCACAGCTCACAATGTGAGAGCCATGGCAGCCTCTATGGCTCATCTTCACGCTGTGTCTATCAACGATATCGGTTGAGCAGCTACTTGGGCTTCGGTTCTTACCTTCACAGCCCATTACTGCTTAGACAAGGACTCTGCCGGGATGCTGTGTTTGATCAGGCTGTTCTTCAACACCTGTTCCATACTTAATCAACTCCTACCCACCATCCCTGGTAGGATGCCAGAGATCCATGGGGGGAAGTGGAGCCCTTTCACAGGGGCACATAACCTCTGGGGCCTTCTCCCTGGCATCTGCAGCTAGGGAGTCCCCATATGTGAAGACTACATTCCTGCTTGTTCCTGGAGATAGCATAGTTACTCACCTGTAACAGGTGATCTCCGGGAACAGCAGGAATTTAGTCTTCACAACCCACCCACCTCCCCTAGGAGTTGTATCTCTCTCTCTTTCTCTCTTTCCCTCTCTCTTTGTCTCAGCTTTAAACTCAACTGAAGAGGGAGAGTTGGAAAGGCGGGAAGGCAGCACGCAGGCGCTGTGGGATGCTTCCAAAAGCTTTCCTATTGGACACTGGGGAGCGTTCCTGCTCAGGCTCTGTTGGTACCAACGATACCCATATGTGAAGACTAAATTCCTGCTGTTCCCGGAGATCACCTGTTACAAGTGAGTAACTATGCTTTACTCATGTTGTAGTTGGTAAAATGCAATTTACGGATAAGCAATTAAGTTCCTTTGCTAAGGTCTTGGCCCGTACTCATTCTCGGCTCCAGTCATGTTCAGATAATGATATAGCTTTATTGCGCGTCGTCTTAGCTTTTTCCTATTGGCTGGAGGTTCTTGAGAATCAGTCTCGGGCTAAGAACTTACAGTTTTTTAATTTTCCTGTCACGCTTTTGCTTTCTTCTGATATATTGCTAAAGAAATAATTTACTAAAGTATTAAAATTAGATGGGAATTCAGACATTATTCATATGTGTTACCTTTCTCCTAGTTTCTCTCCTTCTGATGAGGATAAGGATCTATCTTTTTTATCTGATTTCTCGGTTGGACAGGATCTTACTGGTTTTCTTGAAGACTCTGCGGATGTCATTTCCAAACGTAGTACCCTTGTGGTGACCTTTGGTTCTGAGTCCACTAAGTCACTTGTCCTGCAGGCTTATTTCAAACACTGAGAAATCTTATTTTGTGGCCAAAAAATGTCAAGTTTTTCCGTACATAGGCAGGGCTACCCATATTCGGCGTAAGCATTTTCTGGCATTGAAAGATCGAGTAGTGGCATTGGGGGCTTCTTTTTTCTTAAAATTTCCTTGTCGTCGTATACTTATTTTTGAGGGACAAACTTTTGTTTACACTGATGTTACTCAAGTGCAGTCATTTTTGACTGAAAAGGAAGTTGTTGAGGGTTAGGGTGGTATGATAAGTGTTCTCCATTGTGAAGCTTTTGCTCCTGTTTTCCTGTTTTGTTGTATTGGGTCTAATTTGAAATCGCTGTCTCTTGATGTGGGTTTTGATGAGTTATTCTTTCCTTGGATATTATTGGATATGTTTATGGTGATAATGATTCCTTAATGATATGTATTGTTCAAGAAAAAAACTTAAATAAAAAAAAAAAAAAAAGAGAGTCCAAAGACTCTTTCTTCAGTCCCGCCGGGCAGAGAATCTCGTACCCTCAACGCCCTCGTGCACAAGGCTTATCAGGGCTCCATGCTGTCATTCCGCATCCAAATTTACCAATTATACATTGGGATGTTCCTCTGTGACCTCACTAGAGAGCTCAGAGGCTTTGCGGCGGGCCTTAATGGAGACCATCTCTGGCGTTTGCAGACCCTCTCGAAGTCCATCGGAGAATTCTCAAAGTACCTCTCGCAAGCGGAGTATGACAGCTTTGAGTCTTCCGTCCGGGTGGCGGCAGCTGGCATTGGAGTCCTCCGGCAGGCTTGGCTCCAGCTCTCGGACCTGGAACAGTGGGTCCAGCAAAAGCTGCTGTATGTCCCTTGCCTCAAGGAGCAACTATTTGTCAAGCCTATGGAGGATAAGGCAGCGGAGATTGAAACAGAGTACATGACTCGTATTTGTGTCTCCTGGAAAACTTCCTTCCTCCTCAGGAAGAGGCAGCAGAGCAAGAAGCCTTTCTTCCACTGGAGAGGCTCCCGTACAGGGGCTACCAGTCTTACCCGTTGGCGTCGACCCCCATTCAGGGTGGTCAGGGCAAGAGCATGGCCCATGGTCCTTGTAAGCTGAAGGGTCCCAAGACCCAACCCCTGGCACCAGCTCAGCCATCCTCTGGGTTTTGACGCCATTGGCATAGCCTCTCATCTGCTGACAGATCGGCTCTCCATCGGGGGGCATCTGGTTCGCTTCTCACGCAGGTGGAATTCCATTTCCACTGATGCCTGAGTCCTCCAGGTCGTTTGGGAGGACTGTCTCCTCCATCTGGACCAGCTCCCCCCCCTCCATACTTCCCCGGGAGCCAAGGCGGCTTCCCCAGCACCAGACCCTCCTGAGTCAGGAGTTCACAGGCGTTCTTTTCATATTTTCTGTAACTTTTATGTAGTATTGTAAACCGCTCTGATGCTTTGGCTTGAGCGGTATATCAAATGTAATAAACATAAACTAGTCACACCGCACTTCAGAGGACAGGAGTTTTCCTCCTGATACTTCCTTGTCCCAAAGAGGACAGGGGTCCTTTGGCCCATCCTCGACCTGCGGAACCTAAACAAGTTCCTGGTGCGGGAGAAGTTAAGTTGCTCTCCCTTGGAACGTTACTGCCCTACCTCCAGCAGGGCGATTGTCTATGCTCCTTGGACTTAAAGGATGTTTATGCTCACATCCTCATCCATCCCAAGCACAGAAACCTCTGCTTCATGGATCAGGAAAACCATTACCAGTAAAGGGTGCTTCCCTTTGGCCTCGCGACTGCCCTGCGGGTCTTGACAAAATGCCTGGCCATGACTGCGGCCCACTTCCGAATGAAGGGCACCTTCGACTGTCCCTTTCTAGATGACTGGCTCGTAACATAGGGCATGGCCTCCGAAGCCCAGCAGGCCACGATCCGTACCATTCACCTGGAGCATCTAGGGTTCGTGGTCAATTTCCCAAAGTCCCACCTTGCTCCAGTTCAGTCCCTGGAGTTCATTGGGGGTCGCTTGGACACTCTGCGGTCCATGGCTTTCCTTCCTCGGGACAGGGCGAACCACCTCATGTCCCTGACACGTGAAGTGTGGTGCCACAGTGCCGTCTTGGTCGCCCAATGCCCGCCTTAACATGCGGGCAGCGCAATGGTGCCTCCGAGCGCAGTGGGCACAATCGACCAGCCGCCTCCGAGACCCCATCTCGGTCATGCCTGGGGTGACGGAGTCTCTCGCATAGTGGTGGGAGGTTCGGGACCTGCTTCGAGGCATGCCCTTCCAAGCTCCGACATATCAGGTGGTCTTGACTATGGACACCTCCCTGATGGGCTGGGGAGCCAACTGTGAGGGGCGGCACACTCAGTGGACCTGGTCCCTTGAGAAGGCCCAGCAGCAGATCCAACCTACTGGAGCTCCAGGCCTTCTGCCTTGTATTCAAGGCTTTCAGGATCTGCAAGCAAGGATCTGCAAATAAGCAGGGACTGGCTCCTACAGCCTCTGTTCGGAGGTGGTGGCCCTGTGCTCCTTTGCCACAAGCCAGGGCATCCTAGCCAACTACCTCCTGGGCCAGGACAATGCGTTGGCGGACCGGCTCAGCAGAGTCCTCCAACTGCACAAGTGGCACCTGTGTCTCCGGACGGCGCAATGGCTTTTCCAGCATTGGGGGACCCGAGTCCTGAACCTCTTGGCCAGCCCTGTGAATTCACAGCTCCCCCGGTTCTGCAGTCCCTTCCCACACCCGGACAGGGTAGCCACTGTTGCCTTCCTCCTTTCGTGGGCAGTGGGTCTGTTGAATGCCTTCCCTCTCCCCCCCCCCCCCACTCCTCATTGCCTGGACCCTTCTCAAGGTCCAACAGGACACGGCCTCAATGATCCTCGTGGCCCTGAGCTGGCCCAGGCAGCCGTGGTGTCCCCTGCTGCTCCGCCTCTCGACGGAACCCACGGTCCCTCCCAGGAACTCACCAGAGCTGCTGACACAGGAGGGGAGACTGCTACTCCACCCAGACTTGAAGTCTCTATCCCTCACAGTGTGGCGTCTGAGCGGGTCATTCTAGCCCCCTACCATCTCCCAATGGAGATCAAGGATATTCTTGTGTGCATTTCTGGTCACGGTATCTTAAAAAGGATATAGCTGAATTAGAAAAGGTACAGAGAAGAACCACCAAAAGTGTAAAGGGGATGGAAGGATACCCCTATGAGGAAAGGCTTAAAAGGTTAGGTCTCTTCAACTTGAAAAAGAGACAGCTGAGGGGAGATATGATAGAGGTTTATAAATTAATGAATGGAGTGGAACAGGTTAACGTTGTTTATGCCATCGAAAAGTAGAAAGACTAGAGGAAACACAATGAATTACAATGTAACCCATGTAAGACTAATAAGAGAAAATATTTTTTCACTCAAAGTGTAATCAAACTCTGGAATTTGTTACCGGAGGATATAGTAAAAGCTGTTAGTATAGTTGGGTTTGAAAAGGAAAAGTCCATAAACTATTATTAAAGAGGACCCAGTAAATCCACTGCTTACCCCAGAACGAGCATTGTAGAACCTGTGGGCCTTTTGGGAACCTGCCAGGTACTTGTGACCTGAATTGGCCACTGTTGGAAACAGGATACTGGGCTTGATGGACCTTGGTCTGATCCATTATGGCATTTCTTATGTTCTTATGTGCTTTGTGGTGTATTTTGTCACTGCATGTGTGCTTTCATGTGTGTGCATGAATGTTTGAATATATGTATGTTAGTATGTGTGCTTGTATGTATATCTGTATTAATTCTCTGTGCGTCTATGATTGGGAGTGGAGATGAGAGGGAAGGCTGTGTCACAGCTACAATTTCACAATGAATTACAAGCCTTTCCTCATAGAGGATGGAAGGATACCCCTATGAGGAAAGGCTTAAGAGGTTAGGGCTCTTCAACTTGGAAAAGAGGGTTGTGTCACAGCTGCAATTTCACAATGAATTACAAGCCTTTCCTCATAGGGGATGGAAGGATATCCCTGTGAGGAAAGGCTTAAAAGGTTAGGGCTCTTCAACTTGGAAAAGATTTGGCTGAGAGGAGATATGATAGAGGTATGCTTTCATGTGTGTGCATGAATGTTTGAATATATGTATGAATACGTTAGTATGTGTGCTTGTATGTATATCTGTGTCTATGATTGGGAGAGGAGATGAGAGGGAGGGCTGTGTCACAGCTACAATTTCATAATCGCTGTTTCACTGTGAAAGTAGTGTTTGTATGTTGCATCTGTTAGAACTACTTTCCCTATAAAAATGCATTGAGGAGCAACTCTCACCACACGCAGAAGCTTAATTTGTATAGCACAGGAACTTCCCTTAGCTCACCTTTTCCTTTGCTGTGATGAGGGTTCTATTCTAGTGCTCTGTCCCCACAGCCTTCCTATTATTTGGATAATGCCCACAGCTAGTTATATTGAAACAGGCAGAACAGGTTCACTTCCGCAGGGGGAAGGAATAGAGAACTATAGACAGAGGTTTTAGATGCTGAAAAAAGTCTGGACATGTTAGCCATCCTTCTAGCTTGCTGACATTAATATAAAAATCAGTAGAATCCAGTAAAAAAAATTGACAGCGCATCTGGCCGTGCCACCCCTAAACTTTGGACCGTAGGAATGTTCCTAGTTTGCCAATGCCTTAATCCAGTGCTGTCCATGGCAACTCAAATTAGTTAGCAGCACACTTAGCAGTACAATTCAGTAAGTAGCAAAGAAAATGAAATATATTTGTGAATAACTTAAAATGCAGTACATCACAGCTAGGAAATTATTTATAATCCCTATGAGGTCTATTCTGTCCAACTTCCTTTTTATTCTTTCTCAACCTATGGAAGTTGGAAAGAAATATACAGAAGGAGTTGAGAATGTTTCTGTCCATCCGCACACCCGTCCATCTGTAATTGCAATTACATCTGTTTTTAAAACAAGCAAACAAAAGGAAAATACTGAAAAACTGTGGCACCAAGGAACAAAGAAACAAACATCACAATATTTGAATCATAGTCCACATCAAAAAGAGAGGATTAAATGACAAGCCTAGAAAGATAATGAATATTTCTCCAGGACCAAGCAGGAAGTCAGTCCTCACATATTGGTGACGTCGGTGCCGACGGAGCTCTCATGCGGAGCATTTCCCCAGCTTCCAAAGAAAGCCTTTGGGAATGTAGTGCGCATGCGCGGTCCCCTTTCCGCCCAAGGGTGCCATCTTGCTCAGTCTTCTTTTTTCCGTGGAGCCCAACACAAGTATGTCGTGGTCACCCATGAAAAAGTTGATTTTTTTCAGTGTGGATCTGTGTTTTGTCTCGGTTCGACGCCAGTTTTCCCTTTCCCACCTGGGCCCGGTACACTGGTATCGAGCCCGGATTTTCATTTTTCGTTTTTTGTCCTTAGAGACTAGCGTTTGCGCCATTTTTTCATTTTTCCCTGGCGGCCCAGTCTTTTGACCTTGCAGGGGCTCTTTTTTCCCCGATGGCTGCCAGCGGGTTTAAAAAGAGTGATCGGTATAAGAAACTGATGTCTCTCACCGACACACACAACTGCTGCCTCCGGTGCCTCGCGCCCGACCATGACCCGCTGGTCTGTGTACTGTGTGGCAAGATGTCCTCCAAGGCATTGAGGAGACGGCAGCATCAACGCGAAAGAATCTTCTCTGATTCCGTGTCCGGCCGAGCCCGGACCTCGTCAGAGGCCTCGACGTCTCAGGAGTCCGACCCCGAACGTCGTCAGGGCTCGTCTGAGAGGGGGTCTCCTTCGCGGGAGCACCGCAGGAAGAAGAAACCCGCGAGGGCGGCGTCAGTGGACGCTCTTGGCTCCACGAGGGCCAGGTCGCATAGCCCCGACCGCCGTCCCAGATCTTCGGAGTCGGAGAGGCCTGCTAAGCAACCTCGTGTAGAGACGGAGGCCCCGGGTCATGTGAGTACTGTAGTCCTCGTGGACTCTCCTCCGGGGGAGCCGACGTCGGGCCCGTCGCTGTTGGGCCCATCGCCATCAGGGCACGAGTCGGAGGCTGCTGGGTCTCCTGAGCTCGAACTCAGGTTGACGGCCTTGGAGAGCAGTTTGGTTGCCTTCATGGAGCAGCAGCGGGTACTGATTGCCGGTCTCACCTGTGCATCTGCCCCAACCACCGGGACCTTGACGTCCAAGTCGACCCCAGAGGCCGAGCCGATCCTCAAGTCCATGAGATCTTGAGTCGATCCTCGGCCGAGGTCACCCTCATCTCCTGTGCGGGACCAAGTTCGTCGACGCCGGTGCCCTCAGCGTCGGGGCGGATGGCATCGGTGCCCGCCCAACCGGAGCCGCTTGACAACTCCTCGGAGGGGTTGGGATGGGAAACAAAGGACGAGGAGTCCCTGGACACTTTTCAGACCTGGTGCATCCCTTCAGACTCACCGGAGTCTGAACCTTGGAGAAGGTCCGCTCCGGAGGATACCTGGTTCTCGGATTTCGTGAGGGACATGGCCAAGGCTTTGGCCTTCCCCGCGGATCCCGAGGAGGAGCCTCGAATCAAGGACTCGAGGCCCTGCAGTATGACTCTCCCCCCAAGGAGGCCTTTACTGTACCGGTTCCTCCGATGCTGGAACGGTTGCTCTTCCACATGTGGGAGGCGCCGGCCTCGACGCCGGTTCTTAGCAAGCGGGTCGATTCCATCTATCGAGTTCGCAAGAGCCCTGGGTTCCAGAAGGCACAGCTACCGCACCACTCAATGGTTGTGGATTCGGCCATGCATCGTCTGAAGAGTCTCAAGATGCACTCCTTGGTGCCCCCCAGCCGGGAGGCCCGGAACCTGGATGCCCTCGGTAGAAAGTGCTTCCAGGGCTCTATGCTTGCTTGCCGTATCCAGACTTACCAGCTGTACATGGGCATGTACCTTTGAGACCTGGCAAAGGAGATTGCCAGGTTCTCTGCTGGTCTCTCCGAGGAACCTTTGCAGAGGTTCACAGCCTTGTCAACTGGGATCCGAGAATGCTCGAAGTTTGTCTCGAGCAGCTTATGATGGCTTCGAGGCTTTGGCCCGAGTAGCCGCGGCCGGCATCGGTGCACGCCGTCAGGCCTGGCTACAGTCATCGGACCTCGAGCCATGGGTGCAGGACAAGTTGGTCGATGTCCCCTGCCGAGGTGAAAACCTCTTTGGCAAGCCCATGGCTGAAAAGGCTGCAGAACTCGAGTCCAAGACTCTCACCAGGACAAAGCTGTCCAGGAAGACCTCTGCCCCTTCTCAAAAGAAGAAGGGCCCTGGGAAAAAGTCTTTTTACCCGAGGAAGTCATCTGCCTACAAAACGTACCCTCAGTACCAGGCCTCCACAGCTCCCCAACAGGGTCAGCAGGCCAAGGGGCAGGGACATGGGCCCCTTAGGCAGAAAACCCCCAAGCCACCAGCTCTGGCTCTTGCACAGCAGGAAGCGGGGTTTTGACTCCAGTGGCATAGCCTCTCCTCCTCAGCTGGCCCATCTCAGCACAGGAGGCCGGCTGACCCTGTACGCCCACATGTGGTCAACCATAACAGGGGATACCTGGGTGCTCAGCATAGTCCAGAAGGGCTATTTGCTCCACTTCAACCAGTTATCCCCCCCCCCCTCCTATTTTCCAGGGGAGCCTCTAAGACTCCCTCTGCACAGGAACTTACTCCTTCAGGAGTTGACAAGTCTTTTACAGGAGCAGGCGGTGGAACCGGTGCCCCACCACCTGAGAGGGCAAGGCTTCTACTCCAGGTACTTTCTAGTACCAAAAAGGACAGGAGGCCTCAGGCCCATCTTCGACTTGAGAAATCTCAACAAGTTCCTGGTGATGGAAAAGTTTAAGTTGCTTACCCTTGGAATACTGCTGCCCTACCTCCAGCAGGGAGATTGGCTATGCTCCTTAGACCTAAAGGATGCTTATACTCACATCCTCATTCATCCAGACCACAGACAATATCTCAGATTTGTAGTGGGAGGAAATCATTTTCAGTACAGAGTACTTCCATTTGGCCTAACCTCCGCACACAGGGTTTTCACCAAATGCCTGGCAGTAGTAGCGGCCTATCTCAGAGTCCAGGGCATATTTGTCTTTCCATACCTGGACGACTGGCTCATCAGGGGTCAGTCTCCACAGGAAACCAGACAGGCTACCCTCCGCACTGTCTCCCTTCTACAGCATCTGGGGTTTGTCATAAACTTTGCAAAGTCCACTTTGCACCCCTCACAGAACACAGAGTTCATAGGAGCGAGGCTGGATACCCTTGAGGCAAAGGCTGATCTGCCTGTAGATAGGGCCCACAGACTGATGGACTTGGCCAGACAGTTCCACAGCAATTCTCTGGTTTCCGCCAGGCAATTCCTGAGACTATTAGGCCACATGGCATCCACGGTCCATATTACTCCAAATGCCCATCTGCACATGCGGCCTGCTCAGTGGGGCCTCAGAACTCAGTGGCTGCAAGCCACAGGACACTTGGGAGACAAAAGTAAGGGTGTCCAAACAACTGGTGGCCTCCCTGCAATGGTGGTTGCATCTCCCGAATCTAGTGCAAGGAGTGCCTTTTCAGCCACCGCCACAAACACAAGTACTGACAACAGATGCTTCTCTTCAAGGTTGGGGTGCACATTGCCAGGGGGCCTGCACCCAAGGCCTCTGGTCTCCTTGGGAGGCCGCAGAGCAGGTCAACCTCTTGCAGCTGGGAGCTATCCGTTTGGCTCTCCAAACTTTCTCTCATGTCCTCTCTCACCAGTCTGTTCTGGTTCAGACAGACAATCAAGTCCCCATGTTCTGTGTGAACAAACAAGGAGGCACAAGGTCCCAACTTCTGTGTCAGGAGGCTCAAGCCCTGTGCTCATGGGCCGTCAAACAGGGCATGCTTCTCAAGGCAGTTTATCTGCCCGGCCAAGAGAATTACCTGGCAGACAGGTTGAGCAGGATTCTGCAGCCACATGAATGGCAGTTGAATCCTCTGGTGGTACAGCGGATCTTCCTAAGGTAGGGTCTTCCAACCATCGATCTCTTTGCCAGTCCACTCAACCGTCAACTACCCCGGTTCTGCTCCAGACAACCACATCCTCTGAGAATAGCAGCAGATGCGTTTCTAATCTCTTGGTCTACCAGCCTACTATATGCGTTTCCTTCCACGCCTCTAGTGGCTCGGACTCTTTTCAAAGTACTTCGGGGCAAGGCCTCGGTGATCCTGGTAGCCCCCAGCTGGCCGAGGCAGCCGTGGTTTCCACTGCTTCTGCAGTTGGCTATGGACACTCCACTCCCTCTGGGGGTGCAACCCGATCTCCTATCTCAGGATCAGGGATCTCTCTTGCACCCCAACCTCCAGTCCCTCAACTTGATGGCCTGGATGCTGAAAGGGTAATTCTAGCTCCCTTACTGCTACCTAGGGAAGTGGAGGAGGTGGTCTTAGCCTCTAGGAGGCACTCCACTAGAAAATCTTATGCCCTCAAGTGACGTAGGTTCTCCACCTAGTGTGCTCAGCACATGGAGGATCCTTTTTCGTGCCTGGTGCCAGTGGTGCTGCAATATTTGCTTCACCTGTCCAACTTGGGCCTTAAATCCAACTCTGTTCGGGTCCACCTCAGTGCTCTGTCAGCGCACCACTCACCGGTAGAAGGTCAGTCTCTGTCAGGCCACCCTTTGGTGGCCCGCTTCCTCAGAGGCCTCCTTTTGCTCAAGCCTCTGATTTGTCCACCTGCACCTGAGTGGGATTTGAATGTGGTCTTGCAAAAACGTACTTGTCCACCTTTTGAGCCTATGGCTACTTGTCCTTTACGCTTTCTTTCCTGGAAGGCGTTGTTTTTGGTAACTCTCACCTCAGCCAGACGAGTCAGTGAGCTACAGGCTCTGTTCTCAGAGGCACCATACACAAGGTTCTATAGGAACAGGGTGGTCTTACGGACTCACCCAAAGTTCCTTCCAAAGGTTGTCTCCTCCTTCCATCTCAATCAGGAGGTGGTTCTTCCAACTTTCTTTCCCAGGCCGCATGCCAGCCGGGCTGAAATGGTCTTGCATACCCTGGACTGTAGGAGGGCGTTGTCCTTCTACCTTGACCGTATGCAGGGACATCGAAGGGCTGTTCAGCTCTTCGTATCTTTTGACCCTAATAAGCTGGGGTTGCCTGTCTCCAAGCATACCTTGTCCATCTGGGTGGCAGAATGTATCGCCTGGGCGTACAGGGCAGCCGGCCTCTCCTTGCAGGGTTGAGTCACAGCCCACCGTGTCAGGGTGAAAGTCGCATCAGTAGCTCATCTCCGCTCTGTTCCGTTGGCAGACATCTGCCGTCCGCTACTTGGTCTTCAAGGCAGACTTTTGTGGCCCATTACTGCATCGAGAGGGAGTCCCGCAGGGACAGTGCTTTCGGACAGGTGGTACTCCGTAATCTCTTTGAGGTTTAGGCAACTCCTACCCTCCGGCCCTGGTGTTGGGCTACCGTTCAGGGGCGTTCTCAGAGAAGATTCTTATCTCGCATGCTGGGGCTCTAGAGGGAGCTCATTTTTTCAGTTTTGGGTTCTTGGTAGCCTAGAGCTGGGGAGTCCCATATGTGAGGACTGACTTCCTGCTTGGTCCTGGAGAAAGAGTAGTTACTCACCTGTAACAGGTGTTCTCCAGGAGCAGCAGGAATCAGTCCTTACAACCCTCCCTCCTCCCCTGGGAGTTGCAGTCATATAATTCATTTTGTTTTTTGCTGTCTTTTAGCTATGTCATCAGACTGAGCAAGATGGCACCCTTCGGTGGGGAAATGCTCCGCATGAGGGCTCCGTCGTCGCCGACGTCACCCATATGTGAGGACTGATTCCTGCTGCTCCTGGAGAACACCTGTTACAAGTGAGTAACTATTCTATAAAGCTAGAACAATTCCTACACTCAAACACAAACAAGAAAAATAAAAAATAGACTACCTTCATTACAATAGGGGCATTATCACTCCATATTCTTCACAAATTCTTAATAGAAACATGACGGCAGAAAAAGACCATATGGTTTATCTAGTTTGCCCTTCCATATCAACTACTATAGTCCCTTTTTTTCCTTTAGGAATCTTCTATGTTTGTCCCATCTGTATATATGGAGTAATAGCTTAGTTGTTAGAACAGTGCCCTGGTAACCAAAGAGACCACTGTTCACATCCCACTGGCACTCTTTGTGGCTTTGGGCAAGTCACTTAATTCTACATTGCATCAAGTACAAATTTATATTGTAAGGATAGAGAAATGCCTACTATACCTGATTGTAATTTGACTTGAACAACTGGAAAGGCATGAGCTAAATAATATATTACCTGACATATGAGAGACCAAAAATATCTCTCTATACATTTGTGTAACCAAAAGCACTCTAGACGTCCATCTGCCATTCCCTCTGAGGGCACAATTACTGGGGGCACCAGTTGATTTCAAAGTCTGGAGCAAAGGGCAACCATTTCTGTACAAGATACCCTAAAGAAAAGGTGATGTTCTGGTCATGTTCAATAGTGCACCAGAAAATGCCTGCATATGCATGCTTTTCACTTCTCTTGTTTACAGTTGTTCTGTGTAAAAACTATTTTTTGCTGTACCAATTTATTGCTTGATGTTTGTTGCAGCATTCTCCTGAGCATCTAAAAAAATTCTTTGTCTTTAATTCTTTTAAATTTTTTTCTTTTCTGTCTTTTTTTAATGCATATGTCTAACTTGCAGTGTAATAAGATACACAGTGGCCTTCGTTCAGGTATTGTTGTCCTTGGCAATGGGAAAGGCATCCTCCGTAGCAATCAGATATATGGAAATAAAGAAGCTGGCATTTATATTTTATACAACGGGAACCCTGTTGTGAGGTAGGTAATGAACTAACGATGATCTTTCTTTTTCTTTCCCCAACACCCTGGCTTCAGGTTATGATGTGTCTCCATAGTTTCACACAGCTGTTAACTCTCAATCTGTGCACTTGCATTATACAAGGGACCCTATTCAAAGAATTTATGCTCCTTACTTTGAGTTATACCCCCTATATTGACCTTGTGAAAATTAACTAGGACTGAGTGCCTAAATCTTTACTTAAATTTAGGAGCATAAAAAGTGGGTGGCAATGGGGGCGGATTTAGGTTGGAGAAAAATGTTAGGAACTTAGCATTGATTTTCAGCACTAGGCTCCTAAATTAAGCTAATAAATCTAAACAAATGAATAACTGGCCAATGGATACTTGCAAAAAGCGGTATATCAAATATAATAAACCATAATCCACTTACTTTTCCTTATAACGCAGGTGTAAAATCGGCATGTTTTGAGTTCCTTAAATTAGACAACTAGTCATAAAATTATCCTCTAGAAGGGCTGAATGCTGAAAGCTGCAACAGACAACAGATAAAACTTCCTTATCGCTTCTCCGGGCCAGTCCAGGGAAGGTTAGGGTTGTCAATCCCCTTTAGCAGCTGAGGACTGAAGACTTCAAGTTTTCTTGAGAGGTGAAGCCACTCCCCCTGAGGTCAACCAGCCAGTCTTTCAGTCCTCAGCAGCTGAAGAGGATCGATTCTGTCTTTCTCCCTCATGAATGTATAGTGCTTGATTTCATTTATTTTCTTTATGGCAGTACAAGTTGGCTCTAGCAGAGCTGATTTTATTCTATAGTCCTGAGAATCCATTTTCGTTCCCTATTATTTAGGGACAGTAGAGACGTCGGGCACTTGTTAACACGACGGTATAAGGTAGAGCCTGCCTTTTTAACCATCTCCGTCTCTCTGAGCAGATTGAACCTGGGAGCCCCAGTACTTCCTCTGCCGTTGACATAGCCGCGCTTGCCATGTCCCGCTAGCAGCGGAACGAAATCTCAGCGCTACAGCGTTTCCTGTCAGGGGTGAGTGTGTGTAGCTGTGCAGTGTCCGTTTTCACCGGCGCGATCAGACCGAGAGGCGATTTCTCTGCCCTCAGCCGTAGCGCGGCCAGCAGCAGTTTTGTTCTCTGTTCGGGGTTAATTTCTAGAGGCAGGAGTGATGGCAGAAAAGCTGACTTCGGATACAGAGAAGACGTCTTTGCCCACGGAAAAGGCGGGAAAGGCGGCTATTTTAGGTGCGCCGGCCATTTCAACGGCCGACCAGCACCGGCCTGCTAAACGGAAGGCTAAGTCCTCTAAGGACGTATCTCGGCAGGAGAAGCCTGCGCATCCCCTGCCTGACGCGCAGGAAGGCATATCGTCTTTCTTTTCTCCAGAATTTATCCTGGCAATGCACAGAGCATATTTGATGAGATCTTCTCAGTCTGCTCCTGTGGGAACGCTTCAAAGCTCTGCTACAGTTCCAATGGGTGTTTCTGTGCCAGAGGATCCTGGAGAGGGTCCTTCTCTGCCTAAAGAGATCTTGAGGGATCCTTTGGACCCTTTTGCTTCACAGCTCTCTGTCCCCCTGGGTCAGGGGGAAACGGAGTGTCTGTCGGAAGCAGGCTTGGACCTGGCTCTGGAAGAATTAGAAGAGGGTGAAATTGCACCAGGGGAGGACCCTAATATCTTTCGCGTTTTTCGCAAGGAAGAGCTTTCAGCTCTCATTTCCCAGTCCTTATCTGCCTTACACCTGCTGCTTCCTTCAGCATCCCAGGAATCTTTGGAGGATCCGTTATTACAGGGGTTTAAAGGTGATAAAGCAGATGATTGAATCTGAATGGGAGTGTCCGGAGGCCACGCTCCGTGGGAGCCGTGCCTTAGCTCGCCTTTACCCCATGCCGCAGGAAGAGAAGGATTTATTACGCATGCCCAAGGTAGATGCGATAGTATCGGCAGTGACCAAAAAGACTACTATCCCTGTAGAAGGGGCGGCGGTGCTTAAGGATCTACAGGATCGAAAATTGGAAATTCTTCTCAAGCAAGCGTTTGATTCTAGCGCTTTAGCTCTGCAGGCGGCTGTTTGTGGAGCATATGTCTCTAGGGCGTCCATTCGGTGGCTACAAGGAGACGTATCCGCGGGTTCCGCTTCGGTGCAGGGGGCGAAAAGTGCAAAATTGGAATCGGCCGCGGCTTATATGGCCGATGCCTTCTATGATCTGCTGCGGATTGCCGCCAAGACCATGGCCTCCCTGGTCGCGGCCAGGCATTTTTTATGGTTGCGTAACTGGTCGGCGGATGTTTCATCTAAGTTACGGCTTAGCAAATTGCCTTATAAAGGAAAATTGCTTTTTGGGGAGGCGTTAGAAAAGATTGTTAAAGATCTGGGTGACTCTAAAGGAGGGCGTTTGCCAGAAGATAAGCCCAAGCTCGGACGAGGCGCAGGAAGTCTCTGAGGCTCCGGTCGAGACGCCCGTAGATTCCGAGGAGCGCGCTTTGCTCCCTATTCCAGAGGCCGTGCGGGGTTTCGCGGTCAGTCCTTTCGAGGAGCCAGAGGTTTCGGCAGGTCTTACTTCAGTGCTTCTCAGTCCTCAGCTAAGAAGCCACAATGAAGGTGTGCTGGTCCAGGCGTCGGTGCCTGTAGGGGGGCGCCTGCAGGATTTTCTAGCAGCCTGGACCGCAATTACTGCAGACAAATGGGTATTAGAGATAATTCAAAGAGGGTATGCGCTGGATTTCGCTTGCCCTTTGTCGCCCACCTTTGTAATGTCTCCCTGTGCGCCGGGACTAAAGGCGCAGGCCATCTCAGACACGCTTTTTCGCCTCTTGCAGCTTCGGGCGATAGTCCCCGTGCCTCGAGACCAATACGGTCGCGGTCGATACTCGATCTATTTCGTAGTTCCCAAAAAGGAAGGTTCTTTTCGACCGGTACTCGATCTCAAGGGCGTCAACCGTGCTTTGCGGGTGCCTCATTTTCGCATGGAAACATTGCGTACCGTGATTCGGGCAGTGCGTCCCGGAGAATTCCTCTCGTCCATAGATCTCACGGAGGCCTATCTTCACATTCCCATCAGGCCATCTCATCAACAATTTTTACGTTTTGCCCTGCCTATGGGTCATTTCCAGTTTCGAGCGTTGCCGTTTGGACTTGCCACGGCTCCGCGGACCTTCACAAAGCTCATGGTAGTGGTAGCAGCGGCGCTGCGGAAGGAAGGGATCCGTGTTCATCCGTATCTAGACGATTGGCTTATCAGGGCCGAATCTCATTTGGCCTCCGTAGCAGCAACGGCTCGAGTTGTTCAACTTTTGGAGCAGCTAGGTTGGATCATAAATCAGGCCAAAAGTCATTTACAGCCAATAAGGCAACTGACTTATCTAGGGGCCTTCTTCGACACGGCTCGAGGTGCAGTTTTCTTGCCCGAGATCAGAGTGAACAAGATTTTGCAGCAGGTGCAGGCATTTTTGCGAATTCCGGCTCCGTCGGCGTGGACGTACTTACAACTCTTGGGCTCCATGGCGGCGTCCTTGGATCTGGTTCCGTGGGCCAAGGCTCACATGCAGCCCTTACAACAGGTGTTGCTTTCCCGATGGTCGCCGCAGCTTCATCCTCTATCACAGCGCCTGCTTTGTCCGGAGCTGGTGAGACAAAGTCTAGAGTGGTGGTTGAACCCTGTCCATCTCAGAGCAGGCGTTCCTTTGCAGGAGCCCTCGTGGGTTTTAGTCACCACAGATGCCAGTCTCGCAGGCTGGGGAGCACATTGTCAGTCGCAGCTCGCTCAAGGATCTTGGTCTCCGGAGGAGAGCTCGTGGTCGATCAACAGACTAGAGCTACGCGCTGCTCGGCTCGCCCTTCAGCACTTCGAAGCCCTGCTAAAGGGGACTGCAGTCCGGTTGTTCTCCGACAATGCCGTAACAGTGGCATATATCAATCGGCAGGGGGGGACCAAGAGTTCCTCTCTCCTCACCGAATGTCAGGAGTTGATGACTTGGGCAGAGGGCCGTCTCCTGGCGTTGTCAGCTGCTCACGTGGCTGGCAAAGAGAACGTTCAGGCCGATTATCTCAGTCGCAATGTCCTCGATCCCGGAGAGTGGGAGTTGAATGTAGCAGTTTTTCACGAGCTGACCTTACGGTGGGGACAACCAGTTATGGATTTAATGGCGACTTTCAGCAATGCCAAGGCGAACCGCTTTTTCAGCAGACACAGGGAACGCATGTCAGAGGGGCTAGATGCTCTGGTTCAGCCATGGCCGGTGGACACTCTCTTGTACGTTTTCCCTCCTTGGCCAATGTTGAGTCGCGTTATTCAATGCATAGCGGGACACCGGGGTTCGGTGATTCTGATTGCGCCAGATTGGCCTCGACGTCCTTGGTATGCCGATCTGATTCGACTCCTGATAGCTCCTCCTTGACGTCTTCCGGTCCGGATCAATCTCTTAAATCAGGGACCGGTGCTCATGCCACAGGTGGATCGCTTATTGCTTACGGCTTGGCTCTTGAGATGGCGCGCTTAAGACGCAAAGGTTATGCGAGCTCCATCGTGGCTACCTTACTTAGATCTAGGAGGCCAGGGACTTCCCTTGCGTATGTTCGGATATGGCGGCTCTTCGAGGATTGGTGTGGACGGCGCGATGTTCTTCCTCGTTCGTCTAACTTGCCTCAATTGCTTTTATTTCTCCAGGAGGGTTTGGATAAAGGTTTGGCGCTGAATACCCTTAAAGTTCATGTGGCAGCGCTAGCATGTTTTAGAGGATTGGTGCAAAACTGCCGGCTATCGATGCATCCAGATGTGCAAAGATTTTTTCGGGCGGCTAAGATTCTTCGTCCTCCACTGCGCCAGATAGTGCCTCCATGGGATTTGAATGTCGTTTTGGAGGCGTTTTCGAGATCGCCATTGGCGTCGGTTTCCTCGCGGTCTTCGCGGGAGTGTTCCTGGAAGACGGCTTTTCTGGTGGCCTTATGTTCCGCGCGGCGGATTTCTGATTTACAGGCCTTGTCTTGTCGGGAACCTTATCTGCAATTTCTCCCTGAACGAGTGTTACTGCGTACGGTCCCTTCTTTTTTGCCGAAAGTGCTGTCTGTTTTTCAGTCTGTGGCCTTATCCATTTTTTCGAATTTGTCAAGTTCTCCGATTGACCGAGCTCTCAGAAAGTTGGATCTTGGTCGGGTCTTAAAGGCGTACCTTAGGGTCTCGGAGCCCTTTCGAAAAACAGACAGATTGTTTGTCCAGTATGCTGGGCCCAATAAAGGGCAGGCGTCGTCGAAGTCTACGATTGCTTGTTGGGTACGCTGCCCTATTGTGGCAGCTTACCAGGTCGGAGGTCGCTCTCCCCCAGCTGGGCTGAAAGCTCATTCCACTCGAGCTCAAGCGGCTTCCTGGGCGGAATTTTCTTTTGTTCCTCCCGTGGATATCTGTAGAGCGGCGACGTGGTCTTCATTGCATACGTTTACGAAGCATTACCGATTGGATGTTCAAGCCAGGGAAGATGCGAAAGTGGGGGCGTCAGCTCTTATCGCGGGGCTGGCGGGTCCCTCCCGAGTTTAGGTACTGCTTTGGTACTGCCCTAACCTTCCCTGGACTGGCCCGGAGAAGCGATAAGGAAGATGAAATTAGATCTTACCTGCTAATTGTCTTTCCTTGAGCATTCTCCGGGCCAGTCCAGGGTCCCACCCCTTTTTTTTCGTTTTTCGGATACCTCTGCCGCAGAGCAGACATCATAGCGCAATGTGGGTGTTCGTGCGAAGGGGGTGTATCGGGGCTTCTATGTTTCTTTCTCAGAGATTGGCGTGCATCATTTAAAAAAAAAATAAAACAAAAGGAAATTCAACCGCGTCCTCAAAAGCACTGTTTTGTTTGCTTCCTCTTTCCTAAGGGACTATGGAGCATTATCAGTTTTACAAAGTAAACCTTGTGTTTTCAGTTCTTTACTAGTTCGCTGCTTTGTCAAGAGAAGACTGGCTGGTTGACCTCAGGGGGAGTGGCTTCACCTCTCAAGAAAACTTGAAGTCTTCAGTCCTCAGCTGCTAAAGGGGATTGACAACCCTAACCTT
This sequence comes from Ichthyophis bannanicus, assembly GCA_033557465.1. NCBI lineage: Eukaryota > Metazoa > Chordata > Amphibia > Gymnophiona > Ichthyophiidae > Ichthyophis > Ichthyophis bannanicus. The sequence continues at coordinate 284,522 of JAWIIG010000037.1, read as the reverse complement.
CCCTGGACTGGCCCGGAGAATGCTCAAGGAAAGACAATTAGCAGGTAAGATCTAATTTCATCTCTTGAACCCAATATACAAAAAAAACAAAGGGCCCGATATTTGAAAGACCTTTACATAGTTTACAGTCCAGCTGAAAACACTTATGCTTTTGAATGTTGCTGAAAAGAGTACACAAATTTAGGGCCTAACTTAGGGCATGATATTGAGTTGGACAGGCTATGCACCCCTACAACGCATAGCCCTGCCCCTGGATATTCAATGCTGGGGTCATATGTGGCTCCAGCATTGAATATCCGGGGTTTGCCACACATGCCAAAAGCCGCATTAGCTAACCAAAAATTCAAATGCAAAAAAACGCTCAAGTCTATCAACATAGAATCAAAAAATGTTTTTTTAAAAAAATCACATTATCACTTGTGGTTATTTACTGAATCGTTCTTATTATTGCTAGAGGTCTCAGACTTTTTTGGCACTTCTTTTCAGACTTGCAATACGTCCAACATTAGTGCTGAATAGCATCAATGACCTCCAGCACCCTACTCATATCTATTATAATCTTCTATAGCCAAGACTGAAGGTTTGTGGGACTTATATTTCATTTTTCAAATGTTGAATGCTAAATACCAACTCTATCATGCAGATTTCTTAACCACTCCATTTTTTCAATACTCGGTAAATATCAAATGCTTAGCTTCTGCTTTGATTACTTCTTCCCACTCGCCCTCCGTTTCTCCGATCCCAACGCCTCCCCCAGGCGCCTCCACTGCGTTTCACATTAGCTGTTTCCTCAGGGGATCATCAATCGCTTTAATTTCAACTTTAATCTCTGTAAAATAAAACCCATATCTCCAGGAACAAGCAGGAATGAGTCTTCACATATGGGTATCGTCGGCACCGACGGAGCCCGTGCGGGAACACTCCCCAGCATCCAATAGGAACGCTTTTGGGAGCGTGCATCCACGCATGCACGCTGCCTTCTCGCCTATCTACCTCCCTCACTTCAGTCCTTCGTTTTCCACGGAGACGACAGGATGTGAACCCTTTCACCGCAGAAAATTCTACTTTTGTTTCTTATTTTTTGTGGTCGCGCCTGCCTTCGTTCGATGCCCACCGGTACTGCCGGTGTTTTTCTTTATTTCTTTCTTAAAAAAAAAAAAAAAACACAGAACTTGTGTTTTTTTTAGTCAGGGGTTTTCCCCTGCTTGGTGCTTGGCGCCATTTTGGCCACTAGGCCTCTTTACTTTCAACATGGAGAAACCAGCTACTGGTTTCAAGAAATGTTCAAAGTGTGGCAGCACAATTTCTGTCAGACACCCATAACTGGTGTCTTAAATGTTTAGGTCCTGACCATTGCCCAGCGGAGTCTCTCTCCTACTGGAAGCTGCTAAAAGAAGTCTTCAGAATCGAGCAAATCAACTTGCTGCCTTGTTTGCATCGGACACAATGTCAGTAGCATCGATGTCCTCCAGGGCTTCTACTTCTTCCAGCGATCTCAGGTAACTAAACATAAATCTAAGATTAGCTGATCCTCGAGAGGTAGATCTCCCTTTAAGCATCGAGATGCCTCTGGCGTTGCCCTCGAGGTTTCTTCACCTGCGAAACAGCCCCGACAGGAGTCTTCGGGCTCCAAAGCATTATCGGGGCCCCAGGATGTTCCCGAGGCTTCGGCCTCGATGGACATACCTGTGCCATGCTTGGGGGTTGTTGCCGCTTCAGTCGGTACCAACACCCCGGCATCGGCAATGGTGATGGATAAAAGGCTCCTCGCCATTCAACGCAGTCTAGCGAATCTTTTGGCTACTTCGGTACCCCTAAAGTCGCTGCAGACCGTTCCACAGGCACCGGTATCGCTATTGGTACCGATGCCGGTACCCTCGGTACCTGCTTCAGCAGGTTTACTTCCCCTGATGCCGAGTTTAGAATCATTCTCTAGCATGGGGGATCAGGTACCGACCTCGAGTGGTACCGAAGGCATCTCTTGAAGGAGAATCTGGTGCTTCATCCCTTTGAGTCTTCTGATTCAGATGACTGCACCGGTACCAGAGCTGAACTTTTACAAGATTCAACTCCTTCTCCTCAATGCAGAATGTCCCCTCCTGAGGACATGCCTTTTCACGATTTTGTATGTGATATGGCTAAGGCACTTGCCATTACAGTAGTACCTGAAAAGGAGCCTAGGGCAGAAGAATTGAGAATTCTACAATACCTCTTGGCTCCAAAGGAAGCAGCTATGCTCCCTATACATCAGATCTTGTATGATCTAATGTTAAGGATGTGAGAAACTCCTTTAACAGTATCCCCACATTCTAAACGCCTTGACACTATGTATAGAGTGCCACCTTGTCCAGGTTTTCAGAAGACTCAGCTACCACACCATTCTATGGTGGTGGAGTCTGCTGTGAGACGGATTAAGAGAACAAAGAGACACTCTTCTAATCCACCAGGTCGTGAGTCCAGAACACTGGATGCCTTTGAGCGTAGATGTTTTCAGGCCTCCATGCTTTCAGCAAGGATTAGTTCCTATATTTTATACATAGGAATGTTTCTTGAAGAGGTTACAAAAAACTTAGAACTTTTGAACCCTTTCCTTCAAGAGGATAAAAGAGCAGACTATTTATCACTAGTCAAACATGCTCAAAATGTCTCTAAGTTCATGAATCATGCTACTTTCGACTGTTTTGAATGTATTAGCAGAACTTCTGCTATAGCTATAGCGGCACGACGTATTGCCTGGCTTCAAGCTTCAGCTTGGAAGAATGGGTGCAAGAAAAGCTGGGAAATATCCCTTGCACTGGAGAAAATCTCTTTGGCAAGGATTGGCAATCTAAAGCTAATCAGCTTGACACTGATTATGCAACTTTAAATAGATTGTCAAAACTTTTTACTAACCCAGCTAAGAAAAAGTCCTTTAAGACACCCTTTTTCTCTAAAAAGAAAAGGTTCTATCCATCTTCCACCCAACAGGCATATGTTCCCCAAAAGGGGCAACAACAGACTAGACAAAGAAAACCCAAACCTCAGCAGACTCAGCGAGTCCAGCCTCCTCAGGGTTTTTGACGTTTGTCTAGAGAACTTAATCATTCGTCCTGTGTTAGGCCCAGAACCTATAAATATTCCAGGCCGTATCTCCCATTTTGCCAAAAGATGGTAACAAATCACATCAGAAGCATGGACTCTGTCCATAGTGAGTCTGGGATACAAGCTTCGTTTCCTCAGCTTGCCACCACCCACTCTAGTAAAACAGTTCAACTCTCAACCTCTAGGCATAGACCTCTTGCTACAAGAGATCTCCACTCTTCTAGCTCAAGGAGCTATAGAAGAGGTTCCTCTATGCCAACAAGGTACAGGATTTTATTCCCCCTATTTTCTCATTTCAAAAAAGACACGGGATTTAAGACCTATCCTAGATCTCAGAGAGCTGAACAAATATCTAGTCCAAGAGAAGTTCAAAATGGTTTCCCTCGGCTCTCTTCTGCCATACCTTCACAGGCAAGATTGGCTATGTTCTCTAGATTTAAAAGACGCCTACATGCATATCCTTATTCATGCAGAGCACAGGAAATTCCTTTGGTTTCTAGTCCAGGGAAGACATTTCCAATACAGAGCCCTTCCCTTTGGGCTGGCTTCTGCTCCAAGGGTCTTCATAAAATGCATGGCAGTAGTAGCAGCATTCATGAGGACCCTGGGAATTTTTGTCTTCCCTTACTTGGACAACTGGCTCATCCGGGCACAGTCAGCTCAAGAAGCTCATCAGGCCCTATTTCGAGCAAAACAAATATTCCAGTATTTGGGATGGGTCATAAATCTTCCAAAGTCCCAGCTCACCCCATCTCAATCCCTGAGTTCATAGGGGCTCACTTGGACACACAGCTTGCAAGGGCTTTTCTGCCCCAACCACGCTGTCTGCGTATCATCGAGCTAACATCTCAAGCAGTACTGTAAACTTTCCTCACTGCTCGACAGATGCTTCGTCTGCTAGGACACATGGCATCCACAGTCCATGTAATACCTTACGCTCATCTTCACATGAGAGCGGCCCAGTGGACCTTAGCTTCCCAATGGTCCCAGGCCTCAGGAAGCCTGTCAGACAAAATCAGAGTTACCACACGCCTGATTCTGTCTCTCTGTTGGTGGCAGCCTCTGGAAAACCTTTTAATAGGCTCTCCTTTCCAGCAACCACCACCTCAGGCTATTCTAACAACAGATGCCTCCAAGATGGGTTGGGGAGCCCACTTGGGCAATCTGTCAACACAGGGCCTTGGTCTTCACAAGAGGCTCTTCTTCATTTAAACCTCCTAGAATTCAGAGCCATCTTCAATGCTATTCAAGTCTTTTGCATCCAGTTCACAAACAAAACAGTTCTGGTGCAGACAGACAATCAAGTAGCCATGTTTTACCTAAACAAACAAGGCGGAACAGGCTCTCTGCAATTATGCAACGAAGCTCTGCGACTATGGGCCTTTGCCAGAGAGCATCAGATTCATCTGCTGGCAGTCTATCTTCCAGGCGTTCAAAATGTTTGGGCAGACCGACTCAGTCGAGTACTCCTGCCACACGAGTGGTCACTCCACTCAGTTGCTCCTGAGCAGTCAAGGTGTGAGGACCTATCCTGCAGAGCTCCTGCTAGGGGGCGGAGCTTAGCCGTTTGCCTGAGCCTGGATGACGGATCCTGGGCCACCTCCAGCGGGAGAGGCCCAGGCCCTGAGGCCTACCAAGCCTGGTGGGCCTCCTTTGCTGCCACCGGATGGGGAGGAAGGCAACCTGGTGCAGCCGGTGCCCCAGGAGGGGGACTCCCCAGGTAGGACTGCACCTGGCCAGAGAAGAGGGACCCACAGGTATGGAGGTTTGGGCCCGCTACCCCAGGGAGGAGGCTCCTGTCTCCTTCCCAGGCAGGGTGTGGAGGCTGGGTGGAAGCAGGGAGAGGCCCTGGGGAGACCCTGGAGGACTGTGACGTACAGTACTGGAGGAGGTGGGTTCCCCCCTCCGCCTCGGGTCCTGGAGGAGGCCTCTACCTCCTCCAGTGAGGATGAGAACGGAGGGTCGGGCCTGCCTTCCTTCCAGCAGCCAGCTAGGGCCCCAGATGAGATCGTGGCGGTGGTGCGGCGGCTTCGGGGTCTCCAGGAGGAGGCGTCCCAGCTGCAAGCCCAGCTCTCCCACCTGGAGAGCCTGCAGGCCACCGTTCCCGGTGAGGAATGGGTGGCCTATAAGACCTATAGAAAGGGGGTGAAGCGGGCCCTGAGAGACCGGTGTAATCAGATTGCCTCTTTGAAAACCCAGGGTTGTGGGTCCCTCACGGAAATATATCAACACTATGATCGTTGGGCAACCCAGGGTGCAGTTCAGGGGGGGCCCCCGGGGGTGAGACGGCTGGTTGATCTGCCAAGGTCCTTTGCACTACCCTTACCCTTCCGGGGTGAATTGGGGAGCCGACAACTACCCTTCTTACATGCCCCTGACACTAGCTGTTCTTACCTGCCGGAGACCGCTGTTTCTGGACAGTTGAAGAGGACTTCCGTAGGTGCTGGCAATACAGTACCCGAAGAAACTCCGGTTTTCTCGGTGGTTGGTGCTGCCGGGATGTTTGGGGGCGGAGCCACGGTCCGTCGAGATCTGCGGGAGCCGGTGATGGCCGCTGTGCCGTTTCCTCCAGAAGAGCTGCTGATTTCCTGTGCCGACGGCAGGGGAGGTGAACGGCAGATCCGTGCAGCTGTTCCTGTTCCAGCGACGGAGTTTTCGCCATCCGGGTCTGTTGGGGGACGTCGTCAAGATGGCCGCCAAGGTTCTCGGTCTGCCGTCCCTCACAGTGCTGGAATTGCCCCGCAGGAGGAGGGGTTGGCAGGGCTTTCCCTGGGTCGCCTGGAATCCCAAGATGGCCGCCGCCGGCTAGATAGCGTCACTTCCGGGTCTTCCCGGAAGTCTACACATCGCCGTGGGTCTGTTTCTGCCCTGATGCCGGCACATGGCAGAGGATCCGTGGAGGACTGTTTGCTGTTCTCCAAACAAGTGTTGTCGCTGGACGGTCCTTGGATGGCTGCCTCTTCTGATCTGCTTCCGGGTTTGCAGCGTCGGGGGTCTGTGGGTCCCGTGGCTGATGTACATGTGGATCCTTCGGTTCCAGCACCTGCTGTAGTCCCGGTGCAGGTGTTTGGTGGGGGGGTGGCTGGTAGGCAGGATTCCCCTGTTGTGGCTGCCCTTCCGGCTCCCAGACGGCTACAGGATGGCCGCCAAGTGTTCTCTGAGGTGGCTGTCTGGCGCCGGAAGGGTGCTGGAGGGGGGAAGGAGCAGGGTAGGGGCTACTATTCCTTTTCTGCAGCCCCCGGGGGGGCCGGAAGATTGCCGGTCAGCTGTCTCTGCGGCCTGGGTCAGAGGAGCGGGATGCGCAGCTGCCTGTCCGTTTTTTGGTGGTGTGGCCGAGGGAGGCCTGGCTCGCAGGGGGGCGTCCGCCCTTGCTGCTGGAGCTCTGGCTGCCGGCCAGGATGTTCCTGACCCCTGTGCCACGTCTGGCACCGGCAATAAGGTAGGACCTGGGGGGGACGGGGGGCAGGGGGGCGGAGGTTTGGGGGGATTGGTTTTGGGGGGATCCGCCCTGCTGTCTCGGGACGGTCCTGCTTTATTGCCGGTAACCCTACAGGGGGTAGCGGATGCTGGGTTAGTTGAGGGATTGGCGTCCTCAGTGTCTGCCGTCCGTGGGGAACTGCAGGGTGCTCTGGGAGCTGGAGGGGAGAGGGAGGGGGAGCGGATGACTGGTCTACCAGTAGGAGCGGAGGTACTGGTTGGTTCTGATGGGGGGAAGGGTCTGCTGTCGGTGGAGCTGGGGGATGGGGTGGTCCCCATGGATCCCGGGACTGGGGGGGAGCAGTGTCTGTCCCCGGTAGTGGTGGCGGAAACACAGGAGCTCTGTGATGGATTTGGAGCACAGGGCGGGGGTACGGGGGGGCTCTCTGGTCCTCTGGGTGTCACCGAGAACCAGGTCTGTAACGCCATCAAGTTGGCTTTAGAGACCCCGGACGGCCCTCAAGGGGCTTTTGCTGCCTTTAGGCAGCAGCAAGATTTGGTCGCCCCCTGTGAGGTGGCCGCGGATCCTGCAGACCAGCAGTAGGGTCCCTCGCAGGTAGATGCAGGAGAGGCGAGAGGAGAGCAGGGGATGGGAGTTGGGGGGTCAGTTCCCCCCCGTACTTTTGCAGAGGCTCTGAGGGGGTCCGGCACCACTCCGGGCACGTCAGGTGGGGCTGGGGGGAGGGGGGTTTCCCAAGGGAATGGTCCCGCAGGAGGGGGAGGAGGTGGGGGAGGGTTCCGAGGGGTAGGGGGTGAGGTCCGACGGCGCAATGTGGCGCAGATCCGGTGGGGGGCCCCCTCCAGCCAGGGAACAGGTCTTGAGGTTGGTCCTTGGGCTGGGGTTTCTCCCGGGAGATCTCTACGCCTTCATCCACATGAACAACACCATTGAATATGATGTTAGTTTCATGCTGAGACGGGGGCTGGAGATTTTCTGGGACCGATACCAGCAGCAGAGGGGGCAGGGCGGGTGGGCTGACTTTCGTGTTGTGCCTATCTCTCGCCAGGGGACGGTACCTGTGACCATCCTGTCCCGGAATGAGTCGCTCCCAGGGCAGGACATCCAGTTTTGGTTGTCGCGCCATGCGGTGCTCCTCGCACCCCTGGTTAAGGGCGCTGGGCCCCTAGGGGTGTGGGACGGGTCGTGGAAAGGTAGGATCCGTTTGCGTGAGGTGGGAAACGTGGTGCAGCACGTGCCCTCGGCCGGTTTCCTCGGTCGGGATCGCATCTTGTGCTATTACCCCGGGCAACCCCGCGAGTGTCACCGCTGTGGCTCATTTCGTCATCTGAGCATGAACTGTCCCGAGCAGGTCTGCACCCGTTGTGGTGGACGGGGTCATGCCTCGGCCGGGTGTTTGCTTATTCGGTGTAACCTTTGCGGGGAGTTGGGCCACCCCTTTGCCCGCTGCCCCTCCGCATCACACAATGGACCGGGGGGGGATGCCGTCGCCCCACCTCGGGCTCCTGTGCGGGAGGAGGTTGTGGAGGACCCTCTCCCTCAGGAGGAGTCTGGGGGCCCTAGGATGGAGGAGTCCATTGAACCGAGGGAGCCACCAGGGGGAGGGGATTTGGGTAGGAAGGAGGAGAGGGTTGATGTGGTGGAGGTTGCTGTTTCACGGCAGGATAGTGGGTCGCGGGTGGTGCCACCTCAGGAATGGACCACTGTCCCTTCTAAGGGTGGCAAGTCCAAAAGGAAGAAACGGGAGACATCCCCATTGCCGGATGAAGAGCTCGTGTTGGACATCAACCGTTTCATCTTTTTGGCTGCTGATGCGGCTGAGGCGGATGAGGGCTTGCGGATGAGGGCTTGCCTCCTGTGCGGCGCTCGGAGCGGTTAGCGGTGGGGGCGGTCCCTCTTCCTCAGCGGCGGCCTCCGAAAATACCGAAGGCGCGCCCCGGTCAGGGTCCTCCAATCAGTGTGGATACTGGCGCCCGACAGGTGAGGGAGGACGGGCTTTTGCCCCCGCGGTTGGGTGCTGGGCCTTTGCAGGAGCCCCCTGCTGACCCGGCCGTCCCAGCCTCCCCCGCGGGGGTGGGCACTGTTCCGTTGTCTCAGTCTCTGTCCGGGGAGGGGGGGGCAGCACTGGTGGTGGACCCCACGGAGGAGATCATTCCTCCGACCCCTGATCTGTCTGTGCCCCCTCGCCCCATGGGGGCTGGGTTAGCCCCTGCGACAGCTTTGCCTGGTGGTCCCGGGGGCACCAGCACCTCCTGGGGTGACAGGGTCGAGCGGGAGGAGGAGGAGATCCTCGAGGTGGTCAACGTGGACCACAAGGAGTTGCTCCAGCTCGCGGGCTTGTCCTGCAAGCGGGATTCTGGGGATCCAGGGGTTGGTGAGAAGAGGAGGAAAGGGTCACTGCACACGAAATAGGCATGGCGTGCACTCCTGCGTTCTCGTGCGCCACTATCAATGTGGCCAGCATTTTGACAGACCAGGCGCGGGCTACGGCCTATAATTTTCTTTCCACGAGTGGGCTGGATGTCATCTTCTTGCAGGAGACCAGGCTCACCTCGCTCGCTAGCCTTCATCGGGCGAAGCGGGAGTGGAGGCGGGGTCCTTCGTACTGGTCACTTGCGGCCCAGCCCTACGCAGGAGTGGCGGTTTTGTTCACGTCTCACCGATTTCAGGTGCAGTATGTGTGGGAACTGGAGCAGGGCCGGTGTTTGCTCTTAGACGGCTACTGCAGGCCCCATCGGTTTCGTTTCGTGGTGGTCTACGGCCCCCAGTCTAAGTTGGCGCGGAAGACCCTGTTTCGGGTCATCCGCCCCTACTTACACACCTCCCGTTTGATGGTCCTCGCCAGGGATTTCAACACCACCACCCTGTTGCAGGACCGAGGGGGGGAGCGTTGCCCACCCAGTTACGAGGGCCTCTTTTTGGCCGAGATGACCCGGACGGCTGACCTAGTGGATGTCTTCCACCGGGCCTTTCCACGGTCGCCGGGTTTCACCTATTACCATGGGACCTGTAGGAGTCATATCGATCGGATATATGTGAGTGCCCGGGTGGAGTGTTCCCCTCCGCAGATGCAGGCGGTTGACTTTTCGGACCACCGCGTCCTCTCCGTGTCCTTCCTGGCTAACCACGAGGAGCTCAGCAGGGGTCCTGGCCTGTGGCGACTGAATGTGCAGTTGTTGGCAACATCAGAGGTGGTCCAGGAGTTCTTGGCCTTTCTCGCAGACCAGGAGACCCTGTTGAGTGTTTTTCCTTCCCGTGGCGCTTGGTGGGATGAGGTGAAAACGCGTGCCCGCCAACTCTTCCGTTCCCGGGGTACCTCCATGGCTCGATCCCGCTACCTCACTTACACTGTCCTCCGGAGGTCGCTGGATCGTTTGGTATCCCGAGGGGCAGCGCGGGAGGAGGTGGAAGAGGTGCGAGTCCAGCTCCGTGGCCTGCTTTATGATCGCCATGCCTCCCTATGCTTCGAGGGGGCAGCCGGTGGGGTCGCCACTCCAGACCCTTTCCTGACTTGCAGGGAGAGGGTTCGGTGTCGGGAGGTCATGGCCCTGCGGGGCGAGGACGGTACCCTTCATACCTCCCAGGAGGACCTTTTGCGGATGGTGGGGGAATACTTCTCGGACCTGTTTGGGGATCGCCCTGTGGACCTCACCCATATCCGAGAGTACCTGGGCCTTCCCCCGGTGTATTCGGCTGTGGTCCAGGCACAGGTTGATGCACTCGCTGCTCCGATTCAGCAGGTGGAGGTGGAGAGGGCGATTCGTGCCATGCCATTGGGGAAGGTGCCTGGGCGTGATGGACTCCCAGTGGAGTTCTATCGCACTTTCATCTCCCAGCTGGCCCCCTTCCTGACCTCCCTATTTCAGGAGATCATGGACACGGGGTTTCTCCCGCGGTCATTTCGCGAGTCTATCCTGCTGCTGCTCTCCAAGGGGAAGGACGATAGCTCCTTGGACTTTTGGCGGCCGCTCTCTCTTTTGAACGCGGACCGGAAGATTCTGGCCAAGTGTTTGGCCAACCGACTGGTGGAGGTGTCGGGCGTTTTGCTGTCCCCTTCCCAGTATTGTTCCGTTCGGGGGAGAGGGGTTCTGGACGCTGTCGCCACAGTCCGGGAGGTGGTGGAGAGAGGCCGGTCCCTCCAACAGGACCATTGGTTGGTCTCCTTGGACCAGTCTAAAGCCTTTGATCGGGTCAGTCACCGGTAACTGTGGGTGGTGCTCCAGCACTTCGGCCTCCCCGCAGGTTTCCTCTTCGTCTTGCAGGCGCTGTACCGAGGGGGGGTGAGCTTCCCGTTTATTAACGGGTGGCTCGGACGGCCGTTTTGTGTCGCCTCGGGGGTGCGGCAGGGGTGCCCTTTGAGCCCCCTGCTGTATGTCTTCTCCCTCGACCCCTTCCTCCGGAGATTGTCCTCAGGTGAGTTGCGGGGCCTGGAGGCGCCTGGTGCGCCCCCGGTGACTGTCGTTGCCTACGCTGACGACATCTCAGTTTACGTGGACGGCACTGAAGGGGTAGAGGCCCTGCAGGAGGCCGTGGAGGAGTACTCGGAGGTAGCCCACTCTGTTGTCAACCACAGAAAGTGCCAGACGCTGTGGTTGGGCCCCTCGGAGGCTTCTCGCCTTCCTGCGCCCCCTTTCCTCCTCCCGTGGGGAAGGTCCGCGTTTTGGGCCTCGTCTTCGGGTCGGAGGACTGTGCGGAGTCCAATTGGGATCGTTGTCTTGAGACTGCACGTGTCGGGTGCTGCGGTGGAGGGGGTGGAGGTGTACGTTCGAGGAGAAGATCAAACTCCTCGGAACGTTTCTGCTTCCCCTTTTTCTGCACGTGGCCACGGTCTTCGTTCTTCCGTCGTCCCGTCAGGCATCTGTCAGTGCTGTCTTTTTCTGTTTTCTGTGGGGTAACCGCCTGAACCCTGTCCAGCGCAACATCGTTTGCCTGGATCGGGCACAGGGCGGTTTAGGTATGTTGCACCCCCTTGTCTTCCTGTCAGTATTGTCTATGGCGTTTCACTTGGGTAGGATGCGGGAAGGGGGTGGGGTTTGGTGGGTGGCCTCCTATCGGGGGTGGTTCTCCCGCTTCTGGGAGCAGTGGGAGGGGGCGTCCTCGGTCCCACGTGTGCGTCGGAGCGGGGAACAGGCCCCATCGTACGTTTTTGCGATGGTGGGGCTCATTCGGCGGTGGGGGGTGACCGACCCGCTCGCCCAGTCCTTGGGGCGGAAAGGATTGTACCGGATGGTACTCACCTCCCACTTTCAACCACGGTGGGCCCTGCGGGACTGTCCAGCGGATGTGATGCAGTGGGGCCTTCGGCAGTTGAACTCCCCTCGACTGCCGAAGAAGGTTCGGGATGTGGCCTGGTTGTCTTTCCACGGGCGTTTGTACGTGAGGGACAACCTCAAGTACAGGTCACAGGCCGAGCGGGTCTGTCCGAGGGCAGGGTGTGAAGGGCAGACGGAGACCATGGACCATTTCCTCCGGCAGTGCCCCTTTAATGTGGAGGCCTGCCAGTTGGTGTCCGCTGCTCTTCACCTGCGTGACCTTTCCCTCCTTACGTATGCAGAGTGGGTGTACGGGGCTGGTCCTTTCCTCTAAGGCAGGACTCCGGGACCCTCTACCTCGTCACAGCTGTAGTGCGCTACCACCTGTGGCAAGCGCGCTGTCATGTCTCGGCCCGGGGGTTGGTCCTGCCCCTCGACGAGGTGGTGCGGGACATTTTGGAGGAAGTGTCCAGCATGGCGCAACGCGAAAGGCGGGTGGTGGAGGCCCATCGTTGGGAGCGTCTGTGGCGTCACCTCACCCTCCGCCCCCCGTGAGGGGAGGGTTCCCATGGGGTTTTTGTCCTTGTCAGGGATGTGGGGTTGTTTTTCTTCCGTTGGGGGTGTGAGGGGGTGGGGTTCCCTGGGGTTTTGTCCTTGTTAGGGATTTGGGGTTGTTTTTCTCCTGGGGGGGGGGGGGTGAGTGCGTTGCTGCTGCAGTTCTGAGGAGGTTTGACCACTCGTTCGCTCTCCCTCTCTCCTTGGGGGATGGATATCCCAGTCTCTGGTATGTGTAACAGTGTCCTTTTCTTTGTGCATCCCGCTCTGCTGTCTGGTGTTGCAGGACAGCACTGGGTTCTGTTTATTCTTTGGTTTGTATCTTTGGTTTTGTTTTGGTGGGTTTTTGTTGGGGAAGGGCTGGATTTGCCTGTATGTTTTTGTTTGGGGGGGTGGGGGTGGAGTTGTTGCTTTTGATATGTTTACTTTGTGGGGAGGATGGGGATGGGGCAGGGATTGGGGGGGGGGGAGCTGCTGCTCCCTCTGAGGGGAGGGGGTGGGGACGGGGAACTATGTATTGTGGGCATGCTGGGGGGGGGGGGGATTGCAAGACCGTTGGACATACGGGACATGACCAATGGACATTGCCTGGACTGGTGTGGGTTGGTGTCGGGGGGGGGGGGAGTTTTGGGCATTGACATGAACATTGGACTAATGGAGGGGGGGGTTGGGATGGACATGGACATTGGACTTATGTGGGGGGTTGGGATGGACATGGACAGTGTTTGGACTGCTGTGGGTTGTTGTTGGGGGGGGTGGGCACGTGAGCTGGTTGCTGGGTTTGGTGGTGGGTTTGGGGAGGTGGGTCATGGGGGGGGTTCAGTTTTCTTGTTTGTGCTATGTCGGGGTGGGTGGGGGTTTTGGGGGGTATGGGTCTTGTTTGGGTTGCCTGTTTTTGCTTTTTGTATGTCTTTTTGTTGCTTGTGTCTAATAAACAAAATTTCCACTCCTACCATCTTGCTCGAGTTTTTCATGTCTGGGGAACACCAGACATAGACCTCTTTGCAAGTCCACAGAATGCCAAACTTCCCCGGTTTTGTTCCAGACTTCCAACACAGAACTGTCAAACCAGGGATGCATTCCTGCTCCACTGGGGTTAGGATTACTTATATGCATTTCCACCAATCCCTCTAATCCCCAAAACTTTATTCAAGCTCCAGAGGGACAAAGGACGCATGATACTCATAGTGCCTTCCTGGCTGAGGCAAACATGGTATCCTCTTCTCTTGCGTCTCTCTCAAGCCATTCCTCTGGAGTTAGGGGAGTGCTCCAGATCTTCTGTCCCAGGAGAACGGATCTCTACTGCACCCCAGTCCCCAGTCCTTACAACTCAAGGCCTGGTTACTCAAGGCCTAGACTCTCAGGATCTAGACCTCTCTCAACAAGTGAAGGACATTCTTCTGGCCTCCAGGAAGCCTTCCACAAGATGCTCTTACGCTTTTAAGTCGAAAAGATTCTCTTCCTGGTGTTCTCAGAGAGGACTTACTCCCTCTTTGGTACCAGTAGACTCTCTTCTAGAGTATCTCCTTCATTTGTCAGCTTCTGGTCTTCAGACCAATTCTATTAGAGTCCATCTTAGTGCTATTGCTGCATCTCATAAGCTCTTAGATGGACAGCCAATTTCCTCTCCACTTATTTCTAGATTTATGAGAGGGCTTCTTCTAACGAAACCTCCCATTAAACCACCTCCAGTGGCATGGGATCTTAACCTTGTTCTCGGTGTACTCATGGAGCCACCTTTTGAGCCTTTGGCTACTATGGATGTAAAATTTCTTTCATGGAAAGTCATTTTCCTAATTGCCATCACTTCTGCAAGACGCATTAGTGAACTTCAGGCTTTAGTGGCTGATCCGCCTTATACAAGGTTTCATCATGATAAGATGGTCCTTAGGACCCATCCTCATTTTCTTTCAAAGGTGGTTTCACCTTTTCATCTAAACCAGTCAGTTTATCTTCCAGTTTTCTTTCCTAGGCCTCATTCCTCCCCTGCGGAAAGAAAACTTCATACTTTGGACTGTAAAAGAGCTCTATCTTTTTATCTCCAAAGGACCCAGCCTCACAGAAAGTCTTCTCAGCTTTTTGTGGCTTTTGACTCTGCTGATTCCAGAGTCTAGCCATTTAGGACTTCCTGTCACTAAAAGAACCCTCTCTAAATGGATTGCAGATTGTATTTCCTATACATATCAAAGTAAGGGAATACTTCTTGCAGGCCATGTCACAGCTCATAATGTCAGAGCCATGGCAGCCTCAACAGCTAATCTTCGTTCGGTAGCTATTGAGGAGATCTGCAAAGCAGCAACTTGGGTATATACTTTCACTGCCCATTATTGTCTGGACAAGGACTCCCGTCGGGATGCCTTATTTGGTCAGGTTGTTCTGCAACACCTTTTCCATTCTTAGTTCAACTCCTACCCTCCATCCACTTAGATGCCTGAGGTCCCTAAGGGAAGCATGACCCATTTACATAGATTTGCAACATGCTGGGTCTTCCCTAGGCATCTTTCAGCTTGGGAGTCCCCATATGTGAAGACTCATTCCTGCTTGTTCCTGGAGATAGCGTAGTTACTCACCTGTAACAGGTGATCTCCGGGAACAGCAGTAATAAGTCTTCACAACCCACCCGCCTCCCCTAGGAGTTGTTTGTCTCTCTCTCTCTTACTCTATTTTTATCTACTTCTCTCCTTCGGTCTCAGCTTTAAACTCAACTGAAGTAAATAGGCGGGAAGGCAGCGCGCATGCGTGGATGCACGCTCCAAAAGCGTTCCTATTGGTATCGTTGGTGCTGACGAAACCCATATGTGAAGACTTATTCCTGCTGTTCCCGGAGATCACCTGTTACAGGTGAGTAACTATGCTTTCAATAACCACCCATATGCCCCTCACTAAAAATTCCTAATATGTATCCCCTTTACTTTTCAATATCGATATAGCAATGAATCACCTACCAGGATGCTGCACGCGCCTCAAAAGAACTCTATTCCAGCGACTTTACCTTATTGAAACTTCATTCAGGTCGCTCTAGAGAAACGCCGTACATGTGAACTAAGGATTACCATTCCATATTTAAAAGTCTCTCTCCCACTCTTCTATTGGCGGTGTCTAAATCCCTCCCCCTGGTGACATCATGGCATTATAACAAACTCTTTCTCTTACTAGTCCATTGGCGATTCCTATATCTTGCCTTCAAAGGGCGTGATCTGCGTCATTAATAGCGCTAAAACATTCTCGTCTTCCGATTTTTTAATAGTACTCTCAAAAGACGGTGTACATGCCTTACTGATGTTTTAGGGCAAAGTTTTTATAATTAATTTCCAATGCTCTGTATGTATTAATTTTCATGTTTTCTAACGTTTTCATCCCTAACCATAAAATTTTCAATATCCCCGAAAGACATCTATTTTTGTACAACATCAAAAACACAAGCTATAAACTTTTGTTTCTTCTGAATCTCTCCTGTATGATGTCAAATTCTACTCTCCCATTCTCCCTCCGACATCATTTTGTCTTCATATACAGGATGACCAATTAATATTAAGACCTGTAGGTGTCACTGATTGTAAAGTAAATATCCATTTTTGTTCTCTAACCAGTAAAAATTGCTATTGCCATTTACCAGCCATTCCCGAATCTACTCTATGCAGAAACACCTCAACTGTTCAAAAATATGTCCCTTTGCTATACGATGTTGGACCAATGGTGCCTCCTTCACCCTACATTTTAATCGACTCCTATGTTCCCCCATTCTAACTTTAAAGGAGCGAATAGTCTATCTCCAGGAACAAGCAGGAATGAGTCTTCACATATGGGTACATCAGTACCGACGGAGTCTGCGTGGGAACGCTTCCCAGCGTCCAATCAAGAGCTTTTGGAAGCATCCCAGCACGCCTGCGTGCTGCTTTCCCAACTGCCTCTCCTCAGTTTTCGTTTTTCTGTGGAGCCGGCAGGACGTCCTCCTGTCACCGCAGAAAATTCTTGTTTTTATTTTTTATTTTTCTTGTAGTCGCGGCTGTCTTCCCGACGCCACCGGTACCGCCGGTGTTTTCTTTTCTTTTCTTGAAAAATTTTCCTTTTTCACGGGTTATTTTTTCTTCATAGTGTCCCACGGTTTTTTAGGCCTTTTAGGCCTCTTCTTTTCCTTCATGGAACCGCCAGGCACTTTCTCCAAGAAATGTTCACACTCTGGCGGTACAACTTTATTTTTAGACCCTCTAAGTCGGTGTCTAACCTGCTTGGGTCTTCACAACAGTTTGGTGAGAAGAGCTCTTCAGCATCGAGGTTCCCTCGATACACGGTTGCCCTCCAACTTCGGGGCACCGTCCCCTTCTTCTTCCACACAGAATTAGGTAACCCACAAACAGTCTGTTAAGACTAGCCAGTCCTCGAGTGGTAGGTCTCATGCACAGCATGAAGACGGCCCTGGCCTTGCCCTCGAGGGCCCACTGGCTTCAAAACCCCGGCGGGAGTCTTCGGTCTCCAAAACAAATAAGGGGTTTCGGGTTGTTCCTGAGGTTCACCCCTCACAGAACATACCTCAGCCGTGTCCGGTGGTGGCATCCGCTTCGAGCGGTATCGGTACCCCGACATCGGCACTGCTGCTGGATGAAACACTCCTCACCAGGGATCGTCATCTGGCGTCCTCGGTGCCTTCGGGACCGGTGGATACTCTCCAGACTGACTTTCCATTATCGGTACCAGCACCGATACTACCACCGCCGTCGGTACCCTCCAGACGTGCATCGATAGACTCGCTTCCTTCGATGCCGAGTCTGGAATCGATCTCCAGTCTGGAGGACTGGGTACCGACTCGCCTTGGTACCGGCTCTCGGCGGTACCGAAGGCTCGGTTCCGATGATTCGGATCCACAACTCGGATCCTTCGAGGCCGATTGAGTTGCCACTGGTTGACCTTCCTTCACCGGTATCAGACACGGTACCGATATCGGTACCGACGACCTCATTACCTTTGCGGTCGGTGCCTTCCATGCTTCGCTTATCAGGCTCTCTGCCCTCGATGCCGAGTTTGGAATCGATCTCTAGTCTGGAAGACTCGGTACCAATAGTTTTTGGTACCGACATCGATCGATACCGGTGCTTCGGTACCGGGGATAGTGGCCGGATGGTCTCGGTCACCTCGGTACCGATTGAACTGTCACCGATGACTACTCCGATGTCTTTGTCAAGCTCGACTCCGACATCGGTACCGGTATTGACATCAGTACTGGTATCCACAGTAGCATCATGGCCAACTCCTACCATGCTTTTTTCAACAGGATCGCTCCATTCTATACCAAGCTTGCAGTCGATACCTGGCATGGACAATGTGGTACGGACAGTTGCTGCTCCTGATACCTGGTACCAGCAACCATCCCTTAAGCATTCCACACTGCACTGTGCAGGATCTTCTATTCCTATATATTTGGATACCTCTGTGGATGCTCAGGCTAGTTCTTTAAATCTACCCTGTCCAAGAGAAATTCCTTTCAGGGATCCCTCTTTTCAGAGTTTCCTCCTGGATATAGCAAGATCTCTTGCCATTCCTATCCCAGGACATGATCCTGCACAAGGCTCTCTTTCTACCAAAGCAAGGGAGAACATAATGCTTCCTTTGCATCATTCCTTGCAGGATCTCCTTCTAGGAATGTGGGAAACACCTTCCAGGGTACCCCCACCTCCCAGGGCAACTGATCTGCTATATCAGGTGCCCCCCTCTCCAGGGTTTCAAAAGACTCAACTTCCTCATCATTCCATAGTAGTGGAATCAGCAATGAGGCGGGTAAAGAGTAAGAAAAAGCACTCTTCCTATCCGCCAGGTCGTGAGTCTAAAACACTAGATGACTTTGGACGTCAAACCTTCCAGACATCTATGCTTTCTGCAAGAATTCTCTCATATATTTTTTATATGAGTCTTTCTCTTGAGGAGGTCACAAAGCAATTACATCTTTTATCTCCTTTCCTTTCAGATTCCAGGAGTATAGACTATTCCTCACTGCTTTAGCATATCCAGAATATCTCTTGGTTTCTTTCTCGTGCTTCCCTAGACTCTTTTGAGTCTGTTAGCAGAACCTCTGCTATAGCTATAGGGGCACGACGTAGAGCCTGGCTCCAAGCTTCAGACTTGGACAAATGGGCACAACAAAGGCTGGGACATACGCCTTGCACTGGAGAAAATCTCTTCAACAAGGAGTCTTTACGTCAGGTTACTCAGTTGTCCACTGATTTGCCTGTTCCTAAGAGTTGTTCTACCCTTCCTCTGTCCCAGTACGTAGGTACTCTCCTACCAAACTTTCTTCCCACAGGAGAAGAAGGTTTTATTCATCACTTGCCCATCCTACAGATGTTCCCCAACAGGGAAAGCATCGTTCTAGTCTAAAGAATCCAACCTCTTACCAGGCTCAGCAAACCCAGCACCTGCAGGGTTTCTGATCATTCATCATCATATGCTTGTGACCCTTGGGGTTAGAATCTAAAGTTGCTTCTTCTCAATAGAGGCAACTCACCACTTTATTCTAACCCTACACAGGGATCTCTTTCCAAAAGATATCCATTTTTTCTATATTCTATGAGCTGTCAGGATGTTCATGCCTATAAGTCACGGGTTTCTCCTCTTTTTTTTTTTTACTAGGTAAAGAGATCTAACCACTATCAGATGATAGTTACTGTACCAGCATGTATTTTTCCTTTCTATAGACTTACTACTTCATAAGTCTTCTTCAGCTCCATTCTCTTCACCCTTTTACCAAGTTTTTCCCCTGTAAGAGCAGAATTACTTACTGGGAGGCTTTCTGTTCAGCCTCTCTAGTTTTCTCACTTTACAGTGCAGAGTTTTCCTCTCTGAGTTACCTCCTCTGTTTCAATCTTGCTTTGGGGCAGCTTATCAGACATATCCAGAGTTCCTACTCCTGTTCTGTCTGTTCTTTCTGTCTTGCACAGTAAGATTCTTTCTACTGTCTTGCTAACAGCTGCCCATGCAGGAGCTTTAATGTTTGGACCACTGGTTCTTATCCACCAACAACCAGTTTGTCCTCCACTAACATCCTGTCTAGTCTTAGTAGTGGCTCCAAGTCAGTACTTCATCTCTCTTGGAGATCATCTCCCTACCAGCTTTCTAGATTGTCTTCTATTCTGCCATCTTCATTCCTGACTTTGGCAACATAGTTTGACTGAGATACTGGCTCTCTAACAGCCAGTTCTATCCCCTCATTCTCCTGCATCATGCTCTCTGCAATCTACAGAGAAGCTTTCCACTATGGGCCCTTAGAGAGCATGGGGGGGGGGTTCTCCAACAGCTATCCTAGCTGGTTAGAAAAGGCTTTTCAGTCATGTCTCCCATGACTAGATGGTTCCCCTTCTTTTTCTATCTCCTTTTTTGATATAAAGGACATAGGCCTTCTCTTACGTGAAAGCTCAAGGACTTGCCAGTTCCCTTCTTTGGTCCATAATATATCCCAGTCGGGGATATGCTCGGCCTCAGGGTAAGATCGCATGATACCTTTGCCCTTAAGCAGGTCAACATGGTATCTCATCTCTAGGCGTCTTCTGTCTACTTACCATGCCAGAGTCCTGGAAGACTCGGGACTTGCTGGCTGCACATTGACATTGTCCTTTGTTTTTCACGTCACAGTCCTGGTAATTTTGCACTAACTAGCATTCTTGCAGATCATGACCAGGAGGAATAGATTCTCTCTATGTCTTCTCAAGTAGGTTCCACCTCTTTGTTATTAGATGAATCTGTCCTCTCCACATATCCTATGTGATCACTGTACTGTAGGCATATCTTTGTCTGTTTAATTGCAGACACCCATATGTAGGCCTACATATCCATATTTATTTATTGTGTGTATTTTATACCCTGCCATATCTCACTATACATATATTCTTATATGTCTGTCTATCCATCCATCTATCTATCTATCTATCTATCTATATCTATATCTATATCTATATCTATATCTATATATGTATCTGTTGGGATATTTTATTATAGATAGATATGTATCCCCACTTATCTATTCCCCTGGCTATTCTCATATACCTATATGATTCTGACAGAGGGACTCACCCATACCTATGCTATCTAGCAGGTTTGGGGTTCTACACACACACACACTCCTGTGGTAATTAGCTATTTTTATACCATAACCTTACGGTTTAGGTACCTCTGAAGCTCTCCATGTTCAATATCTCTCCTAGCTTATCCCAGTTAGGAGAGACATTGTGGATAATCACAGGCTTTAACGCCTCAGGCATTTGTCCTCCCTTTTTGGGATACAAGGAGTTCCCACACCCTTTCTCCCCACAAGGACTGTGCCTGTTTGTCCAAATCGGTTAGCCTTCTCTTTTTGCTCCTAAGAGTGACTCACTCTGCCTCCAAAAGAGCTAGGGGTTTTCTCATAAAGCCCTCTGCTGAAGGCCCACCATTTTTGGGCTACCCCAGTTCCCCTACTGGGGTTACCTCTTCCCTTTCAAGATTCTGACCTCCACCAGTTTTCCTACAGGATTATTACTTCCACTTAGTGAAGTCCTCTTCAAGGTTCCTCTACTGGTTTTCCCAGTAGGTCCATGAACCTCCATACTTCTGTGAAATCCTGTCAAGGGAGGTCCGTCTTGCAATATCCTTTGCAATGTTATTGATGACCATCATCATCCACACATGGACTCCATCTCTGCAGTCCTATGCTAGGTTAGCTGTTCCACAGCATCCTTCTTTCTTCAACTCCTACCCTCCATCCTCAGGATGCCTGGTGTTCTGGAAGATAGCATGTTCCAGCCTATGACATGCTGGGACTCCAGGCATCTCAGCTTGGGAGTCCCCATATGTGAAGACTCATTCCTGCTTGTTCCTGGAGATAGCACAGTTACTTACCTGTAACAGGTGATCTCTGGGAACAGCAGGAATAAGTCTTCACAACCCTCCCACCTCCCCAGGAGTTGTATCTCTATCTATCTTTCCTTTCCTCTCTCTCTCTCTTTGTCTCAGCTTTAAAACTTAACTGAGGAGAGGCAGTTGGGAAAGGCGGGAAGGCAGCACGCAGGCGTGCTGGGATGCTTCCAAAAGCTCTTGATTGGACGCTGGGAAGCGTTCCCGCGCAGACTCCGTCGGTACCGACGTACCCATATGTGAAGACTTATTCCTGCTGTTCCCAGAGATCACCTGTTACAGGTAAGTAACTGTGCTTTCCCACATAGATTAATTCACAGGGGCATTGAATGACATACACTGCATTAATGGAATCACATGTTGTATGTTATCTCCAGGAACAAGCAGGAATGTAGTCTTCACATATGGGTATCGTCGGTACCAACGGAGCCTGCGCGGGAACACTCCCCAGCGTACAATAGGAAAGCTTTTGAGAGCATCCCACAGCGCCTGCATGCTGCCTTCCCGCCTTTCCCAACTGTCCCTCTCTAGTTCTTCGTTTTCTGCAGATCCGACAGGTCGCACATCCTGTCACCGCAGAAAAACTTCCCTTCTTATTCTTCTTTTTTGTGGTCGTGTCTACCTTCCCTCGATGCTACACCGGTACCACCAGTTGTTCTTTCTTTTTGTCTCAAAAAAAACCCAAAAAACTTTTTCTGGAGTCTTTTTCCAGTAATTCTCTCCTCAGGTGCCACGCGCCATTTTGGGCACTAGGCCCAACTTTTTCCTTCAAAATGGAAAAACCCTTTTCGGGTTTTAAAAAGTGTTCTAAGTGTGGCGGTACCATCTCTGTCACCGACGCCCATGAGTGGTGCCTCAAATGTTTAGGTCCTGACAACTCTATCTCAGAGTGTGTTGCCTGTGGGATGATGTCGAAAAGGGGCCAGTAAAACCGAGCTGCTAAACTTACCACCCTTTTTCCCTCCGATGCAGCCTCCGTGGCATCGACGTCTTCCAGGGCTTTGTCTTCCTCCCATGGATCTCAGGTAACTAAACATAAATCTAGCCGGTCCTCAAAGAGTCGATCTCCTTCTAGACATCGAGATGCCTCTGGCATTGCCCTTGAGGGACTTTAACTGGCAAAATTGCCCTGGCAGGAGGCTTCGGCTTCCAAAGCACTAATGGGACTCCAGGATGTTCTTGAGGCTTCAACCTCGGCAGAACTACTGATGCCATGCTCTGGGGTGCCAGCCGCTTCATCCGGCACCAATACCCAAGCATCGGCAGCATCGATAGACCAGTGATTCTTGGCTATTGAATGCAGTCTGGCGGCTCTTCTCACAGCCTCGATGCCCCTGAGACCGCTTCAGACAATTCAACCGGTACCGGCACCGACTGCATCAACATCGGCAGGTATTCTACCAGGACCGATTCATGCGCGTCTATCCGGTATCGACAAGTCGGTACCGGACCACTCCGATGCCTACTTCGATCGGTACCGGTACCGGTACCGTGCCTTGTGCGATCACCCGGATCAGAGATACTTCGAATCCTCGGATGAGTCTGAAGACTCTGAAAGCTCTGCCGATACCAGAGTACTTCTTCCTGAGATTCCTCTTCTCCTCAGCGTAGGATGTCTCCACCAGAGGATATGTTCTTTCAGGATTTTATCCAAGATTTGGCCCGAGGTCTTTCCATCACAGTGGCTCCTGAAAAAGAGCCTAGGGCAAAGGAATTGGAAATCCTACAATACCCTAAAGCTCCCAAGGAGGCAGCTGCCTTACCTATTCATGAGATCTTGCATAATCTTATGTTAAGGATGTGGGAAACACCTCTAACCACATCTCCTCACTCTCGAAGACTCAACACCATTTATTGAGTTCCTCCTTGTCCTGGGTTTCAGAAGACTCAATTACCACACCATTCCATGGTAGTGAAATCAGCCATGAGAAGGATAAAGAGTGCAAAAAGGCATGCATCTAATCCTCCAGGATGTGCGTGTAGGACTCTTGACGCCTTTGGACGTCAACCCTTCCAGGCTTCCATGCTTTCTGCTAGGATCAGTTCCTACATCTTGTATATAGGAATGTTCCTTATAGAGGTCACAGGAGATTTAGAGCTTATGAGCCCTCTCCTTCCTGATGAAAAAAGGCAAGATTATCTTCCTCTTGTCAAACATGCTTAGGATGTTTCCAAGTTTGTGAATCGTGCAGCCTTTGACTGCTTTGAATGCATAAGCAGAACCTCTGCCATTGCCATAAGTGCACATAGGATTGCCTGGCTCCAGGCATCTGACTAAGAAATTTGGATGCAGGACAAACTAGGGAATATACTTTGCACAGGAGAGAATCTCTTTGGAAAGAATTGGCAGGAAAAAGCTTATGAGATAGATGCTGACAGTATCACTTTGGATAGATTGTCTAAATCTACAGCTGATCCTGTGAGGCAAAGATCCTCTAAGAAACCATTCTTCATTAAGAAGAAAAAGTTTTATCCCTCCTATACCCAGCAGGGGCATCGATTAGGTCAGTCTGCCCAAAAGGGACAGCAGCAACAACCTAGGCAAAGAAAGACAAAAGCAGCTAAGCCTCAACCAGCTCAGCAGACTCAGCCTCCACAGGGGTTTTGACTCCTATCTAGAGAACTTTGTCTTCCTGGCCCTGAACTCTCCACCATCCCTGGAAGGTTGTGTCATTTTGCCCCCAGATGGGGTCAGATAACAGCAGAAAATTGGACTCTATCTGTTGTAAGAGAGGGGTACAAGCTTCATTTCCTCAACATGCCCCCTCCTACAATGGTAAGACAGTTCAATTCTCAGACCTCTCTCAATGACCTGTTAGGTCAAGAGGTCACTGTGCTCCTTGCTCAAGGGGCAATAGAAGAGGTACCCATTCCCCAACGGGGTACAGGGTTTTACTCCCCCTATTTCCTTATCCCAAAGAAAACAGGAGGACACAGACATATTTTAGACCGCAGAGAATTGAACAAATTCCTGTTCAAAGAGAAGTTCAAAATGATTTCTCTAGGAACTCTGCTGCCATACCTTCAGAGTCAGGATTGGCTTTGTTCTCTATTTATTTATTTTGTATTTATTTATTTCTAGATTTTCTATACTGCGCTATTTGACATCAGTGCGGTTTACAGTCAACAATTTTACACAAGGCGGGGAAGTGCCTTGTGCTTACATCAAACAGGACATATTAACTGGGATTCATAACATTGAACTATTTACATCTGAACAATGGCAGCTTACTAGTGTCGCTGTTACATTCTTATAGCTGTTGGGTGGTTGTGTTTGTGCAAGGTGTAGGGGAACCGTTGGATTGCGAGTAGTATGAGAGGAATAAATGATGTTTTATGGCTTTCCTGAATTGTGAGAGATCATTGATTGATCTTATGTTGGACGGGAGATTATTCCAACACCTTGGAGCGTAGAAAGAGAATGCCCTGTTTCTAGTAGTTTGCTTGCATTTCGTCACTTCGATCGGGGTTACCAGTGTGTTAGTGCCTATTGACCTTCTTGACCTATTATCGGGGGTATGCGTAATGAGTGCCGTGATGGACGAGGGGGATATCCTATTGATGGCTTTAAACGTAATGAGCAGTGCCTTGTAGGTGGTTCTGCCTTCTATTGGTAGCCAGTGAAGGTCCTTTAATGTAGGGGTGATATGGTCTCTTCTTGAGACTCCGCAGAGGACACGTGCTGCGGCATTCATTGCAAGCTGCAACTGGTTTAGGGAACTCTTGGGGATCCCGTGTAGGATGATGTTTGCATAATCGAAGTGAGGAAGTAGCAGGGCTTGGAAGACTGTCCTGTAGTCTTCATGTGCCAGCATTGGTCTTAGGTGACGTAACATCTTAAGCTTGAAATATATAGCCTTGATGGTATTGCTTATGTGCGCTTTAAAGTCAAAACGTTGATCAAGCGTAATACCCAGATAACGTATTGTAGGCTTACTTGGGAGCTCAGCGTCTCTGACCTTTAATGTATTTGGAGGGGAAAAGGTTTTGTTCTTTGTTATGAACAATATCTCCGTCATCTTGAAATTTATCCGAAGGTTCTGTTCGAGGAGCCAGTCTGTGATCGTGTTGAAGCAGTTAACTAAGGCAGTGAAGTCAGGATGCGCAACATCAAATGGCGTAAACAGGAGGACATCATCTGCGTAGATCAAACAGGAGATTCCAAAGGATTGAATGATTTCACAGATAGGCTGCATGTAGATGTTGAATAATAGTGCGGCTAGGGATGAGCCTTGGGGTACTCCTTGGGTTTGTTGAAATGGATCCGAGGTGTTGTCCCCCATCCTTACATGTTGCCATCGGTCCTCTAGATATGATTTACACCAATCCCACGCCAAGCCCTGAATTCTGTTGTCCTGGAGGCGTCTGAGGAGTTGAGTGTGACTGACAGAGTCGAATGCTGCGGCAATGTCAAGGAAGATCAGTGCAAATCCTTTCTTGATATTATCTAATTCTCTGGATAAGGTATTGGTTAGTGTGGTTAGTAGTGTTTCTACGCCGTGAGCTTCTCGAAACCCATGCTGGCAGTCATCTAATGGGGCTGAACTGTCTATGTGCTGTTGAATCTGTTTTTGGACATTCTTCTCAAATGTTTTGGCAAGTAGGGGGATACTTGAGATCAGTTGGTATGAGTCGGCTTTCTGAGGATCTAAACTATTGTTTTTGAGGAGCGGGCGAATGGCGGTGTGCTTGAGAGAAGACGGGAATGTTCCTGTTGAGAAGGATAGGCTTGTGATCCTTGCTATGATCGGGCTGAGTTCTGTTTTCATTGTCCTAATCCAGTGCACTGGGCAAGGGTCGTTCGGTGCGGTAGTGGTATTGATAGAAGCAATAATGTTTTTGATGTCTCCTGCAGAAGGAGGAGATAGCTCTGTAAGCAGTGGTGATTGAACTGGAGTATTTTTTAGTGTGGTTCTCGGGGCTATGTCTGTTTTGATGGCTTTTGATTGAAGGTGGTTAGCGTACAGCTGGGTTGTATTGGTTCATGGTGGGGGGAGGAGGGTTCCTTGGTTATTGATTTCACTACGTTGAAGAGATCCCTGGGCTTACTTAGGGAGCGGCGAAGAATCTCAGTATGGAATTCTTACCTTTTGGAGTATGTTAATTCCCGGTGCGCTGATAAGTGTGCTAGATAGGATGCTTGGTCCTCTGTTGAATGTGAACGACGCCATCTTCGTTCCAGTTTCCTTAAGTGGTGAAGAGACATCCTTATATCTGCAGAAAACCATGGCTCAGATTTCCTTTTACAGGCTGTTTTGTTGGATGGGGGGGTTTTCTTCATTGAGGGTAGATGAGCAAGCGAGCTTAGTGTGTCATTCCATCTCCTGGTGAGCTCGTAGAGGCTGTCAGAAGGCTGTTCGAGAATTGGAAGTGTGTGATTTGTAATCTGATCCTCATCAAGTGGTTTATGGCGTCTAGAGTTCACCAAAGATATTGTGCTCGTGTGGTTGGTAGAACAACGTTCCTGTTGCGCTGGTATTCGGAACGTGATTAGACTATGGTCTGACCACAGGACGGGCGTGATGGCTAGGTTGAAGTCATGATCGGGGCTCGCATTCGCTAGTGGAGAAAAGATAAGATCAAGGGAATTTCCTCTAGATCTCAGGGATGCGTACACTCATGTTCTCATCCATCCAACTCACTGAAAGTTCCTTCGCTTTCTGTTTCAAGGGAAGCACTACCAATACAGGGTTCTTTCTTTTGGCCTGGCCTCTGCACCAAGGGTGTTCACAAAATGCATGGCTGTGGTGGCAGCATTTCTCCGCACCTTGGGAATATTCGTCTTCCGTTACTTAGACGACTGGCTCATTCGAGCCCCTTCAGAGCCAGAGGCCAGGGTTGCGCTCTCTCGCACAATGCGCATCTTTCAGTATTTGGGACTTGTCATAAACTTCCCAAAATCCAACCTTGCTCCCACTCATTCCACAGAGTTTATAGGAGCTCTGCTGGATACCAGACAGAAAAGGGCCTCCCTTCCACAGCCCCGCTGCCTCCACATTGTGCAGTTAGCTTCCCAAGCAGTGCTAAAACCTCTCCTCACTGCTCGGGAAATGTTAGTTGCTAGGCCACATGGCATCCACCGTGCATGTGGTTCATTATGCTCGCCTCTATATGAGGGCAGCCCAGTGGACTTTATCCACTCGGTGGACTCAGGCATCAGGTTGCCTGACAGACAAAATAGAAAACTCAAATAACCTTATTTTGTCCCTCCAATGGTGGCAGTCGCCCCAAAACCTTTTGGTGGGGGTCTCCTTTTCAGCAACCCCCACCCCAAGCCACTCTAACAACAGATGCCTCACAGTTGGGTTGGGGAGCCCACCTGCAAGGCCTCTCTACCCAGGGTATCTGGACTCTACAGGAGGCCTATCTACAAATCAATCTCCTGGAACTCAGAGCAAGCTTCCTTGCTCTTCGAGTATTCCACACCCAGCTCAGTTACAAGACAGTCCTAGTTCAAACAGATAATCAAGTAGCCATGTTCTATGTGAACAAGCAGAGCGGAACAGGCTCTCTGTCACTCTGCAACGAAACTATGGGCCCTCACCAGGGAGCATCAGATTCATCTCCTTGCGGTGTATCTTCCAGGCATTCAAACCTCTTGGGCAGACAGACTCAGTCGAGTTTTGCTTCCACACGAATGGTCTCTCCATGCAGACCAGGTGGCCAAAATTTTTCAAATTTGGGGAACCCTGAAAATAGATCTCTTTGCAAGTCCACGGAATGCCACACTTCCCCGGTTCTGTTCTAGAATTCCGGCTCAGGGTTGTCAGGCCAGGGATGCTTTCCTCCTCCATTGGGGTCAGGACTTCCTGTATGCCTTTCCACCCATTCCCCTAATTCCCAAAACCCTGTTCAAGTTTCAGAGAGACAGAGATCATGTGATTCTCATAGCTCCACATTGACCATGGCAAATGTGGTACCCTCTGTTCCTACATCTCTCTCAAGCTCCGCCTCTGGAGTTAGGATCTGCTCCAGATCTCCTTTCTCAAGAGGATGGGATGCTGTGGCATCCCAATC
Source organism: Ichthyophis bannanicus (assembly GCA_033557465.1). Lineage (NCBI taxonomy): Eukaryota > Metazoa > Chordata > Amphibia > Gymnophiona > Ichthyophiidae > Ichthyophis > Ichthyophis bannanicus. Next base: position 256,304 of record JAWIIG010000037.1, on the reverse strand, counting down.
CCAGGTCTCTGCATCTCAGGGCCTGGTTGCTGAAAGATAGAACTTCACGGTCTTAACCTTTCCCGGCAGGTAAAGGATATCCTTTATGTTTCCAGGAAGCCTTCCACAAGACGCTCTTATGCATTTAAGTGGAAAAGGTTTACCATATGGTGCTTGCAGAAGGGTCTTAACCCTCTTGCTATACCTCTGGAATCATTACTGGAGTATCTCCTTCATTTATCAAATGCAGGGCTTAAGACCAATTCAGTGAGAGTTCATTTGAGTGCCATTGCAGCAGCTTTCAAGCCTCTAAATGGACAACCTATTTCCTCTCATCCTTTCATAGCGAGATTTATGAGAGGCCTTCTTTTTACTAAGCCTCCCATTAAGCCACCACCGGTGGCATGGGACTTAAATCTGGTTCTTGGGAAGCTCATGAAACTACCCTTTGAACCATTAGCCACTACCTCTTTGAAATTCCTTTCCTGGAAGTCATCTTTCTTATTGCAATCACATCAGTGAATTGCAAGCGTTGGTGGCTGATCCTCCTTATACAAGGTTCCATCATGATGAGGTATTCCTTAGGACTCATCCACACTTTATGCCAAAGGTGATGTCACCTTTTCATTTAAACCAAGTGGTTTACCTTCCTGTATTCTTTCCAAGGCCTCATGCCTCAAATGCAGAAAGGAATCTTCATACTTTGGACTATAAAAGGGCTTTGGCCTTTTACTTACAAAGGACACAGCAACATAGAAAGTCCTCTCAACTCTTTGTTGCTTTTGATCCTAGTCATTTGGGACTTCCAGTCTCCAAAAGAACACTGTCCAGCTGGATTGCACAGTGTATATCTTTTGCCTATGAAAGTAAAAACCTTCCTCTTGAAGGCCATGCCACAGCTCACAATGTGAGAGCCATGGCAGCCTCTATGGCTCATCTTCACTCTGTGTCTATCGACGACATCTGTCGAGCAGCTACTTGGGCTTCGTTTCATACCTTCACAGCCCATTACTGCTTAGACAAGGACTCCCGCTGGGATGCCTTTTTTGGTCAGGCTGTTCTTCAACACCTGTTCCATACTTAATCAACTCCTACCCACCATCCCTTGTTGGATGCCATAGATCCATGGGGGGAAGTGGAGCCCTTTCACAAGGGCACACAACGTCTGGGGCCTTCTCCCTGGCATCTGCATCTAGGGAGTCCCCATATGTGAAGACTACATTCCTGCTTGTTCCTGGAGATAGCATAGTTACTCACCTGTAACAGGTGATCTCCAGGAACAACAGGAATTTAGTCTTCACAACCCACCCACCTCCCCTAGGAGTTGTATCACTCTATCTCTCTCTCTTTCTCTCTTTCCCTCTCTCTTTTGTCTCAGCTTTAAACTCAACTGGAGAGGTAGGGACAGTTGGGAAAGGCGGGAATGCAGCACACAGATGCTGTGGGATGCCCCAAAAGCTTTCCTGTTGGACGCTGTGGAGCGTTCCCGTGCAGGCTCTGTCGGTACCGACGATACCCATATGTGAAGACTAAATTCCTGCTGTTCCCGGAGATCACCTGTTACAGGTGAGTAACTATGCTTTCTTAAGGGATATGCGGATCCCTGATATTTAAAAACATCGATTTCCATGGTGATGTCACATATGTTACAGCCTCCACATTTCCTTTGGCCCTTTGGCACGTCTAATGAAATTGCTGTTGAAACAGGAGATTTCAGTACAGCAGGACTGAGTTGTTTTAAATTTCGGTTACGTTGCCATACACAACGTATTTTTTTATCCGCTAATCCTGGAATAGCCCCTAAAATGTTCCCATGTCTTTTTAATATTGTCTGGATACCTGAACTTAATGGGGAATAACGAGTAATTAAATTGATATTAGCGGAGTCAACATTTTCCATTTTTTTAGTCTCCAGTAGTAAAATTCAGTTATTATACAGGGCCCTTGAGTATGCTCGCTTCACCACTGTTGTGGGATAACCTCTTTCCCTAAAATTTCCAGATAATTGTTTTGATAACCTTTTAAAATCCCCGTCCTCGGAGCAATTTCTTCTATACCGTAAAAATTGAGAGAAGGGAAGGCTCTCTTTTAATCTCGTTGGATGCGCACTTGAAAAGTGCAAAAAGGTATTACAGTCTGTGGTTTTTCGATAGACCAATGTTACCCATTCCCCTTGCCCTCTACTGATAACTACATCTAGATATGCCAGCCTCTCTTTATGGTAGGTATATGTAAATTTTATATTGTGATCACACTGATTAATCCACTGCAAAAATAATGTTAACCTTGCTTCTGTATCTCTCCATAACATGAAAACGTCATCTATATAACAATTCCATGAAATCACATTAGAAACATATGGAGATTGAGACAACCATTGTTCCTCATAGTTACTCATATAGAAGTTTGCTATTCAGGGGGCACAGGTGGCTCCCATGACCACCCCAGATACTTGTTGATAAATAACTCCCTCAAAGATTAAATAATTTCGGTAAATGGCCCAAGTTAGCTAATTGTAATAAAAATGTGAGCTGTGCCTCTGAAAGGTTTCCTCGTTGACTCAAAACCTGCTGTCAGAGAGGCTGTTGTTGTCAAAAAAGCATCTTTCAGGAAATGGAAAAAAGAGCCAAACAACGAAACCTGGAAACAGCACAAGCACTGGCAAATCAAATGCAAGGCATTGATAAGGCAGGCAAAGAGAAAATTTGAGAAGAAGCTTGCTGCGGAAGCAAAAACGCGAAATAAAGACCTTTTCAAGTACATTCGTAGCAAAAAAACCTGTGAGAGAGTCAGTTGGTCCATTAGATGATAAAGGGGTTAAAGGAGCACTAAGAGGCGACAAGGCGATAGCGGAGAGACTGAATGAATTCTTTGCTTCGGTCTTTACTGAGGAAGATGTAGGGATGTTACCCATGACTGAAGTGGTATTTAAAGGTGCGGAAGAATTGAAGGAAATATCGATACATCGGGAAGATGTCTTACAACTATTAGATAAACTGAAGAGTAGCAAATCACCTGGGCCGGATGGTATACATCCAAGGGTGTTGAAAGAACTGAAATATGAGATTGCAGACCTGCTATCAGTAATCTGTGAACTATCATTAAAATCATCTCTAATACCTGAAGATTGGAGGATAGCAATGTAACACCAATTTTTAAAAAGGGTTCCAGGGGTGATCCGGGAAGCTACAGACCGGTGAGCTTGACGTCAGTACCAGGAAAAATGGTAGAAACCATCATAAAGAATAAAATTACTCAGCATGTAGAAGATAGTCACAACCTAATGGGAATCCAAAATCAAAATGTACCAAACCCGGTAATCAAAAACCTCTAAAAACATGTACCGAGAAAACTAAACCTTAAAGTGAAGCAATCAAACTTATTTTTTGTCGGAGCGGCTACCACAGAGAGGGGAAAGGAACCACCCCAAACCGCTGCAGCCAGTCCATTTTAATCATAATGTAAAATAACTTATGGAAAGTGTTTAAAAATTACACTTATCTGATTATAGTGGTGATATCCAGCACCGTAATTATTTGTAGAAGAACAGGCCAAAAAAGGACTAGTACGACAGCCTCAGGAACGACGTGTCACGTTTCGGGGTCAAAGACAGAGCCCCTGCATCAGGTCCCAGCCTTATCTAGCCAGAATAGCCTTGAAGAGCGTCTTCAAACTAACGGTTTTTATCATGGTGTATAATGCCCGGATGAGAGCCAGCCCACAACAGCAAAAACCAATCAGAACGAAGGGGAAGGAGGAGCACCACTCAGCGCCTCCCCCCCCAGCTGATCAGAGTTTGGCAGTCAAACATCCACTGCTGGAGACCGCCATTGGGAAATCAAAGGATAGTGTGCCAATCTATTTGTTGATTCAATCCCAAGGGGGTCACAGTTCCTAAGCGATGAATCCAACGCTGTTCCAATAGCTGTAAAGTTTGAAGGCGATTCCCCCCTCGCGGGGGGGGGGGGAATTCTTTACCGTCAGCAGTGCTATCTTCAAATTTTTGGGATAGCTATGGGGGCCACAGTAGCCCCTTCGGTAGCGACCATCTATATGGGGTGGTTCGAAGAGTCCTTCATCTATCCCCATCCTCTATTTCAGAACATCCCGTTCTGGCGACGGTTTTTGGATGATATCTTTTTTCTATGGACGGGGACGTTAACAGATTTGGACAATTTTTTGACATCTTTGAATTCATTCAAACAAAACATCCAATTTACTGCCCAGATTGATGCAGCTATTATTCAATTTCTGGATGTTCAAATAGAGCTGACTGACATTGGTTTTTGCACTTCTCTATTTCGCAAGTCGGTTCAGAGAAATACCCTTCTAAAATTTAATAGTTATCATCCACCATCACTTAGGAGGGGTTTACCCTTTGGGCAATTCCTCCGACTTCGGCGGATCTGTTCTAACAACATTGATTATAAGCGGGCTGCGACAGATTTAAGTTTACGTTGCCTCTCCAGAGGCTATCCTACTAAGATAGTTAATCTGGCCAAGAAACGGGCCAGTAACATTCATCGAGAATGGTTGCTCACAACCTTTTCCTCCTTGCAAGATCAATCTTCACATGTTACTGGAATTCTCCCTTACATATGTGGTTCAAGGAATGTTGTAGATATTTTACATCGATTTTGGCCTGTATTGGCCGTCCATCCCTGCTTTCGGAGAAATTTACGAATAGCCTATACTCGTGCTACAAATCTGCGGGATTTCATTGTGCATACTGTCCCTGTTGAAGACCGTCCACCACGGTTTCATGCTTCAGCTGGTCATTTTTCTTGTGACTCCTGCACGTACTGTTCCAATACATTGGTTGGATTGTCATGGACAGATCAACACACTGGCAAATTATATACTACCCGATGGAGAACAGACTGCTTGTCATCTTTTGTTGTATACTTAATAGTCTGCCCATGTGATCTTTACTATGTAGGACGCACTTCAAGATCTTTCAAGTTGCGACTTGGTGAACATGCGTCTCGTTTACGCACACGTAACTTGTCAGCTCCATTGGTTGATCATTGTATGACAGCTTCTCACAGTTTTTTTGATCTTCATTGGCGTATCTTGGATTTTGTTCCACCTAACCCGCGAGGGGGGAATCGCCTTCCAGTTTACAGCTATTGGAACAGCGTTGGATTCATCGCTTAGGAACTGTGACCCCCTTGGGATTGAATCAACAAATAGATTGGCACACTATCCTTTGATTTCCCAATGGCGGTCTCCAGCAGTGGATGTTTGACTGCCAAACTCTGATCAGCTGGGGGGGAGGCGCTGAGTGGTGCTCCTCCTTCCCCTTCGTTCTGATTAGTTTTTGCTGTTGTGGGCTGGCTCTCATCCGGGCATTATACACCTCTTCATGATAAAAACCGTTAGTTTGAAGACGCTCTTCAAGGCTATTCTGGCTAGATAAGGCTGGGACCTGATGCAGGGGCTCTGTCTTTGACCCCGAAACATGACACGTCGTTCCTGAGGCTGTCGTACTAGTCCTTTTTTGGCCTGTTCTTCTACAAATAATTACGGTGCTGGATATCACCACTATAATCAGATAAGTGTAATTTTTAAACACTTTACATAAGTTATTTTACATTATGATTAAAATGGACTGGCTGCAGTGGTTTGGGGTGGTTCCTTTCCCCTCTCTGTGGTAGCCGCTCCGACAAAAAATAAGTTTGATTGCTTCACTTTAAGGTTTAGTTTTCTCGGTACATGTTTTTAGAGACAACCTAATGGGAGACAGCCAACATGGCTTTAGACAAAGAAGATCTTGTCTTACTAATCTGTTATGTTTTTTTGAAGGAGTGAATAAACAGGTGGACAAAGGTGAGTCCGTTGATATTGTGTATCTGGACTTTCAGAAAGCCTTTGACAAGGTCCCTCATCAGAGACTTTTGCAAAACTAAAGAGTCATGGGATAGGAGGCAGTGTACTATTGTGGATCAGGAACTGGTTAAAAGATAGAAAGCAGAGAGTAGGGCTAAATGGCCAATTTTCCCAATGGAGAAAGGTGAATAGTGGTGTACCCCAGGGATCTGTGCTGGGTCCGCTGCTTTTTGACATATTCATAAATGACCTGGAAAGTGGAATAACGAGTGAGGTTATCAAATTTGCAGATGACACAAAACTATTTAAAGTTGTTAAAACCCAAGAGGATTGTGAAAAATTGCAAGAGGATCTTGATAAATTGGAAGACTGGGCATCAAAATGGCAGATGAAATTTAATGTGGACAAGTGCAAGGTTATGCACCTAGGGAAGAACAACCCAAACTATGGTTACACGATGCAAGGTTCCACATTAGGAACCTCCACCCAGGAAAAAGATTTAGGCGTCATTGTGGATACCATGTTAAAACCCTCGGCCCAGTGTGCAGCGGCGGCCAAGAGAGCAAATAGAATGCTAGGTATGATAAGGAAAGGAATGGAAAATAAAACAAAAGATATTATAATGCCTCTATATCATTCCATGGTGAGACCGCACCTTGAATATTGTGTGCAATTCTGGTCGCCGTATCTTAAAAAGGATATAGCGATTTTAGAAAAGGTTCAGAGAAGAGCCACCAAAATGGTAAAGGATACTCCTATGAGGAAAGGCTAAAAAGGTTAGGGCTCTTTAACCTGGAAAAGAGACAGCTGAGGGGAGATATGATAGAAGTCTATAAATTAATGAATGGAGTGGAACGGGTAAACGTAGATCGATTGTTTACCTTATCAGAATATAGAAAGACTAGGGGACATGCAATGAAGCTACAGGGTAAACTATTTAAGACTAATAAAAGAAAATATTTTTTCACTCAACGTGTAATCAAACACTGGAATTTGTTACCGGAGGATGTAGTAAAGGCTGTTAGTGTAGCTGGGTTTAAAAAAGGTTTGGACAAGTTCCTGGAGGAAAGGTCCATAAACCATTATTAAGAAGTGACCAAAGATATCAATGCTTGACCCAGTACAAGCATTGTGGAACTTGTGTCTCTTGGGGAATCTGCTAGGTACATATGACCTAGATTGGCCACTGTTGGAAACAGAATACTGGGCTTGATGGACCCTGGTCTGACCCAGTATGGCATGTCTTATGTTCTTATGCTCTACCACCTCATATGCTGCTAATTGAGGAATATTTGTATATAAGAACGTCACGTCCATGGTGACCAATAATATATCTGTATGTGTTGCCCATTGTGCTTGATTATGTAAAATATTTAAAAAATGCATGGTGTCTTTGATATATGATGGAATGTCTGGTAATAATGGACGTACTGTAAATAAGAGTCCAAAAATGTAGCCAAAGGTTTCAATATAGTGCCTCTGGTAGAGACTTTCGGTCTACCTGGAGGTCTTTCCAAATTTTTATGTTTCTTTGGAACTGTATAGAACTTCGCTATCGTGGATGTCTCTATATTGAGGTATTGATACTCCTTACGGGTAATTAATTTATTTTATAGGGCCATTTGGGTAATCACTTTAATTTCTGATTGTAGAGAATACTTTGGATCTTCTGACAAGATTTTATAAGTTGTCTTGTCTTGTAGCTGTTGTAATGTTTCTGATAAGTAGTATTCCCTACTTAACACCACTACCGCTCCCCCTTTATCGGCCCTCCTTATTATAATATCAGTTCTTTACTGTAGATCTTTTAATGCTCTTTGTTCCCGTTTTGACAAAGCGGTAAAATACTTTTTACTGGATTTTTCTAGAGATTGTACTTCTTTTAATACTAGTTCTTTAAAAATTACTGAGGCTGGATGTAAGGGACTCTGTGGAGACCAGGTAGACTTGAATGGTAATTTTATCCAGCGTGTTTCTCGTTCTTCCTGTATTATTGCTTCCCGCAATTCATCTTCACATGTATGGAACGCAAAAAGTTCTTTAAATTCAATTTTCTAATCAGGCCTTCAAAATCAACCCGAAACTGGAACGCGTCAAAAGTAGCATTAGGAACAAAAGACAATCCCTTGTTCAACAAATCTATGGATCCTTGAGAAAGTAATTCTCCTGATATATTCACCACCAAATCCATGCTTGTCTTTTGACCGATAGTGCTCTTCATTTTCTCTTTTGAATTGGGCAATCTCGATTTCTTCCCCGCTCTACATCTTTCTTCTTTTTCTTCTTGTCGTCCTCTTTTGAGGCGCGTGCAGTATCCTGGTAGGTGATTCATTGCTATATCGATATTGGAAAGTAAAGGGGATACATATTAGGAATTTTTAGTGAGGGGCATATGGGTGGTTATTGAAATGGGTTTTATTTTACAGAGATTAAAGTTGAAATTAAAGCGATTGATGATCCCCTGAGGAAACAGCTAATGTGAAATGCAGTGGAGGTGCCTGGGGGAGGCGTTGGGATCTGAGAAACGGAGGGCGAGTGGGAAGAAGGAATCAAAGCAGAAGCTAAGCATTTGATATTTACCGAGTATTGAAAAAATGGAGTGGTTAAGAAATCTGCATGATAGAGTTGGTATTTAGCATTCAACATTTGAAAAATGAAATATAAGTCCCACAAAACTTCAGTCTTGGCTATAGAAGATTATAATAGATATGAGTAGGGTGCTGGAGGTCATTGGTGCTATTCAGCACTAATGTTGGACGTATTGTAAGTCTGAAAAGAAGTGCCAAAAAAGTCTGAGACCTCTAGCAATAATAAGAACGATTCGGTAAGTAACCACAAGTGCTAATGTGATTTTTTTTAAAAAAATGTTTTGATTCTATGTTGATAGAATTGAGCATTTTTTTTGCATTTGAATTTTTGAGTTATAATCACTCAGAGAAAGACCGTAAATAGTTGTTGCCTTAGCTAACCAGGCAGCAGCGATATTACATGCTGCCTGGTTAGCTCCAGCACCGAAAGATAGGCAAGGGTTTTTCTTGCCTATCTTTTTGGCGCAGATCGCTAACCAGGCAGCATGCAATATCGCTGCTGCCTGGCTATTGCTTGTCGCCATCTCCGCTCCAACCCCGAAGACCCCCGACATGTTTTGATGCTAACCGGATAGCATCGGAGCACATAGGGGAGTTAGAAGGGGATATTCAACGGCACTAACCGTGTAAGTGCCATTGAATATCTCAATTTAAGGCATTTCACAGTTTACTGGACTGTAAACCATGTAAATGCCTTTCAAATATCGGGCCCTTAGCTTTTTTTGTATATTGAGCTGAAGAGCTTTACCTGTGGTCTGTTGCAGCTTTCAGCATTCAGCTCTTCTAGAGGATAATTTTATGACTAGTTGTCTAGTTTAAGGCACTCAAAATATGCCAATTTTACACCTGCGTTATAAGGAAAAGTAAATGGATTAAGGTTTATTATGTTTGATATACCGCATTTTGCAAGTATCCAAAGCGGTTTACATCTTTCAGGTTAAAATATAAGTGAAAATAAAATAAAATAAGTGTAGACCGTACAAAACATTAAAAGAATTTGATTAGTATCAGGATAGAGACAGCAAAAAGGAGTTCAAACAGGGTGGGAGTCTGGTCGGTCCCCAGGCTCCATCTCCAGCTCAAATGCTAATTGGAAAAGGAAAGATTTGACTAGGAATTTGAGTCCTTTAAAGGAGGGCTCAAGGCGCATGTGAGATGGGAGAGAATTCCATAAAATGAATAGAACAAATGAATGAGAATCCACTAGCACGTGGAAGGAAGAAAGCAACAGAATTTGCAGAAAAAGAATGAAACATCTTTAAAGAATTACATCAGCTAACAAGGAAAAATAATTAGCTAAAGCATAAGTACACTGGGAAATATAGAGGGGTTACTTCAGCAGCCACAAAATCTGACACAGGAATGGTTAAGGAGAAGTGAATTTAAACCTAAAGATATGATAATGTGTTTGTTTATTACAACCATTTCCTATACCACCATTCATAATATATGATGGCAGTTTACATTAATAAAATTGCCCGAAGGGATAAAACAGAAAGATAAGTCAGTAGTACTGTTATATGTATCACACACATCACACTGCCTCACTCCTCCTCGAAAGTATGAGAAAAGAAGTACGCTTTTAAATCCAATTTTAAATTTGGCCAAACTTAATGCAAGCATTTAAGAATTGCATTCCATAGCAATGGCAGAACAGCTAAAGGGGGAGGGCAGCCGCTGCATACAGCAAACACCAAGAGAAAGTGTGGAGAAGGACCACAACCACACAGAAGTTGTCTTCTATCAACACATTTTCCATATTCAGTTCTCGCATATAATAGTTGGTATTTCCAGTAATTGTTGTATATGTATTTCTTCCTAGTTATTGATTTTGATGCTTTATTGTTTAATATAGCATTAATTGAACTACATGGTGCCCCCTGATGCAGAAGCAGTTGCCGAAATGTGGCCAAGTTGGGTCTTCAATAAAGTATTTTAATAGAAGACTCCTTTTGTGTGGCTGTGGTCCTCCTCCGTTCCTTCTCTTGGCGTTCTATAGCATTGGCACCAGAATGCAAAATGCTGAGCTGCTGGTTGATCCCAGATATGCCCTTGATCGAGGGGAAACAACCAGAAGTCAATTCTGAAGAGAGTGTAGTGTCCGAATTCATATTTGGGGTATAACTATAAAGACAAAGGATAAACGGTTTTCAGAACTTTGAATGTAAGCAATTGTAACTTAAATTTAATTCTGTAAGATACCGGAAGCCGGTGTTTTTTTTTGTTTGTTTTTTTTTTATTTAAATGTTTATTAACTATATCACACGATACAAAGCAGAAATTCAAACACATCAACTATACAGCCATGATTTAACCAGCCCCCCTCCCCCCCTCCATCCTGCTACTGTTACAAGCAGTCAATATTCTTCACAAATTATTACTTCTCCAGCACAAATATTTTTCCCAGATTTTGAAAAACGTTTTGGAGCCATTGTTTTTAATGGCAGTTGCCTTACTAAGCAAATAATTAGAGTCGAGGGAGGCTATACATTCCCGCAACGTGGGTGGGTGCACCTGCCGCCACCGCCGTGCCACCAACATTCTATACGTCACACACCCCATATTGACAAAGAAACTTTCTACCTGGGTAAGATTCGCCGGTCTACTCCCCAACAAGGCCACAGCAGGGTGTGGTTCGACCAGTTTCCCCAATATAGCACTCAACAAACCAAATACTTCTCCCCACCTTTCCTGGAGAGTTTTACAAGCCCACCAAACATGCATGAAGGTCCCCTTTTCCCCACATTCCCGCCAGCACCTATCAGTATGCCCTACAAACATACCATGGAGTTTCTCGGGTGTGAAGTGCCATCTATACAATACTTTGTAGTTATTCTCTATAAAGCTGGCTGGTAACATTCCTTTATACCTAGTCTGGAAAAGGCCGGCCCACTCCTCCTCATCCCCGGGTATCCCCAGGTCCTGCTCCCAGGCTTGTTGGAACGGGTTATGACCCCTTTCCCCTTCCATCATATTGTAAAATTTGGTCACAAGCTTCTTTGTTTGCCCCATCAAAAACAATGTCTCAATCTCCGTAGGGTCTCTTTGGAGCCCGGGTAAAATCTTATGTTTCAGGTAATGACATATCTGCTGGTAGGGGAAACGATCGTTAGCTTCTAAGCCAAAGTGTTGCCTTAAGGTCGAAAATGCCTTAATCTCTGTACCCTCCAGTAGCTGCCCAACGTGCATTAGCCCCTTCTGTACCCAGCTCATAAACACACTACGTCCCACCGCAGGTGAGAAATCCGGGTTATCAATTATAAGTATCAAGCGAGACACCTCCCCTTTACCCAACCACTTACGTCGCCATCGATGCCAGAGGTGTAGCGTTCTCTGGACATAGGGGTTGCATTCACGCACCCCCATGGGTCTCCCTCGAGGCCACCATATCCAATCTGATAATTTCTCCACCCTTAAATCCTCCGCCTCCATTCGCACCCACTCCTTGCCATACTCCACCCCCCAGTCCACTATTGCACTTAGTTGTGCTGCTTCCATATATCGGTTCATGTCAGGAATGGCCATTCCCCCATTCCGCCTACTCTTAGTAAGCAAAGACCACGCGACGCGATTATTCTTCCCTCCTCCAATAAACCTCATAATGGTCCGCTGAAGCTTCCCCATATACGTTCTAGGCATCCCCACTGGCAGCGTCCGAAATAAGTATAACCACTGGGGCAAGATCACCATCTTAATGGCTGAAATCCGCCCTAGCCAAGATAGTTTTTTACATTCCCAGAATTCCAATTCCCTCCGCATTTTTTGGCCCAAAATTCACCCTTCCTAATTCCCTCTCATTGGCCATTAAATATATCCCCAAATATTTCACCCGCTTTTTAGCCCATTTAAACGGGAACCGCTGCTGCAGCAGCTGTTGGGTATGAGGGTCAGCTGAAATATTAAAAATCTCCGACTTTGTAGCATTAATCTTAAAACCCGAAAATTTGCCAAATTCCACCAATATCCTATAGAGCACCTCCACGGATTTCAGGGGTTCTGTCACCAGAAAGAGCAAATCATCTGCGAATAATGAGATTTTACTTTCCCAGGACCTCCCTGTAACCCCCTTCACGGCGGGACACTCTCTCACCAATTGTGCCAGAGGTTCCATTGAAAGCACAAAGAGCAGGGGTGAGAGTGGACATCCCTGGCGTGTCCCCCTCTCCAATTCAAATGCGGCAGAATAAGCCCCATTCACACGAATCCGCGCTAACGGATTGGAGTAAATAGCCTTCACCCAGGTGAGATATCCCCCTCCCAGACCCATTAAATCTAACACCTGCAGCAGGTAAGGCCAAGACACTCGGTCAAATGCTTTCTCTGCATCGATGGTCAATAAGACCAATTGCGTTCCCGCAGCCTTCCCCTTCCAGATCGTATTCAACACCTTTCGGATGTTATCAGCGGTTTGCCTACCAGGCACAACCCCCCCCCTGGTTCTCATGCACTAAGCTGGGCATGAAGGGTAGCAATCTATTAGCTAAAATTTTGGTGAAGATTTTAAAATCAGAACCCAGCAGCGAGATAGGTCTATAGGAGCTACAAAGAGTAGGGTCCTTCCCCCTCCTTTGGCAGCAGAGTAACCCCCGCTGTTCGGAGGGTATCCGGTAGCCCCCCCCCCCCCTAAAGGAGTTATACAATCGGGCCAGAATGCCACTCAGTTCCTCTTGGAAGGTCTTATAAAATTTATTAGGATATCCATCTAGCCCTGGAGCTTTATGCGTCGGTAATGAGCGAATCACTGCTGCTACTTCGGCCGCTGTAATAGGCCTTGCTAACAACTCAGCATCAGTTGAAGATAGTTTTGGCAACTGCATTTGTAAATACTGATCGCGCTCTGCCTGCGACCCAGACTCCTCCGCCTTATATAACTGCTGATAGAACTGTACAAATTGCTCCCTGATCTGTTCCCCAGACCTCATTTCCCTCCCCCCTGCATCGCAAATTTTAGTTATAAGATTCCGCCTCTGGTGCTTTTTCAACCGGTACGCTAGCCACCGGGAGGGTTTGTTACCAAACTCAAAGAAGGTTTGCTTCAGTTGATCCTGGGCAAACTTAATCTCCCCCAGTTCTATTTCCCCCAATTCCCGCTTTGCTTCCCGTAAGTCCTGTAGCCCCTGGTCATCGATCTCCCCCCTTTGATGGCGCCCTTCCCCTTCCCGGATTCGATGTCTCAGGGAGATTTTCTTCTCCTCTGTAGTCCTTTTCACATGCGTTCCGAGGGAGATCAACTCCCCCCTCACAACCACTTTCAAGCACTCCCAGAGGGTCGCAACCTTACAGCCCTCTATGTCATTTAAATCCAAATATGTTGTTATGGCAGACGCAATTTTTTGTCGTATCTCCAGATTTTCCAGGAGGGCTTCGTTTAACAGCCAGTTACGCTGCACCTTCCGCTCCGGTCCCACCCTTACATCTATCCAAACCGGCGCGTGGTCTGTCCACGTCCTCTCCCCAATTTCACAATCAGTCACCTCAGCCAGCAGAGTGTCTGAGACCCAGATCATATCTATCCTCGAAAAGGAGGTGTGTGCAGGAGAGAAGAATGTATATGCCCGTTTGCGACCCCGCAGTTCTCGCCAAGTGTCTCTAATACCCAGGGACCTACTCATTATCATGAGCCTTCTCCTATCCTTTGCATTACCCCCTCCCCCCTCGGAATTATCCAGCTGGGGGTTAACAGTCAAATTAAAATCCCCCCCATAATCACTTCCCCCTCTGCAAACCTTTCCACCGTGGCGGTTAAACTTTCATAAAACTTGCCCTGGGCAGTATTTGGGCCATAAACATTCACAAGGGTGAACAACTTACCCCGAATCCTAATCTTAAGAAGCAGGAAATGTCCCTCCCTGTCCCGAAGGATTTCCCCCTCCGTGTATTGTAGGTGCTCATTAATCAGGATTCCCACTCCCCCCTTTTTTAATTCAACTTTATTGGAAGCAAACCAGCGGCCTGGGAATTGTCTATGGTGTACCCTCCATTCATCTCCTCTCTTTAGGTGGGTTTCTTGGAGAAAAATAACATCTCCTCTAAGCCTAGCGCATTCTTTAAACATCCGCTGCCTTTTGACCTGGGAATACAGCCCCCTAGCATTCAAAGTTATTATTCGTAGCTTAGCCATTTTCAAAAATAGCTGAGAGAAATGTCACTAGCTGATTTGCAGCAGGATGAATTCTCCCTATCCCCTCCCCCTCCCACTCTCCCCCCCTCTCCTCCCCTCTCCCCCCCTCCCCACTGCATCCACCACCTCCACCATCTGCCCTTGGCAGTGAGGCATGACAGACCAGACAGCTCCCCTCTCTCTCTTCTCATATTATCCATACCTGCTAATTTAACAATAGTAGCAATCATCCCTCAACATTATCTCATCCCGACATCCCGTAGGTCACAAGAATAGAGACAACCAACTAATACGATCAATGTCCCCAAAGTCATCTCTTATCCTCCGACAATGTGTCAGGTTTCCTCTGCCGCCGGAGTCGTTTCTCTCCTGCAGGTGCCCGCCGCCATCTCTCCTCTACTGATGAGGGCTGATTGGCCTTGCTATTAACATCAATTGCACTGTCCGACCAGCCAGCCTGGCTCATGAATTGCTGTGCTTCTTTTAAAGTCCGAATGTAGGAGGATACTCCTTCCCTACTAAATTGTAATCCAAACGGATAGGTCCAACGGTACTTGGTCTGCTCTTCCCTCAACCGTTTGGTCAATCCAGCCAGCTCTCTCCTTTTCCGCATCGTGATGGCAGATAGGTCCGCATATATCTCAATTTTCCGGTTCTCCCACGTGATTTCCGTCAACTTCCTTGCCGCATTCACTATCTCAGATTTTGTGGAATATTCATGAAAACATGCATTAATATCCCGTGGGCGCCCCTCTCTCTGCGGGTCAAGTGCTCTGTGGGCCCTCTCTATTTTCCAGCACAGTCCTGTACTTTCCACTCCGGCCTGGCCCAGTATCCACCTGCTCCACCATTTTTATACAGTCCTCCTTTCTGTTGCTCTCAGGTACTCCTTGGATTCTCAGATTGGACCTACGTGCTCTGTTCTCCATGTCTTCAATTTTCCTCCACATCTCCTCCTGCTCCCCCGCCAACTCTCCATGTTTCACGCGCACCTCTTTAAGCGCACTCTCTTGCTCCTCCACTTTATTCTCTACATCCTCCAGCCTCTGTCCCACTTCCCGCACGTCCATACGCAGCTCCTCCATCCACGTCTGGGCCTCGGCTTTGAAGTGGGCCAAGTCCTGTCTGAGCGATGTAAACCACTCCTGAAGCTCCCCTTTCAGGCCAGCTATTTCACTGGGTTGTGAGGCTTCTGTCAGCGCAGCTACTCCCTCCGGCGCTGTACTCACCGGGCTCGCACATGGCGCTGCCATTTTGCTCTTCCCCGCAGGCCCGCTTTGCGTCGCTTTAAAGGCGAAAGCCTTCAGGTCTGCGGCATTCTTTTTTGCTCCCGCCATCTCCCGGAGCCCCTATCCAGCTCTGGCTCTGGTATGGGGAGGATTGCCAAGCTCCAGAAGCTTATTTAAGCAGGTATTTAGTTTCTCTTCGACGGAGCTCCGTTTTCAGGCTACCGTCTCTGTCTGTGACGTCATTTCCTCCCTGGAAGCCGGTGTTTAACAAAGAGGCGCGTGACCTTAATTGGACTTTATTGTGTATATATTAACTTAATGGCAGTTCTGAATGCATTAGAGTCTTCCAACGGCAACATGCCTAGAAACATAGAAACATCAGAAATGGGAAGGAAGTGACCTCAGGATCTTAGAGGCTGCGTTGAACCTAATCTATAAAAGCAAAACCCTTCCAGAGACTCTGCATTAGTGAAATAGAAGAGCCAAATTATTGCTAAATGGCAGTGTGCCTGGGGGGAACACAAAGATTGAGAAGAAATTCCAGTGAACCAGAGTGATGATTATTGGTAGACTGTGAGTGGGAGTCCAGGTGAGGCAGTGGATGACTGTTGTTGATCAGTGTAACAGTGAACACGCGGAGGGTTTTGAGTTAGAGGTTGGGCTTTCTTGTTCAAGTTGGTGGGGTTCTTAGAACATATGAGGGGTCAATATTGTTGTATTTCATTAGGATGTAGGGGTAGGGGGATGTTTATATGGGAATAGAAGGAGGGGTTATGCATTGGTCAAGCTTGGGGGAGGGTCTTGGAGCCTGATGTCTCTCATGAAGAGTCTGTTTGGATGAGGGAATGTAGATGGAAGAGGTGGGTATAGAGAGGGTGGGATAGGAAATGGGGAGGGTGGACTGGGGGACAGTACTGGGGGAGATGAGGGAAGAGGTGGTGTGAGTATGGGTGGTATGTGTGGATAAGTGGGGTGACTGATTTGGAGAATGTGTAGAAAAACTGTTCTGAAAATAGTCTCACTAAATGTGAAAGGTCTAAACTCATGGTATAAATGGCAGATGCTGATGGGAGAGTACATGTGACCAGGTGCAAATATCTGTATCATACAAGAAACTTATTTGCTACCTCAAGCAGAACACTTGCTTAAATTTATGAGTATCCTTGTGTTTTGTGCCTTTGGCAGGATAGAGAAGTATATGTAAATTGTTTACTGTTCATGTTATATGTAAACCGCACTGATCTTGAAAAGTACAGTATATAAAACTAAATAAATAGGGAAGTGGTCATTTTATATTCAAGAGACTTACCGATCTCTCTGGTAGATTTAAAAAAAGGGGAATTTCAAAGGAGGTTCTTGTGGGTGAAATTGGCAGTGAGGGCAAAGTCATCCACACTGTGGCATAAGAAGAGTTCTGATATATAGAAAGGAATCTTAGCAGGATTAGATGTGTTATATGAGGGGACTTTAATCTGACACAGAATAGTTCGGGGTGGAGGGGGCAGGGATGGAAGAAGAGAGATGATGAAATGAAGTGTTTATGAATGGGATAGGATTTATTTTATTTAGACAGTTATGTATATCACCTTATCACCTTAAAGATGTTTGGAGTCTCCTACATACATGAATGCGTAGTTACACATTTTACTCGATCCCCATTCTTCCTATATGAGGACTGATTTGTTTCTGATGGACAGAGTGCTACTCCCTAGAGTGAAAGGGGTGGAGATTGATAGCATAGTTTGGTAAGATCATGCACGGTGTGGTTGGAGATGGAGGTGGAGATGAATCTGCAGGGGACTCAATTCTGGCGGCTGAATGACAGTTAAATCCAAGCTAAAAATCTACCTCTTAAAGGTTGCCGTTGGATCCTGATGCCCCTCACCCTGTTGTTCACTACTTATGTATATCTTACCATACTCTAGTCTCCAGTTTTGTGGTGATCATCTTGATTAGATTGTCAGCTCTGATGAACAGGAACTGTCTCTTATATCTATATGTACAGTGTGTGATAAGGAAGCTTATCATAGCTCAGGAAGGAGCTATAGGAAAGGTGAAGTGACTCTGAACAAGCAACCTGTCAGTTCTGGTAGAAATAAGAAAACAGAATTTTACCATAAAAGACTACCAGTCCCAGAATGCACCAGGTTTCCAACAGCCATTAGAGGAGCTGAAGTGGGGAAACGTGTGTTCAATCAGGAGGGCTATGAGGTAATCCCTAAGCACTCATCTCAAAGGGCAGGGCCTGATGCAGCACAGTTGCGCTGTGTTAGGGAGGAGCACTCATCTAAGCAGAATAAAGGTAGAGTTTATTCTACAGAGAATCAGCTTGAGCTTGATCATCTTCATCATCAGGAGGATCATCAGAAGCAGAAGCCAAACCGGACGGACAGAGAGGGAAAGAAACCCTTTGGAAGAAAGAGGAGAAAAGCCTTTGAGAGGTCTAGAAGAGTCCAGAGCAGTACGTATACTGGGAGGCATTCCAAGGGCCAGCATACACCATTGGACTGGGGAAAGCCAGAGGAATGGTGCTGCAGAGCTAGGAATCTCCAGTCGGTACCTGTGAGGGAGACGGCTGCACGTGGAAGGGACCCTAAGACCCGTGCCAGAAGGTATGTGAAGAGAGATCCAGTGTCCAGGGATCTGGATTGGAAGGCTGGACATAAGAACTGGACTACATACTGGCCAGGCTATATAGAGAGGAACTCTAACAGCAATGGAAGCTCAGGTATGAACACTGATCTATGCCCTAGCTATAACCTTGAAAGACAGCAGGGAAACAAGTATTCTCCTGAAAGTGCTCCATTGGGAGATTCATCTGTGCCAATCCATGATATTGAACCTATGCTTGTTGAAGAAGAGGGGGTGATAGCAGATGAAGAATCTGTTTACATGGACTGCTCTCTGTCTAAACTCCTTTGGTGATTTTCTGTTATAAAGTACAGCAACCATCACAAAGAAATACAAACTTGTTCTTTAATCTACTCAGAAAAGCTCATGAGTAGGATTTTTACCACGCAGTAGAAAGCAAGCCAGCTAAGGGGTTTCAGCTGGATAACTGCTAGCAATTGAGCCTTACCTAATTGGTTGTGAGCTCTAAGAGAATCACTTCTGAATCTATGTGGGAAGATATAAGAAGTTTACCTGAAAAGAACAGTTTTTTTCTCTTCTTTGTGGCTTTTTGTTTGTTGTTTGATACATTGCTAAGAGAATATTAGCTAAAGCCTACAGAAAAGACCAGTTTGTTGCCAACCAGGTCTTATTTCTTTTGCTTTGATTGCCTGATAAGTTAAAATGTTGTTTTCCTGATTTTGTTTTTTTCAAGTTTAACACTGAAAGCAAGTAACCTGATTTATGTGCTACCAAGCATATCTGTGTTGGGAGAAATAACCCCATAAATAAATATCTTATTGGCTTTACACTTGAGCACAACTAAATTATTGTGAGCAGCTGTGTCGGGTGTGAATGGACTGCATTGCCCACAATCCCTTGCCAATCATATTGACATATGCACTTGCCAAGACTGTGAACATTCTCACCCAGGCAGCCGTCTGACAAGTGCATACATCTTGCAGCACTATAAAAGGATTAGTAGCAGTAAACAGGATGGAGCTTGCCTGAGGGCAGCTGAAAGGTGAGAGAGGGGAGCTATGACAGACATTTAAATAAATCTATGGTATGAATGCACAGGAGGTGGCTCGCTTTCAGTTGAAAAAAAAACTTTGGAATAAGGGGTCATAGGATGAAGGTGAAAGGGCTCAGGAGTACATAGTCTAAGGAAAATTTTCTTTACGGAAAGGATAGTGGATGTGTAAAACAACCTCCCAGTGGAGGTGATAGGGATGAGAACTGTATCTTAATTCAGAGGAAGAGATTGTAGAACATAATAGTTCTTATGAATGGGCAGACTAGAGAGGACATATGGTAAGGCAATGGTGTAGACCAGGCATGTCCAACAGGTAGATTACGATCTACCTGTAGATCGTGGAGGGGTCAGAGGTAGATCACCAGCCCTACTTGGCTCCATCTCTCCAGCAACTCGCCCTGTCGCTAGGAGAGAGCTCATGCCGGCAGGTCCTTTGCCTGTCTTTTTTTTCCCTGCCTGCGGGTGTATCGGGGGCTCTTGTTTTCGTGCCAATAGTTTGTGGGTACCCCAGAGGGCCGCCGCCCGCACCCCGCAACGAGACGCCACAGGCCCGGCATCATATCTGGTCTCCTGCCTCTCAGAATCACCCATTCCTGCCCCCGCCCCAACACCCCTTAGAAATGTGTTATATACCGGGCAATATCCATTCGCCCAGGCTTTACCTGAATACACTTAGACCGTATTAGTTGTCGTGTGCTGGTCATTGGTCGCTTTATAGTTCGCTTTCATTAAACGTTTTCGGGCAGACACAACAAAGTGTCAAGAATTTGGTGATTTTGGCAGGCTTTTCCAATTTTGTTCTAACTTGCCTATGCCTTCCCTTCGAATTGGTTCAAACCACTGTGACGTTTGCTTACCTCTGCAATTTTATTTTGCCTAGCCTTTGCGTTGATTCTACACTGCAATTTTATTTTGCCTTGCCTTTGCGTTGATTCTACACTGTGTGCAGAATTTATTAAATCCCGTGTGGTGGTATTTGAACTTGTTTGGCGGTATTTGATTTTTATCTGGTTTGCTGGCAGGTGTTTGAGTTTTTTTGATGATTGTTTGGTGGTATTTGATATTGGTGCCAGTATGATGAATTCATATTTTTTACTTTTAGAACTGCATGTGTGGTTTTGGCATCTCCAGTCCTTGTATTGCACATCTTCAGTTCCTGTTGATCTTTAATACTTTGGGATAGTGACAGTTTTGGACCAGATTCAGCCAGTGTTTATACTAACTTAGCAAATTTGGCCTTCTTACATCCAGCCACCCCAGTATAACGAAGATGAGTGTTCCAAAGAAGAACAAAACCTACCACTTTCATGATGAATGGGAAATGGACTACTTCATCATCATGGTGAAAGACAAGTGTAATGCCCCAGTATCCTTGCCCAAAAAGGGTAATCTGGAACGTCATTATAAGGCTCTGCATAGCAGTAAGCTTGATGCTGATTTTCCACCCAAAAGTGAAATTCTTAAACTGAAGCTCAAAGAACTTAAATCAAAATTGGCTACTCAGCAACAGTTGATGGCGAAGCCAAGGTCACATTCGGTCAATGCAACCATGGCATCCTTCAAGGTCAGCAGCCTGATCGCAAAGAAATGCAAAACTTTCACTGAAGTGGAATTTGTAAAAGATTGTTTTCTTGAAGCAGCTGACAATCTTTTTGAAGGATTTTAAAATAAGAAAGAGATCATAGCTGCTATTCAAGATGTACAATTGTCAAGAAACACTGTCGTGCGGCGAATAGAAAATATGTGTGGAGACACAACTGAACAATTGTTGGAAGATTTTTCAAATTGTGTTGCTTTCTCACTCCAACTGGATGGATCTACAGACATAAGAGACATAGCCCAGTTACTAGTCTTTATCCGGATGGTTTTGAAGACTTCAGTGTTAAAGAAGAACTACTTGGAATGATTTCTTTAAAAGGGAGAACTACCGGTCAGGAAATATTTGGTTCTTTCCATTCTTTTGTGACAAAGTGTAATCTTCCATTGCATAGACTTGTTTCTATCACTACTGATGGTGCAAGAGCAGTGACAGGTGAGGTTAACGGTTTCATAGCCCTCTGTAGATAGCATGACGACTTCCCAGATTTCCTTTCTTACCACTGCATCATTCACCAGCAAGTTTTGGCAAGCAAGAGACTCAATACAAAGACTGTCATGGACATCACTTTCAAAATTGTAAATTCAGTTCGTGGAAGATCATTTCAAAGATGGCTTATCAATCTTACTCTTGATAAAGGGGCAGCGGAAATCATTTTGCACACAGATGTAAGGTGGCTAAGTAGGCACAAATTTCTGCAAAGATTTCGTGATTTGCTGAATGAAATAAGTTTTTTTGAAGGAGAGGGGAGATGACCAAGCAGAGTTGGAAGATGGAGTAGTTATGTGATCTGACATTTCTCGCTGACTTTACAGGTGAACTAAGTGATATGAACCTTGAATTACAAGGTAAAAACAAATGCATTGGTGAGATGATGAGTACAGTTTCATCCTACAAGAGCAAATTTGAGCTAATGAGGACTGGCCTTGCAAACAACACTTTTGATCATTTTCCTAATACGCAGGACCATCTGGAACAATATCCAAATTTTGTTTTTCAGAACGAGAAGTATGTGATAGTAATCTGTTCTGTTATCCAGGAATTCGAAAATAGATTCTGTGACTTCCAAAAAATTGGAACAGTTGTGGAGTACTTGTCATACCCATTCAAAGTAGATGTGGACATTAAAGAAACTGCAGCTGCTATCAGTAAAAATTACTCATTGAACAAGCCATCTCTTGAAAACAAAATATTAACCCTTAAAAATGACATTTTTCTCAAGACCCGTGCTGAGTAAGAATCGTTTTGAAAGCTAGTGCCTAGAGACAAATTTCCCAACTTGAGAAGATGCAGTGAAGCTGTACACTCCTGTTTCGGTTCTACTTATTTGTGTGAATCTGTGTTTTCCTATCTGAAAATGATAGAGTACACAACGTTCCAACATGACAGATGAACATCTCCAGGATTCCCTGAGACTGGCCCTCACCCAATATTCACCCAACTTCAAAAAGCTGGTGGATGAAATGCAGGCTCAGACATCTCACTAATGAGCAAGAGCGTAATATTAAAGATTGTGCAAGATCAGCCTGGATCAATACTCTACGTAAATTTAACACAAATAACTCAATAAAAGTTAAAGAAAGTTATTATAAGACAGTTAAAGTTATTATTCAATAAACCTTTAGAAAGTACATTTTTTATATTTCCCCTTGCAGTTCATACTGGATCTTCGTGTCTCTGTTTTGTTTTTGCTTAATTTGCTTAACAGCTGATCACATCCAAGTAAATGACAAAAGGTTCATTAAAAATGGGGGGGGATCCTCCAACTTTATTGGGTTAAAATTTAATTTGAAACTAATTTGAAACTTAATTTTCATGGTGGTAGATCACCGGCACTTTTGGCCGGAAAAAGTAGATCACGACCTGTTCGAAGTTGGACATGCCTGGTGTAGACCATTGATAAAGCTATCCAAGAATACTTCACCCAGAATGATACAGAAGATTTCCCAGAGCATGTGATCTGGGATAGCATGAAGGAGACAACTGGTGCAAGTGGGATCTCAGAATAAATAATAGCGATCAGAGGAAGGCTCAGCTGTTACAGCACATTAGGGCCCTAGAGATTAAGAACAACAAGAGACCTAGCCTGCATAATAGGGAGATTGGCACTTTGCAAGGGGAGGTGAAGGCATTATATGGTTGAAAGTGAACTGGGCCTCCAAAGGGTAGGGAGGAGTGGCCTAGTATTTGGGACAGTTATCTCAGGCCGGAAGGTCAGGGGTTCAAATCCCACTAGAGGACAGCAACCTTGGGCCAGAAGGACTGGGGTTTCTAGTCCCACAGGTGCTCCTTGTGGCCTTGGGCAAACCACTTAACCCTCCATTGCCCATGTTTCCTGTAAAAAAATAGTTATCTCCAAGTTATAATGCCCTGTTCAATGTAAGCCACCTTGATGATATGAAAGGCAGTATATAAGAAATGTTAAATAAATAAATAACTTTGAACAGGGCAATAAAGCTGGTCTCCTATATGCAGGAAAATTAAGAGCTAGGAAGCAGCTTGTCACATAATTTAGCTATGTGTAAGGGAAGGTGGGTTGGTGCTCCACTCTGATGAAAATTCATGTTCAATTTATGCAGTTTTTATAAAACGCTATATGATGCGGAGATGAGGCACTAATAAATGCCTTTTTGTAGACATTACAGCTTCCAGAAGTAGGAAGTGAAGAAATGCTGGAGGTGGGTAGCAGAGTGGAAGAAATTAGGTAGGCTATTAGGGATTTAAAGACCAAGAAATCTCCAAGTTTGGATGGATTCAGCCCTAAATTTTATAAAAGTTTGTACATGTATTGGCTTCACGAATGACTCAGTTGTTTAATGCAATAACAGAGAGGAAGGAGTTGCTTGGTATGACTTATTTCTTTAATTAACATTGATGCTAAAAATCTTAGTTCAATTTACTTGAATGCTCCCTTTCGTGGTGCATGAAGACCAGCCTGATTTTGTGCCAGGATAGCAGACAAGGGATAATGTATGGAGAGTGCTGGACTATGTTGCTTCTGTCTATTGATGCCGCAGAGGTATTTGACAGGGTTGACTGGAGATTTATGTTTTAAAGTTTTCGGGGTGGTTATAAGCTATGTATGCTAGACTTTAGGCTAGAGTGCAAGTATTCTGATTTGTTTCTGTTGAAATGAAAGACAAAATGGGGTGCTCAATGTCCCTTAATTATTTGCACTGATTATTGAGCAGTTAACCACTAGAATTCAAGTGAACGGGGATGTCAAAAGAATTAGGTCTGAGTCTGAGAAATACAAAATCACTGTTTTTGTAGATGACCACCTGTTCTTCCTAATTCAGGAAATTACGATCTTACCAGTAGTGATACAATATCCCATGTCCCCTTAGTTGAAGTTCTGTATCTTAACCTACCATTTCAGGTGCAATAGAGGGTGTGAGATAATTTTGAGTTTAAGTGGGTGAAGAGGAGCCTTAAATACTTGGAGGTGAATTTGGGGTGGATTGGAAGAGACTGTACTCTTTGAACTCTGTGCCTTTCATGGAAATAATTTGTCAAGATCTGGAATGCTGGGAGAAGATAAACCTGACTTGGATGGGGAGAATGGCTGAAATCAAGATGGTAGTCTTTCCAATCTTACTGTATTTATGCCACACTCTGCCCATGGCTATCCTGGAGAAGTAAATTAAGAGTCTGCCATGCTCTATCTCCAGATTTTGGGGGGGGGGGGAGACCTCCCAGAGTTTCATAGAAAGTGCTAAGCCAGACAAATTAAGTATTATCAGGCTACGCAGATGCATCTGATAAATGAGTGGATGCAATCTCCACCTAAATGCTGGATAAGAGTGGAACACGGGATGGAGATGGGAGTGGAGTTAATAAGTTTAGTGTGGCCCTTTCATGGCTCTGACTGTGAGGATCTGGGCATGGTATTGAGGGCTTTCATTCGAGAGGTGGGATGATAGCTCTACAGGTTTATTTTTTCTGCTTGCAAAGCCTGTTTTTCACATTTAAAAAAATGGTTGGCATGCAACTAGTAAAAGGAATGCAGTGGCAGAGCAGAGGAAGGACTTCAGTGAGCTAGGCCACAGCGTTTTTCCAACTGAAATGAGAGTAGAGGGACAGGAAGAAGGTGACATTTTACTTACCAGATAATGTCCTTTCCTTGAATCCTGCTTGACCAATCCAAACAAGTGGGTTGTGTTCCCTTACCAGCAGCTGTGGAGATAGAGAAATATTCCAGAAGCTTCTTATGAAATCATCATGCACAGCCTGTGCACCTAGGGGCATACTCCATTTTCTGGGAGCAAGCAGGTAACATATGGGTAACATTGGCACTGATGGAGCCTGTGCAATAACCTCTCTCCAGCTTACAAAGAAAGCCTTTGGAAGATGTACCATGCATGCGTGATCCCTTTCCCGCCCAAGGGTGCCATCTTGCCTCAGTCTCCTTGTTTCCGTGGAGCCCAGATGACATTTGTCTGTTCCCCCGGAAAAGGTTGGTGATTTTTGTCTTCTTTTTTGCTTCTCCAGTAGCATACAGGTGCCTTTTCCTGCCCCCGAGCTCGCTTGCTTCAGCATCATGTCCTCGGGTTCTTTTTTCTTTCTTACTTTTTCATTTGGCGCAGGAGGAAGGCTTCAGGTAGAAAGCCCTCACACCCAAAGAAGAGGAAGGCTTATGGAAACTACCCTCAATGTCAGGCCTTCCCAGCATCCCAACAGGGCTAGCAGGCCAAGGGACAAAGGCATGGACATGTAAGCCTGACCCCTAAACTCCAGCCCGCAACTCCTGCGCAGCCTGGAGGGGGTTCTGACCCCTTGGGTATAGCCTCTCTTCCCCCAGGAGGCACAGCCTTGCAGCACACGGGGCTCTTTGCCCAGAGGTGGCCCTCCATTACCACCCGACCCATGGGCCCTTCAAGTGGTGATACCTTCAACCAAGAGGGTTACCTTCTCCACCTCCACTAGACACCCCCACCATTCTTCCTGGGAGAGTCCCCTCCACCGGGACCTGCTCCGGCAGGAACTCACAGGCCTTCTGGAGGGCCAGGCAGTGGAACCCGTCCCAGCCCACCTCAGGGGCTCCGGGTTCTTCTCCCACTACTTTCTGGTACCAAAAAGGACCAGGAGGTTCCGCCCCATGTTCGGTCTACAGGACCTAAACGTATTCCTGGTGAAGGTAAAGTTCAAAATGCTCTGTCTTGGAACATTGCTGCCATATCTCCAGCAGGGAGACTGAGTATGCTCCTTGGACCTAAAGGATGCATACACGCACATCCTCATCCACCCCCTGCATAGGTAGTACCTCCGCTTCATGGTAGGGGGAGAACATTATCAGTACAGAGTGCTACCCTTCGGCCTCGCCTCCGCCCCAAGGGTATTCACCAAGTGCCTGGCGGAGTCAAAGCCCATCTCAGACTCCAGTGGGTATTTATCATCCCCAGGAACAAGCAGAAATGTAGACTTCACATATGGCATCGTCGGTACCGACGGAGCCTGCGCAGGAATGCTCCCCAGCGTCCAATAGGAAAGCATTTGGGAGCATCCCACAGCGCCTGCGTGCTACCTTCCCGCCTTTCCCACTCTCATCAGTTTTTTGTTTTCCGTGGAGCCGACAGGTAGCATACCCTGTCACCGCAGAAAATTCTTTTTTACTTGTTTTTTGTAGTCGCGTCTGCCTTCACTCAACACCTACCGGTACCGTCTGTTCTCTTTTCTTTACTAAAAAAAAAAAAATATATATATATATATATCTTTTCTGAAGTACTTCTTCAGAAGTCTTTTTCCTCTCGGTACGAGGTGCCATTTTGGGCACTACGCCCATTTTACTTTTAGAATGGAAAAACCCAGCCACTGGTCTTAAAAAATGTTCTAACTGTGGCGGTACCATATCCGTCACCGACACCCATGACTGCTGTCTCAAATGTTTAGGACCTGACCACTCTCCATTAGAGTGTCTCTCCTGTAGAAAGATGACCAAAAGCGGACTGCAGAATAGAGCTGCAAAACTTGGTACCCTTTTTGCCACAGATGCAATGTCCGTTAATAAGTGTTTTCCCTCACTTCTTCCCCAACACCCACCCCTGGGATAATCGTAGCTTTATAGGGACTTACACATCTTAAAGGAAAGGAGGTGCTCTCAGGTGCAGCTCATTATCCAAATCAGTCATACACGAAGGACCTGAGATTAATTAAGCTTCAGGTGAACAAGGTATATTAAACATATTAGGTACAATTTGTCACACAGTGGCATAAAAATTATTATTATTAGATAGGAGAGTCCATTTTAAGAACCAAGGGAACTTGGTCTAGAGGTTTTAAATTCCAATCCTTTAAAGCAATCAATTAAAGCAGAGTGATAGGGATGAAAAAGGCTTTTATTCCCTTTACGCATGGGGTCATAAATTGGTCACAACTGAAAATAATGTCCTTAACTTCAGGCACAAAAGAAAACACAAGTTTTAAGGAAACTGTTAACTTCACAGTAGTAGCAGGGCACAAACATAGCTTCCAGTTTAAAGCACTTTTGTACAATTCTGCTCAGCACATAATAGACATTCTGCAGATACCACAAGCCATTCATACGTCCTCCAAAGACTCTGTGCTATGGGAAATGCAGAGAGAGCAATCCATCTCCTCTGGGTCTGGCAACTGTTCCACCAGTTCCACTTGCATCGGCTCAGGAATTGGTATGTCTAATTCTGTGTTAACAGTCTCTGGAATATTGTATTCTGGAGCTTTGTATATTTCCCTTAATACTTTCCAGTGCCTCGGGCCTACCCTGGAGCGCTGGCCACGTGTCCCCTTAGTATTAACTGGGCTTTCTCTTCTTAGAGATTCCACATTTCCTTCACAAGAGCTTTTACAGGGCAAAGGTTTCTTTGTAGGAATATAATTCTCATACCTCTTATTGCAGCAGCACGATGAGGAAAAGTTTTCTCCTTGGACTTGCTTCCTCCCTTCAGAAGCTTCGTGCCAAGCTTTTCTCTGAGAATTTCGTTCCTCTCTCACCTGTGGGAGCAGCTCTTCTGGTAAATGCCTGCTCTTGCAATAGCCCAAATCCTGGCTTCTTTGCTCAGCCTGACTTTTCCTTACCGGCTGATTCCTCCTTGCTTCTTGCTTGCAATCCGTATCAGTCTTCCTCCTCTGCTAGCAAACCGCTTTCTCTTTCTCTCCCTCGCTCCCCTTCCTCTTTAACTTGAGGCAGTGCTTCCTTATAAAGGATTCCTCTCTTTGAGGCTTGTGAAATGTTTGTCATGTGCTTCTGACCAGCTAGGCGTGGCCCTTCAGTCTTTCTGACCGCACTCCTGCTCCCTCTAGCTGTTCCCTGTAAACATTGCACTCTGTGCACATCTTTTCCTTGTTGAGAAACAGGTTTTTTTCTTCTATCAGGGTTCTCATCAGCCTCCGCTGCATCACACATCCCCCTTCTTAAAATATTACGGGCTGGGGAAGCCTCTTCCGCGCAGCACGTAATCTTCAACACCGCATTCGTCCGACACTGCAGCTGTCTCGCTTTACGCTTTAGTCTGCTGTCATCTGCTTGCAAAGTCTTCGGGTTGGATATGCATTTTGTAGCTGCCAGCAAAACCAACCGCTCATGCCACTGCCGGAGTAGGTTCACATGATAGACTTGCTTGTGTCCCTTGTTGTCCCGGATTAGATATGAAGCTGGACCGATGGGTTTGATGACCCTGTAAGGTCCCTTCCATTGAGCTTCAAATTTTGGAGACGGACCAGACACTAAGACTATCACCTTCTCCCCCACACTCAGCTGTCTTGGTTTTGTGCGTCGGTCATAATATTGTTTTTGCTTTTTCTGACTTTCTCTGTTTCTCTTCGGCGAAACGAGAGGTTCGCTCAAGGCGAGTTCTAAGACTCTTCAGAAATTGGGGTATTCCTACTTCATCCCCCACTGGTTCCGTCCACTGTTCTCGCAAGACGTCCAGTATGCCCCTTGGTGTTCGTCCGTACATAAGCTCATAGGGCGAGGTACCTAGGGAACTCTGCATTCGCTTCCTACAGGCATACAAAATAAAGGGTAGCATAGTATCCCATTCGGTTGTTTCTCCATCCAAGGCGCATCTAAGCATCTGCTTTATGCTTTGATTCAGGCGCTCAACCAACCCATTGCATTGGGGATGGTAAGCCGCGGTTTTGAGATGGTGGATACCGAAGGCGTCCCACACCTGTGCCAGGTACCTGGACATAAAGTTGCTGCCCCTGTCCGTCAATACCTCTTGCGGGAATCCTACTTCGCAAAAGAGTTTGATCAATTCAGTAGCAATGGACTTCGCCGAAATATTCCTCAAGGGTACAGCCCATGGGAATCGTGTGGCCTGGTCAATGATCACCAGTATATATTGAAATCCTCTTGGCGTTTTTATAAGAGGTCCCACTATATCCATGACGAGTCTTCTTATTGGGTCAGAAATTACTGGCATTGGGATTAGAGGTACCTCTGGCGGGCGCACAGGAGTTACGCGTTGACAAGAGGCACAAGACTCGCAGAAGCGGCTGGTTTCTCTAAAAACTCCTGGCCAATAAAATCTAGCCAATATCTGATCAAGGGTGCTTTGTGCTCCCTTGTGACCCCCTACTGGGTGATCGTGTGCCAGACGTAGAACAAGAGATTTGAAAGTAGTTGGGACCACTATTTGCTTCCAAATATTTCCTGTTCGGAGGTCCTTACTTTCTCTGTATAATATATCGTCTTCTATGATAAACCTAGGAAAGGTATCCTTTTTCTCTTGAGCGTGCTCAAACGCTCGAGTCAGAGTAGGGTCTGCTCTTTGTTCGTTTTTGAAGGAGGGAAATTTCTCCATCAATTCAGAGGGTACCCATGGCATTCCTTTTCCCGCTGCAAGCTCGGCTCTGCCCTGAGAGCGACACTTTCTTTCCTTCCGCTTCTCACCCTTTGATTTCCTTTCCCTCACCGCGGGCTCATTTATCAAATCTTCATGAGAAGGAAGGTCTTCCAAAGTAGCATCTCGGGAACAAGAGGGAGTTTCGGAGGTCTGAGCTTGCGAGCGCGTCGAAACTAGAGCTTCCCGTGGAAACCTTGTCTTCTTTACTTTTTCCACCAGTGGACTGGGAACTGCTCTACTCTCAGAGCGAATGCAAGTCGATACTGGAGTTCCCTGCGGAGACAACCCTTCTTTCAGACTTCTTCTGAACTGAGGCCAGTCTCGGCCGAGCACCAACTCCTGGGGTAGTCTAGGTATTACAGCCACAGACATCTCTTTTTCTATACCTAAACCTTTTATCCACAATTTATACATTGGATAAAACGTAGCAGCCCTGTGTATACACTTAATTTTAACTTTTCCCTCCGGCTGATCTGGTGCAGACTTGCCTGATCCCTGATCGCAGACCATAATTTTTGGGAAATTATGGTCTGGTCAGCACAGAGTCCAAAAGTGCCTTTGCATTCACACCCTGTATTTCCACATTCAGTACAAATCCTTCACGTATTGCTTTCGTGTTCTCTCCCACGAGAGCAGTACGTAAGAAACATTCATTTTTCAAATGTCCCTTTTTCACACATGGAAAACATTTTTTTTTAACTTTCTTTTGAAACAGCAGTAACATTTTTCAAACCTTTCTGAAAAGGATGTAAGACCCTTTCTGATATCTGCGCTTCCATACCCACTGCCAGCCTTGGAGACCCCACCTTCTGCTGGGTGACCATCTCTGCCTCCAGGTAGCGCTCCGTCAGCGCAATCGCTTGAGCAGTTGTGTGGCAATCTTGCAGAATAAGAAAGTTCTGTACATTCTTAGGAACTGCCAACATATACTCTTCTAATATTATTTCATCCATTAGAGCATTGACAGACTTATCCTCAGGTTTTAACCATTTGTTAGCTAAACTGCTTATCCTATGGCCCAAAGCCTTAGGTGTCTCGCCTACCTTGAGAACAGTGTCTCGTAGCATACGGTTATACAAGAATGGTGTAAGGCCCAGGCGATCCCTGATTGCCTTTATCACTTCATCATAATTGTTAGCCAGAGCAGGGGGCATTGCCCTGTAGGCGGACAGCGGTTCCCCCGTGAGGGACGCTGCTAGGCGGATTGCCCACTGCTCTTTTGGCCAGGCAGCAGAATGTGCGATTCTGTCAAAAGAATCTAGAAAATCGTCCACGTCATCAGTGGCACTTAATTTCCCTACTGATAAGGCATTACATGTCCACTGTCCTTCCAGAGGATTACCCAGTCCAGCAGACTGTCCTAGCTGCTTGTTGGCCATGTCCAGCGACTCCCTCTGCTGGGCCAACCATGCCTCCATTACTTGCAGGACAGGTCTCTGCTGCTCTTGCAAGGCTTTAAGGGCTTGTGACTGGTTCTGACGTGCAAACTCTGCCTGCCGGTCAAATTGTAGAGCCATCCAAGCACACAGCTCCTTCTGCTCCATGCTACTTTCCTACAGAAAAACACAAGAGAAAAAAAAAACAGTGTACTACTGTGGATCAGGAACTGGTTAAAAGATAGAAAGCAGAGGGTAGGGCTAAATGGCCAATTTTCCCAATGGAGAAAGGTGAATAGTGGTGTACCCCAGGGATCTGTGCTGGGTCCGCTGCTTTTTGACATATTCATAAATGACCTGGAAAGTGGAATAACAAGTGAGGTTATCAAATTTGCAGATGACACAAAACTATTTAAAGTTGTTAAAACCCAGGAGGATTGTGGAAAATTGCAAGAGGATCTTGATAAATTGGAAGACTGGGCATCAAAATGGCAGATGAAATTTAATGTGGACAAGTGCAAGGTTATGCACCTAGGGAAGAACAACCCAAACTATGGTTACACGATGCAAGGTTCCACATTAGGAACCACCACCCAGGAAAAAGATTTAGGCGTTATTGTGGATACCTTGTTTAAACCCTCGGCCCAGTGTGCAGCGGCGGCCAAGAGAGCAAATAGAATGCTAGGTATGATAAGGAAAGGAATGGAAAATAAAACAAAAGATATTATAATGCCTCTATATCGTTCCATGGTGAGACCGCACCTTGAATATTGTGTGCAATTCTGGTCGCCGTATCTTAAAAAGGATATAGCGATTTTAGAAAAGGTTCAGAGAAGAGCCACCAAAATGGTAAAGGGGATGGAAGGCTACTCCTATGAAGAAAGGCTAAAAAGGTTGGGGCTCTTTAGCCTGGAGAAGAGACGGCTGAGGGGAGATATGATAGAAGTCTATAAATTAATGAATGGAGTGGAACGGGTAAACGTAGATCGATTGTTTACCTTATCAGAATATGGAAAGACTAGGGGACATGCAATGAAGCTACAGGGTAAACTATTTAAGACTAATAAAAGAAAATATTTTTTCACTCAACGTGTAATCAAACTCTGGAATTTGTTACCGGAGGATGTAGTAAAGGCTGTTAGTGTAGCTGGGTTTAAAAAAGGTTTGGACAAGTTCCTGGAGGAAAGGTCCATAAACCATTATTAAGAAGGGACCCAGGATATCAATGCTTGAACCAGTACAAGCATTGTGGAACCTGTGTCCCTTGGGGAAACTGCTAGGTACGTATGACCTAGATTGGCCACTGTTGGAAACAGAATGCTGGGCTTGATGGACCTTGGTCTGACCCAGTGTGGCATATCTTATGTTCTTATGTTCTCCCAACACTAATGAGCTTCCTTTTTTTTTTTTCCTTCCTTTTTTTTTTTTTTTTTTTTTAAGGCTTACAAAACAGACATCCAGCACAAGTCAGGTATAATTACATTTTACCTGGTGTGAATGTTGCATCGGCTTTTGGAATTTATTTATTTATTTTATTTACATTCTCTTATATACCGTGCTATTCAGCATCAGTGCGGTTTACATTGAACAAACTGAAATTACATTGAACAGGGCATTATAACTTGGAGATAACTATTTTACAGGGAACATGGGCTATGGAGGGTTAAGTGGCTTGCCCAAGACCACAAGGAGCACCTGTGGGACTAGAAACCCCAGTCCTTCCGGCCCAAGGTTGCTGTCCTCTAGTGGGATTTGAACCCCCGACCTTCCGGCCTGAAGTACCTTGCCCCAACCACTAGGCCACTCCTCCACTCCGTTGCTGCGTCTCCCTGCAGTTCTCTGCCTCGGTGCCAGCAACATGATACTTCCTCCGATCCAGGTGTCTCCCACTCTGGGTCTTTGCCTTCCGATCCAGTGCTTTGCCGCTCCACTCCGGATTTTGCCTTCCGGTCCTGTCTTTTGGCTATTCCACTCCGGGTTTTGCCTTACGGTCCGGTCTTTTGGCTATTCCACTCCGGGTTTTTGCCTTTTTTAAACCTTGGAAATATTTTCCTTCTTTTGTCTCCTTTTCAGTTGTATAAAGCCAAAAATCCAAACAACTACGCCTTTTATGTCTCACAGTGGCATAAAAATTATTATTATTAGATAGGAGAGTCCATGTTAAGAACCAAGGGAACTTGGTCTAAAGGTTTTAAACTCCAATCCTTTAAAGCAATCGATTAAAGCAGAGTGATAGGGATGAAAAAGGCTTTTATTCCCTTTACGCATGGGGTCATAAATTGGTCACAACTGAAAATAATGTCCTTAACTTCAGGCACAAAAGAAAACACAAGGTTCAAGGAAACTGTTAACTTCACAGTAGTAGCAGGGCACAAACATAGCTTCCAGTTTAAAGCACTTTTGTACAATTCTTCTGCTCAGCACATAATAGACATTCTGCAGATACCACAAGCCATTCATACGTCCTCCAAAGACTCTGTGCTATGGGAAATGCAGAGAGAGCAATCCATCTCCTCTGGGTCTGGCAACTGTTCCACCAGTTCCACTTGCATCGGCTCAGGAATTGGTATGTCTAATTCTGTGTTAACAGTCTCTGGAATATTGTATTCTGGAGCTTTGTATATTTCCCTTAATACTTTCCAGTGCCTCGGGCCTACCCTGGAGCGCTGGCCACGTGTCCCCTTAGTATTAACTGGGCTTCCTCTTCTTAGAGATTCCACACTTCCTTCACAAGAGCTTTTACAGGGCAAAGGTTTCTTTGTAGGAATATAATTCTCATACCTCTTATTGCAGCAGCACGATGAGGAAAGGTTTTCTCCTTGGACTTGCTTCCTCCCTTCAGAAGCTTCGTGCCAAGCTTTTCTGAGAGTTTCGTTCCTCTCTCACCTGTGGGAACAGCTCTTCTGGTAAATGCCTGCTCTTGCAATAGCCCAAATCCTGGCTTCTTTGCTCAGCCTGGCTTTTCCTTACCGGCTGATTCCTCCTTGCTTCTTGCTTGCAATCGGTATCAGTCTTCCTCCTCTGCCAGCAAACTGCTTCCTCTTTCTCTCCCTTGCTCCCCTTCCTCTTTAACTTGAGGCAGTGCTTCCTTATAAAGGACTCCTCTCTTTGAGGCTTGTAAAATGTTTGTCATGTGCTTCTGACCAGCTAGGCGTGGCCCTTCAGTCTTCCTGACTGCACTCCTGCTCCCTCTAGCTGGTCCCTGTAAACATTGCACTCTGTGCACATCTTTTCCTTGCTGAGAAACAGGTTTTTTTCTTCTATCAGGGTTCTCATCAGCCTCCGCTGCATCACAAATTTTATTAGTATAAGTATCCATAGCAACCCTTAGTAAGTAAAGAACTTAAAGATCTAAACACAAGCTTAAAACTAAGATGCAGACAGCAGTCCAGCAGCAAGATGGGGGCTTTCCAGTCTATTGAATTGAGTGTCACATGCATGATTTTCTCCCAGTTGGTGAGAGGTCTTACATGTGCACTAGGTGCAAGGAGCTCTTTGCTCTCGGGGAACGAGTCAATTCTCTAGAGGCTAGAGTAGCAGACTTGGAAGACATAAAAAAGACAGGTACATAGACGAGACCTACAGGGATATAGTCCTGAAGTCCCACCTCCAGTCTGGCAGCATCCCTGTTGCCATGGAGGAGAGAGGTCACGTGACAAGAGAGCATCACCCTGGTGTGGCAGGAAGAGATCCTGTAACTAGGACCTGTTGTCCAGGTGATGTAAAACCCTCTCGCACCGAGGAAGTTTCTCCAGGGCCATGTGCCCATGCAGGAAGGGTTAGGACAGCCGTTATAGTTGGTGATTCGATCATTAGGCATGTAGATAGCTGGGTAGCTGGTGGACGTGAGGATCGCCTGGTAACATGCCTGCCTGGTGCAAAGGTAGCGGACCTCACGCACCACCTAGAGAAGGTCTTAGATAGTGCTGGGGAGGAGTCTGCTGTCTTGGTACATGTCGGTACCAATGACATAGGAAAATGTGGTAGGGAGGTTCTGGAGGCTAAATTTAGGCTTTTAGGTAGGAAGTTGAAATCCAGAACTTCCAGGGTAGCGTTCTCCGAAATGCTACCTGTTCCATGCGCAGGACCCAAAAGACGGGCAGAGCTCCAGAGTCTCAATGCGTGGATGAGACAATGGTGCAAGGATGAGGATTTTACACTTGTTAGGAACTCTGGAACATTCTGAGGAAAGGAGGGGCTCTTCCGAAGGGATGGGCTTCACCTTAACCGGGATGGAACCAGGCTGCTGGCATTAACCTTTAAAGAGATAGAGCAGCTATTAAACTAGATAATAGGGGAAAGCTGACAGTCGCACAAGAGTGCATGGTTTGGAAGATTGTATCCTTGAAGGATACTACCAAAAGCAGAGAGGTTCCAAAAAAGAGTAAAGTAGCCCAAATGCCCTCGAGTATGGAGCAGACAGAGCTTAAAGATCCCAAATTACCCATGTCTACCAATAGCCAAATTAATATGAATAAAATACAGTCTCTAAAATGCTTGTATGCAAATGCTAGAAGTCTAAAAAATAAGATGGGAGAGTTAGAATATATAGCACTAAATGAGAGGTTAGATATGATTGGAATCTCAGAGACATGGTGGAAGGAGGACAACCAGTGGGACACTGTGATACCTGGCTACAAACTATATCATAATGATAGAACTGATCAAATTGGTGGGCGAGTTGGCTCTATTAGAGAGGGCATTGAGTCAGTAAGGATTAAAGTTTTGCAGCAAACAAAATTTGCTGTAGAATCTCTATGGATTGAAATTGCATGTAAAAAGGGGAAGGCGATGGCATTGGGGGTGTACTATCGACCGCCTGGCCAGAATGAACAAATGGATGATGAAATGCTCAAAGAAATCAAGGAAGCTAACAAAAGTTACAGCACAGTAATAATAATGGGTGATTTCAATTACCCCAGTATCGACTGGGTCAGTGTCACGGCAGGACATGCTAGGGAGATAAAGTTCCTAGATGAAATAAATGACTGCTTCTTGGAGCAGCTGGTTCATGAACCGACCAGAGGGGAAGCCATATTGGACCTAGTCCTTAGTGGAACACCAGATCTGGTGCAAGAGATAAGTGTGTTGGGGCAACTTGGCAATA
This sequence comes from Ichthyophis bannanicus, assembly GCA_033557465.1. Lineage (NCBI taxonomy): Eukaryota > Metazoa > Chordata > Amphibia > Gymnophiona > Ichthyophiidae > Ichthyophis > Ichthyophis bannanicus. The sequence goes on along the minus strand of JAWIIG010000037.1, from coordinate 220,007 downwards.
GTAATCATAGCATGATCGCGTTTGATTTAATTAATGGAGGAGGGATAGTAAGGAAATTCACAGTACTACCTTTTAACTTTCGAAAGGGAGACTATGATAAAATGAGGAAAATAGTTAAGAAAAAATTAAAAGGAGCAGTTGCAAAGGTTAAAGACTTATATCAAGCTTGGGTGTTGTTGAAAACTACTATCTTGGAAGCCCAGACCAGCTGTATTCCACGCTTTAAGAAAAGTGAAAGGAAGTCCAAAAAACTGCCAGCATGGTTTAAGGTGAGGTCAGAGAGGCTGTTGCCAAAAAAGCATCTTTCAGGAAATGGAAAAAAGAGCCAAATGACGAAACCTAGAAACAGCACAAGCACTGGCAAGTTAAATGCAAGGCATTGATAGGCAGGCAAAGGGAGAATTTGAGAAGAAGCTTGCTGCGGAAGCAAAAACGCGTAATAAAGACTTTTTGAAGTACATTCGTAGCAAAAAACCTGAGAGTCAGTTGGTCCATTAGATGATGGGTTAAAGGGGCACTAAGAGGCGACAAGGCGATAGCAGAGAGACTGAATGAATTTTTTGCTTCGGTCTTTACTGAGGAAGATGTAGGGATGTTACCCATGACTGATGTGGTATTTAAAGGTGCGGAAGAATTGTAGGAAATATCGATACATCGGGAAGATGTATTACAACTATTAGATAAACTGAAGAGTAGCAAATCACCTGGGCCAGATGGTATACATCCAAGGGTGTTGAAAGAACTGAAATATGAGATTGCAGACCTGCTATTAGTAATCTGTGAACTTTCATTAAAATCATCTGTAATACCTGAAGATTGGAGGATCGCCAATGTAACACCAATTTCTCCAGGACCAAGCAGGAAGTCAGTCCTCACATATGGGTGTCATCGGCGCCGATGAAGCCCCAGCGGAGCAATTCCCCAGCTTTCTATGAAAGCCTTTGGGAATGCAGGCACGCATGCGCGGTTCCCTTCCTGCCTAAAGGTGCCATCTTACCTCAGTCTCTTTTTTTCCGTGAAGTCCACTGGATGTGTGTCCTGTTCTCCCGGTTAAAATTAGATTTTTTTTGGCGATTTATGCTATTTTTTTCTCCGGTTCGACGCTGGTTCCCCTCCCGCCGGGTTCGGTACACCGGTATCGAGCCCGATTCTTCTTTTTCAGTTTTTGCCCTTCGTGGCTGACATTCGCGCCCTTTTTTTCCATTTTTCCCTGGAAGGCCAGTCCTTTGACCTCGTGGAGACTCTTTTTTCCTGGATAGCTTCCAGCAGTTTTAAAAAGTGTGATCGGTGTAAGAAACTGATGTCTCTCACCGACACACACGACTGCTGCCTTCGGTGCCTCGGCCCCGACCACGACCCTAAGTCGTGCGGGCCATGTGGAAAAATGTCTTCCAAGGCACTTTGAAGTCGCCAGCAGCAAAAAGAAAGGCTTTTCTTGGACTCAGCCTCCGGCCGGGCCCGGACCTCGTCTGAGGCCTCGACATCTCGGGATTCCGATCCCGACCGCCGTCGAAGCTCCTCGGACAGGGGGTCCCCCGACCGGGAATGCAAGAGGAAGAAGCGGCTCGCGAGGGCGTCGGAGGAGGAGGTCCCTGGCTCCATGAGGGCCAGCTCTAAGACCCCCCGACCGTCGCCCCGGGCCCGTGGAACACGAGAAGCCTGCAAAAGTTCTTCGCGTGGAGCCGGAGTCTGCTGGACACGTAAGCCCCGTAGTCCTCGAGGACTCTCCTCCCAGGGAGCCGCCGCCAGGGCACGAGTCGGTGGCTGCTGCATCTCCCGAACTGAGTCTCAGGATGACAGCCTTGGAGAGCAGATTGTATGCCTTCATGGAGCAGCAGCAGGCACTGATGGCCAGCCTGTCTGGTGCATCTGCCCCGACCTCCAGGACAACGACTTCAAAGTCGACCCCGGAGACCGAGCCGATACTCTAGTCCAGGGGTCTCAAACTCCAGTCCTGGAGGGCCGCAAACCAGTCAGGTTTTCAAGGTATCCCTAATGAATATGCATGAGATATATTTGCATACAATGGGGGCAGTGCATGCAAATATAGCTCATGCATATTCATTAGGGATACCCTGAAAGCCTGACTGGTATGCGGCCCTCCAGTACTGGAGTTTGAGACCCCTGCTCTAGTCCATCGTGGCTCGGAGTCGACCTCGGTCGTGGCCTCCCTCGACCTCCCGTTCGGGACCTAGGGCGACGACGCTGGTGCCTCCTGCGTCGGGGCGGGTGCTCCAGGGCCCCGTGGGGTCGGACCCTGACTCTTCCTCGGACGAGTACGCTTGGGAGATGGAGGACGAGGAGTCTCCTGATACCTTCAAGACTCGGTGCGTCCCCGCCGGACTCACCGCAGTCTGATCCACGGAGTAGGTCCCCCCGGAGGACACTCGGTTCTCGGAGTTCGTCCGGGATATGGCCGCTGCCTTGGCTATTCCGGCGGACCCCGAGGAGGACCCTCGAGCTGAAGAGCTCGAGGCCCTACAGTATGACTCTCCTCCGAAGGAGGCCTTTACTGTTCCGGTTCCTCCAATGCTGGAACGGCTCCTCTTCCTTATGTGGGAGGCACCGACCTTGACGCCGGTTCTAAGCAAGCGAGTCAATTTGATCTATCGACTCCGGAAGAGCCCTGGTTTTCAAAAGGCACAGCTACCACCACACCATTCTATGGTTGTGGAATCGGCCATGCATTGTCTGAAGAGCCAGAAGATGCACTCCACGGAGCCCCCTGGCAGGGAGGCCCGGAACCTCGATGGCGTCGGTAGAAAGTGCTTTCAGTGCTCGATGCTTGCCGTGTCCAGTCCTACCAGCTGTACATGGGCATGTACTTGCGGGATCTGGCCAAGGAATTGGCCAGATTCTCTGCTGGTCTCTCCGGGGAACCCTTGCAGAGATTTAAGTCCTTGTCCTCGGGGATTCGGGACTGCTTGAAATTCATGTCCCGTGCCGCCTACGATGGCTTCGAAGCTTCGGCCCGAGTTGCGGCAGCCGGCATCGCGGCTCGACGACAGGCGTGGCTGCAGTCATCGGACCTCGAGCCATGGGTTCAGGACAAGTTGGTCTATGTCCCTTGCCGAGGTGAAAACCTTTTTGGCAAGCCCATGACCGAGAAGGCCGCTCAGCTCGAAACTGAGCACCTCACACGGACATGGCTGTCGAGGAAGACCTCTGCCCCTTCTCATAAAAAGAAGGGCTCGGTTAAAAAGCCCTTTTACCTGAGGAAGGGCACTGCCTACAAACAGTACCCGCAATATCAGGCTGTCCAACCTGCCCCCCAGGGTCAGCAAGCCAAGGGCCAGGGTAATGGGCCCCCGTAGGCAGAGGACCCCCAAGCCACCGTCCCCTGCTACCACTCAGCAGGGTGGGGGTTTTTGACTCCTTGAGCGTAGCCTCTCCTCCACTGCTCTCCCAACCCTGCACAGGAGGTCGCCTCGCCCTCTTTGCCCACCAGTGGCCCCTTATCACCGGGGACAGTTGGGTGCTGGAGATAGTCCACAGGGGCTATGCCCTCCATTTTCACCAACTGCCTCCACCATATTTTCCAGGGGAGCCTCCAAGGTCTCCCCTGCACACAGACCTTCTTCTGCAAGAGCTTCATGGTCTGTTGGTGGACAGGGCGGTGGAGCCTGTGCCTCCCCACTTGCAAGGTCACGGTTTCTACTCCAGGTATTTTCTGGTACCCAAAAGAACCGGTGGCCTTCGACCCATTCTGGACCTCAGGAACCTCAACAAGTTCCTAGTGAAGGAGAAGTTCAAGATGCTTACTCTTGGAACACTTCTGCCCTACCTCCAGCAGGGAGATTGGCTATGCTCCTTAGATCTAAAGGATGCGTACACTCACATCCTCATTCATCCAGACCACAGAAAGTACCTCAGGTTCATTGTGGGAGGAAACCATTATCAGTACAGAGTGCTGCCTTTCGGCCTCACCTCCGCCCCCAGAGTCTTTACAAAGTGCCTAGCAGTGGTGGCGGCCTACCTGAGGCATCAGGGAATCTTTGTCTTCCTCTATCTGGACGACTGGCTCATCAGGGGCCAGACGTGCCAGGAGGCCAAACAAGCCACCCTCAGGACTATTGCTCTTCTACAAAGGTTTGTTATAAACTTCGTAAAGTCCACTTTGCTCCCCTCCCAAAACTTGGAGTTCATAGGGGCAAGGCTGGACTCTGTGCTGGCAAGGGCTTTCTTGCCAGAAGACAGGGCCCAAAGATTGATGGACTTGGCAAATCAGTTTCTCAGCAGGTCCCTGGTCTCCGCCAGACTCTGCCTGAGACTTCTCGGCCACATGGCCTCGACAGTACATGTGACCCCGAATGCCAGGCTTCATATGATGCCTGCACAGTGGTGCCTTCAGTCTCAGTGGTCACAGGCCACAGGCAGCCTCAAGGACAGGATAAGGGTGTCCAGACAATTTCTGAACTCCCTCACCTGGTGGCTGCACCCACCCAATTTTCTGAAGGGGGTCCCTTTTCAGATTCCAGGCTACACAGTAGTGGTGACCATGGACGCCTCCCTGCAGAGCTGGGGAGCTCATTGCCTGGGCAAGTGCACCCAGGGCCTGTGGTCTCCCTGGGAGGCTGCACAGCAGATCAATATTCTCGAACTCCAAGCTATTCGGTTAGCACTCAAAGCTTTCACTCCTACCCTTGTTCACCAGTCTGTCCTGATTCAGACAGACAACCAAGTTGCCATGTTTTATGTGAACAAACAGGGCAGAACTGGGTCCAGGATCCTTTGTCGGGAAGCTCAGGACCTTTGTTGTTTTGCCCTTAAGCACAACATGCTCCTCAGGGCTGTGTGCCTTCCACGCCAGGACAACTACCTGGCAGACAGATTAAGCAGAATACTGCAGCCCCATGAGTGGCAGCTGCATCCTTCAGTAGCTCAGAAGATCTTCCTGAAATGGGGTCTCCCTTTGGATCTCTTTGCCAGCCCCTTGAACAAGCAGCTGCCAAAGTTCTGTTCCAGGCAACCGCATCCTCTACGAATAGCAGCGGATGTTTTTCTGATATCATGGTCTCAGGGCCTCCTGTATGCGTTTCCTCCCATGCCCTTGGTGGCCCGAACTCTCTTCTGGATTCTTCAAGACAAGGCCTCGGTCCTGCTGGTGGCTCCCCAGTGGCCGAGGCAGCCTTGGTTTCCACTTCTGCTTCAACTGGCGGTGGATCCTCCACTACCTCTGGGGTGGCAACCTGACCTTCTCTCACAGGAGCAGGGTTCCCTTCTGCACCCCAATCTCAAAGCTCTCAATTTGATGGCCTAGAGGCTGCAAGGGTAGTCTTGGCTCCCTGGGGCCTGCCTCAGGATGTTGAGGAGGTTGTCCTAGCCTCTAGGAAACAGTCCACTAGAAAAACCTATGCTCTCAAATGGAAAAGGTTTCTGTGTGGTGTCAGCTACGTACAGTTGATCCTTTCTCCTGTACTGTGCCAGTAGTCCTTCAGTACTTACTGCACTTGTCAAATCAAGGCCTTAAATCCAATTCTGTTCGGGTCCACCTCTCAGCTCTAGCAGCTCACCACTCACTGGTGGAGGGCCATTCTCTGTCTGGTCACCCCTTCGTGTCCCGCTTTCTTAGGGGCTTGCTTTTGCTCAAGCCTCCCATCTGTCCTCCTGCCCCTGAGTGGGAGCTGAATGTGGTCTTGCAGCAGCTGACTCGCCCACCCTTTGAGCCAATGGCTACTTGCCCTCTACGCTTACTGTCCTGGAAGACACTCTTCTTGGTAGCCCTTACCTCAGCTAGGCGAGTGAGTGAGCTTCAGGCCCTGGTCTGTGATAGGCCTTACACTCGCTTTTATAGGAACAGGGTAGTCCTTAGGACTCATCCAAAGTTCCTCCCAAAGGTTGTCTCCTCTTTCCACCTCAACCAGGAGGTGGTTCTTCCAACATTCTTCCCTAGGCCTCATGCAAGCCAGGCTGAAGCAGTCCTGCATACCCTGGATTGTAGGAGGGCCTTATCCTTCTACCTTGACCGTACGCAGGGGCATAGAAGGGCTACTCAGCTCTTCGTCTCCTTTGACCCCAAAAAGTTGGGGTTGGCTGTGTCCAAGCGTACCTTGTCCATCTGGGTGGCTGACTGTATCACCTGGGCTTATAAGGCGGCTGACCTTCCTTTGCAGGGTCGGGTTACGGCCCACCGAGTCAGGGCAATGGTTGCCTCAGTGGCTCATCTCCGCTCTGTGCCCTTGGTAGACATCTGCAGGGCTGCAACTTGGTCTTCAAGCCAGACTTTTGTGGCCCATTACTGCCTGGAGAGGGAGTCCCATAGGGACAGTGCTTTTGGCCAAGCAGTACTCTGGAATCTCTTTGAGGTTTAGGCAACTCCTGCCCGCCTGCCCTCTGTTGGGCTACCGGTGGAGGTTGTGTCCTTGAAAAGCCTTGTTTTGCTGCTGAGACTAGAGGGAGTTCTCTTGTTCAGCCTGGGTTCCTTGGTAGCCCAGAGCTAGGGAGTCACCCATATGTGAGGACTGACTTCCTGCTTGGCCCTGGAGAAAGAGTAGTTACTCACATGTAACAAGTGTTCTCCAGGAGCAGCAGGAATCAGTCCTCACAACCCTCCTTCCTCCCCTTGGAGTTACAGTTGTACATAGTTTATTTTTCATTTTTGTGTGCTGTTCTTAGCTATGTCATTTGACTGAGGTAAGATGGCACCTTTAGGCGGGAAGGGAACCGCGCATGCATGCCTGCATTCCCAAAGGCTTTCATAGAAAGCTGGAGAAATGCTCCGCTGGGGCTTCATCGGCGCCGATGACACCCATATGTGAGGACTGATTCCTGCTGCTCCTGGAGAACACCTGTTACAGGTGAGTAACTACTCTTTTTAAAAAGGGTTCCAGGGTTGATCCGGGAAACTACAGACCGGTGAGCCTGACGTCAGTAACGGGAAAAATGGTAGACACCATCATAAAGAATAAAATTACTCAGCATGTAGATAGTCATGCCCTAATGGGAGACAGCCAACATGGCTTTAGACAAGGAAGATCTTGTTTTACTAATCTTTTATGTTTTTTTGAAGGTGTGAATAAACAGGTGGACAATGATGAGCTGGTTGATATAGTTTATCTGGACTTTCTCCAGGACCAAGCAGGAAGTCAGTCCTCACTTATGTGTGACATCGGCGCCGATGGAGCCCCCATGCGGAGCATTTCCCCAGCTTTCTATGAAAGCCTTTGGGAATACTACACGCATGCGTGGTCCCCTTCCCGCCTAAAGGTGCCATCTTGCTCAGTCTCTCTTTTTCCGTAGACCCCTTCGGATGTTCGTCCTAGTCACGGGAAAAGTTGACTTTTTTTTTTTGAAGATTTCTTTGCTTTTTCTTTGAGTTTGACGCTGGTTCCCCTTCCCGCTGGGTTCGGTACACCGGTATCGAGTCTCTTCTCTATTTTTCGTTTTTTGCCCTTCGTGGCTGGCGTTCGCGCCCTTTTTTCTGTTTTTCCCTGGAAGGCCGGTCTTTTGACCTCGCGGGGGACCTTTTTTCCCCGATGGCTTCTAGTGATTTTAAGATGTGTGATTGGTGCAAGAAACTAATGTCTCTCACCGACACACATGACTGCTGCCTTCAGTGCCTCGGCCCAGATCATGACCCCATGATCTGTGACCCGTGCGGTAAAATGTCCACCAAGGCACTTCGAAGCCGTCAGCATCAGAAGGAAAGGATTTTTTCGGATTCTGCCTCCGGCCGGGCTCGGACCTCGTCTGAGGCCTCGACATCTCGGGAGTCTGATCCCAAGCATCGCCGGGGTTCCTTGGACAGGGGGTCCCCCGACCGGGAACGCAAGAGGAAGAAACGGCTCACGAGGGCGGTGTCGGAGGAGGTCCCTGGTTCCTCGAGGGCCTGGTCTAAGACCCCCGACTGCCGTCCCGGGCCTTTGGAGCAGGAGAAGCCGTCCAAAGTACCTCGTGTAGAGCTAGAGACTGTCGGACACGTAAGTCCTGTAGTCCTCGTGAACTCTCCTCCGAGGGAGCCGATGTCGGGCCCGGCGCCGCCAGGGCCCAAGTCGGTAGCTGCTGAGTCTCCTGAGCTTGGACTCAGGCTGACAGCCTTGGAGTGCAGATTGTCTGTCTTCATGGAGCAGCAGTGGGTACTGATGGCCGTCCTCAGTCAAGATCTCCCTCGACTTCCTGCTCAGAACCGAGGGCGTCGACGCCGGTGCCTTCGGCATCGGGGCGGGTGCCACCTCGACCCGCTCGGTCGGAGCCCCTCGACTCCTCTTGCGATGAGTCAGCCTGGGAGACGGAGGATGAGGAGTCCCCCGATACCTTCCGGACTCGGTGCGTCCCATCAGACTCAGCGCAGTTCGAGCCCCGGAGTAGGTCCCCCTCCGCAGGACACCCGGTTCTCGGAGTTCGTGCGGGACATGGCCAAGGCCTTGGCGATTCCCGCCGACCCCGAGGAGGAGCCGAGGAGCTCGAGGCCCTCCAGTATGACTCTCCTCCGAAGGAGGCCTTTACTGTGCCGGTTCCTCCGATGCTGGAACGGCTCCTCTTCCGGATGTGGGAGGCGCCGGTCTTGAGCAAGCGGGTCGATTCCATTTATCAACTCCGTAAGAGCCCTGGCTTCCAAAAGGCGCACCTGCCGCACCATTCCATGGTGGTGGAATCGGCCATGCATCGACTGAAAAGCCAGAAGATACACTCTGCGGTGCCCGCTGGTAGGGAGGCACGGAACCTGGATGCTTTTGGCAGAAAGTACTTCCAGGGCTCGATGCTTGCTTGCCGTGTCCAGTCATACCAGCTGTACATGGGCATGTTTCTCCGAGACCTGGCAAAGGAGCTTGCCGGGTTCTCTGCTGGTCTCTCCGGGGAACCTTTGCAGAGGTTCCAGTCTTTGTCTTCAGGAATCCGGGACTGTTCCAAATTCATGTCCCGAGCGGCCTACGATGGCTTCGAGGCTTCAGCTCGTGTGGCGGCCGCCGGCATCGTGGCCCGACGCCAGGCATGGCTGCAGTCATCGGACCTCGAGTCTTGGGTTCAGGACAAGTTGGTCGATGTCCCTTGCCGAGGGGAGAACCTTTTTGGCAAACCCATGGCCGAGAAGGCCGCTGCGCTTGAGACCGAGCACCTGACCAGGACTAGGCTGTCCAGAAAGACTTCTGCCCCTTCTCACAAAAAGAAAGGCTCGGGTGAAAAGTCCTTCTACCCGAGAAAGGTGTCTGCCTACAAACCTTTCCCTCAATACTAGGCCTCCCCAGCTCCCCCTCAGGGGCAGCAGGCCAAGGGGCAGGGACATGGGCCCCGTAGGCAGAAGACCCCCAAGCCTCCGGCTCCTGCTCCTACCCAGCAGGGAGGGGGTTTTTGACTCCCATGGCATAGACTCTCCATCCCTGCTGTCCCATCCCTGCACAGGAGGTCGCTTAGCCCTGTTTGCCCACCGGTGGCCACCCATTACAGGAGATGCTTGGGTTTTAAGCATCATTCACCAGGGCTATATGCTTTATTTCCAACAACTACCTCCTGTCTACTTTCCAGGGGAGCCTCTGGGGCCTCTCCTACACACCACCCTCCTCCTCCAAGAACTTCAGGGGCTGCTTCTGGACAAGGCGGTGGAGCCGGTACCTCCTCGCCTACAAGGGCACGGGTTCTACTCCAGGTATTTTCTGGTGCCAAAGAGGACAGGAGGCCTAAGGCCTATCCTAGACCTCAGAAACCTCAACAAGTTCTTGGAGAAAGAGAAGTTCAAGATGCTTACTCTTGGAACACTTCTGCCCTACCTCCAGCAGGGAGATTGGCTATGCTCCTTAGATCTAAAGGATGCGTACACTCACATCCTCATTCATCCAGACCACAGAAAGTACCTCAGGTTCGTGGTGGGAGGAAACCATTACCAGTACAGGGCACTGCCTTTTGGCCTAACCTCCGCCCCACGGGTCTTTACAAAGTGCCTAGCTTTGGTGGCAGCCTACTTGAGGACTCAAGGGATATTTGTCTTCCCCTATCTGGACGACTGGCTCATTCGGGGTCAAACCTACCAGGAGGCCAGGCAGGCCACCTTCAGGACTGTCACACTCCTTCATGACCTAGGCTTTGTCATAAACTTCGCAAAGTCTACTTTGCTCCCCTCCCAGAACCTCGAGTTCATAGGAGCACGGCTGGACTCTCTCCAAGCACGGGCTTACTTGCCAGAGGACAGAGCTCAAAGGCTCATGGAGTTGGCATCCCAGTTTCTCAGTCTGCCGAGGGTTCCTGCCCGGCTCTGTCTGCAGCTCCTGGGACACATGGCATTGACTGTGCATGTGACCCCCCAATGCCCGCCTCCACATGAGGCCTGCACAGTGGTGCCTCAGAACCCAGTGGAAGCAGGCCACAGGGAGCCTAGCAGACAAAGTGAGGATATCCAAACCTTTCCTGGATTCTCTTCAGTGGTGGCTGCAACCCCCCCCCCCCCAACTTGCTGCAGGGGGTGCCTTTTCAGGTAGCTGTCCCCACAGTGGTGTTGACAACCGATGCCTCCTTGCAGGGCTGGGGTGCACACTGTCAAGGGAGCTGCACTCAAGGCCTCTGGTCCCCATGGGAAGCCCTGCAACAGATCAACCTACTGGAACTGCGGGCTATTCGCTTAGCCCTCAAGGCTTTTTCTCACTCCTTGGCCCACCAGTCTGTTCTAGTTCAGACAGACAACCAAGTAGCCATGTTCTATGTGAACAAACAGGGCGGCACTGGGTCCAGGCCTCTATGCCTGGAAGCACAGGCCCTCTGCTCTTTTGCCCTCAGACACCAGATGTTGCTGAGGGCTGTGTATCTTCCTGCCCAGGAGAATTTTCTGGCAGACCACAAATGGCAGTTGCACCCTTTGGTGGTTCAACAGATTTTCCTGAAATGGGGACTTCCCTCCATGGATCTCTTTGCCAGTCCCCTGAATCACCAACTGCCCAGGTTTTGTTCCAGGCAACCACATCCCTTAAGGGTGGCGGCGGATGCCTTCCTGATTTTTTGGTCCCAGGGCCTGCTTTATGCGTTTCCTCCCACGCCTCTGGTGGCCCGAACCTTGTTCAAGATTCTCAGGGACAAGGCCTCAGTACTTCTGGTTGCTCCCAGTTGGCCGAGGCAGCCCTGGTTCCCCCTGCTACTTCAACTAGCAGTGGAGACACCCATGCCTCTGGGATTCCAACCCGACCTTCTATCTCAGGATCAGGGTTCCCTTCTGCATCCCAATCTCAAATCTCTCCATCTGATGGCTTGGAGGCTGCAAGGATAGTCTTGGCTCCCTGGGGCCTACCTCAGGAAGTGGAAGAGGTGGTCTTGGCCTCTAGAAAGCAAGCCACCAGGAAAACCTATGCCCTAAAGTGGAGAAGGTTCTCCTTGTGGTGTCAGCAACGCAAGGAAGATCCTTTCACCTGCACTGTGCCAGTAGTGCTCCAGTACCTACTGCACTTGTCCAATCAGGGCCTTAAGTCCAATTCTGTTCGGGACCACATCTCTGCTCTGGCAGCTCATCACTCTCTGGTGGAGGGATACTCTTTGTCAGTTCACTCCTTGGTGTCCAGATGTCTCAGAGGTTTACTATTGCTCAAGCCTCCTCTCCGTCCACCGGCCCCTGAGTGGGAGTTGAATGTGGTCTTGCAGCAACTTACTCGCCCACCTTTTGAGCCCATGGCTACATGTCCTTTACGCTTCCTGTCCTGGAAGACTCTATTCCTAGTGGCCTTGACCTCGCCCAGGCGAGTGAGTGAACTTCAAGCCCTGGTATGTGACAGGCCATACACTCGCTTCTATAGGAACAGGGTAGTCCTTAGCTCATCCTAAGTTCCTCCCCAAGGTTGTCTCCTCTTTCCATCTCAAACAAGAGGTGGTTCTTCCAACATTCTTCTCTAGGCCCCATGCAAGCCAGGCTGAGACAGTCCTGCATACCCTGAACTGTAGGAGGGCCTTGTCCTTCTACCTTGAGCGTACGCAGGGGCATAGAAGGGCTACTCAGCTCTTCGTATCTTTTGACCCCAATAACTTGGGGGTACCTGTGTCCAAGCGTACCTTGTCCGTCTGGGTGGCTGACTGTATCACCTGGGCTTATAGGGCAGTTGTCCTTCCTTTGCAGGGTCGGGTCACGGCCCACCGTGTCAGGGCAGTGGCTGCTTCAGTAGCTCATCTCCGCTCTGTACCATTGGCAGACATCTGCAGGGCTGTAACTTGGTCATCAAGCCAGACTTTTGCGGCCCATTACTGCCTGGAGAAGGAGTCCCGCAAGGACAGTGCTTTCGGTCAGGCAGTGCTCCGGAATCTCTTTGAGGATTAGGCAGCTCCTACCCTCCAGCCCTCTGGTGGGGCTACCGGTGGAGGTATGTTTTCAGTGAAATCCTTTCTCTGATGCTGAGGCTAGAGGGAGCTCATTTTTCAGCTCTGGGTTCCCGGTAGCCTGAAGCTGGGGAGTCCCATAAGTGAGGACTGACTTCCTGCTTGGTCCTGGAGAAAGAGTAGTTACTCACCTGTAACAGGTGTTCTCCAGGAGCAGCAGGAATCAGTCCTCACAAACCTCCCTCCTTCCCTGGGAGTTGCAGTTGTACATAGCTAAAAAACAGGACACAAAAATGTAAAAATGAACTGCGTCATTTGACTGAGCAAGATGGCACCTTTAGGCGGGAAGGGGACTGCGCATGCGTGTAGTATTCCCAAAGGCTTTCATAGAAAGCTGGGGAAATGCTCTGCACGGGGGCTCCATCGGCGCCGATGTCACCCATAAGTGAGAACTGATTCCTGCTGCTTCTGGAGAACACCTGTTACAGGTGAGTAACTACTCTTTCAGAAAGCCTTTGACAAGGTCGCCCATCAGAGACGTTTGGCAAAACTAAACAGTCATGGGATAGGAGGCAGTGTACTACTTTGGATCAGGAACTGGTTAAAAGATAGAAAACAGAGGGTATGGCTAAATGGCCAATTTTCCCAATAGAGAAAGGTGAATAGTGGTGTATCCCAGGGATCTGTGCTGGGTCTGCTGCTTTTTGACATATTCATAAATGACCTGTAAAGTGAAATAACGAGTGAGTTTATCAAATTTGCAGATGACACAAATCTATTTAAAGTTCATTTACATTCTGCAAATGGCTCAGAATGTAACAGCAAGGATAATTTCTAAAGCAAAACTAACTGATCACATCACTCCGATACTCTATTCCCTGCACTGGCTACCTATACTAAGTAGAATACAATACAAAATTTTACTAATCACATTCAAATTAATTAATAATCCCTCAGATAACAGGATAAGACGTAAGAATAACCTCAATATCATCTTAGTGCCCAACTCAATCAGAAAAACAAAACATAATACAAGCAACACAGCATTCTCATTTGTAGCCCCTTCATTGTGGAATAATCTCCCTGCTCAATTAAGGGAGATAAAAGACCTAAAGCAATTCCGAAGAGATTTAAAAACATATCTATTCTCCCAATATTACTCTAACATAGATAATAATTTAGACAAGGCCTCCCATCCTCCATAAATCACCAAGGATTTCTTCTGCCCTAATAATCACGACACTCAATCACATAACTAAACATAGGATGAAACATGATGTATATATATGTGTATAAATATCATAAAAATCTGTAAATAGTTTAAAATTATACTTACACCTATTGTTCATAGTTCTGATTACCGTTCATTGTACCAGTTTTATTATTGAGCTGTTCTATGTATCTCTTATTGTTTGATGTAAACCGCCACTGATCTTGGGAAGTGGCGGTATATAAAAGACTTACAAATAAAAATAAATAAAGTTGTTAAAACCCAAGAGGATTGTGGAAAATTGCAAGAGGATCTTGATAAATTGGAAGTCTGGGCATCAAAATGGCAGATGAAATTTAATGTGGACAAGTGCAAAGTTATGCACCTAGGGAAGAACAACCCAAACTATGGTTACGCAATGCAAGGTTCCACATTAGGAACCACCACCCAGGAAAAGGTTTTAGGCGTCATTGTGGATAACATGTTAAAACCCTCGGCCCAGTGTACAGCGGCAGCCAAGAGAGCAAATAGAATGCTAGGTATGATAAGGAAAGGAATGGAAAATAAAACAAAAGATATTATAATGCCTCTATATCGTTCCATGGTGAAGACCGCACCTTGAATATTGTGTGTAATTCTGGTCGCCGTATCTTAAAAAGGATATAGCGATATTAGAAAAAGTTCAGAGAGGAGCCACCAGAATGGTAAAGGGGATGGAAGGATGCTCCTATGAAGAAAGGCTAAAAAGGTTAGGGCTCTTTAACCTGGAAAAGAGACGGCTGAGGGGAGATATGATAGAAGTCTATAAATTAATGAACGGAGTGGAACGGGTAAACTTAGATCGATTGTTTACGTTATCAGAATTTAGAAAGACTAGGGGGCATGCAATGAAGCTACAGGGTAAACTATTTAAGACTAATAAAAGAAAATATTTTTTCACTCAACGTGTAATCAAACTCTGGAATTTGTTAGTGTAGCTGGGTTTAAAAAAGGTTTGGACAAGTTCCTGGAGGAAAGGTCCATAAACCATTATTAAGAAGGGACCCAGGATATCAATGTGTCTTTTGGGGAAACTGCTAGGTATGTATGACCTAGATTGGCCACTGTTGGAAACAGGATACTGGGCTTGATGGACCTTGGTCTGACCCAGTATGGCATATCTTATGTTCTTATATGTTATGTTCTTATGCTGTCTGAGTTTATTTTTAAGTTTTTCCAAAATTTTGGATCTTTTTTTGGCGTCTTTAAATTTTACCAATAGGACTGCAATGTGCTGCATTGGCTGTTTGGCTGAATAAAACAGCTTAATAAAAATAACTTGGTCAGGCCTGTTCAGGTAGTGGAGTCTCCCTGGCCTGTGCTGGCCTTCTGGGAAGCCTAGATTCTATGATCAGCCTGATAGGAGTGGGACTTCTAATCAGTGATCCCCTTTTTTGCTGCGTTTCAGTGCATTTGCCGCGGTCGCAGTTTTTCATGGCCTGCACTGATTTTTTCAACAAGCTTTTTTACAGTCATTTTCATGTGTCTGGGGGGGAGGGGGGGCAGGTTGTGACTTTTTCCATTTTGGTATCATGAATCTGGGCTAGCATGCCACGTACTCGCAGTTGTATCCAATGTTACACCTGCAGGGTCAGCTGCGCAGCAGGCTTCTTTTGCTCCCAGTGTGATGGAGATGTAAGGGGCCGGGAATCTTTGGCATCATTGGAAGCCCTTGCAGGGAACTCTGGGGCCGCCTCTTCGTACCATTTTGAACCCCTGTTGATCCTGGGGCAGGCGGCACCCAGGGGCCTCATGGAGGGCTGAAGACCTCTGCATCAGTCTCTAGCCAACAAGGTCCAATGGGCTCTTCAGGGCCACAGGAGAACGTCTTGGCTGGCAAGAACAGCAGCTGCTGAAAACAGTTTCTTGGTTGTCTTCAGTCTTGTTTAACTGCATGGAAATCCCCTTCACAGGGGACCATGACCCTGACATCCCCTGTGGAGGAATCCAGGCTCTCGGGTAGTGCTGCAATGGCCATTTCAGGGGCTATGAACCCAAGGCTCTCCCAGTCACCTAGGCACTCCTCTGGGAGCCCAACCTTATCCTGTATGAGGATTGGCTGGGCTCAAAAGGAAGATGCCCTTGCATCTGGAGGTGAGTCTGAGGAGGAAGGAGGAAATTCCTCTTTTGGTGGTCCACTTTTTTCACTGGGAGGATCTCCCAGTGTTGATCCACAATGTCACATCAGTTTTAGGACTTGAAAAGCCCACAGCTGACCCCCCCCCCCCCATCTACTCCATTATGGATGGTATCAAATATCCATTGGAGTTCTTCCCATTTTCAAAGCCCTTGGAACAGCTTCTGGCCTCCTAATGGGAAAATACAGAGTTGGCCCTCAGGAGCCCAAAGACTCTGCCTTGCTTATATCTGCTGCCTGAGGGAAAACTGGATTAACTCATTAGGTTCCCTCAACTAGATGCCCTGGTCACAGTGATCAAAAAGCACACGAATATTCCAATTGAAGTGTAGCGTAAGGAGGTTCATGACAGAAAAACGAAGACCCTGCTAAAGAATGCCTTCATAGACTCCACATTGGGCTTCCTTATAGCCAGGGCACTTTTGCTTTGAATTCAACAGCCCTGGTATGGTTAAAATGGAATTGGGAGCCACATCTGTGGTGGATTTGAGAGTCCTTCAGATTTATGGCAGCTGTGGTGATGGCTAGACAGTGACTCTGGCTTTGCAATTGATCTGCAAACACAGCTTCCAAGTTGACTCTCAAGCAAGCTCCCCTTTCAGGACAGGCTGTTTTTGTAGAAGATCTTGAAAAATTCTTGAAGGACTTGGGCAAGGCACATCTTCACAGGCTGCTGGAGGAACGGCTAAAAGTGTCTATGCTCAGGCGGATGCGGCCTTTGGCTCCAAGGTCTTAAAAGCTGCGGTGTCATCTTCCCACCCAGTGGAGTCATAGCTTTGGTATGTCCCCTTGTCCTGACTTGTCTAGTAGGATGATATGGAAGGTGGCATTTTACCTACCAGATAATGTCCTTTCTTGAGTCCTGCTAGACCAGTCCAGGACCTGCCCATGGAATCTGTTTTGGTCTGCTGTGCTCTATTTGGTTGGCCCTGTGGGTCATACCCTTCTGACAAGACTTCTGTTGAAGGACCAGTTATGGTTCCTGTTCAGTTGAAACTTATTATCTTCACTAAGATTTGTGAGGCTGGAGATTCCAGACAATATGCTTGAGTAGGAATACAGCATAGTTATTCATCTGGGGACAGCAGGAATCAGTCCTCACATATGGGTGATGTTGGTGTGGACAGAGCCCGCGCGGTAACCTCCCCAGCTTTCACAGAAGTCTTTGGGAGATGTACCATGCATGCGTGGTCCCCTTCCTGCTCAAGGATGCCATCTTGTCTCAGTATGATATAGCACAAGACAGCAAAAAGTAAAAGTAACTCCATGGGGAGGAGGGAGGATTGTGAGGACTGATTCCTGCTGTCCCCAGAGAACACCTGTTACAGGTGAGTAACTACGCTATCTCCAGGAACAAGCAGGAATGGAGTCTTCACATATGGGTATCGTCGGTACCGACAGAGCCTGCGCGGGAACGCTCCCCAGTGTCCAATTAGAAAGCTTTTGGGAGCATCCCACAGCACCTGTGTGCTGCCTTCCCGCCTTTCCCAACTGCCTCTCTCCAGTTCTTCATTTTCCGTGGAGCCAGCAGGTCGTTGTTCCTGTCACTGCAGAACATTTTTCCTCCTCCTTCTTTTTTGTGGTCGCGTCTGCCTTCCTCGACGCTACACCGGTGCCACCGGTTCTTCTTTCTTTCTTTTAGAAAAAAAATATATATTGTGATAAGGAGAGTGCAGCCCAGCCAGGGAAAAGTGAAAAAAGGAAGAATTTTTCCTCTTTGCGGGGGATGGGCACACAGGATCACATAGTCCACAGCAGGAACCTGGAGAGAAACCTAGAGGGCAGACCTAGCTGGAAGTCACGCCCACACTCCAGGTCAGCCACAGACAGGAGTGGGAGGTACAGAAGGGCGGAGCCAGGAAGGGAGTTGCCCTGCTCAGTGTTTGAAAGGGAGCAAACAAACACTATAGAGTCGGTTGGAGAGTTGGTTGGAGGGCTGGTTCAAGAGGTGGTTCAGAGTGCGGTTGGAAGCATGGTTGGAGAGCTGATTCAGGAGCTGGTTCAAGTGCTGGTTGGAAGCATGGTGAGAAGCATGATTGGAGATACAGTTCCAGTTGCAGTGGCAGTTGTTGTCAGAGTTGCAGTCCAGGCCTAAGTGGGAGTTGCAGCTCAGGTTCCAGTCCTGGTTCCAGAAGGTACAGAGGGAACAGCCCTGTAGCCAAAAGGAGCAGCAGAAAAAGGAACCGCTATAAAGACAGCCAGAGAAGGTACAAAGGAAGCCACCATACTCAGCGCAGTAGCCACCGAGGATATAGGGAAGGTTCCAGGGGGAGAACCACCTACCCTAGCAAGAGAGTGGGAAAGTGTTACCACAGGTCTCTGCCCTACGCTGAGGCAGAGGGAGTCCTGACTGGCCAAAGCTCTAACCAGGAGAATACTGCACAAGAAGCCCAAGGTAGGGGAAGGGAGGCAGCAAGGCCTTCTAAGTATGTTTATTCTTCTGACTCTGATGAAACTGTTATGCCACAGATAACACAGCACAAAAAGAAAGGTTGTACCAGGAAGGTTAAGCAAGAGCAACCCATAGGAGACCTGCCTAGAGCAGGGAAGGCAAGAAAGTGGGAGAGGTTGTTTAACCTGTTAAGTCTAAAGCAGAAAGTTCCTGAGCGGTACCTAGCAGAACCCTGCTACAGCTCAGCAGAGAGTATGGACATTGAAGTCAAGGAGGCTGAGGTAAATTCAAATGTCTCAGAGATGGAATGCGATGCCTGCACTAAGGTAAATTAGTGTGAGCCAGAAACACTTGATATTGGAATTCACTGTTGTTTTGTTTTGGACATTTGTTACTGGAGAAGTATCCACTATTTTCTTTTGTCTGGAGAGTACATGTGTTTGGGAGAAATTGTATCCACTTACCTGCAAGGAAGCTGAATAAATTCCTGTGCGCTTTATAAACCATTCGGCCTCATCATTCCTTACACAACTACAACCCTAGGAAATAGAAGAGGTGATCACCCGTCCCTACTAGGCGGCCGCCTGGTAGGGGCGCGAGCGTCACAATATTTAGTTCTTTTTTTCCAATTTTTTCTCCCTCAGGTGCACGCACCATTTTGGGCCTTAGGCCCAAAATTTCCTCCATTATGGAAAAACCCGCTTCAGGTTTTAAGAAGTGCACCAATTGTGGCAGTACCATATCCGTCACCGACACCCATGAGTGGTGTCTTAAATGTTTAGGTCCTGACCACTCCATCTCGGAGTGTATGGCTTGTGCCATGATGTCCAAGAGGGGTCGACAAAACCGGGCTGCTAAGCTTAGCACCCTTTTTCCCTCCGATGCAGCCTCTGTGCCATCGACATCTTCCAGGGCTTCGTCTTCCTCCCATGGATCTCAGGTAACTAAACATAAGTCCAGCCGGTCCTCAAAGGGTAGATCTCCTTCTAAGCATCGAGATGCCTCTGGCGTTGCCCTTGAGGGTTCTGCACCGGCAAAATTTCCCCAGCGGGAGGCTTCGGCTTCCAAAGCATTATCGGGGCTCCAGGATGTTCTCGAGGCCTCAAACCCGGCACAACTATGGGTGCCATGCTCTGGGGTACCTGCGATTTTCTCCGGTACCGATACCCAGGCATCGGCATCGTCGATAGACCAGAGGTTTCTGGCATTGAACGCAGTCTGGCGGCTCTCCTTGTGGCATCGGCTCCCTCAGAACCACATCAGACAGTTCAACCGGTACTGGCATTGGTACCGGTACCGATAGCATCGACATCGATGTCCGCATTGCCGGCACCCAGTCAAGACATGCCCCCCCAATACCGATACCCTAGTACCGACTCCCCCCGGTACTGACTTCGGTCGGTACGGGTATCGTGCTCTACAGGAGCATCCGGACAAAAGGTACTTCGAATCCTCGGAGGACTCTGAGGATTCTGACAGTTCTGTCGGTACCAGGATACTTCTCCCTGAGGAGCCTTCATCTCCCCAACAGAGGATGTTTCCTCCAGAAGATATCTCCTTTCAGGATTTTATCAGGGAGGTGGCTCGAGGTCTGTCCATTACTGTGGCTCCTGAGACAGAGCCCAGGGCAAAGCAGTTGGAGATTCTGCAATATCCCAAAGCTCCTAAAGAGGCAGCTACCTTGCCTATCCATGAGATCTTACATGATCTCATGTTAAGAATGTGGGAAACCCCCCTGACCACCTCATCTCACTCCCATCAACTGGATACCTTGTATCGGGTTCCCCCCTGTCCTGGTTTCCAGAAGACTCGGTTGCCTCACCACTCTATTGTAGTGGAGTCAGCTATGAGAAGGATCAGGATTGCAAAGAGGCATGCCTCTAATCCTCCAGGATGTGAGTGTAGAACTTTGGATGCCTTTGGACGTCGTACCTTCCAGGCTTCCATGCTTTCTGCCAGGATCAGTTCCTATATTTTATATATGGGAATGTTCCTTAAGGAAGTCACAGGGGATTTAGAGGTTTTGAGCCCTCTTCTTCCTGAAGATAAGAGGCAGGATTTTCTCACACTGGTTAAACATGCCCAGGATGTTTTTAAATTTGTTAATCGTGCAGCTTTTGACTGTTTTGAGTGCATAAGCAGAACCTCTGCCATTGCCATAGGTGCACGTAGAATTGCCTGGCTCCAGGCATCTGATTTGGAGCTCTGGGTGCAGGACAAACTGGGCAATATTCCTTGTACAGGTGAGAATCTATTCGGCAAAAACTGGCAAGAAAAGGCCAATGAGTTGGATGCTGATAACTCCACTTTGGATAGGTTATCCAAAGCCACAGCTGATCCTGCAAGAAAGAAATCTTTCAAAAAAACATTCTTTTCCAAAAAGCAGAGGTTTTATCCCTCTTATCAGCAGGGACGTTCTGCAGGTCAGCCTGTCCGGAAGACTCAGCAACCACCCAAACAAAGAAAAGCAAAGACTGCTAAGCCTCAACTGTCTCAGCAGTCTCAGCCTCCACAAGGCCTTTGACTTCCATCTAGAGAACTTAGCCTTCCTGGCTCTCAGTGGACCAGAGCCTTCCACCATTCCAGGAAGGTTGTGCCACTTTGCCCCCAGATGGGGGCAAATAACAGCAGAACATTGGACTCTTTCCATTATAAGAGAGGTGTACAAGCTTCACTTCCTCCACTTGCCCCCTCCTTCAATGGTAAGACAGTTCAAGTCTCAGACCTCTCTCATTTTCCTGTTAGATCAAGAGGTCACCATGCTTCTTGCCCAAGGGGCAATAGAAGAGGTACCCATTCTTCAACACGGTACAGGGTTTTACTCCCCCTATTTCCTTATACCAAAGAAAACAGGAGGACACAGACCCATTTTGGATCTCAGAGAATATTGTTCTCATCCATCCAACTCACAGAAAGTACCTTCGGTTTCTTTTTCAAGGAAAGCACTACCAATACAGGGTGCTTCCTTTTGGCCTGGCCTCAGCACCAAGAGTGTTCACGAAATGCATGGCTGTGGTAGCAGCATTTCTTCGCACTCTAGGAATATTCGTCTTCCCCTACTTAGATGACTGTCTCATTCGAGCCCCATCAGAGTCAGAGGCCAGGACGTCTCTATCCTTCAGTATTTGGGTCTGCTCATAAACATCCCAAAATCCTGCCTAACTCCCACTCAATCTCTAGAGTTCATAGGAGCTTTGTTGGATACCAGGAAAGCAAGGGCCTATCTCCCCCAGACCCGTTGCCTTCGCATAGTGCAGTTAGCTTCTCAAGCAGTGCTAAAGCCTCATCTCACTGCTCGAGAAATGTTACAGCTACTAGGCCACATGGCTTCAACCGTACATGTGGTCCCTTATGCTCGCCTCCATATGAGAGCAGCCCAGTAGACTTTATCCACTCAATGGACCCAGGCATCAGGATGCCTGTCAGACAAAATAGCAAACACAAATCGCCTTATTTTGTCACTCCAATGGTGGCAGTCCTCTCAAAACCTGTTGCTGGGGTCCCCATTTCAACAACCTTCACACCAAGCAACTCTCACAACAGATGCTTCACCAGTGGGTTGGGGAGCTCATCTGCAAAACCTCTCCACCCAAGGCACCTGGACTCCACAGGAGACTCATCTACACATCAATCTTCTGGAGCTCAGAGCAATCTTCCTTGCTCTTCGGGTGTTCTACACTCTGCTCAGCTACAAGACAGTCCTCATTCACACGGACAATCATGTTCTATGTGAACAAGCAAGGAGGAACAGGCGCTCTGTCGCTTTGCAGCGAAGCTTTGCGACTATGGGCCCTCGCCAGAGAGCATCAGATTCATCTCCTGGCAGTATATTTCCAGGTATCCAAAATTCTTGTGCAGACAGACTCAGTCGAGTTCTGCTTCCACACAAATGGTCTCTACATGCAGACCAGGTGGCCAAGCTTTTTCAAATTTGGGGAACCCCGGACATAGACCTCTTTGCAAGTCCGTTGAATGCCAAACTTCCCTGGTTCTGTTCCAGAATTCCGGCTCAGGGCTCTCAGGCCAAGGATGCTTTTCTCCTTCACTGGGGTCAAGACTTCCTTTATGCCTTTCCACCCATCCCCCTGATTCCCAAAACCCTGTTCAAGCTTCAGAGAGACAGAGGCCGTATGATTCTCATAGCTCCACATTGGCCACGGCAAGTGTGGTACCCTCTGCTTCTACATCTCTCAAGCTCCCTCTCTGGAGTCCAGGGTCTGCTCCAGATCTCCTGTCTCAGGAGGAGGGAATGTTATGACATCCCAATCCCCAATCACTGCATCTCAGGGCTTGGTTGCTGAAGGCCTAGATCTTCAGGATCTTAACCTTCCTCAGCAAGTAAAGGATATCCTTTATGCTTCTAGAGAACCTTCCACAAGACGCTCTTATGCTTTCAAGTGGAAAAGGCTTACCATATGGTGCTCGCAGAAGGGTCTTAACCCCCTTGCGATACCTCTGGAATCATTACTGGAGTATCTCCTTCATTTATCCAATGCAGGACTTAAAACTAACTCAGTAAGAGTCCATTTAAGTGCTATTGCAGCTTCTTTCAAACCTTTAAATGGACAACCTATTTCCTCCCATCCTCTTATAGCAAGATTTATGAGAGACCTTCTACTAACTAAGCCTCCCATTAGGCCAACACCGGTGGCATGGAACTTAAATCTGGTTCTTGGCCAGCTCATGAAGCCACCTTTCGAACCCTTAGCTTCTACCTCGTTGAAATTCCTTTCTTGGAAAGTTATCTTTCTTATTACAATCACATCAGCACGTCGCATCAGTGAGTTGCAGGCAGTAGTGGGTGATCCACCTTATACAAGGTTCCATCATGACATGGTAGTCCTTAGGACTCATCCACACTTTATGCCAAAGGTGGTCTCGCCTTTTCATCTTAACCAGGCGGTCTACCTGCCTGTGTTTTTTCCAAGGCCTCATGCATCAAATGCAGAAAGGAATCTTCATACTTTGGACTGTAAAAGAGCTTTAGCCTTTTCTCCAGGACCAAGCAGGAAGTCAGTCCTCACATATGGGTGATGTCAGTGCCGACGGAGCCCCCGTGCGGAGCATTTCCCCAGCTTTCAAAGAAAGGCTTTGGGAATGCAGCGCGCATGCACGGTCCCCTTCCCACCCAAGGGTGCCATCTTGCTCAGTCTTCTTTTTTCCGCGGAGCCCGACAGACGTGTTTCATTTTCACCCAAGGAAAAAGTTGATTTTGTTCTGCGTGGACCCGTTTTCTTCGGTTCGACGCCGGTTTCCCTTCCCCGCCAGGGCCCGATACATCGGTATTGAGCCCGGACTTCTTTTTTCAGTTTTTGTCCTTAGTGACTAGCGTACACGCCATTTTTTCTGTTTTCACTGGCAGCCCTGTCTTTTGACCTCGCAGGGGCCCTTTTTCCCCCGATGGCCGCCAGCGGGTTTAAGAAGTGTGATCGGTGTAAGAAACCTATGTCTCTCACCGACACACATGACTGCTGCCTCCGGTGCTCGGACCCGATCATGACCCGATGATCTGTGGTCTGTGTGGGAAAATGTCCTCGAAGGCGTTGAGGAGTGGGCAGCACCAAAAGGAAAGAATCTTCTCTGATTCCATGTCCGGATGGGCCCGGACCTCGTCAGAGGCCTCGACATCTCGGGACTCAAGCGCCGAGGCTCCTCTCAGAGTTTGTCTCCCTTGCGGAAGCATAGCAAGAAGAAAAAACCCGCAAGGGCGTCATCGGTTGACGCACTTGGCTCCTCGAGGGCCAAGTCGCATAGCCCTGAGTGCCGTCCCGGGTCTTAGGAGTCGGAGGGGCCTGTAAAACAATCTCGTGTGGAGATGGAGTCCCCGGGTCACGTGAGTACTGTAGTCCACGTGGACTGTCCTCCAGGGGAGCCGACGTCGGGCCCGGCGCCGCTGGAGCCCGAGTCAGGGGCTGCTGAGTCTCCTGAGCTCGGACTCAGGTTGCGGCCTTGGAGTGCAGCTTGGCTGCCTTCATGGAACAGCAGTGGGCACTGATCGCCGGTCTCACCGGTGCATCTGCCCCGACCACCGGGACATTGACGTCCAAGTCGACCCCGGAGGCCGAGCCGATCCTCAAGTCCATGCACGCTCGAGTCGATCCTCGGCCAAGGTCTCCCTCGGCCTCCCGCTTGGGACCGAGGTCGTCGACGCCAGTACTCTCGGCTTTGGGGCGGATGGCATCAGTGCCTGCCCGACCGGAGCCGCTTGACTCCTCCTCCAAGGAGTCCGGCTGGGAGACGGAAGATGAGGAGTCATCCGACACCTTTCGGACTCTGTGTGTCCCATCGGATTCACCAGAGTCTGAGCCTCGGAGACGGTCCCCCCCCAGAGGACACCCGGTTCTCGGACTTCGTGCGGGACATGGCCAAGGCCTTGGCCTTCCCCGCGGATCCCGAGGAGGAGCCTCGAGCCTCGAGGCCCTGCAGTATGACTCTCCCCCCAAGGAGGCCTTTACTGTTCCGGTTCCTCTGATGCTGGAACGATTGCTCTTCCGCATGTGGGAGGCACTGGCCTCTACGCCGGTTTTGAGCAAGCGGCTCGATTCCATCTATCGAGTCCGCAAGAGCCCTGGGTTCCAAAAGGCACAATTACCACACCACTCTATGGTTGTGGAATCGGCCATGCATCATCTGAAGAGTCAGAAGATGCACTCCTCGGTGCCTCCTGGCCGGGAGGCCTGGAACCTGGATGCCCTCGGTAAGAAGTGCTTCCACGGCTTGCTTGCCGTGTTCAGACTTACCAGCTGTACATGGGCATGTACCTTCGAGACCTGGCAAAGGAGATTGCCGGGTTCTCTGCTGGTCTCTCCGAGAAACCTTTGCAGAGGTTCAATGCTCTGTCATCAGGTATTCATGAGTGCTCGAAGTTTATTTCTCGAGCAGCCTATGATGGCTTCAAGGCTTCGGCCCGGGTAGCCGCGGTTGCATCGGTGCATGCCGTCAGGCCTGGCTACAGTCATCGGACCTCGAGCCAAGGGTGCAGGACAAGTTGGTCGATGTCCCCTGCCGAGGTGAAAACCTCTTTGGCAAGCCCATGGCTGAAAAGGCTGCAGAACTCGAGACCGAGACTCTTACCCGGACTAGGATGTCCAGGAAAACCTCTGCCCCTTCTCAGAAGAAGAAGGGCTCGGGGAAAAAGACCTTTTACCCGAGGAAGTCATCTGCCTATAAACAGTACCCTCATTATCAGGCCTCTGTAGCTCCCCAACAGGGTCAGCCGGCTAAGGGGCAGGGACATGGGCCCCGTAGGCAGAAAGCCACCAGCACCGGCTCCTGCACAGCAGGGAGCGGGGTTTTGACTCCAGTGGCATAGCCTCTCCTCCAATGGCCCACATCAGCACAGGAGGCCTTCTGGCCCTGTACGCCCACAGGTGGTCAGCCATAACCGGGGATACCTGGGTGCTAAGTATAGTCCAGAGGCGCTATCTCCTCCACTTCCACCAGGTACCCCCCTCCTATTTTCCAGGGGAGCCTCCAAGACTTCCTCTGCACAGGGACTTACTCCTGCAGGAGTTGGCAAGTCTTCTGAGGGAACAGGCAGTGGAACCGGTGCCCCACCACCTGAGAGGTCAAGGCTTCTATTCCAGGTACTTTCTGGTACGAAAAAGAACAGGAGGCTTCAGGCCCATCCTAGACTTGTGAAATCTCAACAAGTTCCTGGAGAGGGAAAAGTTCAAAATGCTTACCCTTGGAATCCTGCTGCCCTACCTCCAGCAAGGAGATTGGCTATGCTCCTTAGACCTAAAGGATGCTTCTACTCACATCCTCATTCATCCAGACCACAGACAATATCTCAGATTTGTAGTGGGAGGAAACCACTATCAGTACAGAGTACTGCCTTTTGGCCTATCCTCCGCCCCCAGGGTGTTCACCAAGTGCCTGGCGGTGGTGGCGTCCTACCTAAGGGTTCAAGGCCTCTTTGTCTTTCCATACCTGGATGACTGGCTCATCAGGGGTCAGTCTCCACAGGAGGCCAATCAAGCCACCCTTCGCACTGTCGCTCTGCTTCAGCACTTGCGGTTTGTTATAAACTTCGCAAAGTCCACTTTGCACCCTTCACAGAACATGGAGTTCATAGGAGCAAGACTGGACACCCTTCAGGCAAAGGCCTTTTTACACGTGGACAGGGCCCACAGATTGATGGAGCTAGCCAGACAGTTCCACAGCAATTCTCTGGTCTCCGCCAGACAATTCCTGAGGCTTTTAGGCCACATGGCTTCCACGGTCCATGTAACTCCAAATGCCCGTCTACACATGAGGCCAGCTCAATGGGGCCTCAGAACTCAGTGGCACCAAGCCACAGGAAGCCTTACGGACAAAGTGAGGGGTGTCCATGCTACTAGCCTCTTCTCTACAGTGGTGGCTTCATCTTCCGAAGTTGGTGCAAGGGGTGTTTTTTCAGACACCTCCACACTCTCAAGTGCTGTCAACCGATGCTTATCTTCAAGGTTGGGGTGCACATTGCCAAGGAGTGTGTACTCAAGGCCTGTGGTCTCCTTGGGAGGCCGCACAGCAGATCAATCTCTTAGAACTGCGAGCTATCCATTTAGCCCTGAGAACCTTCTCCCATCTCATCTCCCACCAGTCCATCTTGATTCAGACGGACAGTCAAGTGGCTGTGTTCTATGTGAACAAACAAGGGGCCACAGGGTCCCCCCTCCTCTGTTAGGAAGCGCAGAGACTCTGCTCCTGGGCAGTCAATCACGGCATTCTTCTCAAGGCGGTCTATCTCCCAGGTCAAGAGAATTACCTGGCGAACAGATTGAGCAGGATCTTGCAGCCGCATGAATGGCAGTTGAATCCTTTAGTGGTTCAACAGATCTTCCTGAGATGGGGTCTTCCAACCATAGATCTCTTTGCCAGTCCTCTGAACCGTCAATTTCCCAGGTTCTGCTCCAGACAACCGCATCCTCTCAGAGTAGCAGCAGATGTGTTTCTCATTCCATGGTCTACAGGCCTCCTATATGCGTTTCCTCCCACGCCTCTAGTGTCCAAGACACTGTTCAAAGTGATCCGGGACAAGGCCTCGGTGATCCCGGTGGCCCCCAGATGGCCGAAGCAACCGTGGTTCCCACTTCTTTTGCAACTAGCGGTGGACACTCCTCTTCCTCTGGGAATGCAACCCGATCTCCTGTCTCAGGAGCAGGGATCTCTCTTACACCCCGATCTCCAGTCCCTCCATTTGATGGCCTGGCTGCTGAAAGGGTAGTTCTAGCGCCCTTACTACTGCTTCGAGAAGTGGAGGACGTGATCTTGGCCTCTAGGAGGCAGTCCACCCAAAAATCTTATGCCCTTAAGTGATGTAGATTCTCTACCTGGTGTACTCAACACAACGAGAATCCTTTCTCATGCCTGATGCCAGTGGTGCTGCAATATTTGCTTCACCTGTCCAACCTAGGCCTTAAGTCCAATTCTGTGAGAGTTCATCTTAGTGCTCTTTCAGCACACCACTCCCCAGTGGAGGGTCAGTCTCTCTCAAGCCAGCCTTTGGTGGCTCGCTTCCTCAGAGGCCTGCTTTTGCTTAAGCCTCCACTGTGTCCCCCTGCCCCTGAATGGGACTTAAATGTGGTCTTGCAACGGCTTACTTGCCCACCATTTGAACCTATGGCTACTTGCCCTCTACGTTTTCTCTCCTGGAAAGCGTTGTTTCTGGTAGCCCTTACCTCAGCAAGGCGAGAGAGTGAGCTTCAGGCCCTAGTATCAGATGCTCCTTATACTAGGTTCTATAGGAACAGAGTAGTCTTACAGACTCGCCCTAAGTTCCTTCCTAAGATTGTCTCCTCCTTCCACCTCAATCAGGAGGTGGTTCTTCCAACTTTCTTTCCCAGGTCGCATGCCAGCCAGGTTGAGATGGTCTTGCATACCCTGGACTGTAGGAGGGCATTGTCCTTTTACCTTGACCGTACGCGGGAGCACCTGAGGGCTGTCCAGCTCTTCATCTCTTTTGACCCCAATAAGTTGGGGTTGGCTGTCTCCAAGCGTACTTTGTCCATATGGGTAGCCGACTGTATCGCCTGGGCTTACAGAGCAACTGGCCTCTCGTTGCAGGGTCGAGTTACGGCTCATCGTGTCAGGGCGAAGGCTGCATCAGTGGCTCATCTCTGCTCTGTTCCATTGGCAGACATCTGCCGGGCCGCTACTTGGTCTTCAAGCCAGACTTTTGCAGCCCACTACTGCCTTGAGAGGGAGTCCCGCAGGGACAGTGCTTTCGGGCAGGCGGTACTCCATAATCTCTTTGGGATTTAGGCAACTCCTACCCTCCGGCCCTGGTGTTGGGCTACCGTTCGGGGGCGTTTTCAGAGAAGATTCTTCTCTTGCATGCTGGGGCTCTAGAGGGAGCTCATTTTTTTAGCTTTGGGTCTCCAGTAGCCTTAAGTTGGGGAGTCCCATATGTGAGGACTGAGTTCCTGCTTGGTCCTGGAGAAAGAGTAGTTACTGACCTGTAACAGGTGTTCTCCAGGAGCAGCAGGAATCAGTCCTCACAACCCTCCCTCCTCCCCTTGGAGTTGCAGTCATATGATTTATTTTGTTATTTTTGCTATCTTTAGCTATGTCATCAAACTGAGCAAGATGGCACCCTTGGGCGGGAAAGGGACCGCGCATGCGCGCTGCATTCCCAAAGGCTTTCTTTGAAAGCTGGGGAAATGCTCCGCATGGGGGCTCCGTCGGCGCCGACATCACCCGTATGTGAGTACTGATTCCTGCTGCTCCTGGAGAACACCTGTTACAGGTGAGTAACTACTCTTTACTTGCAAAGAACACAACAACATAGAAAGTCCTCTCAACTCTTTGTTGCTTTTGATCCTTCTCATTTGGGACTTCCAGTCTCCAAGAGAACACTGTCCAGCTGGATTGCACAGTGTATTTCCTTCGCCTATCAGAGTAAGAATCTTTCTCTGGAGGGCCATGTCACAGCTCACAATGTGAGAGCCATGGCAGCTTTAATGGCTCATCTGCACTCTGTGTCTATCGACGACATATCATTTCTCCTATGATTTGTTATGATTTGATGTTAAATGTTAACATGATTTGTTTTGCGACTTATTATGATTTATTGTTAAGTGTTCCAGTGTGATTTGTTCACTTTCTCTTTATCCTTCTTTCCTGTCTTAATTTTGGCGTTCTGTTTCTTGGGTTGTGGTGCTAATCAGTTTTTATTGTACACCGCTTAATGCTTTTGCCACAGCGGTATATAAAATTTTAATAAAGATAAAGATCTGTCGAGCAGCCACTTGGGCCTCCGTTCATACCTTCACAGCCCATTACTGCTTGGACAACACCTGTTCCATACCTAATCAACTCCTACCCGCCATCCCTGGTTGGATGCCAGAGATCCATGGGGGGAAGTGGAGCCCTTTCACAGGGACACACAACTTCTGGGGTCTCTCCCTGGCATCTAAAGCTAGGGAGTCCCCATATGTGAAGACTACATTCCTGCTTGTTCCCGGAGATAGCATAGTTACTCACCTGTAACAGGTGATCTCCGGGAACAGCAGGAATTTAGTCTTCACAACCCACCCACCTCCCCTAGGAGTTGTATCTCTCTATCTATCTCTTTCTCTTTCCCTCTCTCTCTCTCTTTGTCTTGGCTTTAAACTCAGCTGGAGAGAGGCAGTTGGGAAAGGCAGGAAGGCAGCACGCAGGCGCTGTGGGATGCTCCCAAAAGCTTTCTAATTGGACACTGGGGAGCGTTCCCGCGCAGGTTCCGTCAGTACCGACGATACCCATATGTGAAGACCTAAATTCCTGCTGTTCCTGGAGATCACCTGTTACAGGTGAGTAACTATGCTTTCTCTGGGAACAAGCAGGAAGTCAGTTCTCACATATGAGACTCCCTAGCTACAGGCTACTGAAAAACCTGTAAAAAGCTCACAGGTGACCAGTAAAAGGGGGAATCATGAGCAGCAGCAATGAGTTGAGAGATAACAGACTCCCGAACGGCCCAAGTGACCAGCGAGGAGCCAATGCTCCGGTAGCCTGAACATATTAAAGGGCCAGAAGGCAGGATTTGCCTATACCCCAAACAAATGATGGAGTACTGCCTGACCAAAGGCGCTGTCCTGACAGCACTCTCTCTCAAGGCAGTAGTGAGCTGTGAAAGTGTGGATGAGGACCAGGTGGCAGCCTGGCAGATTTCCGGCAAGGGAATGGATCGCAAGTTTGCTGCAGAGGCTGCCATGGGACGGATGCTGTGTGCCGTGACACAGCGCTCCAGCGAGAGACCAGCCTGCTCATATGCGAAGGCGATATAGTCAGCGACCTAGTTGGACAGGGTCCACTTAGAGACCGCAGCTCCCAACCGATTCCGGTCATAGGAAACAAAGAGCTGAGAAGCTCGGCAGAGCTTCTGAGTGTGCCTGAGATAAAAGGCAAGCGCCTGCTTGCAGTCCAGTGTGTGGAGAACTGCCTCCGCCCCGCTGGCATGAGGCCGCGGGAAGAAGGTGGGAAGCACCACCAACTAGTTGAGGTGGAATGGAGATACTACCTTGGGTAGAAACTTGGAGTGCGTGCAGAGGACGACCCTGTTCTGCCATCAGTGCCTGAAGCTCACTGACTGTGGGCAGAGGTTAGCACCACAAGGAATGTCACTTTCCAGGAGAGATACTTGAGGTCACAGCCCAGGATGTTGGTCACAGCTTACCTCAGCAGCACAGGCATAAATAGCTCAACCAGAGCTCTGTGATCCTCAGTCTTGAAGGACTAGAAAAGGGGACTGTTACTTCTGGAGAGAGATCTGCAATTGTGAGTATATACTTCTGGGAATTTTCTGAAAGGAATTCTTTGTATTAAAGCTAATTAATCTGGGAACCCACTATTTTTTGTTAAATCATTCAGGGCCTAGTAGCAGCAGTCTAAGTTTAAATTTAAAACACAGAAGAGAACTTTCTGGTTACATTTCATACCCAGCAGAGAGCTTGTAGTTTAAATTTGATAGTCGCTCAGGGCCTAGTATCAGCAAAGTACTTTTGGTTTAAATTTAAAACACAGAAGAGAGTTTTCTGGTTAAATTTTGAACCCAGCAAAGAACTTGTAGTTTAAATTTAATAGTCACTCAGGGCCTAGCATCAGCAAAGTATTTTAGTTTAAATTTAAAACACAGAAGAGAGCTTTCTGGTTAAATTTTGAACCCAGCAGAGAACTTGTAGTTTAAATTTCATAATAAGTTAGAGCCTAGCAGCAGCAAAGAGCTATAATTTATATCAAATCAGAATATAGCTTAGCACAAAAGGCAAAACAGGGTCAGTACTCTTTGAGCAACAAATAAAGTCTTCTAGAGACCTTTACAAAGAGGCCTTCTACCTAGGGGGCAGGAGACCTATGAAAAGTTTTCAATAGGTGTTAAACACCAGGTGGCAGGTCAAAAGGCCATTTTGAAAGACTCCTATCCTAGCAAGGACTGTTAATCACCCAGGAAGTTGGTCACAGCTTACCTCAGCAGCACAGGCATAAATAGCTCAACCAGAGCTCTGTGATCCTCAGTCTTGAAGGACTAGAAAAGGGGACTGTTACTTCTGGAGAGAGATCTGCAATTGTGAGTATATATTTCTGGGAATTTTCTGAAAGGAATTCTTGGTATTAAAGCTAATTAATCTGTGAACCCACTATTTTTTGTTAAATCAGTCAGGGCCTAGTAGCAGCAGTTTAAATTTAAAACACAGAAGAGAACTTTCTGGTTACATTTCATACCCAACAGAGAGCTTGTAGTTTAAATTTAATAATCGCTCAGGGCCTAGTATCAGCAAAGTACTTTTAGTATAAATTTAAAACACAGAAGAGAGCTTCCTGGTTAAATTTATAACCCAGCAGAGAGCTTGTAGTTTAAATTTCATAATAAGTTAGAGCCTAGCAGCAGCAAAGAGCTATAATTTAAATCAAATCAGAATATAGCTTACCTCAGCAGCACAAGACAGCGTACTGTGTAGCAGCCCTCTTTTAATAAGTGTTATTTCCCTCCCTCCCTCCCCAATACCCACCCTCCCCTGGGATAATCATAGCTTTATATGTACTTACACATCTTAAAAGACAGGTTGTGCTTTCAGGTGAAGCTCGTTACCCAAATCAGTCATACACTAAGGACCTGAGATTAATTAAGCTTCAGGTGAACAAAGTATATTAAACGTATTAAGCTTCAGGTGACCTTGTTTTGTGGTCTAAAGCCTGTTGAACGTTTGTCCCGCCTCCCGGAAGTGACGCGACCGCGTGCCTGCGGTCGCAACCTTTCCAGGTATTCAACTGCCTATTTAAGAAACAATTCCACGGTGGCCCGTGCCGTTGTGGCACACGTGCCGAAGGAGCGCAGCCAAGGAGCAGGTCCTGCTCCTTGGTCGAGCTCCGTGGGGCGAGCTCGGGGCGTTTATCACACCCTCAGTCCATCTGGTACACACTTTTGGAAGTACATCTGCTTTTACTTGGCTGTCATGCCTTTCAGGTTTTCTGTTCTTCTGGCTTTTACCCTTCTTATTTTCAGGTAAGCTTTGGCTTAGGTTTTTCAATTTTATATTATTTCTCTACACCCATTGTGCTTACCATATGACCTCTATCCCAGTTCATTGGGGCCGGCGTCCTAGTCCCAATCCTAGGCTTGGTATATTGTCTCTGGGCCGCTGCTTGTCCAATTTGATAATATGTAAACATATTCCACTCCCCTCCCATCGGCGTGTAGCTCGAGCTACCGCACTTTCAGTTGCCTCAAGCTTGACACTAAGCCTAGCTTTGCTTAATTGTCGCTCTCTCCGCTCTAAATCTCTGTTGGTTCAAGATCATGTCCAACAGCGCTCTTATGATCTCTGCTTTCTCACCGAAACCTGGCTTAAGGAAGGTGATAGCCCTCTTTTATCTAGCTCACTCCCCTCTGGTTACTCAGCCTTTTCCATACCTCGGCTGGGCAGATGTGGGGGTGGTGTGGCTCTTCTTTATCGTTCCTCACTCCCTATTATTGAGGTTACTGCTTCTACCATCCATTCTTCAGAGTCCCTCTTTCTGCGTCTTCACTCTACTCCCCCACTCTATTTCCTTTTACTTTACCTCCCCCCCTTCTATCACTACTGCCCGATGGGAGGCGTTTTTATTAACCCTCTCTGAGACGGTTCTTCATTATCCCAATAATATTGTCTTGGGTGACTTTAACATTCACATAGATGCCCCTTCCAGACCTAAAGACCGGGTCTTCATGAATCTTCTAGATCAGTGTTTTTCAACCTTTTTTGTGCAAAGGCACACTTTTTTCATGAAAAAAATCACGAGGCACACCACCATTAGAAAATGTTTAAAAAATTTACCTCTGTGCCTATATTGACTATATATAAAGTAATTCTCTTGAATAGGAATCAAACACTCACACCAACCCCCCTCCCCTGCTGGTTCACACCAACCACCCCCCTCCCCTGCTGGTTCACTCACACCACCCCCCCCCCTCCACTGCTGGTTCACTCACCCACCCCCCTGTCACTTACTCACCCCTCCTGCTGGGTCACTCACTCACTCACTTACCCCCCATCCCCTTCTGGTTCACTCAAACAATCGCCCCCCCCCCCCTTGCTGGTTCACTCACACCACCCCCCCCTCCACTGCTGGTTCACTCACACACACACCCCCCCCTCTGCCCAAGCCGCTGGTTCTGCTTTGTACAGAGCAGCGGCTGCACTACACTTACATTGAAAAGTAAAGAGAAACTGTGTCAGGAGCCCTCCGGTCATCGCAGAGCCCGAGGAAGTGATGTCATGGGGGCGGGCTCCTCACAGGCTGTCTTTCCTTTTCAAATTAACTTTATTGCAGCTAAAGTTAATTTGAAAAGGAAAGACAGCCTGTGAGGAGCCCACCCCCATGACATCACTTCCTCGGGCTCTGCATGATCGGAGGGCTCCTGACACAGTTTCTCTTTACTTTTCAATGTAAGTGTAGTGCAGCCGCTGCTCTGTACAAAGCAGAACCAGCGGCTGCACTGCTATAGGGAATCGCGTTCGCGCCGCGGACTTCGGCACAAAAGCCGGTTTTTTGCTCTGGCCGCTCCTGATCTTGCGGCCAGAGCAAAAAACCAGCTTTTCAATGGCCAGTTTTACAACTGTGCCGGCAGCCGGCTGAAAACCGGCCGGTTGGCAACCCTAATTTGTGAGCCGAGGCCACATGTTACGGATGAAATTGGAATTTTTCCCACTGCACACCAGACAATATCTCACGGCACACTAGTGTGCCGCAGCACAGTGGTTGAAAAACGCTGTTCTAGATGACTTATCACTCCATCAACATGTATCTGGGCCCACGCATTGTATGGGCCATATCTTAGATCTGGTCCTCACTTCGTCAAACTTGTGTTCAGTGTTGTCTGCTCTGGTCTCTCACAGTATCCCCTGTTCTGATCATTACTGCATCTCTTTTTCAGTTTCTTTACTAGACTCAGATACTAGTGGCCCCCCCTCAACCCAGTCCCCTCCACGCCTACGGCGGAATATTTCCCCATCCACTCTAATGGCTTTTCCTCCTGTTCACTCTTTGTTCCCACCAGACTTTTCTGCGCTATCTCCTGACTCTCAGGTCCATCTTTGGAATACTGTTCTTACAAACACTTTGGATGATCTGCCTCCACTTCACCCTACCAACACATCATCCCATTCAGCCCACTCCCCCTGGTTCCATCCTGGTTTGCAATTACAGCGCACACAATTATGTCAAGCAGAACGCCGCTGGTTACGACATCCTTCACCAGATACTTTGTTCCGATTCAAATTACTATATTCAGACTATCGCTCGTCAGTCCAATCCGCTAAGCGCTCCTTCTACGCCTTGGAGATATCAAGAGCCATTAATTCTTCCAGACAACTTCACTCAATCTTGCGCTAGCTTTCCTCTACTGCCCTTGCCTCTGCCCCTCAGGTGGCGGTCCCTGCCCCTGCATCTCTGGCTACTTTTTTCTCAGAAAAGGTCCAGAACCTACGTGCCTCTTTTACTGTTGCCCCTCCTTTACCCCTCTCTCCTCCTTGCTCTCCTTCTTCAGTCTCAGTCGCATCACCTCCCTCTGAGGAATTGGCTATTTCTAAGTCAGCTGTTCTACCCTCCTCCCCAGTAAATAGAGCCTTAGCCCACACTTGGTCCAACTTTCATCCCATTACCTTAGCAAAAGTATTGCTAACTTTATCTAAGTCTAGAAAGACCACCTGTTTATTAGACCCCATTCCCTCAGGTTGGTTACTGGAACCTTCCTTACAGTTGGTGCCTTTCATCACAACCATTCTTAATTCCAGCTTGTCGTTGGGCTGCTTTCCCTCATTGTGGAAATCTGCTATAGTCCATCCTCTACTGAAACAGCCTTCACTTGATCCCTCTGTTTTCTCTCATAGGCGACTGGTACCCAATATTCCTTTCCTAGCTAAAATATTGGAACGTTTTGTCTTTCTCCAGTTAACATCTCACGCCGAAGCTACCAATGCCCTCCACCCACGACAAGCAGGATTCAGAGCCAGGCATAGCACAGAAACAATCCTCCTGGCCCTTTTGAACGAGATTCATGTTGCCCACGATCACGGAGATATTACTCTTCTGGTCTCATTAGACTTATCAGCAGCATTTGATTTGATCGATCACCAAACCCTTCTTTCCCGTCTTTTTGATTTAGGATTGCGGGGCACGGTACTGCGTTGGTTTCGTTCTTTTCTAACAGCTTGTTCCTTTGTCGTTCGTTCTAATCATCAGTCCTCCTCACCTGTTTCCTTATCATGTGGGGTACCTCAAGGTTCAGTTCTCTCTCCTTTACTCTTTAATATTTTCCTTGCTCCGTTACCTCTCTTGCTTCAACAATTCCCGATCTCAGTTTATATCTACGTTGGCGATATTATTCTTCTCTTCCACACATCCCCGGTTAGCATTGATATTGCTCAACTTAATACTTGTCTCTCCCATGTTGCTACCTGGCTTTCTTCTAATTTTCTGCATTTGAATCCATCAAAATCCACAGCCATGTGGGTCTCTTTGAGCACACTTTGTCCAACCATCATGCCTCAAATAAATTCTGTTTCTATTCCTCTCACTTCCTCTTTTCAATACTTAGGTGTATCTCTGGATTCTTCGCTATCTTTCCATGACCATGTACCAAATCTATCTCGCCGTTCTTTTTTTATCTTGCGGCAACTTAGATCAGTCCGCTCTATCTTGTCTTCCGATTCCCTTATTACCCTTTTATTAGCCTTAGTTATGTCCAGATTGGGCTACTGTAATGTGGTTTTTGCTAATCTTCCATCCTACCAACTTCAGTGGTTACAACTGTTACAGAATACAGCTGCTTGACTTGTCACTCATGCCCGGAAATCCGTTCATGTAACACCTCTGCTTTGTCAACTTCATTGGTTACCACTCCGTTATAGGTTTAAATATAAGCTTCTCATCCTAAGACATAGGGTTATCCATACATCAGATCCTTTGTACCTAGCAAACCTTATCTCCCTCCACATTCCCTACCGACAACTCCGTTCATTGCATGCCAATCGACTGTCTCTCCCTTCCCCTTCACAGGCCCACTTAGAGCAGACGCGTCATGCTGCATTCTTTTTCCTTGGACCCTCACTTTGGAACGCCTTGCCATCTTCCCTCCAATTGGAATTCTCATACCATAATTTCAAAAACTTATTGAAAACACACCTGTTTCAACAGACTTATGACCTTCCTCCAAATAGTTCTGTCTAGTTATCGTTTTTCTGCCTGTCTCTAGGTGACCCCTCTGGTCAATCTTTCCTTTTATTTTATAATGGAGTTCCTTTCTTCCTATGGCGCTAGCAAATATATTTTTTTTTATTGTAAACCGCTCTCACGTCCCGACAAGGGCGGTATATAAAGTGTTAAATAAAGAATAAAGGTACAGTTTTATTAGTGTAAGTATCCATAGCAACCCTTAGTAAGTAAAGAACTTAAAGATCTAAACACAAACTTAAAACTAAGATGCAGATAGCAGTCCAGCAGTGAGATGAGGGCTTTCCAGTCTTTTGCATTGAGTGTCACATGTATGATTTTCTCCCAGTTGGTGAGAGGTCTTACGTGTGCCCTAGGTGCAAGGAGCTCTTTGCTCTCAGGGAACAAGTCCATTCTCTAGAGGCTAGAGTAGCAGACGTGGAAAACATAAGAAAGACAGAGAGGTACATAGACGAGACTTACAGGGATATAGTCCTGAAGTCCCACCTCCATTCTGGCAGCGTCCCTGTTGCCATGGAGGAGAAAGGTCACGTGAGAGGAGAGCATCACCCTGGTATGGCAGGAAGTGATTCTGTACCTAGGACCTGTCGTCCAGATGATGTAAAACCCTCTCGCACCGAGGACCTCCAGGGCCATGTGCCCATGAGGGAAGGGTTAGGACAGCCGTTATAGTTGGTGATTCGATCATTAGGCATGTAGATAGATGGATGGCTGGTGGACGTGAGGATCGCCTGGTAACATGCCTGCCTGGTGCGAAGGTAGCGGACCTCACGCGCCACCTAGATAAGGTCCTTAGATAGTGCTGGGGAGGAGTCTGCTGTCTTGGTACATGTTGGTACCAATGACATAGGAAAATGTGGTAGGGAGGTTCTGGAGGCTAAATTTAGGCTTTTAGGTAGGAAGTTGAAATCCAGAACTTCCAGGGTAGCGTTCTCCGAAATGCTTCCCATTCCACGCGCAGGACCCAAAAGGCAGGCAGAGCTCCGGAGTCTCAATGCGTGGATGAGACAATGGTGCAGAGAAGAGGGGTTTGGATTTGTTAGGAACTGGGGAACGTTCTGGGGAAAGGAGGGGCTCTTCCGAAGGGATGGGCTTCACCTTAACCGGGATGGAACCAGGCTGCTGGCATTAACCTTTAAAAAGGAGATAGAGCCGCTTTTAAACTAGATAATAGGGGAAAGCCGACAGTCGCCCAAGAGCGGATGGTTCGGAAGAATGTATCCTTGAAGGATACTACCAAAAGCAGAGAGGTTCCAAAAAAGAGTAAAGTAGCCCAAATGCCCTCGAGTATGGAGCAGACAGAGCTTAAAGATCCCAAATTACCCATGTCTACCAATAGCCAAATTAATATGAATAAAATACAGTCTCTAAAATGCTTGTATGCAAATGCTAGAAGTCTAAAAAATAAGATGGTTGAGTTAGAATATATAGCACTAAATGAAAGATTTGATATGATTGGAATCTCAGAGACATGGTGGAAGGAGGACAACCAGTGGGACACTGTGATACCTGGGTACAAACTATATCGTAATGATAGAGCTGATCAAATTGGTGGAGGGGTTGCGCTCTATGTTAAAGAGGGCATTGATTCAGAAAGGATTAAAGTTTTGCAGGAAACAAAATTTGCTGTAGAATCTCTATGGATTGAAATGCCATGTAAAAAGGGGAAGGCGATGGCAGTGGTGGTGTACTATCGACCACCTGGCCATAATGATTAAATGGATGATGAAATGCTCAAAGAAATCAAGGAAGCTAACAAAAGTTACAGCACAGTAATAATAATGGGTGATTTCAATTACCCCGGTATCGACTGGGTCAGTGTCACGGCAGGACATGCTAGGGAGATAAAGTTCCTAGATGAAATAAATGACTGCTTCTTGGAGCAGCTGGTTCATGAACCAACCAGAGGGGAAGCCATATTAGACCTAGTCCTTAGTGGAACACCAGATCTAGTGCAAGAGATAAGGTTGTTGGGACCACTTGGCAATAGTGATCATAGCATGATCGCCTTTGATTTAATTAGTGGAGGAGGGATAGTAAGGAAATCTACAGTACTACCTTTTAACTTTTGAAAGGGAGACTATGATAAAATGAGGAAAATAGTTAAGAAAAAGCTAAAAGGAGCAGTTGCAAAGGTTAAAGACTTACATCAAGCTTGGGTGTTGTTGAAAAATACTATCTTCGAAGCCAGAGCAGCTGTATTCCACGCTTTAAGAAAAGTGGAAGGAAGTCCAAAAAACTGCCAGCATGACTTAAAGGTGAGGTCAGAGAGGCTGCTGTTGCCAAAAAAGCATCTTTCAGGAAATGGAAAAAAGAGCCAAACGACGAAACCTGGAAATAGCACAAGCACTGGCAAGTCAAATGCAAGGCATTGATAAGGCAGGCAAAGGGAGAATTTGAGAAGAAGCTTGCTGCGGAAGCAAAAACGCGAAATAAAGACCTTTTCAAGTACATTCGTAGCAAAAAAACTTGTGAGAGAGTCAGTTGGTCCATTAGATGATAGAGGGGTTAAAGGGGCACTAAGAGGCGACAAGGCGATAGCGGAGAGACTGAATGAATTCTTTGCTTCGATCTTTACTGAGGAAGATGTAGGGATGTTACCCATGACTGAAGTGGTATTTAAAGGTGCAGAAGAAATTAAGGAAATATTGATACGTCGGGAAGATGTATTACAACTATTAGATAAACTGAAGAGTAGCAAATCACCTGGGCGGGATGGTATACATCCAAGGGTGTTGAAAGAACTGAAATATGAGATTGCAGACCTGCTATTAGTAATCTGTGAACTATCATTAAAATCATCTCTAATACCTGAAGATTGAACGATCGCCAATGTAACACCAATTTTTAAATAGGGTTCCAGGGGTGATCCGGGAAACTACAGACCGGTGAGCCTCACGTCAGTACCGGAAAAAATGGTAGAAACCATCATAAAGAATAAAATTACTCAGCATGTAGATAGTCATGGCCTAATGGGAGACAGCCAACATGGCTTTAGACAAGGAACATCTTGTCTTACTAATCTGTTATGTTTTTTTGAAGGAGTGAATAAACAGGTGGACAAAGGTGAATCGGTTGATA
The DNA here is from genome assembly GCA_033557465.1 of Ichthyophis bannanicus. Taxonomy (NCBI): domain Eukaryota; kingdom Metazoa; phylum Chordata; class Amphibia; order Gymnophiona; family Ichthyophiidae; genus Ichthyophis; species Ichthyophis bannanicus. Next base: position 180,251 of record JAWIIG010000037.1, on the reverse strand, counting down.
TAGTGTATCTGGACTTTCAGAAAGCCTTTGACAAGGTCCCTCATCAGAGACTTTTGGCAAAACTAGAGTCATGGGATAGGAGGCAGTGTACTATTCTGGATCAGGAACTGGTTAAAATATAGAAAGCAGAGGATAGGGCTAAATGGCCAAGTTTCCCAATGGAGAAAGGTGAATAGTGGTGTACCCCAGGGATTTGTGCTGGGTCCGCTGCTTTTTGACATATTCATAAATGACCTGTAAAGTGGAATAACGAGTGAGGTTATCAAATTTGCAGATGACACAAAACTATTTAAAGTTGTTAAAACCCAAGAGGATTGTGGGAAATTGCAAGAGGATCTTGATAAATTGGAAGACTGGGCATCAAAATGGCAGATGAAATTTAATGTGGACAAGTGCAAAGTTATGTACCTAGGGAAGAACAACCCAAACTATGGTTACACGATGCAAGGTTCCACATTAGGAACCACCACCGAGGAAAAAGATTTAGGCGTCATTGTGGATAACATGTTAAAACCCTCGGCCCAGTGTGTGGCGGTGGCCAAGAGAGCAAATAGAATGCTAGGTATCATAAGGAAAGAAATGGAAAATAAAGCAAAAGATATTATAATGCCTCTATATCGTTCCATGGTGAGACCGCACCTTGAATATTGTGTGCAATTCTGGTCGCCGTATCTTAAAAAGGATATAGCGATTTTAGAAAAGGTTCAGAGAAGAGCCACCAAAATGGTAAAGGGGATGGAAGGATGCTCCTGTGAAGAAAGGCTAAAAAGGTTAGGGCTCTTTAACCTGAAAAAGAGACGGCTGAGGGGCGATATGATAGAAGTCTATAAATTAATGAACGGAGTGGAATGGGTAAACGTAGATCGATTGTTTACCTTATCAGAATATAGAAAGACTAGGGGACATGCAATGAAGCTACAGGGTAAACTATTTAAGACTAATAAAAGAAAATATTTTTTCACTCAACGTGTAATCAAACTCTGGAATTTGTTACCGGAGGATGTAGTAAAGGCTGTTAGTGTAGCTGGGTTTAAAAAAGGTTTGGACAAGTTCCTGGAGGAAAGGTCCATAAACGATTATTAAGAAGGGACCCAGGATATCAATGCTTGACCCAGTACAAGCATTGTGGAGCCTGTGTCTTTTGGGGAAACTGCTTGGTACATATGACCTAGATTGGCCACTGTTGGAAACAGAATACTGGGCTTGATGGACCTTGGTCTGACCCAGTATGGCATATCTTATGTTCTTAGGTAGCAGTAGATGAGAGGCTCAAAAGGTGGTGCGGTGAGCTTGGAGAGCATGACATTAAGGTCCCATTCCACCTCAGGCAGATGGATGGGTGACTTAGACAGGAAGAGCCCTCTAAGGAATAGAGACATGAGGGGGTTGAGCAAAGAGGGATTTGCCCTCAATGAGATGGTGATGCGCTGCGAGAGCGCTGAGGTGCATTTGTAGGTACTGCAGCACTAGCTGGATAGAGCAGAAGAAAGTGTTCACTCAACGCTCCGTGCACCAGATCGAGAACCTCTTGAAGGTGTACGCCTGATGGGTGGAGGTTTTGCGGAAAGTGAGGAGACCCCAGGTCAGGGTGCAGAAGAGAGCCCTCCTCCTGTGTCACTAGGCCTAGGTTGCACCAAGGGAACCGGGGGTGATGTGGCCAGGCAGAGGGGCAGGGGAAAACTACGGCCGCCTGGCTCAATGTGGGGCCACCAGGATGACTAGTGCTGGAACTTGAACAGGGTCTTGGCGATCAGTGGTGTGGGCGGGAAGGCATAAAGAAGGCCCTCTGCCCATGAGTTCAGAAATGCATCCGCCACTACCTGGGAGGGATATGGCTGCTGGGAACAGAAGGGGGGCAGCTATGCATTGGCCGGATTGGCAAAGAGGTCCACTCTTGGGAGCCCCCAGCACTGGAAAAGCTGGCCAGTCATCCTGGGATCCAGCCTCCACTTGTGCAGCTGGAGAACCCAGCTGAGCCAGTCTGCCAAAGTGTTGTCCTGGCCTAGGAGGAAAATTGCCTGCAAGAGAATTCCATTACTGCTGGCATACGAGCAGAGGCTCACCGTTTCCTGGCAGAGCAGGATCAAACCCGTGTCCCCCTGCTTGTTTATGTAAAACATCGCCACCTGGTTGCCAGTCTGAACCAGCACCGTCTGGTGCTGCAGATAGTAGCAAAATGCCTGGAGGGCTAAGCCCATGGCTCGGAGCTCCAGGAGGTTGATTTGCTGGAAACTCTGTTGGTGACCAGCTGCCCTGAGTGCAGAGGTTGTCGCACTGTGCACCCCACCCCAGCTTGGAGGCATTGTAATGAGGGTCCTTTGGAGTGCGGGTGGCTGGAAGGGCACCCCAGCCAGCAGACACTGGAGGTTTTGCCACCAGTCAAGAAAGCCAGGGGACTGGTGATGAGCACCCGTGGTCTGGGACCATTATGAGCTGAGGGTCCACTGGGCAATCTGCATCTGCAGGCAAGCATCTAGAGTGAAATGCATCATGGATGCCATATGCCCCAGCAGGTGGAGGAGGCAGGCTGATGCCGAGTGATAGTGCTGTATGCTTGCTGCAAGCGTTTCAAGGCAAAGGGCCTGTCCCGAAGGAGAAAGTCCCAGGCTTGGACAGTGTCCAGCCAAATCCCTATGAACTCCAGGTCCTGGGATGGCTGGAGATGAGACTTTGGGTAGTTCTCTGCAGTCAGGTATTGTGCTGACTGCTTTTAAGTTGGCTTCACTTCGACAATTGCTTATGAAGGGCACTCTTGATGCTTCGTTGTCTGCCTCATATCGAAGCTGCTTGAATGATTGATGTTGGTCCAGCTGTCGGAGTTTGTGTAGTCTCATGTATTGTTTCATGTGCAGCAGCATGGTTTCCGTCAAGACTATGGTTTGGAAACCTTGTTGCTGTTGTTTAATGCCTTGTGGTGTAGCTTGGTGCAGTGCAGTGTGTGCCTTTGAGTCAGTCCTGGCGACCCAGAAGCTCCTGGGTTTTCTTGGCAGTGTCACTGGAAGTAGATTGCCAGGCCTTTCTTCCGAGGCAATGGAGGGTTAAGTGACTTGCCCAAGGCCACAAGGAGTACTAGTGGGAATCAAACCCTGGTTGCTTGGTTACCAAGCCAGTGTTCTAACCACTAGGCTACTCCTCCACTCCGGTGCAGCTTGGATTGGGTGAAAATAGAGGTTATGATGATATTTATTGATATTTCTGTTGCTTTTCATTCTGTTAATCATGTGCTGCTTTTGCGGTGTTTGCGCTTATTGGGAGTTACAGGACAAGAGCTGCATTGGTTTGCATCATATTTAATGAATTGGGTTTTTTCAGGTTCAGGCAGGTTTGGATGTATCAGACTGAACTCCTTTAGATTGTAGTGTGCCTCAGGGTTCAGCATTATCTGCCTTGTTGTTTAATTTATATATGGCTCCTGCGTGTGCCTTATTTCACAGTTTTGGTGCTTTTTATTACATTTATGCTGATATTTTAGTGTGCATGCCATTTGATGTTTATGTTTTATGTTTTATTAAAATTTGATATACCACCCACGCCAAAATAGGCATCTGGCTGGTTCACAATTAAAATTACAAGCTGCAAAATTAAGAAAAGAACGCCATCAAATCAAACAGGAAAGAAAAGAAGAAAATAAACAAATAAAACGAAGACACGATAGTAAGGGTGGGTCAGAGAGAAAAGTAAGAAAGAAATGCAAACACAAGGGCGGGACTTATGGGGGGGGCTAAATGCTGTAATGAAAACAAACACAAGGGCAAGACTTATGGGGGGAGGTTAAATGCTGTAGTGAACAAATGGGTTTTGAGCTTTGCTTTAAAGTGCTGGAGAGATGTTTCAGCGCGGAGGGAGAGGGGGAGCGAATTCCATAGTCGCGGCCCTAAGAAATAAAAAGCGGAAGAACGAATGGATTCCAGATGGGCATGTGAAGGAGGGGGAAGAAGCATACGATTAAGGTGAATAGAACGAAGGGAACGATGAGGGGTGTGAAAACGAACCTGATCGGTAAGATAGAGGGGAATACCTACGAAAAGAGCCCTGTGAACAAAGACAAGAATCTTAAAGTGAATGCGAAAAGGTATCGGCAACCAGTGTTGTTGTAGGAAAAGAGGAGTGACGTGATCATACCGGGAAGCGTGAGTGAGGAGACGAACTGCGATATTCTGAATACGCTGGATTCGGGCAATTTGAGACTTCGGGAGACCCGCTAGGACGACATTGCAGTAGTCGAGCCTGGATATCACTAGGGAAAGCAGAAGTGTGGCTAGTGCAGAAGGAGAGAGAAAGGGGCGGACAGCTCGTAATTGTTTAAGAGAAAGAAAAGATTGTTGAACAACTGAAGAAATGTGTTCCCGAAAGGAGAGAGCAGAGTCGAGAACCACACCAAGGTAACGAAAGGAAGAAACTAGAGGAATAGGCTGAGAAGAGAAAATTGGAGCACATGTGGGTGGGGGGGGTGCTCCCTAGTGTAAACCAAGTGGCAAACGATTTAGAGGGATTAACATGAAGATAGTTGGAAGAAAACCAGGAAGCAACAGCAGAAAGACAACTGTTAAGAAGTGTGATATCCGGGGTAAGAGAATCAGTGTGAAGTAAGAAAAGAATATCATCCGCGTAATAATACGCGGAGATACCAAATTGCTGGACAACAAGTGCAAGGGGAGCCAAGAAGACGTTAAAAAGAAGCGGGGCAAGGACAGAACCTTGGGGTACACCACAGGAAAGGGGCGTTGGGGCGGAAGAGGAGGATCCAGAGACAACAGTGAAGGAACGGTTAAAAAGAAAAGAGTGAAACCACCGAAGAACAGTACCTGAGACACCAGCGTCGTGAAGGCGAGCAAGAAGGGTGCAGTGATCCACCAGGTCAAAGGCTGCAGAAAGGTCAAGAGAGACAACAAGAGAGATAAGACCATGATCGTGCGCATAGTGAAGTTCATTAAGGAGGGAAAGGAGAATAGATTCGGTGCTGTGGCCAGGACGGAAACCAGATTGCCGAGGGTGAAGGGTGAGAGAAGATTCGAGGTGAGAGGAAAGTTGGTGAAAGACGAGTTTTTCAAGGAGTTTTGAAAGAAAGCAGAGATTGGAAATAGGTCGCCAGTTTGAAAGGGTAGCAGGGTCAGAGGTGTGTGATTTCTGAATGGGACGGACAACAGCGTGCTTCCAGGGTGTGAGAAAAAGACCGGAGGATAGTCTAGAATTGTAAAGAGCAAGTATAATGGGAGACAGGAGCAATGATGGCTCCAACAGCCAACGTGAAGGGATGGGGTCAGCGGAACAGGTGGTCTTGCGGGTGGAAATAAAGGTCTCATGTAAGGTCGCTGAGGAAATTGGCTCAAAAGAGGACCAGGAGTGTGACAAAGTGGGAAGGGAAGAGGTAGGGGAGGGGGTAGAAGTGGGAGGAGATAGAGGGGGAGGGGAAAGAGGTGGGGGGCATGTGGAAAAAGACTGGCGAAGATTGTGAACCTTGGAAACAAAAAAGGAAGCAAGTGAAGAGGGATCGGGAGAGACAGAAGGGGAGGGAGAGGGACCAGATGAGTGTGTTGCAGTGAGAGTGCGGAGAACAGCATGCAGTTGACGAGAGGAGTTGGAGGAGGAAGAAATGAGGTTAGAATAGTAGTTGCGTTTAGCGGAGTGAAGGAGAAAACGGTAGTGTCTGTGACACTCGCGGAAGGACTGCAAAGAAGATGGTGATGGGTGGGCCCGCCAATGACGTTCGGCTCGTCGGAGATATTTTCGATGTAATATAAGGCCAGAATGATACCAGGGGTGATGCGGGTGACGTCGGAGAGGCGGACGGGGGTGAAGGGGAGCGACAGAGTCCAGGGCTGAAGAGAGGGAAGAGTGCCAAAGGTGTGCCTGGGTGTCAAGAGGGAGAGATCTGAAATCTGCTGGAAATAGAGAAGTGGAGGAGGGAAATTGAGATAGGGTATCGGATGAAACCGCACGAGTAAGTAGCGGCTGAGCTGAAATGCTACCAGAGGGGTGAGGAGGAGTGACCGAGGGGAAAGAGAGGGCAGGGAGGGAGAAAAAAAGGCAAAAATGATCGGACCAGGGGAGAGGGAGGGAGGAGAGAGAGGAAGGAAGAACATGGGAGAAGATAGAGGTGATAATAAGGTCAAGGGAATGCCCTGCAGTGTGGGTTGGAAAAGAGACGAATTGCCGGAGGGACAAGTCGGACAAAAAGGTAAGAAAGGAGAGATCCCTAGTCGAAGAAGGGGAATCCACATGTATATTGAAGTCACCCAATATCAGAAGGGAGGGGTACTGTAGCAAAGTTTCCAAAATGGTGGTTAAAAGGGAATCCCAAACGGCTGCGGTAAGAGATGGGGGGGCATAAAGAAGGAGAAAATAACAAGGAAGAGTAGGGGATTCAGACCGGAGGAGCAAAGATTCCGAATAAGCTAGGGAAGAGGACATGGAAGGCTCAGAGAGAGGAAGTGAGGAGCGGTATATAACGGCAATCCCTCCACCAGCCCTCCCTCGACGAGAGGTAGATAAGTAGGAGTCTCTGTTCGGTATGCTTCTTTGTCATTGCTGTATTGTTTGGAGGTCGTTTCCTTGTGGTTTGCCCAGCATTGTCTGTGTATTAATTATCAGAAGACAGAAGTTTTGTTTGTTATCTCGAGATAGGTCTTTTGTCGCTCCTGCAGATGTGATGTTGAACGGGCATAGGGTTGCTGTTTGTCAGGATAGTTTATTTGGGCATGACTTTGGATTCACACGTCTCATGTTTGATATATGCAGATGATGTACTACTCTTCATCCCATTCTCGAATGACAATCCGGATTTCTCCCCACTACTAGTGGAGGAGTGGCCTAGTGGTTGGGGCAAGGTACTTCAGGCCGGAAGGTCGGGGGTTCAAATCCCAGTAGAGGACAGCAACCTTGGGCCGGAAGGACTGGGGTTTCTAGTCCCAAAGGTGCTCCTTGTGGTCTTGGGCAAGCCACTTAACCCTCCATAGCCCATGTTCCCTGTAAATAGTTATCTCCAAGTTATAATGCCCTGTTCAATGTAATTTCAGTTTGTTCAATGTAAACCGCACTGATGCAGAATAGTGCGGTATATAAGAGAATGTAAATAAATAAATAAAATAAATAAATAAATACTAAAATGCTTTGAGGCCGTAATGGATTGGCGCCACGCACAGAGCCTCAAGATAAACTTCAGCAAGACAGACGTACTCTTCATTACCAGAAATCAATGTTTCTCCCCACCACTGACATTAAAGACAAGAGACGCTGAGCTCATAAGTAGACCCACTATCAGCTACCTCGGTATTACACTAGACCAGCAGCTCGAATTTAAAACATACATCAGCAACATCATCAGGCAAATTCACCGCAAAATATGAACATTGAGACATCTCCAACCCCTGTTGCAACCAGACGACTTCAGAACAGTTTTTCAGGCCCTGGTGACCCCCCCTCTTTATTTATTTATTTATTTATTTATTTTACAGTTTTTATATACCGCGCTTTTTGGTATCAGCGCGGTTTACAGATAACAAATTTTCGCATTAGAACAATCTTTTGCTTACATTATAACAGGGTCAGTAACTTGGAGATAACATGGGAAACTATTTACAAGTTATGTACAGAAAATATATTACCTCTGGCAATTACAGTTCAAGTTGGGGTCATAAATTTGGGTGCATAGAGACTAGTTCGTGTTCTGTATTGACTAAGTTTTTGGGATGTCTGCGGCTGTGTGGGTGATTTGCGAAGTAAGTGGAGGAAGCGTGGAGTTGTGGCCTAAAAGGTGATGACAGAATAGGTAATGTTTAAGGACCTTTCTAAATTGGGAGAGGTCTTTTATTGATCGGATGTGAGGAGGGAGATTGTTCCAGCAAGTTGGGGCGAATAAGGTAAAGGCCCTGTCTCTGGTTGCTTGGTTACATTTAGTGTATTCCTTAGGTATGACAAGGGTATTAGTGGCTGCGGATCTTCTCGGTCTGTTCGTGGGGGTGTTGATAATAAGTGATGAGAGTGACGGTGGGGCAATTTGATTAATAGCTTTAAAGGACAGCAGGAGTGCTTTGTAAGTTATCCTGGCTTGTAGGGGTAGCCAGTGAAGCTCTGTTAATATGGGGGTGATGTGGTCTCTACTAGAGGTGCCACATAGGATGCGGGCTGCTGAGTTCATTGCCATTTGGAGTGGGCTGAGGGAGTTCTTGGGTAGACCATGCAGGATGACATTAGCGTAGTCAAAATGTGGTGTTACAAGGGCTTGGAAGATTGTTCGGAAGTCGTTAGGGGCGAGTAGAGGTCTTAAGGGCTTCAGCGTTCTTAATTTGTAGTAAATGGATTTGACGGTCTGCTTTATGTGATCTTTGAAGGTCAGTTCTTGGTCGATGGTGACTCCCAAGTAGCGAATAGATGGTTTACACGGTAGTTCAGCATCTCTCACCTTCAATGTTGCAGGGGGGGAAAATTTCTTATTCCTGGTTACGAATAGGACTTCCGTTTTCTTGAAGTTTATTCGCAGATTCTGGGTTAGGAGCCAATCTGCAATTGCGTTGAAGCAAGTGATTATTTTGGAGAAGTCAGGGGCATTGATTTTTATTGGAGTGAATATCAGAACATCGTCTGCATAGATCAAGCTGGAGGCGTTAAAAGACCTGATGATGTCACAGATTGGTTGCATATATATTGAATAGAAGAGCTGATAATGAGGATCCTTGGGGTACACCCTGTTGTTGCTGAAAAGGATCCGAAGTTGAAGATCCTATCCGCACCTGTTGCCAGCGGTTAGTTAGATAGGATCTACACCATTCCCAAGCTGATCCTTGGACTCCCTTTTCTTGAAGACGGTGAAGAAGTTGCAAATGGTTAACCGAGTCGAACGCTGCCGAGATGTCGAGGAAGATGAGGATGAACCCATTTTCAATTTTGTCAATCCCTCTTGATAAGGTGTTGATGAGTAATGTAAGAAGGGTCTCTATGCCGTGGGATTCACGGAATCCATGTTGGCAGGGATCAAGAGGAGCTGAAATATCTATATGCTGCTGCAATTGGATTTGCACCACCTTCTCAATGACTTTGGCTAGAAGGGGTATACTTGAAATTGGTCGATATGAATCAGTTTTCTCTGGGTCAAGTTTACTGTTTTTCAGGAGAGGGCGTATTGATGTTTGCTTGAGAGATGATGGGAATGATCCAGTTGTGAAGGAAAGATCCATGATAAGGGCAAGTGTGGGGCTCAGTTCAGCACGCAAAGCTCTGATCCAGTAGGCAGGACATGGATCGTTTGGGGCTGTGGTAGTATTCAATTGACTATGCCAATGTGATCCTTCATGGCCTAACCAAAAACACACTAAACCCATTACAACTGGCAATGAATACCGCGGCACGCTTCCTATACGGAGCCTCCAGAGGAGACCACATTACCCCGATTATAAAGGACTTGCACTGGCTACCAATCTACTATCGGACCACATATAAAGTAGTCTTGATGACTTATAAGGCCATCAACAGCATATCCTCCTCCTCCCTAACGGATCATCTCTACCCCACTCCAGCAAACAGAGCGAGGAGGTCATTCGCCATCAATACCCTTCAGACCCCCAACGAAATAACTAAATGCACCCAAGCAACGAAGAACAGAGCCTTTAAGTTTTATGCTCCCATCTGCTGGAATGCGCTCCCACCGTTCGAGCAATTACAGATATTGTCCAATTCAGAAAAGCACTAAAACACCACCTCTTTCTCCTACACTACTCACAGCCCAACCTTAGCCGCCTTACACCCAACTAAGCAATGATAAGCCACAGACAACTCATATTTATACTGTAAATAGTTGTAGATACTGTAGATAGTTCCCACAGTTTGAAATCCAAGTTGTATCATCCGTTCACTGTAAGTGCATAACAGACATCCTGTTATGCATAAAAATGTTATCTGTAAACCGCACTGATTTTAAAGAGCGCAGTATATAAAAGCAATAAATAAAGAAAAAAAATTATGAAGGCACATGCAGCTAAGCTTGTCCGTCGATCTTTTTTTCAGATCTGGCTTTTACGCCATCTTCAGCCATTGCTTGCCCCTTCTTAACTTCACTCTATATTTGAAGCAGTGTTGTCACCAACGTTTGACTGTGCCAATGTAGTGCTATTAGGTTTGCCCACTTCAACTCTGTTGGTGCTTCAATTTAGTGCAGAATGCTGCGGCGCGGGTCATGGTCCTCCGAGACCCGTCCCATCGAGGACCTCCTCTCTTCCTCGAAGCCTGATCCGGTTATTCTGGTGTCGGTTTCCATGGCTGCAACCCCTGTGGGAAGCATGCATGTTGGCCTTAGAATGCAGTGTTTCTGCGATCCTCGAATTACAGCGGGTGCTGACCCCCGGGCCTGCCAAGACCGCAGGAACCTCAACCTCGAGGACTCCCCGGGCCTCCACTGCGATCACCAAGAGCCAGATGCCTCGGGCAGATCCTCGGTGAGAGTCTCGTTCTTGCTTCGCAGGCGAGTGCCTCTGACTCCAGCCATGCCCCTGCCTCGAAGCATCTGGGACTGGAGTTACTGGCCCTCCTGCAACCAGAGGACCTTGAGTCATCCTCAGACTACTTTGATTGGGAGCCCCACGACGAGACATCCCCAGGGACCCACCGAGACCTCCTCTCAGACCCGTCTCCCCTGGCTGCTAAGCGCCGTTCCCTGCCCGAGGATACCTCTTTCCTCAAATTCATAAGGGATATGGCACGGGCTCTCTCCCTTATAATGGAGTTGGAGGAGGACCCGCATATGGAGGAATTGGACATCCTCCAGTACAAGGCACCGCTGAAAGAGACCTTGACAGTTCCTGTGCCTTCCATCCTCACCTGGCTTCTCCTCCAGATATGGGAGACCCCAGCCTTGGTATTGTGGCAAGGAGGCCTATCCGGAGTCCGGGAGAGGACAAAGAGACACGGAATTCACCCTAGTAAAGGGCCCCCTTTTACCAAGTCAGGGTAGGAAAGCCACAAACACCTCCAGGAATCAGAAAACTTCCACCTGGCCCACATTTCATGCTCCCCCTAGTGGAATAAGGGAGAGAGGATACAGGGCCCAGAACCCCTATGGCAGGGAATTCTCCAAGTACTCAGGTGCCCGAAGTCAGGCTGATTGCCGTCACCTGGGTAGGGAGGAGTTGGAGCTAGAGCCCTGGAAGTATAAACCTAGGCCAGAGTATGAGAAAGAGGGAAGAGAAGCAGGAAGCCAGGCTGCCATGAGCAGAGGCACAGATGCAAGCAAGGGAAGCTTGACTAGTGCTGAGCAGAGCAGAGGAACTGAGCTTCCAAGAGAAGAAAATGCTAATGGGCATATAGCACGTCTACAGGAGAGTTTGGAGCCAGGAACAAGGGAGACTCCAAGATCCCCTGGGAGGCTGTTAGCTGAGCAAGACGGGGAGTCAGAACCTATGCAGCTGGGAGAGCCCGAGGTGAAGCTGAATGATGAGGATACTACCATGGACTGTTCCTTTTGCCAAGCTTTAAACCTGGGAACGTAGAGAAGACAAGCCAGTCGTGAAAGGAAGTCTACCAGGAAAAAGGTACCCATAGTCCACAAGCAGGGTGGCCATGATTCCCTCTTGTTTGTAAAGGGGAAATTTACGGGGACTAAGGAGCAAGCCTGGAACTGTGATAAGCTTGTTAACCACCTGCTGCTGGAATGAGGACACTGGGGTAAGCTAAAGTAGCTATTATAACAAAACTTTCTTTTGCCCCTGAATTATAACTGTTTACTTGGAAGGTAGCCAAGAAGGGTTTGAAACTGAATAGAAGCTAAACTACCACAGACTTTAAATGTGATTTTGTTTTTGTGCTTTAGCCAGCAAGGCTAAAAAGGGAATGCAATATCCTTGCTGTTAGACTGTGTATCCTGAACTATAGAGAACCTTTAAACAGCCATTTTTGTGTTTGGGTTTTTTTTTTGGACAATTCTGTACTTCAAAGAGTCCTGAACAACTAATCCTGTATGTGATATGATCGAACCATTGTGTACAAAATAAATTTCTGTCATTTGCCTTACCTCCTTGAGCCTGACTACAACTTTCTGCCTGATGCACCCATACAGCTAAACAAAGACTACATTTCCCAGAGGGCACTGTGGGGAAATAGTTAAAAAAAAAAAGCTGAAAAAGCGGATAGCAGAAAGTTCCTCTATTAACCACGCCCCTCTAAGCTAGAGGCGAGTGGTGGTGGCGTGACAGCATCCATTGTGAGCCGACAACTCAACATGATGTATCGAGTCCAGCGGAGGCCGGGGATCCGCAAGGCACAGCTCTCACACACCACTTTGGTGGTTGAGTTGGCCATGCATTGGCAAAAAGGCCCAAAAACGCACACCTCAGTGCCTCTGGGCGGGGAGTCCCGCATGCTTGATGCCCTGGGGCAGAAAGGCTACCAGGGCTCAATGCTGGCTTTACCGCATTCAAACTTAGCTTTCATTGGGATGTTCTTGTGGGACCTGGCCAAGGAACTCGATGGGGACCATCTCTGGTGGTTCCAAGCTCTAACGCAGAGTGCTCCAAATACCTGTCTCGAGCCGCTTATGATGGCTTCGAATCCAGTGCGCGATGCCAGGCCTGGCTACAATCATCAGATCTCGAGCAGTGGGTGCAGGAAAAACTCCTGGATGTACAATGCCTCAGTGAACAGCTCTTCAGCAGCCGAGATTGAGACCGAGTATGTATGTTGGACTCGTCTCTCGAGGAAGACCTTCACTCTTTCCAGGAAGAAGTCTCAGGGGAATAAGCCCCCTTTCCTCTGGAAGAGTCAACGCTATCGGGGCTACCCTGCCTACCCAGCTGCTCAGACCCCTCAGCAGGGTCTCCAGGGCAAAAGCACAGGCCAGGAATCGTGCAAGCCCAAGGGTCGGACGACCCAAGCCCCAGCCCAGCCTGGGTCAGGGTTTTGACGCCATCAGCATAGCCCCTGAAGGACCAGCACCCCACAGGGGAACGCCTGGTACACTTTGCCCACCGGTGGGCCCACATCACCACTGACTCCTGGGCTCTCCAGGTGGTCCAGGAGGGCTACCTTCTGCACCTGGAATGGACTCCTCCATCCTTTTTACCCAGGGAACCCCCTCGGTCTCCCCCACACTGAGCACTGCTACTGCAGGAACTCGCGAGCCTCCTCAAGGATGGGGCGGTGGAACCTGTATCTCTCCCCTCAAGGGGAAGGATTTCTATTCCAAGTACTTCCTGGTCCCGAACAGGACAGGGGGCCTAAAGCCCTACCTAGATCTGAGGAACCTCAACAAGTTCCTGGTGTATGTGAAGCTGAAGATGCTCTCCCTTGGAACCCTGCTGCCCTACCTCCAGCAGGGAGATTGGCTATGCTCCATGGATTTAAAGGATGCTTACACCCACATCCTTATCCATCCCAGTCACAGAAATACCTGAGGTTTATGGTCGGAGGGTTCTTCCCTTCAGCCTCACCTCTGCCCCAAGGGTCTTTACCAAGTGTCTGGCAGTGGTGGTGGCCTAACTCCACCTCCAAAAGACCTTCATCTTTCCCTACGTTGATGATTGGCTAATAAAAGGGAACACGGCCTCGGAGGCCGGGCAGGCCACCAGCCGTACCATTCAGGTCTTACAGCACCTGGGTTTCGTGATAAACCATCTGAAATTCCAACTCATCCTGACTCGAGTGCTGGAGTTCATCGGGGCCCGCCTCATCACTGTCCAAGCCAAGGCTTTCCTCCCCCTCAACAGGGTGGGAAAGGCTCGCGGCCCTCGCAGTCGAGATACAGCAACACTGCGTGGTGCTGGCCTGGATGTTGCTTCGCCTCCTGGGCCACATGGCCTTCACAGTACATGTTGTTCCCAATGCCCACTTCCACATGAGGGCGGCTCAGTGGTGCCTCCGGTCCCAGTGGTCTCAAGCCACCGGCTGACTCTGCAACAGAGTCACGGTGTCTTGACAGCTGACGGAGTCCCTTACCTGGTGGCAAGATGCTTAGCAACTGCAAGTGGGTATGGCTTTCCAGTCCCCGAGCCCCCAGAGGGTCCTCACGACGGACACCTCCTGACAAGCTGGGGTGCCCATTGCGGAGGGCTCTGCACTCAGGGAGCCTGGTCCCCCAAGGAGAAGCAGCAGTAGATTAATCTGCTCAAGCTCAGAGCAGTCTTCCTTGCTCTCAGGGCAACCAGGTGATGATGATCTACATGAATAAGCAGGGCAGCACGGGCTCTTACCACCTCTGCCAGGAGGCTATGGCCCTCTGTTCCTGTGCAATCCGCCACGGGATCCTCCTCAGGGCAGTCTACCTATCAGGCCAGAACAATGTCTTGATGGACAGGCTGAGAAAGGTCCTCCAACCGCACAAGTGGTTCCTGGACTCAGAGATAGTGCTAGGCTATTCCAGCTGTGGGTTGCCCCAGCCTGGACCTCTTCGCCAGCCCGACCAATGCTTAGCTGCCCCGGTTCTGGAGCCCCCAACCACACCCCTCCCGGGTGGCAGTGGACGCCTTCCTCATCTCATGGTCGAGATGCCTGCTGTATGCCTTCCCTCCCACACCCTTGATAGCTGGACCCTCCTCAAAGTCCAATGGGACAAGGCGTTGATGATCCTCATGGCCCCGAGGTGACCCAGACAGCCCTGGTTCCCCTTGCTGCTCCGTCTCTTGACAGAATTCCCAATTCCTCTCGGGAGCTCCCCAGGACTCCTGCACAGGAAGACGGCTCGATCCTCCATCCCAACTTGGGATCTCTGTCCCTTACGAGCTGGCGGCTGAACGGGTCACCTTAGCTTCCCTTGACCTCTCCGAGGAGGTGAAGGAAATCCTTCTGGCCTCTCGTAAGGACTCTACAAGACAGGCTTATGCCTTCAAGAGGCGCTGTTTTTCTTGCCTGGTACATTCGGTCCTTCAATATCTCCTCCACCTCTCATGGTCTGGACTTGTCCAACTCCGTCCAGGTGCATCAGAGTGCACCCTCCACCAGCCACCATCCTGTGGAGGGCAAGCCTCTGTCGGTGCAATCCCTCATTACCAGGTTCATGCGAGGCTTATTGCTCTCCAAACCTCCCATCCGGACACCCCCGGCGGAGTGGGATCTCAGTGTGGTTCTGGTGCAGCTTACCAAGCAACCCTTCAAACCCTTGGCTACCTGTTCCTTATGCTACCTTTCCTGAAAGGTGGCTTTCTCCGTGGCACTAACCTCTGCTCGCAAGGTCAGCAAGCTTCAGGCCTTGGTGGCCGAGCCACCCTACACCAGATTCTACAAGAATAGGGTTGTGCTTCGCATTCACCAGAGGTTTCTCCCAAAGGTGGTCTTTGACTTCTACATGAATCAGGAGGTAGTGATGCCTACCTTCTTTCCACAGCCCCACACCAACTCGGCGTCGGCTGTTCTCCATACCCTTGACAGCAAATGAGCTCTGTCCTCCTATCTGCAGCGGTCCCAGGGCCACCGTAAAGCCTCACAGCTTTTTGTCTCCTTCGACCCCAGCCGTCTGGGACTGGCTGTCAGCAAACAGACCATTTCCGTCTGGGTGGCAGACTACATCGCCTTCACTCACAGTCGAGCCGGTGTCCCTCTGGAGCTTCAAGTCATGGCACACAATGTTCAGGTGATGGCGATCTCGGTCTTCAGTCTCCATTCGGTGCTCATGGCAGACATCTGCCGGGCCACCACTTGGTCCTCCATCCACACTTTTGCAGCCCACTACTGCCTGGAGAGGGAGTCCTGATGGGACAGCGCCTTTGGCCAGGCCCTATGCTGTAATCTCTTCGGGGTTTAGGCAACGCCTGCCCTCCGACCCTTCTTGTTCAGGCTACCACATATACCAGCACACCAGCGTCAAAGAAAACAAACAACCTACAAGAAGATTTAAACCATTTATCAAAGAGGATTTCCTGGCGCAAATACTACCTAAACTCCAAACAAGTTCCACCAATATCGATGACCTAATCCACAGCTGGAATACTACGATCTCCTCTGCATCCTATGCAACAGCCAACTGCACCAAAACCAGATATACCACAACAAAAGCCCGATGATTCACCCCCAACCTATGGAGACTAAAGACCCAACTCAGAAGAGCAGAGAGAAAATGGAGAAGGACCAAAAAAGAGGATGATAAAGTAAAATACATGAGTGAACTAGACGCTTACCACACAGAAACCGATAAAGCAAAAAGGACCTACCACTCGAAGATCATAAACACCTCAATAAACAAACCACGTGAGCTCTTCGAGATTGTCAAGAAGCTAACAAAAGCACCCAACCACTCCAACCAGCTACCGAACATCCCGCCAGAACTACTAGCACGCCAATACAAGCAGCTTCAACAACCACAAAATCTGCAACTGAATGCAGAGACAACAACCCGCCATACTTCCATAGACACAGACTGGAGCACATTCGAAACAATAACCAAAGAAAAAATAGAACTCACCATCTCTGCCTAAACACTACCACCTCTCCACTAGATCCCTGCCCTGCAGAATGGATAAAGAAATCCAAGGAAGACATAAGCACACCCCTAACCCACATTGTTAATGAATCCCTCAGGCAAGGACACATGCCAGACGTCCTCAAAACCTCCATCATCGGCCCAACCCTAAAAAAACACAACTTGGACCCCCTTGACCCCACCTCCTTCAGGCCTATAGCAAGTCTTCCATTCACCGCCAGAATCATTGAGAAGATAATTCAACAACTTCAAGGCCACCTGGATACCAACAACATACTGAACCCGCAACAACATGGTTTCCGTCCATTCCATGGAGTCGAGACCCTCATGACATCACTAATGAACACCCTCATCAAGGGCACACAGACCAAGCACTCTGGGTACGCTATGATCTTCCTGGACATATCCACAGCCTTTGACACCATCTCCCACAATATCCTCCTACACATGCTCCAAGAAATTGGCATCAAAAACGTTGTACTTCAGTGGTTCCACTCCTACCTGACCAATAGACAATTGATCCGCACAAGCATAGCAACCTCGACCCCCCCCCCCTTTCAGCAACACCAAGGAGTACCCCAAGGATCCACACTATCCGCCATGCTCTTCAACATCTACCTGCAACCACTCTGCTCAATCATATGTGCTCATAACATCAACTACCACATCTACGCAGATGACATAATGCTCTATGGACTGATCACAACCACCAACCCAACAAACAATCACCTATCCGACTGCTTCATAGAAGTCTCCAGCTAGCTACAAAGGTATAACCTATCCATCAACATAAAAAAAACAGAAGCCCTCATAGTAACCAAGGACCCAAACTTCACACCACCACCACACCTCAACTTAGGAACCACACATAAAATACTTAGGAATCATCATAGACCAAGCGCTCTCACACTCAAGCAACAGATCAAAAAGACTATCGGAATAATATTCCACAAGGCAAAAACAGTACAGCGCCTCAGGCCTCTCATTGATCCACAGGACGTCAGGACAGTCATGCAAGCTATGACACTCCCCCACCTGGACTATTGCAATATAATCTATCACGGACTACCTGCCACCCACACCAACCCACTACGAACAGACTTAAATACCACAGCAAGAATTATCCAGAAAGCAAAAAAAACAAGATCACATCACCCCAGTCCTGAGAGAACTGCACATACTCCCTCTTGAAGCAAGAATCAAATACAAATCAGCCCTACTTATCCACAAAGCCTCTATCAAACACAGACTTCCCAGCTCCGCACTCTACTGCCCCAACCCACCCACAGCAGAACAACCAGACAAACCACCAGCAACACCCTCACCATGCCCCACAAACGAACCAAATACAATCAACGGACCTGCAAACTTCGAACTATACGCACCATCCCTCTGGAACTCCCTACCAAGTCAAATCAGAAACAACGGAGATCCTTCAACATTCAGAAAACAACTAAAAACCATCCTGTTCCAGGAATGCCTCGGACCAGAAACAAACATCCATCACTGACTACCCCTCCAGACCCTCTAACATACCCACAGATCTACCTACTAAGAGACTGATGTCCATTGTTTAAGTCCTTAATGTCTGTTCAGATCATTAATGTTGGCCTCCCCGGTGACAGCCCCTTCACCCTAAGAATTGATTACTGTCTCTCCCCCCCCCCCCTTTTTATGTTAAACCGCTTTGACCCAGTGAAAAGAGGGATATAAATACAGTTAAATAGATAAAAAATAATAAATATAAATAAATACCAGAGCCATGGTTCTCCCTGGACACTGGGGTCCCCCGAGTTTGTTATCAGGGTTCGCCTATGGCTGCCCACAGCCAGGCCATGCTCCTGTTTTATGCCGGTCCTCAGTAGCCTGGAGCCAGGGAGACCCATATGTGAGGACTAACTTCCTGCTTGTTCCTGGAGAAAGTGTAGTTACTCATCTGTAATAGGTGTTCTCCAGGGACAGCAGAAATCAGTCTTTACAATCCTCCCTCCTCCCCTTGGATTTGCTGTTCATTTTTGGCCATCTTCTTAGTTGGGCTCTAGCTATGGCACCTGACTGAGCAAGATGGCACCCTTGGGTGGGAAGGGGACCACACATGCATGGTGGCATCTCCCAAAGTCTTTCTTTGAAAGCTGGGTAGATGCTCCACACAGGGCTCCGTCAGTGTCGATGTCATCCATATGTGAAGACTGGTTCCTGCTGTCCCTGGAGAACACCTATTACAGGTGAGTAACTACGTTTTTCTGCATGTTCCTTGGGGACCAATTCCTTCATTAGTGTGCATTCCTTGTATGTAAGACATCATGTGGACCCAAAAATAGTGCAACCGAATATTCTTTGTGGTGATTTCTGCACCAAAATGCCCACGCCTATTGTGGAAACTTTCCAGTATTTTTGTTTTCAAATCTTTAGGCACAATTATCTGTAGAATCTTCTTTCCATCTCTGGGACTTATTATAGTTTGGATCAACAATACCTCTTGAAGGGAGAGCTTTTCCCTTTGCTTCTACAACTTTCAAGTCAATTCAGATTTTCTAGAGCCTCCACCCTACTCTTGCATCTGGATCTTCCAATTGAGCTTGCCTCCATTTCTCTTTTTCTTCATTCACAGTTATATGGGCTGGCTGTTGCACTCTTATTGAGCCTTTTTCTCTATGTTGGGAATTTTTCTGCAGGATCTATGCTTTTACCTTCATATACACTAGGTTTGCAGTTTGTCGTGCTGTGAGGTCTTGTGTGCATCAGTGATGCTGAGAGCTAAGCTATCAATAGCTTAAGTACTGGCAGGGTCTCCCAAGATGGATAGGTCTCAGCTGAGGTGCCAGATTAAGACGAACCATCCATCCTGGCAGCGGCCCTTGAACACCTAGCCCCTCCCAGCTCAGCTTGAGTCTCCCATATCCCCACCCATCACCTGTTAGTATCATCCAGGCCTTTGTCTCCTTCGGACTCATCTCCAGCAGGCAGAGCGCATATAGTGCTCTCATCCCTCCCCTGATACCCTCAATATCTTCCATCATCGTCATTGATCACCTCCGCCAAACAGGGATACTATTCCAACTTGATTTCTAGATCTTCTCAATCATCCCGGCAACTTTATTCGGTGTTTAAATCGCTCTCCACTCCTCTGTCCTCATCTGCGATCCCAGACTCCTTTTCCAGCAAAGTCCTTTTTCTTCACTCAACTTTTCCCTCATGTCCCCCTCCCCTCTCGCCCACCCTACCGCCATCTCCTCACCTCTTTCTACTGCAGAGCATTCATTGTCCCATTTGTGGTTGCCCTTCCACCCAATTTCTGCTGCTGACTTGTCCAGGACCCTCTCCTCTTCTCGGAAAATGACCTGTGCTCTGGATCCAATCCCTTCAGTTGGTTACTTGAGCCTTCTCTTACACTTCTTCCTCACCTTCTCACTATGTTCAATGCTTGTCTCTACACTGGTTCTGTTCCCACCCCATGGAAGCATGCGTTAATTTGTCCTATCCTTAAGAAACCCTTTCTTGATCCCTCTGTTTTCACCAATTGGCGCCCGGTCTCCAAACTCCTAGAGTGGTTTTTCACACAGCTGTCCTCTCATCTTACATCCACTAATGCTCTCCATCTACGTCAATTTGACATTTGCATGGGTCACAGGACTGAGTCCATCCTTCTTTCCCTTCTCAATCAGTTTCATGTAGCTCACGGACGCGGTGACTTTACTCTCGCTGTTTCCCTTGACCTTTCTTCTCCTTTTTTAAAATTTAGTGTACACTTGTATCCCGCTACTTCCAGCGATCAGCAGCGGCTTTCTATACATAACAGTGTGGTTGTACAGGCCATGGATTAAAACATACATAATGATTTAGTGGAAAGGTACACAACACAACACTCGGATTACAGGTAAACAATACAGCACTCGGATTACAGGTTTACATTTGATTGCAGGGCATTGTTTTCATATGTATATACATATTTACAGGTTGACGATTCTATTGGTGTCTGAATTACGGTGTTCTTTCGTTGTTCATGGCGATACACTAGTGTTAGAATATAGTGACTAGGTAGGATTGAAATGGGTCTTCAAAAGATGCATCTTAAGATTTTTTCTGAAGTCTAGCAAATCTCCGTTTGCTCTCAGCTCGCATGGTAGTTGGTTCCATAACAGTGGCGTCTCGTCGACCACCGCGCACTTCCTACACGTCTTTCTGACCTTGGTTTATCTGGCACACCTCTGTAATGGTTGAGATCATTCCTCACCGCCCGTTCGTTCTCTGAAAATTGTAAGGATGGATTTAAATTTTGTGCCTTCAATGATGGGTAGCCAGTGTAGCTGTTTGAGCAAGGGAGTTATATATTTGGTTGTGTGTGCATTGCAGAGGATACCTGCTGCTTTGTTGAGGTCATGTTGGAGCAGGTGGATTGTTGTCTTCTGTAGGCCATGGAGGATGAGATTTCAGTAGTCTACATGTGGGAAGATGAGTGCTTGGAGGACTGTGCGAAAGTTTTGGTGTGCTAGGAAATATTTGAGGTGTTGTACTGTCTTCAGTTTATAGCAGATACTCCTGGTGATGCTTTTGTTGTGAGTGGAGAAGGATAGGCGCTGATTGAGGGTGATACCCAGATATCATACTTCTTGTTTTACTTGAAGTTGGGTTCCATTTATGCTTATGGCATCTGGTGCACAAAGCTACTGGCTCCAGGAACAAGCAGGAATGCAGTCTTCACAGATGGGTATCGTCTGTAATGATGGAACCCGCGCAGGAACTCTCCCCAGCGTCCAATAGGAGAGCTTTTTGGGAGCACCCCTCTGCACTTGCACAGCTGCCATCCTGCCTTCCTCACAGCTCTTTTCAGTTCTTTTTCCACGGAACCTTCAGGAAGCCTTCCTGTCACCGCCAAAAAAATTTCATTTTTTTTTTTTTTTTTAAATTTCTGTGCTCTGTCTTCCCATTGATGCCGGTACCCTCCCCAGATACCGGCACTATTCTTTTTCTTTCTTTCTTTTCTTTTCTTTTATTATCTTTTTCTTTAGGCGGTTCCACTGCCGTTTTAGGCTTCATGCCTACATTTTTTTGTTTGTCATGGGCAAACATATCAGTGGCTTTAAAAAAATGTTCCAAGTGCTCCGGTACTATGTCAGTCACTGATTCCCACAATTGGTGTCTCAAATTTTTGGGCCTGGACCATAAGCTAAACTACTGTTCTTTGTGCAAACAAATGACTAAATGAGGCCTACAGAACAGGGCAGGCAGTATGACTCACTGTTTGCCTCGAATTTGATTTCTGTAGCCTCTGCATCGTCAAGGGACTCGGTCTCCTCTGCTGGTTCTAAGGTCTCCAAAAAGTCCAAACATAAGTCCAAATAATCCTTGCATCAAAGTCCAATACCAAGTATCGAGGTAAGTCTTATTGTCCAAGAGATGCATTGGATGCTGACAGACCTGCCAAGCAACCCCGGTGGGAGGACCATCCCTCCAAAGCCACTCAGGGGCACCAGGATGCTCCTGAGGCATCAACCTCCGGAGCCCTTAGCCCCATATTGCAATCAATCTAAGCATTGGTTGCGTCCATCGATCAATGCTTTCTGGCTATCGAAAGGACCTTGGAAAAGCTCCTGGCTGCTGTTGTACCGCAGGTATCAACAGTCCCAGTGACTCAGGCACTACCATCGGCTTCAGTGTCGGTACCTGTTCGTTCAATGCCAACCTTGGAAATGGTCACATCGGGACCATTCACGCCGATTTCTCCGCTTAAGACGGTATCGACAGGACGCCTCCCTCAGATTCCTACCTTGGAATCGGTATCAGTGGGACCTCTTACTCCGATTGCTCCTTTAGAACCGGTAGGCATCGTCAGTACCCAACTGGTTCCTGATTCTAGTGTGGCATGCTCTGAGCACTGACATTGATATCGAACATTGACATCTGCTCATGACCATGGATAACTTTAATTTCCTTTCAAAGTCAGAATCATCTTCTGATTCCGATGATACGTCGGAGGACTCTAGAGTCACCAGGGTAATCCCCTCCGATACTTCTCATACACGGCGTCGATCCCCACTAGAAGACATGTCCCTTCAGGACTTCATCCGAGATATGGTGGCAGGCCTTCAAATTACTGCTTCATCCAAAATGGAACTGAGGGCTGAGGAACTGAAAATTCTCCAACATCCCTCGATGCTCAAGGAGGCAGCAACATTACCGGTGCACCGAATCCTACGTATGTGGGAGGCCCCGCTAACTGTTGCACCTATTAATAAACATCTAGATACCATGTATCAAGTTCCTGCATGCTCAGGGTTTGAAAAACCTCAACTTCCACACCATTCCATGGTGGTGGAATTGGCAATGAGACACATTAAGAGTTCTAAGACTCATTCATCAGTACCTCCTGGCAAGGATGCCAGGGCTCTCGATGCCTTTGGATGCCACTGCTTGTATACGTACTTCTAGGACTACATCCTATACCCTTTACATGGGCATGTACCTTAAGGATGTCTCCAGAGATCTAGGAAACGTTGCTCCTATCTTCCCAGATGACAAACGTAACTCATACTTGACAATAGTCAAGCAAGCCAAAATACCTCAAAATTCCTTACCAGGGCTGCCTTTGATACCTTTGAGTCTACCAGCAGAGAGGCTGCAGTCTGCATAGGCGTTCGTAAGATGGCCTGGCTTCACGTTTCAGATCTGGAACAGTGGGTTCAAGATAAGTTAGCCGACATTCCTTGCTCTGGTGAAAACCTTTTTGATAAAGGTTGGAGAGAGAAAGCAGGGGAATTTTGATGCAGATGATCTTACCCTCAAGCACCTCTCCAGGAAGACTTCAGACCACTTCTAAGAAGTCTTTTTATGCTAGAAAAAAGAGATATTGTCCTTCTTACCAACCATCTACTGGTTATCAGCCTCAGCAACAACAGCAGAGGCCTTAGGGCCCTCATCAACCTAAGAAGGCCAAGACTCCTAAACACCACAACAGTAATCACCTAGTTTTTACTCCTTCCTAGATAGCATAGCTATTTGGCTTCTGCAGAGTCCCCAGCCCCTGCACATATCAGGCTGCCTTTGTGCCTATGCCCACGGGTGGTATCTCATCATATCAGAGAACTGGACTCTCAACATAGTCGGTGTTTGTGTACTCTGCACCTCCCCTCACCGGCAACAGTACCTGGGTTCTTGAGTAACAGATGTCTACTTCCAGAGCAATGAGAAGGAAGAAAGTACGGTTAACAACACAAAATACAAAACACACTTGTATTATAAAAACCACCAAAGCTTTGGGAGGGAGATCAAAGCTTACACCATGTCTCCCCACCATCGCAGAGGTTAGCTATTTTATTTATAGGTCAGAATTCCATTACACAGCATAATTTTCACCTTATTGTTCTACTTCAAGCATCACGTATATTCATAATGTGCATCTCTGTCTCTGTCATAGGTCAGATCTTATT
Source organism: Ichthyophis bannanicus (assembly GCA_033557465.1). Taxonomy (NCBI): domain Eukaryota; kingdom Metazoa; phylum Chordata; class Amphibia; order Gymnophiona; family Ichthyophiidae; genus Ichthyophis; species Ichthyophis bannanicus. Next base: position 156,431 of record JAWIIG010000037.1, on the reverse strand, counting down.
AGCATAGGTCATCAGGAGGAGACATACATGTATTCCCAGACATAACCTCTTAAACAATAATTCTAACACTAGCAGTTTTGATATTTCTAATTCGAGACTGAGAGAGACTGAATGGACATCTTCTCCCCTGCACTATCTGTTTTATAACAAACCTTTGTTATAGGAAAGTTTAGCCTAGTTATTTCAGTAGAGGCCTTCAAGGTTGTTGCTGATTAATAAGCTCTGGAATGTCTGAGTTACTGAACCTATGGTGTTAACTCTTTCTGAGGGCTTTCAGTAATATGATGTTAAGTACCCAGACTGTATACACAGCCCTGTACAGACAAGCTTCCTTTCAGTCAGAAGGGGTTATCTGCTTCACTTCCAGAACTTACCCCCAACCACCTCTCCAAGGACTTACCTGCAAATCCTTGCTATCCTGTTAACTCAGGGAGCTAATGAAGAGTCCCATCCAAGAAGACAAGGGCTTCTACTCTCCTTATTTTTTTATCCCAAAGAAAGCAGGAAGATACAGGCTCATCCTAAATCTGAGAAATCTTGACAACTTTCTCCTTTGAGAAAAGTTCAAAATGATTTCCCTTGGTACCCTTCTGCTTTGTCTTCAGAAGGGTGACTGGCTATGTTCTCTAGATCTCAAGGATGCTTACACACATTTGCTGATCCACCCTCACCACAGAAAGTATCTGCGCTTCAGGGTTCAGCAAGTCCACTACCAGAATCAGGTGCTACCCTTCAGCTTGGCCTCAGATCCCAGAGTCTTCACAAAGTGCATGTCAATCGTCATTGCATACTTGTGCACGCTGGGGATCTTGATCTTCCCCTACTTAGACGACTGGTTGATAAGGGGAGAATCCCCAGAAGAGGTAAAACTATCTCTTCATCGTACTATCACAGTGCTCCAAAGTCTAGGATTCATTCTGAACTTTCCAAAGTCACTTCTAGTTCCCGCACAACATCTGGAATTCATCAGACTGCTTCTAGACACATGTCAAGGGCAAGTTTTCCTTCCCAAGGATCGTTCTACACGCCTCATCAAGCGACCCTCACGATACAAAGCCAAAGCATTGTGACGGCTCGAGACATACTATGCTTTCTGGGACACATGGCTTCCACGGTGCACTTCATTGCATATGCCCATCTCTACATGAGACAAGCCCAATGGACATGTCTGTCCCATTGGTCTCAAGCGATGGGCCAGCTCTCAGACAAGATCCATGTAACACTTTCTCTAGTCACCTCCCTTCAGTGGTGGTGTTGCCCCAAAAATATTCTAGGAGGGTCATCTTTTCAGATGCCTCCAATCCAGCGCACCCTAAATACGAATTCTTCCAAACTCGGTTGAGGAGCACCTCTGAACAACCTCACCATGCAAGAGCAGTGGACAAACCACGAATCCCAGATGCTTTGTGCTCTTACAAATGCCCTTTGGGTTTTTGAACCCCAACTAGGGTTTTTGAACCCCAACTATCGGGCAGATATGTGTTAGTCCAGATGGATAACCAGGTATGTGAACAAGCAGGGAGAAACCGGCTCCTATCCCCTTTGTCAGGAAGCCCTTCACTTCTGGTCCTTCACAATTGCACACTGCATCCACCTTCCAGTGGTGTACCTCCCGGGTCATCTCAGTGTCCTGGCTGACAGACTCAGCCGCATTCTCCATCCACACAAGTGCTCTGAATTAGCAGACTGTCTCTTGGATCTTAAAGATGTGGAGGACCCTCAAAATAGATTTTTTCGCCACTCAGGAGAATACGCATCTACCACTTTTTTGCTCCAGAATCCCCTCCCTCCTCCCCCGTCAGGCAACCGATGCCTTTCTTCTCCATTAGGGACAGGGCTTGCTTTATGCATTCCCACTGACCCCTCTGATTCCCAAGACTTTGTTCAAACTGCAGGCCGATAGGGGCTCTGTGATGTTGGTGGCCCCTTACTGGCCTTGTCAGCCATGGTTTCCTCTGCTACTTCGTCTAGTGAAGGCTTCACCTCTCAATTTGAGTCATGTCCCGACCTCCTATCCCAGGATCAGGGACTTCTCCTTCATCCCAGTCCATGAGCCCTCCATCTCACAGTGTGGCTCCCGAAAGCATGACTTTTGATGACCTTGATCTTCCCCAACCATCAGGGACATCCTGCTAATCTCCTGCATGCCTTCTACCAGGCAATCTTATGCTTTCAAGTGGCGACAGTTCACCCTTTGCACACCGAAGCACATGAATCCATTGATTGCCCAGTGGAGCTTCTGTTACAATATCTTCTCCACATCCTCCACAGGGTTTAAGAATAACTCTGTCAGAGTTCATCTAAGCACTATTGTAGCCTATCACAGGCCTCAGGATAAACTTTCTATTTCCTCTCACCCCCCTGGTGCAGTGATTCATGTGGGGTCTTCTACTTTCCAAGTCACCAATCAAACCACCGCCAGTGGCTTTGGACCGCAATGTGGTTCTACTGCAGCTTATCAAAGCCCAGTTTGAGCCTCTGGCTACCACACCTCTGAAATTCCTATCATGGAAGGTCATCTTCTTCATTGCCCTCACCTTAGCTCATTGCATCAGCGAGCTACAGGCTTTAGTGGCAGATCCTCCTTACACTCGATTCCACCATGACAAGGTGGTTCTTTGGACCCATCCACATCTCCTTCCAAAAGTAGTCTCCACTTTTCATCTCAACCAGTTGGTAATGCTATCAGTATTTTTCCCTGGCCACATGCCTCCAGAGCTGAGGCAGCATTGCATACCCTGGACTGCAAGCGTGCTCTTGCATTCTGCTTACATAGGACTAAGGATTTTAGAAAATCATCTCAATTATTTGTTCCTTTTAACCCCAGCCACTTAGGTCTTCCAGTGTCAAAGTGCACCCTATCCAACTCGATTGCAAATTGCATCTCGCTGGCCTGTGATCAAGCTGGTCTCTCTCTTGAGAATCACTTTACTGCTCACAATGTGAGGGCCATGGCAACATCGGTCAACAACCTCCATTCTGTCTCTGTACAGGAGATCTGCCAAGCAGCCACCTGGCACATCTTTGCTGCTCACTACTGCCTGGACAGGGACTCCCGTCAGGATGCTGTCTTTGGCCAGGCTGTGCTTCAGCATCTGTTTGGGACTTAACCTCAACTCCTACCAATTCTACTTCTGGCACCTGACTCTCTCTTCCATGCTTTCAGCTACTGCACTCGAATCCGCTGAGGCCACCTTGTGTCCATACCTACTTGGCTCCATTTTTCCACCTCATAGACGTACTCAGTCTGGTGCCTGGGAGCTAGTGAGTCCTATCTGTGAAGACTGCATTCTTACTTGTTCCTGGAGATAGCGTAGTTACTCACCTGTAACAGGTGATCTCTGGGAACAGCAGGAATCAGTCTTCACATCCCACTCTTTCTATGAGTTGTTAGGTACAATTTTTTCCTCTACCTCTAAGCTACAAACACAACTGAAGATAGCTGTGAGGAAGGTGGGAAGGCAGCTGTGCAGGCACAGTGGAGTTCTCCCAAAGGCTCTCCTATTGGACGTTGGGGAGCATTCCCGTGTGGGCTCCGTCAATGCCAATGATACCCATCTCTGAAGACTGATTCCTGCTGTTCCCAGAAATCACCTGTTACAAGTGAGTAATTACGCTTTCAGTTTTCTTGAGGTTTAGGTCATGTTGTGGGTAGTGAGCTATGAACTGATGGTGGTGAAGCAATTTGTCGAAAGCCATACTGTTGGGGATCGAGGGGGGAGTGTGTGTATATGTGATCCTGGAAATGGCTGAGTGTGATCTTTTCTAGTATATTGGCCATGAATGGAAGGCTAGCTATATGTCTGTAAGATGTATGTTGGTTGATGTCATTGGTAGTTTAGATTTAGATTTATTAAAACTTGTTATACCGCTCAATACCGTAGGTGTCTGAGTGGTTTACAATAAATAAAATCAGGCATGTTGATTAAAACAAGCACTTGGCTGCGGAAAAAGAAAAGAACGCCATCAATTATAAGGAAAGTAGAGGAGGAAAGGAAAGAGGAGATGAGATGAGATGAGAACAGAATGTAAAAATTAAACAGAAAACAAAAATACACATATACTAACAAGGGGGGAAAGGGAGGGGGGACAAACTTTATATGAGGGGCATAATAGTGGGAAGGGGAGAGGATAGGCTAGGGAGGAGGATCGAACGCGAGGCAGAAGAGGTGGGTTTTGAGTTGAGGTTTGATAGGTGTCTTCTGTGCGGAGGGAGAGGGGGAGCGAATTCCAGAGGCTTGGAACTAAGAAATAGAAAGCAGAGGAGCGGGTTTGTTCTAAACGAGCATGTGCGGGGGAGGGAAGGACTATGCGATTTATATGTACAGAGCGGAGGAGACGGTGGGAGGTACGGAATTGTATTTGATTTGCCAGGTAGAGGGGAGTGCCAGTGTGAATTACTCTGTGTGCAAAGATTAGAAGTTTATACTGAATGCGGAAAGAGATAGGTAACCAGTGATGCTGATAGAGAAGAGGTGTAACATGATCGAACCGGGAGGCATGGGTCAACAGTTCCCTTTCATACTGGACTGATGGAGGCCATTTTGAGTTCATGTGATATTTTCCTTGCTGCAGAGAAAGTTGGGTGATCTTGTGAATTGTTGGTTTGAGTTCATGCCTGGTGATCTTGATGTAGGTGGCTGGGCATGGATCAAGGGGTGACGTGGTTGTGTTGATGCTGGTGATTGTCCACTAAGTGCTTGGGTGTGACTGAGAATGTTTTCCAAGTGTGCTGAGGTTTGGACCATTCTTGAAGTGGTGTATCCACAGGGGTGCTTGTGCTGTTATTGCTGGAAGAGGTTAGGGTCCGGAAGTAGTCTGCCATCTCTTCTGGGGTCAGATTTGTTCCTTCCATTCGCTGGCAAGTATCTTTTGTTAGGGATTTAACTACCTCAAAGAGCTCACGAGGGCGGTTGATTAAGTTTTCGATCAGCTTTGTGTAATATGTCTTTTTTTCTTGGAGAGTGGCTGCTTGATATTCTGTAAGTTTGGTTTTGTAAGAGACTAGATTATCAAGTCTTCTGGTGCTTCTCCACTTTCTTTCAGTGGCTCTGAGGATACATTTCATGTCTTTTAATTATGTTGAATACCATATTGCAGATTTGCGTTGTTTTTTTTTAAGTCTGGACTTGGGTGGTATTGTTGCTGCACTGGATAAGGTTTTGTTCCAGACTTGCACAAGGGAGTTGAAGTCTTCAGGAGCGGATTGGAGGTCTGTCAGGTTTATTGACAGAAATTCTTTTTTTTCTAGTTTTAGGAACCTATGAGAGTAGTAGGTTCTGTGCTGAGTGGATTTTGATGTGGTGTGTTGTGGGGTATGAGGATGGAGATTACATTATGATCAGACCAGGGGACATCAGCTGTGGTGGGGGATGAGATGGAGTGGGTTTTGACGGTACTCTGAGGTAGGAAGATCAAGTCGACGGTGTTTCCTTTGTCATGGGTGGGTTGATTGATTGAGTTGAGCATAGTCTAGGGCTCCCATGGCATCCAGGAAGGCTTTTGCATTGTTAGGGGTAGCGGAAGCAAGATTATTGTCACTAAGGAGGGTGAGGTAATTGGCTTGTGATCTGTGATAGCCTGCTACTTCTAGTATGTGTCTATTTGTTCAGGACTGAAACTTGGTGATCTGTAGGCATGTAAGATGGTTATGTTGCCATTTGTTACTGCTATTGTGTCCATTCCTTTGTTGGAGGTTTTAGTGATGATGCGGAAGTTAAGGTTTCTCTTGGCAAGGATGAATACACCACCACCTTGGCACTGCATCCTTGGTGAGCTGAAAAAGCTGTAATAGTGTGGTGTTATCTGTCTCATTGAACCAGGATTCTGTGATGTCTATACTATTGTCCAGCAGAAGGTCTGTGAGGAGTTTTTGTTTCTTGCTGATCTCGTGTTGAGCAAGGTGCACTTCAGGTGTGGGATGTTATTTGTGCATTTGTGTGTGGATGAGATAGCTATGGGTGCTTATGTTTTAATGTGGAAGATCTAGTGTATGGGTCCGGGTTTGTTTCTGTGGAAGGTGGGGGGTGTTAGGATGAGTGGGTAACATAAGAACATAAGATATGCCATACTGGGTCAGACCAAGGTCCATCAAGCCCAGTATTCTGTTTCCAACAGTGGCCAATCTAGGTCATATGCACCTAGCAGTTTCCCCAAGAGACACAAGTTCCACAATGCTTGTACTGGGTCAAGCATTGATATCTTCGGTCACTTCTTAATAATGGTTTATGGACCTTTCCTCCAGGAACTTGTCCAAACCTTTTTTAAACCCAGCTACACTAAAAGCCTTTACTACATCCTCCGGTAACAAATTCCAGAGTTTGATTACACGTTGAGTGAAAAAATATTTTCTTTTATTAGTCTTAAATAGTTTACCCTGTAGCTTCATTGCATGTCCCCTAGTCTTTCTATATTCTGATAAGGTAAACAATCGATCTACGTTTACCCGTTCCACTCCGTTCATTAATTTATAGACTTCTATCATATCTCCCCTCAGCCGTCTCTTTTCCAGGTTAAAGAGCCCTAACCTTTTTAGCCTTTCTTCATAGGAGTATCTTTCCATCCCCTTTAACATTTTGGTGGCTCTTCTCTGTACCTTTTCTAAAATCGCTATATCCTTTTTAAGATACGGCGACCAGAATTGCACACAATATTCAAGGTGCGGTCTCACCATGGAACGATATAGAGGCATTATAATATCTTTTGTTTTATTTTCCATTCCTTTCCTTATCATACCTAGCATTCTATTTGCTCTCTTGGCCGCTGCTGCACACTGGGCCGAGGGTTTTAACATGGTATCCACAATGACGCCTAAATCTTATTCCTGGGTGGTGGTTCCTAATGTGGAACCTTGCATCGTGTAACCATAGTTTGGGTTGTTCTTCCCTAGGTGCATAATTTTGCACTTGTCCACATTAAATTTCATCTGCCATTTTGATGCCCAGTCTTCCAATTTATCAAGATCCTCTTGCAATTTTTCACAATCCTCTTGGGTTTTAACAACTTTAAATAGTTTTGTGTCATCTGCAAATTTGATAACCTCACTTGTTATTCCACTTTCCAGGTCATTTATGAATATGTCAAAAAGCAGCGGACCCAGCACAGATCCCTGGGGTACACCACTATTCACCTTTCTCCATTGGGAAAATTGGCCATTTAGCCCTACCCTCTGCTTTCTATCTTTTAACCAGTTCCTGATCCACAATAGTACACTGCCTCCTATCCCATGACTCTTTAGTTTTGCCAAAAGTCTCTGATGAGGGACCTTGTCAAAGGCTTTCTGAAAGTCCAGATACACAATATCAACCGACTCACCTTTGTCCACCTGTTTATTCACTCCTTCAAAAAAACATAACAGATTAGTAAGACAAGATCTTCCTTGTCTAAAGCCATGTTGGCTGTCTCTAGATAAGGTCTTCGATAGTGCTGGGGAGGAGTCTGCTTTCTTGGTACATGTTGGTACCAATGACATAGGAAAATGTGGTAGGGAGATTCTGGAGGCAAAATTTAGGCTTTTAGGTAGGAAGTTGAAATCCAGAACTTCCAGGGTAGCATTCTCCGAAATGCTTCCTGTTCCACGCGCAGGACCCAACAGGCAGGCAGAGCTCCGGAGTCTCAATGCGTGGATGAGACAATGGTGCAGAGATGAGGGTTTTGGATTTATTAGGAACTGGGGAACATTCTGGGGAAAGGAGGGGCTCTTCCGAAGGGATGGGCTTCACCTTAACCGGGATGGAACCAGGCTGCTGGCATTAACCCTTAAAAAGGAGATAGAGCAGCTTTTAAACTAGATATTAGGAGAAAGCCGACAGTCGCCCAAGAGCGGATGGTTCGGAAGAATGTATCCTTGAAGGATACTACCAAAAGCAGAGAGGTTTCACAAAAGAGTAAAGTAGCCCAATTGCCCTCAAGTATGGAGCAGACAGAGCTTAAAGATCCCAATTTACCCATGTCTAACAATAGCCAAATTAACATGAATAAAATACATTCTCTAAAATGTTTGTATGCAAATGCTAGAAGTCTAAAGAATAAGATGGGAGAGTTAGAATATATAGCACTAAATGAAAGGTTAGATATGATTGGAATATCAGAGACATGGTGGAAGGAGGACAACCAGTGGGACACTGATACCTGGGTACAAACTATATCGTAATGATAGAGCTGATCAAATTGGTGGAGGGGTTGCGCTGTATGTTAGAGAGGGCATTGACTCAGAAAGGATTAAAGTTTTGCAGGAAACAAAATCTGCTGTAGAATCTATATGGATTAAAATTCCATATAAAAGGGGGAAGGCAATGGCAGTGGGGGTATACTATTGAGCACCTGGCCAGAATGACCAAATAGATGATGAAATGCTCAAAGAAATCAAGGAAGCTAACAAAGGTTACAGTGCAGTAATAATAATGGGTGATTTCAATTACCCTGGTTTCGACTGGGTCAGTGTCACGTCAGGACATGCTAGGGAGATAAAGTTCCTAGATGAAATAAATGACTGCTTCTTGGAGCAGCTGGTTCATGAACCGACCAGAGGGGAAGCCATATTAGACCTAGTCCTTAGTGGAACACCAGGTCTAGTGCAAGAGATAAGGGTGTTGGGGCCACTTGGCAATAGTGATCAAGGCATGATCACCTTTGATTTAATTAGTGGAGGAGGGATAGTAAGGAAATCCACAGTACTACCTTTTAACTTTCGAAAGGGAGACTATGATAAAATGAGAAAACAGTTAAGAAAAAACTAAAAGGAGCAGTTGCGAAGGTTAAAGACGTACATCAAGCTTGGGTGTTGTTGAAAAATACTATCTTGGAAGCCCAGACCAGCTGTATTCCACGCTTTAAGAAAAGTGGAAGGAAGTCCAAAAAACTGCCAGCATGGTTTAAAGATGAGGTCAGAGAGGCTGTTGTTGCCAAAAAAGCATCTTTCAGGAAATGGAAAAAAGAGCCAAACGACGAAACCTAGAAACAGCACAAGCACTGGCAAGTCAAATGCAAGGCATTGATAAGGCAGGCAAAGAGAGAATTTGAGAAGAAGCTTGCTGCGGAAGCAAAAACGTGAAATAAAGACCTTTTCAAGTACATTCGTAGCAAAAAACCTGTGAGAGAGTCAGTTGGTCTATTAGATGATAAAGGGGTTAAAGGAGCACTAAGAGGCGACAAGGCGATAGCGGAGAGACTGAATTAATTCTTTGCTTCGGTCTTTACTGAGGAAGATGTAGGGATGTTACCCATGACTGAAGTGGTATTTAAAGGTGCGGAAGAATTGAAGGAAATATCGATACATCGGGAAGATGTCTTACAACTATTAGATAAACTGAAGAGTAGCAAATCACCTGGGCCGGATGGTATACATCCAAGGGTGTTGAAAGAACTGAAATATGAGATTGCAGACCTGCTATCAGTAATCTGTCAGCTATCATTAAAATCATCTCTAATACCTGAAGATTGGAGGATCACCAATGTAACACCAATTTTTAAAAAGGGTTCCAGGGGTGATCCGGGAAACTACAGACCGGTGAACCTGACGTCGGTACCGGGAAAAATGGTAGAAACCATCATAAAGAATAAAATTACTCAGCATGTAGATAGTCACAACCTAATGGGAGACAGCCAACATGGCTTTAGACAAGGAAGATCTTCTCTTACTAATCTGTTATGTTTTTTTGAAGGAGTGAATAAACAGGTGGACAAAGGTGAGTCGGTTGATATTGTGTATCTGGACTTTCAGAAAGCCTTTGACAAGGTCCCTCATCAGAGACTTTTGGCAAAACTAAAGAGTCATGGGATAGGAGGCAGTGTACTATTGTGGATCAGGAACTGGTTAAAAGATAGAAAGCAGAGGGTAGGGCTAAATGGCCAATTTTCCCAATGGAGAAAGGTGAATAGTGGTGTACACCAAGGATCTGTGCTGGGTCTGCTGCTTTTTGACATATTCATCAATGACCTGGAAAGTGGAATAACGAATGAGGTTATCAAATTTGCAGATGACACAAAACTATTTAAAGTTGTTAAAACCCAAGAGGATTGTGAAAAATTGCAAGAGGATCTTGATAAATTGGAAGACTGGGCATCAAAATGGCAGATGAAATTTAATGTGGACAAGTGCAAGGTTATGCACCTAGGGAAGAACAACCCAAACTATGGTTACACGATGCAAGGTTCCACATTAGGAACCACCACGCAGGAAAAAGATTTAGGCGTCATTGTGGATACCATGTTAAAACCCTCGGCCCAGTGTGCAGCGGCGGCCAAGAGAGCAAATAGAATGCTAGGTATGATAAGGAAAGGAATGGAAAATAAAACAAAAGATATTATAATGCCTCTATATCGTTCCATGGTGAGACCGCACCTTGAATATTGTGTGCAATTCTGGTCGCCGTATCTTAAAAAGGATATAGCGATTTTAGAAAAGGTACAGAGAAGAGCCACCAAAATGGTAAAGGGGATTGAAGGATACTCCTATGAAGAAAGGCTAAAAAGGTTTGGGCTCTTTAACCTGGAAAAGAGACGGCTGAGGGGAGATATGATAGAAGTCTATAAATTAATGAACGGAGTGGAACGGGTAAACGTAGATCGATTGTTTACCTTATCAGAATATAGAAAGACTAGGGGACATGCAATGAAGCTACAGGGTAAACTATTTAAGACTAATAAAAGAAAATATTTTTTCACTCAACGTGTAATCAAACTCTGGAATTTGTTACCGGAGGATGTAGTAAAGGCTGTTAGTGTAGCTGGGTTTAAAAAAGGTTTGGACAAGTTCCTGGAGGAAAGGTCCATAAACCATTATTAAGAAGTGACCCGAAGATATCAATGCTTGACCCAGTACAAGCTTTGTGGAACTTGTGTCTCTTGGGGAAACTGCTAGGTACATATGACCTAGATTGGCCACTGTTGGAAACAGAATACTGGGCTTGATGGACCTTGGTCTGACCCAGTATGGCATATCTTATGTTCCCATTAGGTTGTGACTATCTACATGCTGAGTAATTTTATTCTTTATGATGGTTTCTACCATTTTTCCCAGTACTGACGTCAGGCTCACTGGTCTGTAGTTTCCCGGATCACCCCTGGAACCCTTTTTAAAAATTGGTGTTACATTGGCGATCCTCCAATCTTCAGGTATTAGAGATGATTTTAATGATAGTTCACAGATTACTGATAGCAGTTCTGCAATCTCATATTTCAGTTCTTTCAATACCCTTGGATGTATACCATCCGGCCCAGGTGATTTGCTACTCTTCAGTTTATCTAATAGTTGTAAGACATCTTCCCGATGTATCGATATTTCCTTCAATTCTTCCGCACCTTTAAATACCACTTCAGTCATGGGTAACATCCCTACATCTTCCTCAGTAAAGACCGAAGCAAAGAATTCATTCAGTCTCTCCGCTATCGCCTTGTCACCTCTTAGTGCTCCTTTAACCCCTTTATCATCTAATGGACCAACTGGTGCTCTCACAGGTTTTTTGCTACGAATGTACTTGAAAAGGTCTTTATTTCGCGTTTTTGCTTCCGCAGCAAGCTTCTTCTCAAATTCTCTCTTTGCCTGCCTTATCAATGCCTTGCATTTGACTTGCCAGTGCTTGTGCTGTTTCCAGGTTTCGTCGTTTGGCTCTTTTTTCCATTTCCTGAAAGATGCTTTTTTGGCAACAACAGCCTCTCTGACCTCACCTTTAAACCAGGCTGGCAGTTTTTTGGACTTCCTTCCACTTTTCTTAAAGCGTGGAATACAGCTGGTCTGGGCTTCCAAGATAGTATTTTTCAACAACACCCAAGCTTGATGTACGTCTTTAACCTTCGCAACTGCTCCTTTTAGTTTTTTCTTAACTGCTTTCCTCATGTTATCATAGTCTCCCTTTTGAAAGTTAAAAGGTAGTACTATGGATTTCCTTACTATCCCTCCTCCACTAATTAAATCAAAGGCGATCATGCTATGATCACTATTGCCAAGTGGCCCCAACATCCTTATCTCTTGCACTAGATCTGGTGTTCCACTAAGGACTAGGTCTAATATGGCTTCCCCTCTGGTCGGTTCATGAACCAGCTGCTCCAAGAAGCAGTCATTTATTCCATCTAGGAACTTTATCTCCCTAGCATGTCCTGACGTGACACTGACCCAGTCGATACCGGGGTAATTGAAATCACCCATTATTATTACTGCGCTGTAACCTTTGTTAGCTTCCTTGATTTCTTTGAGCATTTCATCATCCATTTGGTCATTCTGGCCAGGTGCTCGATAGTACACCCCCATGGGTGCATGATAGGTAAGAAAGTTGCAAGCAAGGTAGAAAGTTGCAAACAAGGTAATTCTGTCCAGCTTTTAATATAATCTCTCTATCTGAAAGCTCTTAAAGAGGTTTTGGTTAGCACTTGTAAAAGCCAATTGTTTTTTATTGTTTTTCTATACTGCAAAGGGGGACTTTTTTGTGCTGTTGGGCAAAAAGCTCTGTCAGAGTTCATTGTTTTTTTGTTCCATTCACAGCAAGCTCTTTGGCCTCATCAGGTGTTAGTTCCCTCCCTAACCACACCATCTTCTACCCCACCCCATGTGATTGTTCTTGCTTTATAGGGCACCTCCACAATTATCTACACATTTATAAGGCAACTCCCTAATTAACTACACACAGGGACTCCGAACAGCACCGTTAGAACATACTTAAAAGAGGTTGACTGCTTTTTCTCTGAAGACAGCTGAGGAGCAGACAGGTACTTTGGTAGGTATGTCTCTTTTATTTCAACAGGTACTGAAGTTCCACCAACTGGCACATGGTAGGGAAGAATCACATTGCCAGAGCTGTTGCCCTGATTGAAGTCTCCACCTCTGTCCAGACAGAGATCCCTGTGCCAGTTGAATGACAGGTTCTGTGTGCAGGATACCTGCATGCTGAAGCTATCAGACAAGAAGTGGAGGAGCAAGGCTAAGAAGCATTCAAGACAGTGAGAAGTACATTGATGACATGCTTCTTGAAACATCCAAGGTCCCCAACAGAGGTGAAGCTGGGCGCCTGCAGAATGATGAAAGCTGGGCACTAGTCACCAGGGCCTGCATAACCACCAATCCAACTCCTCCAGCCTTTGAATGGAAGAACCATTATACAGCCCTAGAAGTGGAGGAGGTTAAAGCATCCCAGGAAAGGGAAGAACCAGAGCTTGAGAATCCCAAAGTTGCAGAATCAGTGACCACAAGGAAGTGAGAGTATCAATGGTGAACTTATTGATTTTGCCAGTAGTCAGAATCTTTGTTTTCTTTACATTAAGATGCAGGCCCATTTTAAGACTGTCTCTTGATCTTGAGAAGCAAATATTTCAGATTGTCTTCACTTTCAGCCAGTAATGTGGTATCATCAGCATAGCGAAGGTTGTTGATGAGTCTCCCATCAATCTTCATACCTCTGTTGTCTTCATGAAGTCCTGCTTCTTTGATGATTTGTTCTGCATATAAATTAGAGGTAGGGGGAAAGTATGCAGCCTTGTCGTACACCTTTGCTGATTTTAAACTATTCTGTTTCTCCTTGTTCCTTTCGACTGTTGCTTCTTGATCAATGTAAAGGTTGTGCAAGAGAATGATCAGGTGTTCTGGTATGCTCATACTTCTTAATGTGGCCCAGAATTTCTCATGGTTTGCACAGTCAAAAGCCTTGCTCTAGTCAATATCCTTTTGATGTTCTTTAGTCCTTTCAAGGATCCATCTTACATCCACGATGATGTCTCTCGTTCCTTGCCCTTTCCTGAACCCTGCATGCACTTGAGGCAGTTCTCGTTCCAGGTATGGTTATAGTTTCTGCTGAATAATCTTCAGTAGAATTTTGCTGGGATCAGAGCAATTGTGCGATAATTTCCAGTCAGTTGGATCACCTTTCTTTAGTATTTGTATAAACACAGATCTTTTCCAGTCAGTTGGCCATGATGTTATCTTCCATATTTCCTGGCAGAGCCTTATAAGTATGGTAATAGCTGCAACAAATTGCTGTAATACTTCAATAGGGAGGCCATCAATGCCTGGTGCTTTGTTCTTTGATAAGGCTTTCAGTGCTGCTTCAACTTCCTGATCATAAGGTACAGGTTGAAATGGCTGTAGGTCCACTTGATCTTTATCATATAACTCTGTATATTCTTTCCACATTTTCTCACATGGGGTGCGTGAGAGCTGGGGTGAGTGAGAGCTAGGGTGAGTAGGGAGGGATCTAACAACTGATGAGGTCAGTGAGTTCAAAGAACTCACTTTGAATGGAAAGCTGGAGAAAATAAACAATGAACTCTAACAGCAGAGCTTTACCCAACACCACAAAAAATTCCCCTTTTGCAATGCAGCATCAGAAAAAGAATTAGCTATTAAAAATGAAGACCAATAACTTGTATTAAAAACATTGGTAACATTGCTATGAAAGGAGAAATGTTGTTAATAAATGATTTCAGTATTCTGGATGTTGATTGACAAATCCTTGCTGCGGTGTCATCTAAAAGTAAGGAGATCCTGGTTCTCTACAGGGAGAATTATTCTGGCAATTGGAAACAAAATCCACACGTGAGGGGCAATACTGAACCTGGTGCTTACCAATAGTGAGAGTGTTTCTGATGTTATAGTGGTTGATCATTTTACATCCAGTGATCATCAGTTGGGTGTGGTTCAGTATTAGGATTAGTCCATTCAAAAGTGAGGGACCTAGACTTTAGAAAAACTGACTTTGCCAAGATGGTACAATACCTTAAGGAGATGTTAGCAGGATGGGAACAACTGGGGGATGTAGAAAAACAATAGGCAAACTGAAAGAGGATACTTTAAGGGCAACAAACCGTTTATTAGGAAAGTAAATACATGTAAAAGGAAAAAGTTCTCAAAAGAAAAAGAGGGTGACCTTCATAAAATTCAATAAATTACAAAAGCATGAAAATCTAAGAGAAACTAAGAAAATAGTCAAGAAAACAAAAAAACTGAAAAAAATAATGCAGTAAAATGGGGGACGACATTTTTCAGATATGTTAATAAGAGGAGGAAGTGGTAAAGTGGTACTGTCAGTTGCCGGGCTGTAGGGGGGAATATGCAGAAACTAATGAGGATAAAACAGAATTGCTTAGAAAATATTTTTGTTCTCCAGGACCAAGCAGGAAGTCAGTCCTCACATATGGGTGACGTCGGCATCCGCGGAGCCCCCATGCGGAGCATTTCCCCAGCTTTCAAGGAAAGCCTTTGGGAATGCAGGCACGCATGCGCGGTCCCCTTCCTGCCCAAAGGTGCCATCTTGCTCAGTCTTCTTTTTTCCGCGGAGCCCTTCGGACGTGTGTCCTTGTCACCCATGGAAAAAGCAGATTTTCCTGCATTGGGTTGTGGTTTTTCTTCGGTTTGACGTCGGTTCCCTTTCCCGCTTGGACTCGGTACATCGGTGCCGAGCCCGGATCTCTTTTTTCGTTTTTTGTCCTTAGAGACTGCGTTCGCACCTTTTTTCTTTTCCCTGGCAGCCCAGTTTTTTGATCTTCCAGGGGCCCTTTTTCCCTCGATGGCTGCCAGTGGCTTTAAGAAGTGTGATTGGTGCAAGAAACTGATGTCTCTCATCGACACACACGACTGCTGCCTCCGGTGCCTGGGGCCAGACCACGACCCTAAGGTCTGTAGCCCCTGTGGCAAAATGTCCTCGAAGGCATTAAGGAGCCGTCAGCACCCGCATCAGAGGATCTTCTCCGACTCTGCGTCTAGACGGGTCCGGACTTCGTCAGAGGCCTCGATGTCTCGGGAGTCTGAACCTGAGCATCGTCGGGGCTCCTCTGAGAGGGAGTCCCCCTCGAGGGAGCACCGAAGGAAGAAGAAACCCGCGAGGGTGGCATCGGGGGACGCTCTTGGTCCTTCCAGGGCCAGGTCGCATAGCCCCGACCGCCGTCCCGGGTCTTCGGAATTGGAGAGGCCTGCTAAACATCCTCGTGTGGCGTCGGAGGCCCCATGCCACATGAGTACTGTAGTCCTCTCTCCTTCGGTGGAGCTGACGTCGGGCCTGATGCTGTCGGGGCCCGAGTCGGAGGCCTGCTGGGTCTCCTGAGCTCGGACTCAGGTTGACGACCTTGGAGAGCAGACTGTCTGCCTTCATGGAGCAGCAGCGGGTGCTGATCGCCGGTCTCACCGGTGCATCTGCCCCGACCACCGGGACCTCGACGTCCAAGTCGACCCCGGAGGCTGAGCTGATCCTCGAGTCCGTGCAAACTCGAGTTGATCCTCGGCCGAGGTCACCCTCGGCCTCCTGTTCGGGACCGAGGTCATCGACGCCGGTACCCTTGGTGTCGGGGCGGATGGCGTTGGTGCCCGTCCGCTCACAGCCGCTCGATTCCTCCTCGGAGGAATCGGCGTGGGAAACTGAAGAGGAGGAGTCCCCGGACATCTTCCGGACTCAGTGCGTCCCTTCGGACTCACCGGGTTCCGAGCCTCGGACAAGGTCCCCCCCTGGAGGATACTCTGTTCTCGGATTTCGTGCGGGACATGGCCAAAGCCTTGGCCTTCCCGGCGGACCCCGAGGAGGAGCCTCGAGCCAAGGAGCTCGAGGCCCTGCAGTATGACTCTCCTCCCAAGGAGGCCTTTACTGTGCCGGTTCCTCCGATGCTGGAACGGTTGCTCTTCTGCATGTGGGAGGCGCCGGCCTCGATGCCAGTTCTGAGCAGGCGAGTCGATTCCATTTATCGAGTCCGCAAGAGCCCCTGGTTCTAAAAGACGCAGCTTCCGCACCACTCCATGGTTGTGGAATCGGCCATGCATCGTCTGAAGAGTCAGAAGATGCACTCCTCGGTGCCTCCCTGCAGGGAAGCCTGGAACCTGGATGCCCTCGGTAGAAAGTGCTTCCAGGGCTCTATGCTTGCTTGCCGCATCCAGACCTACCCAGCTGTACATGGGCATGTACCTTCGAGACCTGGCAAAGGAGATTGCCGAGTTCTCTGCTGGTTTGTCCGAGGAACCTTTGCAGAAGTTCAAGGCCTTGTCTTCTGGAATTCGAGAGTGCTCTAAGTTTATCTCTCGGGCAACCTACGATGGATTTGAGGCTTCGGCCCGGGTAGCAGGGGCCGGCATCGGTGCACGCCGCCAGGCCTCGCTACAATCCTCGGACCTCGAGCCATGGGTGCAGAACAAGTTGGTCAATGTTCCTTGTTGAGGTGAAAACCTCTTTGGCAAGCCCATGGCTGACAAGGCTGCACAGCTCGAGTCAGAGACTCTCACCAGGACCAGGCTGTCCAGGAAAACCTCTGCCCCTTCTCAGAAGAAGAAGGGCTCGGGGAAAAAGACCTTTTACCCGAGGAAGACCACTGCCTACAAAACCAACCCTCACTACCAGGCCTCTGCAGCTCCCCAACAGGGCCAGCAGGCCAAAGGGCAGGGTCATAGGCCCCGTAGGCAGAAGGCCCCCAAGCCTCCTACTCCGGCTCCTGCTCAGCAGGGAGGGGTTTTTTGACTATGCCAGCATAGCCTCTCCTCCTCTTCAGGGCACAGGAGGTTGGCTGACCCTGTACACCGACAGGTGGCCAGCCATCACAGGGGATACTTGGGTGTTGAACATCATAGAGAGGGGCTATCTGCTCCACTTCACCCAGATACCCCCCTCCTACTTTCCGGGGGAGCCTCCAAGACCCCCTCTGCACAGAAACTTACTCCTCCAGGAGTTGAAAGGTCTTCTGCAGGACCAGGCAGTGGAACCGGTGCCTCACCACCTGGAAGGGCAAGGCTTCTACTCCAGGTACTTTCTGGTACCAAAGAGAACAGGAGGCCTCAGACCCATCCTAGACTTGAGAAATCTAAACAAGTTTCTGGAGAGGGAAAAGTTCAAGATGCTTACCCTTGGAATCTTAATGCCCTACCTCCAGCAGGGAGATTGGCTATGCTCCTTAGAACTGAAGGATGCTTATATTAACATCCTCATCCATCCAAATCACAGGCAATACCTCAGATTTGTGGTGGGAGGGAATCACTTTCAGTACAGAGTGCTTCCCTTTGGCCTCACCTCCGCTCCCAGGGTCTTTACAAAATGCCTGGCGGTGGTTGCGGCCTACCTCAGGAACCAGGGAATCTTTGTGTTCCCTTTCCTGGACGACTGACTTATCAGAGGCCAGTCTCCACAAGAGGCCAGGCAGGCCACTTTCCAAACGATATCCCTGCTTCAGCACCTGGCGTTCATCATAAACTTCCCAAAGTCCACTTTAGTCCCCTCACAGGACGTGGAGTTCATAGGAGCAAGGTTGGATACTATCCAAGCAAAGGCCTATTTGCCAGTAGACAGAGCTCACCGGCTGATGAAGTTGGCCAGCAAGTTTCAGGTGAACTCTCTGGTCTCTGCAAGGCACTTCCTCCGGCTCTTAGGTCACATGGCTTCCACAGTACATGTCACCCCAAATGCCCATCTGCACATGAGGCCGGCTCAGTGATGCCTTCAGGCACAGTGGGTACAGGCCACAGGGAAATTGTCCGACAGAATAAGGGTGTCCAAACTATTGGTGGATCCTTACGCTGGTGGAGACATCTCCCAAATCTGGTTGAGGGAGTTCCTTTTCAGGCCTCTCCACACACTCATGTACTGACAACCGATGCTTCCCTACAAGGCTGGGGGGGCCCACTGCCAGGGAGCCTGCACCCAAGGCCTGTGGTCTCCGTGGGAGGCGACCCAACAGATCAACCTGTTGGAATTGAGAGCCATTCGACTGGCCTTACGGACTTTCTCTCAGGTCCTCTCTCACCAGTCTGTCCTGATTCAGACGGACAACCAAGTGACTATGTTCTACATGAACAAACAAGGAGGCACAGGATCCCGACTCCTGTGCCTGGAAGCACAAGCGCTCTGCTCCTGGGCTATCACTCAGGGCATGACCCTCAAGGCGGTCTATCTCCCAGGCCAGGAAAACTACCTGGCAGACAGGCTAAGCAGGCTCCTGCAGCCTCACAAGTGGCAGTTGGATCCTCTGGTAGTCCAACAGATCATTTATTTATTTATTAACAATTCTTATATACCGCACTATTAGACATCAGCGCGGTTTACATTGAACAAAAAACATCCGACGATTTACATATGTCTGGTCAATTACATTTAACAGGAGATATAAACTTGGGAAATAGGGGAAACTATATACAAAGGTGTGTTATCTGACAAGAGATATCATAGTTAACTATATACAAAGGTGGTGCAATAGTATATGGAACTGTTTGTATTTACATTGTGTAGTTGGCCTGTTGCGATGGTCTGTCTGTTTGGCCACTCCTGCTATTCACTCCTGCTATTCACCTGCTATTCATTCTGAAGTGGGGACTTCCAACCATGGATCTTTTTGCCAGTCCGCTGAACAGGCAGCTATCCAGGTTCTGTTCCAGACAACCGCATCCTCTGAGGGCAGCGGCAGATGCATTCCTGATCCCTTGGTCAGAGGGCCTGCTGTATGCGTTTCCTCCCACACCTCTGGTGGCCCAGACTCTATTCAAAACCCAGCAGGACCGAGCCACGGTGATCCTGATATCCCCCAGGTGGCCCAGGCAGCCGTGGTTCCGTCCTCTTCTGCAGTTGGCAGTGGATGCCCCACTTCCTCTCGGACTGCAACCCGACCTTCTGACTCAGGATCAGGGGTCCCTCTTGCATCCCAACCTCAAATCCCTCAATTTGATGGGTAGTCCTTGCTCCCTTGCTCCTACCAAAGGAGGTTGAAGAGGTAGTGTTGGCCTCCCGGAAGCATTCCACTCGGAAGGCCTATGACCTGAAGTGGCGTAGGTTTTCCACTTGGTGTTCGCAACAGCAGAAGGATCCCTTCTCCTGCTCAGTCCCGGTGGTGCTGCAATACCTGCTTCACCTGTCCAACCTGGGACTTAAGTCCAACTCTGTCCGGGTCCACCTCAGTGCCCTTTCAGCTCACCACTCGCCGGTGGATGGACAATCCCTGTCGGGACACCCTCTGGTATCTCGCTTCCTCAGAGGCCTGCTCCTGCTCAAGCCTCCTATTCGTCCACCGGCCACTGAGTGGGATCTCAATGTGGTCTTGCAGCAACTGACTCGCCCACCATTTGAGCCGAAGGCTACCTGCCACTTGCGTTTCCTATCCTGGAAGGCATTGTTTCTTGTGGCATTCACCTCGGCTAGGCGTGTGAGTGAGCTTCAGGCCCTGGTCTCGGATAGACCGTAAACCAGGTTCTATAAGAACAGGGTAGTCTTGAGGACTCATCCTAAGTTCCTTCCAAAGGTAGTCGTCTCCTTCCACCTCAATCGGGAGGTGGAACTTCCGATGTTCTTTCCCAGGCCGCAAGCCAGTAGGGCCGAAACTGTCTTGCATATCCTGGATTGTAGGAGGGCGCTGTCCTTTTACCTGGAACGTACACAGGGGCATAGAAGGGCTTCTCAGCTCTTCATTTCCTTTGACCCTAATAAATTGGGGTTGCCTGTCACTAAGCGTATGTTTTCCATCTGGGTGGCAGACTGTATCGCCTGGGTGTATAGGGCAGCCGGCCTCTCCCTGGAGGGTCGGGTCACGGCCCACCGGGTCAGGGCTAAGGCCGTATTAGTAGCTCATCTCCGCTCTGTTCTCTTGGCAGACAACTGCCGGGCCTCTACTTGGTCTTCAAGCCAGACGTTTGCGGACCACTACTGCCTCGAGAGGGAGTCCCGTAGGGACAGTGCTTTCGGGCAAGCGGTACTTCGTAATCTCTTTGAGGTTTAGGCAACTCCTACCCTCCGGCCCTGGTGTTGGGCTACCGTTCAGGAGTGGTCTCAGAGAAGATTCTCTCACTGTTGCTGAGGCTCTAGAGGGAGCTCTATTTTTCAGCCTGAGTTCCTGGTAGCCCAGAGCTAGGGAGTCACCCATATGTGAGGACTGACTTCCTGCTTGGTCCTGGAGAAAGAGTAGTTACTCACCTGTAACAGGTGTTCTCCAGGAGCAGCAGGAATCAGTCCTCACAACCCTCCCTCCTCCCCTTGGAGTTGCAGTTGTATATAGTTCATTTTGTTTTTGTGATGTCTTTTAGCTATGTCATCTGACTGAGCAAGATGGCACCTTTGGGCGGGAAGGGGACCGCGCATGCGTGCCTGCATTCCCAAAGGCTTTCCTTGAAAGCTGGGGAAATGCTCCGCATGGGGGCTCCGTCGACACCGACGTCACCCATATGTGAGGAATGATTCCTGCTGCTCGTGGAGAACACCTGATCTCCAGAAACAAGCAGGAATGAGTCTTCACATATGGGTACGTCGGTACCGACAGAGTCTGTGCGGGAACGCTTCCCAGCGTCCAATCAAAGAGCTTTTGGAAGCATCCCACCACGTCTGCGTGCTGCCTTCCCGCCTTTCCCAACTGCCTCTCCTCAGTTTTCGTTTTTCCGCGGAGCCGGCAGGACGTCCTCCTGTCACCGCAGAAAATTCTTGTTTTATTTCTTTAGTTTTCTTGTGGTCGCGACTGTCTCCCGACGCCACCGGTACTGCCGGTGTTTTCTTTTCTTTTCTTGTAAAATCTTCCTTGTTCAAGGAATATTTTTTCTTCATAGTGTCTCACGGTGTCTTAGGCCTTTTAGGCCTCTTCTTTTTCCTTCATGGAACCGCCAGCCACTTTCTCCAAGAAATGTTCAAACTGTGGCGGTACAACTTTATTTTTAGACCCTCGAAGTCGGTGTCTAACCTGCTTGGGTCCTGACAACAGTTTGGTGAGAAGAGGTCTTCAATATAGAGGTTCCCTCGATACACGGTTTCCCTCCAGCTTCGGGGCACCATCCCCTTCTTCTTCTACACAGGATCAGGTAACCCACAAACAGTCTGTTAAGACTAGCCAGCCCTCGAGTGGTAGGTCTCATGCACAGCATGTAGACGGTTCCGGCCTTGCCCTCGAGGGCCCACTGGCTTCAAAACCCCGGCGGGAGTCTTCGGTCTCCAAAGCGTATAAGGGGTTTCAGGTTGTTCCTGGGGTTCACCCCTCACAGAACATACCTGAGCCGTGTCCGGTGGTGGCATCCGCTTCGAGCGGTACCGATACCCCGACATCGGCACTGGTGTTGGATGAAATACTCCTCACCAGGGATGGTCATCTGGCGTCCTCGGTGCCTTCGGGACCGGTGGATACACTCCAGACTGACCTTCCATCATTGGTACCAGCACCGATACTACCACCGACGTCGGTACCCTCCAGACGTGCATCGATAGCCTTGCTTCCTTCGATGCTGAGTCTGGAATCGATCTCCAGTATGGAGGACTGGGTACCGACTCGCCTTGGTATCGGCTCTCGGCGGTACCGAAGGCTCGGTTCCGATGATTCGGATCCGCAACTCTCGGTTCCCCGAGGCCGACTGAGTTGCCACTAGCTGACCTTCATTCACCGGTATCAGACACAGTATCTAAGTCGGTACCAATGTCCTCATTACCCTTACGGTCAGTGCCTTCCATGCTTCGCTTATCGATGCCGAGTTTAGAATCGCTCTCTAGTCTGGAAGACTCGGTACCAATACACATTGGTACCGACACCGATCGATACCGGTGGCTCGGTACCGAGGATAGCACCCGGAGGTTTTCGGTTACCTCGGTACCGATTGAACTGTCACCGATGACTGCTCCGATGTTTTTGTCGGGCTCGACTCTGACATCGGTACCGGTATTGGCATCGGTACTGGTATCCACAGTAGCATCGTGGCCAACTCCTACCATGCTTTTTTCAACAGGATCTCTCCCTTCTATGCCAAGCTTGGAGTCGATACCTGGCATGGGTAATGTGGTAATGACGGTCGCTGCTCCTAACAACCAGTACCAGCGACCATCCTTTAAGCATTCCACACTGCACTGTGCAGGATCTTCTATTCCTATATATCTGGATAGCTCTGTCGGTGCTCAGGCTAGTTCTTCAGATCTAACCTGTCCAAGGGAAATTCCTGTTGGGGAACCCTCTTTTCAGAGTTTCCTCCTGGATATAGCAAGATCTCTTGCCATTCCTATCCCAGGACAGGATCCTGCACAGAGCTCTCTTTCTACCAAAGCAAAGGAGAACATAATGCTTCCTTTGCATCATTCCTTGCAGGATCTCTTCCTAGGAATGTGGGAAACACCTTTAAGGGTACCCCCACCTTCCAGAGCATCTGATCTCTTATATCAGGTGCCCCCCCTCTCCAGGGTTTCAAAAGACTCAACTTCCTCATCATTCCATAGTTGTGGAATCAGCAATGAGGTGGGTAAAGAGCAAGAAAAAGCACTCTTCTTATCCGCCAGGTCATGAGTCTAGGACACTTGATGCCTTTGGATGTCAAACCTTCCAGACATCTATGCTTTCTGCAAGAATTCTCTCATATATTTTCTATATGAGTCTATCTCTTGAGGAGGTCACAAAGCAATTACATCTTTTGACTCCTTCCCTTCCAGAGTCCAAGAGTGCACACTATTCTTCACCGCTCAAGCATCTCCAGAATATCTCTTGGTTTCTTACTCGTGCTTCCCTAGACTCTTTTGAGTCTGTTAGCAGGACCTCTGCTATAACTATAGGGGCACGACGTAGAGCCTGGCTCCAAGCTTCAGACTTTGACAAATGGGCACAGCACAGACTGGGACATACTCCTTGCACTGGAGACAATCTTTTCAACAAGGAGTCTTTACGTCAGGTTACTCAGTTCTCCACTGACTTACCTGTTCCTTGGGGCTGTTCTGCACCTTCTTCTGTCCCAGTAGGTAGGAAATGTCCTGCCAAACTTTCTTCCCATAGGAGAAGAAGGTTTTATGCATCATCTGCCCATCATGCAGATGTTCCCAAACAGGGGAAGCATCATCCTGGTCTGCAGAGTTCAACCTCTCACCAGGCTCAGCAAACCCAGCAACCACAGGGTTTCTGATCAATCCATCAGATGCTTGTGGCTCTTGGGATTAGAATCTGCAGTTGCTTCTTCTCAATAGAGGCAATCCACTGCTGTCATTCTAAATCCTAAACATGGATCTCTTCCTGAAAGACATCCATTCTTTCTATGTTCTATGAGCTGTCAGGATGTTCATGCTTTTAGGTCACAGGGTTCTCCTCTTTTCCTGCTAGGGAAAGAGGTCTATCCACTATCAAATGATAGTTTCCTGTGCCAGCATGTCTTTTTTTCCTTTCTATAAACTTACTACTTTGTAAGTTTTCTTCAGCTCCATTCTCTTTACCCTCTTACCAGGTTTTTCCTCTGTAAGAGCGGTATTGCTTCACTGGAGGGCTTTTTCTTCAGCCTCTCTAGTTTTCTTACTTTTCCAGTGTGGAGTTCTCTTCTCTGAGTTGACTCCTCTTTTTCAATCTTACTTTGAAGCAGTTCATCAGACACATCCAGAGTTTTCTACTTTTGTTTTGTCTGTTCTTTCTGTTTGTAAACAGTACCATTCTTCTGCTGTCTGGCTAGCAGCTGCCAATGCAGGAGCCTTAATGTTTGGACCACTGGTTCTTGTACACCAGCAACCAGATTTGTCCTCCATTAACATTCTGTCTGGTCTTAGTAGTGGCTCCAAGTCAGTGCTGTCATCTGTCTTGGAAATTTTTTCACTACAAGCTTGTTGGATTGTCTTCTCTTTCTGCCATCTCCATTCCCCTGGGTTTGGCAGCATAGTTGACATAGGTACTGGCTCTCCTGCAGCCAGTTCTATCTCCTCATTCTCCTGCATCATGCTCTCTGCAATTCTACAGAGAAGCTCTCCACTATGGGCCCCTGCTAGAGAGCATGGGGGGCTTTTTCTCCAACAGCTATACTAGATGGTTGAAAAAGGCTTTTTCAGTCATGTCTCCCATGACTAGAAAAGTTCTCCTTTTTAATATAAAGGACATAGGCCTCCTCTTACGTGAAAGCTTAAGGAGTTGCTAATTCCCTGCTTTGGTCCATAGTATTTCCAATAGGGAATATGTTTTCTCCTTCCAGCTCGTCCTCATGGTAAGAACGCATGATACCATTTTGCCCTTAAACAGGTCAGCATGGTATCTCATTCCTATGCGTCTTCTGTTCACTTACCATGCTAGAGTTCTAGAATACTCCGGACTTGCTGGCTGCAGACTGATATCATCCTCTGCTTTTCACGTAACCATCCTGGTTATTCTACTACCTAGCATCCCTGTGGCCATAACCAGTGGGAATTGATTCTCTATATATCTTCTCAAGTAGGTTCCACCTTCTTGTTATTAGATGAATCTTTCCTCGCCACATTTTCCTATGTGAATACCTTTTTGTAGGCATATTTGTCTGCTTCTTTGCAGACTTCCATATAGAGGCCTATATATTCATACATATTGCACACATCTTACAGATGTCTATGTCTATCATTTGTGTGTATTTTATGCCCTTCATATCTCACTATAAATATATTCTCATATATCTATAAGTTATATATATTTATATATATATATGTATGTATATCTATATCTATATGTATCTGTCGAGATATTTTACTATCGGTAGATATGTATTCTGCTTTATCTACCTGACTGTCGAGGCTCATATAGCTATATGATTCTGACAGATGGGCTTTACCCATACTTATGCTATCCAGAATGTTTTAGGGTCCTACACTCACAACCACTTTGGTGGTAGTTAACACCTACCATAACCTTAAGGTTAGGTACCCCTGAAGCTCTCCATGTTCCAATATCTCTCCCAGCTGACTTCAGTCAGGAGAGACATTGCGGATCTTCAGCTAATCACAGGCTCTAACGCCTCTGGCGTTTGTCCTTTCTTTTGGGATACAAGGGGTTCCCATACCCTTTCTCCCCACAAGGACTGGGCTTGTTTGTCCAAATCGGTTAGCCTTTCTCTTTTTGTTCCTAAGAGTGAGCCACTCTCCTGCCAAAAGAGTTCGGCTTTCATCATAAAGGCTTCCGCTGAAGGCCCACCGTTTTTGTACTGGCCCAGTTTTTCCTACTGGGGTTACCTGCTACCTTTCAGGATTCTGACCTCCATCACTTTTCCTACAGGTTTACTACCTCCACTTGCAGTGAAGTTCTTCTCGAGGTTCCTC
The DNA here is from genome assembly GCA_033557465.1 of Ichthyophis bannanicus. Taxonomy (NCBI): domain Eukaryota; kingdom Metazoa; phylum Chordata; class Amphibia; order Gymnophiona; family Ichthyophiidae; genus Ichthyophis; species Ichthyophis bannanicus. The sequence goes on along the minus strand of JAWIIG010000037.1, from coordinate 130,509 downwards.
TACTGGGTTCCCCAGTAGATCCCATGAACCTCCATACTTCTCTGAAGTCCTGTTAGGGGAGGTCCATATTGCAATATTTTTTCTTTGCAATATCATTGATGACAATTATCATCCACACATGGACTCCTTGTCTGCAATCCTATACTAGGTTAACTGTTCCACAGCACCTTTCTCTCTTCAACTCCTACCCTCCATCCTCAAGATGCCTGGTGTTGTGGGGGATAGCATGTTCCAACCTATGACATGCTGGGACTCCAGGCATCTCAGCTTGGGAGTCCCCATATGTGAAGACTCATTCCTGCTTGTTCCTGGAGATAGCACAGTTACTTACCTGTAACAGGTGATCTCTGAGAACAGCAGGAATAAGTCTTCACAACCCACCCACCTCCCCAGGAGTTGTATCTCTATCTATCTTTCCTTTCCTCTCTCTCTCTCTTTGTCTCAGCTTTAAAACTTAACTGAGGAGAGGCAGTTGGGGAAGGCAGCACGCAGGCATGGTGGGATGCTTCCAAAAGCTCTTTGATTGGACGCTGGGAAGCGTTCCCGCGCAGACTCCGTCGGTACCGACGTACCCATATGTGAAGACTTATTCCTGCTGTTCCCAGAGATCACCTGTTACAGGTAAGTAACTGTGCTTTGCAGGTGAGTAACTACTCTTTCTGTGTTCACAGATGAAGGGCCAAGAGCAGGATCTCAGAAAACACCCACAAATAGAAACGGAAGTGAGTGGGATCTTGAACAATTTTCAGAAAACTGCGTTTGTGTAGAGCAAGATAAAGTAAAAGAGCACAAAGCGATGGGGTCAGATTGGATACATCTGAGAGCATTGAAGTAGCTTAGGGAAGTTCTAGTGGTTTCACTGGTTGACCTTTTCAATGCTGCTTTAAAGTCTGGAGTGGTCCCAGAGGATTGGAGAAGGGTGCACATTGTCCCTTTACAGAAAAGAGGAAATAAGGATGAGGTTTGGAACTACAGGCCAGTTAGTGTGACCTTTGTGGTGAATAAATTAATGAAAATTCTGCTAAAACAGAGCATGGTGAGATTTCTGGAGATCAGTGGATTGCAGGATCTGAGGCAACATGGTTTTACTAGAGGCAGATCTTATCCGACAAAACTAATTTCTTTGGGCGATCAGAGAGTTGGACTGAGGAAGAGCCTTAGATGTGGTGTACTTCAGTAAAGCCTTTGACACTGTTCAGCACAAGCAACTTATATATAAATTGAGCACCCTGGGGATGGACTCTAAAGTGACCACTGGGTTAGAAAATGGTTGAGTAGGAGGCAACAAATTATGCACGTAAATGGAGTTCACTCTGAGGAGATAGTTGTTACTAGTGATGTGTCGAAAGGATCTGTTCTTGGTCCAATTCTTTTTAACATTTTTGTTAGTTTTATTGCGGAAGGGCTGTCTGGTAAGGATTACCTTTTTGCAGAAGATACTAAAATCAGCAATAAATTAGACAGGAAGGAGTAGATAATATGAGGAGGGATCTAGTGAAGCTTGAAGGGTTCAGAATCTGGCAGCTGAGATCTAACACTAAAAAATGTGAGGTCATGTATTTGAGCTGCAAAAATCCAAGGGAACGGTACAGTATAGGTGATGAAGTCCTGTCCACGAAAGAAGAGCATCAGTAAGCAGGATGGAGTCGATGCAGAGGATTGCCAAAATGGTTAGTGGGTTTTGTTATAAGGCATATGGGGACAGACAGAAAGGCAGAAGAGGGGAGATATCATAAGATATTTAAATATGTACATGGCATAAATGCACAGAAGGAGAGCATCTTTCAGTTGAAAGAAAGCTCTGCAAATAGGAGGCATAGGGTGAAGGTGAAAGAGGATAGACTCAGGAGTAATATGTGGAAATATTTCTTTACAGAAAAAGTGGTAGATACTTGGAAGAGTCTCCCAGTGGAGGTAGTAGAGATGAGGGCTTTATCTAAATTCAAGATGGATAAAAAGGGACTCTTGTAGTTGGTATGTAAACGCAGACTGGATAGGCCATATGGCCTTTATCTGCTGTCATGTTTTTATGTTTCTACATTGTGGGCATCGACAATGAGGAGGCAGACTTTCTCAATCGCTACTCCTTCAATCCAGGGGAGTGGGAATTAGGTCAGTCAATGTTTCACAGATTCTGGACCTCTGAGGTTGTCCCAAAATGGATCTGATGGTGACCTGGTTCAATGCCAAAGTGCACAGATTCTTCAGTCGCTGCAAGATATCAGGCACCCTGATTCAGCCCTGGCCAAAGCAGAGTCTGCTCTGTGTGTTTCCTCCATGGCCACTCATGGGTCGTGTACTTCACTGCATAGAATGAAATTTGGGCAGGGTTGCCTGGTGGCACCGGATTGGCCACAGAGACCATGGTTTGGGGATCTGATATGGCTCCTGAAGGAACCTCCTCTGTTACTTCCTACAGCTTGGGGGCTGTTGCAACAAGGGCCGGTCCTTCTGGATGACACAACTTCGCTCTTCAGCGGCAACATTTAGCACATAAGGGTTGTTCTCCTGTCATGGTTTCCATATTCCTAAAAGCAAGGAAACGTTCTACCAGCCTTGCCTTTGTTTATGTCAAAAAGGCACTCTTTGCCTTTGTCTGTGCAGTCCTGTGGTGGTTTATTTACCTGTTGCTGCCTTCTTTTTCAGCCCATACAACCTGCAATCAATAGTAATCGCTGTAGCTCCATCCCCTGACGCCAACATCGGCCCAATCACGTCACCAACATCATTCAGCCCATACAACTTGCAAGCAATAGTAATCTCTGTAGCTCTGCCCCCTGATGCCGACGTCTGCCTCATCACGTCACCGATGTCTTTCATCTCCTTACAGTTGTGTTCAACATTATTGGCACCCTTGCATTTTAGGTATGTTGTGTACCATATCTTGAGAAATGGAAATAGTCCAACTGTATATTATCATAATATTTTAATAGTATGTTCATAGATATACAACTAAAACATAGATGTCTGTGCAACTTAGATGTGGAGCCTGATTCAGGAGCCAGAATCGGTCCTGAGGACAGTCCAGCATGCCCCTCCGGCCTGTGGGGATGTCCTCCCTGCAGGTGCCCCAGACTGCTGAGGCTCCGGACCACAAGATCCCCGCCGCCCAACCCACGACTGGCTTACCTTGGACTGTCATGTCCCAATTTGCTGAAAAAACTGCTTATACCACCTCTGAGGTGGTATAAGCAATATGGCCCTGCAGCACGTACAGGGCTATGACCTGAATAGGCCCTGTATGTGCTGCTGGGCAGCCTGCCCCGATCCTGCCCCCCACCAGCTCTCCCCATTCTGAAGCACAGGACGTATAGGGAGAGCCGGTAGGAGAATAGGGTTTAGGCGGCTTGCGGGCCTTTACGTCCTGGCGGGACATAAGCCCTGCAACCTGTGTTATAGAATGAGGACCATAGTAATTTCTGAGAAAAAAAAATGACCTGGGCAGGATTAATGGCACCCTTCATTAATATTTGGTGGCACATCCTTTGACAGTGATAACAGCATCCATGCGTATCTTGTTGCCATCTATAAGTTTCGTACATTTATCTGCTGGTAGTTTCTCCCACTCTTCAACTGTGATTTGTTCCAGCTCATGAATGTTTCCAAGATTCCTTTTACCAATGGCAGATTTCAGCTCTTTCCAAAGGTTCTTGAGTGGATTGAGATCAGGACTCAATGCTGGCCAGTTTGAAGCAGTTTGTTTCTTTTTAACCATTCTTTTGTACTTTTGGATGTATGTTTTGGGGCATTGTCCTGCTGGAGGACCCATGACCTTTGACCCAGACCTAGCTTTCTGACATTAGGTAGCACATTTTGCTCCAAAATACCTCTGTAGTCCTCTGACTTCATAAATCCTTTAATACGTTCCAGGCCTCCAGTTCCTGAAGCAGCAAAACAGTTTCACAACATTATGGAACCTCCACTGTATTTAATTGTAAGAAAGGTATTTTCTTCCTTATAAGCTTCATTTCTTTCCCTGTAAATGTATTGCTGGTTTGCATTGTCAAAGAGCTCAAGTTTGGTTTCATCTGTTCCCAGCAGGACTGTGGTTTCTCAAGGTGGGTTTGGGCAAAGTTCAGGCGTGCCTTTTTATGTCTTTGAGCGGTGGGGTCCTCCTTGGCCTTTGTCCATGAAGTTCTTCTTTGTTTAGTGCATGGCATATGGTGCAGGTTCAAACCACCACTCTAATTCGCTCCAGGTCAGCCTTAAGCTCTTTGGATGTTGTACGTGGTATTTTTCCAACAGTTCACAGTAATCTTCGAAGACTTCTTGGATTAATTTTCCTCTTCCCATCGCATCCTGGGAGATTCTTGACAGTTTCATGAGCAGAAAACCTCTTAATAAAATTGCGAACTGTAGCCACAGGAATCCCAAGGTCTTTGGAGATGGCCTTGTACCTCTTTGAAGTTTGATGTTTGGTGATAATGGCTTTTCTGACGGTCTCAGGCAGCTCTCTTGTCTTTAGTTTTGTAAAAAAAAAATGGAAGGGAGAATAAATGTGACCATTTTAAACATTAAAGCAATCATTCATTGGTTGATTCAAGTCATGTGAGTACTGACAGTTGATCCCAGGTGCGTCTAATTTTACTGCAGTGGGAATGTGGTTCTTCTCTTCAAATTGATTTGAATTGTTTATAAGGATGCCAATAATCATGTCTTGGATATTTCCCAATTTTTAAACTATTTCCTACTATTTCTTTTTGTAATTGGTCTTGCTTTATTTGATTCTTTTATGTGTAAAGTATGCGTGCCTATGTAGTCCAAAGCCATTTCACTGGCCACTTCTTTTTAGGAGATATTGGGCATTGAGGGGTTGAACTGCAAGGGTGCCAATAATGTTGACCACAACTGTATAAGAAACACCAAAGTGGCAATTTTATACTTTTTGCCTTTGTCTTTGCAGTCCTGTGTTCATTTATTTACCTGTTGCTGTAGTTCCGCCCCCTGACATTGGAGACAGCCTGACATCATTCAAACCATATAACCTGCAAGCAATAGTAATCGCTGTAGCTCCACCTGACGATGACATCGGCCTAATCATGAGCTCGACGACATTCAGATGATCACCCTGAGAGCCCTTGTAAGAAACACCATAACGTTTTTATACCTTTTGCCACCTTTTTTAGCCCATACAGCCTGCAAGCAATAGTAATTGCTATAGCTCTGCCTCCTGATGCTGACATTGGCCCGATAATGAGAACAACATTATTCAGCCCATACAACCTGCAAGCAATAGTAATCACTGTAGCTCCATCCCCTGACACCGACGTCAGCCCGAGAGCCCTTATAAGAAACATCAAAGCGGCATTCAATGCTGTGTATATATGTGCAAGGAGCAGGTCCTGCTTCTTGGGTGAGCTCCTTGGGGCAACTCTGTTGACTCCTATTCCACTTAGAACTACTTTCTTATTCAAGTTTTCATAGGTCTACACGTGCTCCTGGCTCTGCGCTTCTTGGGCACTATTGCTTGCTTTCCTTTAACAATTAGTGCACTTCCCATTTACTGGACCACTCATTCTTTAAGTATTCTTGCTTGGTTTCCCCACCCACAGTATCCATAATTTTACCTACTGCTGTCTTATTCCTGATGGCACCTCACTGCACCCATGCTCCCCAGCCAACATTCCCCTGGCCCACCTTCATTGTGGCTTACTTAATTGCAGATCACTCTGTGCCAAAACAGTCATATTCCACGATCTGATTCTGCAACACACACTCAACCTTCTCTTTTTAACCGAGACTTAGCTCAAACCAGGCAACAAAATAATCTTTAATTGCTGCTTCCCAGTCAGTTTCTTGAGTTTCTCCACTCACACAGTTGGCGGTGTTGCTGTATTGTGCCGTACTACCCTTAACATCACTGAGGTCTCCTCACATGTTGTCCACTACCCGGAATCTATACTCTTACGTCTCACCACCCACATACTTTCTTCTAATATATTCCCCTCCTGTGCTATCTACCTCCCTCTGGGACTCTGTTCCTCTCACCATATCTGATATCTCTCTTTACTAATCTCATCTTTATATCCTTGGCAACTTCAATATCTACATGGATCTTCCTCTTAAACCTTGTGATAAGCTTTTCCTGACTCACCTTTCTGACCTACATTCCACCCAACATGTTATTTTTCCCACGCATATCGCTGGCCATACCCTTGACCTGATCATTTCCTTACCCAATGTCTCCTCCTCTCCAGCGCAGGTCTACGCTCTGCCTCTCCCATGGACAGACCACTACTTTCCTTTTCTCCCCTCCCCCTGCCATGTTGACTCAGGAAAACACCTCCATAGTTCCCTCATTCAGACAGATCCAAAGGGTTACCCTTAACACCTTGGCCGCTTTCCCACCATTGGATGAAATCTTTCCCACTAACTTTCACACCCTCCTCATTGACAAATAAGCTCATCTGTGGCATTCCCTCCTCACTTCGGCCTTTGATCACGCAGCCCCTTCCTCCCAGTGCATTCGAAATCACATCACCAACACCTCTGGTTCCACCCTGGCTCCCGACTCGCACGTATGTACCTAAGCGCCAATGGAAGTGGCACCGATCGTTTGATCCTCTGCATCTATTTTGACAATGTCACCGTATTTACCATTGTATGATCTCCATCGCCAAGAAAGATTATATTATTATGAACACCCTGGTCACCCCCACCTCAGGACCAAATCTAACCGGAAAGCATGTAAACGAGCCTTCCAACTGTATGCACCCTCTATATGGAACATTCTCCCAGACCAGTTCAGGAACATCACAGACCTCAAAAACTTCAGAAAACATCTGAATGTATACCTATTCACCGAGCACTTCACCCCCATGATATAAGCCAGTTGACTGCACCTGCACGTAGTCTGTCTGTATAGTGTACATAGTTTAAGATTGTATATAGTTATAAACTCTTATGTATTAACTGCATGTTATATATATAGTTGACAGTGTTGTTACAATGTATTTTTTCTTTTGTTCTTGTAAACCACCTTGACCCAGTGAAAGGCGGCATATAAATACAGCTAAATAAATAAATTATTCTTCTCACGTTACCAGTTCCTCCTTTCAGCCCAAACAGCTCTACTCCGTTTTCTCTAAACTATCCCAACCCCCACTGCATTATGCTCCTTCCTCTGATAAGCCCTCCCCAACGCAACTGGCTTCTTGTTTCTGTGATAACACTGCCTCACTCCAGAGAGAATTCCTTGCTATACATCCTGCCAAGACCCTGCATACCCCGCCCCCTCCCCCCTCCATCATTAATGCACACCTGGAATACTTTTAACATAATGTCCTCAACAGCCCTGGCTAAACTTATTTCCATTTCCCATAAGACCACATGCTCCTCAGATCCTATCCCCTGTTCTTGGCTCCCTGTAAGCTCTTTGGCCCTTCTTCCGGCCCTCTCCATCATCAATAACAGCCTCACATCTGGAACATTTCTGTCTGTTTGGAAGCAAGCCACAGTTCGTCCCCTGTTGAAAAATTACTCATTAGATAGAGCAGTTCTGTCCCATTGCAGGCCCCTTTCTAATTTACCTTTCTTATCCAAAATTCTTGAAAAACTTGTCTTTTCACAACTGGCAGCTCACTATAAGAACACTAACACTCTCCATCATGGTTTCCGCCATGGCCACAACACAGACACTTCTTCTGTCCCTTCTCAGCGAAGTTCACCACTCTCTGGAACGCGGAAACATTACTATTTCTGTCTCTTTAGATCTTTCCTTGGCATTTGATCTCATTAATTACAACTTCCTTCTGTCTCGCCTGCACGTGATTGATTTTCACAGTACTGTTCTACATTGTTTTCACTCCTTTCTTTCTTACCGTTCCTTCCAGGTCACCAAGGATGCCCTTTCCTTCACTCCCTTTAGGAACACCACAGATTTCAGTCTTGGCCTCCCTTCTGTTTAATATTTTTCTCACACTGCTTGCATTTCTGGTACAACTCGGTATCTTGGCTTATTATGCCAATGATATTTTGTTGCTTCTTCATACTGACCATTTCTTCCCTGACCTCTCCCCTCTCAACAACTGTCTTGGCCATGTCGCTTTTTGGTTAAGTTCACTTCATCTTAAGCTAACCCATCTAAGACAACAGCAACCTGGCTGTCTGGTCCCTTGACTCTCCCCTCACCTCATCTCTTCTCAGTGGCAGTCAGACTATGCTCACACTTTCCTTTTGCTACTTTGGTGTCATCTTGGATTCTTCTCTCTCCTTTCGTCAGCACATCAGTTCCATCATACAGCGCTCTTTTCTTTCTCTACGTCGCATCAGAGCAGTCCGCTCCATCCTGCCCATATCTGCCCTGACTATTCTAGTAGCTTCTTTTGTTCTTGCTTGTCTGGATTACTGTAACTTTGTCTTCACCGGTCTCTCCCCAGTATGTACTAAAATGGTTACAACTCATCCTAAAAACTGCCACCAAATTTCTATTTCAAGCCCCCCATTCCAATTATGTCATTCCCTTATTAATCTGTCTACACTGGCTCCCTATCCATTACTGTGTTCAATTCAAGATGCTCACCCTGATTCACAAAGTTCTCCACTTCGGTACCCCACAATATTTTTCCACACTCATCATATCCCACAGCTCACACAATGCTTTTTGCTCCATCCATATGAACCGACTTCACCTCCCATCCCCTCATAGGCTCACTTAGAATCAACTCGCCACTCTGCATCTTATTTTCTCGTCCCCTCCCTGTGGAATAGTCTCCCCTTGAATCTTTGGTTAGAACTTTCATTTCCCAAATTTAAGTCGCAGCTCAAAACCCATCTGTTCCATAAAGCCTTCGACCTCCTGTCCTGACCGCCCCTAATCCCCCCACAAATCTTTACTCCTACCTATTCCCCTACCTTTTGTGTGCATTCCTTTCAGCCCTTCTGTTCACTGTTATCCATGTGCCCTCTTTTACTTTCCTGTATTTAATTAGAGTTCCTTTCTTTTTCTAAAATTTATATTATATTTTATTTTATTGTAAACCTTTCTGATGTCCCCTCAAAGGCCAGTATCTCAAATTTTAATAAATGAAATGTCTGGTTCCGTTTTGAGTATTGGGCCGTGAGCATCATGTCTGTCCTAATATGGCAGACTTAGGGGGTCAAGGGGGAGATGCAGCATAAACTTCACTAGCTGTGGTGAGTGAACTGCTGTACTTTTCATAGGGGGTGAGATTATACTTCTCTCCCCAAGACTTGCTGGGTGCCTTCACGTGGTGACCCCGTAGTACAAACCCTATACTGAATTCCAGCAAAGCGACACTACGATTGACTTATGGTAGGAATGAAAAAGAAAAATACATACTGGCCGTGCATCACCCAGGATAAAATGGTGCCCACCTGTAGCTTACGCACTAGGGCTAACAATGGTGGTTGTGATAGTGCAAGTACTGCAGATGTAGATAACATCCCTGCCACAGATAAAGGCCATGGTGCGCATGTTCGCAGACCTACTCTAGGAGGCAATAAACCACTGAAATTAATGAAAACATATTTGGTTGGGAAGCAGTGCATTTTGTGACGTTGGAGGGTCTCTGATCCTACTTCATATTGATGTTGATGGACACCTTGGCAGCAAGGGGGAATATGCAGTGGTGGGTGGGCTTTATTTATTTTATTTATTTACATTCTCTTATATACCGCGCTATTCTGCATCAGTGCGGTTTACATTGAACAAACTGAAATTACATTGAACAGGGTATTATAACTTGGAGATAACTATTTTACAGGGAACATGGGCTATGGAGGGTTAAGTGGCTTGCCCAAGACCACAAGGAGCACCTGTGGGACTAGAAACCCCAGTCCTTCCGGCCCAAGGTTGCTGTCCTCTAGTGGGATTTGAACCACCGACCTTCCGGCCTGAAGTACCTTGCCCCAACCACTAGGCTACTCCTCCACTCCAGAGCTTTGTGGCTCTTTGGGGAGATTATATACAGGCTTTGGCTCCTCAGGCGAGTAATAAGCTGTTAACACCTTAGAATTTTGTGACAGACCTCTGCTCAGATTCTTCTTTTGTGCCCTGTGTGCTTGAGCTGGGATTGGACAGGGTGCTGTCTCATGTTGAAGGAGTGATGGCCTACTAAGCCACAAGTTGAGGAAAGGGGGGGGGGGTGGAGGAGTGGTATAAAAGGGGGTGGGGACTGGGAGTAGGGGGAAGGATGGTGGGGAGTGGAAGGGGTTTGGCTACATTATGTATTGTGTGTGGGTGTCTGGACCATGGATATGGACACTTGGAGGTCGATTCCATAACATTTACATCCAGGCTTTGGGCATGTCCAAATTGGAGGCAGGGATGTTTTAAACCCAATTCCAGTATGTATGCACCTGTGTGTCCAGAATTGGAGACATAGATGTATTAAATGGATTGGATGTCCCCACCCTCACAATATTTTGAAAAGGTGAATATCTATGATGCCGCTCGCCTCTACCTCCCCTGTTAAAATGTGTATCCTCTAGGCCAGTGGTCCTCAACCCAGTCCTCTGGGGCCCACAGGCCAGTCAGGTTTTCAGGATACCCACAATGCATGAGAGAGATCTGCATGTACTGCTTCCATTGTATGCAGATCTATCTCATGCATATTCATTGTGGGTATCCTGAAAACCTGACTGGCCTATGGGCCCCAGAGGACTGGGTTGAGGACCACTGCTCTAGGCTGCTCCTCTTGCCAAAAGTGTTGTATTCATGCAAATAACACAGGAATACTGATCAGACCTAAATACAGATGGCAACAAGCCTAAATATACTAGTCGGTTGGATGCCCAGAACACTGCAAAGTAAACTCAGTGCAGTCATTGATATTATAACAGCAAGTCTAATGTGATATGTTTGTCCTGACATAGCTGCCATCAGCGCATACATGGCAGTAAAAGAACTCCTCAGTTAATCGTGCATTGGACATCTCTGAAAACACTCTGTACAATGCTAATTATGGACCAGTAGAAATAAGCAGAGGGTCTCTACTGCAAAATGTGAAAACATATCCCTGTCAAGAATAAGGGACCAGTAAAACAAAATGCCAAAACGTGCTCTGTCCTTTTACGCATAAGTTACATATCTCATAGCTGATGCCAAAAAAAAGGGAGCACTTTACTCTAGGGCAAGTTGATGTTTTGACCCCATTTTTGGCATTTTGTTTTACTGGTCCCTTATTCCTGAAAGGGATATGTTTTCACATTTTGCTATAGAGAACCTTTGCTGAGTTTTCTGACTCCATCACACTGGCACCTGGTGACGCAGTGGTCATCCCTACAGTCCAGGTACTGGCAGGCATTCATGTCCCTCCCAGAATTTCAGCAGAGCACACAGATCCTCCCGTGTAACCTTCACACCACACACAAATGCACTCTCTCTTGGCACTCATGTTAAACATCCTTCTGCCAAAATGTTCCCCTGTACCTATAAACAGCAGCTGGTATAACATAATAGCATGGTATCCCAGGACTGCAAATCTGATCTGCTTTTCTCACTCGAACAAGAATCTTTTCCATGGTCAGTCATATACTAGCCCTACATCAACAGTCCCATTTTCCAGAACATAGGGCATGTTAGGAAACCCTAGAATAGCTCCACTGGCATACACAGCAAATGTCAGCAAAGCCATAATAGACACACATGTTCCTCTCATTGTTTCTGTAGGGGTGTTTAATATGAAGAAATTAGACCTTACCTGCTAATTGTCTTTCCTTGAGTTGTCTCCGGGCCAGTCCAGATCAATGGGTAGTCAATCTCCCTCCTCTAGCAGCTGAGGACTGTATACTGAGTCTTGTTGCCAGGAAACCAAGCCCCCCCTCGCTGAGGTAGCAAGGCAGTCTTTACATAGCAAGCAAGCAGAAACAGAAAAGAAACAAGTCGAAGGATATACGAAAACCCTGGAAGAGGCACACAGAAGACTATGACCACGCCCGGGCACAGAAAACAAGCCCGAAAACAGGAATGAAACCCAGCACTGGGTGCATCGAGCTCACCTAAGGTGCGGGTCTGCGTGGTTGCTTTTTTTTTTTTTTGAAATCACGAATTTAAGTGTAGAATCCCCATCCGAAAACCCAAAATACACCTGAAACCGACTGAACAGAGACACTGCGTCAAGACACTCTTAGGGCGGGGTCTGGACTGGCCCGGAGACAACTCAAGGAAAGACAATTAGCAGGTAAGGTCTAATTTCTTCTTCCTTATCGTGTCTCCGGGCCAGTCCAGATCAATGGGTAGTACCAAAGCAGTAACTAACCCTGGGAGGGACCTGTGAGCCCCGCGATGACAGCAGAAGCCCCCACCGATGCATCCCGACGCGCCAGTACATCCAGACGGTAATGCTGAGAAAAGGCATGCAGAGAAGACCACGCCGCCGCCCGACAAATGTCCACGGGAGGCACCAACGCCGATTCCGCCCACGACGTCGCCTGATCCCTGGTAGAATGAGCTCGAAGCCCGACCGGAACAGGCTGACCTCTGGACTCATATGCCACTCTAATGGCTTGCTTCACCCAACGCGCGATGGAAGCTTTTGAGGCCGCCTTTCCCCTGGACGGACCCCCATAGAGCACGAACAAACGATCGGTTTGCCGAAACGAGGCGGTCACCTTAAGATACCGACGGAGCACCCGCCCCATATCTAATTTCTTCAGAGAACGATCCAAAGGAGCCGCGGCTTCCGCAGCTACAAAAGTGGGTAGAGTAACGGTCTGATTGACATGGAAGGCAGACACAACCTTCGGCAAAAAAGACGGAACCGGTCGCAAAACCACTTTCTCCTCTGAGAACTGCAGAAAAGGCGGGCGACACGAAAGCGCCTGTAAATCGGAGATGCGACGAGCCGAACATAGGGCTACCAAAAAGGCTGTCTTCCAGGAAAGCTCTCGGACGGAACCGGAAGAATGCGGCTCAAACGGAGGACCCGTGAGAGCCTCAAGGACGAGATTCAAGTCCCAAGGAGGAACCACCGGACGAACCGGAGGACGAATAAGTCGAGCTGCCCGAAGAAAGCGAAGAACATCGGGATGGACAGAAAGACGCAAACTGCGAATTGGACCTCGAAACACCGCTAGCGCTGACAACTGCACCTTCAAAGTGCTGAGAGCAAGACCCTTCTCCAGTCCGCTCTGCAGAAAAGCGAGAATATCCGGAATAGCGGGCCCGCAGCGAGCGATCCGCACACCAGGCTTCGAACACCCGCCACACGCGGATATAAGCCAAGGAAGTAGACCGCCTACGCGACTGCAACAAAGTAGAGATCACTGTGGCCGAGTAACCCTTTCGGCGCAACCTATTCTGCTCAAGAGCCATGCCGTAAGCGAAAACTGATCCACCTGAGGCATCGGCACGGGACCCTGGTGCAGTAAGTCCGAGCGTGCGGGTAGATGCCAGGGCGGAGCTACTAACAGTCGCATCAGATCCGCGTACCACGGACGCCTGGGCCAATCTGGAGCAATCAGGATCACCAGGCCGTCGTGAGAGGCTGCTCTCTGCACCACTGGACCTACTAACGGCCAAGGCGGAAACACATAGAGAAGCTGGGCCGACGGCCAGGGTTGCACGAGACCGTCGAGCCCCTCCGACATATGCTCTCTGCGTCGGCTGTAAAAACGCCCCGCCTTGGCATTGTGTAGAGTGGCCATCAAATCGATGACAGGAAGACCCCAACGTAAGGTGATCTCGTGAAAAACCTCCGCATGGAGTTCCCACTCTCCCGGATCCAGCATATGGCGACTTAGATAATCGGCCCGGACGTTGCTCTTTCCTGCCACATGAGACGCGGACAGCACCGTGAGGTGCAATTCCGCCCATTGAAACAGACGCTGACTCTCTTCCAGGAGAGCCGAACTGCCCGTGCCGCCTTGGCGATTGATGTAAGAGACTGTCACGAGATTGTCGGAGAAAATTCGAACCGGCTTCCCCTTCAGAAGCTCGGCAAAGGCCAATAGCGCCAGATAGACCGTGCGGAGTTCCAGCCGATTGATCGACCAACGTGCCTCCGTTGGCGACCAAACCCCCTGCGCTATTTGCGCCAAACAATGCGCCCCCCACCCCGTCAGACTGGCATCGGTAGTGACTAAGACCCACTCCGGAGTAGTGAGTGGCACGCCCGCTAGAAGATGGTCCGGAACCGACCACCACTGCAGACTGAGCCTGACGGGGTCGGGACAACTCAAGCGCCGGGAGAGTGGATGCCGTTGTGGAGACCACCGAGAGAGTAGAGCCTGCTGAAGAGGCCGCATGTGCGCTCGAGCCCAGGGCACCAAATCCAAGGCTGCCGCCATCAGACCTAGCAACTGTAAGTACTTCCAAGCGGTCGGAGCGCGAAGACGCAAAAAGGCTGCCACATGCGCGAGAAGCTTCCGAACCCGCTCCAGCAGCAAGAGGACTAGCCCCCTGTCGGTGGCGAACAACGCTCCTAGATAAGCCACCGAACTGGCTGCAGATGACTTTTGGACTGATTTATCACCCATCCGAGACTCTGTAGCGAAGACACCACCCGAGCAGTTGCCGAAAGCGACTCTGTCCTCGAAGGCGCTCGAATTAACCAGTCGTCCAAATATGGATGAACCTGGATCCCCTCTCTGCGAAGCACCGCTGCCACGACCACCATCACCTTCGTGAAGGTACGGGGTGCCGTCGCTAGCCCGAAAGGCAAAGCTCGAAACTGGAAATGCCCCATAGGTAGCGCAAAACGAAGGAAACGTTGATGCTCCTCCTTGTTGGGAATGTGAAGATAAGCCTCTGTCAAATCTATAGAAGTGAGAAATTCCCCCGGACATACCGAGCGAATCACGGATCTTAAAGTTTCCATCCGGAAATGTGAGACTCGCAGACAGCGATTGACATGCTTCAGGTCTAAAATGGGTCGAAAAGCATCTCCCGGCTTGGGAACTACGAAATAAATCGAGTATCGACCGAATCCGCACTGGTCTGGCGGAACGGGCACCACGGCCCGGAGATGCAGTAAGCGAAGCAACGTGTCCTGCACTGCTCACCGTTTGAGAAGCGGACCGCAAGGAGAGAAGACGAATGCGTCCGATAGCGGACAAGCGAACTCGAGGGAATATCCCTCGCGGACAATCTGAAGCACCCACCTGTCGGTGGTAATGGCGGTCCAAGCAGAGAGAAACTCCCGCAAACGACCCCCGATGGGAATCTCCGCCTGGACCTGCCTCGCTTCATTGTGGCTTCTTAAGGGCAGGGGAGGAGGTTCCGAAGTAACCCCTTCCGGAACCCTGAGTGCCTCGAAAGGACTGCCCCCGAGACTGAAAACGTCCCCGCTGATAAGGAGCAAAACGAGCTCCCCGAAACCGGCGAAAGTCACGGCCTTGACCTCGTGAAAAAGAGGACTGCTTATTCGGACGCGGACGGTCCTCAGGAAGGCGTCCCCCCTTAGAGTCCCCTAAATCCTTAACAATCTTTTCCAAAGCCTCTCCAAAGAGTAATTTACCCTTAAAAGGCAATTTACTGAGCCGGGCTTTGGAAGACGCATCGGCTGCCCAACTACGCAACCAAAGAAAGCGGCGAGCCGCCACCACCGCCGATGCCATAGCTTTCGCGGAAATACGAATCAAATCATAAAAGGCATCCGCAAGATACGCCGCTGCCGACTCCAATTGAGCCCCTTGAATGGGCGGAGAAGAATCCCCCTCGGGTGCCGAAGTCTGCTGACTCCATCTAATGGAAGCCCGAGAGACGTAAGCACCACATACCGAAGCCTGCAGCGCTGGCTTCAAACGTCTGCTTTAAAAGCGCTTCAAGTCGACGATCCTGCATATCTTTAAGGGCGGTAGCCCCCTCCACAGGAATGGTGGTTTTCTTGGTGACCGCAGACACCAGAGCATCCACCCTCGGTAGACGCAGGAGCTCTCGCTCCTCTGTAGGCACCGGGTACAACTTAGCCATCGTCCGAGCCCCCCGCAAGGAAGCCTCCGGGCATTCCCACTCAGAATCGATCATCTGCCTTATGACTCTGTGGAAGGGAAAACATTTTTGCTCAGACCGGACCCCCTGCAATAAGGGATCCTCTAAAGGTTCCTGCTGAGACGCCGGAGGAATTAGACTGAGAGCCGCCAGCGATTGCGCGATTAAGGCAGACAACTCGTCCCTTCTAAAGACCCTAAACACATTAGGGTCATCCCCTGGCCCCAATTCCCCGTCTTCTAGTTCCTCGGGCCAGGAATTGCCATCTGGGTCTGGCCGAAGCTCCCCTTCCTCCGGCCCCATAATCTCTGGTCCCAGCAATTTAGTATCAAACTTAGGCTGTCCACTAGGCAACGCAGAAATCCCCTGTGACAGCTCAGACCCGCAAGGCACCGGAGCCTGGGGCGCTAGAGGGAAATCGGCCCCCACAGGCACAGAAGCCTGCTCCTTTTGAAGTAAATAAGCCTTATGAAAGGCAATAATAAACTCCGGGGACAGAAATGGATCAGAAACTGGAGCCATGGCTGTGCTCCCCTGAGCAACCGGCTCTTCTGTGGAATGCTTAGTCTTAGCCTTGCGCTTTGCCGGTTTAGTCACAGGCACTGCAGAAACGGCCGCAGCACTTAAGATGGCCGCCGTTCCCGCGCATTTCCCCGACGATGGAACTGAGGAGACGCGGTCTCCGCCATTTCCGAAGGATTCCTGCATGGCCGAGACCTCCCGTTCTCCCCAATCGCTGCTCCGAAAACAAAGTGCGCGCCAAAAACAAAGCCTAAAATCGCCGCGGAGAATAAACAAATGAAAGATGCCTGCGGCCGAAAATTTAAAGTACCTGTACACTGCACGGAGCTCTCAACACTCGCTGTCAGCGGGGAGAAGCATCAGAGAGACAGGGAAAGGACCCAGCATCTGAGGCCCCCCAGGTCTGGTCCCACAAGCGGCCTAAAGAGAGCAGAGGAGGCAGGCTCTGCCGCATGCTCTGAACAGCTTTGTCTGGTCACCAGAACCGCTGCGAATAGCAGGCTGCTAATTTCTGTAGCGTTAAACACCCTGCTAGGGTTACACTAAGTCTATCTGTGACTCTCTTCCGTTAAAATAAAACAAACCAACCAGTTAAAGAAATTTAAAGAAATAAAGGAAAAAACCCCCCCAAAGATCAGTGGGGAGTCAATCTCCACACGTCCAGTCCAGCTGCTGAGGACAATAAGACTGCCTTGCTACCTCAGCGAGGGGGGGCTTGGTTTCCTGGCAACAAGACTCAGTATACAGTCCTCAGCTGCTAGAGGAGGGAGATTGACTACCCATTGATCTGGACTGGCCCGGAGACACGATAAGGAATGTTTCTATACCATATAATCTTCCCTCACCTCTGCTTTCTTTTCTTTAAACCTGCATCTTGTGTCCATCCAGACTGCAGACACAACAGTTCAGTGCATACTTACACACGCTTTGAGCAGAGCAGGAATTTTTCTAATTTCTGCCTTTATTCACGGAATAACATGGATGTCTGTGGGATACACTGAAGACGTACACAGGCCTTTCCTGAATACGCTTTATACAACTGTGATACTGGCCATGCCCCCGTTCCACTTCCTCCCGCCCACATTCTGAGATCCCCATGCTAGCATCTTGTACATGCAGGACCACAGGGTTTCAGAATACAGTTGTAGACATTTCCTAGAAAAACATCTATGCCACACATCCAACAGATTTATTTGTGATCTGGAATGACCTCCGTGGGGGGTTGGAAGTAATGAAGATTTAGGTGAGACATTGTGGTCATGTGTTCCTGGAATGGGTGTGGTTCCCGCCTTCTGAGAGCTTTGAAATGTGGTTATGTTTACTTTGCTGATGTGGGTGAAGGGCTGGAAGGGGAGAGGTTTGTGAGAGGCAGGTGGTTGGGGGAGGGGGTGAATTTAGAAGATAAAACATAGTTCTATGTACTGTGGAATAATCCCTGTGATTTGAAGAGTGCCAGTGATGTGATTTCCTTTGTAATTTATGCATGCTGATTTCTAAACCACCCAGTAATGTAATGAGTGGATTAGAAATATTAAATAAATAAAAACAACCTGGGAGTGTTGTGGTTATTGCTAAGTTGATATAATAAAAAGATTTGAACTAAAGTATTTGTAAGTGATATTGTGGAAGGTCTTTCAGGACAGGTTTGCCACTTTGCAGATGATATCAAAATCTGCAATGGATAACATGAGGAGGGATCTAGCAAAACTTGGAGAATGGTCAGGAATTTGGCAGTTAAGATTTAATTCTAAAATTGCAAGAGCATGCATTTGAGCTGCAAAAATCCAAGGGTATACAATATAGGGGATGAAGTACTTCCATTCACAACTGAAAAACGGGACCTAGGTGTAACTGTATCAGTTGATCTTAATTTAATTTAATAACAGCACATATATTCCGTTTTATAATCTACAGATGTAGAAAGTGGAGTACAAAATTGAAGTATAGACAATTCACATTAAATATGATTTTAAAATGTATCCCATAACCACATCTTTAAAACTTTTTGAAATTGCACATAATCATCAACATCCCAATAAGGCAATTCATTCCACAGTTTTGGAACTACACCTGAAAAACACTTTTCCCTGATCCTCTTTTGTCGAAAGGTAGAAGCAGAAGGCAATTTCAGTGTCAAATGAGTCAACGAACAGAATGATTTGGTTGATGAACAATGAAACAGTCATATTTTAAAATGGCAAAACAGGCAGAAAAGGCAAGGGCAAAATCCAGAATGATGCTTGAGTGCATAGGGGGAGGGATGGCCAGCAGGAAAAAGTTGGTGATAATGCCTATGTATAAGAAATTAGTGAGACCTCATATGGAGTATTGTGTGAAATTCTGGAGACTACAACTTCAAAAGGATATAAACAGGATGGAGTCTGTCCAGAGGGTGGCTATTAAAAAGATCAGTGGACTTTGTCATAAAGGGAGGAGTAGCCTAGTGGTTGGGGCAAGGTACTTCAGGCCGGAAGGTCGGAGGTTCAAATCCCACTAGAGGACAGCAACCTTGGGCCGGAAGGACTGGGGTTTCTAGTCCCACAGATGCTCCTTGTGGTCTTGGGCAAGCCACTTAACCCTCCATTGCCCATGTTCCCTGTAAGTATTAGCGTATGTGTCTCATATCCCTACGTGTTAAATGTATCCCCCAATAGTGTTGTGACCGCTTTGATTGAAGGATAAGGCGGTATACAAAACTGTCTAAATAAATAAACCATATGGTAAAAGACTTAAGGATCTCAATGACTCATTTGACACTGAAATTGCCTTCTGCTTCTACCATGGTTTTGCACCCTGTGATAAGGAAGCTTATCAAAGCTCAGGGAGTAATGACAAAAGAGGAGAATTTACTCTGATTAAGGGACCTGTGCTGGCAGGTTATAGAAATAAGACAGCTTGTTACCCTAAAAGACTACATATTCCAGAATGCACCAGTATGCAGAAAGTCCCTAGGGGAGCTAGAGTGGAAAAGCATGAATCTAATCAAGAGAGCATTATGTCATCCCTAATCAAACAGCCTCTAGGAGAAAGCTTAATCCAAAACACCTGAGGAGTGCAAGGGAGGAGTTGCAATCTAAGCCCTTTAAAACTAGAGGGGGATCTTCAGGACAGACGGAGACAGAGAAGGGGAATCAGAGGAACAGAAGGAAGAGCAACCGGAACCTGAAGGAACAAGGACAAGGAAGCAGAAGGTCCAAGAGAGGAGCTCAGAGAAGTACCTATGCCTGGAGAGATACCTGGGGGAAAGGTTCAGAGGACTGGAGAAAGCCAGAGGTCTGTAGATCCACAGCCAGGGACCCTCAAGCAACACCTAGGAAGAGGTTGGTTGCAGCTAAGGAGGAAAGTAGCCCAAATACCTCTTGGAGGGCGTCTGAAGAAAAGATCCTGAGGTCCAGAGATACCAACTGGAGGACAGGACACAGAAGCTCTATTGCATACTGGCCAGAATACCAGAAGAAGCAGCCTGACGCTTGCCTGGATTCAGGTAGGAACTGTGAACGTTTCTCTAGCTTTGAGCAGTGCAAACAGCAGGGAAACAGTTTCTCTCCATGTAGAGGTCAGCTCCTAAAGCCCTCTGAGTCAGACGGAGAAACTGAATCAATGCAATTTCAAGAGCAAGGTTTAATATATGATACAGAGGATGATTATATGGACTGTTCTTTGAGTAGGTGGTTGTTTTAGGAAAATCCTAAATATAAGAGCAAACATCAAAAGGAAACATTCTAAATATTGGCTTCCCATAAAGTTTTGTTGAAAAGAAAAAGCTTTTGGGAAAGTTTGCATGTGTGCTGAAATCAAGCTACTGATTGCAGTTAATTGTCACCTGCTGGTAGAGGAGAGCCCAGCACAAGCCGTGCACACGTGGGTTTTAAAAGTTCTTTTCTGTATGGAGAAAGTGAGCTATGTTTTTGTACAAATAAGTTTTCCTCTTTGATTTATTTCTAACTCAGCACTGCTAAGGAGTTTATTAGCAGTGGCTGTAAGAAAGCCTTTCTGTTCCATAAAGGACTTTGATTCTTATTTGCATAAGATTTTCAGTTGCCTTATTTCTGTTGAATAAACCCTGGAGAAGTTATCTGGATGGTGTTACCAAGCATATCTGTGTGTGTAATATTCACCCCATAAATAAACTCAAATTTTGCCTTACACTCGACCAACTACAAGATTCTTTACTTATTTTAAAAGGCAAACTTTGTGTGAATGGACTTCAATAACCACAATCCTTTGCAAGACAGTTAATTTACATACTTGCCAAGATGGTGGTACCTTCATAACAAGCACCCCTTTTTACAACCCGGAGGTCCTTTAGGCTCCCTCCTTGGATTGCTGGCTGCACACAGCAAGCAATCCTTCACAACACATTTAGCCAAGGAGTGGACTCTGGGGGCAAACCATTGATGGCTAACAGAGTCTGCCATTTTCCCAGCCGCCCAGTGGGTCCGTTTATGTAACAATCTTAAAAGGTTCAACAAGTAAGGAGTGTGAATGTCTGTTCTGTTATCTAATGTAATCCATGACCCATCCGGATGATGGATGAGACCCCAGGATGCCCACTGCTCTACTGTCTCAGGAGGCAGAACAGAATACAAAGGATCAGAGGACTGGACAACATTTGGGTAGACTGAAATTAGCATGTGTAAAGAACTAGGGGGAGGCAACAGAGCTGCTTCCTGATCAGCCATACTGTTACCAATGGAAATAGGATCAGTATCTCGGGAACGACCTTTACAATGCATGATAGAGACAGCTTCGGGGAGTTGAATAGCCTCTAACAAGGTTCTGACCAGTTGGGTATTGGCAATTTTGGTCCCCGCTGAGGTGAGGAACCCTCGTTGCTTGCACAACTGACCTGTGGATTGAGAAATGCTGAATGCATACTGAGAATCTGTGTAGATCATAGGTGTCAAACTCTGGCCCGCGGGCCAAATTTGGCCCGTAGTGTAATTATATTTGGCCCGCGAGGCTATACCAAATGACTACTAGAGCTAGCCCGCCGGTATTATACAGCGCATTCATTCATCGCTAATACTACAAATCCCATAATGCCTTGCTGTTGTTTTGGCGCGTCAATCAGGACAGGTCCCAGAAACGCCCTCTCCTGTGTGACAGAAGTCATAGCGATCTCAAGCTACAACTGTCACTGTGGAACCCCTTCCCAAAAATGGCAAAAAGAAAGGCAGACAACAGGAACTTTCTGGACAGGTGGGAGACAGAATATTTGTTTACATATGTAAAAGACAGACCTGTTTGTCTGATTTGTGGAGTCAACGTGGCTATAACTAAGGAGTATAACATTCGACGACACTATGAAACAAAACACCATGACAAGTACAAGGACCTGGACATGACTCAAAGGAGCCAGAAAGTGGAGGAGATGAAAAGAAGTTTGGTTTCACAACAGAATATGTTCAAAAAAGCCACATCACAAAGTGAGGCTGCTGTAAAGGCTAGTTATATTGTGGCAGCAGAGATCGCAAAATCAGCCCGGCCCTTTAATGAGGGAGAGTTTGTGAAAAAGTGCATGTTGAAAGTTTGTGACATCGTGTGCCCAGAGAAAAAGCAAGCCTTTTCAAACGTGAGCCTGAGCAGAAACACAGTAGCTGATCGCACATGTGATCTTGCCACCAATCTGTATGACCAGCTTTTGGAAAAGGGAAAAGATTTTGTTGCATTCTCCCTTGCTGTGGATGAGAGCAGCGACGCATCTGATACTGCTCAGCTGTCAGTCTTCATCCGTGGAGTGGACTCAAATATGTGTGTTACGGAGGAGCTATTGGGATTCAAATCAATGCATGGCACAACCACAGGAAAGGAAATTTTTGAGGAGGCTTCCAAATGCGTAACTGAAATAAAGCTGCCGTGGGATAAACTCGTGGGATTAACGACAGATGGTGCGCCAGCGATGTGCGGTAAAACAAGTGGACTGGTGGGCAGGGTCCGGGAGAAGATGCAGGAAGAGAACTGTGCAGGTGAACTAACTGTTTATCACTGCATCATACATCAGGAATCATTGTGTGGCAAAGCCCTAAAGATGGAACATGTTATGACCACAGTAACACAAGTAGTTAACTTTATAAGAGCCAAAGGTCTGAATCACCGCCAGTTTAAGTCTTTTCTGGAGGAGTGTGGTTCGGAATACGCAGACGTGCCGTATCACACAGAGGTGAGATGGTTAAGCCGAGGAAAAGTACTGAATAGATGTTTTGAGCTGCATGAGGAAATATGTCAGTTTCTGGAAAGCAAAGGGAAGGACACAGCAGAGCTTCGGGAGAAAAGGTTTCTGTGTGAGCTGGCCTTTCTGTGTGACATCTCGAGCCATCTCGATGCGCTGAACCTGCAGCTTCAGGGGCGGGGGCGCATCATCACAGACATGTACGCTGCAGTGAGGGCTTTTAAAACTAAACTGTGCCTGTGGGAGAATCAGATGCTGCAAGGAAACCTTGGCCATTTTCCCTGCTGCCAAACCATGAAAACGCAGTTCTTTACCAACTTGTTCCCATGCGCACAGTTTGCTGAAAAACTCAGTGTACTCGGCGCTGAGTTTAGTCGGCGATTTGCCGACTTTGATGTCCAGAAATGTAGGTTTGAACTGCTCAGTAATCCCTTTGCAGTTAATGTGGAAAACGCACCAACCAACCTCCAAATGGAGCTAATTGAACTCCAGTGTAATGACACGCTGAAGTCAAAGTATGATGCTGTGGGCGCCGCCCAGTTTCCACAGTTCATCCCTGACACAATGCCTCAGCTCCGCACCCAAGCTGCTCAGATGCTCTCCATGTTCGGCAGCACTTATCTATGTGAGCAACTTTTCTCCTCGATGAAGATGACCAAAACATCTCACAGGAGACGTCTGACTGATGAACACCTTCGCTCGATACTGAGGATTTCCTCAGCTCAAAGCCTGAGCCCAGACATTGATGAACTATCATCCAAGAAGAGATGCCAGGTATCTGGCTTGGGCACATCAGATTAGATCAGTGTGCAGCAAACTGAGCAATAATTAACGTTTTCTTTATGCACTTTTTCTTGCTACTCCAAGACATGGGCTTGAATGGTTGATTAATTTTATTATTGTTATTTTATTTTAAAAATTATTATTTATTATTATTTAAATCTTATTTAATAAATGAATGTCATTGATGTTTTTTTTTATTTGAAATTGGTTTTTGCATATCTGAACTATTAAGTTATAAATTGTATAGTAATAAGTGTTGCTTCATATTCAATGTTAAAGCAAATCTTGTTTGGGTCCATATTAAAAGGTTCATTTGTTCAATGCTGGCCCGCGACTTTGTTCAAGTTTTACATTTTGGCCCACTGTGTATTTGAGTTTGACACCCCTGGTGTAGATATTAGCAGCTAGATCTGAAGATAACTCACAGGCCCGTGTGAGATCCACTAACTCTGCAGCTTGTGCGCTGTAATTTGAGGGAGGTGCAGCAGACTCTAACACTGGGTTAGGAGAGTCCGGGTCCACAATGGCGTAGCCAGTGCGGCGAACTCCCTGAACAATCTTAGAACTTCCATCACAAAAGAGTCCAGTCAGGATTTTCCAGGGGAACATCAGACAGGTCAGGGCGAGGCTTTTCATTGAGCTGCACTACCTGACAACAATCATGATGAGGTTCCCCGTCATCAGGATTAGGCAAAAAGGGTGGCTGGATTTAAAGTGTTAGTCCTGACAAAGATAATATTAGTGGGAGTCAGGAGCTCAGTTTCATATCTATTCAGTCTAGCATTTGAAAAGTGCTGAGTGTTTTTCTGATTTAGCAGCAAGTGGACAGAATGAGGCATTGCTACAGTCAGTGCATGTCCCTGCACAAATTCATTTGCTCTTCCTACAATGGCAGCAGTGGCAGCTACTACTCTCAAGCAGCTCACTGATCCTTGGGCCACTGGGTCTAACTGACAGGAAAAGTAGGCTGTGGGTCGCTTACGCGGTCCTAGGTCCTGAGTGAGGACCCCCGAAGCCACCCCCCTTTGCTCGTGAACAAAGAGGGTAAAGGGAGGCCAAGGGCAGGAGCAGTGGAGAGGGGCATGTTTCAATTGATCAAAACAATTGCTGGCCTCTTTAGTGCAGCATAGTTCATCAGGCTCTTCCTTATGGGTCATAGCAGTGAGAGGTTTGGATAATTCCCCAAATCCAGGAATCCAGACTTGGCAAAACCTGGCCATTCCTAAGAATCCTCTCATCTGTCTTTTTGTGTATGGCTTAGGGCAATCTACTATACCTTGGATTCTACTTTCAGATAATTTCCTCTGCCCTTCAGACAATATACGTATGACCCAGATACTGCACTACTCTCTGGGCAAATTGAATTTTCGTAGGGGAAACTTTGTGGCCCTTGTAAGCTAGACTGGTTAGGAGATCTTTTGTATCTTGCACGTTTGCTTCCCTAGAGGGGGAACAGACCAGTAAGTCATCTACATAAAGTAGGAGGGCTGACTGGTATGTCAGGTTGACATCTCTTAAATCTCGATGGAAACAGGCGGAAAATATGGCAGGAGACTCTACATATCCCTGGGGAGGTTGAGTCAAAGTGAGTTGGGAGGACCCCCATGTCCATGAGAAAATCCACTGTGAGTCCTTGTGGATCGGGATGGAGAAAAACATGGAACAAAGGTCCACAACTGAGTAATACTTAGTGTCTGGGGGAATAGCAATTAGGATCGTATGAGGATTAGGCACCACTGGATGCCTAGATATTACAAACTTATTCACTGCCCTAAGGTCCTGTACAAACCGATACACTGGTTTGCCTTCAGAATCTGGTTTGGACTTCTTGATGGGTAGGATGGGGGTATTGCAGGGTGAGGAGCAGGGAACAAGGATCCCTTGGTCCACAAAAGCTTCTATCAGAGGCGTGAGACCTAGGATTGCTTCTCGGGAAAGTGGATATTGGCAGATGGATGGATAGGGCATATCTTGTCTAACTTTAATTCTTACTGGTTCTACAGACTTGAACAATCCCACATCTGAGGATTTATATCCCCAGAGCCATGAGGGAATTGAATCCATCATTTCCCTAATTTCTGGTGAAATCCTTCTCCAGTTTAATCTCCTGTCAATATCAGGGGGAGCTGGGGAATGGCATCCTCAAGAAATTCTAAATAGATTGCGTCCGGGCTACATGTAATAGTGGCCCGCAATTTACATGAGAGATCCCTTCCCAACAGATTTACTGGGCTGTGTGGGGCAGACAGGGGAACTAAGCAAGCTTCCAGGGGTTTTGAAAGAGGGAGGCGTTCGGGTCGCCCCAAAATTCCCACTATATTCACTGCCTTTGATGAAAGAGGAGTCCATCAGGACTACAAAAAGTGGAGAGTGTAGCTCCAGTGTCGAGGAGCAGATCATATGATTGATCACCTATCTGGACAGGAACTACTGGGTTATGAGGAGAAATAACTAAACTTGTCATGTTCAGATGACTATCATCTAGTCAGTAGTCATCTTGAGTGAACTCCCTATTGTCCCATTGGCTGGAGGAGGTAGCGGGGCCCGGTTGAGGTTGAGGGAATGAGCGCCAATTGGGCTGAGGCAATGGGTATCGGCCTCTTTTCCCTTGGGCGGGAGATTGTCCTCTGTGGGGACACTCACGTTTGAAATGACCCACCTGGTCACACTGAAAGCAAGTGTTGGTTCCAGGATTGGCCATTTGTTGTGGATTCCTAGGAAGAATATTTTGATTTTGACTTATGACAGCGGCTAACAATTTGGTCACATTTTTTTCACCCTGTTTCTCTTTAGTTTCTCTATTATTGAAGACTGAAGTGGCCACGGATAAAACCGTATCCAAATTCATTCCACTAAAAGCATCCTTTGATGCCAATCTGCGCCGTATATCAGGGGCACATTGTCCTTTGAACAGACCCCGCATCAAAACATGGGCAGGATCCTCAGAGTCTCCTATAACTCCCCAGACTCTCACCGCCTCTTGAAGACGCTGGAAGAAATCTGAAGGGTGTTCATTTGATCCCTGTTTTACTTTGTGGACTTTCTGCCAGTTTGCAGTCTTATGGGCAGCCTTATGAAGACCTTCCAGAATACATAGATGGAAGACCGAGGTATGGTGATTTCCCTCGTCTGTATTGGGGTCCCATTTGGGATTACAATCAAAATCATCAACATTAAGACATCTAAACCCGAGATCAGTGCCCTAGTCAATATAGATTCGGGCTTCTTTGGCAGTCCTAATAATTTCTGAACTTTCTCCAGCCTTAAGGAGAGTTCTAAGAAGTACCTGGCAGTCTTTCCAGTCTGCCTCATGAGTAAGGAAAATAGTTTCAAAAACCTTGATCACCCCCTCCGGATCATCCCTCCATTGTGGAGTGGTATTTTTCCAGTTAAGGAGGTCTGCAATGGAAAAGGGAACATAGACCTTACGATCTGCAAGTTGTTCCCGGGCCCCCCACGCTAGGGACAGTTCTCAAGGGCATAATAGGGGCAATATCTGGGTCACTTCTGAAAGGTACTAACATGGCCTTCATCTCTAAGTCCCTACTGGTACTACTTCCAGGATCAGGGTCTGGCTTAAGAGTCTGAGAACGGGTATGCTGAAAGACTCCCTCCCTTTTGGCGGAGTCCAGGCTTTGCGAGGGAGGGGGGGTGTGCCTTGAGATATTTAAGGCAACTTGGGAAGGTGAGGGGCTAGTCATTATTTGTTCAACTAAAGGTGGATTCCTGGAAGGACTGGACATTGACAGGGCAGGGTCTGGTTTCAAGATGGGTGTATTAACAGGGGTGTCAAGTGGAGTCATAAGCTGTTCTTTTGGGACTGAATGGCCCGAGGAAGAGGGGGCTGTAGGAGACAGACTATAGGGTGGGGCCAAGTTATAAAGTAAGGGGTCAGGAGGATCTTCAATATCCTGGTAGGGAGGAGGGGTTTTTTGAGGGGTCCCTTGGTCTTTCTTAGAGGTTACCCTTCTGTCTTTTTTTTTCACTACAGAACAAATACATTTCTGATCACTTTTGCCCAGACATAAATGGATAGAGTTCTCAAACAAGTAATAATAATCAACTTGTTACAATTTTTGGTCCGTTAGAATGTGTCTGAGATTTGACAAAATTGAGGCTTCAAAGGACTTTCCTGGTGGCCATGGGAATTTAGTCCCAGCCGTATATGATGGCCAGGCAACCTGGCATAGTTTGACTAATGCCGTTTGGGACAGCCCGGCCATGGCCGCCAAACGACTCCAATTCTTTGACACATTCTAATGGAGTTTTGGTCCTGGGACCCTTAGACTTAGAACTTCCTATTTCCCCACCAAGCCTTAAAGGGAGGTGTTTAAATACAACACCAAGCCTGCAGGTGAGGGAGGTGACCAAAGTTTTCCCACCGGTAATTAATTTCCACTACCTGGATTCTTGTCAAGTAATTCACTGTCTCCTCAGCAATCTATCAATACCAGTGACCTCCCACTTATCGCCTTTCTCCCCTCTCGGAATCAGGAAAATTTTCCCCGGTAACACTGACCTTAGAGGGTGCGCGCTAAACATTCCATCGATCCAGTAGAGGGAGAGATTTGGGTGGTGGCTCAGCAGGTTCCATCTGGGGTGCCATCTGTCGTGAGCCTGTTGCTTAGCAGGGTCCCGGTCCACTTGGGGTGACACCTGCTGAGGAGAGAGTAAGAAAAGACAAGACAAGAAAGTTCCATGTTCCAGGCAAATTGCCTGTTCCTTGTTGTTCCTCCAGTTTAGTCCTCAACCTCTGGGTAGTGAACCTCCTCCTGCAGCTTGGAGACTGGGCATGTCAAAAACTCATGACATTTCTGGATATAGCCTGCTGGTCTCTCCTATCAGCCCCCAGTGTGTCCAGTCTCCATGCAGCAGGAGGACGTAGTGAGCTTAGCTTCTGTGCTCACTTGGGGGAACAGATAAGGAGCATTTAGTGTGACAAATTCTATTCAGATTTTACTTTTGATTTTTACCTTTAATTTTACTTATAATTCAGTTATCTTTGGTTAATTGGCAATCAGGGATTAGTTCCCTTTAGTTAGGAGCAAATTTCCTTATATTTACAGTAATTTTAAATTTGAGCCTGGCTCTTTAAATTAGTAGCAGCTCTCGCCTTCCCTCCTTGTCAGTTATTTTCACTTGCTGCAAGCATTCGCCGGTGCGGATCTCTCTCCCTTGACGGTACGGGAGAGAGCTCTGGGACCCGTACAGTCACACTGAAGCTGTGTGAGATGGAGCCTCTCCGTTGCTGCGGGATTTTCCTTTTACTCTGTGGAACTGGCTGAGCGGTCCTCGCCACGGCTGCCAGGCGCGGCAGCGCAGCTTGAGGATCGGATGAATTCAAGGCAGTAGGAGCAGGCTGCGTGGCTTTCGGCCCTGCAGGTAAGGCCTTCGGGCTCTTGTCGGTCTGCTGAGGCCTCCTTTTTGCAGCAGCTGTTGTTCTTGGCACCAAAATTAGTTGGCAAAGGGGTGGCCATTTTCTCTCTAGGTATTTGAACCAAGTGGCGAGCTGCCTGTGTGAGGAAGGCTAGATTTTTGGGCCTAGTATTTCTTTCTTTTGTTTGTAGGTTTTTTGAGGCTCGGGGGGTTCCTCAGCCTTAAGGGGGCTGTTGTCAGTCCTCTTTATTTTTAAGTTTATTCTTAGTTTTATAGGACAGCAGTTTTGCCATTGATCTCTGATGCCACAAGTTCTCTTCCTCCTAATCATGTCTCTGAGGAGCATCTGTTAAGTCCCGGAATATTTAGGCAAATTGCCAGCTTTTAGGTTCTTCAAGAGCAGAGCCCTAACTTGTAGTTGGAAGGAGGGACAGGCTGGAAGTGTGCTTTTGTTCATTCTATAGTGAAAGTTGCCCAAACGCCTGTGGTTTCACAGGGACAGGTTTAGGAAACCTTAGGATATAAAAAAATATATAATAATAATAACAGTTAAACTGTCAACCAAGAAGTGCCTGTGCTACGGTCTACGGTCACCAGAGGGCAGCTGGTACACTCAATAGAGCCTTTCTGTGACCGTGTGTATGCAGCCATCATAAGATTGATCATTCTCTGCAAGTCAGGGAAGAAATAATCACAGGACCATCTCATGGGCTCTCAGGGGTTAGTGACTAAACAAGCAACTGTAATGTTCTGCAAATCAAGATTATATGACCAAGATTTAAAGCTCTGTATCGTTTGTCGAGCTCTGGTGCCCTAAAGGCCACCGGATGGCAGCGCTGCTTATGAATCACATATAGTATTCAGTGCCCCCATCCCTGGGGGGGTTGTAAAATATGAAATTGTATTCCTCATCAGGTTCACACAGGCAGCAACCTCTAAGACCTCCACTTGCAAGGCTGTCGGTGTATCCCACTGCTATTTCTCTGACTGCAGGAAGGCGGGGGGGGGGGTGTCCCTGTGTGTTTCATAGCTCCACTTAGCATGCCCTTCCCAGGAAATTCTCATCTATTTCTAGAGCCTGTGCTGTCAAGAGCAGGGCTTTAAGCACTTAGCAGGGGCACTGACCCGTCTATGCCATCTTGATAAAGGCTGAGGGTGAAGAGAAGGACGTCTAGGTAGCACAGTCTGGGACTTAGCACTCCAGGGCACTGGAAGGTTTCATAGCGGAAGTCAATACTCTGGGTATGCTCCATGTATTCAGCCTATGTTCAAGCGTGCTCACTGCACTGTGTTTGGGTGACAAGTGCTGGGTCACCCGTATATGTAAATGTGCATTTTGTATGTGCTCACAATTGCTTAGGCATGATTTTGGGGTGCACTCTTTGCAGAGTGAGACTGCATTTCTTTGCTCGGACTGTATTATCAGGCTAAGGTAATTTCTCCAGTAATGGGGGTATGTCGATTGTAATAAAGTGCGTGAGGTCCTCATGGTGTTACATGCGGTTGGAGATGCAGTCGTGGGATCTGCTGTGGAGTGAGCCGTCCGGAGGAGCTACAGTGTCACAGTCACCCGTTTCCCTTTCTCTTTAGGCTTTGTTACCAGATCCTAGCCCCGCTTTCTCTGATGTCCAGGACGCAAGGTCCCCGGCCCACTGGACAATCTATTCTCAGCCTTTTCTCAATGCTAGCAGAAGGACTAGGAGAGCGAGAAAAGAAGACCAGGAACCAGCACCAGCTCTAGTGTCTCTCCACTGCCAGTGTTTGCTACGGTCACATATTCCCAGTCAGTTATTTATTTGAGTATACAGATTGCCTACAGGTCAGTGCAGCATACAGTCGATTACGGTATTTTTATTTCCCTTGTCCCTGAAGGGCTGACAATTTATGTTTTGGTACCTGAGGCAGAGGGTTAAGTCGCTTAACGAAGGCCAGAAGGACCACCTGTGGGACCAGGAACCCCAGTTTTTATGGCTCAAGGTTGGTGGTCTCGATTGGAATTCAAACCCTTGGTCCTTTGGCAACTTGCCTCAAACACTGGGCCGCACTGTTCCATGTGAGCAAGCCACAGGGCCATAGGGCCAGGCGCAGCCTGTTACTTCGAAGGCAGAGACCTTGGGGAGGTTCCGTTCATAAGGATACAAGAAATGCCATACTGGGTCAGACCAAGCTCTTTCAGGTCCAGTATCCTGTTTCCTAGGGTAGCCAATCCAGGTCTTAAGGACCTGGCTGGTTTCCAAATAGACGAATAGGCTACTCAATGCTTGTATTGGGGCAAGCGGTAGGTTCATGTATGCTCATATTTTAAGGCTTCCGTTGCATGTACAACAGATGTGACGCTCGGTTGGGTTGTGTGCCTTGTAGAACATCTTGAATTGGTGAAAGTTGGTATAAAAAAAAATTACAATTTTCCAGCTTCTCTCTAATAAAAGGTTATGGACCTTGGAGCTTGGCCAAAAACTTTGTTAAACTCTGCTACGTTCAGAGATCGTTTCGCTCAAGGCTGTTGGAGTACACAGGAGACCCAGTGGTCAATCAACCGACTGGAAATGCAAGTGATACGCTGGGCATTGCAGGTGTTCGAAGCTACGGTGACAGGTCGAGCGGTGCGAGTGCTGTCCGACAACTCCACGGCAGTGGCCTACATCAATCGGCAGGGCAGAACCGGAAGTGTGGCCATAGAGGCCGCGGCAGAGGGTCTGTGTGTGTGGATAGAACTTTGGCTGTCAGCGTTTTCGTTGGCGCATGTTGCGGATAAGGACATTGTGACGGCGGATTTCCTCAGCTGGGTCCGAGTAGATGCCGGAGAATGGGAGTGGCATCCGGAAGTGTTCGCACAGATCGGTCGCATATGGGGACAGCCAGTAATGGACCTCATGGTGGCATTTCACTCTGCGTAAATGGGTCGCTTCTTCAGCAGACGACGCAAAAGGAGGTCGGAAGGCATCGGCGCACTGTTTCAACGGCATTCGTCATCCGGTCTTCTCTGTCTTTCCACTGGGAGCACTCATAGGTCAAGTGGATCTGCGTATCGAAGCGCTTCAGGGAAACGTGTGATTGGGGACCTCGGGCTGGCCGAGGCGCCTGTAGTATGTCTGCCTCATACGGTTGCTCGATGGGAATCCATGGAGGTTTCCGACATTGGAGATTCTGTTGCTACGGAGTTCTCTTTGTATGTCTCAGATGCATCGGTTTTTGCTTACGGGGTGGCCATTGAAAGGGCAGGCTTAAGGAAAAAGAGTTGCTCGACAGCAGTCATTGCCACCTTGCCGCAAAAAAAAAAAAGTCTGTCCCTTGCATATGTGCATATTATGGCAAGGAGGCCTATCCGGAGTCTGGGGGAGGACAAAGAGACAGGGAATTCACCCTAGTAAAGGGCCCCCTTTCACCAAGTCAGGGTAGGAAAGCCACAACCACCTCCAGGAATCAGAAAACCTCCACGACTCCCACGTTTCATGCGCCCCCTAGTGGAATAAGGGAGAGAGGATATAGGGCCCAGAACCCTTATGGCAGTGAATTCTCCAAGCACTCAGGTACCCGAAGTCAGGCTGATTACCGTCACCTGGGAAGGGAAGAGTTGGAGCTAGAGCCCTGGAAATATAAACCTATGCCAGACTATGAGGAAGTGGGAAGAGAAGCAGGAAGCCAGGCTGACACGAACAGAGGCACAGATACAAGCAAGGGAAGCTTGACTAGTGCTGAGCAGAGCAGAGGAACTGAGCTTCCAGGAGAAGAAAGTGCTAATTGGCATATAGCACGTCTGCAATCGAGATTGGGGCCAGAAACAAGAGAGACTCCAAGATCCCCCGGGAGGCTGTTAGCTGAGCACTGTGAGCAAGACGGGGACTCAGAATCCATGCAGCTGGGAGAGCCCGGTGTGGAGCTGAATGAGGAGGACACTCCCATGGATTGTTCCTTTTGCCAGGCTTTAAACCTGGGAACGTAGAGGAAAAAAAGCTATCTTGAAAGAAAGTCTTTAAGGAAAGAAGGTACCCATAGTCAACAAGCAGGGTGGCCGTGATTCCCACGTGTTTGCAAAGGGAAAGTTTACGGGGACTAAGGAGCAAGCCAGGAACTGTGATACAAGCTTGTTAACCGCCTGCTGCCTGAATTATGACACTGGGGTAAGCTAAAGTAGCTATGAAAACAACACTTTCTTTTGCCCCTTGGGTTCTACCTTTTTGCTGGGAAGGTAGCCAAGAAAGGTTTGAAACTGAATAGAAGCTAAATTACCACAGACATTAAATTTGATTTGTTTTTGTGCTTTATCCAGCAAGGCTAAAAAGGAATTCAATATCCTTGCTGTTAAAGACTGTATATCCTGAACTATAGAGAACCTTTGAACAGCCATTCTTGTGTTTGGGTATGTTTTATGGACAATGCTCTACCTCAAAGAATCCTGAACAGATAATCCTGTATGTGGTATGTTCGAACCATTGTGTGCAAAATAAATTTCTGTCATTTGCCTTACCTCGTTGAGCCTGACTATAACTTTCTGCCTGATGCACCCATACAGCTTAACAAAACAAAACTACATTTCCCAGAGGACGCCGCAGGGAAATAATTTGTTAAGGCGGATAGCGGGAAGTTCCTCTTAACCACGCCCCTCTAAGCTAGAGGTGGGTGGTGAGGCCGTGACAGTATATGGCGCAC
The DNA here is from genome assembly GCA_033557465.1 of Ichthyophis bannanicus. Classification (NCBI taxonomy): domain Eukaryota; kingdom Metazoa; phylum Chordata; class Amphibia; order Gymnophiona; family Ichthyophiidae; genus Ichthyophis; species Ichthyophis bannanicus. The sequence goes on along the minus strand of JAWIIG010000037.1, from coordinate 97,114 downwards.
CTTTGAGGACAGGTGCTCGCATAGGCACGCTTGTGCGACAAGTGTCAGTTCCCTTGGTATTAAGTTTTCTGCTGGACGGGTTTGGTAAAGGCAGGTCCTGGAGAGTTCAGTTAGCAGCTCTGTCTTGCAATAGGGGCAAAGGACAGGGAGTGGCTCTCATGCACAGGTCGATGTGGTACGTTTTCTCAGGCAGTTACCAGACTGTAGCCCTCTCGTAGGCTATTAATTCCACCGGGGAAGCTCAACTTGGTTTTAGGAGCGTTAGCTAGCGTGCCATTGGGGCCCTTGCAACAGACATAGGTTAAGGGTTTTGCCTTGAAGACGGTACGTTTGATGGTCATCTGTTCGGCGAGGCGATTTTCGGAGTTGCAGGCGTTGACCTGTCAGGAATCGTTTTTTGTCTGTCTCCAGACAGAAGGTGGCCTGGTGGCTGGTTCCGCCGTTGTTGCCAAAGGTGGTTTGTACGTTTACCTAACTAAAATGGTCTTTCTTACAGCGCTAGGTGCGCCGGAGGGGAGCATATTGAACCATAGCTTGCACTGTTTGGACGTCAAAAGAGCACTGTGGCAGTGTTTAAAGGTTTCAGAAACTTTCGCAAGGCGGATCATCTCTCTTCGGGGTGTTTGGAGGGCCCCGCAAAGGAAAGCGGCGGCGAAGGAGTCCATTTCTGGATGGATTGGAGCGGTGAGTGCGTCGGCTTATCTTCTACGTACAGTCCCAGGGAGCTTACGAGTTCACTCTACCAGAGTGCAAGCGTCTTCTTGGATGGAGCACAGTTTGGTTCCGCCAGTGGACATCTCTAGGGAGGCCTCTTGGTTGTCTCTCCATACTTTCAGTAAGCACTACTGCCCAGATGTTCTGGCAGCTAAGGATGCCGTTTTCAGGGAGGCGGTGTTGAGATCCGGCTGGAAAGGTCCCTCCCAATGATTACTGCTCTGATACATCCCAGAGGTTGAGGACTAAACTGGAGGAACGATAAGGAAATAGGAATTACACTTACCTGGTAATTGTGGTTCTCCAGGACCAAGCAGGAAGTCAGTCCTCACTTATGGGTGACATTGACGCCGATGGAGCCCCCGTGCGGAGCATTTCCCCACCTTTCTAAGAAAGCCTTTGGGAATACTGCACGCATGCGCGGTCCCCTTCCCGCCTAAAGGTGCCATCTTGCTCAGTCTTTCTTTTTCCGTGGAGCCCATCAGACGTCTGTCCGTGTCACCCGGAAAAGTTGACGTTTTTTCTGCGATTACTTCGTTCTTTTTCTACGGTTCGACACCGTTTCCCCTTCCCGCCGGGTTCGGTACATCGGTATCAAGCCCGTCCTCTATTTTTCGGTTTCTGCCCTTCGTGGCTGGCGCTTACGCCCTTTTTGCCTTTTCCCTGGAAAGCCGGTCCTTTGACCTCGCGGGGGCCCTTTTTTCCCCGATAGCTTCCAGTGGTTTCAAAAAGTGTGATCGGTGCAAGAAACTGATGTCTCTCACCGACACACACGATTGCTGCCTTCAGTACCTTTGCCCGGATCATGATTCTAAGATCTGTGGCCCGTGTGGCAAAATGTCCACCAAGGCACTTCGAAGCCGTCAGCATCAGAAAGAGAGGATTTTCTCGGACTCTGCCTCCGGCCGGGCCCGGACCTCATCTGAGGTCTCGGGAGTCTGATCCCAAGCATCGCCGGGGTTCCTCGGACAGGGGGTCCCCCGATCAGGAACGTAAGAGGAAGAAACGGCTCGTGAGGGCGGCGTCGGAAGAGGTCCCTGGTTCCTTGAGAGCCAGGTCTAAGACCCCCGACCGCCGCCCCGGGCCCTTGGAACAGGAGAAGCCGTCCAAAATGCCTCGCGTGGAGCCGGAGCCCATCGGACACATAAGTCCTGTAATCCTCGTGGACTCTCCTCCGAGGGAGTCGACGTCAGGCCCGGCGCTGCCGGGGCCCGAGTCGGTGGCTGCTGAGTCTCCTGAGCTTGGACTCAGGCTGACAGCCTTGGAGTGCAGACTGTCTGCCTTCATGGATCAGCAGCGGGTACTCGTCGTCCTCGGTCACGGTCACCCTCGACCTCCCGCTCGGAACCGAGGGCGTCGACGCCGGTGCCTTCGGCATCAGGGCGGGTGCCACCGAGACCCGCGTGGTCGGAGCCCCCTGACGACTCTTCGGATGAGTCCGCGTGGGAGACGGAGGACGAGGAGTCCCCCGATACTTTTTGGACTCTGTGTGTCCCTTCAGACTCACCGCAGTCCGAACCCCGGAGTAGGTCCCCACCAGAGGACACCAGGTTCTCGGAGTTCATCAGGGACATGGCCAAGGCATTGGCGATTCCCGCGGACCCTGAGGAGGAGCCTCGAGCCGAGGAGCTCGAGGCCCTCCAGTATGACTCTCCTCCGTAGGAGGCCTTTACTGTGCCGGTCCCTCCGATGCTGGAACTTCCGGATGTGGGAGGCACCAGCCTCGGCGCCGGTCTTGAGCAAGCGGGTCGATTCTGTCTATCGACTCCATAAGAGCCCTGGATTCCAGAAGGTGCAGCTGCCGCACCATTCCATGGTGGTGGAATCGGCCATGCATCGTCTGAAGAGCCAGAAGAAGCACTCCGCAGTGCCTCCCGGCAGGGAGTCCCAGAACCTGGATGCTTTCAGCAGAAAGTGCTTCCAGGGCTTAATGCTTGCTTGCCGTGTCCAGTCCTACCAGCTGTACATGGGCATGTACTTACGAGACCTGGTGAAAGAGATTGCTGGGTTCTCTGCTGGCCTCTCCAGGGAACCTTTGCAGAGGTTCCAGACTTTGTCCTCAGGAATCCGGGACTGCTCGAAGTTCATGTCCCGAGCGGCCTACGATGGCTTCGAGGCTTCGGCCCGGGTAGCAGCAGCCGGCATCAGAGCCCGACGCCAGGCATGGCTGCAGTCATCGGACCTCGAGCCCTGGGTGCAGGACAAGTTGGTCGATGTCCCTTGCCGAAGTGAAAACCTTTTTGGCAAACCCATGGCCAAGAAGGCAGCTGAGCTCGAAACTGAGCACCTGACCAGGACAAGGCTGTCCAGAAAAACTTCTGCCCCTTCTCACAAAAAGAAGGGCTCGGGTAAAAAGCCCTTTTACCCAAGAAAGGTGACAGCCTACAAACCTTTCCCGCAGTACCAGGCCTCGCCAGCTCCCCAGCAGGGTCAGCAGGCCAAGGGGTAGGGACATGGGCCCCGTAGGCAGAAGACCCCCAAGCCTCCGGCTCCTGGTCCTGCTCCTACTCAGCAGGGAGGGGGGTTTTGACTCCCACAGCATAGCCTTTCCACCTCTGCTGCCCCATTCCTGCACAGGAGGTCATCTAGCCCTGTTTGCCCACAGGTGGCCACCCATTACAGGCAATGTTCCCTCTAATTTTCTGTAGGCTGTGTGCGCATAAAATATCAGCTGTGTGCAACTTTTGAAGGAAGGTTAAATTTTTGTGCGCCACATAACGACACTCGGCGTTATATACTTTAAAAATTGACTACATGTCAGAATACAGTATGTACATCACATTGATTTTAATCAAATTAAATGAAAATAGATGATTACTAAATGAAGCAGGAAATTTCTAGTAATTACAATCATAAGTTTTAAATTTTAAGACATCTGTGTTGTTTTCTATCAGAATCAGAGCCGTAATTTTTGTGCGCTCTGTTGTAAAGTATGTGCGCTCGCTCGGAGAGGTGTGTGCGCGCGCACATGCGCACAGCTTAGAGGGAACAGTGATTACAGGGGATGCTTGGGTATTGAGCATAGTCCCCAGAGGCTATATGCTCCATTTCCAGCAGTTTTCCCCCTGCCTACTTCCCAGGAGAGCCTCTAAGACCTCCTCTGCACACAGACCTCCTCCTTCAAGAACTTCAAGGTCTGCTTCTGGACAAGGCGGTGGAGCCTGTACCTCCTCGCCTGCAGGGGCACGGTTTCTACTCCAGGTGCTTCCTCGTGCCAAAGAGAACCGGTGGCCTAAGACCTATTCTAGACCCCAGGAACCTCAACAAGTTCTTGGAGAAAGAAAAGTTCAAGATGCTTACTCTTGGAACACTTCTGTCCTACCTCCAGCAGGGAGATTGGCTATGCTCCTTAGATCTGAAGGATGCATACACTCACATCCTCATTCATCCAGACCACAGAACGTACCTCAGGTTCATTGTGGGAGGAAACCATTACCAGTACAGAGTACTACCTTTTGGCCTAACCTCCGCCCCGAGGGTCTTTACAAAGTGCCTGGCTGTGGTGGCGGCCTACTTGAGGACTCAGGATGTTTTTGTCTTCCCCTATCTGGACGACTGGCTCATCAAGGGTCAGACTTACCAGGAGGCCAGACAGGCCACCTTTCGCACTGTCACTCCTTCAACACCTAGGCTTTGTCATAAACTTTGCAAAGTCCACTTTGCTCCCCTCCCAGAACCTAGAGTTTATAGGTGCGTGCCTGGACTCCCTACAAGCAAGGGCTTACTTGCCAGCTGACAGGGCGCAAAGGCTCATGGAGTTGGCATCCCGGTTTCTCAGCATGCCCAGGGTTTCTGCCCGACTCTGTCTACAGCTCCTAGGCCACATGGCATCGACAGTGCATGTGACCCCCAATGCCCACCTCCACATGAGACCTGCACAGTGGTGCCTCAGAACTCAGTGGAAGCAGGCCACAGGGAGCCTAGCAGACAAAGTAAGGGTATCCAGACCCTTCTTGAATTCCCTGCAGTGGTGGCTACATCCCCCCAACTTGCTTCAGGGGGTACCTTTTCAGGTGACTGTCCCCACAGTGGTAGTGACGACAGATGCCTCCTTGCAGGGCTGGGGTGCGCATTGTCTGGAAAAGTGCACTCAAGGCCTATGGTCTCCATGGGAGGCCACGCAACAGGTCAACCTACTAGAGCTTCAGGCTATCTGGTTAGCCCTCAAGACCTTTTCTCACACTTTGGCTCACCAGTCTGTTCTGGTTCAGACGGACAATCAAGTGGCCATGTTCTATGTGAACAAACAGGGAGGCACTGGGTCCAGGCCCCTGTGTCAGGAGGCACAGACCCTGTGTTCCTTTGCGCTCCAGCACAACATGTTCCTCAAAGCTATGTATCTCCCTGGCCAGGAGAACTTCCTGGCAGACAGGTTAAGCAGGATTCTGCAGCCCCACGAGTGGCAGCTGCACCCATTGGTGGTTCAAAAGATTTTACTGAAATGGGGACTTCCATCCATAGATCTCTTTGCCAGTCCCCTGAATCACCAGCTACCCAGGTTCTGTTCCAGGCAACCGCACCCCCTGAGGTTAGCAGCGGATGCCTTCCTGATTTATGGTCCCTGGGCCTCCTATATGCGTTTCCTCCCACACCTCTGGTGGCCCGAACATTGTTCAAGATTCTAAGGGACAAGGCCTCGGTAATTCTGGTAGGTCTCAGATGGCCGAGGCAGCCCTGGTTCCCACTTCTGATTCAATTAGCAGTGGACACACCATTATCTCTGGGGGTGCAGCCCGATCTTCTTTCTCAGGATCAGGATTCCCTTCTGCACCCCAATCTCAAATCTCTCCATTTGATGGCCTGGAGGCTGCAAGGGTAGTGTTGGCTCCCTGGGGCTTGCCTCAGGAAGTGGAAGAGGTGGTCTTGGCCTCTAGAAAGCAATCCACCAGGAAAACCTATGCCCTGAAGTGGAGAAGGTTCTCTTTGTGGTGTCAGCAACGTGAGGAAGATCCTTTCGCCTGCACTGTGCCGGTAGTGCTTCAGTACCTGCTGCACTTGTCAAATCAGGGCCTTAAGTCCAATTCTGTTCGGGTCCACCTCTCTGCTCTGGCAGCTCACCACTCTCTGGTGGAAGGACACTCTTTGTCGGTTCACCCATTGGTGTCCAGATTTCTCAGAGGCTTGCTATTGCTCAAGCCTCCTCTCCATCCACCGGCCCCTGAGTGGGAGCTAAATGTGGTCTTGCAGCAATTGACTCGCCCACCTTTTGAGCCGATGGCTACATGCTCTCTCCACTTCCTTTCTTGGAAGACTCTATTCCTAGTGGCCCTGACCTCGGCCAGGCGAGTAGGTGAACTTCAAGCCCTGGTCTGTGACAGGCCATACACTCGCTTCTATAGGAACAGGGTAGTCCTTAGGACTCATCCTAAGTTCCTCCCAAAGGTTGTCTCCTCTTTCCATCTCAACCAGGAGGTGGTTTTTCCAACGTTCTTCCCTAGGCCCCATGCCAGCCGGGCTGAAACAGTCCTGCATACCCTGGACTGTAGGAGGGCCTTATCCTTCTACCTTGAACGTACGCAGGGGCATAGGAGGGCTACTCAGCTCTTCGTATCTTTTGACCCTAATAACTTGGGGTTACCTGTCTCCAAGCATACCTTGTCCATCTGGGTGGCTGACTGTATCACCTGGGCTTACAGGGCAGCTGACCTTCCCTTGCAGGGTCGGGTCACGGCCCACCGTGTCAGGGCAATGGCTGCCTCAGTAGCTCATCTCCTCTCTGTACCGTTGGCAGACATCTGCAGGGCTGCAACTTGGTCCTCAAGCTAGACTTTTGCGGCCCATTACTGCCTGGAGAGGGAGTCCCATAGGGACAGTGCTTTCGGTCAGGCAGTGCTCCGGAATCTCTTTGAGGTTTAAGCAACTCCTACCCTCCAGCCCTCTAGTTGGGCTACCGGTGGAGGTATGTTTCAGTGAAATCCTTTCTCTGATGCTGCGGCTAGAGGGAGCTCATTTTTTCAGCTCTGGGTCCCCGGTAGCCTGAAGCTGGGGAGTCCCATAAGTGAGGACTGACTTCCTGCTTAGTCCTGTAGAAAGAGTAGTTACTCACCTGTAACAGGTGTTCTCCAGGAGCAGCAGGAATCAGTCCTCACAACCCTCCCTCCCTCCCCTGGGAGTTGCAGTTGTACATAGTTCATTTTTACATTTTTTGTGCTGTCTTTTTTTTTTAATTGTTTTTTATTTTAGCTGTATTTATATCCCGCTTTTCACCGGGTCAAAGCAGTCAATTGGGAGATACATTTAACACGAGGGGATATGACACACATACGCTAATACTTACAGGGAACATGGGCAATGGAGGGTTAAGTGGCTTGCCCAAGACCACAAGGAGTGCCTATAGGACTAGAAATCCCAGTCCCTCCGGCCTGAGATTGCTGTCCCCAGGTGGGACTTGAACCCCCTGCCCTCCGGCCCGAAGTCCCTTGTCCTAACCACTAGGCCACTCCTCCCCCCTTTTAGCTATGTCATCTGACTGAGCAAGATGGCACCTTTAGGCGGGAAGGGGACCGCGCATGCGTGCAGTATTCCCAAAGGCTTTCTTAGAAAGCTGGGGAAATGCTCCGCATGGGGGCTCCATCGGCGTCGATGTCACCCATAAGTGAGGACTGATTCCTGCTGCTCCTGGAGAACACCTGTTACAGGTGAGTAACTACTCTTTCCTTGAATGACTCCAGTTTAGTCCTCATTGCCACCCGGGGATGGGGTCTTAACAGTGGTTTTTATGTTGGGGGGGGAAGTATAAGGTTAAAAGTGGATATAGGCCTTCACTGGTGTTCAGTCGTTTTGATGCTTCCATTTGTTTTGCGCTATATTGTTATATTATTATATTATGATATTGTTATATATATTGCTATATTGCTCTGGATTGTTTAGGGCTAGACATTCGACGGAAAGGAGAGCATGCAGGAAGCAGTCCCTTTCCTTCTGGAAGGGGAGTAGTAGGTAGATAGGTTATATGTTCTGCGTGCCCTTGAATATAATGTTAAGTTAAAAAAAAAAACAAGTTACTGATTTTTTGCTCCTTTGAGTCTGCTTTGTCAATAGTTCACTGGGGGCTGATGGGAGAGACCAGCAGGCTATATCCAGTGATCTCATGAGTTTTTGACATGCCCAGTCTCCAAGCTGCAGGAGGAGATTCACTACCCAGAGGTTGAGGACTAAACTGGAGTCACTCAAGGAACCACAATTACCAGGTAAGTGTAATTCCTATTTTGTTCTACTATAGCAGAGGCTTGCTCACTACAAAGTAAAAGCGAGAAGCCCCTATACAGACTTTGCGTGCTACTTTTATACCATTTTCTACATAGCTCTTGTCAATTTAGCAAGCGTTACCTACGCATTTCCTAATCTCCCTCCCCCCCCTTCTCCTGAGCGTTCAAGACCAAAGCGAAGCTGTCTTATTGGTTGATTGATGAGTGCAAAGGTAGTGTTTGCAAGATAGCAGTCAGGCATGTCTGGGCTTGCAAAGTCATTTGACCTATTTCCTGGGTCATCAGTTTACTTTTCTGGGAAATAGGGTCAAAAGGTGCCTATCTTCTTTGAAATTCTAGAGGAAAGAAGCTTAGAAAAAATAGCTATATGTCTGGGTGAACACAGGCTTCTGATTGGTTGCTCGAGGGGTGGCTGTGGTTACCTGTCTCTCTTCTTCTGTTTGTGGTTGCGAACAGTTTCCTCTTGCAAAGAGCAACCTGTTAGCAAGCTGTAAGAAATTATTGTTTTTTCTCTGCTGCCAAGTTTTCCCTGTCTTTGCAAGTTTAAGCCTGCATTCCTAGCTTGTTACTTGATTATTCCTCACAATGCTTTCCCTTTTTCCCATCTCAGCCCCTGCTGGTGGGAGGCATAAATTGCCTACTGGGACCTTACACATACATTTCAAATTCATGCTGGTTTTCTTCAGTCATCTGCAAAAAGGCAAAAGATTCCCTTTTAACACTTCAGCAATATTGCTCACAAAGATACTAAACTGAATTTGCCCTAGGACCAACACTTGAATATTCCACAGTGTATTTATTTATTTAATTTTTAGTATTTAACACCTTTCCAGTAATAGTTCAAGGTGATTTACAATTAAGTCCACTGCTACTTTCTCACTGACTTTGACTTGTGGCTTTCCTTCTTTCTGTATTCATCTTCCCCCTCCCTTATTCTTGGGGATTTTAACATTCATGTTGATAACCCCTCTGACCCTTTTTCTTTAAAGCTGACTTCCCTTACCTCTGCATTCAACCTCCAGCTTCGCTCTACTACCCCCACTCACCAGCATGGCCACTGCCTCAATCTTGTTGTCTTCTCTAATTGCTTAACCTCAAACTTCTGTACCTCAGTTCTTCCCTTATCTGACCATCACCTGCTAAGCTTCACTCTTCATCACCCCCGCCTCAGTCTCACCCAGTCTTTTCCACTCTCTTTAGAAATCTTCCTCCCTGTTCCCTTTAGTTTTGCACTTCAGCTTTCTCAGCAGTAGAACTTACCCTGCCTCTCTCAACTAACCGGCCTTTGTGTGGTAGCCAGGTTAACTGTTACTTTAAATTAAATATCTCTCCCTGCTCTGTCCCCAGAACGTGCTGCGTTTTAAACTTTTTTTCCTGCTCTAGCCTACCTGAGGTACTAACCCCCTCCCCCCTGCTGAGGGTACAGGACAGGGTATCTGGTAACAGCCCTTTCGTAGCAAAAAACTTGTGAGAGATTCAGTTGGTCCATTAGATGATAGAGGAGTTAAAGGGGCACTAAGAGGCGACAAGGCGATAGCGGAGAGACTGAATGAATTCTTTGCTTCGGTCTTTACTGAGGAAGATGTAGGGATGTTACCCACGACTGAAGTGGTATTTAAAGGTGCGGAAGAATTGAAGGAAATATTGATACATCGGGAAGATGTATTACAACTATTAGATAACTGAAGAGTAGCAAATCACCTGGGCCGGGTGGTATACATCCAAGGGTGTTGAAAGAACTGAAATATGAGATTGCAGACCTGCTATTAGTAATCTGTGAACTTCCATTAAAATCATCTCTAATACCTGAAGATTGGAGGATCGCCAATGTAACACCAATTTTTAAAAAGGGTTAGAGGGGTGAACCGGGAAACTACAGACCGGTGAGCCTCACGTCAGTACCAGGAAAAATGGTAGAAACCATCATAAAGAATAAAATTACTCAGCATGTAGATAGTCATGGCCTAATGGGAGACAGCCAACATGGCTTTAGACAAGGAAGATCTTGTCTTACTAATCTGTTAGGTTTTTTTGAAAGTGTGAATAAACAGGTGGACAAAGGTGAGTCGGTTGATATAGTGTATCTGGATTTTCAGAAAGACTTTGACAAGGTCCCTCATCAGAGACTTTTGGCAAAACTAAAGAGTCATGGGATAGGAGGCAGTGTACTACTGTGGATCAAGAACTGGTTAAAAGATAGAAAATGGAGAAAGGTGAATAGTGGTGTACCCCAGGGATCTGTGCTGGGTCCGCTGCTTTTTGACATATTCATAAATGACCTGGAAAGTGCAATAACGAGTGAGGTTATCAAATTTGCAGATGAGACAAAACTATTTAAAGTTGTTAAAACCCAAGAGGATTGTGGAAAATTGCAAGAGGATCTTGATAAATTAGAAGACTGGGCATCAAAATGGCAGATGAAATTTAATGTGGACAAGTGAAAAGTTATGTACCTAGGGAAGAACAACCCAAACTAGGGTTACACAATGCAAGGTTCCACATTAGGAACCACCACCCAGGAAAAAGATTTAGGCGGCGTCGTGGATAACATGTTAAAACCCTCGGCCCAGTGTGCAGCGGCAGCCAAGAGAGCAAATAGAATGCTAGGTATCATAAGGTAAGGAATGGAAAATAAAACAAAAGATATTATAATGCCTCTATATCGTTCCATGGTGAGACTGTGATAGGCGATGGCCTAGTTTGTAGCAGAGCTAGGTCTGAAGCCCTTTTTCCTGCTTTAAAATGTTATTGCTGATTTTGGAAAATTACAGAATGCTGTTAGCTGTTAGAAAGAGATACTGTTCTATTCTGGTTTGATAACATGTTCTGCTCTCCTGGAGATAAGAGAATTAAAACTTTTACTGTTTATTGTTTAGGTAAGCCAGATGTCTGCTTTAGTAGGAATGTCCTCCACTGTATCTTTGCTGATTGTGCACTGACCTCGTAATTAGGATGAAAATATAGCAGAGAAGCCGAACAGTGTAAGAATATTTTGTCTAGCATTATGAAGATTGTTTAGTGTTTTGAGCCAAGGCTAGAGATACGTCTTAACCTTGCTTTGTTTGGCCTCGCTTTGTTTTGCTTTTGTTAAGAATGCTTCTGATATGCCTTCCACTATCTTTGCAGAAGTAGCAAAATATACTGTAGTAAAAGTATTATGTTTAGTGTTATGTCTAATTGCTGACCCGTGGCTAGTAAGACCCAAGCAGGGGGAGCGAGTCCTGGGCCCGGTCAGAGATGTCTATTGGATGAGAGTAAGTGGGCCACTGTGGCCAATGAGGAGTTTTGCCTGTATTAGACTGGAGAAGAAAAGTATATAAACTGTCATTTTTCTGAGCTCTGGGCTCAGACCATTTTGAATGCTACTGCAATCTGAGTCTGTGCACATTAAATTGGCTTGAATCTTTGCCTGACTCCGGGTATTATTTATTGCATTCTTATCAGCTACTACAAGACTGCACCTTGAATATTGTGTGCAATTCTGGTCGCTGTATCTTAAAAAGGATATAGAGTTATTAGAAAAGGTTCAGAGAAGAGCCACCAAAATGGTAAAGGGGATGGAAGGATACGCCTATGAAGAAAGGCAAAAAAGGTTAGGGCTCTTTAACCTCGGAAAGAGACGGCTGAGGGGAGATATGATAGAAGTCTATAAATTAATGAACGGAGTGGAATGGGTAAACGTAGATCGATTGTTTACGTTATCAGAATATAGAAAGACTAGGGGACATGAAATGAAGCTACAGGGTAAACTATTTAAGACTAATAAAAGAAAATATTTTTTCACTCAACGTGTAATCAAACTCTGGAATTTGTTACCGGAGGATGTAGTAAAGGCTGTTAGTGTAGCTGGGTTTAAAAAAGGTTTGGACAAGTTCCTGGAGGAAAGGTCCATAAACCATTATTAAAAAGGGACCCAGGATATCAATGCTTGACGCAGTACAAGCATTGCGGAATCTGTGGCTTTTGCAGAAACTGCTAGGTACGTATGACCTAGATTGGCCACTGTTGGAAACAGGATACTGGTCTTGATGGACCTTGGTCTGACCCAGTATGTCATATCTTATGTTCCCTCTTTTAATAGGTCTTATTTCCCTCCCTCCCTCCCCGACACCCACCCGCCCCTGTGGTAATTGTAGCTTTATAGGTACTTACAAGTCTAAGAGGAAAGGGGCTGCTCTCAGGTGCAGCTCTTTATCCAAATCAGTCATACATTGAGGACCTGAGATTAATTAAGCTTCAGGTGAACAAGATATATTAGAGGTATTAGATACACTTTTATTACTATAAGCATCTACAAAAACCCTTAGTAAGTACAGAATTTAGAGACTTATACACAAGTTTTAAACTAAGATGCAGACAACAGTCCAGCAGCGAGGTGGGGGCTTTCCAGTCTTTTGCATTCAGTGTCACATGTATGATTTTCTCCCAGTTGGTGAGAGGTCTTACGTATGCACTAAGTGCAAGAAGCTCTTTGCTCTCAGGGAACGAGTCCATTCTCTAGAGGCTAGAGTAGCAGACCTGGAAGACATAAGAAAGACAGAGAAGTACGTGGATGAAACCTACAGGGATATAGTCCTGAAGTCACACCTCCAGTCTGGCAGCATCCCTGTTGCCATGGAGGAGAGAGGTCACGTGACAGGAGAGCATCACCCTGGTGTGGCAGGACGTGATCCTGTAACTAGGACCTGTCCTCCAGCTGATGAAAAACCCTCTCGCACTGAGGACATTTCTCCAGGGCCATGTGCCCATGAGGGAAGGGTTAGGACAGCTGTTATAGTTGGTGATTCAATCATTAGGCATGTAGATAGCTGGGTGGCTGGTGGACGTGAGGATCGCCTGGTAACATGCCTGCCTGGTGCGAAGGTAGCAGACTTCATGCACCGCCTAGATAAGATCTTAGATAGTGCTGGGGAGGAGTCTGCTGTCTTCGTACATGTCGGTACCAATGACATAGGAAAATGTGGTAGGGAGGTTCTGGAAGCTAAATTTAAGCTTTTAGGTAGGAAGTTGAAATATAGAACTTCCAGGGTAGCGTTCTCCGAAATGCTTCCCGTTCCACGTGGAGGACCCAAAAGGCAGGCAGAGCTCCGGAGTCTCAATGCGTGGATGAGACGATGGTGCAAGGATGAGGGTTTTGGATTTGTTAGGAACTGGGGAACATTCTGGGGAAAGGAGGGACTCTTCCGAAGGGATGAGCTTCACCTTAACCAAGATGGAACCAGACTGCTAGCATTAACCTTTAAAAAGGTGATAGAGAAGCTTTTAAACTAGAAAATAGGGGAAAGCCGACAGTCGCCCAAGAGCGCATGGTTCAGAAGAAGGTATCCTTGAAGGATACTACCAAAAGTAGTGAGGTTCCAAAAAAGAGTAAAGTAGCCCAAATGCCCTTGAGTATGGCGCAGACAGAGCGTAAAGATTCCAAATTACCCATGCCTACCAATAGCCAGATTAATATTAATAAAATACAGTCTCTAAAATGCTTTTATACAAATGCTAGAAGTCTAAACAATAAGGTGGGAGAGTTAGCATATATAGCACTAAATGAGAGGTTAGATATGATTGCAATCTCAGAGACATGGTGGAAGGAGGATAACTGGTGGGACACTGTGATACCTGGATACAAACTATATTGTAATGATAGAACTGATGAAATTGGTGGAGAGGTTGCGCTCTATGTTAGAGCATTGAGTCAGAAAGGATTAAAGTTTTGCAGGAAACAAAATTTGCTGTCGAATCTCTATGGATTTAAATTCCATGTATGAAGGGTAAGGTGATGGTAGTGGGGGTGTACTATCGACCGTCTGGCCAGAATGAACAAATGGATGATGAAATGCTCAAAGAAATCAAGGAAGCTAACAAAAGTCACAGCACAGTAATAATAATGGGTGATTTCAATTACCCCGGTATCGACTGGGTCAGTGTCACAGCAGGACATGCTAGGGAGATAAAGTTTCTAGATGAAATAAATGACTGCTTCTTGGAGCAGCTGGTTCATGAACTGACCAGAGGGGAAGCCATACTTTACCTAGTCCTTAGTGGAACACCAGATCTGGTGCAAGAAAAAAGGGTGTTGGGACCACTTGGCAATAGTGATCATAGCATGATCATGTTTGATTTAATTAGTGGAGGAGGGATAGTAAAGAAATCCACAGTACTACCTTTTAACTTTTGAAAGGGAGACTATGATAAAATGAGGAATTTAGTTAAGAAAACACTAAAAGGAGCAGTTGCAAAGTTAAAGACTTACATCAAGCTTGGGTGTTGTTTAAAAATACTATCCTGGAAGCCCAGACCAGCTGTATTCCACGCATTAAGAAAAGTGGAAGAAAGTCCAAAAAACTGCCAGCATGGTTTAAAGGTGAGGTCAGAGAGGCTGTTGCTGCCAAAAAAGCATGTTTCAGGAAATGGAAAAAAAAGCCAAACGACGAAAACTGGAAACAGCACAAGCACTGGCAAGTTAAATGCAAAGCATTGATAAGGCAGGCAAAACGAGAATTTGAGAAGGAACTTGCTACGGAAGCAAAAACACGAAATAAAGACTTTTTCAAGTACATTCGTAGCAAAAGGCCTGTGAGAGAGTCAATTGGACCGTTAGATGATAGAGGGGTAAAAGGGGCAGTAAGAGGCGACATGGCTATAGTGGAGAGACTGAATGAATTCTTTGCTTCGGTCTTTACTGAGGAAGATGTAGGGATGTTACCCAAGACTGAAGTGGTATTTAAAGGTGATACTGCAGAGGAATTGAGAGAAATATCGCTACACCGGGAAGATGTATTACAACTATTTGATAAACTGAATAGTAGCAAATCACCTGGTCCGGATGTTATACATCCAAGAGTGTTGAAAGAACTGAGATATGAGATTGCAGACCTGCTATTAGTAATCTGCGAACTTTCATTAAAATCATCTGTAATACCTGAATATTGGAAGATCGCCAATGTAACGCCAATTTTTAAAAAGGGTTCCAGGGGTGATCCTGGAAACTACAGACCGGTGAGCCTGACGTCAATACCGGGGAAAATGGTAGAAACCATCATAAAGAACAGAATTACACAGCATGTAGATAGTCATGGTCTAATGGGAGACAGCCAACATGACTTTAGACAAGGAAGATCTTGTCTTACTAATCTATGGTTTTTGAAGGTGTTAAACAGGTAGACAAATGTGAGTCAGTTGATATAGTGTATCTGGACTTTGTGATAAGGAAGCTTATCATAGTTCAGGAAGGAGCTATAATAGAGGTGAAGTGACTCTGAACAAGCAACCTGTCTGTTCTGGTAGAAATAATAAAACAGAATGTTTCCATAAAAGACTACCATTCCTAGAATGCACCAGGTTTCCAACAGTCATTAGAAGAGCTGAAGTGGGGAAACGTGTGTTCAATCAGGAGGGCTATGAGGTAATCCCCAAGCACTCATCTCCAAGGGCAGGGCTTGATTCAGCACAGCTGCGCTGTGCTAGGGTGGAGCATTCATCTAAGCAGGATAAAAGAAAAGCTTATTCTACAGAGAATCAGAAGAATCATCTTGATCATCAGAAGCACCTTGATCATCCTGACCATCATCAGCAGCAGAAGCCAGAGCTGACGGACAGAGAGAGCAAGAAACACTTTGGAAGAAAGAAGAGAAAAGCATTTGGGAGGTCTAAAGGAGTCCATAGCAGTACGTATACTGGGAGGCATTCCAGAGGCAAGCATACACCATTGGACTGGGGAAAGCCAGAGGAGTGGGGTTGCAGAGCCAGGAATCCCCGGACGGCACCTATGAGGGAGACGGCTGCAATTGGAAGGGACCCTAAGACCAGTGCCAGAAGGTATGTGAAGAGAGATCCAGTGTCCAGGGATCTTGATTGGAAGGCTGGACATAAGAACTGGACTACATACTGGCCAGGATATTTAGAGAGGAACTCTAACAGCAATGGAAGCTCAGGTATGAACACTGATCTATGCCCTAGCTCTTCACTGGGAAGACAGCAGGGAAACAAGTATTGTCCTGAGAGTGTTCCATTGAGAAATTCCTCTGTGCCAATCCATGATAGTGAACTTATGATAGTGGAAGAAGGGGAAGATGTTATAAATGGGGACTTTGAATACATGGATTGCTCTCTGTCTAAACCTCTGTGGTAATATGCTGTTACAAAATATAACAACCATCACAAAGAAATATAAACTTGTTCTTTAATCTACTCAGAAAAGCTTCTGAGTAGGATTTGAGCCACGTAATAGAAAGTAAACCAGCCAAGAGGGTTTCAGCTGGTAATTGTTAGCAATTGAGCCTTGCCTAATTGCCTGTGAGCTCTGAAGGGACACTTCTGAGTGTGTGTGAAGATGCAAGAAGTTATCCCTGAAAAAAGAACAGTTTTTTTTCCTACTTTGTGGGTTTTGTTTGTTCTTTGAAGCACTGCTAAGAAGATATTAGCAAGAGCCTACAGAAAAGACCTTTCTGTTTCCATCAAGGTCTTTATGCTTTGATTTGATTGCTTAACAAGTTCAGCTGTTGTTTTCCTAATTTGTTTTTCTAAGTATAATACTGAAAGCAAGTATTCCTTTTTATGTGCTACCAAGTATATCTGTGTTGGGAGAAATAACCCCATAAATAAAATATCTTCTTTGCTTTACATTCGAGCAAGCACAACTAATTGTGAACTGCTGAGTCTGGTATGAATGGACTACATTTCCCACAATCCTTTGCAAGTCATATTAATATTTGCCTTTGCCAAGACTGTGGACATTCTCACCCAGCGCCCCCGTTTACAACTTTCAGAAAGCCTTTGACAAGGTCCCTCATCAGAGACTTTTGGCAAAACTAAAAAGTCATGGGATAGGAGGCAGTGTACTAATGTGGATCGGGGACTGGTTAAAAGATAGGAAGCAGGGGGGGGGGGCGCTAGCGAGCCCGAAAGAACATGGCCGCTTCTCCCTAGAGCTCCGTGCAGAGCGTCCCACATTTGCTAGAGTGGAACACATGAACCCGAGATTTGGGTGAAAAACAGGGTGGCCGGGCGTGGCGGAAAACGGGGCGAAGCAGAAGAGTGGGAAAAGGAGAAGATGACATTGCCGCGGCTTTGAATATGCCCCCTGGTTTACAAAGAGGAGAGGCCTGGTCCGTGCAACCCCGGGAGAAGGAATGGAGTAATGAGATGGATCGGTGCGGAGCATGAATACGGGCCTTGCTGTCTGGTACGCCTCCTCGAGCACTCTACCCGACGTGATTATTCTCCCCCCCCCCCCCCCCGATTAAGCTGAGGTGAACGTGAGTTTGTGGAGCTCCCCGTGGTGGAAGGTTATTTTGATTATTGGAGCTGTGCTGTGTGGGACTTGTGGACCGTGAGGATTGCTGAAGTGAGCGCTTGCACGGGGCTGTAATGAAGTAGACATGCAGTGGGACAACTCGATAGCAGCCATTATTTGACAGAGGTGAGCAGAGTGAACTGAGCGGGGCCTGAGGAGGGAAAATTGCCTGACGTGGAGTCTGCCGGTCGGGGTACTGTCTCCGGGACCTAATAACTGCGGGGAATGCTGTGGCGGTCAGTCCCAGAAGGGAGGAATTAGATGTAAATTGAAGAGAACTGAGAAAGGTTGCCTGAAATACCTGCAGTGTGTTCATATTTATTTTATTTTATTTATTTAACAATTCTTATATACCGCACTATTTGTTATCAGTGCGGTTTACAATTAACAAAGAATACTCAGATCAGAGAAGACTGATAGAGTTTACATCATAACAGGGAATAGAACTTGGAGAACATGGGTAACTATTTACATATTGACATAGGCAGTATACTAGAAACTATATACATAAAAATATGGCATAATAGATGATACTTTATTGAAAGTATTGAAAAAGACAAAGGTGCTTAAACTGCACCTTTGTCTTTTTCAATGGAGCACATGGCCATGGAAGAGTGAACATTTGGCACCCTCTAGTGGTGGATGGTGGTGTAAGTGACCCTGCATTGCTGCAAAGCTATAAATGCAAGGATACTAGTGGTGGAGGTGGGAGCCAGCAACAGAGATCAAGATATGGCTTCCACTAGGAAAAAAGCAGCTGACCTGAAGGAGTTTGCCTACGGTAGTGCGCGGGGAGACCTTCAAGAGAGAGAAAAACAACTGGCAGAGGACTTGCCAGGGAATGTGGTAGTATCTGACACTGGTAAGAAGGATTCTCCTGCAGCAAGTGCTCTTGTGGATATTACAAAGGAGGAACTTAAATCGTGGTTCCATGAGCTTAAAACGGACATTGCTGGGTTTAAAGGAGAAGTGGAGGAGATGTTTGCACAGCTGAGAGCTGATATAACTGAAGTAGGATGCCGGGTGGCTGAAGTTGAGGGACGCCTTGAGGCCTTGGAGGCACGCACCGAGTTGCTAGAAAACTGTATGCAGACGTGGGAGGAGGACAGGGAACGAATGACATTGAAGCTGGAAGATTTGGAGAATAGAGCCCGGCGGCAGAATCTACGCATAAAAGGAGTTCCCGAAGTGAGTGAGTATTTTGACTGTATGCAAACAGCAAAAGCTATATGTGAGGCGGTCCTGAAGGAAGCTGGGGAGGAAGTGGAGGAGGTGGTGCTGGATCGCGCACATAGGGTCGCTTGGAGCAGGGCGACGGGAGCAGCCTAGAGACATTATCATCTGTTTCTATGATTACCAAATTAAGGACAAAATAGCCAGCAAGATGCGCTCCCTGGGAAAATTTAAATGGCAGGGAATTGAGATAGCTATTTTTGCAGACTTGGTCACAGCTACGTTGCAGCGCCGGCGATCATGGCAGGAATTTACAACACGGCTTCGAGAGGAAAATATACGATACAAGTGGTTGTTTCCAGTGGGACTTGCTTTCACTGTTAATGGGGTGACTCGTCGAGCTGAGACCCTGTTGGCTTTGAAGGAAGCTATGAAAGAGGCGGGCATCCAGCGGCTTCCAGAGATGGAGAAGAAGGGGAGCAAGATGCAGCGAGGTCCAGATGAGAGATGGCATCAAGTGGAACGAAGGGAGCGGAAATCTACTCGTGGGGGAAAGAATACACCCTTTTGAAGTTGAGGGATGAATTATGTCTGTCTGAATAAATTGTGGAGAGGGAGGATGTGGAAGGAGAGGAGGGGGGGTGCAGACAATGTAATTGGGTAAGTGAATGTTATGCGGGGAGGTGGGGTTGAGAGGTCTGGTAAGATAACCTGTGGTGGATGGAAGGTTGGGTGGGGGGGAACGGGAGACACTGGGTTCAGGGGTGGTGTGAGTGGGGTGGATGTGGGAGGAGCAAGCACGGTTGAGGGCTATAGGGGTGGGTGAAGTCCGGGGGGGGGGTACGGGAGGTGGGGGCAGGGGGGGAGAGAATAATTCTAAAAGGAGAAGTGGGGAGGGGGTGGGGGGTTGGGGGAGCTCACAATTGAATGGCATACACTGAAGATAGGAGAGATTCCAGGAAATGGATTGTGAATTAAAAATCCTCACGCTCAATGTGCGTGGTCTCAATTCCTGGCAGAAGAGAAGGGCAGTAGTAAGAGAGGGAGCCCGTGTTCAGGCTGATGTACTTCTATTGCAGGAGACTCACTTAGAGTTCACCGGGCGTGGGTTTATATTAGGGTAAATATGATAGGGGATTCTTTGCTGCCAACCGTAGTTCCCATAAAAAGGGGGGAGTGGGGGTAATGTTTTCTAAGGACCTTATGGTGGAAACTACGGGAGTTACCAGGGGCAGGGAAGGGAGGTATGTCCTTTGATGTGGATTATTGGAAGGGAGGGAGATCACTATTTGTTGTGTATATGCGCCAAATATTGCCCAGGGCCCTTTTTTTTATAGTGTTCTTTCACAGATAGAGGAGCACAGACGGGAGTGCCTGATTGTCGGGGGGGATTTTAATGTGGTGGTGGATCCACGCCTGGACTCTTTAGGGAGTGGTAGGAATTGGGATAAATTGGACAGAAAGAGGTTGGTTAAACTGATGTCTGCCTTGGGGCTGGTGGATTTCTGGAGGTACAGTCATGTTGGAGAAAGAGCTTATACTTTTTCTCTCATCCGCATCAATCATATAGTAGAATTGATATGTTGTGGATAGATTCACATTGGTTGGATAGGGTGCGTACAGTGGATATTGGAGTGGTGACTTGGACGGATCATGCACCGGTAATCCTGGCTTTGGCATTGTATAAGGAGCAAGCTGGGCTGCGGTTTTGGAGATTGAATGAATCGTTGTTGGAGGACCGGGAGGGGGTGGCTAGCCTGAGGGAATGTATTAAGGAGTACTTTCAACTAAATGGGGGAGAGGAAATTGGGCGGGAGATAGTGTGGGATGGTATGAAAGCGGTAATTCGGGGGCGTTTAATAGCTTTGGCGACAAAAAAGAAAAGGCAGATGGGAGAGAAGGAAGAGGGGTTTTGAGAGCCCAGTTACAACAATTGATAAGAGAGCACCAACGGAATGGGAGCAGGGCGGTGTTGCAACGGTTGACTAGGGTGAGGGAGGAGCTGGAGGCATTGAGATTGGGGGAGGTGGCCTTTCAAATGAAGATGCTGCAGCATGCTTATTATGTAGGAGGAAATAAACCAGGTAGGTATTTGGCTCGGCAGCTTAGGAGAAGGCAGGTGCAGCAGCAGTTATATAAGCTGAAGAATGAAAGGGGTGAATGGGAACATGGAACGGCGAAAATTCAGGAGATTTTCTGTAGGTATTATAAGGCCCTGTATAGAGCGGAGCAGAGAGGGTCGGAAGCGGAGATTCGGCAATATTTAGAAAAGCTTAAGCTTCCGAAGCTGGAGGAGACGGAACAGTTATGGATGGATAGGGCGATTGAGGAAGGGGGGAGGTGCGTGTGGCAATCCAGGGTCTTAAGGAAGGCAAAGCCCCGGGGTTGGACGGTCTCACGGCTCAGTTCTATAAGATTTTTTGTCCCGAAATCTGTGGTGAACTTACTAGGGGTCTTTAATGGGATACAACAGGGGGGGGGGCCTTCCGCAGTCTATGGCAGTGGCGGGGATTGCCTTGATAAACCAGGGAAAGATAAGGGGGTGAGTGAGTCATACAGGCCTATATCTTTAATCAATCTGGATGCAAAGATATTGGCGAAGGTGTTGGCTACCCGCTTGCAGAATTTTCTACCTAAGTTGATAAATAATGATCAATCAGGCTTTATCCCTGGTAGGCAGGCCAGTGACAATATAAGGAAGGTTATTAAATGTTATTTGGGTGGCCCGGACACAGGGTATAGATTCTTTGATTGTGGCGGTGGATGCAGAAAAGGCGTTCGATAGAGTGGAATGGCCCTTTATGTTTGCAGTGTTACAGAGAATGGGGATTGGATCTGGGTTCCAACAGTGGATTGGTGCATTGTATGACCAGCCAAAAGCTAGAATTCGAGTGAATGGTACATATTCTGATGAATTTGAGCTGGAGAGGGGCACTCGGCAGGGATGTCCCTTGTCACCTTTGCTATTCGCACTAGTGATTGAGCCCTTAGCGCACGGGTTAGAGAACAAGAAGCCATTAGGGAAGTTCCTGTCGGTTGTGGAGAGTAAAAAATTTCTCTCTTTGCTGACGATATTATCTGTACTGTGAGTAGGCCGGTAGAGTCATTACCAGTGTTGGTGGCGGAAATACGGGAATATAGCTTGGTCTCGGGGTATAAAATGAATATGGGTAAAACTGAGATTTTAAAGATTGGACTGGGATCTAATGCAGAGGGCCAGTTGAAGAGGGAGTACCCCTTTCGGTGGGCGAAGCAGAAGTTAAAATATTTAGGGGTCTGGATATGTTGTGACTGGAAACAATTGAGAAGATTGAACTATGATCCCTTGATTGGGGAAATCCTGAAAGACCTTGTGAGGTGGGATAAGGATACGTTTTTGTGGGTAGGACGTATTGCTATTGTTAAGATGAATCTGCTACCTCGGATACTCTGTTTGCGGCTTTGCCCATTAAGTTGTCCGTGGCACAATTGAAGATGCTGCAGCAAAGAATTTTATCCTTTATTTGGAAGAGACGTCCGCCTAGGCTAAATAGAAGGGTGATGTTTAAGAACAGAAGAGGGGGGGGAATGGGGGTCCCGGACTTGATGCGCTATTATAAGGCGGTGCAGTTGAGGGCGCTTGTGTGTTGGCAGGTAGGTCCGGAGGCCAGAGGGTGGGTGCGAGCAGAGGGGGCCCTGTGTGGACAGCGAGAGTTGACAGAATGTATGTGGAGTCCCGGCCGGAGGAGGGTTGCTGTGGCTGGGGAGGAACTGGGGATGAGCCCCCTTTACGGAACTTAGTTAGAGGTGTGGAAACAAGAGGAAGCACACTTGGTGAAGAAGAAGGTGGCTATTCAGCTTCAGAAAATTAGGAAATGTAGGGGTTTTCATGAGGGGGGAAGAGCGGCGGTTTATAAAAAATGGGAGGATAATGGCTTGGTGTGGATGGGGCAGCTGTTCATGGAGAGTGGCCAGCTGGGTATCTTTGAGTATCTACAAGGGAAATATGCCCTAGAAAGAGAAGATTGGTTTGGGTACTGTCAATTAGCGCATTTTGTGCAGAATAGTTTGAAGGACGAGGAAAGAGGAGGTGGGCGTACCCCTTTTGAAAGGGTGTTGCTTCGAGGGGGGGGAATCGCAGGGTCTGGTCTCTCTGATTTACAAGGGACTGGAAAGGGGAGGTGCATATGCGGCGTATCAGGTGGCGTGGAAGCGTGATTTGGGAGGTGTCTGGGATGAGGAAAGGTGGGCGTCTGTTCATGAGGGAGTTAAGATTGTATCTAGCTCGGCGTCGGTTCAGGAGCATTCCTACAAAATGTTGTACCGCATGTATATTATGCTGAAAAGATTAGCTGAGATTGATAAAACGAAGGAGCCATTATGTTGGAAAGGGTGTGGGGAGGTGGGTACGTATTTGCATGTGTGGTGGGAGTGTCCAGCGGTTCAGGGAATATGGCTCTGGATGCAAGACTGGGTAGGGAATGTGTTGGGTTGGCAGGGGAAGCTGATGCCGGAGCAGGTGCTTTTGGGGGAATGGGGGGAGTTGAAACATGAGTTGGGGTATCTATTGAAGATGATTTCCATTGCAGTAAGAATGGAGATTGCTTGTGGGTGGAAAGGGACTAGTGGACCGAAAGTTGACCAAGTATTGAAGCGAGTGGTATTTATTTGTCAAATGTCAGAACTGCAGGCGCGTCTAACTAATAAACTGAGTGCTTATTATCGTAAGTGGCAACCTTTCATACAATGGCGGGAGAGGAGCTGAAGTAGGAGAGGGGGGGCGGGGGGAGACAGTGCTAGTATGGATGGAGTGGAAGATAAGTAGCGAATGGGAGCTAGGAGTCGATATGGAGTTATAAGGGATGGTGGAAGTGGGTGTTTAGTGAAGGGGGAGTACAAGGTTCCATGGGGGTGAGGAGGGGGGGAGGGTGGGGGGAGAGGGGGGAGAGGGGGGTGGGCATGGGAGGGAAGGTGGGAGGGGGAGAGGAGGGATTTTTAGGTTACAGTTACCGAGTAAGTCTCTTGGGGGAGGCTTAGGGGTATGTTACTGTTTAAATTTCTGTTTAAATTTATGCAATTCTGCCTATGATGGTATATGGGCTCTGGGTGGCTAGACGGAGGTGGGGTATGTAAGTGGCTATGATGATGTTCATTTAATGGTTAGTGGGGATATGTTGCTGGTGTAACCTGGAGGATGAAGGACTGTTATTGTATTTGATATGGAATGTTTTGTTTTGATGAATGTGCATCAATAAATACTTTAATACAAAAAAAAAAGATAGGAAGCAGAGGGTAGGGCTAAATGGCCAATTTTCCCAATGGAAAAAGGTGAATAGTAGAGTACCCCATGGATCTGTACTGGGTCCGCTACTTTTTGACATATTCATAAATGACCTGGAAAAGGGAATAACTAGTGAGGTTATCAGATTTGCAGACGACACAAAACTGTTTAAAGCTGTTGAAACCCAAGAGGATTGTGAAAAACTGCAGGAGGATCTGGATAATTTGGAAGACTGGGCATCCAAATGGCAGATGAAATTTAATGTGGACAACTGCAAAGTTATGCACCTAGGAAAGAACAACCCACACTATGGTTACACAATGCAAGTTTCCACATTGGGAACCACCACCCAGGAAAAAGATTTTGGAGTCATCGTGGATAACATGTTAAAACTCTCCGCCCAGTGTGCAGCGGCGGCCAAGAAAGCAAATAGAATGCTAGGTATCATAAGGAAAGGAATGGAAAATAAAACAAAGGATATTATAATGCCTCTGTATCGTTCCATAGTACGACCGCACCTTGAATATTGTGTGCAATTCTGGTCGCCTTATCTTAAAAAGGATATAGCGTTATTAGAAAAGGTACAGAGAAGAGCCACCAAAATGGTAAAGGGGATTGAAGGCTACTCATATGAAGAGAGGCTACAAAGGTTAGGGCTCTTCAACCTTGGAAAGAGACAGTTGAGGGGAGATATGATAGAGCTCTATAAATTAATGAATGGAGTGGAACGGGTAAATGTAGATCGATTGTTTACGCTATCAGAATATAGAAAGATTAGGGGACATGTAATGAAGCTACAGGGTAAGCTATTTAAGACAAATAAGAGGAAATATTTTTTCACTCAACGTATCAAACTCTGGAATTTGTTACCGGAGGATGTAGTAAAGGCTGTTAGTGTAGCTGGGTTTAAAAAAGGTTTGGACAAGTTCCTGGAGGAAAGGTCCATAAACCATTATTAAAAAGGGACCCAGGATATCAATGCTTGACCAAATACAAGCATTGTGGAACCTGTCTCTCTTGGGGATACTGCTAGGTACGTTTGACCTGGATTGGCCACTGTTGGAAACAGGATACTGTGCTTGATGGACCTTGGTCTGACCCAGTATGGCATATCTTATGTTCTTATCTTCATGCTGTTGATCCATAGGCTCTCTCCAGTACTGTCTCATCACCGTTTTCCTCCACTGTATCAACTGAGTCTGTTGATGAGGCAGTAGCGTCCTATAACACTGCACTCTCCGCCACTCTGGATGCTCTTGCTCCTCCCATCACACAAAAAGAGAATCCAAAACTAGCTAAAAATCCCCACCATGGCCCACTTACTAATTTTTGTCGGAGCGAAACTACTCAGTGTCCAGGATAGGGAAACCTGAGACACCACCGTAATGGCTCCTTTTTATTCTTTATTGTTTAAATATAAAAACAGTCCAAACTTAGCTGTTTTTCCAAAAGCACCGCCAAAGCAGTTCCAAAGAACGACGTGGCTCACGTTTCGGGTTTACCCCAATATCCAAGAAACCCTGCTTCAGGTCAGACAGGTCTATAAATGGCGAGTCTTCAGCTTACACAGCCAGGGGAAGCTTCCAATTTGTCTTCGGTAGCGTCTGACGTCAGAATGATATGCAGATACCAGAACCAATCACAAACAGCCTACAACGGGGCCCCCGCCCAGGGGAAATCCCACTAAACAGGGAATACCCCAGGAGGCCTCCCAAGTAGTGATGAAAAACTTAAATTAGATAATAGTGTACCAATCCAATTGGAGATTCAGTCCCTGCGGAGCCACCGAGTTCAAGCGGTAAATCCAACGTTGTTCACAAAATTGGAGCTTCAGTTCGCGATCCCCCCCGCGTGGATCGCGGGGGACATGATCCAACACTCGCCACCGCAAAGATGTAAATTCATGACCTTTTTCAAGATCATGTTCTACCATGGGAGCCGACAAAGTCTTCATACGAAGGCGAGATGCATGTTCTGCCAGGCGAGTCCGAATCGCCCGTTTAGTCTGACCCACGTAGTAAAGTGAGCAGGGGCAGACGATCAAGTATACAACATACTCGGTGGAACAATTCGTAAGCCATCGAGTAGAGTATCGTCGAGACGTGTGAACATCAACCCAGTCAGGTCCCTCCAAAGTAGCAGTACAATATTTACAGCTGTGACACGCATAGTGGCCACTGTCCTGGTGGAACCTAAGAGGACGGTCCACCTCCGACACTGTGGACACCACTTTGTCTCGCAGGTTAGCTGACCGAGAGTACGACACCCGTAATGTGCTGTTCTGAAAACATGCATGTGTTCCTACAATGGGCCAGAATTGATGCAATAATTTCGTGACAACAGTTATCCGGTTTGTATACGGCAAAACTCCTGTGATCGTAGATTCATCAGATTCCGGAGCCGGGGGCGTAAACAGCCATTCACAATGTAAGTGTCGTGCCCTTTTATATGCCCTAGACACCACCTCCTGAGGGTACCCCCGAGACAGCAAACGTTGTTCAAGTTCCCGAGCGTGTATTTTAAAATCTTGTAAAGTAGTACAATTGCGGCGGAGCCGTAGAAACTGTCCAAAGGGCAACCCTTGTTTCAGAGCTCTTGGGTGAAAACTGTGGTAACTTAAGAGAGTATTCCGCTGTACAGCTTTACGAAAAACCGTCATCTGAAAACCCTCTCCCGTCAGGTGAACCTGGACATCCAAAAATTGTAAGATGCTAGGTGAAATCTGTGCCGTAAATTGAATTCGAGCTGAATGGGTATTAAGATGACCCAAAAAGCTAGCCAATTCATTACGAGAACCAACCCACAGAAAAAAGATGTCGTCGAGAAAACGTCTCCAAAAGGGCACCTTGTCAAAAGCAGGATCAGAGTAAACATACTGTTGCTCAAAAATCGCCATGTATATCGTAGCCAAGGATGGAGCTACTGTCGCCCCCATGGCAATACCATATATCTGTCGGTAGAAGACACCTTGATATAGAAAAATGTTTTGATTCAAAACCAGCCCCAAAAGGTCCAATATAAACGACCGCGGTATACGGTCTGGGAAAGTCAGCAGATAATCCTGTAGGCATCTCAATATCTCATGTTGATCAATATTCGTATAGAGCGCTTGCACATCTAGAGAAACCAAGAAGCGATAAGTGCCCACCGCTCCACAGGATTGAAGCTGAATCAAAAAATCCCCGGTATCCCGTAGATAGGAAGGAACCTGCAGCGCTGCTGGTTGCAAGAAGAGGTCGCAAAACTGAGAAAGGGGTTCAAGCAGAGAATCCCGACAGGCAACAGTAGGGCGACCAGGCGGATCAATAAGCGATTTATGCACTTTGGGAACTAGGTAAAAGACTGGTGTCTTAGGGTGCTGTTTAATCAAAAAGCCCACCTCATTCCGCGTGATCCAATTCCTCAAGAAAGCCTCCGAAACCAGAGCCGAAATCCGAGCTGATAAGGATGCCGTAGGGTCCGATGGAAGGACCACATAATTTGTGCGATCCCGCAAATGAGTTTCAACCTGACGTTGATATTGTTCCCTCGAGAGCACGACTGTAGCTCCCCCCTTATCGGCCCGGCGTACCACCACATCCAGAGTCCGAAGCTCATCCAACGCCTGTGAATGAGCTTTTGAAAAATTTGAGTAATAACGTAAAGTGTTATTTTCCAACTTTGCTAAGTGTTGGAAAACCAACGTCTGATAGGTCAAGATCCCATGATCAGGAGTACCCGGGGGTACCCAACGGAAGGGATTCCGAATAAGGGAGGTATCAATCCCCCCAGGGGTTTGAGAGAGATGTTGTAGCACCCGTAGCTTCCGAAAAAATTTGTGTAGCGCCAACCTAGTAGAAAAACCATCATAGCGGGGAGTGGGAACAAAAGAAAGTCCCAACTCTAAAACCTGATACTGCCCCTCCGTCAATGGCACACTTTCTTTTGTGGTGTTGCATTTATAATAAAGAAGAAACTTGCAAGTTCTGTAATGAAATACAATGCAGTCAGTGAACGCTTAATCTCTATTCGTCTACGAGGAATGCTTATCAACACCACTATAATTCATGTATATGCCCCAACAATAGCTGCAGAAGAGAATGAAATTGAAGAGTTCTATGAACAAGTACAAGCTAAAATTGACAGAACATGCAAACAGGATATCCTGATAGTCATGGGTGACTGGAACACAAAAGTTGGCAACAAAGCAGAAGGCAAAGTAGTTGGAAAATATGGACTTGGCAACAGAAATGAAGCTGGAGAAAGACTGATGGAATTCTGCAAGACCAACGATCTATTCATCTCAAACACCTTCTTCCAGCAACACAAGCTGCAACTATACACATGGACGTCACCCAATGTATTGTATAAAAATCAAATTGACTACATCTGTGGAAGTAAATGATGGAAAAGCTCTATAACATCAACAAAGACAAAACCTGGAGCTGACTGTGGTACAGGTCATCAACTACTATTTATTTATTAATTTATTTATTTATTTAGCAGGTTTTATATACCGACTTTCTACGATTCAAGACGGTTTACAAGGAACATAACAGACAGTATATTTCAGCTGAATACATTGTAACAATAAGAATCACAGTATAAATGATTAACAAGAAACTTACTCCTTGCGGAGGCTTAAGAACTATTTACATGGAGGCTTAAAGGGTTATTTACATGGAGAATTATATAGGAGGTTAGAGGGAGCTATGTAAGTAGGGAAACGTGTTCCTGGAAAAGATGAGTTTTCAATTTCTTCCGGAATTCAGAGTGATTGGGACAATTCCATAGTTCATATGGTAAGGCGTTCCAGATAGAGGGGGCGTAAAGGGAGAATGCACGATTACAGGTAGTTTGGCTACATGTTCTCTTAGATGTTGGGATGGATAGAAGGTTTTTGGTGATGGTGCGGTGTGTTCTGTTGTTATTGGACTTGGATAGGAGCGAGGAGAGGCAAGGAGCTGACTCACTGGAAATGATTTTGTGAATGAGGGTGATTGCTTTGAATTTAGCTCTGGACTGAATGGGGAGCCAGTGTAGATCTTGGAGGATTGGTGTTATTTGTGATGAGCTGAGCTATTGTGTTCTGTGCCATTTGGATGGGATGTAGGCTGTTCTTAGGAAGGCCATGATATATGAGATTGCAGTAGTCAAGGGTTGGGATGGTGAGGGCCTGGCAGACAGTGCGAAAGGAGTCTGGGTTTAGAAGAGGTTGGAGGTTCCGAAGGGTACATAGTTTTGCATATATTGTGTTAGAGGGTTTTTTTTATCTGTTCATGGAATGTAAGGTTCTGATCAAGGATAAGACCGAGATATTTCACTTGATTTTTAATGGTGAGGGTGATATCTCCAGGTGTAAGGGTTGTAGGTGGGGTATAGGAAGCATTGGTGAATACTTGAAGGGCTTCAGTTTTAGATTGGTTAATTATGAGGTTGTGATTTGAAAGCCAAGTCTTCAGGTTTGCGATGCATTCAATTAGGTTTGAAAAATTAGGGTTTGTTAAATTGAAAGGGCTGAAACACATAATGTCGTCTTAGTATAACTGGTAATAAATTCCATAATTTTGAAAAAACTTGCAAACTGGTTGAAGGAATATGTTAAATAGTAGCGCAGATAAACTGGATCCTTGGGAAACTCGCTGTTTTAGGATAAATGGGAGGGATATGTCATTCCCTATACGGACCTGTTGAGTTCTGTTTTCTAGGTAAGAGTGGAACCATTTTAGTGTTATATCCCCTCAGTCCTATTTCATAGAGCCTATCTAGAAGTTGGTGGTGTGGAAGGGAATCGAAAGCTGAGGATAAGTCGAGAAATATAAGGAGGCATCCTTGGGTGGGATTCTTGGTAAATAGGTAGAGTGAATCTAAGAGAGAAGCTAGGAGGGTTTCTACTACTATTAGTATGCAAACTCAAACTAAAGTTGAAAAAGAGCAAACCATTCATGAATGCAGCAAAATATGACCTTGAGAATATGCCACTGGAATTTAAAGACTGCCTGCAAAATCAATTTGCTGCTTTAGATACAAATGACAGAGCTCCAGAAGAGTTATGGAATGACATCAAGAAGGTTGTGTTGGAAGAAAGCGAGAAGCCTCTACAAAAGGTGAAAAAGCAAAAACTGCCAAAATGGATGACAGAAGAAACTCTGAAAATTGCCCAGAAACGCAGAGAAGCTAAAGCTAGAGGAGAAAGAAAGACAATCACAGAACTCAACAGAGATTTCCAACATGCAGCAAGACAGGACAAGGAAAAGTACTATATCGATGCATGCAAGGAAATAGAAGCAGAAACCATTAGAGGAAGAACAAGATCGGCTTTCCTAAAGCTACGAGAGTTAAAGAAAAAGTTCCAGCCTCGAATTGGAATGTTACAAGATGCTCAAGGTTCTATGTTGAATGATGCTGAGAAGATCAAGAAAAGGTGAAAGGAATATACAGAGTTTTTATATGATAAAGATCAAGTGGACCAACAGCCGTTTCAACCTGTACCTTATGATCAGGAACCATTAGTGATGAAAGAAGAAGTTGAAGCAGCATTGAAAGCCTTATCAAAGAACAAAGCACCAGGCATTGATAGCTTTCCCATAGAAGTATTACAGAAATCTGATGCAGCTGTTACCATACTTACAAGGCACTGTCAAGAAATATGGAAGACAACATCATGGCCAACTGACTGGAAAAGATCTGTGTTTATACCAATACTAAAGAAAGGTGATCCAACTGACTGTGGAAATTATCGCATAATCCCTGTGATCCCACATGCCAGCAGGATTCTACTGAAGATTATTCAAAAGAGACTACAACCATACCTGGAACAAGAACTACCTGGAGTGCAAGCAGGGTTCAGGAAAGGGCGAGGAACGAGAGACATCATTGCGGATGTGAGATGGATCCTTGAAAAGACTAAAGAATACCAAAAGGATATCTATTTGTGCTTTATGGACTATACCAAGGCTTTTGATTGTGTAAACCATGAGAAACTCTGGGCCACATTAAGAAGCATGGGTATACCAGAACACCTGGTTGTACTCTTGCACAATCTATACATTGATCAAGAAGCAACAGTTTGAACGGAACAAGGAGAAACAGAATGGTTTAAAATAAGCAAAGGTGTAAGACAAGGCTGCATACTTTCCCCCTGCCTGTTTAATTTATATGCAGAACAAATCATCAGAGAAGCAGGATTGTATGAAGACAACAGAGGTGTGAAGATTGGTGGAAGACTCATCAACAACCTTCGCTATGCTGATGATACCACATTACTGGCTGAAAGTGAAGATGATCTGAAACATTTTCTTCTCACAATCAAAGAACATAGTCTCAAAATGGGCCTGCACCTTAATGTAAAGAAGACAAAGATCATGACAACTGGCATAATCAACAGGTTCATCGTTGAAGGAGAAGAAATTGAAATCGTGAACAACTTTAACCTACTTGGATCAACTATCAATAAAGAAGCAACAAGCAGTCAAAAAATCAGACGACGCATTGCTCTTGGCAGAATGGCTGTGAAAGACCTAGATAAGATTCTCAAGAGCAGAGATGTCTCTCTCCATACAAAGATTCGACTTGTTGAAGCCTGTCAGACGGCTGCCTAGGGTGAGAACTTACACAATCTTGACGATGCATATATTCATATGATTCTTGCAAGGTATTGTGGGTATTGTAGTTCATTCACTCCCAAACACAGCTGATGATAATAATTTGAGTTGTGAAACCAAGTGGTAAGATCAATAAAATACTTCTTTTATTGATGGAGTTTAATTCACCCAGCACATGTATGCTTGATAGCACTATAAATGAGGTTACTTGCTTGCAGTGTTTAACATGGATAACAAAAAGTCACAAAGTAAACCAGAAACAACCTTCAGCTTGTCAGGCAATTAGCTAATGTTTTCTTAGCAAATAATTACCAAATACAAAGGCACAAAGAAAAGAATAAACTTTGCTGGTTAGGTTAACTTCTGCTTATTTTCCACGCCGATCTCAGCAGTGATTCTCCCTTGCTCACACACACAATCAGGTGCAGCCCTAATTACTATCAATGGACCAGCTGAAAGCCTTTAGCTGGCTGGCTGCTACTGTGTGAACCCAAATCCTGCTTTAAGAGCTGTTTGCAGTGGAAATAAAGAACAAAGTTAGGTTTCTTTGTGATGGCTGATGTGTTTGCTCACAGCAAACTAGCAATAGCATTTAGATAGAGAACAGTCCATGTAAACTGTATTTTCATCTGCTGTATCAATCAGCATATGGTCACTATCATACATTGGCACAGACGAGTCTTTCATTAAGGCACTATCATGAGAATGCTCATTCCCTTGCTGCCATTCTCTATTATAGATAGGGTCTGGATCAGTGTTCATACCTGAGCCTCTCCTGCTATCATTATTCCTCTCTGTATAGCCTGGCCAATATGTAATCCAATTCTGATGTCCAGCCTTCCAATCTTGATCCCTGGACACTGGATCTCCTCTCACATACCTTCTGGCCTTGGTCTGAAAGTCCCTTCCACATGCAGTCTTCTCTCTTCCAGGTAGCCACTGGTGATTCCTATCTCTGCCACTCCATTCCTCTGGCTGAATCCAGTCCAATGGACTCTGCTGGCTTTTGAAATACCTCCCAGTATGGGTACTGCCTTGGAATCTCCCAGACCTTCCAATGGCCTTTCTTCTCTTCCTTCCAGAGAGTTTCCTTCTCTCTCTATCTGCTTGGCTTGGCTTCTGTTTCTCCAGGTGATACTGGTGCTTGAGCTTGTAGCCGTTGCTGTCTCTGTATCTCTTCCTCCCTCTGTAGCTGTTATCTGAAGAATAAGCTCTATTCTTATCCTGTTCTAATGTGTGCTGCTCCCTAACACAGCGCACCTGTGTTGAATCAGGCCCTGCCCTTTGAGATGAGTGCTTAGGGATTACCTCATAGCTCTCTTGATTGCACACACATTTTCTCCCTTCAGCCCCTCTCATGGCTGCTGGAAACCTGGTGCATTCTGGGACTGGTAGTCTTTTATGTGAAAATTCTGTTTTCTCACTTCTACCAGAACTGACAGGTTGCTTGTTCAGAGTCACATCATCTTTTCTATAGCTCCTACCTGAGCTATGATAAGCTTCCTTATCACAAGCCATGGTATTTTCAATAACATCATATGGATGTGAAAGCTGGACAGTGAAAAAAATAGACAGGAAGAAAATTGATGCCTTTGAATTATGGTGCTGGCGGCGAATACTGTGTATACCATGGACTGCCCGAAGAACAAACTAGTCTGTACTAGAGGAGATCAAACCTAAGCTTTCTTTAGAAGCTCAGGTGACAAGACTTTGACTTTCATACTTTGGAAACATCATGCGAAGAGAGAGATCATTGGAGAAAGACACCATGCTTAGCAAGATAGAAGGTCAACGCAAAAGAGGAAGGCCAGCAATGAAATGGATCGATACCAGTCTGTCAACAATGAGCCTCCTGACTGAAGACCGAACACAATTTAGGATAGCTATCCAGAGGATCGCCATGAGCCGACTCCGACTCGACGGCACTTAACAGCAACAACAACTACCCTGGAACCTACCCCCAGACCAGTCAGTTTATTTATAAGCCTCCTATAAGGAACTGCATCAAAGCTTTGATGAAATCCAAGTACACCACACCTAGCATATGTCCTTTTTCTAGTTCTCTAGTCACACAGTCAAAGAAATCAGATTCGTTTGGCAGGATCTGCCTCTGGTAAAACCATGTTGCAACCTACTACAATGTAAAAAGCTGTTTCTTTCTTTTGGCAGCATTTCCATTACTTTTCCCACACTGAGGTGAGGCTTACTATAGTTTCCCACCTCACTGTTACTCTTTGTATGAAGAGGGTCCACATCTGCATTTTTCCAATCATATGGAACCTCTCTTGTCTCCAGGGATCTGTTAGCAATATCCTTCAGCGGATATACCAGAACCTCCCTGAGCTCCCTCAGTATCTTGGAATATATTCCATCTGATCCCATGGCTTTGTCCACTTTCAGCCTGCATATTCTTCACAAACATTCTGCGGGGCAATTTCTCCAAATTGGTTAGTTTCATGCAAACATGACAGTCATGAACCTCACTCCTAAGCTAGAATATGTGGAGTATGATCTCAATATCTCAAATTTATTTGCATCCTGCCAAAGAGAGCCTTCTCTTGGAGTTTTAAGATGTAATACAAATGGGTAATTTATCAAGATGTGCTTGGAAATTCTTCTTAATAAAACGCCGTATTAGCTCTGGCGAGCTTCAACAGTGTTATTTTTATGCTCGAATCACATTGGGAGTGGAAGTGTAAAAATGACAGATAAGTGGAAGTAAGTCACTAATATATCTCTACCCCAGATGCTCTGCTTGTGCTAAAACATACCTAACAACTGATGATGCAAAAAAAAAAAATACATTCTTGTATTAAAGTCCAGGACAAACTGTTCAAAAAATTCATTTTCAATGAGATAGAGTTGAAATTTTTGGAAAATCTTATGCTAGCTTCTAGAACAAAAAGCATCAGAAAAGGTCAAGTGGGATGAGACATAAGAACATAAGATATGCCATACTGGGTCAGATCAAGGTCCATCAAGCCCAGTATCCTTTTTCCAACAGTGGCCAATCAAGGTCATAAGTACCTAGCAGTCTCCTCAAAAGACACAGGTTCCTCAATGCTTGTATTGGATCAAGCAGTGGTATCCCAGGTCCCTTTTAATAATGGTTTATGGACCTTTCCTCCAGGAACTTGTCCAAACCTTTTTTAAACCCAGCTACACTAACAGCTTTTACTATATCCCCTGGTAGCAAATTCCAGAGTTTGATTACACGTTGAGTAAAAAAATATTTTCTCTTATTAGTCTTAAATAGTTTACCGTGTAGCTTCATCGCATGTGCCCTAGTCTTTCTATATTGTGATGAAGTAAACAATCGAGCTACGTTTATCCGTTCCACTCCATTCATTAATTTATACACCTCTATCATATCTCCCCTCAACCGTCTCTTTTCCAGGTTAAAGATCCCTAACATTTTTAGCCTCTCTTCATAGGGGTAACCTTCCATTCCCTTTACCATTTTGGTGGCTTTTTTCTGAACCTTTTCTCTCTCCTCCAATCTATTCAAAACTCAGCTGTGTGACTAATCAGCCTCAATATAGTAACATGACGGCAGAAAACCTATCTAGTCTGCCCTCCATATCAACTACTACAGTAGTCCCTTTTTTCCTTTAGAGCTCTTCTGTGTTTGTCCCATGCTTTTTTGAATTCAGATACTGTCCTCATCTCAACCACCTTAAGAACATAAGATATGCCATACTGGGTCAGACCAAGGTCCATCAAGCCCAGTATCCTGTTTCCAACAATAGCCAATCTAGGTCATACATACCTAGCAGTTTCCCCAAAAGACACAGGTTCCACAATGCTTGTATTGGGTCAAGCATTGATATCCTGGGTCCCTTCTTAATAATGGTTTATGGACTTTTCCTCCAGGAACTAACGCTATATCCATTTTAAGATACGGCGACCAGAATTGCACACAATATTCAAGGTGTGGTTTCACTATGGAACTATACAGAGGCATTATAATATCATTCATTTAATTTTCCTTTCCTTATGATACCTAGCATTCTAATTGCTCTCTTCGCCGCCGCTGCACACTGGGTGGAGGGATTTAACATGTTATCCACGATGACGTCTAAATCTTTTTTCCTGGGTGGTGGTTCCTAATGTGGAACCTTGCATCGTGTAAACATAGTTTGGGTTGTTCTTTCCTAGGTGCATAACTTTGCAGTTGTCCACATTAAATTTCATCTGCCATTTGGATGCTCAGTCTTCCACTTTTTCAAGATCCCCTTGCAATTTTCCACAATCGTCATGCATTTTAACAACTTTAAAAAGTTTTGTGTTATCTGCAAATTTGATAACCTCACTCGTTATTCCCTTTTCCAGGTCATTTATGAATACGTCAAAAAGCAGCAGACCCAGTACAGATCCCTGGGGTACTCCATTATTTATCTTTCTCCATTGGGAAAATTGGCCATTTAGCCCTGCCCTCTGTTTTCTATCTTTTAACCAATTCCCAATCCACAATAGTACACTGCCTCCCATCCCATGACTTTTTAGTTTTGCCAAACGTCTCTGATGAGGGTCCTTGTCAAAGGCTTTCTGAAAGTCCAGATACACTATATCAACCGACTCACCTTTGTCTACCTGTTTATTCACACCTTCAAAAAAACATAACAGATTAGTAAGACAAGATCTTCCTTGTCTAAAGCTATGTTAGCTGTCTCCCATTAAGCCATGAGTATCTACATGTTGAGTAATTTTGTTCTTTATGATGGTTTCTACCATTTTTCCCGGTACTGACGTCAGGTTCACCGGTCTGTAGTTTCCTGAATCACCCCTGGAACCCTTTTTAAAAATTGGAGTTATGTTGGCCATCCTCCAATCTTCAGGTATTACAGATGATTTTAATGATAGTTCACAGATTACTAATAGCAGGTGTGCAATCTCATATTTCAGTTCTTTCAACACCCTTGGATGTATACCATCCGGTCCAGGTGATTTGCTACTCTTCAGTTTATCAAATAGTTGTAATAAATCTTCCCGATGTATTGCTATTTCCTTCAATTCTTCTGCAGTATCACCTTTAAATACCACTTCAGTCATGGGTAAATATCCCTATATCTTCCTCAGTAAAAACCGAAGCAAAGAATTCATTCAGTCTCTCCGCTATGGCTTTGTCCCCTCTTAGTGCTCCTTTTACCCCTCTATCATCTAATGGTCCAACTGACTGTCTCACAGGTTTTTTGCTATGAATGTACTTGAAATGTGCTATAGATTATTGAAAGTCACCCAGGTTTTTCTCCAGCAGCTCTGGTTGAATTACTCAGTGCCATTTGTAGAAAGTCCTCCAGTTCTGTGCATGTTGCTATGTTATGCTATTTGTATTATGCACCCTTTGTAGGAGTTTGTTCCTTCATTTGAGAGTCTGATGAAGGCTTAAGCTCTGAAACTTGGCCAAGTCGGGCTTTTGAAATTAAGTGTTTTGTGTTCATAAGGTCTGCTCTGGTTTCTGCTCTTTCTGTGTGCTGTCCTACTATACTGCAGAAGTGTTACCCCTTTGTGCGGTTTGTTTTGGACTAAGTTAAATAATGACATCAAATATTTCAGTCCTTACCTATGTCTTTTACCAGTATCCTTCCCACCCATACAGTGGATACTAGCACCTTTTTTTTTCATCCATCCCTGGGAAATGACAGAAGGGAAGGATGTCTTTCTCTCTCTGAAGTGCCCCTCTTGTCCTGGTACTTTTCGCCTGTCATGACATTGGCAAAGAAGCATCAGCAGATCAAAACTCTGATCTTCTATGCATTGTGTCAGCAAGAGGGAGGATGGGGAGAGGGAAAGATCATGCCATGATTGACCCCTGCAGCCAGTCACAGAGGGTGGGAACTATAATGGGTATATGGACACTGGACTGTTGCCATGATCGCATTCCCCTTCCCCCTCAGAGATCACCCTTCATCTCACTGGACAACATTGAAATCGTTACTGACTTTAAAAGGCCCTAATCTGTAGTATCTTGGTGAGCTGAACATGAATATAACATTAAAAAAAATTTATTGGCTCTCGTTTTGAAGATATTGCATGTAGTTCATTTTTGACGTTTCACCGTGTAAATTTATCCAGTAGGACATCAACAACATCCCAAATAAGCCTTGAATGATGTGATATTGCATCACATTGCATAATACCAGCATGCACACATCATCCAGAGTTGATTGCATCATTTTCTGATGCAATGCAATACTACTGCCAGACGGCTGCTGAAGTCATCTGACGTCAGCAGTGTACTATACGCAGTCGGAAAGGAAAGTAATCTGGTATTCTGTTCCGATATTGAAAGCCTCATGAATGCCTTAAAAATCACTCATGACCCACAAGACTGGAGACCATTTATAGATTCTTTGAAACTGAGTCTGAAGGCTGTGCTTTTGAACAATGGAAACCGTCTTCCATCTATTCCATTAGCGCATGCCGTCCACATGAAAGAGACATACGATACCTTAAAGCATCTACTGACTTCCATTAACTATAACAAGTACAGCTGGCACCTCTGTGGTGACTCGAAGGTAGTTGCCCTTTTAATGGGACTGCAGCAGGGATATATAAAATACTTGTGTTTCTTATGTGAGTGGGATAGCCGAGCAAGGGATTGGCACTACTTGCGGAAGGAATGGAATCGCAGACAAAATGTAGCAGTTGGAGAGAAGAATATCCAGCACCCAATTCTGGTTGAGGCTCACA
This sequence comes from Ichthyophis bannanicus, assembly GCA_033557465.1. Taxonomy (NCBI): domain Eukaryota; kingdom Metazoa; phylum Chordata; class Amphibia; order Gymnophiona; family Ichthyophiidae; genus Ichthyophis; species Ichthyophis bannanicus. The sequence goes on along the minus strand of JAWIIG010000037.1, from coordinate 59,194 downwards.
AAATCCTCCTACCACCCCTACACATCAAACTAGGTTTGATGAAAAACTTTGTGAAAGCCATGGACCACACTTCGCCAGCTTTCCGATACCTGCATGAAAAATTTCCTCGACTCAGCGAAGCAAAGATTAAAGAGGGAGTTTTTGTGGGTCCTCAGATTCGAGAGCTCTTCAAAATTGACCGATTCAACAACTTGCTGCAGGGTGATGTGAAACAAGCATGGAATGCTTTTCGCCTAGTATCAACAAACTTTCTCGGGAATGTTAGGGCAGAAAACTACAAGTAACTAGTAGAAGACATGCTGATGCAGTATCAGAAACTTGGCTGCAATATGTCTCTAAAGATCCATTTCCTTGATTCCCATCTCGATTTCTTTCCTGACAACTGTGGTATGGTTAGTGATGAACAGGGCGAACGTTTTCACCAGGATACCGCAACGATGGAGCAAAGATACCAGGGAAAATGGTCCACTACAATGCTGGCTGACTACTGCTGGACCCTCCCCAGAGAAGCTCCCGAACAGCTGTACAAGAGACAGGCAAAAAAATCTAAGAAGTTTTTTACAGGTATTAACCGAAGGCCTATTATATTTACTACTGACATGCATTTTGTGATGTAAACATTAATTCTTGTAGATTACGAAAAACTAGAGCCAACTTTGCAATTTCACTGTCATATTCGTGTTCAGCATATAAAAATTGATAAGAAATGACCGTTTTTATTTCAGTAACATGACTTTTGTAAAACTTTGTTGACCAGTGATACCGGCATCTTTCTTTCTACAAAAAAGCACTAGTGGTAGGATATCACTGGCACTGATGGCAACATAAATTCTTCTCTACGATACCCTAAGCCAGTGATGGCTAACCTTTTTGAGCCCGAGTGCCCAAACTGCCGCACAAAACCAAAGAATTTCCTCAAAGTGCCAGCACGTCATTTGCATAAGTGGTCTTATTTGCATAAATATTTGCATAATGTTACCATACACTAACTTTTAGTAAACATGTCTCTTAATGAGTGTATGGATAAAGAAAGACTAAAAGATTTCTACATTACTATAATCCAGTGCCAACCGCCAGGCACATTAGGAACTACTACAAACGCTGCCCATTTAGAACCCATAGCAAACCCGCCGTATCCTGACAGCATTACCAGGACTCACAAAGCACCATACCCTACCTATCAAAAGGCAACACTGCAAATATTAAACCAATACATTTCAGTGAATACTGGGGAAAGAGAACAAGTGGCAACGTCAAATAGGAATTTCCTCTTGTACCAAACAAAGCGCAGATGTTAATGATGCACATTTCCCAGAGCTGACATATTCCAGTTAATAAATTCAAAATAAAGAGATATCGTTCTACCTTTTGTGCATTTTTTTTCAGTTGCAATTGGTCCAGCCATTTTCTTCTGGTTTCTTCATGTTTTCTGCTAACTCTCCATCGTCTGCTGTCCATTTGTCCTTTCTTCTCTCTTCTAGTTTTTTTTCCATTCTCTCTCTCTCTACATCTGCTTTAACATACTAATCTTTCTCCTTTTGCTCTTTCCTCATTCCTATTTCATCCACACAAATTTTACCCCTCCATCCTCAATCCCCAATTACTCTCCCAATACCTGGCCAATTGTAGATTTTTCATCCCTCCTACACAAAATATTTTTCCCCTCTCCATTTTACTCTCCCAGCCCCATCCCATTCTAATCCTCCCCCAACATCAGCTCCCTTCTAGTTCCAGTCTCACCCAGCATCCATTCCCTTCTTCAAGCCCCCCACTTCCCCTCAGCCCATTTCCATTCCAAGCCCCGTCCCCATCAGCTATTTGCAGTTCAAGCCCCCCACTTCCCCTCAGCCCATTTCCATTCCAAGCCCCATCCCCAACAGCTATTTGCAGTTCAAGCCCCCTTCCACTCAGCCCATTTCCAGTCCTAGCAACCCCCCAACCCATTACCAGTCCTAGCCCCCCATAGCTCACTCCCAGTCCTAATCCCACCAGCCCATTTCCAGTCCTAACCTCCCCATCAGCCCACTCCCAGTCCTAATCCCCCATCACTCAATTTTTAGTTTAAGCCCCCCCAGCGCCTATCACCACTCCTAACCCCCCCCAGTGCCCATCACCACTCCTACCCCCCCAGCCCAGCGCCCATCACCACTCCTAACCCCCCCAGCCAGCCCAGTGCCCATCACCACCCCTAACCCCCCCCAGCCAGCCCAGTGTCCATCACCACTCCTAACCCCCCAGCCCAGTGCCCATCACCACTCCTAACCCCCCCACCCCAGCCCATCACTACTCCTAACACCCCCCAGCCCAGCCCATCACTACTCCTAACCCCCCCCAGCCCAGCCCAGCCAATCACCACTCCTAACCCCCCCCCCAGCCCAGCCCATCACCACTCCTAAGCCCCCCAGCCCAGCCCAGCACCACTCCTAACCCCCACCCCCCACCCCCAGCCCAGCCCAGCCCAGGGAAAATTAAAAAAAAAAAAGAAAACCTGTTTGCTGCCGCTGTCGGGGCCGCCGCGGCAGAATCGAGCGTGCCGCGGGGCCCCCCTGTACCCACCGGCAGTGCCTGTCCTCCCCGTAGCAGCTCTCTCTTTGGAGCTGCAGTCAGACTCGCCGGCTTGCAGAGCGCGAAGGGAAGAGTTTCCCTTTCGCGACTCTGTTAAGCCCGCGGGGGCTGATGGGAACTTCCCATCAGCCCCCGCGGGCTTAACAGAGCAGCGAGGGAACTCTTCCCTCGCGCTCTGCAAGCCGGCGCGTCTGACTGCAGCTCCAAAGAGAGAGCTGCTACGGGGAGGACAGGCTCTGCCGGTGGGTACAGGGGGGCCCCGCGGCACGCTCGATTCTGCCGCGGCGGCCCCGACAACGGCAGCAGACAGGGTTGTTTTTTTTTCGATGGCGGACCTTCCCGCGTGCCAGCTGCAAGGCCTTCGCGTGCCACAGCTGGCACGCGTGCCATAGGTTCGCCATCGCTGCCCTAAGCTAACAAAAGCTCCCAAAACTGCTTCTGCAGAAGACGGGGAGGCGCGAGCCGTACAGCGGGAAATGCAGGGAGTACCAGAGATTTGATGACTGCAAAAAGTAAGATGCAGGATACCAAAGATAAACCGCGCACATCGCAGCGGCTTCTCAGCAAGGCCGGACTGCTTGTTGGCTCACTACTGAACGTGGCGTCTGACGAATCGGAGGAAAATGTGCACGGTGGTGCCGATCAGCGGTGCTCGGCGAGCCTCGGGCAAACCTTTTTTGCAGAGAGAGTTTCGACATGACTTTGAGGACATGGCCTCTGAGTTCCGTTCAGTGTGGGAGGATGCCATGAGCACAATTGCTGACATCCGTGGCAATATCAGGGAGTTAGGGCATCGGGTAGAGACTAAATTGGAAGATCATGCTGAGGCTCTGATAGATCTACAATGTGCGACTGATAAGCAGCAACTGCAGACCTTGGAACTGACTTACAGATTAGATGATATAGAGAATAGTGCTCAACGTAACAACGTGCATCTCTGGGGAGTACCTGAGCAATCTGATGGCATTGAGATTCTTAAAGATGTAGTGAGAGCTATCATCCAAGATTTGCTAACGCCAGAGGAATTCCAGACCCAGGGAATTTCAATGGAAATTGAGCTGGTCCATCGCACATTGGGGAAACTGCCGGGAAATAAACCATGTGACTCGGATGCAGGTCTGCTGTTGAGGAAGAGCCGGGAAAGAAAACGTTGCAATATCATGAGAAGCCGGTATCACTCTATCTGGACCTTTCTACCTTTAGCCTGGTGTGCCGCTGAGAAATGAAACCCATTATATAAGTCCTGTTGAAGGAGGGGATCAGATATGCCTGGTCCTTCCCATTCCACATGAACTTTGTGGTAGCGGGTAAGAAGGTTTCAACCAAAGACCACACTGAGGCCTGGTGGGCTCTATGGCTTGCAGACCTCATTAAGGGTAATACGTTGCCTTCGACACTGTCTCCATGACCCACGCAATCCAAGTGGCAGCGAGTGGGGAAATCCACCCAGTGGCTGTATTAGCCTGTTCTTGTGGGAGACATGTTGCCTTGCCTGGAGGCAATGCCTGCTTATTACAGCTCGACTTATGACTAGATTGTCCCTCTTTTGGACTAGAGTCTATTGACTGGACTACGTGTGTGAATGGTTAGTGAGGATGGGGAGTTAATCTCCTTATTATCTATAGCGTGGGGGCAGGGAGAGAGCCAAAGTGTGTGATGCTGAAATTTGTGTCATTTACTGTAAAGGGCTTGAACTCCCTCCGGAAACACTCCATTATTCAAAGAACTTTGGAACTTGGGAGGTGATGTAATTCTCTTGCAGGAAACGCACTTTCACAGTGACCACCACATTTGGTTGCAACAAAGGCCCTATCTAGAGGTTTGGGCTGCCTCAGATGCGCAAGATCATAAGAAGTGCAAAGTGGCCATACTGTTCCGGCAGACTTTGCAAATAGCAATTGAGGATGTGCAAAGGGATAAGGCTGGCAGGTGACCTTTTCTAAATATTTGCCTTGATGGCACCCTCTTCACTATAACTAAAGTGTATGCTACTAACGAGGGTTAGCCTTGTTTTTTTGCAGCTCTGAAGGCCTCACTGGTGAAATTTGCTAAGAGACCGATGGTGTTGGGTGGCGACTGTAATGTTTGCTTGCAGTCCAGTCTAGATTCCATGAGCAAAGGTGCCTTAGGGATGAGTGGAGCTAGCAGAGCATTCCATGCCCTATTGGCGGATTTGGGTCTCCAGGATGTCTGGCAGGACACTCATCGAAGGGAGCGTGGTTACACTTATAACTTGCCAGTTCACCAAGTCCATATGAGGATTGATTTACTGTTGCTAGGCCAGCTCTTGCTGGATGGAGGGGTGGTGGCTGGCCATGGGACATTCATGTGGTCCAATCACACCCCCGTGCTGGTAGATATTTTGGACCCAACTGCAGATGTTCGTGACCGGACCTGGGCACTACATGGGTGTTTTTTCCACCGGGTGGAGGTGGTTTGGGCACACGACCTCTTTATCCAGGAATATTTTGAGCTGAATTCATCAGATGAGGTGGCCCTTCCGGTTGTTTGGGATGCTTTTAAGGTAGTGGGCACTAAGAGGAGGTGGACACATGAGTCCCAGCAATTAGAGACAGAGGCCAAGCGCGTTCAGTTGGAACATGCATGTATTGTTTCCTGGAAGATCTAGAACCAGTGGAGAGCAGTTCGGGCTCACCTTGATGAGCATATCCAACGAGATCTCAACTTCATGAGGCAGTAGCTTCTGCAAATATTCTATGAACAAGGAAATAAGGTTGGGCGGTATCTTGCGCTTCATCTTCGGAAACAGTAGGCTACTCGCATGGTACGCGAGGTGCAGGATAGAGAGGGGAAGCTTTAGGTGGAATCTGTGGAGATCCATGCAGTGTCTGTCGGCTATTTGGAGCACCTGAATGCAGGGGATCCGGTAGATGAAGGTCACATTGAGGGCTACCCCCATGAGGTGGAATTGTTCCTGTTGCTGTTGCTGGAGTCGGAGCGGGAAGTATGGCACAGGAGGTGCAGCGGGTCATCTGCCACCTGCCTACAGGAAAGGCCCAGGGGAGCGACGGCTTCTCGGATTGCTATAAAAATATTTGGGCCATTGGCTCCGGTCCTGGTTGAACTTTTCAATGAAGTGCTGAGCAGGGACGCACTGCCCCTAACGTAGATGAATGCGGTGATTTCTGTTATACCTACACCAGGCAAGTCGAATACTGAGGCTCATCTCCCTCCTAAGTACTCATGTGAAAATCCTGGCTGCATTGCCGGCCGCTCGGCTGAATCGGATGCTTCCCAGGTTGGTTCATGGGGACCAAGTGGAGTTTATACCAGGATGCCAGGCAGCTGATAATATTCAGCAGATGCTTCAAGTGATGCATTTGGCTCGCTGTGACCACCAGCCAATGCTCCTCTTAGGGGTTGATGCAGAGAAGGCCTTTGATAGAGTCAGCTGGGAGGTTTTGTGGGGGGTTCTGGACAAGATGGGATTTGGGCCCCATTTTCAAAGTTGGGTTTGTGGTCTATACCGTAGGCCTCGGACGTGTGTCTACCACGAATCAATGGTGAACGGTCCGTGAGCTTCTCTCTAGGGCAGGGAATATGCCAGGGGGGCCTGTTGTCCCCCCTATTATTCACACTCATTATGGAACCTTGGTGCAGCAGTTTTGTGCTGCCTGTGAGTTGCGGGGGGTTCGGGTGGGCAGCCAGGAATACAAGACTGCACTATTCGCGGATGCTATCTTGTTATTGACGAACCCCATGGTTTCCTTACCCCGTGTAATGCAGCTCTTTGAGGCCTTCTCACTTGTATCGGGATTTAAGATTAAATTTTCTAAGTCCAAGATCTTGAACATCGATGTGGGACTGGAGGACTGTGCCTATTTACGTGAGAGCTTTCCCTTTAAGTGGATGGAGAAAGCTATACGCTACCCGTGTGTGATCCTGACCATGGAGCCGGAGGCACTGTATCGGGCTAATTATGGCCATCTGCTCCATTAGGTGTGGAAAGATTTGGAGTCTTGAATGGGATTATTGCTTTCATATTTTGGTCAAATTGCGGTGACCAAAATGGCGATTGTCCTGCGCTTCTTGTGCCTTTTCCAAGTACTCCTCATTCTGCTGCCAGAGGGGGCTTTGGAATCTTGGCAGAGTCTTGAAGTTCATATGGCAGTCCCATCGGCCCCAGATAGCACAGCAGATGCTTTATGCTCATCAGAGCAAGGGGGGATGGGAGCCCCTAACTTCAGTGATATTATGTGGTGGCTCGGGGTTGTGCTGGCATTGAGTGAATGAATCCTGATAGCTCAAAACATTGGGTGCAGCTCGAGAGGGATATAGAGGGGGGGCCGGGACTGGGAAAGCAGTTATGGTTGCGAGCAGGGCTGTGGACTTACCCGATGTCAGGGAACCCCTATATGACACATACCATTTGTTGCTGGGAAAGATTCTTTTGGCCTAAGGGGGAATCCTTGTCATCTTTGTCCCCTATTGTTTATAACAAGGCTTTTCTGCATGGCACTTCCTTGACCATATTTCATCAGTGGGATTGGGTGAGGTTGAATCGAGTAGGACAGTTGTTTGAAGATAATCACTTGCTTTAGCTAGCTTTAGAAAGAATTTGCCTTGCCCAGTCATCATGCCCTCTATTATGCTCAGATAGTGCATTGGGCGGGTCACTGTGATATTAAGAAACAGGTGGAGAGGACCCTTACTGATGTGTAATTTACATGTGAAGAACATACTTCCACTAAAGGGCTGGTCACAGCATTGTACAGCAGCCTGCAGAAATGGGACATTTTGGTGGGAAGGCACAGGGACTACTGGACTCGGGCACTGCAGCTTTCTTACATAGACCAGCAATGGAAGCAGATTGAGGGGAGAATTTGGAAACGTTCTTTAGAGATTAATGCTTGGGAAGCTTCTCTAAGGGTGATATATAACCCTTGCGTGGCTAGCTAGGGCATTCCCAAGGACCTCGGATCAATATTGGCATGGATGTGATATGCATGGGACCCTGGTGCATGTCTGGTGAACGTCCCCCCATGAATGGGATTATTGGAAGGGTGTCCATTATAGGGTGGAATGACTTGTAGGCTGGGATATCCCCTGGGATCCTGGCATTTTTCTGTTTGGGAGGTCAGTCCCCGGGGCCCAGTTGCCGCAGCTGGCATTGGTACACCATTGCATGAATGCCGCCAAGTTGAATTTGGCTTCTGTTTGGGAGCAGGTGGTGGCTCCCGCACAGACGAGATGGTTGATGAGTATGTGGGACCTGTATACAATGAAGTGGTGGGTAGTTTCAAGACATTTGCATATGCCCCGCTTCAAGCAGATTTGGGAGCCCTTTGTAAAGTTGTATGGCACGCAGGATACTCTATAATGTGGCCAGTAGGATGCTGGTAGAGGCAGGACCCTCTACCCGGAGGGGCAGTGCTTTGAGGTGACAGTGGATGGGTGGGGATGGGGGGTGCGGGGAGAGAGAGGGTAGGCAGGGGGGTCTTTGAGATTGCTTACATGGACAGATTGAAAAACTTTAAAAAGAAGGGGCAGTTCCATTGCATTTTTACTTTGTTGTGTCTTGTATTTTGCTGTGTTTAATTGATCTGTATTTTCATTTTTAGCTACAATAAAGCCTGGGTTGGGGGCAAAAAAGCACTGGCGGTGCTTACAATTTCTTTACAATAATGAAGTGATTATTAGGCATGGCCTTGCAATGCCACTGAAGAAATGCAGTGCCATGTATGGAATTGCAGTTTTGCTCCTACAGTGCAGTAACACCTGAAGCCAAGTAATACACTGCCATATTAAAACTACAGAAAAAAAACTATTAAAAATATGCTGTTTCCAAATCATTTTTAAAGTTGTTCCTGTATGATAAAAGTTTCTTTGAAAAAATGAAACTTCTGAACATAAATATAAACTGTCTCTGTGCTGTTTGATTTTGTAATATTTGCTTGGCTTATGGTATATAATTAAACTATTTCACTGAGAAATAGGTTTCCAGACTCCTGCTGTTAAACATTAAGCTGGTTGATGTCTGATTGGGGGCAAAACCAAGTCACCATGACTGGAGAATTTAATTATACAGTAGAGTACAGGGTGATTCCTGTAATCTCATGTTCACCTTAATCAAAGATTGTTCTTCATATGTGAGAACCCCATTTGATACTTAATTCAGACTACCATGGAAGTGACGTATTTAAGGATTCATCTCAGTGATTTCTGAAGAAGGGGCTAATATAATCTTAAAAGCTGTTATTTGTTGAGCATTTTTATATCGGTCCATTTAAAAATTATCACAACCTATAAAGGAATGAAAACAAAATTGATTGGTACAGTATAATTTACCAACCATTAACATGCATTAATGTTCTTAATACATGTTATTTCCTGCAGGGCTTGTTGCATAGAAATGAGCCTGCAGCAAATAATGCACACCAATAGCCAGGGCCGTACCAAGCCATAAATTCGACTTGCACATCTGAGCGTCATCGCCACCCCCCCCCCCAATCCCGGTTTGTCCTTTGCCCCATGCCCAGCATCTCCCCATCTTACCTCCATGTCTCCAGCCAGCTCCCCACCTGGCCTGCCTTTGCCCTCCCCCCAGGTTTTAGGGTTTTCGTGGCGGCAGCAGCAGGACCTCCAATTGAACATAAAAAAACATGCGGGTCTCTCTGACTCCACACTTGCATGCAGGCCTGATCCCCCTCCTCTGACATATGCTCGCATCAGAGGACAAAGGGATTAGACCAGCCATTCAAATGAGGAGTTGCAAAGACCCGCTTTTAGGGAATCCTTAAAGCAGCAGTGGAGCAAGGGCAGGCAGCATGGGGGGGAGGGAGCCGAGGCCAGCATCCCCAAATGAGCCCCTATTTTTTTGTGCCCTGATCCTCCAGTGTCAACTGCCAGGTACATTAGGAAGTACTACGGACCCCTGCTCATTTAGAACTCATAGCAAACCTGCTATATCATAACAGCTCTACCAGGACTCACTCTACATACAAAAAGTCAGCAATGAAAAAATAAAACCAATACACCTCATAGAAAACCAATACATCTCCTACTGGGAAAAGAGAACAAGTAGGACTCTTACACAGAAATTACACAAATGGAATACCGCAGCTCAGTCATATATGCAAAACATACAGACCATCAACACAGAACAAGGGATCACAATTTAGAAATATGAAGACTATGATTGAACTGGGAATCCCAAAAGCCAGATTTGGAATCAGGGCTGTGGAGTCGGTAGATAAATGTTCCGACTCCGACTCCTCAGTTTTTTGTACTTCTGACTCCGACTCCCCGACTCCGACTCCTCTGTATTAATATGAAGGAAAGAAAGGCAACATACATGTCATTACCACAGGACTACTGGCTGGGAAGCCAACAGTCTACTGTATTGAACAGTTTAAGCAAAAGACAAACACAATGAAAACAACAACGTTTTATTATTTTTTTTTATTAATTAATCAAGTGGCTGGATAGTAGCAGCAGGCATAAACATCAGGAACAGGAACTTTACCAGTCCAAAAATACAAACCACATTATTTGGTTGTTTTAGAACAAAAACAAAGCTTATCTATATGAGCCAAAAACAAAATCTGTAAAACCTAGAAATGGTTTATATTAATCTTGAAATGTAGTTATAGGCTTAGCAAATGCAAATCAATTCAGTGTAGAGTTCTAAGGAAGAGAATTGCCTCTGCCAGATCCTCTTTCATAGAGGCTCTTAAGTCAGACTTTATTATTTTTAGTGCTGAAAATAATCTTTCGACACTGACTTGGGTGGGTGGCATTGCAGTAACTATTCTGGCCACATCACTAACGATCTCTGGATAAACAAGGATGGCTTCTTCAACAGTAAGTTTTGATGAGCGATCATACTGTTCAACTTCTTCTAGTGCTTTATAAAACTCCTGTTGGAATTTTTTTATTTGGACATTTACTGGTTCTGTAACGCTTAGGCAACGTCGCTTTCGTTTAGCAACTTCTATTTTGTTTAAGAAGGAATCAAAGTCTAATTCTTCATTTGAAGAAGATGATCCTGAGTTACCACTATTGCTTAAAAGAAGAACTTCATCCTGTGGAGGTATTTCAGGTCGTAATCCCTTCATGCGAACTGCTACATCATAGAGGGCCTTTTTCCCAGTAGCAGTCTGTTCACTGTTCAACAAAATTCGGCTCATTGGGTCGACATAAATAGCCGCTAACAAGATTTCATTTTCCAGCAAAAGACTCTCTCTTTTCATCATTGAAGATGCAATGCCCTCAGCTATTAACCCTCCATTTTTGTTCAGGCGATATAACAGGCTCTTCCATTCCAAGAAGAATTTACCCGGGGTTAGATCGTCACATTGCAACCTCTTGGTGACAGTGAAGGGGTGAAAAAGAAGGTTCTCCAGCTCTTTTGTTTGTGTCCACTGGCTTTCAGTTAATGCAAGATTTTCATTGTCCATTTCTTCTATAAAGTCTTTAAGTTCAAGCAAACGCTTCACCATTAAATAAGTGCTTCCCCAGCGAGTTGTTTGATCTAAAATGGCTCCTTTTCCTGCACGTCTTTTCAAAATTGCATCTGTTTTCGGGGCCCTGGCTGCAACAGTTACTTGCCGTAATTTACCAATTAGTGTAGCTGCATGGCGATCTTTTAATCCATCTCTTATGGCAAGTTGCAGTGTATGAACAGCACATCGCATATGATGAATAGTAGCAAGCTTCAATGCTTCTTCAACAAAGTTGTCTAAAAAATGTCAGCATTCTCTTCAGTTTCTAAACTTTCTCCAATACTTGCAGAGCTGTCTTCCTCTAACTCTAATATCTGTTTGTTACCTTCTTGATCTGCGTTCATCTTCTCAATTGTGCTCAACATGTTAGAAGCGTTATCTGTCACAACACATAAAACTGTTCCTTTTTAATTTCTAAATCTTCTAGAACACCCTCCACTAACTTCTGAAGGTAATCACTGGTGTGATGTGCCTGAGTGTCCTTTAATCCGAGGGTCACTGTTATTGTTTTGTTATTTTCATCCACAAATCTAACATTAATAGCGAAATAATTGACTCTGTGACGTGTGCATGCATCCATTTTAAGGAAGACAAAACGTCCTTTCAGAACTTTCTGTAGTTCTTCCTTTTTACATTTGGCCTCCTCAATTATAAGTTTCCTTATACTTTCTCTTTCCAGAGAAACACCAAGTTTTTTTGCCATTTCTCCATTTAGGCCTAAAAAGGCTGTCTGTGAAAAGGATAGTGGTAAACTATTCTTTACTACCATTTCAATAATGTGGTGGTTGAATTTTTCTGGTGTCATCCTTATGGTAACTTTGTCAGATATAAAGAATTTTCTTATTTGTGTTTGTTCTCCAGTAGATTTCTGAACGTTTTTTGTCACAGAAGTAGATGCAATGTTTTCATTGCTATCTTTCTCATTCACGGCTTCTAACACTTTGGGATGAAAACGCTGTAAGTGTCTTTTCAAATTTGATGCTCTTGTAGGTGCATTTTTATCAGGCCCACTGAAACTGCTAATTATACTAACTGGCATATAATTAGATTTTTAATATCAACATACACAGTCTTGTAAGTTGTACGTACATGGATTTATGCAAACAAATAAGCTATATATCCCAGCACTAAACCTAGACATGATTTTGTCCTATACAGAAAAACATGCACAGACATGTACTGTACACACACACACATAACACAGAGCCTACATTTTAGTACTCAGAGCATATAAACAATTTGCACTATACATAAACATTCATACATTCCTGCAGCACCACACTTACAAACCTAGGATAGACAGTTTCTTCCAGAAACATGTACACATGTCTTCCCTCATACTGACAAGCAGGCATGCAGGTTTTAAAATAAATATAAACACTTACAGTTGAATCCATTCCACCAAGTTCTTCTAAGCTCTTCTAGCAGAGAGAGGTAGTTGGGCAGAAGCTGCTGCCTTCTCCTTTTTGTGTGTTTTTTTAATTCCAATCTAAATTTAATCGGAGTCGGAGCATTGTTTGCCGACTCCGACTCCAAGTACCCAAAATTTCCTCCGACTCCACAATTCCGACTCCGACTCCACAGCCCTGCTTGGAATGCACCTCAACAGTGGAGAAATAAAACTTTAAATTAATTTCTTCTCGTACTGAACAAACACAAAGACATCAGTGATGTACATTTCCCAGAGCTGAGATATTCCAGTGAATAAATGCAAAATAAAATATATTTCTCTCTACCTTTTGTTGTTTGGGCATTTTATTTTTCAGTCACAATTGCCCAATCTCTCTTTTTTGCTTTCTTCATATCTTCTGCTAACTCTCCATTGTCTGCTGTCCATTTTGTCCTTTCTTCTCTTGTCTCTTATTTTTTCCACTTTCTCTACATCCACCTTGTTTCTTCCCTACTACACAAAATATCTGTCCCCCCCCATCCTCACTCCCCCAGTCTTTTTCTCCACCCTGATTGCAGCATCTGCCCCTTTTCAGCTCCCCAGCATCACACCCTTCCAATCCTCACCAACATCAGCTTCCTTCCAGTCCCAGCACAAGCTTGCTTCTTGTCCCAGCCACTCCCAACACAAGCTCACTTTTTGTCCCAACCCTTCCCAGCATCAGCTCCCCTCCAGTCCCAGTCCCTCCCAGCATCAGCTCCCCTTCAGTCCCAGCCCCCTCCCAGCATCAGCTCCTTCAGTCCCAGCCCCCTCCCAGCATCAGCTCCTTCAGTCCCAGCCCCCTCCCCCAGTATCAGCTCCCCTTCAGTCCTAGCCCCCTCTGTATCAGTTCCCCTACAGTCCCAACATTAACTCCTTTCCACTCCTTGCCCATCAGCAGCCGTCCTTCCGTGCCTTCCCCACAGTCACTCACCCTTTATCCTCCCTCCTCATCCTGGTGGACTGGACCTCTTTGCGGCAATCACTCTACAGACGCAGGATCATTCTCCTTAGGTCCTGCGGCTGTGATAAACTGCAGCCGCTGGCACGATCACATCACCGCACTTTTAAAAGTGAAATGGGGGAACTTCCTTCTCTTGCACAAGATACAGGAAGTTCCCCCATTTCACTTTTAACAGTGTGGCGATGCGATCAAGCTGGTGGTTGCATTTTAGCACAGCCACGGGACTGGAGAATGATTCTGCGGCTGTGTACAACAGTACATGTGAGCCGGTGAGGCAGGCTTGAGGTGTCCCAAGCCAGTGCCTCAATGGCTCATCATTTAAGCTGGCCACATGTGGTGCAGGGCCTGTTCCAGAGCTGGGCCATATGCCGGCAACATCCTCCTCTTTGGCCGTGGAAGTAACAGGCTGCTCCTGCCTCCCGCAACTAGCTTTTCATACCGCCATCCCCCTGCCATTCTTACCTTGTGTGGGTGCTGAGTTCAGGAGGTAAGCATTCACTTCTGGTGGGGGGGGGGGTTCAACTTCCAGTCCTGCTGTAAATGCGCCCTACATTTATGCACCCTTTGCAGCTGCACCACTCACACCGGGCTAAGTATGGTCCTGCCAAAAGCATTAGCAAATGTTAATCATTAATAAATGACCCCTTAATAAATGTTTTAACACATTGACATTTATGATAAAGTGACTGTCACCTCTGAACTTTGAACTCGGATATTCAATGCCAGAGCCATATTCAGCCACTGGCATTGAATATAGGGGTTGGTCAGATAGAGCATTAGCTAAATGGCTAACAGCGATATTCAGCTGCTGACCGGTTAGCTAAAGCAATAAAAGTTAGCTCAGCCTTTCTGGGGCCTAACTTTCCCGGCTGTGGGAAAACCAGCTAGTAGCTGAATATCGCCACTAGTCAGTTATCTCTGGGTGCCGCTACCGCCTCCACTCTGCTCATGCAATGCCTCGATGCTAGCCAACACAAGTATCAAGATAGTGGCTGCACTAGCATTATCTGTAGATCGGCAATTTTTTGAACCACTGTATGGATAATCTATCCAGAGAAAAATTTAGACAGCTTTTTTCAATCCTAAACTATGTGGATAACTATTCATATAGCAACACTGAATATTTCTGCTATGCAGATAAGTTGCCACTTTGCCCATGGAGCATTCCAGCACTATTTGGATAATATTAAGATGTCGGGGCGATCGGCCCTTTAAATTGAGGGCGCCATCGGGCACACGGCTGCACGCCACACTCCACATCAGAGCGATTGACCCTTTACATTGAGGGTGCCATTTTTATTTATTTATTTATTTATTTATTTAGCAAGCATTTGTAGCCCGCTCCTTCCAGCGATCAGAAGCGGGTAGGATTACTATTGTGAAACTGCCGAATCAAGGCAGGTACAAATTTTGTTTACATACAGATTGTCAGAAAAGCACATCATACAGAGTTAACACTTCTTAGCTATGGGGGAGTTCATTTACATATATACATAAATACATATATACAGGATAATCTTCTTGGACACAGTGGTCAGGGGCTGCTCCATCTGTGAGTTCAGTTCAGGTTGAAATGTGATTGGAAAATGTGCGTTTTGAGTTTCTTTCTGAAGTCTAGAAGGTCATTGCTAGCTCGTAGTTCTGGTGGGAGTTGGTTCCACAGTGTTGGCGCCGCATATGAGAAAGCCCTGTGGCTGGTGTTAGCTTTGGCAGATCTTATATCTGTTGGAGTGTGAAGGATGTTGGAATTGTGGGTTCTTCTGTTTCGGGTAGGAGGTTGCCATCAGGCGCACGGCTGCACACCGCACTCCACGTCGGGGCGATCGGCCCTTTAAATTGTGGGTGCCATCGGGCGCACGGCTGCACGCCGCACTCCACATCGGGGTGATCGGCCCTTTACATTGTGGGCACCATCAGGCGCACAGCTGCACGCCGCACTCCACATCGGGGTGATCGGCCCTTTAAATTGTGGGCGCCATCGGGCACATGGCTGCACGCCGCACTCCACGTTGGGGCGATAGGCCCTTTAAATTGTGGGCGCCATCAGGCGCAGGGCTGCATGCCGCACTCTACGTCAGGGTGATCGGCCCTTTACATTGTGGGCGCCATCGGGCGCGCCCACATCTGGCGGGCCCGCACCTGAGGGCCTTGCCAGAGGGCCCTTTGGCGTGGCCCTTAGGCGGTGACCAAAGGCGTGGGCCTTTACACCCAGCACCATCTCAGCACCAGCTAAGCACCAGGAAGCATTAGGGTGAAGAACAGGACCAAATCCTTCTCCACACCTCACCTCCTGACCCCAACCGGCTCCCATACAAGTAAGCACCCACCTCTGCTACCCACTGCCTGATGACTCCATTGCTACCCACCCCTCCCTCACTATCGTTACCCCATCACCCACAATTAATTCTATTTCATCGACCTTGCTACCCATTGCCTACATTGAACTGCTACTCGTTGCCTGCTTTGAACCTGCTACCCATTGCCTGCATTGAACTGCTACTCATTGCCTTCTTTGAACCTGCTACTCATGCCTGTACTGAACAAACTACCTACTGCTTGCATTGAACCTTACTACCCATTGCTACATAGAACTGTGCTGCACAGGCTATAGTCTCCCCGCTACCCATTGATTGTATTTTTGCTTATATTGCATAGCGTGTTGTCCCAACTTGTATATCAACATATACTGCATAGTGTGTAGGTTCCCTACCCTCCTCATTGCTTGTAAAATAACATACACTGCTTAACCCCACTACTCCTTTTCCATGGCCCCCCATCTCATTGTCCTTCTCTTTTTCATACTCCCCAACTGCCTCCCCTCCTACCAGCACCCTCACTCCTCTCCCCCCTACTCCCCCTCTACCTTCCTCATTTCTCCCTCCACTCTGTCTTCTAACCTAGCATCTGCTCTTGAGCTCCATTACACCCTCCCCCTCATTCAACCTGGCCCCCTCTCTTTAAGGCAACCCCACCCTCGCTTCCACCGTACTGCCTCTGCTTTACCCCGCTCTCTACTACTACTACTCCTTCTTTCATCAGGTAATATCACCCCCCGCCCTGCCCCCCCCCCTTTTCTCTCACACTGTAAGAAGAGTTCCTCATGTTCCTTATCTAATCTCATCCATATCCCTCTCCTCTCCCCCTCTACCCACCCTCACTCATGCCCCAATCACTCATCTAGAGATATCAACCCCAACCCTATCCCTTTTAGAGTTCTGTCTCACTCTAAAAAGAAACCCTCACGTAACCTATCTAATATCATCAATATCCTTCTTCATTCCCCTTCTACGTCCCCTCCCTCATACCCCTCATGGAGGGCACACTCATCCAGAACCACCCACCCATATCCCGGCCCCTCTAAATCCCTATACCACTCTGGAAATAGATCCTCACGCAACAGCCCCCCTAGACCACCTTCTTACTCTGGAAAGAAATCCTCACGCAACTTATCCAACCTTATTCCATGTCCCTCTCCTTTCCCCCTCCACGCTCCCATTCTCATGTGCCCTATGGAACGCATGCTCAGTCGCCAACAAACTCCCTTTTACTCATGATCTCTTCATCTCTAATGCGCTACACCTTCTTGCCCTAACTGAAACCTGGCTCCACCCAGATGATACCACATCCACTGTTGCTCTCTGCCACGGGGGATACCAGTTCTCCCATACACTTCGCTCCACCAGCCGTGGTGGTGGAGTTGGGCATCTACTTTCCCCCTCCTGCCAATTTCAACCCTTCCTGCTGTCCCAGTCACATTTCTCCCTCTCTTTTGAAGTCCACTCCATTCGCCTCTTTACACCACTTCCCCTCCGAGTAGCTGTTATCTATCACCCACCCGATAAATCCACATCAACCTTCCTTACCGATTTCGACTCCTGGCTTTCCGTCTTTCTGGATCCCTCTTCCCCCACTCTTATTCTTGGTGACTTTAACATTCACGTCGATAACCCCTCCGATCCCCATGCCTTAAAGATCTTTGCCCTCACCTCCTCATTCGACCTCCAACTTTACTCCACAGCCCCCACCCACCTGCATGGCCACTGCCTCGATCTAATAGTCATCTCCAACTCCTCTCCCTCAAACTTCCACAACTCAATCCTTCCCTCATCTGACCATCACCTTTTAACCTTTAATCTTCAGCTTCCACCATCTCCACCTCGTCCTGTCGCCTCCAACCTATTTAGAAACCTTCATAATATTGATCCCCTGACCCTCTCCTCCACCATTTCTCCTTCTCTGTCCTCCGTCGACGAGGCAGTATCCTCTTATAATGCTGCACTATCCTCAGCTCTCAACACTCTTGCCCCACCAACCCCACGCCCCGTCCGACGTTCTGTTCCCCAGCGCTGGCTTTCTTCCACAACCCGCTATTTGCGCATCTGTGTCCACTCTTCTGAATGTGTCTGGACCAAATCCCGCTCCCCGGAAGACCTTCTACACTTCAAATTCATGCTTGGCTCCTTCCAGTCGGCCATAGCACTTGCCAAACAAGAATACTACATCCATCTGACTAAGTCCCTTGCATCTGATCCTCACCGCCTCTTTAATACCCTCAATTCCCTCCTTAAGTTGCCCCCGCCCCTGGTCCCGCCCTCCCTTTCCGCCCAAACCCTAGCCGACTACTTCCATGACAAAATCCACAAAATTACCCTCCAATTCCCCACTTCCTCATCTACCTCTCCCCCTCCCCAATTCTCCCCCTCAGCCATTCCTCCTCTTCTACCCTCTCCTCTTTCCCTACGATCTACGAAGACGAAACCGCACTCCTTCTTTCCTCCTGCAAACCCACCACCTGTTCCTCTGACCCCATCCCCACCCATCTCCTACACCCCATCTCCCTTACCGTTGTCCCCTCCATCTCTCATGTTCTCAACCTTTCACGCTCCACTGCTACTGTCCCTGCCAACTTCAAACGTGCTGTTGTCACACCTCTCCTCAAGAAACCCTCACTCGATCCCACCTGTCCTTCCAACTATTGACCCATCTCCCTCCTTTCCTTCCTATCTAAACTACTAGAACGAGCAGTCCACTGCCGCTGCCTCAACTGCCTCACCTCCCAGGCCCTCCTGGACCCACTACAATCCGGCTTCCATCCCCTGCACTCCACTGAAACGGCTCTTACCAAAGTCTCCAATGACCTATTCCTGGCTAAATCTAACGGCCTCTATCCTCATACTTCTCGACCTCTCCGCTGCTTTTGACACCGTCGACCACAATCTTCTGCTCACCACCCTCTCCTCACTTTGTTTCAAAGGCTCCGTACTATCTTGGTTCTCCTTCTACCTCTCCCATCGCTCCTTTAATGTATGCTCCGGTGGCGGCTCCTCCTCCTCCCCCACCTTGCTCCATGTTGGTGTACCCCAGGGATCCGTCTTAGGCCCCCTCCTTTTCTCTCTCTATACCCAATCCCTTGGCGCGCTTATCTCCTCCCATGGCTTACAGTACCATCTCTATGCCGATGCTCCCAAATCTACCTCTCTACACATAATATCTCACCAGCAATCCAGACCAAGATCTCTGCCTGCCTTTCTGACATCGCTTCCTGGATGTCTCACTGCCACCTAAAACTAAACATGGCCAAGACTGAGCTCCTGGTCTTTCCCCCCAACTCCTCCCCTCCTCTTTCCCCCTTCTCAATCTCCATGGATGGATCTACGATCCTTCCTGTTCCCTCAGCCCGCATTCTAGGGGTTATCTTCGACACCTCTCTTTCTCCACAAATATCCAGCTGGTAGCTAAGACCTGCCGCTTCTTTCTCTACAACATTAGCAAAATCTGCCCTTTCCTTTCTGAACACACTACCAAAACGCTTATCTACTCCTTAGTCTCCTCTCGCCTCAACTACTGCAACCTACTCCTTGCTGGTCCCCTGCGAGCCATCTCTTTCCCTTTCAATCAATACAAAACTATGCTGCTCGATTTATTTTCCGCCAGTCTTGCCATGCCCATATTACCCCACTTCTCAAGTCACTTCACTGGCTCCCTATCCAATTCCGCATCCAATTCAAACTTCTCCTACTGACCTATAAGTTCATTCACTCTGTGGCCCCTCTATACCTCTCATCTTTTATCTCTCCATACATTCCCTCTCGTCAACTTTTCTCCGCTAACAAATTACTTCTTTTTAGGCCTTTCACTCTCACCGCTAACTCCCGACTTCCCTCCTTTCACCTTGCGGCTCCTTACATGTGGAACAGCCTACCTCTTCCCATACGCCAGGCACCCTCCCTGGCCCTCTTCAAATCCAGGTTGAAAACTCACCTCTTCACAATCGCTTTCAGATCCTGACTCCCATCAATTTTCATGACTGAGTAGTAAGACCATACTGTGCTTTGCACCATATTGACTACGGCTCTGTATTGTCTTGTTTTTTGACTAATGCTCTGTATTGTCTCTAGATTGTAAGCTCCGACGAGCATGACTCTGATGGGCAGGGACTGTCTCTTGTATGTTATCTGTACAGCGCTGCGTGCGTGGCGCTATATAAGTGCATAGTAGTAGTAGTAGTATGTCAGGATATTCAGTGGATAAGTGCTTTAGAAAATTGGCCCACTGGTTTGCATTTAGCCACAGTAGCTGGTGTTTAAAAATAATATAATCATTGCCATGGCTGAATATTATTTGGTCAAATTTCTCCTAAAACAAATACAAATGTAACTCTGTCATCTGATAAGATTAATGACTGGAATTGTAACATATTCATCTGATAAGTATCTTTTTTCTGTCTTTTTAATTTAGTGGGAACCATATCTTTCAAGGGCTCGCTGCTGGCATAGCTGTAAATGAGAATGGACGAGGCCAAATAACAGGTATAAGAACACAAGGAAATATATTTTGGCAAATAAATATTTGGAGTTTTCTGTTAATTGACTGCACCATACATGCACTTTACCCATTTGATTCTCATACTACTGACATATTCTTTGTTGATACTGGTGCTGACTTGTATATCAATCATACAAACTTGTTGGTCAACCATGATAACAAGCAGTTTAATTACGTCTCTTATTCCCCTGCCCCCATTGCTGTCAGATGTTCTTATTTCATTTATAGGTGCCAGGAAAGAAAATCACAAAGTGTTCACCATGTTCTACTATGTGTCATAAACCTGCCCTATCTGTAATATATTAAGGATGCCATGGAATACCCACTTGTACTTCTATAGAGAATGCTTCTTTTCATCATTCCACAGAAAGATTTAGATTTGCTGCTATTAAATTCAAGGAACACAAGTAAAGCCTCCTTTAGTAGCACGAGATGATCATTTATTGCTCCATTAATATGTTCATAAAAATACTCAGTTGAGGGGATTGCTAGGTAGAGTGGCATCTGGTCTGACAGACCTTTCAACTCTAGGCAACCAGTTCAAATACTGCGTAGACCCAGGGCTGGCGTAACCATTAGGCAAACTAGGCAGTCTTCCAGAGCATTGGCCCTTCAGGAGGATTGCTTCTGCTTCTGGTTTGCATAAACAGGAAGTCTGCATTGGAGGAGGAGGAAGTGCAACTAATAAGACTGAAATGCAGGAGCCCTAAGGTAAGCGCTGTGTTGCAGTTTCATAGCCATTGCTGCCATTGCAGGCCCGGAGTAGGGGGGCAGCAAGATGGAGGGCTTTCCTAGGGTGCCTCCAGTCCTTGCACTGGCCCTGCTTAAACCAGCAGTTACCAAAAACTCTTTGTGATTACCACTGCCTGTGCTTAACCTTTTCTGTATATGTATATATAAGAGGAGGGCAATATTCAAAAGCACTTATCGAATTAGCAGCATCTGCTAACTGGATAACTGCCGCTGAAAATGATATTTAGCAGCACCATATGGATAGTGCCACTGAATAGTCTCTCTGACTGTCTTGGCATTATCCAGATAGTGCCAGTGCAGTCTGAGGATGAAGCAAGGATGGAACTGCGAGTTTTCCATGTAGCTGCAATATTCAGCACCACTGTACAGCTAGCTAGCCAGATAGCTTAGGACACCAAAAAGCTGTCCTAAATGGCTGTCCATCTAGCTGTCTGTATAGTGATACTGAAAATCCCTGCTCTATGGGTTGTACCGGCACTAACTGCTGTGACCAGATTTTCCTGCTGGCCACTATTCAGATACTGACACTGAATATCTGGCTTTTATCTAGCCACTTTGGCCATTGTTAAAAATTCACTACTTCTCCGGAAACAAGCAGGAAACACTGGTCAACATTGAAATCGTTACTGACTTTAAAAGGCCCTAATCTGTAGTATCTTGGTGAGCTGAACACGAATATAACATTTAAAAAATTTTATTGGCTCTCGTTTTGAAGATATTGCATGTAGTTCATTTTTGACGTTTCACCGTGTAAATTTATCCAGTAGGACATCAGTAACATCCCAAATAAGCCTTGAATGATGTAATATTGCATCACATTGCATAATACCAGCATGCACACATCATCCAGAGTTTATTGCATCATTTTCTGATGCAATGCAATACTACTGCCAGACGGCTGCTGAAGCCATCTGACGTCAGCAGTGTACTATACGCAGTCGGAAAGGTTGAGCATTTAAAATATTTCAGACTGTGTGCGAGACAGTTTAAGCTACTGTTACATGTTTATTTATTTATTTATTTATATTCTCTTATATACCGCGCTATTCTGCATCAGTGCGGTTTACATTGAACAAACTGAAATTACATTGAACAGGGTATTGTAACTTGAAGATAACTAATTTACAGGGAACATGGGCGATGGAGGGTTAAGTGGCTTGCCCAAGACCGCAAGGAGCACCTGTGGGACTAGAAACCCTAGTCCTTCCGGCCCAAGGTTGCTGTCCTCTAGTGGGATTTGAACCCCCAACCTTCCGGCCTGAAGTACCTTGCCTGAAGTATGTTGTTGTTACCTGAAGTATGTTGTTGTTAAGTGCCGTCGAGTCGGAGTCGACTGCATTCATGAGTGGTTTGCTCTTTTTCAACTTTTGCTTGAGTTTGCATACTAGTAGTTGATGATCTGTACCACAGTCAGCTCCAGGTTTTGTCTTTGTTGATGTTACAGAGCTTTTCCATCGTTGATTTCCACATATGTAGTCAATTTGATTTTTATATAATCCATTCGGTGAAGTCCATGTGTACAGTCGCCGCTTGTTACATGTAACTTTTATTAATCATATAATTTTAGCCATTTAGGTACAATACAGAACAGTAATGCTGCAAAAGTGCATTAATACTGAAAGTAAGCTCATCTGTACAGGGTGGTGTACACAATCAGACTGTCAAAGAAAACCTGAGAAAGAGTTAATTTTGTTCAGAACTTTGCTTAGAAATAAACTTTATATATTTGCTTACTAAATAGGTGAAGAGGTACAAGTCCTGTAAATATGAAAAGGGGCAGGCTGTCCTCTAGCCTTGCAGTCTCAGGGTTATTAGATATCAAGCAGTCAGCAGTAAACAGTTATGTCTTGGAATACATGTATGTCTCATCATACTGACCTATGCTGATTAGAAATTGACCTATGATGTGATAAATACGTAATATCTGACGTGGAATAATAAAGTGAAATTATGCTGTATCCTCCAAAAGAGCCTTATAAATAAAGTGAACCATAGCTAATAGTTTAGAGTAAACAAAGAGAACTTGTTTCTATTTGTTTCTCTCCACAAAGCTTTGGTGTATCTATATAGAAGTGTCTGGTATTTTATTGCTGTCTTTTAGATTCCTTCTTATTGCTTTGAAAGTAGTTTTCTGTGACTCGAAGAGCCCTGCAGGTTGCTGGTGAGGGGGGAGGGGGGCAAACGGAAGCCCACAAATACCGTTGACAATTTCTGCTACATTTGTGGGGAAGTGACAGTTGCCAACCAGAAGAAAAGTATCACTTCTCAACTGAAGAAGGCATATCATCTTTACTTCGGATGCAAGATTGGTGACCAAGACAAGCCTTGGGCCCCGCATATATGCTGCACTACATGTACAACACAGCTTTCACAGTGGTTGAATTGCAAAAGACCATCGGTGCCGTTTGCAGTCCCCATGGTGTGGAGAGAGCCAAGCAACCACATAAATGACTGTTACTTCTGCTTGGTTTCTCCTCTTTCCGGCGGAATAACGAAGCAAAAGAAGTTGAGCATAGTCTACCCAAACATTCCGTCTGCATTGAGACCAGTTCCACATGGTGAGGGACTTCCTATTCCAGAACCTCCATCAGAATATTCTCTTGATTCATCTGAGGAGGACAAGGGTGAGCCGACCTGTTCTTCTCCTGGTCCGTCAGCATGCAGTGACCCAGATTTTCACTGGGATGCATTATCAACTCCACACAGGAAGAACTAAATGACCTGGTTCATGATTTGGACTTATCCAAGAACAAGGCAGAATTGCTAGGATCAAGACTCCAACAATGGAATCTTCTAGAAGAAGATGTCAACATTACTCCATATCGAAAGCGCCACCAGCAGTTGGAGCCTTTCTTCAGAAAGGAAAGTAATATGGTATTCTGTTCTGATATTGAAAGCCTCATCAATGCCTTAAAAATCACTCATGCCCCACAAGACTGGAGACTATTTATAGACTCTTCGAAACTGAGTCTGAAGGCTGTGCTTTTGAACAATGGAAACCGTCTTCCATCTATTCCAGTACCGCATGCCATCCACATGAAAGAGACATACGATAACTTAAAGCATCTACTGACTTCCATTAACTATAACAAGTACAGCTGGCACCTCTGTGGTGACTTGAAGGTAGTTGCCCTTTTAATGGGACTGCAGCAGGGATATATAAAATACATGTGTTTCTTATGTGAGTGGTGTAGCTCTTTTGGGGCAGGACCTCCTACCTGGATTCCAACTTGGATTCTTAGGCTTTACCTAGCCCTTCTAACAGGAAGGAAGAAATCAAGACACATACACAAAAAATTAATTATATTAATTCCAGAGCTCTAGAAGGAAGACCTTCAGAGAGTCCAAATCATGGCTTCTCCCTAACTATCTTCAAAAATCTTCTGCCAGAGATCTGCCTTTTATTAAGAAGTATCAGCTGACATAGTTAATTTTTGATTAACATAGGATGATATTATTCATGTTACAAAATTACAGGTCTGGAATAAAATCTGCTTACAGGGTTATTTTTCTGCTGATGCTTTGCAAAAACGCATAAAAAAACGGAAGTTACAAGGCCATGATTATAATTACCAAGTGACAGTAGGTGTCACTGTAATTCTTTCATTATACAAAAGCTGATTAGTTACACTATAAGTTCTGTCTAAATTATGTTAATTTCCCAAGCTTTATTTGATTTCCAGTTATATGTTGACCTAAGGTCTCTGATTCTCGGAAAGTTTATGCAATAATGCTGATGTTAGTTATCTAATTTTCGACCTATCATCTACCACAAAAGAGAGGCAGAACTGTCTGTATCCCAAGATTTTGCAGAAGCTACCCTTTGCACCAGTAACTATTTACACAACTTTGTTAGCCAATCTCTGTTGCAATTCACTGTCAGAAATTTTTCACAGAGAGAAAGACAGAAGCTTCTATCTAAAAATGTATGATTCAGTTAAGCCTGGCATTACAATAAGCCTATATATTTTCACCTATAGCTACCTTTACAGTCCTGTTTCTTCATCAGTACCTGTGCTTGCATCACTGTCTGTATCTACATAAGAACATAAGATATGCCATACTGGGTCAGACCAAGGTCCATCAAGCCCAGTATCCTGTTTCCAACAGTGGCCAATCTAGGTCATACGTACCTAGCAGTTTCCCCAAAAGACACAGGTTCCACAGTGCTTGTACTGGGTCAAGCTTTGATATCCTGGGTCCCTTCTTAATAATGGTCTATGGACCTTTCCTCCGGGAACTTGTCCAAACCTTTTTTAAACCCAACTACACTAGCAGCCTTTACTACATCCTCCGGTAACAAATTCCAGAGTTTGATTACACGTTGAGTGAAAAAAATATTTTCTTTTATTAGTCTTAAATAGTTTACCCTGTAGCTTCATTGCATGTCCCCTAGTCTTTCTATATTCTGATAACGTAAACAATCAATCTACGTTTACCCGTTCCACTCTGTTCATTAATTTATAGACTTCTATCATATCTCCCCTCAGCCTTCTCTTTTCCAGGTTAAAGAGCCCTAACCTTTTTAGCCTTTCTTCATAGGAGTATCCTTCCATCCCCTTTACCATTTTGGTGGCTCTTCTCTGAACCTTTTCTAAAATCGCTATATCCTTTTTAAGATACGGCGACCAGAATTGCACACAATATTCAAGGTGCGGTCTCACCATGGAACGATATAGAGGCATTATAATATCCTTTGTTTTATTTTCCATTCCTTTCCTTATGATACCTAGCATTCTATTTGCTCTCTTGGCTGCCGCTGCACACTGGGCTGAGGGGTTTTAACATTTTATCCACAATGACGCCTAAATCTTTTTCCTGGGTGGTGGTTCCTAATGTGGAACCTTGCATCTTGTAACCATAGTTTGGGTTGTTCTTCCCTAGGTGCATAACTTTGCACTTGTCCACATTAAATTTCATCTGCCATTTTGATGTCCGGTCTTCCAATTTATGAAGATCCTCTTGCAATTTTCCACAATCCTCTTGGGTTTTAACAACTTTAAATAGTTTTGTGTCATCTGCAAATTTGATAACCTCACTCGTTATTCCACTTTCCAGGTCATATATGAATATGTCAAAAAGCAGCGGACCCAGCACAGATCCCTGGGGTACACCACTATTCACCTTTCTCCATTGGGAAAATTGGCCATTTAGCCCTACCCTCTGCTTTCTATCTTTTAACCAGTTCCTGATCCGCAGTAGTACACTGTCTCCTATCCCACGACTCTTTAGTTTTGCCAGACGTCTCTGATGAGGGACCTTGTCAAAGGCTTTCTGAAAGTCCAGATACACTATATCAACTGACTCACCTTTGTCCACCTGTTTATTCACACCTTCAAAAAAAACAACAGATTAGTAAGACAAGATCTTCCTTGTCTAAAGCCATGTTGGCTGTCTCCCATTAGGCCATGACTATCTACATGCTCAGTAATTTTGTTCTTTATGATGGTTTCTACCATTTTTCCCGGTACTGACATCAGGCTCACCGGTCTGTAGTT
Source organism: Ichthyophis bannanicus (assembly GCA_033557465.1). NCBI lineage: Eukaryota > Metazoa > Chordata > Amphibia > Gymnophiona > Ichthyophiidae > Ichthyophis > Ichthyophis bannanicus. Next base: position 32,695 of record JAWIIG010000037.1, on the reverse strand, counting down.
TCCCGGTTCACCCCTGGAACCCTTTTTAAAAATTGGCGTTACATTGGCGATCCTCCAATCTTCAGGTATTACAGATGATGTTAATGAAAATTCACAGATTACTAATAGCAGGTCTGCAATCTAATATTTCAGTTCTTTCAACACCCTTGTATGTATACCATCCGGCCCAGGTGATTTGCTACTCTTCAGTTTATCTAATAGTTGTAATACATCTTCCCTATGTATCGATATTTCCTTCAATTCTTCCGCACCTTTAAATACCACTTCAGTCATGGGTAACATCCCTATATCTTCCTCAGTAAAGACTGAATCAAAGAATTCATTCAGTCGCTCCGCTATCGCCTTGTCGCCTCTTAGTGCCCCTTTAACCCCTCTGTCATCTAATGGACCAACTGATTCTCTCACAGGTTTTTTGCTACGAATGTACTTGAAAAAGTCTTTATTTCACGTTTTTGCTTCCGCAGCAAGCTGCTTCTCAAATTCTCCCTTTGCCTGCCTTATTAATGCCTTGCATTTGACTTGCCAGTGCTTGTGCTGTTTCCAGGTTTGGCTCTTTTTTCCATTTCCTGAAAGATGCTTTTTTGTCAACAGCCTCTCTGACCTCACCTTAAAACCATGCCGGCAGTTTTTTGGACTTTCTTCCACTTTTCTTAAAGTGAGGAATACAGCTAGTCTGGGCTTCCAAGATAAAAGTTTTCAACAACACCCAAGCTTTTTGTAAGTCTTTAACCTTTGCAACTGCTCCTTTTAGTAGTTCTATATCCATAGTACCATAACTAGGATTGTCACTATCCATGGCCAAATCAAAATTGCCATAGAAGGATGATTTATATTAGTGTAAGTTGCCTTATCACACAAGAGCTCATCAGTCTCTGCAATAGTCTCTAACCTTGTTCTGGGGCCTTGGTCAAGCCTTCCTTTCTCCCAAGTGGGATAGCCGAGCAAGGGATTGGCACTAGCGGAAGGAATGTAATCGCAGACAAAATGTAACAATTGGAGAGAAGAATATCCAGCACCCAGCTCTTGTTGAGGCTCACAAAATCCTGCTACCGCCCCTTCACATCAAAGTTGGTATGATGAAAAACTTTGTGAAAGCCATGGACCGCACTTCGCCAGCTTTCCGATACCTGCATGAAAAATTCCCTCGACTCAGCGAAGCAAAGATTAAAGAGGGAGTTTTTGTGGGTCCTCAGATTTGAGAGCTCTTCAAAAATGACCGGTTCAACAACTTGCTGCAGGGTGATGCGAAACAAGCATGGAATGCTTTTCGCCTAGTGTCAACTAACTTTCTCGGGAATGTTAGGGCAGAAAACTACAAGGAACATGCTGATGCAGTATCAGAAACTTGGCTGCAATATGTCTCTAAAGATCCATTTCCTTGATTCCCATCTCGATTTCTTTCCTGACAACTGTGGTATGGTTAGTGATGAACAGGGCAAACATTTTCACCAGGATATCGCAATGATGGAGCAAAGATACCAGGGAAAATGGTCCACTACAATGCTGGCTGACTACTGCTGGACCCTCCCCAGAGAAGCTCCCAAACAGCTGTACAAGAGACAGGCAAAAAAATCTAAGAAGTAGTCTATGACTTGGTTTTTTACAGATATTAACCGAAGGCCTATTATATTTACTATTGACATGCATTTCATGATGTAAACATTAATTCTTGTAGATTACAAAAAAACTAGACTCAACTTTGCAATTTCACTGTCATATTCGTGTTCAGCATATAAAAATTGATAAGAAATGACTATTTTTATTTCAGTAACATGACGTTTGTAAAAATTTGTTGACCAGTGAAATCAATCCTCACATATAGGTGACGTCAGCACTGATGGAGCCTGTGCAGATTCACTCCCCAGCTTTCAAAGAAAGCCTTTGGGAGTTTGCGTGGTCAGCTTCCCGCCCGGGGGTGCCATCTTACCTCAGTCTACTTTTTTCCGCGGAGCCCTGCAGATGCTCCGTATGTTTCCCTAATAGAAATTAATTTTTTTGCTGACTGCCTCAAGCATTTTTTCCTGCTTTTTTGCCGGTTCAGTTCCTCGATCACCTTCCGTCACCCAATAGCGCCCTCACCTCGACATCGCATTTTTCTCGAGTATCTTTTTCTTCTTTTCTTTTTGTGGGTGCGGGAGTTCCCTTGCACCATTCCTGACTGAGATGTGTGAGTTTGACCTTGCGGGTGCCGTGTTTTCTGCTATGTCTGCGGTCTGTGGATTTAAGCACTGTGGCAAGTACTCCTGCACGATGTCCATTACCTACTGCCACAGTTGCTGTCTTCGCTGCTTAGGGCCCGACCACGACAATTCCTCCTGCCCACTCTGTCTCCAAATGTCAGCCAAGAGCCGGAAGAAGCAGCATCAGCAGCATGAGGACTTGTTTCCCTCAAAGGCCTTGGTTGTCTGTCCCGGCGTCACGTGGATGAGCAAATTCCTAGCCTCGAGTCGCAGAGCCTCTGATCGGGGATCATCCTCCGATGACCTCCCCAAGTTGTCTCTGCTGAGGTCAGACACAGTCTGACCCCAGCGCTGGAGATAAGTCTTTGGATACCTGGGCTCAGAGCCCTCGCCTTGACACTGAGGGCAATGGTTGGGAGCGGCCCCCTAAGCTGCCCCAGTGGGATAAGACTCCCATTGGGTTGGAAGATCATGCTTGATCCCCTGGCGGGATCATCATAGGTGATTTCCCTCCAAGGGACCCAGATCTGGGCTCGATGCCATCAAAACCTGAACTGGTGGCTGCAGAGCCAACTGGTCTTGAGATCAGGATGGCAGCCCTGCAGCACAGCCTTGCTGCCTTCCTTGCGGTGCAGCACAGCCCAGCACCTGGCACCTCTGGGTTACCGGTGCCAACCTCAGCCCACTCCTCGGCTCGAACCTCTCCAGAGGAAGTCCAGCCTGTTTTGGAAGACTGATGAGGAGTCCCCCAACAGCATGCTAAACAGAGATGTTCCCTCAGAGCCGTCTCCTCTGCAGGAGCGCCGACGGTCCCTGCCCGAGGACTTGGTGTTTCTGGACTTCGTCCAAGGGATGGCAAAGGCTTTGGCCTTCTTGGCGGAGCCAGAGATTGAGCCTCGTATAGAGGACCTGGAGATCCTCCAGTACGAGGCCCCTCTGAGGGAAGCACTGAGAGTGCCAATTCCCCCATTCTCGAGCGCTTACTGTTCAGGATGTGGGAGAGTCCAGTGACGGTGCCTGTGGTGAGCCACCGACTTGATTCCCGGTATCAGGTCAGCAAGAGCCCAGGGTTCCATAAGGCACAACTGCCGCACAACTCTATGGTGGTAGAGTCAGCCATGTGTTGCTTCAAGTCCAGAAGATACACTCCTTCATGCCTCCAGGCAGGGAAGCCTGCACAATGGATGCTTTTGGCGGGTGGTGCTACCAGGGCGCGATACTTACCACCCAGATCCAAGCGTACAAGCATGTACCTCCAGGACTAGCAAAGGAGGAGAGCACTCAAGTGCTTCTGGACCTTTGTCTCCACAGTCAAGGAATGCTCCAAGTTTCAAACTCAAGCTGCCTTTGACGGTTTCGAGTCCGTAGCACGTGTGGCTGCAGAAGGCATTAATACACGCTGCATGGCCTAGCTACATGGACTTGAAGCAATGGGTGCAGGACAAGCTGGCTAATGTCCCATGCTGGGAGAAAATCTCTTCAGCAAGCCCCTGACAGGCAAGGCGGCCGAGCTGGAGACAGAGTTCCCGACCAAAACCAGGCTGTCCAGGAAGACAGCTGACTCCTCCCGGCAGAAGATCTTGAGTAAATAGTCCTTCCTCCCGAAGGGGAAGAAAGCTTATGGGAAACACCATCAATTTCAGGCCTACCAGGCTCCCCAACAGGGTCAGCAGGCCAAGGGCCAGGGGCATGGCTTCTATAAGCCGAAGGCCCCCAAGCCCCAAACAGCACCCCAGCCGCAACCTGGGGGGAAGGTGTTTGACTCCTTGACCACTAGGCTACTCCTTTGCTGGTACAGGGCTGCTGCATTCTTTCAGATTTTGTACTCTTCCCTTTTGAATCATTTTCTATTCAGAAAGAAAATTGCGCAGCAAAGTTTTGGCAGGAGTGAAACTGATTGTATTTTTTTCATTTCTCTGAAACACATGAAAGAGATTTTTTTAAACATCAATTAAAAGCTCTCACAATTGTGCACGCATCTGCTTGTTATGGTATTCTCTTCTATTCTTTAAAAGACAAAAGCATCACTGGTGTAACAATTGCACACTTCTGAACTAGCTGGACAGTCATTTATGCTCTTCATCAAATCTGATCAGTAAGAACGGAACTAATTAATTAGTGTATTCTATTCACAACCTAAAATGCATTCCTGATGATGATGTTTCAGAAAACATTGTTTACTATTGATTTTTTAACCAGAAGCTAGCACCAATTAGGAACTTGATCTAGTGCTGCTCAGTGTACTCTTCTGCCTTCAAATGGAAATGTCATGCTGCCCTAACAGATTGTTCTTTTCAGTTGTGAACACAGAAGCCTTTTTATCCTTCAGAATTACCCTGGCTAGATCAGAATGTATCAGGATTTTTTCATGCCAGGACATTTTTGGTTTTAGTTTTTCAGCTTCCCTCAGAAGGCCAGAAGGGGTGACATTCCACAACAGAGCAGAAACGAGATAAAGCACATTTATGCAGATAGATCTTTTTCCATTTTTTTGAAAGGGAGAAATGAGAGTGGAGCAGTAGCCTGGTAGTCAGGGCAGTAACTTAGACCCAGAAAGATCAAGGTTCAAATCCTGCTGACATTCCTTGTGGCCTTGGGCAAGCTATTTAACCCGCCACTGTCTCGGGTACAAATTTAGATTGTAAGCCCTCTGGGGGACAGAAAATTAACTACTGTACCTGAATGTAAATCACCTTGAACTGGAAAGGTATGAGCTAAATACTAATAAATAATAACATATAGCAACCATATTTTTCATAGATCCCAAGTAAACAAATTATTTTCAAAACAGTTTTGAAAGACAGGAGATGAAACCATTTTTAAATACATTTATCTTACCTCATTGAAGGAAATACTAGCCTTCCTCAGACGTTGCAACATTAGAGAGCCAACGAGAGACTGCTCCTGAATAAGTCTCTTATAAAACATTTAAAGCATTTTGGTGGTGATCTCCCATTTATTAAGGGGATAGAATCCCCAATCCCAGTATGTATTTTTCTCCTAGTGTTAATGCCAGGCTTCCTACATGGGTTTGCTCTGCCCTGGAAGTTGTTGGATGCCTGACTTCAGCAATTTGAATCTTTGTTGATATAACATTCAAGTCTGAACTATTAGCCACTTCTTGCCTCCAAATATAGTTCTCTGCAGCAGAGCAAGAAGGGACACTAAAGTAGAAAGCAATTATAATAGCCACTTTTATTCTGATCAGTGAAAACACTAATTTAGCCAAATGTACTATATAAATATCCCCTTGTTTTCATATGTGATCATTAGGAGAAGGCTCTACGATTGATTTAAACTACTACTACTACAAAACCAAGCTACGAAGAGTTGAACGAAAATGGCAAAAATCCACACTCAGTACTGACAAAGTTCTCTATATTGAAATGCTCAAAACTACCGATCCGCAACTGATGACACAAAACGCAACTATCATACCAAACTACTCAACAAATCGCTCAATCACCCTAGAGAACTGTTTGACCTCATCGAACGACTCACTAGATTGCCTACCACCACCGACTCTGACACTACCATCAGCCCCTTACAGCTAGCCAATCACTACAAACAACTCCACCCTATCCCAATCTCCCCCCCTACCCCCACACAAACACTCCCCCCCAACACATGGTCAACCTTCAACCAAATTAGCAAGGAAAACAGAGAATCTATCATCTCCTCCTTCAACACAACCACCTCCCCTTTAGATTCCTGCCCAGTGAGCAGGTAAACAAACTCTCAACCCCATACTCACAAGATTCAGCCAAACTGCCCTCCAACAAGGTCAAATGCCCGACTGCCTAAAATTATCCTCTATACACCCTGCCCTAAAGAAACCTAACCTCAACCCACTGGACCCCACATCGTACAGACCCATTGTCAGACTATCCTTTGCAGCAAAGATCCTTGAAAAAAAACATCCAACAACTACACGTCAACAACAACCACCTTCTCGATCCCCAAAAACAGATTCTGCTCCCTCATGAACACACTCATAAAAGGAATTCAAGACAAAAAACAAGGATACATCTTAATCTTCCTAGAATCTCCGCTGTGTTTGACACAGTCTGTCACAACATCCTCCTCCAGCGACTACAATCAATGGAATCAGACACTGTACTAAACATAGAAATATGATGACAGAAAAAGACCACATGGCCTATCTAGTCTGTCCTTCCATAACAACAACTACAACAGTCCCCTTTTTACCTTTACAGATCCTCTGTGTTTGTCCCATGCGTTTTTGAATTCAGTTATTTATTTATTTATTTTATTTATCTTTTTCTTCTATACCGCCCCTTCCAGAGATCAGGGGCGGTTTACATGGAACAAGTAAACAAATTTGTATACTACTGTATACATTACATGGAACAGAGATTTCTAACTTTATACAGATAATAGTGCATTAAACTGTCGGAACTATTTACATTTTGTATACTTTTATAAATTTCTGTATCATAATATTGATCAGAATTTTCTAACTTTTTACAGATAGTGAGGCGAGGAACTGCCAAACTATTTACAATGGTTAATTATCAAAGGTTATATACAATGAATTACAGGGTGAAGCATTCGTTAGTCATGTGTGTGTGGTGGAATTTATTTCCATTTTTTTATTCGTGGGTGTCTGTGGTGGGTGTCTGTGTGTGGTTAGTTGAGTGTGATTTTAGGGTTTTGTGTTTGTGTCTGGGGATGTTGTGTGGTTGGACTTGGGGGTATGGGATTTCAAAGTGTTCGGAGAAAAGGTATGTTTTGAGTTCCTTCCTAAATTGGGTGAGGTCTTTTATGATCCGAAGGTTTATTGGGAGATCATTCCAGAGCATGGGGGCAGTGAATGTGAAGGCCCTGGTGCTGGTGGATTTTTTAGTTTTCTTCAATGATTTTGGTATTTCAAGTGAGTGTGCTGCGTTTAGTCTGCGAGCTCTTGATTCGGATGGGGCGTGTAATAGTGTGGATAGATATGAGGGGGCGATGTCGTTCAGGAGCTTGAATGTGGTTAGGAGAATTTTGTATCTGATTCTGCTGTTTATAGGGAGCCAATGCAGTTCTAGAATTATAGGGGTAACATGGTCTACTAGGCAGGCTTTAGTGACTACTTTTGCACAGATGTTCTGGGCTCTTTGAAGTAGGTATGTACTTTTTTGTTACTGTCCTCATCTCTACCACCTCCACTGGGAGACTATTCCACGGATCCACTACTCTTTCCGTAAAGAAATATTTCCGCATATCACTCCTGAATCTATCCCCCTTCACCCTCATCCCATGTCCCCTCGTAGCAGAACTTGCTTTCAATTGAAAGAGGCTCTCTCCCTGAACATTTATGCCACGGAGGTATTTAAACATCTCAATCATATCACCTCTATCCCACCTTTCCTCTAAGGTGTACATATTAAGATCCTTCAGTCTGTCCTCATATGCTTTATAATGAAGACCACTAATCATTTTAGTAGCCACCCTCTGCACCGACTCCATCCTGTTCACATCCTTTTGAAGGTGCGGTCTCCAGAATTGCACACTATACTCCAAATGAGGTCGCACCATATACAGAGGCACTATCACCTCCTTTTTTCTGCTAGCCATTCCTCTCCGTATGCACCCAAGCAACCTTCTAGCTTTTGCCATTGCCTTTTCTACCTGTTTAGCTACTTTAAGATCATCAGACACAACCATGCCTAGATCCCGCTCTTCTTTAGTGGACAAAAGTACTTCACCCCATATACTATATTGCTCCCTTGGATTGCTGCAGCCCAAATGCATGGCCTTACATTTTTTAACATTAAATCCCAGCTGCCAAATTCTAGACCATTCTTCAAGTTTAGCTAGATCCCTCCTCATGTTATCTACACTTTCCTGGGTGTCTACTCTATTGCAGATTTTGGTATCATCCGCAAAGAGGCAAACCTTACCTGAAAGCCCTTCCGCTATATCACTAACAAAGATGTTAAAAAGAATCGGACCAAGAACAGATTCCTGGGGCACACCACTGATAACATCCTTCTCCTCAGAGTGAGCTCCATTTACTTGTACTCTTTGTCGCCTCTCACCCAACCAATTTATAACCCAAGCAGTAACTTTAGGGTCCATCCCTAGGGTGCTCAGTTTGTTTATAAGTCGCCTGTGAGGAACAGTGTCAAAGGCTTTACTGAAGTTTAAATACACCACATCTAGGGCTCTCCCTCGGTCCAACTCCCTGGTCACCCAGTCAAAGAACTCAATCAGATTTGTCTGGCAAGACCTGCCTCTGGTGAATCCATGCTGCCTCGGATCCTGTAATCCGCTGGACTCCAGAAACCTCACTATTTTCTCTTTCAGCAGCGTTTCCAATAATTTACTCACCACCGAAGTTAAACTAACCGGCCTGTAGTTGTCAACCACATCCTTACTTCCGCTTTTGTGTAAAGACACCACATGAGCCTCTCTCCAGTCCTTTGGCACCACTCCCGACTCCAACGAGGCATTGAAATGGTCAGTCAGTGGAGCTGCTAGAATGTCCCTAAGTTCCCTCAGTATTTTCGGGTGTATCCCATCCGGTCCCATCGCTTTGTCTACTTTAAGTTGAGAGAGTTTCTCACGAACACAGTCTTTTGAAAATTGTTCAAGATGTCCTTTGCTTCTGTTCCTATTTGTGGGTGTTTTCTGAGGTCCTGCTCCTGGTTCTTCATCTGTGAACACAGAACAAAAATATTTGTTAAGCAATTCCGCTTTATCCTTATCAGCTTCTACATATTCCTCCCCTGCACCCTTGAGTCTGACAATACCATTTTTGCCCTTCCTCTTCTCACTAATATCTCTGAAAAATGTCTTAGCCAATGCAATAAAATGGGGGGATATTTCCTCCTCCTTTTGAATCTTTGCCACCTTGACTACTTTGCTAGCTTCTCTAAGTTTTTCCAAATACAGATGCCTGTCTTCCTCTCTCTGTGATCTCTTGTATTTCATGAAGGCCTCCCTCTTTTTCTTCACTTTATCAGCTACTTCTTTCAAAAAACATAGCAGTCTCCTTTTCCTTTTACCTTTATTTACCATTTTAACAAAAAGGTTGGTTGCCCTTAAAATATCCCCTTTCAGTTTTTCCCACAGTTTTTCTACATCCCTCAGCTGTTCCCATCCCACTAACGACTCCCTGAGGTATTGGCCCATCTTCGCAAAGTTAGTCTTCCTAAAGTCTAAGATCCTCGCCTTTGAATGGATTCTAACAGCCCTAGTCCTAATACTGAACCACACCATCTGGTGATCACTGGATGCAAAATGATCTCCCACTACAACATCAGAAACACTTTCACCATTGGTAAGCACCAAGTCCAGTATGGCCCCTTCACGTGTGGGGTCTGTTACCAATTGCCTGAATAGTTCTCCCTGTAGAGAATCCAGGATCTCCTTACTTCTAGATGATACTGCAGCAGGAATGTGCCAATCAACTTCTGGCATATTGAAATCTCCTATCAGTAGCACTTCCCCTTTCCTAGCAATGCTGCACATGTCTTCAATTAACTCTCTGTCCACCTCCTCCTCTTGTGAGGGAGGTCTGTATATCACACCAATGTAAATAGATGTCTCTTTTCCTCTTTCTAGTTCAACCCACAATGCCTCCCCTCTCCCTACTACAATGGTTCAAATCCTATTTGATCAACAGACACCAACAAACAAAAATAGGATCCACCATATTCACTCCTTACTGACAAACCTAAGGCATACCGCAAGGATCCACACTATCTGCTCCTCTCTTCAACATCTACCTTTAGCCACTCTGTACCATCATCAAATCCCACATCAGCTACCACATCTGTGCTGATGACATGATAATCTATGCACCATTCACCGCGAGTCAACCAACATATACACAACTCCTACACTGCTTCTCCGAAGTCTCCCAGTGCTTCAGTGACAAAAACCTCGCCATCAGCTACAAAAAGACAGAAGCACTATTCATAACGAGAGTCAGCACCTTCACAACTCCAACCTACCTCACACTAAATAACAACACTCAAATAAAGGTCCAACCCCAAATAAATTACTTGAGGATTACACTAGATCAAACTCTCTCCCTTAAACCCCAAGTGGACAAAACTGCCCGAGCAATATATTACAAAGCCAGAACCTTACAATGCTTATGCCCCTTCCTTGATTCACAGAACTTCTGCTCAGCACTTCAGGCTATGATTCTCCCTCACCTTGACAACTGCAGTTCCATCTATTAGGGACTGCCACAATCTACACTACTTCCCCTTCGCACAGCCCTTCAAACAGCACGCATTATACAAGGTGCTGCAAAATATGACCACTTTATACCCATCCTAAAGCAGCTTCACTGGCTACCCCTGAACAGCCGCATTGAATACAAGACACTCCTCCTAACGCACAAAGCCATACACTCCATTGCTGCCCGACTGCCTTCTTACCCTGCTCCAACAATTCAAACCCAGCAGATCTACAAGCAACACATTCATCATCCCACATCTGAAAACGAAAAGCAACAAATAAGCCTGCAACCGTTCATTTCAGCTGTATGCCCCTTCAATGTGGAATGCCCTACCAAACCAACTCAGATGCATCAACGACCTCTCCACCTTCCGCAAACATCTAAAACACACCTCTTCATTGAACACTATGGATCCTCCACCTAACCCACAAAAGCAGACGATTGTCCCATGTAAATAAATGATCAACTTCCATGTATATAAGTTTATCCTCATTCAGCCCATAATGAACCTAACCCCCATATGCATTAGTAAATTTCACCTGTTTAATGTACTCGCTATAACACAGGTACACTACCAAACAACTGCCTCCAGTTTTGCAACTGATTCCTATAGATTTTGGGGTGCTGAATCCAGGAAAAATAGCCAAAATGTTCCATCACGTCATGTTTTCTTGCAAAATTAGATTTCTTACCCATATAAGGAATGTTCACATAATTTCTTTTTAGCCGACTGCAGTTTATTTTCTTGGCCCAAAATAGAGGTTGTAATGGTTAACTAACTAGAAACACTCCCTCATGATATTTTAGAGTGTTTTGTATTCCATTTTATACATTAACAGGACAATTGGGAGGCGGGGGGGCTAAATCCAGTACTCGCGCTGGCGCATGTTCTTTCCTGTTTGCCTCACCTCGTTCGCTCGCTCAAACACGGTGGTTGTGACATGAACGTTCCTGTCAAATTTCAGTTTCTTGCAAGTTCATTATTACCTTTTGTTTGCTCAGTCGTAATCCAGCTTTATTCCGAAGTGGTTCACTACAGTTGTAGTTTGCAGTGCTGTGTATTTGTGATGGCTCACAGAGCCAGAGGTTGCGTCAACTCTCCGGACAGTTTTTGTTATATTTGTGGGGAATATACCGTGAAAAAGCGGCAGAGGAACATTTCTGCATTTATTAAAAAAGTATATTTCGCCTATTTCGGTTTGAAGTTAGGCGATCAAGACAAACTGTGGGCTCCTCACAAAGTGTGCAAGACATGTGAGGAAGATCTACGCTTATGGATGAAAGGTAAAAAAACAAGCATTTTGTTTCGGAATACCTATGATGTGGCGTGAACAAAGAGACCACAGCAGTGACTGCTATTTTTGCTCTTGCATTGTGAAGGGATACAACTTAAAAAATAAGAACGTAATAAGTTACCCCAACCTTCCCTCAGCAATTAGGCCTATGCCTCATAGCAACGAAGTACCTGTGCCTGAACCACCAAAATCTTTGTATCATATTTGTGTGGACGGTTCTGATCATGATGAGACTCATCAGATGGCTTTTCCCGATGAGTCCAGTACTTCCGAGTTTGAAACTGAACCAGATCCGAAACCTGAACTTTTCTCTCAAGCTGAATTGAATGATTTAGTCCGGGATTTAGGACTCCCAAAAGATGCTGCCCAACTGCTAGGTTCTCGGCTTAAACAGAAAAATCTATTGTCACCAGGAACAACTTTTTATTGGTACCGCAACCGCGAGACACAATTTTTGAAGTATTTCAGCAAAGAGGAAGATTTGGTATTTTGCAACGATATATACGGAGTGATGGAAAAGTTTAAACTCAAGTATGATCCTGCTGAATGGCGGCTGTTCATTGATTCGTCAAAAGACAGCATAAAAGGTGTTCTTCTTCATAATGGCAACACATTCGCTTCAGTTCCTATTGCTCACTCTGTTATTCTCCAAGAAAAATACGAGAATTTGGCCCTGATTCTTCAGAAGATTCGTTATGATGAGCATAAGTGGATGATTTGTGGAGACTTTAAAATTCTATCCATGCTATTAGGGCAGCAATCCGGTTTCACCAAATATCCCTGCTTCCTTTGCTTGTGGGATAGCCGGGCCCGCGACCTACACTGGGGGAAAAAAGACTGGCCAATTCGGGAGTATTTGAGACCCGGTGAGAAAAATGTTCTTCATGAGAGCTTGGTACCTCGTGATAAAATTCTATTACCACCTCTCCACATTAAGTTGGGTCTCATTAAGCAATTCATCAAGTCCCTTCCAAAAGATGGTGAGTGCTTTCGGTACCTTTGCTCAAAGTTCCCCCAACTTTCTGAAGCAAAGCTAAAGGAAGGAGTGTTTGTTGGCCCTGATATAAGGAAACTCATTTCAGATGGAGCATTCGCTGAAACGATGTCTGAGAAGGAAAAAGAAGCCTGGTATTCCTTCAAGGATGTTGTTCTCAAATTCTTGGGGAACAGGCGGGATGAGAACTATAAGGATATTGTTGCCAGGATGCTCAATGCCTTCAAAGAACAAGGCTGTAACATGAGCCTGAAAGTCCATTTCTTGCACTCCCATGTGAACTACTTTCCCGAAACCTTGTGGGCGTACAGTGAAGAACAAGGTGAAAGGTTTCACCAGGACATCAAGGACGCAGAGAGAAGGTACCAAGGAAGATGGAACACCACTATGATGGCTGATTTCTGCTGGTTGCTGCTGCGGGAAACCCCAGATGAAAAATACGCCAAGCAGCGCACCAAGAGAAGCATTCGGGGGAAGAAGAAACGGGCCCACCAGGAGATTGATTGACCCAAGAATGACTTTAAAATCTAAACTGTGTTGACAAATATCGTGTTTTTACTAAACTTTGAAATATAAATTTGCTAGTTATTACCACAGTTTCGGATCTCATTTATTAGAATTTTATTTTCACACCATCGGGTGTTTGTCTTCATGTATTGCAATGGTGCGGTTTGCGTTTTCTATTCTTACATACATACCTGTACAACATTTTTTGCACATTTCTTTGCTTTGCTTTGTGTCTAACCTCGCTCTTATATGCTCAATGTTTGTGCACATGTATGTGGCTGTTTTAAGTGCAAACAATTTTGCTACCATCACAGTGTGTTTTGTTGACATTACTCTATTCTTATGTGCTGCCTTGTTACAATTTTCTTTATTCTTATTTGAATAACTACTAAACAATTAGTATAAAGAATTCATCCAAGAAACTTTTATCTCGATCGCACTCAATCTGAAACGTTCACCTCAAACTGCTAACCCAATGTAGCAAAATATCTGTACGTGATGGAGCAAATTGGTTACCAGATTTGGATTCAGCGCACCAAAAAACGTAAAAATCAATCGAAACAGAGGCAGTTTAAAAAAAAATTTTTTTAGTGTACCTGTGTAATCAATGTTCTATGTAAGCCACTTTGACCCAGAGAAAAGCGGTATATAAACCTAGCTAAATAAATATTACTTATCATTTGTGTAGCGCTACAAGACATATATAGCACTGTACAATGTTTGCTTATTCTGGACACCAAGGGGTCAGTATTCAGAGTGGATAAGTTGCTTATGTAGGTATTTTCTAAAATTTTACAGACAATATTGGGCCTAAATTAAAAGGACAGTTGCCAGTGGTAAATACTGCTTAAACATATTCAGTACCGCTGAATATACAAGTAAAGATAAGTGCCAAGGCCAATGTTTAACCTCATACAGCAGCTGCCCCAGCTGAATATTGGATCATAACTTACCAATATTGAAACTCATTATGCAGATTTTTAGATTCCAGAGTGATAAAGTCGATTATTTAGTTAAAGCTGGGTGGACTGAATGATTTAATTGTTTGAAAATGTTTCCTTCAATTTCAAACTTTCAGAGAATGTCATCCGTGAGAATCAGTGGGGCGGTGCTGATATCCGTCGAGGAGGTGATCCCGTCCTCAGAAGTAACCTCATCTGCTGTGGGTACTCGGATGGAGTTGTTGTTGGGGAGCGAGGGAAAGGACTTATTGAAGGAAACACTATTTATGGTAAAAAAGAAAAATATAAATATAACAAATGGTTTTAGGTTTATCAGTTGTATACTTATTTCTTATTGCTGTGCTTCTTAGCACTACCTCAGTGCTGGCAAACCATGATGAATCTTCCCTTGAATCCATGTCCTGGCTTATAGTGTCCCATGTCTCCTGCCTGTTTCTCCAGCCTTCCCTCCTGTCCCTACAACAACCAGGCAGCCCAGCAGAAGACAGGAGAAGAGAGTAAATCAAGAAGCCCACACACATACCTTGGCTTAAAAGTGAGGTTCATGGTTCATAACTGTTATGGTATGCACAAAACTAACCCATTTGGAGAAATTGCCCCACAGTAAACATAGAGAATAATCTTAACTGCCTGTTCCAGCAGTTTCTCTTCTCCTGTATATTCCCTCCATACTCTGCTGTTTTTGCTCCAATCTTACACTTACTTTCTGTATCCAGAGGTGATGTCTGGAGCAGCTCTAGATCCTAGATATAAGTGCTGTGTTGACTCATTTCACAGAAGAGGGAAGAAGGGAGTCGCCCCCAGCCCCAATCCAGATCATATGTGGGGAAGATGAGCTAGAACATACCAGTGATCATAGGTGGGGTATAGGAGTCAGGAGGCCAAGCATAGAAGAGTAGAGAGAGAGGGGGGGGGGATAGACAAAGGAGGAGAAAGCCAGGGACTTACGGAGAGATGACCTAGAAAAGGATGAGGGAGAGAAGAAGGAAGACAGGATCTTGGATAAGTGTCAGGGTGATTGAGAGGAGAAGACCCAGGATGGAGGAAGAGGGAGGTGGGAGAGAGGACTGGATATTAAGAAGAGGGATATGGAAAAAATCACTTGGGAATGGGGAGGGGGTAGACTGGAGGGGACTTGAAAATGGGGAGAGATTTGTGAATGAGAGGGGGCAGGGAAACCAAGGATATGGAGAAAGAACACTGGACAGGGAATAGAAGAAGGAAAGAGAGAGGGTCAGATATTGAATGGACAGAAAAGGAGAAAGGACCTGTGAACAGGGAAGGAAGAGGGAAAAAGGAATGGGAATGGGGAGTGAAAAGGAAAGGAAGAGACAAAACCCTGAAGTGGAGATGGAGATTGGGGGGGGGGGGGATTATTGGAAATGGTAGAAGAAGCAGGAGGCATGAGGAAAGAAGATCAGGCAGGAAGAGGAGAAAGGAGAGAATCAAAGGAAGAGAGGTAAAAACAGAACAACCCTGAAGGAGAGAGAAGGAAGTAAAGCACTAAAGAGAGGGAAAGAGAAAATAAAAAAGGAACAGAGTGAAAAACCTACAAATGAGAAAAAAATAGAAAGGTGAATCAAAAATACAAACCAGAGGCACCAAAGATTGAAGCTTTTTTTGCCTGAAAGAGAATTTTAGTAGCTCATCAAAGTAAAATATCTTGAGACCCATTTCAAAATATCTAACTTGGACAGGTCTCCATACAATTTACATATTGAAAATAGTTGGATTTTGTTGGCCAATTTGACTTTTTCTGGTATATAATTAATTCACTTGTATACAGGACATGCCCACCAGCCTTGAAGTTGTCATTTTGGGTCCCCAAAATATTTTTGCGGTAACAAAAATTAAAGAATGTATTTTTAGTTATTTTTTGAGAGACTCCCCCCATGAGACTCCCTCCCTCTCCCCAACACACACCAAAATGAACTGCTCATTCATTTACTAGCACTACAGGAACAAGTGTCCTAGATTCATCTTATGGAAATCTGCTAACCTTGCTCCCCAAACCCATTGGCAGGAGGAAAAAGTTCTTACTTGGAGTGTGACTCCTTTGCTAGCTTCAGTCTGACATATCTGCAACCCCCGCCACCACCAGCAGCTCTCCCCTTCCCGGGGATCGAGCCACCAGCGGCGGGAGGGGCCGCCTGCTGCTCCTAGCCCAATCGGGGCTCAACACAAGGCATTTAAACTTCGCGCCATCGGGCGCCGACCCTCTGCAACCCCCGCCACCACCAGCAGCTCTCCCCTTCCCGGGGATCGAGCCACCAGCGGCGGGAGGGGCCGCCTGCTGCTCCTAGCCCAATCGGGGCTCAACACAAGGCATTTAAACTTCGCGCCATCGGGCGTGCCCGCGCCTGAGGGCCTTGCCAGAGGGCCCTTTGGCGTGGCCCTTAGGCGGAGGCCAGTGACGGAGGCCATTATCCAACAGGCAAACCCCGCAAACCAGCAGGGAACAAACTAAGAACATCCGACCGCAAAAACGCAAGTAAAGACACTGTACTCTCAGAATAGCACCTACCCTACACGATAGCCATCCTAGATTTAGATTTATGTGATAACCCAAGCAAAAGTAGGTATATACGTATACCAACCGAACCACTTTACTGTAACTGCTAATAAAATATTACTCATACATATGTCCCGATTCTACCAGCTTAACGTATCATCTACACTTGACCTATGATGTATGTAGCATAACTGTGTAACCCGCTAGATCAAGTTAGCTCAGATAATTGATACTTGTGTAATCTGCCACTAGTCTTATTCTTACATATGATCAGATTTTATCAGGTTGTATAATCTATGTAACCAGCCAGTCCTAGTTAGCTTTGACTCAGTATACTTGTGTAATCTGCAGTTATCTAACATTACCAGCCACTATCTGCCATCAGATACCACTGCAACCACCACTAACAGTCTGTGTAGACGCAACTTAAAATCCTGAAGAATCTTTGTCTTATGGTGTAAATGCAATATGTAAGCTCCAGTAACCCCCGATAGATTGGAAGCCCCACTACAAACCACAGCCTTCCTACAACTGGACCAAAGCTAGTGCAAGATTATCACAACCAGGCAGCATACCTGACCCACCACCACCAACCAACATCCCAGCCCAGATCCACACCGCAACAAAGCACACAAAATGGCCCTATCCTGCATCATCTCAATTGCCCTCTACCTCCTTGCTACAGGCTTAAGCAACGTCAATGGCCTATATACTAACAACAATCACATACCAACTATCCACAGTTATAGAAAGAGGTGGCCAGATGCCCCCTTCTACGAATCACGAGAAACCACTCAAACTCACCACCACCACCTCCTGCAGGTATCATTACAGCACAACAAGAAGAAGAAACAGGGAGAAAACCCCCTCCCTCGACTCATGAAATGCGCCCTTGTAAATGCCCGATCTGTACGTAAAAAATGGCCGGTCATCTCAGATATGATATCACTACACAACCTTGACCTACTACTGATCACCGAGACATGGCTTTCCTGTGATGACAACGTGCTACTCAACCAGCTCCTGCCCGCTAACTTCTCTGTCCATACATGTCACAGATCTGGCAAAAGAGGAGGTGGCGTCCTCGCCATCACCAGATCTGACCTTCATTTCAACATAAAAGATGCAACCAGCTCGCCGCTCCTAGACACAATCTCGATAGAGAATAAGTGTTCCTCCATCAATCTACTTTACAGAGCTCCATCATCTGATCCAGATGCACTAGCAACGATAATCGACATGGCCGCAAACTCCCAGAGCCCGCATACAACAAGCTGGGTACTAGGAGATTTCAACCTCCCCTCCATGCAAGACTCTCACTCAAAGGCGTTTCTCGAAGCCCTGAAAGATCTAGGATACAGCCAATTAATCAAGAAACCTACTCATATAAAAGGAGGCATGCTAGATCTAATATTCACAACAGACGCAACCATCAGAGGACCAACCATCCCTGAACTATCAATCACCGCAGTCCCATGGTCAGATCACTCGTTAATCCTATTCCAAATTCCTCAGCCAAGCTATGACCAAAAGGAAGAAAGCACAGCAGTCGGTCAGTCCAGCAACCCACCGAGAAGATTCCAACCATTCAACAAAGAACTAATCCTGAAATCAGCAATCCCACTAATAACCTCACCAGCACACAACCCAGACGAACTAGTCTCCGACTGGGATGAGATACTCAGCTCAATCGCTGTTCGCCCATCAAATAACAAATCTCAAGGGAAACGACACACAGCAGCCTGGTACTCTACTGAGTTGAAAGCCTCACTCGCGACGCTAAGAAAACTTGAGAGACGCTGGCGCCGCTCACGCTCAGAAGTAGACCAAAGTGCTTACAACTTACAACTCACAGCGCACCGTACCGCAGTGACAGAAGCCATGAGACGTTACCACGCCGACACTTTAAACAGATCCCTCAACAAACCTCGTGACCTGTTTGCCCTCGTTAAGCGACTTACAACAGAACCGGCATCAGAACAAGCAAACGGAATCCATCCGCAAACATATGCGGACTATCTACAAACCAAACTCTGTCAGATAAACAACAACCCTGCGTCCAGCACTATCCTTCAGCCTTACAGTCAAACACCACTCACCACCTTCAAGACTCCATCCAAACAACGCATCGAAGACACCATAGCAGCCATCAACACGACTACCGCACAATCTGATCCATGCCCGGCTTTCTGGGTCAAAGAACTATGGACTGACCTCAGTCCCATCATATCCAGACTCATGGAACAATCGTTCACAATGGGTGCTTTCCCACGCACCCTCAAACACACATCAATAAGACCTCTACTAAAAAACAACAAACTCGACCAACAGAAACCTGAATCCTACAGACCGATAGCAAGCATACCAATGCTAGCAAAAATAATGGAAAAGGAAGTTCAGAGACAAATACAAGATCACATTGATTCCAATGCACCACTGGATCCATGCCAACACGGATTTAGAGAAGCCCACGGGGTTGAAACCCTTCTTACCACACTCTTCAGCAGCATAATATCAGGCATCGACAATACCGCCAAGGCTTTGTCCTTGTCTTCCTTGACATCGCGGCAGCGTTTGATTCCGTGAGCCATGAGCGCCTCCTAGAACGCCTCAAAGAAAAAGGAATCTCCGGTAAAGCACTCGAGTGGTGCAGGTCCTACCTCTCGGACAGATGGCAGCAGGTACGATCCAGAGACACATCATCAGATCCATTCCACCAAAGCCAAGGTGTCCCACAAGGATCCTCCCTCTCCGCCTTGCTATTCAATATATACATGCAACCTTATCTGCAACCTGATCCGGTCTTTCAACGTTAACTGCATGATATACGCAGATGATGTGCTATTATACACGCCTTTTGCAACAGAAAAC
The DNA here is from genome assembly GCA_033557465.1 of Ichthyophis bannanicus. Taxonomy (NCBI): domain Eukaryota; kingdom Metazoa; phylum Chordata; class Amphibia; order Gymnophiona; family Ichthyophiidae; genus Ichthyophis; species Ichthyophis bannanicus. The sequence goes on along the minus strand of JAWIIG010000037.1, from coordinate 13,174 downwards.
CCCGACCTCTCACCAATAACATGCTGCATAAATGAAATATCCAATTGGCTACAATCCCAAAACCTCCGGATTCAACACAAGAAGACGGAGGTGATGTTCATTACAAGGAACCGTAACTTCACTGCGCCGGCAGTACTAAAAGTGAAGGACGCAGACCTCCAAATCAAATCCGCAATCAGGTACCTCGGCGTCACACTAGACCAGAACCTAAATATGCAGGCACATATAAGTAACACTGTAAGGGCAGTATATCATAAAATTAGATCCCTTAGATACCTGCGATCTCTGCTGGAGCCAGATGATTTCAGGACTATCTATCAGGCACTAATCATCCCGCATTTCGATTATGCGAATGCAATACTGCAAGGACTCCCCCAAACCACCCTAAACCCACTGCAAATGGCAATGAACGCCGCAGCAAGAGTACTACACAGAGCATCCAGGAAAGACCATGTCTCACCCATTATGAAACAACTCCACTGGCTCCCGATACAAGGTAGAATTACATTTAAGACCTTGCTACTCACCTTCAAAGCCACCAAAGGTCTCTCATCAGCATCAATAACAGAGCTAATCCAGATGACACCCCACAATAGGGACAGAAGGTCAGTAGCACAAAACACCTTGATAGTCCCAAGATCAATAACTCAATGCACCAAGTCAACATCCAGCAGGGCCTACAAATATTATGCACCAATGATCTGGAATAGCCTCCCTCACAACATCCGAACAATCCCAGACATATTCCAATTCAGGAAGGCCGTGAAACATTACCTCTTCCTCCTACATTACCCGGAAACCAATAGAAGCTCAGTACCAATTGCTGAAACCACCCAAATCTCCACTGTCTGAAACCAAACGAGCACATGACTAGTCTGTGAATTGTACATATTGTTGTTGTATATAGTTCCCCTGTTAGCCAAGTTGAATTTCCTGTTCATATGTAAACACAAAGTACTATTGGAAATGTGTGTGTTCATTGTTTATTGTAAACCGCGCTGATGCTGAATAGCGCGGTATAAAAGAGACTATAAATAAATAAAAATAAATAAAATAAATAAATATCAATGCATGGTGCTCTATAATCTCTCAGTACCTGCTAGATCCACATAATCAGATGTCAGACTGAAGCAGTTAGATAAGACACACACAGGTAAAAAGTGCTGCATTCCTCCTGTTGGTTGGGAGAAAAGTGCAAGAGGAGAGGGTCTTATAAAATTGGGTTCAGTGCACCATGAAGCCTGAACTAAGTTTGAATGTGCATCAGGAAATAAGAAACATTGAGAAGCACTGTCTTAATGTGTAATCTGTATGGTAAGATTGTAGTATGTTCAGGTGTGCTACAGGGGTTTCAGCCTTTAGCCTAATTACCACAGCTTGATTCTCTCACACCCTGCAGCATTAGCTCAACCAGTTTATAGAACATAGAAATCTTTAAGGTAAGAAAACAGTTAGTATACTTTGTCACAGTAGAATAAAAGAAGAACTACTATGGTGAAGTTTCCATTCTGAATCCTACAATTGTGTTTACTTGTTCAAAGACAACCAGCAAAGTAGTTGGATCCTCTAGGCTTAGATCGAAGCTTTGAGGTTGATAGTCAATGGATTTATGGTATTCTCCTTGAAACTGTACTGTGCTCCTCTCCTCACTGGTAAACAGCACCTGGGTTCTTGGGTAACAGATTTCCACACTCAGAGCAATGAGAAGGAAGCATTAACCATTAATAATACAATTCACACACAATTGCACGGTCTACCTCAAACAACGCTAGCTCCACTCCAGCTCGCAATGAACACTGCTGCGAGAGTACTAACAGGGGCTTCAGGGAGAGAGCACATAACACCAGTACTGATGAACCTCCATTGGTTACCGATTCAAGCAAGAATCCTCCACAAAGTTCTAACCTTAACCTTCAAAGCCTTAAACACATTGACACCTACAGCTATCAGCAAGATGATACATAAAGTACCACAGAACAGAAACAGAAGACCCATGATGAAAAACACTCTAGAGGTCCCAAAGGTAATAACGAAATGCACAAAAGCAACAACAAATAGGTCCTTTACAATTTATGCACCTAGAGCATGGAATGCCCTCCCCACCTTTATTCGAAACATCACTTACCTAACCCACTTCAGGAAGGCATTAAAGCAGCACCTGTTCACCACATACTACCCTGAATCCAGCCTTAGTGATCATACATGTGGCCCCTCAGACAATCACTCACTACAACTAAACAATCAGACTCAGCATGAAAAAGGATAATCAACTGTTCCCTCAGAAGTACTCCCTGAAATTGAATTCAGACTCCCAGTGTAAATAAGATGTAGATATGTTCTGCCTGAAATCATATACCAGTGTAAATACAATGTAAATAGTTTCCCCCAGTTACTTCCAAGTTGATCTCTCTGTTTATTGTAAATACAACTCAAAGTGCCTGTGTTGTATAGTTGCTGTTAAATGTAAACCGCTCTGATCTAAAATAGAGCGGTATAGAAAAACTGTTAAATAAATAAATAAATAAATTGTATTATATACACAACCAAAGCTTTGAGAGAGAGAGTAAAAGCTTGCACCTTCTCTATCTGACCCCACCTACTTCGGCCACTGTTTTTATTGGTCAAAATTCCATCTCGCAGCATAATTTCCACCTTATTATTCTACGTCAAACATCACGTATATTCATAATGTGCATCTCTGTGTCATAGGTCAGATCTTATTAGTATAGGTCATTAGGAGGAGACATACATGTATTCCCAGACATAACTTTGTAAACAATAATTCTAACACAAGCAGTTTTCACATGTATGTTTCAAGACTGAAGAGAAAGTTCTTCCTTGAACTTTCTGTATTATAAAGAAACCTAGTTTGTCTGTTATGTGAAAGTTAAGCATAGTTTTTTAGTAGTCTCTCAAGGTCGTTAGCTAAGTAATAGGCCCTGGAATGTCTGAATCTGTGGTGTTAACTCTGTGGAGTGGAGGAGTGGCCTAGTGGTTGGGGCAAGGTACTTCAGGCCGGAAGGTCGGGGGTTCAAATCCCACTAGAGGACAGCAACCTTGGGCCGGAAGGACTGGGGTTTCTAGTCCCACAGGTGCTTCTTGTGGTCTTGGGCAAGCCACTTAACCCTCCATAGCCCATGTTCCCTGTAAAATAGTTATCTCCAAGTTATAATGCCCTGTTCAATGTAATTTCAGTTTGTTCAATGTAAACCGCACTGATGCAGAAAAGCGCGGTATATAAGAGAATGTAAATAAAAATAAATAAACTCTTTCTGCGGGCTTTCTGTGATTTACTATTATTGAGTACCCTCACAGTGTACACGGTCCTGTACAGACAAGCTTCTTTTCAGTCCCCCCCCTCTGATTTTGCAAAGAATCATTTCAAAGGTAAGGAAACTCAGCTGTGCAGCAGTTCTGGCCTTATCTTGAGGGGAAATGTCTCTCTTTCTTCTTAAAGAATCAATAGATGGTTAATAATAGAGTAATATTTTGGTACAGTAAAGTTGCCACGGGGTATCTAACTGGGCAACATAGCAAGTACCTGGCCAATCTCTAGGCAGTTCCGTATTCGCAAGATTACCGCACACAAAATAATGTCCTCCTAAAGCCACTAACACACTTTCCCAAATTGTGGGGAGAAGATACATCCTGTGTACAGTTATTGAAAGACCACTGAGTAATACTCATCTCTTAAATTCCTACAAATAGATTACGTTCCCAGGGATGGTAATACCCTAACATTTAGATATGTCTAGGTCTGATCTAGAGTCATTCAAAGGGATTGTGTATCCAGAACTATTATACTGTAACAATTCATGATCATGCATTTGGTTCCCTTGTGTTGGCACCAATTGCACTACTGAAATAAAAAAGTATCTCCAGGAGCAAGCAGGAATGTAGTCTTCACATATGGGTATCGTCGGTACCGACGGAGCCTGTGCGGGAACGCTCCCCAGCGTCCAATTAGAAAGCTTTTGGGAGCATCCCACAGCACCTGCGTGCTGCCTTCCTGCCTTTCCCAACTGCCTCTCTCCAGTTCTTCGTTTTCCGCGGAGCCAGCAGGTCGTCGTCTCTGTCACCGCAGAAAATTATTCCTCCTCCTTTTTTGTGGTCGCGTCTGCCTTCCTCGACGCTACACCGGTACCGCCGGTTCTTCTTTCTTTCTTTTAAAAAAAATATATATATTTCTTTCTTTTTTTCCAAAGTTTTCATTTTCAGGTGCACGTGCCATTTTGGGCCTTAGGCCCAAAATTTTCCATCATGGAAAAACCCGCCTCAGGGTTTAAAAAGTGCACCAAGTGTGGCGGTACCATATCCGTCACCGAAACCCATGAGTGGTATCTGAAATGTTTAGGTCCTGAGCACTCCATCTCAGAGCGTATGGCTTGTGCCATGATGTCCAAAAGCGGTCGACAAAACCGGGCTGCTATAAACTTAGCACCCTTTTTCCCTCGGATGCAGCCTCTGTGGCATCGACATCTTCCAGGGCTTCATCTTCCTCCCATGGATCTCAGGTAATTAAACATAAGTCCAGCCAGTCCTCACAGGGTAGATCTCCTTCTAAGCATCGAGATGCCTCTGGCGTTGCCCTTGAGGGTTCTGCAACGGCAAAATTGCCCCGGCGGGAGGCTTCGGCTTCCAAAGCATTATCGGGGCTCCAGGATGTTCTCGAGGCCTCGACCTCGGCAAAACTACTCGTGCCATGCTCTGGGGTACCGGCGGTCTTCTCCGGTACCGATACCCAGGCATCGGCAGCATCGATAGACCAGAGGTTCCTGGCTATTGAACGCAGTCTGGCGGCTCTCCTTGCGGCATCGATGCCCTCGGAACCACGTCAGACGGTTCAACCGGCACTGGTCCCGGCGCCGACATCGGTACCGGTACCGATAGCATCGGCATCAACATCGGTGTTTCTGCATTGCCGGCACTCAGTCAAGCCATACCCTCCGGTACCGATACACTGGTACCGATTCCCCCCGGTACCGACTTCGGTCGGTACGGGTATCGTGCTCTACAAGAGCATCCAGACAGAAGGTACTTCGAATCCTCAGAGGACTCTGAGGATTCTGACAGTTCTGTCGGTACCGGGATACTTCTCCCTGAAGAGCCTTCCTCTCCCAAGTGGAGGATGTCTCCTCCAGAAGATATCTCCTTCCAGGATTTCATCAGGGAGGTGGCTCGAGATCTGTCCATTACTGTGGCTCCTGAAACAGAGCCCAGAGCAAAGGAATTGGAGATTTTGCAGTATCCCAAAGTTCCTAAAGAGGCATCTACCTTGCCTATCCATGAGATCTTACATGATCTCATGTTGAGAATGTGGGAAACCCCCCTAACCACCTCTCCTCACTCCTGTCGACTGGATACCATGTACATGTTCCCCCCTTGCCCTGGTTTCCAAAAGACTCAATTGCCTCACCACTCTATTGTAGTGGAGTCAGCAATGAGAAGTATCAGGCGTGCAAAGAGGCACGCCTCTAACCCTCCAGGACATGAGTGCAGGACTTTGGATGCCTTTGGACGTCGTACCTTCCAGGCTTCCATGCTGTCTGCCAGGATCAGTTCGTATATTTTATATATGGGAATGTTCCTTAAGGAAGTCACAGGGTATTTAGAAGTGTTGAGCCCTCTTCTTCCTGAGGATAAGAGGCAGGATTTCCTCGCTCTGGTTAAACATGCCCAGGATGTGTCTAAATTTGTCAATCATGCAGCCTTTGACTGTTTTGAATGCATAAGCAGAACCTCTTCTATTGCCATAGGTGCACGTAGAATTGCCTGGCTCCAGGCATCCAATTTGGAGCTCTGGGTCCAGGACAAACTGGGCAATATCCCTTGTAGAGGGGAAAATCTGTTTGGCAAAAATTGGCAACAAAAAGGCCAATGAGTTGGATGCTGATAACTCCACTTTGGATAGGTTATCCAAAGCCACAGCTGACCTTGCAAGAAAGAAATCTTACAAAAAACCATTCTTCTCCAAAAAAGAAAAGGTTTTATCCCTCTTATCAGCAGGGACGTTCTGCAGGTCAGCCTGTCCGGAAGACTCAGCAACCACCCAAACAGAGAAAGGCAAAGACTGTTAAACCTCAACCATCTCAGCCTCCTCAAGGCTTTTGACTTCCATCTAGAGAACTTAGCCTTCCTGGCTCTCAGTAGACCAGAACCTTCCACCATTCCAGGAAGGTTAGGCCACTTTGCCCCCAGATGGGGGCAAATAACAGCAGAACATTGGACTCTTTCCATTATAAGAGAAGGGTACAAGCTTCACTTCCTCCGCTTGCCCCCACTTACAATGGTAAGACAGTTCAATTCTCAGACCTCTCTCATTTTCCTGTTAGATCAAGAGGTCACCATGCTTCTTGCCCAAGGGTCAATAGAAGAGGTACCCATTCTTCAACAGGGTACAGGGTTTTACTCCCCCTATTTCCTTATACCAAAGAAAACAGGAGGATACAGACCCATTTTGGATCTCAGAGAATTGAACAAATTCCTGTTCAAGGAGAAGTTCAAAATGATTTCTCTAGGAACTCTGCTGCCATACCTTCAGAGCCAGCTTTGTTCTCTAGACCTCAAGGATGCGTACACTCATATTCTCTTCCATCCAACCCACAGAAAGTTCCTTCGGATTCTTTTTCAGGGAAAGCACTACTAGTACAGAGTGCTTCCTTTTGGCCTGGCCTCAGCACCCAGGGTATTCACGAAATGCATGGCAGTAGTAGCATCATTTCTTCGCACTCTAGGGCTATTCGTCTTCCTTTACTTAGACGATTGGCTCATTCGAGCCCCATCAGAGTCAGAGGCCAGGACTTCTTTATCTTGTACAGTGCGTATCCTGCAGTATTTGGGTCTGGTTATAAACATCCCATAATCCAACCTAACTCCCACTCAATCTCTAGAGTTCATAGGAGCTTTCTTGGATGCCAGGAAAGCAATGGCCTATCTTCCGCAGGCTCGTTTTTATTTATTTATTTTATTTTATTTACATTCTCTTATATACCGCGCTATTCTGCATCAGTGCGGTTTACAGTGAACAAACTGAAATTACATTGAACAGGGTATTATAACTTGGAGATAACTATTTTACAGGGAACATAGGCTATGGAGGGTTAAGTGGCTTGCCCAAGACCACAAGGAGCACCTGTGGGACTAGAAACCCCAGTCCTTCCGGCTCAAGGTTGCTGTCCTCTGGTGGGATTTGAACCCCCAACCTTCTGGCCTGAAGTACCTTGCCCCAACCACTAGGCTACTCCTCCACTCCACTCGTTGCCTTCGCATGGTGCAGTTAGCCTCTCAAGCAGTGCTAAAGCCTCACCTCACTGCTCGAGAAATGCTCCAACTGCTAGGCCACATAGCATCCACCGTGCATGTGGTTCCTTATGCTCGCCTCCATATGAGAGCAGCCCAGTGGACTTTATCCACGCAATGGACCCAGGCATCAGGATGCCTGTCAGACAAAATAACAAACATAAATCATCTTATTTTGTCCCTCCGTTGGTGGCAGTCCACTCAAAATCTGTTGCTGGGGTGCCTTTACCCCAGGCAACTCTCACAACAGATGCTTCACCAATGGGCTGGGGAGCTCATCTGCAAGACCTCTCCACCCAAGGCACCTGGACTCCACAGGAGACTCATCTACATATCTATCTTCTGGAGCTCAGAGCAATCTTCCTTGCTCTGCGAGTGTTCCACACCCTGCTCAGCTACAAGACAGTCCTCATTCATACAGATAATCAAGTAGCCATGTTCTATGTGAGCAAGCAGGAAGGAACAGGCTCTCTGTCGCTTTGCAACGAAGCTTTGCGACTATGGGCCCTCACCAGAGAGCATCAGATTCATCTCTTGGCTGTGTATCTTCCAGGTATCCAAAACTCTTGGGCAGACAGACTCAGTCGAGTTCTGCTTCCACACGAATGGTCTCTCCATGCAGACCAGGTGGCCAAGATTTTTCAAATTTGGGGAACCCCGGACATAGACCTCTTTGCAAGTCCGTTGCATGCCAAACTTCCCCGGTTCTGTTCCAGAATTCCGGCTCAGGGCTCTCAGGCCAAGGATGCTTTCCTCCTTCATTGGGGTCAAAACTTCCTTTATGCCTTTCCAACCATTCCCCTGATCCCCAAAACCCTGTTCAAGCTTCAGAGAGACAGAGGTCGTATGATCCTCATAGCTCCACATTGGCCATGGCAAGTGTGGTACCCTCTGCTTCTACATCTCTCTCAAGCTCCCTCTCTGGAGTTAGGGTCTGCTCCAGATCTCCTATCTCAAGAGGAGGGAATATTATGGCATCCCAATCCCCAATCACTGCATCAAAGAGCTTGGTTGCTGAAGGCCTAGATCTTCAGGACCTTAACCTTCCCCAGCAGGTAAAGGATATCCTGTATGCTTCTAGGAAACCTTCCACAAGACACTCTTATGCTTTTAAGTGGAAGCGGTTTACCATATGGTGCTCGCAGAAGGGTCTTAACCCCCTTGTGTTACCACTTGAATCATTACTGGAGTATCTCCTTCATTTATCCAATGCAGGACTCTTACTGAGTCCATTTAAGTGCTATTGCGGCTTCTTTCAAGTCTTTAAATGGACAACCTATTTCCTCTCATCCTCTTATAGCAAGATTTATGAGAGGCCTTCTACTAATTAAGCCTCCCATTAAGCCACCACCGGTGGCTTGGGACTTAAATTTGGTTCTTGGCCAGCTTATGAAGCCACCTTTCGAACCCTTAGCTACTACCTCCTTGAAATTCCTTTCTTGGAAAGTTATCTTTCTCCAGGGCCAAGCAGGAAGTCAGTCCTCACTTATGGGTGACATCGGCGCCGATGGATCCCCCGTGCGGAGCATTTCCCCAGCTTTCTATGAAAGCCTTTGGGAATACTATTGCTTTTTTAATTGTTTATTGTGAACCGCAACTGATCTCTGGAAGATGCGGTATATAAATGAATGTTAAATAAATAAATAAAATACTACACGCATGTGCGGTCCCCTTCCCGCCTAAAGGTGCCATCTTGCTCAGTCTCTCTTTTTCCGTGGAGCCCTTCGGACATTCGTCCTAGTCACCCGGGAAAAGTTGACTTTTTTTTTTGAAGATTTTCTTCGCTTTTTCTTCGAATTCGACGCCGGTTCCCCTTCCCGCCGGGTTCGGTACACCGGTATCGAGCCTGTTCTCCATTTTTCGGTTTTTGCCCTTCGTGGCTGGCGTTTGCGCCCTTTTTTCTGTTTTTCCCTGGAAGGCCGGTCTTTTAGACCTCGCGGGGGCCCTTTTTTCCCCGATGGCTTCCAGTGGTTTCAAGAAGTGTGATCGGTGCAAGAAACTAATGTCTCTCACCGACACACACGACTGCTGCCTTCGGTGCCTCGGCCCAGATCATGACCCCATGATCTGCGGCCCGTGTGGTAAAATGTCCACCAAGGCACTTCGAAGCCGTCAGCACCAGAAGGAAAGGATTTTTTCGGATTCTGCCTCCGGCCGGGCCCGGACCTTGTCTGAGGCCTCGACGTCTCGGGAGTCTGATCCCGAGCATCGCCGGGGTTCCTCGGACAAGGGGGTCCCCGACCAGGAATGCAAGAGTAAGAAACGACTCGCGAGGGCGGCGTCGGAAGATGTCCCTGGTTCCTCAAGGGCCAGGTCTAAGATCCCCGACCGCCATCCCGGGCCTTTGGAGCAGGAGAAGCCATCCAAAGTACCTCGGGTAGAACCAGAGACTGTCGGACACGTAAGTCCTGTAGTCCTCCTGGACTCTTCTCCGAAGGAGCCGACGTCGGGCCCGGCGCCACCGGGGCCTGAGTCGGTAGCTGCTGAGTCTCCTGAGCTTGGACTCAGGCTGACAGCCTTGGAGTGCAGATTGTCTGCCTTCATGGAGCAGCAGCGGGTACTGATGGCCAGCCTCGCTGGTGCATCTGCCCCGACCACCGGGACATCGACGTCGAAGTCGACCCCGGAGACTGAGCCAATACTCGAGACCATGAAGGCTCAAGGTCGTCCTCGGTCAAGGTCTCCCTCGACCTCCCGCTCGGAACCGAGGGCGTTGACACCGGTGCCTTTGGCATCGGGGCGGTGCCACATTGACCCGCACGGTCGGAGCCCCTCGATGACTCTTCCGATGAGTCGTCCTGGGAGACGGAGGATGAGGTGTCCCCTGATACCTTCCGGACTCGGTGCGTCCTGTCGGACTCACCGCAGTCCGAGCCCCGGAGTAGGTCCCCTCCGGAGGACACCCGGTTCTCGGAGTTCGTGTGGGATATGGCCAAGGCCTTGGCGATTCCCGCCGACCCCGAGAAGGAGCCCTCCAGTATGACTCTCCTCCGAAGGAGGACTTTACTGTGCCGGTTCTTCCGATGCTGGAATGGCTCCTCTTCCAGATGTGGGAGGCACCGACCTCGGCACCGGTCTTGAGCAAGCAGGTCGATTCCATTTATCGACTCCGTAAAAGCCCTGGCTTCCAAAAGGCGCAGCTGCCGCACCATTCCACGTTGGTGGAATCGGCCATGCATCGACTGAAGAGCCAGAAGATGCACTCTGCGATGCCCCCCGGTAGGGAGGCACGGAACCTGGATGCTTTCGGCAGAAAGTGCTTCCAGGGCTCGATGCTTGCTTGCCGTGTCCAGTCATACCAGCTGTACATGGGCATGTTTCTCTGAGACCTGGCAAAGGAGCTTGCCGGGTTCTCTGCTGGTCTCTCCGGGGAACCTTTGCAGAGATTCCAGTCTTTGTCTTCAAGGATCTGGGACTGTTCCAAATTCATGTCCCGAGCGGCCTATGAACCTTTTTGGCAAACCCATGGCCGAGAAGGCCGCCGAGCTCGAGACCAAGCACCTGACCAGGACTAGGCTGTCCAGAAAGACTTCTGCCCCTTCTCACAAAAAGAAGGGCTTGGGTAAAAAGTCCTTCTACCCGAGAAAAGGTGTCTGCCTACAAACCTTTCCCTCAATACCAGGCCTCCCCAGCTCCCCCTCAGGGGCAGCAGGCCAAGGGGCAGGGACATGGGCCCCGTAGGCAGAAGACCCCCAAGCCTCTGGCTCCTGCTCCTACCCAGCAGGGAGGGGGTTTTTGACTCCCAAGGCATAGCTGTCCGTCCCTGCTGTCCCATCCCTGCACAGGAGGTCGCTTAGCCCTGTTTGCCCACCGGTGGCCACCCATTACAGGGGATGCTTGGGTTTTAAGCATCATTCACCGAGGCTATATGCTTCATTTCCAACGACTACCTCCTGTCTATTTTCCAGGAGAACCTCTGAGGCCTCTTTCCCTTCCCCCGTTTTCCCCCCCCCCCCCCCCCCCCCCCCCCCCCCCCCTTTGGCCCCCCCCCCCCCCCCCCCCTCTTTGCATTTTTTTTTTTTCCTATTTTTGTTTTTTTTTTTTTTTTTTTTTCTCCAGGATCTTTGGGTCTGCTGCTTCTGGACAAGGCGGTGGAGCTGGTACCTCCTCTCCTACAGGGGCACGGGTTCTACTCCAGGTATTTTCTGGTACCAAAGAGGACAGGAGCCTTAAGGCCTATTCTAGACCTCAGAAACCTCAAGTTCTTGGAGAAAGAAGTTCAAAATGCTTACTCTTGGAACACTTCTGCCCTACATCCAGCAGGGAGATTGGCTATGCTCCTTAGCTCTAAAGGATGCGTATTTATTTATTTATTTAGCTGTATTTATATCCCGCTTTTCACCGGGTCAAAGCGGCGTTACATAGAGGGGTGGGGAAATTAAGTATAGGGCGGGGCCATCACCAAGGATTCAACATTGATGATTTTGACATAGGACAGACTTTGGACATGGGACAAACTTTGTACATTGACAAGATAATGTAGCTTTGATCAGAGGTTCATGGTGGGCGAGATCAGTGGTTAGTGCGCTTTCGGTGGGAGTCGTGATGAAGTATTCCTGGAAAAGGAAGGTTTTTAGCTGTTTTCTGAAGGATAGTAGGTCGGCATTGTTTCTGAGACAGCTTGGTAGGGAATTCCATAAGGATGGAGCATAAAGTTCAAAGGCTCGGTTGCAGGTCCGTTGCGAGCATTTAGTTCTTTTGTGGGGGACTGTGAGGGAATTGCTGGAGGCTTGTCTGGTAGTTCTGCCATGGGCTGGACGAGACAGTAGGGTGCGAAGCTGGGTGTTCTGTGTTTGATGGATGGCTTTGTGGGTGAGTAGGATGGCTTTGTATTTAGTCCTCGCTTCCAGGGGAAGTATGTGAAGGTCTTTGAGTATTGGGGTGATGTGGTCGGTTTTCTTTGCTCTCTGGATGATTCTTGCTGGTTTGTTCAGTGCTGTTCGGAGGGGGGTTGGTTCGGGGCAGCTGGGAAGGCCATGGTCGATTATGTTGCAGTAGTCCAGATGTGGTAGTATCGTGGCTTGCATCACTGTTTGGAAGTATTGATGTTCAAGAAGGGTCGTCTGAGACGTTGCACTGTCCTTGCCTTACGGAAAGATCGTTCAGGAGGTTTTAGTGATTTGGTGTTTTTAGGGTGAGGGCCTGGTTCAATAATAGAATGCCCAGTAGATCTTTATTTGTGGTTGTATTTGAATGCTTGTGGTTCCTATGTTGAGGTGTGTAGGTGGTGTGAAGTCAGGGTCTTTTGTCACTATGAGGGTTTCAGTTTTCTTTATGTTGAGGGATAGGTTGTTTGCGTGTAACCAGGTGGATACCTCGGAGAAGCATGCTGATAAGAATGGGTGTTTGTTGGGTTTGTGGTTGTTCATGGGGGGCGTAGGAGCATGATCTCATCAGAATAATTGTGGAAGCTGATGTTGTGAGGGCGTATGAATGCGCAGAGTGGTTGGAGGTAAAATGTTGAAGAGCATGGCTGATAGCGTGGATCCTTGGGGTACTCCTTGGTGTTGCTGGAACGGGGGGGGAGGTCGAAGTGATGGTACGGATTAATTGTTGTCTGGTGGTTAGGGTAGGACTGAGAACCAATTTAGTACTGTCGCGTTGATCCCAATAGTCCGTAGTCTGGGTATGAGGATGTTGTGAGAGATTGTGTCGAACACTGCAGAGTATATCCAGGTAGATCATGGCATATCCAGCGTGTTTTTCTTGAGTTTCCTATGAGGAGAGTGTAATCAGTGTGGTCATGAGGGTCTTCAACTCCATGTAGAGGGCGGAAGCCGTGTTGCGGGGCCAGTACTGTTGATATCCAGGTGTTCCTGAAGCTGGCGCGGGACGATCTTCTCGAGTATCTTGGCAGTGAAAGGCAGGCTTGCTA